>OX451737.1:1500568259-1501890347 GCA_948472305.1 Vicia faba | reverse complement strand
TAAAAAAACCTAAGAAAACTAATTAATTTTAATAATAATTAATTTTAATTAAAAATGCTATAAAATCTAATTAATTTTAATTAGAAAATTAATTATTTAATTAATTAAAAAAAGTGATTAAAACTAAACCTAATTAATTAACCTAAATTAATATTTTAGTTTAATTAATTAATTTAAAAAAATCTCAAGATCTCCTTTAGATAGTGTTGTCTTACCATTAGTTAGTAAGTAACCATATCATTGGATGTGAAGGGACAGGCGTGGGTCGTCGTACAGTCCTTGAAAGTAACATTGTAAGATACCTTAGCAACTTATCGTAAGGGTCTAATAACTTTTATCGAAGGCAACATCGAAATGTCATCGAGGGACTACAATCTTGTAACCGAGGGTCATTGCTAAAATATCCTACGTTCGAGGGACATGACTGTTTTATTCTAAGGCAATAAGTGTGGGTTAACCCTAGAGGTGCAAGTGTGCAAAGTGTTTTATTTTCATGCATTTTTGTCTTTGAATTAGGGTTTTCTATTTGTCTTTGGATTAGGGTTTTCTATTAGTTGATTTTAGTCTTTCCATACAAACCCTAATTACTAACAATAATATGGGAAAATGATAAATTGCGGGAATTTAAAGTTCTACGCTATTACATCATTTAGGGATGGGGATACAATTTACAAATGAGGATGGAAGAAATTAAGAACCCTAATTTATTATTACAACCATATTGAATATTGAAGAACAATGAAATATATAAGAGTATAATGGTAGTGTGAGAAGAAAAAGATAATTGTTTTTTTCTTTGAGTTTTTGATGAAAGGTTTTGATTTAATTAAACTAAAATGAAACAAAAAAAAAGTTAATTAATTAAACTCCTAAATTCTAAATTAATTGAATTAAAATAAAACTAAGTCTAATATTAGTTTGATTAAGAAGAGAAACTTAAAATAAATCTAAGTCTAAATTTATTTAAGAAATTTATTAAGAAAATGTTTTTGATCTTTTATTTTAAAAGAAAAAAAAAACTAAATATCTAAATAATAAATATAATATATTTTGGTATTTTTTTATTAATAATTATAATAATAATAATAATAATAATAATAATAATAATAGTAAATAAAATAAAATAAAATAAAATAAAATATAAAATTAAAGTCAGGAGGGTATGAAAGTGTACATGGGGTTAGTGAGCAAAAAAAATAGTTTTTTTTGTAATGTCAAGGCCCAAATCCTTTTTTTTTGTTGCAGTCTGAAAAAGAAAATAAAAGAAATAATGGGCCTGCGCATCATGAAGTAAACAGGGTGTGAGGAAAAGCGAAAAAAGTCAGGCCCATAGTGAGGAAGCCCAACCGCGCCTGAAACAAGTAAAAATGTTAGAAAAAAATAATAAAAGGCGTCCCTGGGGCTCGAACCCAAGACCCTTAGCAATAAGACCTTACGCGCGTGCTCTCTACCACTGGGGGTGGGTATACATCTGGTGTTTAAAATAAAACCAATGCATTATATTACAAAATAAATCCTGAATACATTTCATCTTCAACCTCGCGCCAGGCCTGAACCTCCATTTTTGAATTTTGTAAATTCTTCATATCTCAACCATTTGTAAAAATGTAAACATCAAACTTAATCCAAATTTCATCATGATTTCATAAATGTAAATAAATTAAGCTATAAATCAAAGATGAGAATGAATTTTGAATGGTACCAAATGTAACCTAATATTTCCAGAAAGTTCAACTCTAAAATTCTCACTACTTAGGCAACATAAATGAATTCTAAGGTCATGGTCAATTTCAGGGCTATGATGTCTACATTTTACCTTTGAAAATGGAAAGCTACAATGCCTATATGAAGAGTTCAAAAGTCAGAAAACTTACCTTGAAAATGGAATTCGTGTTTTGAAAATGAGCTTGTTTCAAGATGTTGCAATGAATGGGTTAGCTTCCTTGGTCCTCTAGGAAGCTAATGCAATGCTTAGCTTGAGTTGAGAGTGGTTGAAATGGTCTGTAGAAGTCAAGTTGCAGACCTCTATTTTAAAGTTTGGACAATGGTGGAAATGGAGTTATAGTTGAGAAACAGGGATTGGGATGAGTTGTATTTGAAGTATAGAAGTTTTGAGGATGGTTTAGAAGGAAAACACCCAAGTGCATTATGAGTTTCAAGTTTCTTGGCCAGAAGTGACAACAATGGAGGTTTGTGTACAGTTTTGACTTTCAGGGAGTTTGAGTGAGTTTTAGGGCTTGATCCTTCGTGTTCTAAGTTGCACAATAGTGTCTCAATTTATAGAAGAAGGTTTGAAGGCTTGGAGAGGTCATAAATAAAAGTTCACATGTTATGGATTTTTGCCTTATTTTTGAAGCAACTTGAAAAATATAGTTTCAATGCATAGTACAAGCATGGTATGAGTAGTTAGAGGCTCTAAATATGTTTCTTATGGCTTTGATATTGTGTGTGATCAAAAGGAACAAGTTCAAAGCTCAAGGAGAGTAGACTTTGTGTTTAAAGCCACTTTACTAGAATGGCATTGTTACTTTGTGCCATTAATGGAAATGCAACTTGGATAATGGCTCAAATGCTTGGATAAAGGCTCTATCAATTGTGTAATTAATTAATTATGGAGTCAAACACAAGTTATAATCCTGCAAAGAAATATTATTCAACATGGCTATGAGATTGGACCAAATATTCATCAAGAAAATGACCTATAATTCAAGTTTGTGAAGCCATCTCATCTCTTCGAAACTTCTAGCTCAAGCATGATCTCTTCAAGTTCTTTGACATTTTAGAAAGCTTGAAACATCCTCTACAACCTTTATGTTGACCATTTTGACAAAATCATCATGGAGCTTTATGAAAATTGGCCAAGAAGTTAGGTAAAAAATCTGCCTAAATTGGGTTAAATTTTCACTAAGTGTTTTAGTAAAAGTGCACGACTTCATGAATTTATAACTCAAAATACAAGCACTTCTAGGACTTGATCAGTAAAGAAAAGTTTTAGATCTCACCAGTATCTAAAACTTTCGTGTTGAAAGTTTTCTTTGAATCATCTTGCATCTTGGTGAAAAAATGGCATCAAGTAATGAAATTATCATGTGTAAAACACTTAGAAAAATTTCTAAGTCTTGAAAAGTTTGATTTTTCACATTGACTTCTGACTTTCTTGATTTATTGATGATCAAAATTCATATTCTTGAACTTCTTGATGAATTGGGATCTTTGAGATCAAATCTTGATCAAAAAGTCAAAGTTTGACTTTTGTGCATCAGTTGACTTTTCATCAGTTGATCAAATTTCAACTATCAATCCATTGATCTTGAGGAATGTTTTGAACCATGAAATTAGGTCAACATGTTGTGTTTGAATCCTTGAGATTATGCTTCAATCCATTAGATCATGCATTAGGTCAAAAATCATTGATCAGTCAAATACAGTCAAAACCCTAATTTTGACCATTTTTCCCTTTTGATGATTTGACTATGTTTCTTGAGGAATTGTGATGATACCTTGATCAATTGATAAATATGACTTTGAAATGTTAATTTTGGCCAAAAAGCATGAAGTTTGACTATAAGTTGACCATAATTGACTTTTTTTACTCAATACAACTGATTTTCAGTCATCTGAATAATTGACTGAGCAAAATGTGATCCAAGACTTAAAACTTGACATGAGTATTCTTGGAGGCCTATAATGATCCATGAAACTCATTTGAGGAATTATAAGTCTAATTGTCCTTGTGAAAATCAAAACCCTAATTTGATCCATTGAAGATCTTTGTGAGAAATGTCTTGAGAAAAGAGAGGGAAAATTTTAGGGTACAACATGTGGAATGACTGTCTGTTGTACGATTTTACTGTACAAGTGGTTTATTTTGCACTTGTCGCAGTCTGTTTCATTTCAGGCTACTAGATATGGGTTAAGGTGGTGGTAGGATATTACATCTCTTACACATTCAGACGTCTTTTGGATTAATTCCATCTATATTTTTGATGCAATCATTGATGGTTGTAGGGAATTTCCTAATGTACCTTTTCTTAGTACAAAAGGAGGTATCAGTTATAATCTGATATTGGCTCATCGCCAGTTTTGTTATTATATGATTGACAAGCCAAACAAATTTCTCTAAGCATCTTTCTTTCTCAAGGAAGGGGAAAACAATAAGGAATTCATAGAGAAGATTAACAAAGTGTGGTTTACTATTCACAGGAAAGAAGGAAGAGAGTTAGGGAAGAGAGGAAATGATGCTTTTGAACATTATCTTCAATGGGTGAAAGCAAGAGAAATTTATCTAAATATGTCTTATCCTCACCATGAGCGATTAGTCTTTGCTGAACCTGCTTCTTTTATGTTAACTTATGCAGAATAACTCCAGCTTGCGTTGTCCAAAATGAAGAAAAAAAGGATGCTTGGAAGAACAACAATCAGACTTTGGATATAGGATATTCAACACTCCAGGAGAATCTAAAGGATAAAGATGATCTGATTGAGATTCTTGAGCGACATTGTGTGGATATTGTAGCGGTAGAAATTTTGATACTAAGCCATTGGATTGACTTAACTCGTAAAACCAGTGAAATTTTCGATGACACTTTATTTTATCCAAAGGAAATGGTAAAAGAGTGGATAAACCCAAAGTAAAATAGAAATCGAGGTAAGGGGGTTGGTTATACAAAGGTAAGGTATTATAACCCTAAGCATCTATGGTACTCTGCATGAACCTCTTTGAAAATCCGTGTATTTGGCTATAAAAAAATATGTACAAAATAGATGGTGGAGATAAGAAAAGAAGTGTTTTTATTACTTTTTGCACATGTCGCGGTTACAAAACTTTTGTGCCTTTGTACCACTTTCGTGCAATAGGGGATCAAGGCACTCGTAGTTCTTCTATAAAAAATTTAAAAGTTTTGTGTGTTGGTTAATTTTGAGAAGAAGAGACATCTCGTCGTATCCGAGTGGAAAACATGGTTACTACCCACAATTATGAGAAAGAATCATTTCCATCATCTCAAAGTGGAGGACTTAGTTTAAATTTAAAATCAACAAGACACCACTCATCACCCAAATGGAAAATGGTTCACTTCATTACATATTGTAGAAGTGTAGTAGCTTGCATCACTACAAGTATCAACAAGAGTCTAATCATTGCAAAAGTTTTAAAATAAAAAGCCAAAGTGGAAAAATGGTTTGAATGAGGTTAATGACTTTGAGTCTTTTAAAAAGATGTCAAAGTATGATTAAGTTGATTAATGGTTTAATTAAGAAAAAGGTTTTTGAAAAACCATGGACCTAAGTCCAAGTTTATTACGAAATCGGTTCAAGTTTAAAAACAAGAAGAGTTTTGAAAAGGAGGGAGAAGATTTTGAAATCAAAGAAGATATGAGGAGATGAAGGGACTATCCTATGTACACAAAGTAAAAGTTAATGTAAGGTAAGGTCTAACCAAATAAGAAACGAACACTTGAAATTATGAATTTAATGTAGAATTCCCATTAAAACGCGCATCAATTTTGTGTTTAGAAGCCACATTAATCAACTTTCAATCTGACTGTGAGTGAAAACTTCAGTTTTAAGGTACCATTTTTGAATCCATGGGGCAAGCTACTCATAAGGCTTTATGACTTGATTCTTGATGAATTTGAAAGACAACATCAAACTCTTCACAATGTGCCAAGAAAGTATTCATTTGGATGATTGAGCTAGAAGTTGTGTCCATTTGAAATCGTGAAAAACACACGATGTTTTATACTTAGAAAAGTTTCTAAGTATAGAGCTTCATAATGACCTATAATGTTTTGCAAACTTACAAGCCTTTCCACTCAAAATTGGCTCATGATCCTTGAAGAAGAAATGTAGTATAACTCTTGAATAGAATTGCAAAATTGAGATCATTCAAAAATCATAAAAATTGAGAGAGCTATGGTCTTTGGAAGCTGGTGAAATTTTCTTGAGAAATCCACAAATGACCCACAATGTTTCCACCAATTACATAACTTTATCAATTGTTTTTGATCTTGAACCTTAAATCAAAGTTGTAGTATACATCTTCAAGTTTATTGTGAAAAATGAATGAGCTCAAGGAGACAAAAATTGACAAAGTTATGATCTTTTGAATTCAAATCAAAGAGTTTAAAGGATTTTTCCAAGGACATGTAATATTCTTCAAACTTAAATGATCTTCCACTCAAAATTTGCCTTAGGTCCTTGAAGTGGAGTTGTTAAGGACTCTTTGAAGAGAATCATGGATTCAAAATCACTTCAAAATCTCAAAAATTAAGCAAGATATGGTGTTGGGAAGTCAACAAACCCTCATTCAGAGAATGCAAAAGTGACTTGTAACATTCTTCAATTGTTGATGATTTTATTTGCACAATTGGACTTATCATGTGAACAGAAGTTGTTGTAAATAATGGGAATATTCCATGGAAAAAGAACCATTTTAAAATATTAAAAATTGAGAGAGTTATGCACTTATGACCTTAGAATCAAAGACTTGCCAAATTAGGTCAAACCACTTGGAACAACTTTGAATCTTTTGAACTCTTCTTGCAAATTAAGGCATAATGAAGCTCAAAAGACCTTGAAATGATGCTATATTGATGCACTCTTGGTGAAAAGGCTCAATGCTTGATGAAACTTGTTGGATAAGGCATGGAACTAAACACATGAACCTATGAAGTTTCATGATGAATTCAACCACTAAATTTGAGAAAATATTGACCAAATGAAATTGAGAGAGTCCTAAAACCATAGAACTTGGATGCCATAACCATAGCATTGAATTTCAAGCCTTTAAAACCACTACATAACCAATTGATTGAGAATCACCCTTAAAAACCCTAGCTTAGGAGGTGAGGGGGATGTACTTGGCTCAATACCTACAATGTACAAAGCATAGAAAGGAAACATACATTTTTATGATTTTGCTTAAAAGTTTATAAACACAAAATACATATACAAGATACACAATTCAAGGTTCTTGGTGATCCCTAAAAAGAAAACTCAAAGGTATGAGAGATAGTAGAAGAAAGAACCAAACAAATGTGTGATCTTGATGTATTGTGATGATATGGGATGCTAGAGCATCTTAGGGGCAAAAAATGGGGTATAACAACTACCCTTATTTAAGTGTCTTATATTTGGAGATACGAAGGTTAAAATCTTCATTTCGACGCGATTAAAGATGCTTAAATATAAAACAAACCCCACTTTTGGCCCTAAGATGCCATCAAATGCTTATGATTATGAATGTAAAGGATGAAATCCATAGGGGAAACACTACACCACTGGGAAGAGCAAAATAATGTAGACAAGGCTATAATACAAGCTAGGCTAGGAAAGAGAGTTCAACCAGAAAAATAAATCACTGGGGAACAACAAGACTCTGGGGATAACTATGAATAGGCAAAGATAGCTTCACAATTAAGGAAACAAAATGCAAAGTAAGAACTGAATGAGGAAACTCTTAACAATGCCAGCAGTAATCTAACAAGGAAGCAATATTTAAGAAAGGATTACCAACTCGAATGGGGAAAGAAACTCGACTCCGTTGGAGGAAAATCAACTCTGTCGGGGAATAGAGAATTCAACTTTGTTAGGGTAAAGTCCAATGAGGAGAAAGTAACACAAATCATGTTGAAGACAAAACCCTAATCGGGAAGCACATGCCACATGAGGTTAGTTCCATCTATCAAAAAATATGATAGGATAACAATGGTAGACAACACAAGGACATAAGTGTGAATATCATTCTATCAAAGGTCTGATAGGGTAACGATGATAGCACCATAATGTGTAAGAGTGGATACCATTCTATCAAAGGTTTGATAGGGTAACAATGATAAATAACCAAAAGATAGAAGAGTTGATATCATTATATCAATTATGTGATAGGATAATGATGATAAAAACCAAGAGATGTAAGAGTGAATATCATTCTATCAAAGATCAAATAGGGTAACAGTGATAAATAACCAAAGGACATGAGAGGGAATATCACTCTATCTAAGGTCTGATAGGATAACGATGATAAACACCAAGAGATTTATGAGTGAATATCATTCTATCAAATGTCTGATAGGATAACAATGATAAACACCAAGAGATATATAAGTAAATATTATTGCATCAAAGGTCTGATACGATAACGATGATAACACCAAAAAGTGGAATGAGTACCATTTATCAAAGATGTGATAGGATAACAATGGTAAACAACCAAAGGATATAAGAGTGAATATCATTCTATCAAAGATCTGATAGGATAATAATGATATATAACCAAAGAATATAATAGGGAATATCATTCTATCAAAGGTCTGATAGGATAACGGTGATAACACCACAAAGTGGACTGAGTACCATCTATCAAAAATATGATAGGATAAGGATGTCTAAAAGAGACTGTCGTTGATGGAGGAAAATTGATAACAGACTTATTAGAGAGATACCAATTGCTTAAATAAAGAGACTGCTTCTTGCCATCATGAAACATACTGCAATTACATTGCTAGGAAATGAATTTACTTCTTGGGGAAATATAAACACATTCATGCTGAGCAGATAAAGTATTCGTGTGCAAAATAAATGCACTCTCAATCTAGGTTTCACAATCTAGATAGATTAATAACGTTTCTGCTGGAGACCAAAATTCAAACCAGGAACAAACTGGAGTGAAACATCAACCAAGACTCCATCCAATGAAGAACAAACACAAACGGGTATCAATTCCATTCAGGTAATGAGCTGGGTAGGAAGGCTAAAGAAAAATTCTTCCACGAGGAATAAACTTAGTGGGAAATTGAAAGGATATACATTTTCTACTTAAGGTTGACATTCTATTGGGGAGAAATAATACATACTCTACAAGAAGGATAAAATATCAACATAAACATCAATGAATGTGAATGAGAAATGCATTTTAATTCAGTTATGCATGATGTATGTATGAATGTATGTCATATGTATGCTGACAAAACAGGAGTACAACACTAGGGATAACCAGATAAAACAAACTTGGGTAAAGACAATACTCGGCTAAATCACATCAAAGATGGAAATCCTATAAGAGAGTAAACAACCAGCTAAGGAAACAAAGTCTTAATTCAAGGCTTAACTTCTCTCGGAAAGGAAATATTGCTTGAGAATAAACAAAGCACAACCCTATAACAAAAATCCACAAAGCTGCAGGGATTTAAAAACGTCTTCTAAGCTTCACTTAGAGGTGATATACAATGTTCACTAGGGAAGATGATATCACGTCTGATAAGAATAAAATCACAACACACTAAGAATAGTGGTTTCACAAATTTTGTCTGGGAAGATCAAAGAAACTTCACGGGGATTACCACGTACAAGTTCATGGGGATAACAATCTTAAAGGGAAACACCGCCCTTGGTTTACGTTGGAAAATAAAAAGTTACAACCATAACAACAAGTCAATTTTATTGGGATTTTAAATCAAACTCAACACACGGAGAGAGAAAAACCAAAGGTTGACAGCTGTCTCAACCCTTCTTAGAAGAGATACTGCCCTTGTCTGGCTACTTGGGGAGCACACAACAACAACAATGTCATAACTGGATGGAGTAATATCCTACAGGATATCCTTTATCAAGTTTCAACATGAAAAGAGAAATAATCCACCAACTGAGTAAAATCTTCATAGACTTACAATCTCTGCTTGGTCACAACCTGGCTGGGATAAGAATCACACTTAGTTGGAGAAACTTGAATCAAGTCTTAACTAGGGAATATGGGAGAGAGGTATCAAACCACACAAACCCAATATCATATAACAGCTTAGAGGAAATCCACTATGTGATTAACAATTGTAGGGGAAACCATGCACATAAACTGTGAGAGCAACCAAAGGAGGCTCCTTGAGTGAGAAGGAGACAAAATTCACACTTTGTAAATCGTTCATTCTTGGAATAACTGCTTTTACTCTTTAATTCACAAAATTGAAGCAAATAATTTACAAATTTTTCAAAACATGTTTTATTATTAATTCCTTGAAGTCTTTTTGTTTTGAAAATTAATATCAATAATAATTTAAATTTTTGTAAGCATAATGAACTATGAATTGCAAAGAATTGGATAAAGGCTCAAACTTTATTAATAAAATGCTAGTCCGCAAAAGGAATGACTCCATAGATGATTACAAAGTTTGAAAAATGGTAAATACATGGAAAAGGTACATTGAAGTATAGTGACCACTATTCTCTCTATCAACATTGAATTCTTGAGCTTAAGCTTCAGTTTAAGAGCGGTGAGAAATTGAGAAGATTGTGGTTGCAATCATCAAGTCTTGCCTGGTGCAGTTACTTGCTAAGAATCCCTAACTTTTTCCTAGATTTCCCTTATGGGTTTTAAATATACCAAGATGATTTATTCTATTTATGTCTCTAACTTTTTCCTATACCGCCCTTTCAAGTTTTCAGCCTACCGAGACGCTCATTTTTGCCTAAACCACCCTTTCGGGTTTTTAACTTAGCGAGATGTTCTTTTACTTTTTAGGCAAATTATTTCTTGACTGCATCGGCATTCACAGAACATGGGAACTCCTCACCATCCATAGTTTCAAGAATCAATACACCCTAGAGAAGGCTTTCTTGACAACATATAAGCCTTCATAATTAGGAGTCCACTTGCCCCTAGAATCAACGTCAAAAGACATGATTATTCTGAGCAGGAGGTCGCCTTCTCTGAATTCACGAGGTTTAACCTTTTTATCAAAAGCCTTCTTATTACTTTTTGATATAAATGACCATGGCATAGAGTCGTCATTCTCTTTTCTTCAATCAAATTCAGCTGGTCAAACCTGTTCTAGACCCATTAAGCCTCTGACAACTTGGTTTCCATTATTACACGCAAAGAGGGAATCTAAACCTCAAAAGGGAGCACTGCTTCCATTCTATAAATAAGAGAGAAAGGGGTTTCCTCTGTTAAAGTGCAGACGAATGTACGATACCCATGCATAGCAGAAGGGAGCATCTCATGCCAATCCTTACCTGTAACAACCATCTTTTGAATGATCTTCTAAATGTTCTTATTAGCACTTTCAACGGATCCATTCATCTTAGGCCTGTAATGAGATGAGTTATGGTGGACAATCTTGAATTCTTCACAAAGGTCCTTCATCATTTTTTAATTCATATTCGAGCCGTTATCAGTGATAATCCTGCTCGGCACACCATACCGACAGATAAGGTAATTCTTAATAAATTGCACCACCACCTGCTTGGTTACATTAGCATAAGAAGTATCTTCCACCCATTTGGTGAAGTAATCAATTGCCACTAAGATGAAACAATGCCCATTCGAAGCCTCGGGTTCAATCATCCTGATCATATCAATACCCCACATAGAGAAAGGCCATGGGGAATAAATAACATTGAGAGGACTTGGAGGCACATGAACCTTGTCAGCGTAAATCTGACACTTATGGCACTTCCGTGAAATTTGTAACAGTCAGATTCCATTTTCAACCAATAATAACCTACCCTTAGAATCTTCTTTGCCATCGAATGTACATTGGAATGGGTACCAAATGAACCTTCATGGATCTAATGTATCAATATGTCTGCTTCATGTCTATCCTCGCATCTGAGAAAGATCATGTCATAATTCCTTTTGTACAACACATTTTCATTGAGAAAAAAGCTACTTTCCAAGCTTTGAAATGTCTTCCTATCTTTGTTTGATGCGCTAAGTGGGTATTCATGAGTCTGAAGGAAGTGCTTGATATCATAATACCAAGTTTTATCATCTGATGTCACTTTTGTAACAAATACATGAGCTGGCCTATCAAGGCGTTGGATTGTAATTTGAGGTATATTATTCCAAGAATTTACCTGGTACATGGAAGCCAATGTGACTAAAGCATCTGCTATCTGGTTCTCATCTCGAGGAATGTGATGGAATTAAAATTTATTGAAGAAAGTTAACAACCTTCTTGCATAATCTTTATAGGGAATCAAGCCAGGGTGACGAGTCTTCCCTTCTCCTTTAATTCGATTTATCACTAAAGCTGAATCACCATATACTTCAAGAATCTTAATTCTGAGATCCATAGCTTCTTCAAGACCTAGGATACATGCTTCATATTCTTCCATGTTATTGGTGCAATCAAATGTCAACTTTGCACTGAAAGGAATATGTGATCCATGAGGAGTGATAATCACAACACCAATTCCTTTACCACAAGCATTTAAGGCTCCATCAAATACCATGCCCCATTGGGATTCAGGATCGGGACCTTCTTCAGGCAATGGTTCACCATAATCCTTAAATTTCAAATACAACACATCCTAATCAGAGAAATCATACTTAACATACTGATAATCATCAATTGGTTGGTGAGCAAGGTACTCTTCCAACACACTTTTTAATAGCCTTTTGAGTATGATATTTGATGTCATATTCAGACAACAACATCTACCAATGGGCAATTATTTTGTTAAGGGCAAGATTTTCAAAGATACACTTAATTGGATCCATTTTGGACATCAACCAAGTAGTATAATTCAACATATACTATCGTAAACACTTCACAACCTAAGCCAAAGCACACAATGTTTTTTCTAGCATGGAATATCGTGACTCACAGTTAGTGAACTTATTTATTGAATAGTAAATGGCATAATCATTTCTTTATGTTTCATCTTGTTTTCCCAAAATACAACTCATGGACCTATCCAATACAATCAGATCCATAATCAATGGTCTTCCTTCAACAAGAGGGAGTAAGATAGGAGGTTCAAGAAGATACTATTTAATGCTTTAAAAATCCTTCTTAAAATCATATGTACATACACAACCTTGATCTTTCTTTAGAACCTCGAAGATTAGCTCACAAGTGGCAGTCATGTGAGAAATAATTCCGGAGATGTAACTCAATTGTCCAAGGAAACCCCTGACTTGCTTTTAAGTTAGTGGTGCAGTTATCTCTTGAATTGCCCTAACTTTATTAGAATCAACCTCAATACCTTTCTGGCTAACAATAAATCCTGACAACTTTCCAGAATGAACACCAAAAGTACACTTATTTGGATTCAAGCAGAGACAATACTTCCTCAAACGCTGAAATAACTTCAACAAGTCTTCCAAATTCCCTTCTTCAATATGAGATTTGGAGATCATATCATCAACATATACTTAGATTTCCTAATGTAGCTGATCATCGAATAAGGTTGTCATGTCCCTTTGGTACATTACATCAGTGTTTTTAACCTGAAGGGCATCACTCTGTATCAGAATGTTCCATAGGGTGTAATAAACATGGTTTTTTCCATGTCCTCAGGAGCCATATTAATTTGATTATATCCAGAAAATTTGTCCATGAACGAGAACACTTTGAATTTTGTTGTTTTATCTACTAACATATCAATATGTGGTAAAGGAAAATCATCTTTTGGACTAGCTTTATTCAGATCTCTATAATCAACACACATGCATACTTTTCCATCTTATTTCGGAACTGGGACAATATTGACAATCCATTGAGGATACACTGTTGTTATAATAAAATTGGCATCCATTTGTTTAAGAACCTCCTCTTTAATATTAATTTCCATGTCATGATGAGTTCTTCTTAACTTTTTTTTGATAGATGGACATTCAGGCTTTAGCGGCAGGTGATGCTCCACAATATTGGTATCCAATCAAGGTATGTCTTGATAAGACCAAAAAAAAAAGTCAACATATTCCTTCAATAACTCAATAAACATGCTCTTCACGTCGGGATGTAGTTGTGCCCCAATCTTGGTTTCTCTCAAATCTTCTTCAAAACCCAAGTTAATAGTCTCCAACGGCTCTTTGTACGGCTAAATGGTATTCTCCTTGCGCTCAAGGAACTGAAAAACCTCTTATGGGATTTCAGTAAACTCTTCTTTTGGATGGAGTTTGTAGCAATTGGTCAATAATTTTATAATCACTCATCTTAATGATCTTCATAAGGTCATCAACATCCTTCTCCAAAGTAGAGCCACTAGTCATCCCTTATACCCTCTTGGGTCCAATACTAGCTTCAACAATCTTCTTACCAGAATCAGCACTTCCCTGAAAGGTGGGAGAAAACACATGAACACTATGGGTCACCCTACTGGCTTCAACAATAATCAACCCGAGATAAAGGTTGAATTAGAACTTCCACTATGACTTCCAAAATAGTTGCATTATACTTATAGAGTATAGCCCTATCAGACTCATATGTAATAAGACTAGGTAAACATATAACCACTGGGGTTATTGCAGGCTTACTGTGGTATGTAATTTCCACGGGAGTGGGAATGTCAAAATGTGGGACAATGACATTCACCTCAGCCATTTCATCACATTGAACATGCATTTCATCAGGAATTACAAAATCATTATCAGAAATCAAACCTTCGTGAGCAGGCTCAAACTCATCAGCATATACAAACTCATCAGAAGATTCATACCCATTAGCAGACATAACCTCAATTGTTGATAACTCTGCCCTTGTTTTTCTATCAACAATAGTGGTTATTGCTCCTTCTTTGAACAAATCTAGTCCTTTCACCATCAGAAGATCACCTCTCAAAATAGCACAACCCCATGGTTTTCTTGCACATTCTGGACAACAATAATGGCTAAAGTCAATCAATCCTTTTTGAACCCATTTATCATGTATCTCCATAGGAGTCACAGTATTAAGCCCTTCAATTATAGGTTCTTTGACATACCTATCATATGCCTTAGTAGGGATTACCTTATTAACACCAATAGCCACAAACCCATCAAAAGTTACAGGCTCAACATCATACCTTTCAATCATATTAAGCTCTTCATACTCAACTATTGGCCTAATAATATGGATAAGGCCTTCATCCATCATTTCTTGGATATTACTTATCACTTTATCACATCCATGAACATCTGTACTACATACGCTGTTGTAGCGGTAGAAATGTTGAGACTAAGCCATTGGATTGACTTAAGTCACACAGATCAAATAAAAATCGCCATCGCGCTTTATTGTTTCCAGAGGAATGGGAAAAGATCGAATAACCTAAAAAGAGGGGAAAATAATCTAGGTATGGGGGTTGTTTATGCAAAGGGAAGGTATTAGCACCTTAAACATCTAAGGTACTCCACAGGAACCTCTTTGAAAATTTGTGTATTTTGGCTATATGTGTTGTATACAAAAATAGATGATGGAGATGAGAAAAGAAGTATTTTTTACAATTTTGCATCCGCCGCAGTTGCAAACCTTTAGTGCCTACGTACCACCTTCCGTGCAATAGGGGATCAGGGTAATCATAGTTCTCCTTTAAAATTTTTGAAACACAAGTGTGTTGGTTAATTTTAAGAGACGAGACATCATTGTCCTATCCGAGTGGAAGAAATTACTTACTACCCACGATCATGAGAAAGGGGAATTTGCATCATCTTAAAGTGGAGGATATAGCTTGGATTTTAAAATCAACAAAGTCCCACTCAACACCCAAGTGGAAAATATCCTGCTTCACTACATATCATAGAAGTATAGTAGCTCGCATCACTACAAGGATTCACAAGAGTCTAATCTTTAAAGAAAAGTTTTGAAGTAAAAAGCCGAAGTGGGAAAAATGGTTTGAATGAGGTTGATTGACTTTTAGTCTTCTCACAAAAAAATGTCAAAGTATGATTAAGTTAGTTAAAGTTTTATTAAGAAAATATTTTTAAAAATTCATGGACCTAAGTCTAATTTTATAATGAAAGCGGTTCAAGTTAGAAAACAAGAAGAGTTTTGAAAAGGAGTGAGAAGATTTTTGAAATTAAAGAAGATAGGAGGAGATGAAGGGACTATCTTAAATAATAAGGTAAATGCTAGGAAAAAGAACCATCTAACCAACAAGAAGCCAACACTTGAAAATAAAGAGTCAATGAAGATTTTCCACCATTTGGATTGAAACCAAGCAAGCAAAGATACTAAGCCTCTTAAAAATACCAAGCTTCAGATGCATTAAGTCTTCTAAAAAATTGGGTGGAGTAATAGCTGTATACAGAGGAATTATCAATCACAGACAAAGCATATAATCAGAATAACCTGCACACAAAGAAAGACAACCCAATGTTCTGGGGTAAACCCCAAGAACTCCAAACAAAGTAACAATCAGAGTCACATCCTCCCAAAGAGGCAAGGCTTCTATCCTAAGTCTGAGAGTTCCACAACTCCATAATGCCAAGGATAGTAACCAAATAGTCTGAGTAAGCTTAAGGGTTTTTTATTGTTCAAGTTGGTTATTACGTGTCTTTAAAAAATAAAATGAAATCTCAAGGGATCTAAGATGAAGAAAGCATAAAAATGTAAATGTTAAGGTAAATGGTGCATAAAAGTAAAAGCATAAAGTAAAGGGGCATAAAATAAAAACACAAAGTAAAAGTCAATTGTTAGTGAGTTAGAAGTCAAAGGTTAGGTGAATGACCATCTTGAAACATGCATTTGAAGATTCATTAGAAGATTGATAAAATCAAAGCTTCTCAGCAACAAGTCTCATTTTCTTTTTGTCAAGTATATCATTCATTTTAAATTCTCAAGGCAACAACATATGATCAACGATGTTTAAATGATTCACTTAGGCCAAAGTTTATGAAGGTCCGTTAGAGGATTGATAAGATCAAAGCCTCCTAACAATGAACCTCAAGGTTGTTGGATCAAAGGTTTCAAATTAAACATACTTGGGCTTGTAAACATAGGTTTTGGCCATGAATGATCATTTCTCGAATCGAGACAAAATTTAGCGGTATGTTAAGCAATCGTAAGTGGACTTATGTAGAAGTCGCACCTATTTTGAGGTCGGCAAATAGAAATTTATGTACCATATATTTAGAGAAATGATATATAGATCATTCTCCAACAAAATGTAGCACAAGTAAGGAAGGGATAAGATGAAGAGGGAGGGGATGTGTTAAATTAAACTAGGGTTTCAAATATCATCAACATCATTCATCCATTTTGGTGGATTAGGATTTTCAACCTATCAACACCCAAGATCCAATGAGGTTGAGGAATTTGTCCCAAAATAAATCCTAAATCAGTAGCATATGCCATACCAAAAGTTATCCAATAACTACGCACACAAGTTCTCAAACACAAACCCTTTGATCAAAGTAAAAGCCTAAGCATACTCCTAAGTCAAAATTAGGTTAAAAAATAGGAACATGATTTGTCAATTTATGTCAATTTAATTCTAATTACCTAAAGATTTCTAAAAGTCATAGGTATAGCTAAAAGATCTTGAAAAGAGGAGGAAATATGATTTGGAAATTCATACATTAAATCTAGTTGGTCAAAGACTCAAACTAGACATGCTTTACAAAATATTTTAAAGAAAATGGAAGATCATACATTAAAAATCATAAAAAAGGTTTAAATGATCTTGACTCATTCAAGAACTTTGAACATATTTTCTTTGATTTTTAGAAATGAGGGAAGTTGGAGAAATAATTGTTTCTTTATGCTTAAGCAAGGAAAGACATCAAAAACATCAATTAACGTCTAAAATTTTAAAAAATAAGAAAATTGACATGTAAAACCAAATAAAGATCATAAATAAATATTTTAATACCTAAGCGTCAATGAGTATATTTTTCTTGAATTTTATCTTAAAAGAAAGAATTAAACAAAAATTATTTACACAATATATCAAAAAACAAGAAAAAGTGATATAACCAATCAATTGATTTAATTGGCATCCCACGAATATTGTAAAATTGGACAAAAAATATTTTTAAAAAGTAGACTCAAAGTTCAACTCAAAACATTTTTTTATAGATTTTTTAATTTAGTAGAAATAAGAAAAATAAAATTCTAAAACCTATAGAATGATTAAAATCCTAATTAAACTACTTGAATTTATTTAATCATGGAAAAATGATAAAACTTTGAAATAAAAATTGGAATATGAAAATATATTGAAAATGGAGTTTAGAATATTTTTGTGATGATTTTTGAATTAAGAAAAATATTAATACAAAATTAGAAAAAACAAAGAAAAATCAAATATATTGAAAATCTATTACACATGTAATCAACAGAAGGCGCTGTGAAAGAAGATAAGATCATGTTCAATAAAAAACGCCATGTAATCGTCCCTTCCAAAACACCCAACCCTAATGTAAAATACATGTTCACCATGCAACATTCAGAGCTTCATATCTCTCTGTATAATCCATGAAATTGAGTGAAATCAAGATAAAAAATGAAGATCTAGTGGCATAAAACAACATAGACTCAATAATTTCTTAAAACGATGTGTATATCATAGAGAAATTATAGCCTGAAAATCATTGATTAACACATGTTAAATAACCAGATCATACACACAAACTTCAAGTATAGATTTCTTCCTCAACTCATACTTAAATAACACGATTCAAAAACCAAAATGCTCACAAGATAACAAAGAATAACATGATGCCTTTACATTTTTCAAAAATCTATGGATCAAAACGAAATGAAAAATGCATGTTTCCGGAAAAAGAAAATTTCACATTAATTCAAAAGGTTCACAATCACGATCTACATTCAGAATTACATAACGAAATAATCTCAAACATAGTGTCTGGCCAACTACATGATCTGGAACAAGATTTCATTACGTAAAAAACTCTTAAAATCATAGATGCAAGTATGAGATGGAGGTTATGGGATTCTTACCTTACGAAGAAGATTTGTAGACGCTTGAGCTCAAATTAATAGTTAGAAACCCATAGATGTCTGGCTTGAAGCTTCAGAGACAATTCAATGGAAGGAAGTATGAATGAAGCTTTGGGGAAAAATGGAGGAAGCTTGCTCAAAAACAAAGGGAGATGAATTCTTAGATTTGTTCTCTCTCATCTAGTGTGCTTTTCCAGTGTATGAATTCCCTATCTAGAGTGAGGTGTGTTGCATTTTTATAGACTGAGAAAGATTTGTGCACAAGCTTTGTTTATAGGGTAAAAGAGGCAAGTAAATGAGGTGGTGAGGTGTGTTGTGTTTTGCCCCTGTTGCTGATCTTTTGGAGGTCGTTTTGGATAAATGAAATCAACATGGAACGTGAGCTGGCGGGCTGATTTTTTTTCTTCATAAAACCCATGAATTTCTATGCAAGATTGGCCAATATTATAATCACGACTTCAACTCATCATATCTCTCTCTATAATGCATGAAGTGAAACAAAATTTGAATCAATATTGAAGAGGTCATAACATACTCTAATTTTCATGTTCAAAAATTTTCAAAACAAGGTTTAAATTAATGAGATAAATGGATATGAATGTATGCATATCACATGTTTGATGAAATGTGTAAGTGATTGTTGACAGCAATTTTGATAAAATGGTGACTTGATAATGTTTTGCTAAATGTGTTAACATTTGAAGCAAACTATTTTTGAATGATGCCAAAGCAGATGTCTTGACATCTTCCTCCTGAACTGAACTCAGCCTAATATCAGTTCATGTTTTCTATTTCCTGATTTCCTGCACGCCATAATTCAGGATTTGTGACTCATAGGCTGCGAAAAATATGGAGGAATATTTTTCTATTTGAATTATCTTTATGGATTATATCTTGGCCTTCTTTCATGGAAATATTCAAAAGATCTGCATATTTGTTTTTCAGCCCAAGCCCACTGTTGCGCATATATAAGGACCTGCTTCCTTATTCAGAAAATAACAACTTTTGAAGAAGAATACTTTCTTTCTGTTTTAGAATTCTAAGTCTTTTAATTGTCAAACACTCTAGTATTGATTTAATACTCGTGTTGTTATTTGGATTGTTAATTGTGTATCATTCATAAGCTTTTACGCATTGAATGATTGAAGTTTTTAAACTTATTATTTCTGTTGTTTCTTCACTGTAAGTGATTTAAGGGATTTGAGGAGGGCCTCATACCTAGGTGAGTCTTAGGTAGAAGTATAACACGGGTAGTGATTAAGTGATTAGATCGTAAACTGGTTGTTTACTGAGGGTCTATGAATTGATACTATTTTTTTGACTTGTCCCTGGCTTGGTAGCCCCCAGAGTAGGTGTTGTTGTACACTGAACTGAGTTAATAATCCCTTGTGTTTTTACTGCTTTTATTATTGTTGCACTTTACTTTGTTTCTCAGATATTTGTGTCGTGACATCTCATTCGACATCACATATCTGATACCAGAATTTCAAAATGCATGCCTGGTATGCGCGCGTGACATGCCTTGTTGCTGGGCAAAATTCAGTTTCATGTCACCTACTTCCCATTATCATATCTTAAAACGTAAGAACTATTTTGAGAAAATTCATGAAGCAAATTTGTTCATAACACATGGAGATTTATCTTTGATGTTGGAAACTTTTCAAAATAATCAATATTTCAAAGAAAAAAAATTATGATGAATGTGTGCCCATGAACTGTTTGATGAAATGCTTGGCTTGGCGCACACATGACTTAGAAAAATGACTTCTCAAGGCTCCAAATACTAAGCATTGTATATATCTCTACACTTGACCATTTGAGATGATTCTTGAATAAAAAATGAAGAGAAAGTTTCAAACTCCAACTTTGATGTTGGCAACTTTTTGATTTTGAGCTCAAATGGACATTCAAAAATAGCCATGAAGAAATCAGGTCTTGTGCACATATTTAGAAATTTCACTAAGTGTCCAGAACTTTCCAAGCCCAATAACTTTTTCTCCTTTAACTTTTTGGACTTGAGCCCTCAATGACAAAGTTGAAGAATTTTGTATTCTAATTCCAAACATCTAAAGTTTGCATTTTTTCAATAATAAATGAAGAAGTTATGATCATCTAAAGAGGCATATACACATATTTTGGTGTTAGTTAAAATAACATACATAAAAGATACACAATTCAAGGTGTTTGGTGATCCCTCAAAATAAAACTTAAAGATGGGGTAAAGTAGAAAGAGAGAACCAACCCTGATGTGTGATCATGGTGTATTGATGATATAAGATGATGAGAAATCTTAGGGGTAAAAATTGGGGTATAACAGTTACCCTTATTTAAGTGTCTTCTATCCGGAGATACGAAGGTTAAAATCTTCATCTCGACGCGATTGAAGTTACTTAAATATAAAAAAAGGCCCTATTTTTGGCCCTAAGATGCCATGAAATGCTTATGATCATGCATGCAAACAAACAAATCCAAAAGTGACATATGACACCATTGGGGATGCAGGAAATAAAATAAAGGATCAAAAGAAAGTTCGACTTGGAAAATAAATCGCTGGTGAACAGAAGACTCAACTCTACTGGGGTAAAGCCCAAGGAGGAGATAAGGCATCATCAACTCAAATAATGAGGAAAAAGTAATGGATGACAATGATCGAAAGATAACTACGAACTATCCATTCACAGAGAAGATAGCAAAAAGGTAACATTGACTCACTAGGAATAGAAATGGTAAGGTAATACCGGTAAATACCAATATTAGGGTAGGTAACAAATGATTGGCATTAATACTTATGACTGGAAACAAATGAACTCCTTTAGAGCAAAGTGAATCTCAATGATGAACTATCTCCCATAATGACGAGACTACCATCCATCGGAAAAAGATCTAAACAACGAACTATCTCCCATAATAACGAGACTACCATTCATCAGGGAAACAAATATCTATAACGAACTATCTCTAATAATGACGACACTGCCATTCATCAGAGTAAACATCTCAACAACAAACTATCTCCCATAATGACGAGACTACCATTCATCGGAGTAAACATCTTAACAACGAATTATCTTCCATAATGACAAGACTACCATTCATCGGAGTAACAAATATTAACAACTAACTATCTCCCATAATGACAAGACTACCATTCATCGTAGTAAACATCTCAACAATGAACTATCTCCCATAATGATGAGACTACCATTCATCAAATTAAACATCTAAACAACAAATTATCTCCCATAATGACGAGACTACCATTCATCAAAGTAAACATCTCAACAACGAACTATCTCTCATAATCACGAGACTACAATTCATCGAAGTAAACAAATATCAACAATGAACTATCTCCCATAATGACGAGATTACCATTCATCAGAGTAAACATCTCAACAACAAACTATCTTCCATAATAACGAGACTACCATTCATCGGAGCAACAAATCTCAACAAAGAACTATCTCTCATAATGACGAGACTACCATTCATTGGAGTAATAAATATCAACAATGAACTACCTCCCATAAAGAGACCTTCCACTTTCTGTTTACAAAGAGGATTGCGATAGCGCTGCGGGGAAATGAATTCTCACTTTCTGGGGAATTACCAATATATTCCTACTGAGCGTGTAAAGTCTTCTTGTGCAAAATAAACAGACACTCTCATTCTAGGGCTCAGAGCCTACATAAATCAGAATAATAATGTTGTAGGGGATGAAAGATTCAAACCAGAAATAAACTGGAGTGAAACAACCAACCAAGACAGCACATAATGAGAAATAAACTCAAAAGAGGATCGCATTTCATCCAGATAATGAGCTCAATAGAAAGGCTAAAACAAAATTCTTCCACGAGGGATAACTCAGTGGGGAAATTGAAAGGATATACACTTTCTGTTTAAGGTTGACTATCTATTGGAGAGAGGATAAAATAACTCTGCAAATAGGGTAATATGCTAACAAAAACAAAAATGAATGCAAATGAGCAATGAATTTTAATTCAGCTATGCATGATGTATGTGTGAATGTTATCAGATATATGCTGACAAAACTTATACAACACTGGGAATAACTAGACAAAACCAACTTGAGTAAAGTTAACACTCGGCTAAATCATATCCAGGATGAAGATTTCATAAGAGAGTAAGCACCAACTGAGGAAACAAATTCCTACTTCACGGCTTAACTCCACTGGGAAGAAACATGGCTTGAAAATAATCAAAGTACAATATGATAGCAATAAACCAATACAAATGCAAGGATATATCACCCTCCTTCAGGCTTCACCGGGGAATATCATACAGACTTTGCTAGGGAAGATAATGTCTTATCGTCTAGACTTCAGTTGGGGATTCCAAACTAACTTCATTGGGAATGATAACACCACATCATCAGGAGCCCAAATACATTCTTCGATATTAAGAGTAATGGTTGTGAAAACTTCTCTAGGGAGAAATTATGAAACTTCATGGGGATAACAACTTTCAGAGAGGAGCATCATCTCAGCTTGATTTGGGGATCTAAGAAGTTAACAATACATCAAGAAGTCAAAATTATGGGGATTTTAAATCAAACTCAACACTTGGTGAGAGAAAACCCAAAAAATTAACAGTTGTCTCAATAATTCTTAGAAAAGATACTGCCCTTGTCTAGCTACCTGGGAATCACATAATAATAATAATGTTATAATTAGAAGGAGAAATTCTCTACAAGAGATTCCATATCAATTCTTAACACACAAAGGGAGAAAGAACTCCATCAAATGAGCAAAGGCTTCATTTTTTTCTGCTTGATCACCACCTGGCTGAGAAATGAGTCACACTCAGTTGGAGAAATCCATAACAAGGTCTGACTGGGGAATATGGGATAGAGGTATCAAACCATACAACCCCAAAACCAAATAAATAACATGGAGGGGAATCTGAACCAAGACTTAACTTGGGAAATGGGATTACAAGCCCAACATCGCACCATATATCAATTGGTATGAACTCTAGTTATCCGAGGAAAGAAACATAAATGGACTAAGCGCACATTAGCAAGAGTAACCTGGGAGAGCTTTCTTGGGGAATCTTTTTCAAAACATCGGAGTTCGTCCATCCTAGAAATCACTAATTTTTGTTCTACTTGAATCACAAAATCTGAAGTAAAAAGTAATTTATAAATTCTTTTCAAAAACATTTTTATTATTAAATCTCTTTTTTTTTTTAAAATTACTATCAATAATAATTGAAATCTTTGCAAACAAAATAAAATAAGAACTACAAAGAATTGGATAAAGGCTTAAAATTTATTAATAGAATGGTAGTCTATGAATGGCGAGACTCCATGGATGATTACAAAGTTTGGAAAATGGCAATATATGGAAAAGATACATTGAAATACAATGACTACTATTCTCCCTAACAACTTTGAACTCCTGAGCAGAGACTTCAGTTGAAGTGTGATGAGGATCCGAGAAGATTTTTTCTTCAATGATCAAGTCTTGTCAGACGCGGTTACTTGCCAAGAAATCCCTAACTTTTTCCTAGGTTGCCCTCGCGGGTTTTCAACCTAGCGGGAAAGTTTATTCTGTTTGTGTCTCTTACTTTTGCCTAGACCGCCCTTTCGGGTTTTCAGCCTATCGAGATGCTCTTTTTTTTCCTAAACCGCCCTTTAAGGTTTTCAACTTAGAGAGTTATTCTTTTACTTCTTTAGGAGATGTATTTCTTGACTGCATCAACATTCATAGGACGTGGGATCTCCTCTCCATCCATAGTTTCAAGAATCAATGCACCGCGAGAGAATGATTTCTTGAAAACATACGGGCCTTCATAATTGGGAGTCCACTAGCCCCTAGAATCAATGTTAAAAGACATGATCTTTCTGAGTACGAGGTCTCCTTCTCTGAATTCACGAGTCTTGACATTCTTATCAAAAGCTTTCTTCATTCTTTTCTGATATAACTGGCCATGACACAAAGCCATCATTTTCTTTTCTTCAATCAAATTCAATTGGTCAAACATGTTCTAGACACGTTCAGCCTCTGACAATATTGTTTCCATTATCACACGCAAAGAGGGAATCTCAACCTCGACAGGGAGAAGTGCTTCCATATGATACACAAGAGAGAACAAGGTTGCCCCTGTTGAAGTGCGGGCGAATGTACGATATCCATTCAAGGCAAAAGGGAGCATCTTATGTCATTGACAACGATCATCTTCTGAATGATCTTATTAATGTTTTTGTTAGCAGCTTCAACAACCCCATTCATCTTAGGCCTATTAGGAGATAAGTTGTGATGGACAATCTTGAATTATTCACAAATTCCTGTCATCATCTTGTTATTCAGATTCGCATCATTGTCAGTGATAATCCTGCTTGGCACACCATACCTATTATACCCCAACTTTTGCCCCTAAGGTTCCTTTATCATCTCATATCAACTCAATCATATCAAGATCACAGTAGGGTTTGGTTCTTCTCCCTATCTTTATGTTTGCTCACGAGGGATCATCAAGCACTTTGATTTGTATACTATGGTTATATATGTCTTATGTTGATTGACTTTTAACTAATAAATATGATTAAGGTTTTCTATATAAATGATGGTAATATAGGTGATGACATAACACATTTAATCGGGTTGATTCATAAGTTCATCAGTTTATTTCCGTGCCTTCTTCAACAAAGCTTCATTGAGATTTAAGCTTCATCATCGAGAGTGTTTTAAATAAATGTCATGAAAAGGTATACTATGATTCATCATGCTTCAATTGCCAAAGGAAGTCAAAATATGCAAGAATTGATTAAAGAAGTTTGACCTAATTGGACAAGTTCTTGATTCCTTGGTCACAAGTGCATAATTCCCTCAATTCTCAATATTTGGAAGTGGTTATTTTTACTATAGGTTCTTATTATCACCCACAACAACTTCTCTTCACATAGCAAAAGTATTTGTATAAGAAGGATTGTCAAAATTGAAAGAGCATCCCAAGCCATTTTGATGCTCTAGGAGTTAGGGTTTTGGACTTCTAAGGGCTATATATTGTCCATCTTTTGACATTTTTGAGTAATTCCAAATATATGCTTCTCCTTAAAGGGTCATCAATAAATCACTTCAAAAGTTTCAAGCAAATTTTGTGTGAAAGATCACTAATGATTGAGAAAGATTCCAAGTCCTCTAGATAGGCCATCAAATTCCCTTATGTGACTTTAAAGAGTCCTAACTTTATCAATTTTTATCTCCTTGAGCCCATTCTTTTTCCATAATGATCTTTAGAGTGTGAACTTCAACTCTTCATTTATGTGCAAAACTTGAAAATGGTTATAAAATTCCTTAAGAGCTCAAAAGATTATAGGTCATAACTTGTCCAATATGTGAAATTTTTGAGTGGTACAAGTTTCACAATACTCTTTAAGGAGTCCACTTAAATCTAGCATCATTAATAAAAGAAAAATTTTGGAATAATACCTTGTTTTGAATCAAAATATTATAGGTCATTTTTTCAAAGAAAAACTTAGAATTTTTCTAAGTATAAAAGTCAACACTTTTTTCCTGATTTTGACCAAGCATAAAGAATGTTACCTCATCCAAATGATCTCTTTCTTGGAACTTTATAAAGAATGTTACCTCATCTTTCTAATGAATCAAGAATCAGGTCCTAAGGTTCCCTAAATCGTGCACACCATGAGTTCAAAGTCAGCTACTTGAAATTGAATTTTCCTTCCAAGTCAGAATTTGAAATCCATATTTTTCCTTCAAAACACCAGTTTTACACGCGTTTTTGATCTAAACATGATTAACCAACTTACTCCGACTTGTTTAGGCATCAAAACGCAAGAATGAAATGAGTTTTAGTGGTATTAGAGTCACATTTTCCTCACCATCAGGCTCCACCCGTTTCCCCTTCAATCCTCACAATTCCTTCCAATTTTTGATCCAATTCAATTCCCTATAAATAAAGGACCTCACTCATCTCATTTAAACAAGCTTTCAGAACCAAAATTAACCTATTCAGATCCCACACGAACTCTGAATTTGAATTTCTGATTTCTTTCATTCTCAACTCAAAACACTAAAAGATCCATTCAGTTAGCTCCATTAAACTTCTATGAAGCTAACCATACTCTTATCTTCAAGAATCGAGACTTATTTTGAGCTACAAAAGTCCAGTTTCGGAGCAACTTTCTTCTACTTCGTTAAGGTAGATTTCTTAGTCAAATCAATTTAAATAAAATACTAATCTACTCTCCTCATCCTTCTGATTCTCACGCTTCTTACAATTTGTGATTTCATTGAGATTTGAGTGCGATATTCCAGAAATTTGTGCTCGCTATTATTTATGGTTTTTCAAATCAAGCCTTTCTCAGTTTATATAAATTTTGCGTGAGGGTACCATTATAATCATCTTGAAGAGACGAATATAATTGTACCGGTCTGGTTAGCTAATTTTACAGTTTCTGGAACTCCAATCTAGGGAGTCTGAAGGTTGAAGACAACCTACGTGTCGTGCTTCAACCAATGATGGCGTGCCATGTAATTTTTTTGCATCTTATCCAGTGTATTTGCTTTATCTTACGTGCATTTTGAGAGTCCTTGGATCTGTTTACTTCCATTAGTCAGACTCAATCTAACGAGTCAGTTTTTTAGTTGTTTTAATTATTAAAAAAATGTTCGGTGTAATTTTCAAAGCTGACCATGATATACACAGCAACCCTCATCCTTTGGATCTGTTTACTGGCGCGTTTTGACTCTCATCCAATGGTCCATATTTTTTTGACTTTATTTTCATTTTCAAATTTTTTATATTTAATTGTTTTTAACTTCAAAAAAAATCATAGAAAAATCATTTCTGACCCAAAAATTATGAAAAAATTCACAAAAATATTTTGAAATATTCTCTTTCTGATTTTTATTTTTTCATGATTTTATTTTTAGATTTGATATTTTTTTATGATTTTTTATTTGTTTTGACTTGTTTTTAATTGTTTAAAAATACTTTTTGGTATTTTTAAATTCTGAAAAAAATTTATCAAGATCATTTTCTTTATTTCTCACTTTCTGAAATTTTTTCTAGAATTTTATTTTGATTTTTACTATATTTGAACTTTTTCATTTACTTGAATGATTTTAAATAATTTAAAAAAAATACTTTTCTGTTAAAAAAAATTACCAAAAAATTTGTAAAAATATTTGAGATCACTTCTGACTTTTCTATGGTCTCTTTTAATTTTTCTTTGATGTTTTGAATATAGTTTGCTATTTTTCCTCTTATTTATTTATTTTTAAACAATTTAAAAATAATTTTTCTCATTCTATTTTGTTTATTAAATGCAATATTCTGTTTGATCTTGAACTATGAGATTTTAATCACGAGCTTCATTAACATCATTGGATCTTGGGTGTTGAGTATAACTCCACCAAAATGAAGGGATGATTTTAATGATAGCTTGATTAATTTCTCTGGTTCCAACGTGGAATTCAATTCTTATCCCCTCCCTCTTCATCTTATCCCCTTCTCAGTTGTGCTACATATTGTTAGAGGATGATCTACATATAATTTCTCCAAATATATCAAATATATGGTACATAGATTGCCATTGACCGGGCTCAAAATAGGCGCGACTTATATATAAGTCCATTTACGATTGCTTAACATAGCGCTAAATTTTGTCCCGATTCAAGAAATGATCATTCGTGGCCCAAACTTATGTTTGCAAGCCCAAGTATGTTTAATTTGAAACTTTTGATCCAATAACTTTGAGGTCCATTGTTATGAGGCTTTGGTCTTATCAATCCTCTAATGAACCTTCATAAAATTTGGGCTAAGGGAATTATTTAATCATCGTTGATCATTTCTTATTTCCTCGAGAATTTGAAATGAATGATATACTTGACAAAAAGAAAATGAAACTTGTTTTTGAGAAGCTTTGATTTTATCAATATTCTAATGAGTTTTCAAATTCAAGTTTCAATATTGTCATTCAACTAACCTCTAATTTCTAACTCATTTACAATTGTCTTTTTTTAATGCTTTTACTTTACGTCTTTACTTTTGCGCACCATTTATTTTAGCATTTTTATTTCATGCTTTTTTCATCTTTGCTCACTTGATCCTTTATCTTTATGTCATTTTATTTTTATTTTTGCTCACTTGAGCTTTCGTTTTCTTTTTGAAGATACTTAATAATCAACTTGAACAATAAAAAACTTTAAGATTATATGGACTGTTTGGTTACTATCCTTGGCATTATGGAGGTATGGACCTCTTGGACCTAGGATTAGAAAATTTGACTACCCTTGAGACCTTATGGCTCTGATGTTTATTTTGTATGGAGTACTTGGGGTTTACCCCAAGACATTGGGTTGATTTTCTTTGTGTGCAGGTTATTTTAATTATGTCCTTTGTTTGTGATTGGCAATTCCTCTATATACATCTGTTACTCTGCCCAATTTTTGTGAAGACTTAATACATTTGAAGTTTGGTATTCTTAAGAGGTTTAATATTTTTGCTTGTTTGGTTTAAATTCAAAGGATATAAATTTTACATGGACTCATTGTATCAAGTGTTGGCTTCTTGTTAGTTAGACGGTTCTTTTCCCTAGCTTTTATCTTATACCTTAGGATAGTCCCTTCATCTCCTCCCATCTTCTTTAATTTCAAAAATCTTCTCCCTCCTTTTCAAAACTATTATTGTTTTCTAAACTTGAACGGATATCTTAATAAACTTAGACTTAGGTCAATGCATTTTCAAAAAGTATTTTCTTAATCAAATTTTAACCAATTTAATAATACTTTGACACTTTTTATGAGAAGACTAAAAATAAATTAATCTCATTCAAACCATTTTTCCATTTTAGCTTTTTACTTAAACTTTTCTCAAACGATTAGACTCTTGTCAATCCTTGTAGTGATGCGAGCTACTATAATTTTACGATATGTAGTGAAGTGAGATATTTTCCACTTGGGTGTTGAGCGATGCTTTGTTGATTTTAAAATCAAATTTGTATCCTCCATTTTGAGATGACGCAAATTCCCCTTTCTTATAATCATGGGTAGTAAGTATGTTTTCCCCTCTAATACGACGATGATGTTTCGTCTCTTAAAATTAACCAGCACATTTGTGTTTTAAATTTTTTAAAGGTGAACTACGAGTACCCTGATCCCTTATTGCATGGAAGGTGGTACGTAGGCACTAAAGGTTCGCAACCGCGGAGGGTGAAAAAAATATAAAAAATATTTCTTTTCTCATCTCCACCATCTATTTTTTTATATACAACAATTATAGCCAAGATACATAAATTTTCAAAGAGGTTCATGCGGCGTATCTTAGATGTTTAGGGTGCTTATACCTTCCCTTTTTGCATAACCAACCCCCGTACCTAGATTCTCTCCCCCTCTTTTTTGGTTTATTAACTCTTTTCCCATTCCTTTGGAAAAAATAAAGAACGGTGGCGATTTTTATTTGATCTGTGCAAGTCAAGTCAATCTAATGGCTTAGTCTCAATATTTCTACCGCTACAGAAAAATGGGGACTCTGTTGTGGAAAGATTGACCAAATGTTGGTCCATCTCTAAGTGGGTTGATCCTATCTTTATTTATTTGTGTATGTGCTATTATTTGTTGTATATTATGTGTTGTATATATGTTTGATTGGATTTTCCTGGTTTTCAGAGTGCTTGGTGATTTCTCATAAGTCATATACTCGGACTTGGGCAAACTTAAGATAGGACGGGAGGTATAGTCATGTTAACTTTGAGAGAGTAATCCTAAAAAAGGAGACATGAGATCACCCAATCAGTGGAGGCCGATTTAACTATAGTGTTGTTTACCGAGTAATTGGGAAAACATGCTGCTTTTGATCTAGGAGCCTGCTGAAATTGAGGACCGTAGAACCCTTAACCAATCTTGGCCTTTTAGGTGTTGTGCAGAAACTATGACGGAGTAATTTGGAAATGGTTGTCATGCAATACTACACTCAGACAAGTTTTTCCTGAGAATATTACTAAGTACCAAGTTAATCGGGACGTTGGTAATATTCAAAGGAAAGATGTAGACTTTGGGAACCTTTTAGAACCTTGTTCGGCAGGTGATAAACTATTAGTCCATACCTTGTGGGTAGTACCTTTGACTTCATGCTCATGACGTCGAAACTATGAACCCCCATATTTGTGATTATGTGTGTGATTGTTGCATCATGCATTCATGTACCCGTGAGCATCCTTTAAAATAATTGTTTCAAGGTACTTGAAGTTGACTTTTTGAAAATATCTCAGGTACTTTTTAACCATGGATTCTAGAAAAAGAAATAATCGTAAGTACAATTTCAAGGATCCTAATATATATGAATTGATGAGTCTGATTCCCGAGATCGAGAGTTCTACAGATTTTCGAAAGAAGTATGGATCCATCGTATCTCTTATGAAGCTCAGTATGAATGGGGGTATTCTTTCTACTTTAGACCAGTTCTATGATCCGATGTATCGATGTTTTACTTTCCAAGATTATCAACTGATGCCTACATTGGAAGATTATTCTTACCTACTCGGTTTACCTGTTACTGGTCGTGTCCCTTTCACTAGTGTAGAGGGAGAGCCCAAGTCTCATGAGATTGCTGCCATGATTCATTTGGGGAAGTTTGAGATTGAGGCCAACATGACTACCAGAGGAGGAATCAGAGGATTACCCGCTCAGTTTTTATTAGAGAAAGCTTATTACTTTGCTAGGAGGAAGAGTACAGTTTCTTTTGAGACTATATTTGCTCTACTAGCCTATGGGTTGTTCCTATTTCCTAATATCGACAAATTTATGGATGTCAATTCCATTAGGATCTTTTTGTTTAGGAATCCAGTTCCTACATTATTATGAGATACTTATTATTCCATTTATCTTCGGGATTTTTATCATGAAGGGATGATCATTTGTTGCATGCCTTTGTTATATCAGTGGTTTATTTCTCACTTACCTCGGTCTAATGCTTTCTGGGACATCAAGAAGGAACCTCATTAGGCTCCAAAGATTATGGCTCTCACATATTCCGACATTGTTTGGTATCATCGAGCTTATTATGATGTGGAGATTGTTGATAGTTTTGGCAGTTTCCCCAGTGTACCTCTTCTTGTTACAATGGGAGGAATTAACTACAATCCTATTCTTGCACTTCATCAACTCAGATATCCAACGAGAGACAAGACAAATAGTATTCATCTAAGTGGTTTCTTTCTCAAGGAAGGAGAAAATCACAAGGAAGCTAAGGAGGAAATTGCAAAGGCTTGGCGCCATATTCATAGGAAGAGTAGAAAGGACTTGGGACCAAGTGGAGCTCTTTATTTGGAGCCTCATCTCCGATGGGTACAAGCAAGGGAAATTCAGTTGAAGATGTCATACTCGTATGTAGAACCTATACCTGATATGTTTGTGAACACTACTCCTTCCCTCTTATATGATATGGAAAAACTTAAGCTTGCCTTGGTTAGGATGCAGGAGGAGAAGGAAGCCTGGAAGAATAAGTGTCAGACTTTATAGATGACCTATCAAACAGAGTTTAAAGAGAAGGATGACTTGATTGAGATTCTTGAGAGTCGTGTTGTGGAGATGATTGAGAGGCAAGGGGATTTATTTTCCTCTAGAGCTCCATCCATACCTAGTTTCTCACTTCCTGACTTGGGTGATTAGAAAGAAGTCACCGACATGTATGCAGAAGAGAACAAACAGTTGAAGGCTCAGACCGCAAGACTCACGTGAAATCGTCAGTGCGTGGAGAGATCTTCATCAGCTTTTCCTCCTTAGAATTTGAGATTATATCTTCTCTTGTACTTAGGATTATTAAAACTTGAACTAAAAGTTGCAATCCATTCTGAAGTTATTATAATGAAATTTTCAGTATTTTAAAATGTGCAACCACTTTAATGTTTGCAAATCATCTATAACTGAGTCCCTTGAAATATTAAAAATGATAAATAAATCATATGAATTGCATATCATGCATAAATTTGCAAATATTTCTTGCATTTATATTCATACCCAAGTGTCTTACTGTGTTTCTCTACTTCGTTTAGCAAGTTGTCTCACTGATATAATACTCGAGCTAATTCCAGGAAGAAAATGGAGAATCTTGAACAAGAGAATCATGAGATATGTGAAGAAGTTACCGCTTTGAAGAAGTTACCCCAATTTCTCATGTGTGACTTCAAATGATCATAACTTACTCCATTTTTATCACCTTGAGCCCATTAGTTTTCCACTATGATCTTGAGGATGTGAACTTTATGCCTTCTTTTATGTGCAAAGTGAGAAAATGAATGGAAGATACCCTAAGGATATAAAATATTATATGTCATTTCATGATTTTTTGCGAACTTCAACAATTCATAACTCTCTCAATTTTTGGAGATTTTGAATGGTTCAAGTTTCAAAATGTCATTCAAGAGGACTATTTCATGCCATCTTTTTTGGTCAAGAGCAAATTTCAAGTGGAAGGCCATGTGTGGGTGCAAAACATTATAGGTCACTTTTGAAGAAAAACTTGAAATATTTCTAAGTATGGAAAGTCAACTTCTTTTTCCCAACTTTGACTCAATGCAACTTTCAGCTCAAGCATCCATTTGATTCCATTCTTTTTCCATTGCAAAGCTTGTAACCTCATCTTTCCAAAGCATCAAGAATCATGCCCGAAGACCCCTTGAGCTAAGAATGCCATTAATTTGAACTTGGTAACTTGGAACTGAAGTTTCTTCAAAAGTCAGAATTTGAAATCATTGGTTTAGCTTCTAAGCACTTTGTTTCTGCGCGTTTTGGCCTCTAAACATGTTTAGTGAACTTCCATAAGTGATTAGCACAACAAAACGCGCATTTTGGATGAGTTTTGATCAAATTAGAAGTCACATTTTTCTTGTTTGCAGCTTCACATGATTTTCCTCCAAACTTCGTCATTTCACACGCTTGGACATTCCATTTGATTCCCTATACATAGAGAGTTATCCACCATTTGTTTCCTCAAGCTTGGATAGCCAGAATCACCCTTCCAAACTTGTTTCGTAACTCTAAATTCTGCAACTTCGAAATTTGTTTTCAAGCCTTTTTCAGTCCTATTTTTCTATCAATTTACCTTCCTTGATCTTCCATGAAGCTAAGCATATAATTACATTAAAGAATCGTGCCCTATATTGCTCAATAGAAGTCCAGTTTCAGAGCTCTGCAACTCAACTTCAATAGTTAGATTTCTCCATCAATTCTTCAATACTTTGATATCATTGTGATGCTCTCATTTCCATGGTTTTAGTCGCAACACTTACTTTTATCTGGAAACTTGTTTTGACCATAAAATTTCAAATCCCTTTTCAAAACTTTCTTTCCAAATTGCTTGAGCTACAACTTATATAAATTTATCGTGAAGGTGTGGTTATCTTCGTCTTGAAGAGACGAAGAAAATGGCATATGTCTCGTGCTCTAATTTTACAGATTGAACAACCTGGTTTTGGGACTGGCTGGAGGTTGAAGATAACCAACTTGTCATCCTTCAACCAATGAAACAACGCCATTTGGATTTTTTGAATTTCTGATTTACATTTGATTCAGTGCTTTATTCACTAATGACCATGATATGCACAACGCGCCAAATCCCTTGGATTTGATTACTAACGCGTTTTGAGTCTCATCCAATGGTCCACATATTTTTGACTTTATTTTTCTTTTCTGATTTTTATATTTAATTGTTTTAAACTTCAAAAAAATCATAGAAAATTCATTTTTAGTAAAAAAAAATCTGAAAAATATTTTTGAATTTTCTCTTTCTGTTTTTTATTTTTTCACAATTTTATTTTGTGTTTTGATATTTTTTATAAATTTCCAATTTATTTGAATTGTTTTAAATGTTTAAAAATACTTTTATGGATTTTTAATTTTTGAAAAAAATATGAAATGATCCAATGATATTGTGACATATATTGGTGACCTTATTTATTTTTTATTTCTGACTTTGTTATTTTTTTTATCATTTTTGGTTTATTTTACTCATTTTTTTAATTTTAAAAATAGTTTCTGACTTTAAAAAATTACCAAAATTTTTATAAAATCATTTTAGTTCATTTATGATTTTTCTATGGTCGTAATTTTTATTTCCTGATTAATTTTAATACATTTGGTATTTTTCTCTTTTATCTCAATTTTAAAACATTTTTAAACCTTTTTTAATGTATATATTAAATGCAATATTATTTTGTGATTATTTTCTGACTGATCTTGGATTGAATTTTTGGTCATGAACTTTGTTAACATCTTTGGATCCATGGTGTTGAGTCTAACTCCACAAAAATGGATAATTGATTTTAATATTAGTTTGATTTATATTTAATTCAAATGTGGTTTGTATATTCTCTCCCACCCCTCTTCATCTTGTCCCTTTCTCATTGCACTAAATGTTATTCGAGCATGATCTCTTTATCATGTCTCAAAACAAATGGTGCTTAGATTGCTATTGATCGACCTAAAAATAGGCGCGACTTCTATATAAGTCCACTTACGATTGCTTAACATAGCGTTAAATTTTGTCCCGATTCAAATAAATGATCATCCGTGGCCTAAACCTATGTTTGCAAGCCCAAGTATGTTAATTTGATCTCTTTGGTCCAATAACCTTGAGATTTATTATGTGGAGGGTTTCGTTCTACCAATCCTCTAATGAATCTACAACACTTTTGGTCAACGCGGATCACTTAAACATCGTTGATCATTAAATGGTACTTTTGAGGATTCCAAATGGATGATATACTTGACAAAAAGAAAATGCAACTTTTTGTGGGGAGGCTTTGGTTCTACCAATCCTTTAATCAGTTCCAAATGCAAGTTTCAAGATGGTCATCTAACTAACCACTAATTATTAAATTTTTTTTACTTTATGCCCTTTTATTTTTTATGCTTTATGTACCATTTACTTTAAGCATTACATTTCATGTCATTTTTTATTTTGCTCACTTGAGACTTTTCTTTTCTCTTCTAAGATACCTAATAATCAACATGAACGATAAAAAACTTTAATGATACTTGGACTATTTGGTTATTGTCCTTGGCATTATGGAGTATTGGACTTCTTTGACTTAGGATTAGAAACACTGGCCTATGTTGGAGACCTTGTGACCTTAATTGATGTTTTGTCTGGATTACTTTAGGTTTACCTTAAGACATTGGGTTGTTTGTTTGTTTTATGTGCAGGTTATTGTGATTACATTATTTGTAATATGGAATTCACCCGTATACAGCCGTTACTCTGCCCAATTCTTGTGAACACTTAATACACTTGAAGTTTGATTCTCTCAAGAGGTCTAATATCTTTGTTGTATTGGTTTCAATCCAAATAATGGGAATTCTATCTTGACTCATAATGTCAAGTATTGGCCTGTTGTTGGTTAGATGGTTCCCATCCCTAACTTTTACCTTATACTTTAGGTTAGTCTCTTCTTCTCCTCCCATCTTCTTTAATTACAAAATCTTCTCCCTCCCTTTGAAAATTCCTCTTGTTTTTAAACATGAACCACTTTCATAATAAACTTGGACTCATGTCCATGAATTTTCAAAACCTTTTCATAAATAAACTTCAATCAACTTAATAATGCCTTGACATTTTTTGTTAGAAGACTAAAAGTCAATCAATCTCATTTCAAACCATTTTGCCACTTTGGATTTTTACTTTAAAAACTTTTCTCAAAAGATTGGACTCTTGTCAATCCTTGTAGTGATGCCAACAACTATACTTCTACAATATATAGTGAAGACAGATATTTTCCACTTGGGTGTTGAGTGAGGTATTGTTGATTTTAAAATCCAAGCCATATCCTCCACTTTGAGATGATGCAAATTATCCTTTCTCATGATTGTGGGTAGTAAGTATGTTTTCCACACGGACAATGACGATGATCTCTTATCTCATAAAATTAACCAACACACATGTGTTTAAATTTTTTTTAAAAGAGGAACTACGTGTACCCTGATCCCCTATTGCACGAAAGGTGGTAAGTAGGCACTAAAGGTTCGCAATCGTGGCGGGTGCAAAAATCATAAAATCTTCCCTTTGCATAATACCTTCCCTTTTCATAACCAACCCCTTACCTAGAATCTTTCCCCCTCTTTTTTGGGTTATTCCCTCTTTTCCCATTCCTTTGGAAATAATAAAGCACGGTGGCGATTTTTATTTTGATTTGTACAAAGTCTAGTCAATCCAGTGGCTTAGTCTTAAACATTTCTACCGCTACATAGGTTAAGTGACTTTGTGAGGATCACCTATCCCGGAGTTGTAGCATATGAATCATGAAAGCACAACAAAAATAATTTGGATCACTCACTTATATTCATCGGTCTCCTACATAGAGCATGCTTAAGCAGGAGCTGACTGCTAGAATAAACTAATAAAGATGAAGGTTAAGGCCATAACATAAGGTTATTAGGATCGGTTCCTATAATTACCAAGCTTATGGTGTTAAAACATTATCGATTTTTCAAAAGGACTTCCCAAGTCATCTACATCCTATCTTTAACCTGTCTTAAAGCCCAAAATTTTTCAAAGGTTATTGTTTTCTTTTGTCAAAATTTTTTGGTAGGGCTAAGAAATGGGGAAAAATAGAAATACACCACACAAATGACTCAGCAAGCACATGAATTTTATTGAAAACAAACAAAGAAAGGTAAATAAACTGAAAAAGAAATAAAGACTTAAAATAAAGAAAAGGAAAAGCAATACAATCTCCTCCCACACTTAAATCGAACATTGTACCCAATGTTTCGAAATATAATATGGAAAGAGTAACTTGGATGTATCTAGGGGCGGCCACTAGTGCCCTCTCCATCATGCTGATGCCTAGTGTGACGAGACTTGCTGCGATGACGATCACTCTGGGAAGAGGCTAGCTGCTCCACTATGGCTGATAGAGCGGCCTAAGAACTCCGAACATGTCGAAGGTTCCCTAATAGGTAAACCTGAGTGGCTTCCATGAGAGTAAAGTGCCTCTCAAAATAGCTATGCTGACGCCACTGCTTAGTACTTATCGCAAGTTGGGATTGCATGATATTCTGAAGACAATGATCAGTATGTTGCTGAGAAGTTTGCATGAAGCTCATGTTGTGAGTCAGCTACTGTTGCAATGTGGTGAGCATGCCATATTGCCTTTATTCTCAAAAAAGATGATCTCGCCACATCTCTTCAGTGATGTAAAATCAAGGGGAAGCACCTGCAGAATAATATGAAAAAGATGGTGCATTGTATGCTGGTGAATCATGGTGGAGGGACATATGTGGAACGGGAGACTGTTCTCTCCGTTCATACTCCTCATCAGTCTCATGTCCATCCCCAAGAAGCACATTAGGGAGCAATGGTCCCCTAATTGGTGGAGCGGACAAATCATAAGTCTAGTTTCTCTCAAGCAGCACATCAGTCCTCCGGGAGCAAGGTAAAGCGACACTGGGAATAGCCACACCATGGATCATGAGGTTAAAACCTCCCTCTTTCCTAACCTTGCATAATTTCATATCTTTCAAAAACTTAAAATTAATTATGAGGTTAGGTAGAGGTTCCAAAGTGGGTAACTCAGGGTCCAAGTTCAAAGCCCGAGCAATGGAGGTAATCAATCCTCCAAAAGAAATAACGTCCCCCTTTCTCAAAGCGGAAGACATATGTGCAATCATAAATGGGACAACATTAATTTTTAAACCAGTGAGACTTCTTTGAAAAAATAGAAGTTCTTTTGCATTGACCTTGTTTGTATTCTCCCGGGCAAAAATAAGACAACACAATAAATAACAGAAAACACGAATGGCTGGGTTATGGATCATTGAGGCAAGAATACCCTCAAAAGAGGAAATGGTGGAACTAGACAATCTAGCCCAAAAAGAAAATAACTCAATCGACCAATCAGAATCCAAAGGGGTCTCACAGATAAAACCTTCCCATGAGGCATGTCCAACAACTCCACTAAAGCATCAGTAGTGTACTCATATTCAACATTAAACATTCTAAATTTTACTGTACCGATCGTGCTAGCAGTGTTGGGATTGACAATATAAATCAATGAAATTAAAAATTCTTTGGTCAGCCTCTCATAGGTAGGTTCTCTCCTAGAAAAAATGTCGTGCAATCCTAAAGTGTCTAACATGTGGAAAACACTATGATAAATTCCTAAATTTTACAGACAATCAGTATAGATATGCCTTGTAGGAGCAATTTCTTGTGTCTGTAACTTCTCGATAATTTTTCTATGCCTCGACCCTGGTTTTCCACACGAAGCAAAAATCCATCGAACTCCATCGTTGCCCTTGTTGGTGAAAGAGGGGAAAAATGGGTTTTTATGGAAAGCAGGTGAAAATGGTGGTTTTGTGGATTTTTAATGAGGGAAATGAAGTGGTGGAATTGGAAATGTTAGTGGGGTTGTGAATAAATGGGAAAGTTATGAACTTTTAGTGGGTTTTGATGGAGGTTTTTGAGAGGCAAAAGTGGAGTTTTTGGGTTTCGAAGATGAAAAATGGTGGTTTTGGTGGTTCTGCCCCGTAAAAGGTACATACCCGATGGCTGACGCCATGAGGTTTATGGCGGGCGCCATGTGTGCAAAATCTAGATGGCCAGATTTTGAATTTTTGCTCATGGGCCTTGTACTTTTCGTGGGGGGTATGAACAACATCTTTCACATGTTTTCTTCATAATTTGAATCTTGGATGACATAGCTTGATAAAAATCAAAATGGAAATTCATAAAATAAAATAAAATACAACAAAATACAAAAATAAGAGAAAAGTAAATAATGAAAAACATCAACACGCAAAATATTAATATATATAGATATGCAATACGATTGTTAGAGATAGATTCATAAAAATGAAAACAAATCCAAGCAGAAATCAAATATAGATAATGATAAGTATGGAAATAAAAATAACGATAAAGCATATAAATAGCATTTATGTCTCATATGGAAGGAACACCGTCAACACCGGTAGAGGGATCGTCATCAAGGTCAGAGTCAGAGCCTCCTAGGGCTTGTGGTCCTCCTGCTATCTCTCGGTGCAACTTAGCAATCTAATGGTAAAGAAGGTCGGCCTCTGTTGCATGAGTAAAATCAGAGACCTCATGCTGCAAGGTGAGGTCAACAATCTCCTATCAAAGTCGGGCCACCTCCGTATGTAGCTCAGCTTACTGCATATGCACATCCGGCTACTTCAAAGAGAAATTATTAGAAAGTATGGTGAACCTGGGTGAAAAGGGGGCAGGGATGTACTCTACCATAGGTGGCGATCTAGGTGCATCAATAATATCTTCCTGGACTTCCCAAATGTAGGTCTAGTTAGCCGGATCATATACACTGGTCATTAAAGGATCTGGTAAAGTGAAGTAGTGTATCGTCTCATTCTTGATCAGGAGCCTGAAAGAGTCTGAGCTGAAGGAGACCCGCCTCATCAATCCACGATCCAAGCAATACTCGATATCCAATAGCATGTATTCACCGTAAGGGGTCAAGTGATGTAACTGCCTCTCAATACCCAAAGCATTAATAATGTGCATCACCGTCCCTCCCACATGTATGATACTCTCAGAGGGAAGGGAAGTGGTGTGAATATTCCATATTAAGAAGTTACCATAGGCAACTGGACGTGACTGATTAACAAAAAAGAAGAAGAATACCTCCTCATCACCTACATGGTGGTCAGCATCACTCCTTCCTAAGAAGGTATGGGCCAGAATCATCCGAAAATAGCAGAGGGCCGGATTATGGATGACATTTGACATCATGTGGTTAGGATCATGGATACTCCTAACAGGGATGTCATCCAAAAACCACTCCACGTCTCTAGTCATGAAGTAACCCAAGGGTAACTTTGGAATAACATCAAGATAAGTCTGAAAACCTAAAAGATCACTGAACTCCTGATGTTTGAAAACATACTATATCCCGAACAATCTGAAACTGGTGTGGCCATATGGATTATAGTCTAATGAGTTGAGGAACTCTAAAGTGAGGCTCCGATAAGTCTCGTTATTGCTGTCAGCATACTCCTCTCAGTTGACTTGACATGCATGTCATAAAAAAGCGACATCCTTAAAAGGTATGGTTAGACGAGAATGTTGTCCAGAAAAATACAAACATTAAAACTGTTAGTCGAAAAATAGGGAAACATAAGGCGATAAAATTATAAAATAAATAAATAAGTGCAAGTAAATAAAGGAAAGAAAATAAAACCCATGGGTTGCCACCCATATAGCGCTTGTTTAACTTCATTAGCTCGACGAAATAGACTTCTTATCTCGAAAATAGGTATTGGAGGATCGATCAAAGTGTGGCTGGAGTAGTCAATGGGAATGTCACCTCCTTTATAAATCTAGAGTCTTTGTCCATTTACTGTGAGTAGGTTACAAGAGATGTTTCTGTTTTCTACGACACCTGACTTTAAGATCTTAGAAACTTCATAAGGGCTAGTCCATCTGGAGCGTAGCTTAACTGGAAAAAGTCTCAACCTGGAGTTAAAAAGGATAACAGGATCACCTATGTTGAATTCCTTTTTTATAATCCTCTTGTCATTCCATGCCTTAGTTCTTTCTTTGTATATTATGGCATTTTCATAGGCATTCTGGCGGGGTTCTTCTAGTTTATGAATGTCAAGGATTCTTTTCTCACCAGCAGCCAAATATCCAGATTTGAGGTTTTGATGGCCCAATAGGATTTGCTTTCTAACTCAAAGGGTAAATGACATGACTTTCCATAGACCAATTGATACGGGGTAGTTCCAATAGGGGTTTTTATAAGCTGTCCTATAGGCCCACAATGCTTCTTGTAGCTTTTCAGACCAATATTTTCTAGATATTGAAACAATTATCTCTAGGATCCGTTTAATCTCCCTATTAGATACTTCCACTTGTCCATTAGTTTGCGGATGGTAAGGTGTTGCCACTTTATGTCTAACTCCATACTTACTTAAAAGTTTGTCAAAAATCCTTGATATAAAATGTGATCCACCATCGCTTTTGACAAGACAAGGTATTCCAAACCCGGGGAATATGTAATTTTTGAACAGTTTGAGTACTACTCGTGTGTTGTTTGTGGGTGCAGCTATAGCTTCAATCCATTTAGACACGTGGTCAACAACCACTAAGATGTATTTATTATATAAGGAGGATGGAAAAGGACCCATAAAATCTATACCCCATACATAGAAAAGTTCTACTTCTTGAATGTTTCTTAAGGGAATTTCGTCACGTATTGAGATGTTCCCAGTGCGTTGGCACCGATTGCATTGGACAATGTAAGCATGGACATCACACCATAGTATGGGCTAGAAAAGGACGACTTTGAGGATTTTAGCGTATGTTTTAGAGGTTCTCGTATGTCCACCATAAGGTGAGGAGTGACAATGTTCTATGATATTCTTTACCTCTTCTTCAGGGACACAACGGCGAACAATACCATTGGTGCCTCTTTTGAATAGAAGTGGTTCATCCCAATAAAAGTGTTTCACATCATTAAAGAACTTCTTTTTCTGGTGATAGCTAAGATTTGGGGGTACTATATCAGCAGCTAAATAATTAACAAAGTTAGCATACCAGGGTACATTACTAACTGCTAGGGCTTTCTCATGGATCTCGTAACGGTTTAGGTCATCTTCCTTAAAGGTGTCTATTTTGGATACCAGTCTGTCATAAGCAAAGTCATCATTTATATGAACTAACTCTGGTTTCAGGTATTCGAGACTAGAAAGGTGGTCGACAACTAAATTTTATGTGCCTTTCTTATCTCGAATATCTAGATCAAATTCTTGTAGTAAAAGGATCCATCGGAGTAGCCTAGGTTTGGCATCTTTTTTACTTAATAGGTAGCGGATAGATGCATGGTATGTGTAAACTATAATTTTTTTAGCTTCTACTAGATAAAATTAGAATTTATCAATAGCAAACACTACAGCTAAAAGTTCTTTTTAGGTGGTAGCGTAGTTAAGTTGGGCAGCATCTAGGGTTCTGCTAGCATAGTAAATCACATGCAGCTTCTTATCTTTTTTTGGACTTAGAACAGCTCCAACAACATAAACGCTAGCATCACATATGATTTCAAAAGTTTCGGTCCAATCTGGGGGTTGCATAATAGGTGCGGAAATTAGGGCTTGTTTTAAAAGGTTAAAGGCTTCGACACACTTTTCGTCGAAAATAAACTCAGCATCTTTCATCAACAGGTAAGTTAAAGGTGTTGTTATTTTAGAGAAATCATTGATAAAGCGTCGGTAAAAACCGGCATGACCAAGAAAACTTCAGACTTCCCTAATGGTCTTAGGTGGCTTAAGGTTTTCTATAACTTCAATTTTGTCTTTATCAACTTCAATACCTTTCTCAAAGACTATGTGTCCTAAAACTATACTTTCGGTCACCATGAAATGGAATTTCTTCTAGTTCAATACGTGTTTTACTTCTACGTATCTTTCCAGAATTTTCTCAAGGTTAACGAGACAATTTTTAAAATCAAACCTGCATACTGAGAAATCATCCATAAAAACTTCCATAATTCCATCGACATAATTTGCGAAGATTGACATCATACAACGTTGGGAAGTGGAAGGACCATTACAGAGTCCAAATGGAATTCGTCTATAGGAAAAAGTTTTGTAAGTGCATGTAAAATTTGTTTTCTCTTTATCTTCAGAATAAATAGGGATTTGGAAAAATCCAGAATATCGATCTAGGTAGCAAAAATAAGAGTGTCTAGCTAAACGTTCAAGCATTTGGTCTATAAATGGTAAAGGGAAATGATCTTTCCTAGTCGCTTTGTTTAGATATCTATAATCTATGCACATACGCCAACCGCCTTCCAAAAGCTTGGCTACATGCTCGCCTTTTTCGTTTTACACGACAATGATGCCTCCATTTTTGGGTACTACATGCACAAGGCTTACCCATCTACGATCTGAGATTTGATAAATGATACCAGTTTCTAGTAACTTAAGGACTTCTCTCTTTGCAACATCACTCATTATAGGGTTTATCCTTCTTTGGTGCTCTCTAGAGGGTTTAGAATCTTCCTCTAGTAAAATCTGATGCATACATACAAACGAACTTATTCCTTTCAGATCAGAAATGTTATACCCTAAGGCTGAGGTATATTTTCGCAAAACTTCTAAGAGTTGGTTTGTTTCAGCTTAGTTTAAGGTAGCATTCACGATAATTGGGCGCTTCATCTCCTCGTCAAGAAACTCATATCTTAGATTCTAGGGTAATTCTTTAAGTTTTAAAGTGGTTTGCTTAGGGCTAGGTATAGGATTTGGGGTACGTGATAAACATTCATAGAGGTTATCATCAATGTAGGAAGGTAGTTTGATTGATTCGATAGGTCCTTCCTCGTTTAATTCTCTTATGCACTCATCAATAATGTCTATGGTATAACATGCATCTCCTATTACTTGTGCCATAAGGAACTTTGAAAGAATAAACTCTATTTTTTCATCGCCCACTTCAATGGTCAGTTTTCCTCTCTTGACATCTATTATGGCTCCGGCTGTAGATAAGAAGGGTCTTCCTAGGAGGATTGGGATATCATCATATTCTTTGATGTCCATGACAACAAAGTCGGTAGGGATATATAATTGTCTTATTCTAACTGGGATGTCTTCTAATATACCAATGGGATATTTGACAGACCTATCAGCTAATTGAAGAGACATCTTAGTAGGTTGCAATTCTCCTAAGTTCAATATTTCACAAACTGCCAGAGGCATTAGGCTAATGCTAGCTCCTAAATCCAGAAACGCCTTATCGATCACATGGTCCCCTAATATAGAAGGTATGGAAAAGTTTCCAGGGTCTTTCTCTTTCTTGGAAAATTTGTTTTCAGAGATAGAATTGCCCTCTAAGGGTTTGGGGTCGTCAAGTCTTCGTTTGTTGGTCAGGATGTCTTTAAGGAATTTAGCATATGATGGTATTTGGGTGATGGATTTGTTAAAAGGAATCTCTACATTAATTTTATGTATTATCTTTAATAATTTTTTATACTGGTTGTTGATTTTGGTTTTCTTTAGTCTTTGCGGATACGGTATCAGAGGTTTGTATGGCAGAGGTGGTACATAATCTTTGTCTCTAGTCTCTTCCTTATCTTCGGTTTCCACTGTTTTTTCTACTCCACTTTCCTTAGGGATTTTTTAGGTTCACTCAACTTTGGGTTAAAAGGTTCATCGTAAGCAGTCCCACTTCGTAAGGTAATTGCATTGCCTTGACCTCTAGGGTTTGGTTGAGTTTGTCAAGGAAATTGTCCCTCAGGCATGGTCTGGGGAGCTTGTGTTTGGGATACTTGCGAGATTTGGGTTTCAAGCATATTGTTATGATTTACTATCTGGTCAACCTTAGTTCCTAATTGTGTGATCAATTTATTTACATGAATGTTCTGGTTCATGAATTCTTTGTTTTTTTGAGTTTGGGACGAGATAAAATTTTCCATGATTTTCTCGAGGTTTGGTTTTGGGGGCACAACTTGCATAGGTTGATTTGGTCTTGGAGCTTGAAAACCTGGTGGTCTTGGGGGTGCAGAGTTTTGGATAGGGTTACTGTTCTTATAGGAGAAGTTTGGGTGATTCCTCCATCCATGGTTATAAGTGTTCGAAAAGGGGTTTTCTTGGGTATAGTTGATTTGTTTGATGGTTATTTTCTTCAACAGGTTGCATTCTGCTGATTGGTGTCCTTGGGTTCCACATATGTCGCATTATTGGGTGACTGCTGCTTCAGTGGCTGGGGTATTGGACATATGCTCGACTTTTAGGGATAGAGCATCCATTTTGGCTTGCATCATGTCCATAGAGCTTATCTCATGTACTCCTCCTTCGGGCTCCTTCTTTTCCACTGTTTCTCGCTCTGTTCCCCATTGATAATGGTTTTGAGCCATATCTTCAATGAAAGTGCAAGCTTCAGGCTAAGGTTTGTTCATCAGAATGCCACCGGCGACACCGTCGATGGTCATTTTGGTGTTATATTAGAGTCCATTATAGAAGGTATGCATGATCAGCCATTGTTCTAGGCCATGGTGGGGGAAAACTCTTAATAATTCCATATACATTTCCCAGACCACAAACAATGATTCTCCTTGGACTTAAGTAAATTTGGTTATTTGGTTTCTAAGAACGACAATCTTACTAGGGCGAACATATCTGGAAAGGAACACTCTCCTAAGGTCTTCCCAAGTTGGTATTGAATTGGCTGGAAGGGAATATAACCAACAACAGGCTTTATCTCTGAGGGAGAAAGGAAATAGTCTTAAATGAATCGCCTCGGATGTAGCACCGTTGGTTTTAAAGGTATCAGCTAGTTGAATGAAGATTTTCAAATGTTGATTTGGGTTCATCGTAGCGAGACCCACAAATTGGTTTTGTTGTACTAGTTGTAATAGAGAGGGTTTTAGTTTGAAATTGTTCGCAGGAATAGCAGGGTTTACTTTAATAGAACTAGGTTATTCGTTGGAGGGTTGGGCAAACTCCTTAAGGGGTCTTTGGTCACGATTTTCAGCCATAGCTTTCCTAACTCTTTGGAGTAAGAGGCGAGTGCGAACGTGACGTTAAGGTTTGGCTAAATGGTTTAATAAACTCCCATTACTGCGAGTTTTTTGCATTGACCGGATAGTTAAGCCTTAGTCTAGACGGTGTAATAACAGGGTACGAAATTTGACTTAATTGGTTTCCAGAAATGGCGCCAAAAACTTGATGCATGGTTGTTCGCAAGTACATGAATCGCGTTATAGTAATATAAAAGATTATCAATCCCACATAGAACAAAACGTCAATCTATAAAATTCTATTGTCACTATGTTTATCTAAGGTAGATCAAATCAGGGTTTTATAGCAGGCAGAGTAAATAAAGTAAAAGATGTCAATTCAGATAAAATCAACGGGTTCGAATGCAAATCAAAATAGTCAGATAATACTCTAAAATGCTTCTAATAGAACTACTTATAGGGCAATATTTCCTACTTTGAAAAGAACTAATTTAACAGGAACTGTCGCTTTTGCATATTCAGAACCAAGTTTATTCTTTAAATAATGCCTTTTTATTGTCACGGATAAAAAGGTTCATATTGCGTTAAACTAATAAACCTATTTTTAAGAAATATAGTTACTTGACTAAGTTGAAAAGTGATTTTGATTCATAACTTCTAGCCAAGAGATAAATATACTTTTAAACCTATAATTGCGTCCGAAAAAGGTTTTGAAATCATTTCTTCTAAAAAGTTATAGGTTCTTACTTAATTGAACAAAACTCTTTCGCTCTCTTTGAGCAATTAAGACTAACCAAGTTTATCAATGGTTGGACGGTTTTCGATCTTACCCAACAGAAAATAAAGTGCAGAAAAATTGTGTTAAAAACCAAAACAACCCCTAAATCATTCCTACAGATGCAATGTTTAGACAGTTACCTTAACCATGATCATTACATTCTAACCCTAAAGGAAATTAGCCAGACATGGAAATAAACTTATTAAAGCAAATCATGTTTAGGCAGAAAGTAAAAATGTGAAAAGATAAGTAAATGCGATGCGAGAAAATAAACAAAGTAAAGCAAGTGCGATGCGAGAAAATAAACAAAGTAAAGCAAGTGCGAGGAAATAAGTGCGATAAATGCGGAAACTTAAATAGAAACTTGCTCCAAATGGAGGGATTTAAAGCAACTTGTCTAGAAGGTAAATTTGACTAAAATAAAGGAAACTTGAATTAAAATGGCAGCAAGATTGTAAAGTGCTCCAAACATGATTACAGACTCAATGACTCGTGTGATAATTCTTTGATGTGAAGGGATTACCACTTACAATTGGACAATATATGGCTTAAGTCAGTGTAACTAAGCTTGGATGAAGAAGAAGAACTGAAATTACTTCTATTTATAGGCCTAGGAGGATTTTTGGAAATCACAAGAATGCCCTCCAACTTCTTTTAAGTGGAAATCATATTTGCAAAGGTGGCTCCAGCCATGGGGGTGTGGCGGCGACCATGCTCCAAAAATGAAGAAGTAGTGGAGAACGTGGAAGTTGGCAATTGGCTGAAGTTGGCCACCTCATGGCTTACCCTATAGCGGGCACCATGGTGGATGCCACGATTGCAAAAACTCCAAAATCTTGATTTTTAGCTCATTTTTCTTCATTTCTTCAAGCAAGGCTTAGGAAAGACAAAAAAAACTTAAAAGAAAACAAAATGCAAACATAACACAAGAAAATAACAATAAAAACCTAATAAACATCTGCGAATCGAGTCAAATATGCAGTGCGATTCAGTCTTATCAGTGAATCAGAAAAAATTATGCCATATAAATACAATGCAACTATCGTGGAAGATGGTGTGGAAATTCGTATATAACCTTTGTCTGATGTTAAGAATATTTCTTAAGCCAGTTGAGTAACTCGCGATGGCCATTTTTTCGCCCCTGTTATTCGAAGGAATGTTAATTCTGATAAAAGGGTTGTTGAAAATACTAAACCTAAGAAAGTAGTGGGAGAATCTAGTGGTATTGCTTTGGAAAAGGATGTGGGCGACTTGTTGAAAATTATCAATATGAGTGACTACAAAATTATAGATCAATTGTTGCAAACTCCATCTAAGATTTCCATTCTAGCCTTGCTAATGAATTCTTCTTCCCATCGGGAGTCTCTGATGAGAGTGTTGGATCAAGCTTTTATGGAAAGTGATATGTCTCTGGACCAGTTCAACAGTGTTGTGGGGAGTATTATATCTTGTAATAATCTAAGCTTTTGTGATGATGAATTTCCCGATGAAGGAAGGAACCATAACCCGGCTCTCTATATTTCCATGAATTGTAAGAATGACTCGCTGTCCAATGTGATGATTGACAATGGGTCGGATTTGAATGTCATACCAAGGAGTACACTCATGAAGCTTAAGTACCAGGGAACTCCCATGTGCCCAAGTGGCATAATAGTGAAAGCTATTGATGGTTCGAGGAAGTTTCTCATCAGAGAAGTGGATTTTCCTATTCATATAGGTCCACACTTATTTTAGATTACTTTCTAGGTTATAGATATTGTTCCTGCCTATAGTTGTTTATTGGGACGACCGTGGATCCACGAAGCAGGACATGTTACTTCAACTTTGCACTAGAAGCTGAAATTTGTTCGTGAAGGAAAGGTGGTCATCGTGAATGGTGAGCAACCTCTGTTGATATCTCATTTGTCTTCCTTCAGCATTGTAGAGGCTGGCGAAGTTGTTGTTGGAACTCAGTTCCAAGCTTTGTCCATTGATAATATAAGAAAGAATGAGGATTCTATCACTTCATTTAAAGATGTTTAACAGGTAGTGCATAATGGCCCTAGCAAGGCGTGGGGGAAAATTGTTGATCCACCTGTGAATAAGAATAGAGCTGGTTAGGGTTTCTTCGTGAAGAATAATAAAGGAGAAATTATGAAGTCGAAGTCTGCTTTGGGTAAATACCAAGACATCTTTCACAATAGAGGTTATCTTCATCCAACTACTTCTAGGATCAATGCTATTCTGGAAGATGAATCAGAGCAAGAGATGTCAAACTACGTGACACATGGAGTCATAGTCCAAAATTGGATCACTATTGACGTTCCTTCTTGCATTCACATTTCAAAGTAAATTGTTTTTTATTAGTCTTTTCAAAAATCTTTCACTCTGCCCAAGATGAAAGTATTGATATTGTATGGGCATATCCGTTGTTTTGATCTTTAAAATCATTAATAAAACTTGTTTTTAATTCCCAAATTGTGTCTTTATTCTCTTCTTTTTCTTGGAAAATGGTAATCAGAAAAAAATCCCTTCAAAATAAGTAATATATGTAAATAAAGTTGCATGATCACTTGTTATATGTGTCAGTTTCTAAAAGAAAATCATATGTGCAGATTAATTAAAAAACCTGTTGAGTACAATGACCCTGCACCCTCTGCTAACTTTGAATATATCCTGCGTATGTGGCCAAAGAAGAAGAATACGATGAAATCCCATAAAAGGTTCATGGTTTCTTGAGCGTGAGGAAAATACCATTCAACCGTATAAAGAGCCGTTGGAGGCGATCAATTTGGGTTCGGAAGAAGACCTAAAAGAAGTCAGGATTTGAGCATTGCTTCATCCCGATGTGAAGAGCAGTTTGATTGAATTGTTGAAAGAGTATGTTGATATCTTTGCTTGGTATTATCAAGACATGTATGGTTTGGATACTGATATTGTGGAACATAATTTGCCTTTAAAGCTAGAATGTCCACCAATCAAGCAGAAGTTGCAAAGAACTCACCCTGATATGGCAGTGAAAATTAAAGAAGACGTTTTAAAGCAGATTAATGTTAGAACATAGTTTGGTTCTACATCACTGTAAGAGTTTTGATGATAAAAAATACATGATATAAATAAAGAACATATATCCTATCTAATAAAGTATTTTAATATGCAGATAAGTTCTGATGTAAGAAACATATAAGATGAGAAAAGATCTCCTAGAACATAGTTTTGTTCTACATCCCTAGAAGTTCTGATGAAAGAAGATAAGAGAGTCTCGTTTTCAAGATTTGTTAAGACACAACATACTTAGAAGCAAATCTATGTAAAACATTAAATGAAGAAGTTATATGTTACAACTTCTGAATGACCAACACTGTAAAACAAGAACTCTGATATTCTGATATGTAAAGTTCTGGAAAGCAAAGGAATCTCAACGGTAACATTTATCTTCTGATGTGAGAATGTTCTGAAGCATTACATTTTATTCATGGCTAATTAATAGTAACAAATGAAAGAAGAAAAGAATCTCTATGTTTGGAAAGTACATTTACTACTATTGATCAACCTTCCAAAAGACGTGAAGAAGATACCGTCAACTATAACTACTGTGCACGAAAAAGAAAAATATATAATTATCCAATTCTACCTTGTGATCCTCTATTGTGTAATAAATCACTTTGGTGATATTGTTTTTGTTAGAAACATATTTGTACACGCCTTTCAATATTGTATTTTGTAATTCCTTGAGAAAATTGGGTTGTGGTTTAGACTCAAAAAGACATTGACAGTTGTCATTGTATTTGTTTAATCAAGTTTGATTAGTGGATTAAGACCTTGTTTGAGAGAGGTGAAATCATCTTGGTGGGTGGACTGGAGTAGTTTGAGTTCAAACGTACCAGGATAACCAACGTGTCTTTAATTTTAAGTTTTAATCTCAATTCAACCCCCCTTTCTTGTGTTTTTCCATTCTTCAATTAATGTCGGTTTTCTTGTGACATCAGGGTACCCTCAGTGGATTGCCAATATTGTTCTAGTACCAAATAAAGACGAAAAAAATCGCATGTGCATTGATTATAGAGATTTAAACAAATCTAGTCCAAAAGATGACTTTCCATTTCCGCATATTGATATGTTGGTTGACAGTACAACAAAATTTAAAGTATTTTCATTTATGGACGGATTTTCCGGATACAATCAAATCAGAATGGCTTATGAGGACATGGAAAAAACAAAATTTATCACACCCTGGGGAACATTTTGTTACAGTGTGATACCCTTCGGGTTGAAGAACGCTGGTGCAACGTACTAGAGGGCTATGATAACCATATTCCATGATCTGATGCATAAGGAAATTGAGGTATATGTTGATGATATGATTGCCAAATCTCAGATTGAGAAAGGGCATATAGAAGATTTGTTGAAATTTTTCCAGTGTTTAAGGAAGTATTGTCTCGATTAAATCCAAATAAGTGTAGTTTTGGTGTTCGTTCAAGAAAGTTGCAAGGTTTTATTTTCATCCAAAAAGGAATTGAATTTGATCTTGATAAAGTCAAAGCAATTCAATAAATTCCCACACCATGAACTGAAAAGCAAGTTAGAGGTTTCCTTTGACGATTGAATTACATTACCAGATTTATTTCCCATATGACTGCAAAGTGTGAGCCGATCTTCAAGTTGTTAAAGAAAGATCAAGGTTGTGTATGGACGGACGATTTCCAAAGGGCATTTGAAAGAATTAAAGATTATCTGCTTGAGCCTCCTATCTTACTCCTTCCAGTTGAAGGAAGACCATTGATTATGTATCTGACTGTGTTAGATAATTCTATGGGCTTTATTTTGGGACAACAAGATGAAACGGGAATAAAATAATATGCCATTTATTATCTTAGCAGGAAGTTTTCTGACTGTGAGTCTCAATATTCTATGTTGGAAAAAACATGTTGTGCTTTGGCTTGGGCGGCAAAGCGGTTGTGGCAATATATGATGAATCATACTACTTGGTTGATTTCCAAAATGGATCTGATTAAGTATATTTTTGAAAAGCCTGCTCTTACTGGAAGAATTTCCCATTGGCAGATGTTGTTGTCTGAATATGATATTGAATACCATACTCAAAAGGCTATAAAAAGCATTGTGTTGGCATATTAACTTGCTCACCAACCAGTTGATGATTATCAGTCTGTTAAATATGATTTCTCTGATAAGGATGTGATGTATTTGAAAGTAAAAGATTGTGATAAACCTTTGCCTAGGGAAGGTCCTGATCCTGAATCCCGGTGGGGTATGGTGTTTGATGGAGCTGTAAATACTTATGAGAAAGGAATTGGTGCCGTGATTATCACTCCTCATGGGTCACATATCCCTTTTGCTGCAAGATTGAAATTTTATTGTACCAATAATATGGCAGAATATGAAGCTTGCATCATGGGTCTCGAAGAGGCTATAGATCTCAGAATCAAGATTCTGGATGTATACGACGATTCAACTTTGGTAATAAATCAGATTAAATGGGAATAGGATACTCGTCACGTTGGCTTGGTTCCCTATAAAGACTATGCTAGAAGATTATTACCTTTCTTTAATAAAGTTAAATTCCATCATATTTCCAGAGATGAGAATCAGATGGCAGATGCTTTAGCCACTTTGGCTTCTATGTACCAAGTAAATACTTGGAACGATGTGCCTCGTATCATAGTTCGACGTTTGGATAAGCCATCTCATGTGTTTGCAATAGAGGGAACTTCATACGAAAAACCTTGGTATCACGATATCAACCATTTTCTCCAGACTCAGGAATACCCAATTGGTGCATCAAATAAAGATAGAAAGACATTGAGAAGGTTGGCATGTAGATTTTTCCTCAATGAATATGTGTTGTATAAAAGAAATTATGATATGGTCTTGCTCATATGCATGGATAAACACGAAGTAGACATGTTGATGCATGAGGTCCATGAAGGTTCCTTTGGTACCCATGCCAATGGACATTCGATGGCAAAGAAGATGCTTAGGGAAGGTTACTATTGGCTGACAATGGAATTTGATTGTTGCAAATTTGCAAAAAAGTGCCATAAGTGCCAGATTTATGCTGAAAAAATGCATGTTCCTATGACGCTTCTCAATGTTATTTCTTCCCTGTGGCCTTTCTCTATATGGGGTATTGACATGATTGGGATGATTGAACCCAAGGCATCGAGTGAACATCATTTCATCTTGGTGGCAATTGACTATTTCACTAAATGGGTGGAAGAAACTTCCTACGCTAATGTCACTAAGGAGGTGGTAGTACGCTTTATCAAGAACAATCTTATATGTCTGTACGGTGTGCCAAGAAGGATTATCACTGACAATGGATCAAATCTGAATGAAAAGATGATGACAGAACTTTGTGAAGAATTCAAAATTGTCCATCACAATTCATCTCCTTACAGGCCAAAGATGAACGAGACTGTTGAAGATGCTAATAAAAACATGAAGAAGATGATCCAAAATATGGTTGTTACCTATAAATATTGGCATAAGATGCTCCTTTTTTCTTTGCATGGGTATCGTACATCCTCTACACTTCAACATGGGCAACTCGTTCTCTCTTGTGTATGGTATGGAAGCAGTGCTCCCCGTTGAGGTTGAGATTCCCTCTTTTCGTGTGATAATGGAAACCAAATTATTAGAGGTTGAAGGTGTCGAGAACATGTTTGACCAATTGAATTTGATTGAAGAAAAGAGAATGACGACCTTTTTTCATGGTCAGTTATACCAGAAGAGAATGAAGAAAGCTTTACATAAGAAGGTCAAGCCTCATGAATTCAGAGAAGGCGACCTCGTCCTCGGAAATATCATGTCTTTTAACACTGATTCTAGGGGCAAGTGGACTCCAAATTTTGAAGGACTGTGTGTTGTCAAGAAAGCCTTCTCTGGTTGTGCATTGATTCTTCAAACTATGGATGGCGATAAGTTCCCATGTCCTATGAATGCTGACGCGATCAAGAAATACTTCGCCTAAATAAATAAAAGAACAGCTCGCTAAGTCGAAAACCCGAAAGGGCTGTTTTGGAAAAAAGTAGCGTCTCGGTAGGCTGAAAACCCAAAAGGGCGGTCTAGGCAAAAATAAGAGACACAAACAGAATAAATTTTCCCGCTAGGCTGAAAACCCACAAGGGCAACCTAGGAATTCTTGGCAAGTAACTTTGTCAGACAAGACTTGATCATTGAAGCAACAATCTTCTTGGATTCTCACCACAATTCAACTAAAGTCACTGCTCAGGAATTCAAAGTTGTTAGGGAGAATAATTGTCATTGTATTTCAACGTATCTTTTCCAATAAATTACGATTTTCCAAAATTTGTAATCGTCCACGGAGTCTCGCCATTCGCAAACTACCATTCTATTAATAAAAATTTTGAGCTTTCATTTAATACCTTGTAATTCTTATCTTATTCTGTTTGCAAAGATTCCATTTATTATTGATAGTAATTTTCAAAACAAAGAGATTTAACAACAAAAATGTTTTTGAAAAGAATTTACAAATTACTTTCTACTTCAGATTTTGTGATTCAAGTAAAACAAAAGTAGTAATTCCAAGGATGGACGAACTACGAAGTTTTGAAAATATATTCCCCAGGAAAGTTCTCCTAGGACACTCTTGCTGATATGCGCATGATCTTCTTATGTTTCTCAAATAGTTTGAGTTCGTACCAATTGATGTGTGGTGCGGTGTTGGGTTTGTAATTCCATTTTCCTCAGTCAAGTGTTGGGTCAGTTTTTTTCTCCAGGTTGATTATTTTGGTTTCGAGTTTTCATGGTTTGAAACCTCAATCCCATATTCCCCAATGAGGTCTTCACTCATATGACGAAAGTTCCTTCTCCCTTTGTGTGTTGTGGTATAATCATTTTCAAAGCACCTCTCTTTGCAGTGATGACATTAAAATTGTTTTTTGTTTCCCAGGCAACTAGACAAATGCAATATCTTTTCTAAGAAGTGTTGGAATAGTTGTCGACTTTTTGGCTTTTTTTTCTCACCAAATGTTGAGTTTGATTTAAAATCCCCATAATTTTGACTTCTTGAAACTTCTTAGATCCCCAAGTAAAGTCAAGATAATGCTTCTCTCTGAAATTTGTTATTCCCGTGTGGTTTCACAATTTCTCCTAAGAAAAGTTTGTGTAACCATTACTCTTGATATTGAAGAATTTATTTTGGGCTCCTCTAGATGATGTGGTGTTGTACTCCCTAATGAAGTCAGTACGATATTCCCAGTTGAAGTATTGATGATATGGTTTTTAGTTTCCCTAGTGAAGTCAGTATTATAATCTCCTGTGGAAGTCTAGACAATGAGGCATTGTCTTCCCTAGTGAAGTCTGTATGATATTCCTTGCTGAAGCCTGGAGGAGGGTGATATATCCTTGCATCTGTGTTAGTTTATTACTATTAGATTATATTGTGATTATTTTCAAACCATGTATCTTCCTAGTGGATTTAAGCCGCGAAGAAGGGATTTGTTTCCTCAATTGGTATGTGGTTTAGCCGAGTGTTGACTTTACCCCAGACTGGTTTTGTCTAAGTTATTCCCAGTGTTGTATGTCTGTTTTGTCAGCATATACATGATAAAATTCATGCATTCATACATACATCACGCATAGCTGAATTTAAAATCCATTGCTCATTTGAATTCATTTATATTTTTTTTGACTTATTACCCTATTTTCCAGAGTTATGTTACCCTCTCTCCAATAGAGTGTCAACCTTAAGCATAAAATGTATATCCTTTCAATTTCCCAACTGAGTTACCCCTCGTGGAAGAGTTATGCTTTAGCCTTCCTTTTCATCCCATTATCTGGTTAGAAATGTGATCCCATTTTGAGTTTATTTCTCACTAGGTACTGTCTTGATTGACTGTTTCACTCCAGTTATTTCTGGTTTAGATCTATGGTCCCCGACAACATTATTATTCTGATTTCTACAGGCTTTAGGCTCTGGTTTGAGAATGTGCATTTATGTTGCACAAGAAGACTTTATATCCTCAGTAGGATTACATTGGCACTTCTCCAGAGAAGTCATATTTCTTTGTCCAATAGGCTTCTTATAATAGAAAATGGCAGGACTCTTCATTTGAGCAACCTGTACTTCCCCCAATAAGTCTGTTAGTTCCCAGAGAAGATTCATTTGTTACTCTGATGAATGGTAGTTTCGTCATAATAGGAGATAATTCGTTGTTGAGATTTTTTACTCCGATGAATGGTAGTCTCGTCATTATGGGAGATAGTTTGTTGTTGAGATTTGTTACTCCGATGAATGGTAGTCTCGTCATTATGGGAGATAGTTCATTGTTGATATTTGTTACTCCGATGAATGGTAGTATCATTATTATGGGAAATAGTTCGTTGTTGAGATTTATACTCTAATGAATGATAGTCTCATCATTATAGGAGATAGTTCGCTGTTAAGATTTGTTACTCCGATGAATGGTATTCTCGTCATTATGGGAGATAGTTCATTGTTAAGATTTGTACTTCGATGAATGGTAGTCTCGTCATTATGGAAGATATTTCATTGTTGAGATTTGTACTCCGATGAATGGTAGTCTCGTCGTTATGGGAGATAGTTCATTGTTGAGATTTATTACTCCGATGAATGGTAGTCTCGTCATTATGGGAGATAGTTCGTTGTTGAGATTTGTTACTCCGATGAATGGTAGTCTCGTCATTATGGGAGATAGTTCGTTGTTAATATTTGTTACTTCGATGAATGGTAGTTTCGTCATTATGGGAGATAGTTCGTTGTTGAGATTTGTACTCCAATGAATGGTAATATCGTTATTATAGGAGATAGTTAGTTGTTGAGATTTGTACTCTAATTAATGGTAGTCTATTCATTATGGGAGATAGTTCGTTATAGAGAATTATACTCCGATGAATGGTAGTCTCATCATTATGGGAGATAATTCGTTATTGATATTTGTTACTCCATTTAATGGTAGTCTCATAATTATGGGAGATAGTTCATTGTTGAGATTTGTTACTCCGATGAATGGTAGTCTCATCATATTGGGAGATAGTTTGTTGTTGAGACTTTTTACTTAGATGAAGGGTAGTCTCGTCATTATGGAGATAGTTCGTCGTGGAGATTCACTTTGCTCTAAATAATTCACATGTTTCTAATCATAAGCGCTGATGCTAATCACTTGTTGCCTACCCTAATATCGGTGTTCACTGGTATTATCTTACCATTTCTATTCCCTGTGAGTCGACGTTACTTTTTTTTTCTATCTTCTCTGTGAGTGGGTAGTTCGCAGTTATCTGTCGATCTTTGTCATCCATTACTTTTTCCTCAATATATGAATTGATGATGTTTTATCTCCTCCTTGGGCTTTACCCTTGGTAGAGTTGAGTCTTTTGTTTACTAGTGGTTTATTTTCCTGGTCGGGATTTTCTTTTGATCATTTATTTTATTTTCTGCTTCCCCACTGGTGTCCTGTGCCACCTTTGGATTTGTTTGTTTGCATGCACAATCATAAGTAATGCATCGCATATTAGGGCCATAAATAGGGTCTGTTTTATATTTAAGTATGTTCAATCGCGTCGACACGAAGACTTTAACTTTCATATCTCCAGATAGAGGACATTTAAATAAGGGCAGTTGTTATACCCCAATTTTCCCCCTAAGATTCCTTTATCTTCTCATATCAACTCAATCATATCAAGATCACACTAGGGTTTGGTTCTTTTCCATATCTTTAAGTTTTCTCATGGGGGATCAGCAAGAACTTTGATTTTTATATTATGGTCATACATGTCTTGTGTTTATTGACTTTTAGCTAACAAATATAATGAATGTTTGCACTATAAATGATTGTACTATAGGTGATGGCACAGCATATTTCATCAGGTTGATTCATAGGTTTATGAGTTTATTTCCATGCTTGCTTCAACAAAGCTTCATTGATATTTAAGATTAATCATTTAGAGTGTTTTAAATAAATGTCATGACAAGGTCTACTATGATTCATCATGCTTAAATTTCCAAAGGAAGTCAAAATATGCAAGAATTGATTAAAGAAGTTTGACCTAATTGGACAAGTTCTTGATTCCTTGGTCACAAGTGCATAATTCCATCAATTATCAACATTTTGAAGAGTTATATTTACTATAGGTTCTTATTATCACCCACAACAACTTCTCTTCACATAGAAAAAGTATTTGTACAAGAAGGATTGTCAAAACTGAAAGGGGTTCCCAAGCCACTTTTATGCTCTAGGAGTTAGGGTTTTGGACTTCTAAGGGCTATATCTTATCCATATTTTTTTTATATTTTTGAGTAATTCCAAATATATACTTCTCCTTAAAGGGTTATCAACAAATCACTTCAAAAGTTTCAATCAAATTTCATGTGAAAGATCACTAACGATTGGGAAAGATTACAAGTCCTCTAGATAGGCCATCAAATTCCCTTACATGACTTCAAAAAGTCATAAGTTGATCAATTTTTATCTCCTTGAGCCTATTATTTTTCCACAATGATCTTAAGAGTGTGACATTCAACTCTTCTTTTATGTGAAAAACATGAAAATTGTTAGAAAATGCCTTAAGAGCTCAAAAGATTATAGGTCACCTTATGAATTTTCATCAATCTAAAGGATCATAACTTGTCCAATATGTGGAATTTTTGAGTGATACATGTTTCACAATACTCTTGAAGGAGTCCACTTCAAGATATCATCATTGATCGAAGCAAAATTTTGGAAGAAGACCTCGTTTGGAATCAAAATATTATAGGTCATTTTTTTAAAGAATAACTTAGAATTTTTCTAAGTATAAAAGTCTGCACTTTTTTCCTGATTTTGACCAAGTACAACTTCTAGCTCAAGCATCCAAAAGATCTCTTTCTTGGAAAATTATAAAGAATGTTACCTCATATTCCCAATGCATCAAGAATCAGTTCCTAAGGTTCTCTAAATCGTGCACAACATGATTTCAAAGTCGGCTACTTGAAATTGAATTTTCCTTCCAAGTCAGAATTTGAAATCCATACTTTGCCTTCTAATCACCAATTTTACACACGTTTTTGATCTAAACATGATTAACCAACTTAGTCCAACTTGTTTAAGAATCAAAACGTAAGAATGAGATAGTTTTAATGGTATTAGAGTCACATTTTCCTCACCATCGGGCTCCACCCGTTTTCCCTCCAAACCTCACCATTCCTTCCAATTTTTGATCCTATTCAATTCCATATAAATAGAGGACCTCGCTCATCTCATTTAATTAGGCTTTCACAACCAAAATTACCCTGTTCAAATCCCTCACGAACTCTGAATTTGAAATTTTGATTTCTTTCATTCTCACCTCAAAACACTAAAAGCTCCATTCAGGTAGCTCGATTGAACTTTTATCTAAAGCTAACCATACTCTTGAAGATGTGAAAAACACGAGAAGGGGGGTTGAATTGTAAAACTTGAAATTAAAAGCAGATAACACGTTGTTTTTATCCTGGTTCGTTTGATCTCAAACTACTCCAGTCCACCCGTCAAGGTGATTTCGCCTCTCTCCAACGAGGTCTTAATCCACTATATTCAACTCAATACACAACTGCTTTAACAACTGTTAAAGCCTTCTTGAGTCTAACCACAGACCGGTTTATCTCAAGGTAATTCTATTACAGATAAATGAACAAATGTGTGTTTGATGTTTTCTTACAAAACTATATATCACTATTGTGATAATACATAATATTAAGCTTAGGATGAAACTAGATTGCTAGAGCTATAGAGTAAGCGGTTGAGAGCTTTAGCAAATTGGATGAGTGAGAACGTGAAGATGATTGGCTTATGCGTATGTGCGTATTAAAGAATTAGCCAATTCTTTTCTCACTGACTTGTTTAAGTAGCCTAGGAATAGATATGTTGCTGTCCATAAATCCATTTCAATGCTCATAACGTTCTTTCCTTTTTGAGAAGATCTTTGTCTTGGAATAAAGCCGTTGGTAATTAATCTGTCTTGAATGCATAGTAACATTGACACTTCAGAGTGTTCTGCTAATGATAATCAGAGTGTTCTTGGCTTTAGCTTATTCTGACGCTTTTGAGTGCTGATGACATGGATAGGATCTTGATCAGAGTCAGAGTATGTTATGCGCAGATTCTGTTCATCAGACTTCAACGTATAGCACATGTTATTTGATCTTCTGATGCTGACATATCTTCTGATGCTGATGTTGATACTGATATTCTGATGCTGATTCCATCAGAGTTTCTGTAAATACACAACATAATTTTAGGTAGCATATATGTCTTATATAAATCTCATAATTCATTTAATCTTGTATTTTGTTATCATCAAAACTCTAACTGAGGGTTGTAGAATCAAACTATGTTCTAACAATCTCCCCCTTTTTGATGATGACAAAAACTAGATTTTTTTAAATTGAAATAAAAGAATAAAAGGTATCAGAGATTACGGATAGAGAAGAAAAAGTATCAGAGATAAACAAATAACGAATACAAGGTATTAGATATAAGAAGATAAGGAATAAAAGGTATCAGAGTAATGAAGAGAAAAACTCCCCCTGAGTTGATTACTTCCCTTTAATTCCATGAGACCTTGAGCATCAGAAACTATATTGAACATTCTTTGAGCATCAGAACTTTATTTTATCAGAGTTCATCAGATTCTTGTACCTGTAAGCTTTTCAGAAGAAGGAAATTCAAATATATCAGAATGTTAGAATATTTGAGACTTATGTCTCAGTAATCCGTTATTGAAAAATATCATTCGTTCTCCACCTTTTTGTCAGTTATCAAAAAACACAAATAATCAGAGTTAAAATGATCAGAGAAAAAGACGTTTGTATTAAAAACAGAAGCAATGATAATTTGGAACAAGTAAAAATATTACAGACAAACATGTAAAGAAAACAAGGAAAACACAATAAAATTCTAAGAAGAAGGAGGAAGTCGTGTGAACAGAGCTTCCAACATGCTCTTGATTTGATTGCTGGTTTCCTGTTGCTGAGATACCATGTTTGCTATAAAATCAATCTTGATATCCTGCTTATCCATCCTTTCATTCATCAGCATATCAGATCTTTTCAAATCCTCTAGAGTCTTCCTGTCAAGAGAGGAAGCTTGAGGATCTTCAGATACAGGATGCTTCTCAGAGCTTTCTGCAATAACTTCTTCTTGACCCAAGTCTTCAGCTGGAATCGTCTGTTCTTCTGCAGGTTGAACGTTGTATGTTAGATGCTTTTCAGACCAAGGCGCAATGTCCAGATGAAGAACTTCTTCCTTAAGCAGCTTGCTCAGAACAAGACCTTCCATTTCCTTCAGCAGATTGCTGAAGTTCTGTTGAGCCTGTCCATAGCTCTGGTCTTGCAGCTTGAAGGTTTCAGCGCATACCCATCTTCTGAATTGTGTCTAGAGGAGGTCTGATACAACAGGATCAACCAGTTCCAGACTTGCTTGTTTCAAAGAAGTGATCCACTTCTGTATATCTGTTTCAAAGTTCAATATGTTGGAACCAACATCTGGTTGTTTATGTTTAGGGATAGCAGTTTTGTTGTTTATTGTAGCAAGGCGTTCAAATACTGTTAGATCAATGACAGTCTTGCTGTGGTCATCTGAATTTTTCTTAGGTGAGAGAGTGGGAGAATCAGAAATTACGATTGGACTAGATGGGGTATTTGGTGGAGTTATTTCTGGTGAAGAGGGGAGTTGAGGAATATTCACAGTGGTACCATAGGGCAATTGAATGGCCAAAGGTTGTGGTTCAGGGGATTCATAGGTTTGAGCCTCAGAGGTTTGAGTCTCAGGTTGTGGAGATTGTTCATGTTGAGGAGAGGGTGGATTAATATCTGGTTGAGAGGATGAAGGTTGTGGGATTTCTGGTTCTGGAGAGAGTGGAGTTTCTGGTATTGGTGAGAGTGGAATGTCAGGTTGTGGCGAGATGGGAATTTCTGTGTTTGGATTTGGATTTTCTGGTTGGGGAACGAAAGTGTGTTGGTCTATATAAGAAAGAACTTGTGCAAGTTCTGGTTCTGGTATGGTTGCAATATTTGGATTTTGTGGTTTGGAGCGGGATCTTCTGAGGGTTAATGACTCAGAAGGGTCAAAGTCAACGTCAAAATCATCGAAAGTTTAAGGTGTTGGGTTTTCAGATGGAGTTGGAATTGGAATAGATGTGGAAACATCAATTGAATCTAAAACAGTTACAGAAACATGATTACCTATTTTCTTTGGAGTCTGTTGAGATGATCCTTCTCCAGCAACTTTTATTTTCTTCGACTTCTTCAGAACAACCTCTGGTGCCTTCTGCTGAGGATCTTGAATATTCAGATTTGGTGTTGTACCATCAGCTTTACAAGCATCCAAATATCTCAGAATGATTTGAGGCTTAGAGTCAATTTCTGAGAACATAGGGAAGTTGTCCAGAGGGACTCTTCTGCTGGAGATTTCAGCAAAAGGAGTGACGCTGGGCTCCTTCTTAATGTTCTCTATCAACTTCATTTTCTTCAGATTTTTGGCATTCAGCTGCTTGCCAACAGATGGTTCCAGAGTGCTGATTTCTTGTGCCTCTGTCAAATGTTCAATCAGCCTATTCTCTGTAAGAATATCTGATATCAGTCTTCCCAAGGGTATCCAATCCCTTTTTGTACGTTCCTCTTCCCTTGTTTCCTTGACACTTGTTCTGAGATGGTTGAATAGAAGATGAGCTAGATTTATCTTGACCTTCTGAGAGATGAAATAGAGCAGAAACTGCTGATCAATGTTTATGTAATCAGGAGACCTGGTAGGCTTTCTGTGGTTGAAACAGCCCAGAATGATCTTGTCCCAAACTCTGTGCTTGTCCTTCAAATCCCTTATCTTGCTAGAGGGAAGCCCCAGCGTGAAAATTCCCCTAGCAATTAGGGAAACATCTTGACACCTTTCTGCCATATCAATGCAGCGAATAACACCTCCATTGTACCCTATCAGTCTTGCAATCAGGTCTTCAATAATCACAATCTTCTTCTCCATGATGTAGGATGTAACTTGATGATTTGAAGAAGAAGCGTGAATCCAAAATTCCTTTACCAGAATAGGAAATGTTGGACCCACCAGCCTGTCAAAGTACTTTTCCCAACCTTGAGCTTTAATCTCTTCAGATAAATCAAAACTATTTTCCTTGAGACCATTGAAATCCACTATTATCTCAGACAAAACTTCAAGGTTCTTGATTGGAGTGAGAAGCGTTCTGAGAGGAACTTCATATTTCTCAGATGAAGCATCTTTCTGGGAACCTGAAGTTGGAATGCTGGAAGAAGCCATGTTCACACGAGGTTTTTTGAAAAAGATGAAAGGTTTTCTTGAGAAAGTAAGAACACAGAAAACAGAAATATAGAGAGAAAACGAAAGTAAGGGTAAAAGTGTGAATGGTGTGAAGTGTTTAAATAGATTTCTAAAAGGTTTTTGAAAACATAAATGTTTAAGAGAGAGAAATAAATAATGATTATTAGCATTTAATGATAGCTGATTTTAGGGGATTCAGAAAGATATTTGGAACGATTACCCATGACATGTGTCTCAATGCATCCAATCAGCGCTTTGCCTTTTCAGAAACGTGAACGCGTGTTCAGCCTCAGAAAACAGCTGATGACTGGATGACACTTGTTTGCTTGAGTGAACAACACTTCTATCCTTGAACTGAAGCGCTTAGATCTTCATGGATAGATTCTGATACAATTTGCATTTCTAAGATTCTGAAAGAGGATTGATCAGAAGTTCACAGAGAAATTAACAAAATTCTGAAGGTTAATATATAAAATTAAAACGGTTTTATTCTGGACAGAGCTTCATGATGAGATGTTTCAGAATGAAGTTGAATCTATCTTCAGAAAGTGGTTTTGTGAAAATATCAGCCCATTGATGGTCTGTGTCAATAAATTTTAAATTTTAAATCCCTTTCTGAATATAGTCCCTAATAAAATGATGTTTTATTTCTATATGCTTAGCCCTAGAATGCAAAATTGGATTTTTACTTAAGCAAATAGCAGAAGTGTTGTCACAGAGGATAGGAATGTTACTCTCAAATATCTGGAAGTCCTCAAGTTGACTTTTCATCCAGAGCATTTGTGTGCTGCATCCAGCTGCTGCTATGTATTTAGCTTCTATTGTTGATAGAGAAATTGTGGATTGTCTTTTGCTGGACCATGAGATCAGATTTTATCCCAAAAACTGGCAGCTTCCAAAAGTGCTTTTACGCTCTACTCTGTCTCCAGCAAAATCAGCATCACAGTATCCTACTAAGCTGTAATCACTAGATTTTCTATAAAATAAACCCAGATTAGTAGTACCTTTCAGATACTTGAAAATTCGCTTAACAGCTGTTAAGTGAGATTCTCTAGGATCATATTGGAATCTTGCACAAATGCATACACTGAATAAAATATCAGGCCTTGAAGCTGTCAGATAAAGAAGAGAACCAATCATACCTCTGTAGACCTTCTGTTCTACCTTTTTGCTTACCTCTTCTTTTTCCAGAATGCACGTGGGATGCATTAGAATTTTTGATGGCTTACATTCTGAGAGATCAAATTTCTTCAGAAGTTCTCTGACATATTTGCTCTGATGAATGTAAGTTCCTTCTGGGGTTTGATTAATCTGAATGCCCAGAAAGAATTCCAGTTCCCCCATTAGGCTCATCTCAAATTCTGCCTGCATACACTTAGCAAACTTTCTTCACAGAGAAGGTTTAGTAGATCCAAAAATGATATCATCAACATAAATCTGACATACCAAGATGTCATTCTTAACTGTCTTACAGAATAAGGTCGTGTCCACTTTCCCTCTGGTGAATTCCTTTTCTAACAGGAAGTTACTCAGTCTTTCATACCAAGCTCTGGGAGCTTGTTTCAGACAATACAGTGACTTCTTTAGTTTGAAAACATATTCTGGATTTTTTGAACTTCCAAAACCAGGGGGTTGGTGCACATATACCTCTTCTTCTATATAGCCATTTAAGAATGCACTCTTAACATCCATCTGATACAGAGTGATGCCTTTATTTACATTAAATGAAATTAAAAGTCTGATAGATTCTAACCTGGCGACTGGAGTAAAGGTTTTTGTATAGTCTATCCCCTCTTGCTGACTATAACCTTGTGCTACCAATCGTGCCTTGTTTCTGATGACTTCACCTTGTTCATTCAATTTGTTTCTGAACACCCATTTTGTTCCAATGACGTTGAATCCTTTTGGTTTAGGAACTAGATCCCATACGTCATTCCTTGTGAATTGATTCAGCTCTTCTTGCATTGCTAGAATCCAGTCATTGTCCAGAAGTGCTTCATCAACTGAAGATGGTTCAATCAGAGAGACAAGTCCCATGAGGGATTCTTCAGAGTTTCTGAAGCTGGCTCTTGTTCTGATTGGATCTTCCTTTCTTCCTAAGATTGTTTCTTCAGGGTGATCCATGCTGCTTCTGGATGGTCTTTTCTGAAGTTGATCAACAGAAGGTGCTAGATTGCTTGCAGTGCCTCTTTCTGATGTTGAGGGAGTGTCTCTGTTAAGAGCTTCTGATGACTTGTCTTCAGTATCTGTGAATTCAACTTCCATACCTGCAAGTAATTCATTCTGCTTTGACTTTTGAGAGTCAAGCTTATCATCAAAACGAACACTGATTGATTCTTCCACAATCTGTGTTTTTGTATTGTATACTCTGTACCCTCTTGAGCGTTCAGAGTATCCTAACATAATACACTTTTGTGCTTTAGAGTCAAAGTTGTTCAAATAATTTTTTAGTATTCAAAATAAAACAGGTACATCCAAATGGATGAAAATAAGAAATGTTAGGCTTTCTGTTCTTCCACAATTCATATGGAGTCTTTTCCAGAATAGGTCTTATAGAGATTCTATTCTGAATGTAGCACGCTGTGTTTATTGCTTCTGCCCAGAAGATCTTAGCAACATTAGTCTCGTTGATCATGGTTCTGGCCATTTCTTGCAATGTTCTGTTCTTTCGTTCTACAACTCCATTTTGCTGGGGAGTTCTAGGACAAGAGAAATCATGCAGAATGCCTTTGTCATTAAAGATTGACTCAAAATCTTTGTTTTCAAATTCTCCACCATGATACTAAGATCCTTTTCATTCTGAACTTGGTTGCAGAAAGTGACAAACACAGAGTGTGACTCGTCCTTGTGTCTTAAGAACTTTACCCATGTCCATCTGCTATAATCATCTACGATTACTAACCCATACTTCTTGCCACTGACTGAAGCAGTTTTAACTGGTCCAAATAAGTCAATGTGCAGAAGTTCTAATGGCTTAGAGGTGGAAACAACGTTTTTAGATTTGAAAGCTAGTTTTGCAAACTTGCCTTTCTGACATGCTTCACACAGAGCATCTGAATTGAACTTCAGGTTAGGAAGTCCTCTGACCAGATTGAGTTTGTTAATCTGAGATATTCTTCTCATACTAACATGTCCCAATCTTCTGTGCCAGATCTATTGCTCGTTGTTGACAGACAGAAGACACTTTACATTCTGAATTTTCAGTTCAGAAATTTTTATTTTGTAAATGTTGTTTCTCCTCTTTCCATTAAACAGGATAGTCCCATCTTTCTGACTAACAACTTTGCATGAATTTTGGTTAAAGATTATATCATAACCGTTATCACTTAATTGACTTATGGATAACAGGTTATGCATTAATCCATCTACTAATAAAACATTGCTTATAGAGGGAAGATTTCCATTACCTACTGTTCCAGAGCCAATGATCTTTCCCCTCTGATTGCCTCCAAAGCCTACGTGGCCTCCAGGCTTAAGTTCCAGACTTTGGAACATATGCTTTCTTCCCGTCATGTGTCGTGAGCAGCCAGAGTCTAGGTACCATGACTAGTGTTTCTGCGTTGCTGCTAAAGATATCTGCAACATGTATTATTTTATCCTTAGGTACCCATATTTTCTTGGGTCCTGATTTGTTAGTTTTACCAAAACTCTGGTTGAATTTTAGTTTAACAGAATAATTACTACTAGTGTATTTGATGTCATGTGTGTGCCAATATACAAAGTGAGAATCAAGTGGAGTGCGTTTTATCACTAAATCCATGGCATTCTTTGGTGTAGGTACCTTACCTTGGTATCCTATTCCTTTTTTGCCATTTCTGCTAACTCCATAGATCATTGAAGCCATCTTTCTTCTATCTATGTTTTTAGCTAGAAACTTCTGAAAGATGTGATCATACTCCTTGATGATCTCATCAGCACTGCCGAGAGTTTCAGGGATTGTTTCCTTCTGGGAGTTTTGCAATAGATTTTCTAATTTTGAAACTTTATCTTTCAACTCAGAATTCTCCAATTTGAGACTCTCAGTTTTATCAGAGTCAGAAGCAAGATTCCTTTTCAGGTTTCTGAATTTGACTCTGATCTGCTGATATCTTTCCAGAATTTCATTAAGGCTTTCAGCTAGTTCAGCCTTAGTAAAATTAATAGCAAATTCAGGAAATACCTCTTCTGTGTCTGATTCAGAAGCTTCACTATCTTTTGTTATGTTTGCCATGAGAGCTATGTTTTCTCTCTCATCATCTGATTCTGATTCAGCTTCAGATTTGTCAGAGTCACCCCATGTAGCCATGAGACTTTTCTTCTTTTCCTTGCCAAACTTCTTTTTGGGCTTTTCCCTCTGAAGCTTTGGGCAGTCACTCTTGTAGTGTCCTTGCTCGTTACATTCATAGCAGATGATGTCTTTGTTGTTTGGCTTTCTGCTCCCTGAAGAGCCTTCAGATCTTCTGTGTCCAGAGGAGGATTCTGACCTTCTATATATGGAGGAGGATTCATTCTGATTCTCTGATCTTCTTGGATTTCTGAACTTTCTTTGCCTCTGCTTCCACAGTTCGTTCACCCTTATGGAGAGGAGAGACAATTCATCTTCTTCTAATGAGGACCCATTAGAGGTTTCTTCGACAGCCTGCAAAACTTTGGAGTCAGATTTTCTGTTAGATTTTAAAGCTAATGGCTTACCTTGCTTTTGAGGTTCATCTGCTTCTAGCTCTATCTCGTGACTTCTGAGGGAGCTGACAAGTTCCTCCAGAGAGATTTTGTTGAGATCCTTAGCTAGCTTCAGCGCTGTGACCATTGGCCTCCACTGTTTTGGCAAGCTTCTGATGATCTTCTTAACATGATCAGCAGTAGAATACCCTTTGTCCAGAACTTTGAGACCAGCAACCAGAATTTGAAATCTTGAGAACATCGTTTCAATTGATTCACTTTCTTCCATCTTGAATGCCTCATACTTCTAAATGAGCGCAAGAGCTTTAGTTTCTTTAACTTGAATGTTTCCTTCATGCGTCATTCTCAGAGAGTCAAACATATTCTTTGCAGTGTCTCTGTTTGATATCTTTTCATATTCAGAGTAAGAGATGGTGCTGAGAAGAATTGTTCTGGCCTTGTGATGATTTCTGAAATCACGCTTTTGTTGATCATACATTGCTTTCCTGTCAATCTTCTGACCACTTGCATTCACTAGGTGCGTGTATCCATCAGTCACCATATCCCACAGATCAACATCGTGGGCCAGAAAGAAGCTTTCAATTCTGTCTTTCCAGTAATCAAAGTTATCTCCATCAAAGGCTGGAGGTTTGCCACTGAATCTGTCTCTTTCTTCATTGTTGTCATTGCTGATGTTTAGATGTGGTCCTGCCATTGTGTTTTTCTAACGCCGAATCTTGTACTGACACGGTTAAGTGTTATAAGCTCAAAACTGGGCGCTCTGATGCCAATTGAAGATGTGAAAAACACAAGAAGGGGGGTTGAATTGTAAAACTTGAAATCAAAAGCAGACAACACGTTATTTTTATCCTGGTTCGTTTGATCTCAAACTACTCCAGTCCACCCGTTAAGGTGATTTCGCCTCTCTCCAACGAGGTCTTAATCCACTATATTCAACTGAATACACAACTGCTTTAACAACTGTTAAAGCCTTCTTGAGTCTAACCACAAACCGGTTTATCTCAAGGTAATTCTCTTACAGATAAATGAACAAATGTTTGTTTGATGTTTTCTTACAAAACTATATATCACTACTGTGATAATACACAATATTAAGCTTAGGATGAAACTAGATTGCTAGAGCTATAGAGTAAGCGGTTGAGAGCTTTAGCAAATTGGATGAGTGAGAACGTGAAGATGATTGGCTTATGCGTATGTGCGTATTAAAGAATTAGCCAATTCTTTTCTCACTGACTTGTTTAAGTAGCCTAGGAATAGATACGTTGCTGTCCATAAATCCATTTCAATGCTCATAACGTTCTTTCCTTTTTGAGAAGATCTTTGTCTTGGAATAAAGCCGTTGGTAATTAATCTGTCTTGAATGCATAGTAACGTTGACACTTCAGAGTGTTCTGCTAATGATAATCAGAGTGTTCTTGGCTTTAGCTTATTCTGACGCTTCTGAGTGCTGATGACATGGTTAGGATCTTGATCAGAGTCAGAGTATGTTATGCGCAGATTCTGTTCATCAGACTTCAGCGTATAGCACATGTTATTTGATCTTCTGATGCTGACATATCTTCTGGTGCTGATGTTGATACTGATATTCTGATGCTGATTCCATCAGAGTTTCTGTAAATACACAACATAATTTTAAGTAGCATATATGTCTTATATAAATCTCATAATTCATTTAATCTTGTATTTTGTTATCATCAAAACTCTAACTGAGGGTCGTAGAATCAAACTATGTTCTAACAACTCTTACCTTCAAGAACCGTGACCTATTTTGAACTACAGAAGTCCAGTTTCAGAGAAACTTTCTACTACTTCGTTCAGGTAGATTTCTTAGTCAAATCAATCCAAATAAAAGACTAATCTACTCTCCTCATCCTTTTGACTCTCATGCTTCTTACAATTTGTGATTTCATTGAGATTTGAGTGAGATATTCCAAAACTTCGTGCTCGCTATTATTTCTGCTTTTTTCAAATCAAGTCTTGCTCAGTTTATATTAATATGGCTAATTTTATAGTTTGTGGAACTCCAATCTAGGGTGTCCGGAGGTTGAAGACGACCTACGCGTCGTGCTTCAACCATTGATGGCGTGACGTGTAATTTTTTAGAATCCTATCTGGTGTATTTGCTTTATCATACATGCGTTTTGAGAGCCCTTGGATTTGATTACTTCTATTAGTCATATTCCATCCAACGCGTCAGATTTTTAGTTGTTTTAATTATTAAAAAAATGATTCAGTGTAATTTTCAAAGCTGACCAGGATATGCACAACGTGCCTGATTCTTTGGATCTGTTTACTGGCGCATTTTGACTCTCATTCAATGGTCCATATTTTTTTGACTTTATTTCAATTTTCTGTTTTTTTTTATATTTAATTGTTTTAAACTTCATAAATAATCATAGAAAATTGACCTCTGACCCAAAAATATGAAAAAATTCACAAAAATATTTTGAAAATATCTCTTAATGATTTTTAATTTTTCATGAATTTATTTTCAGGTTTGATATTTTTTATGATTTTTTTCTTTGTTTTGACTTGTTTTTAATTTTGTAAAAATACTTTTTGGTATTTTTAAATTATGAAAAAATTTAGCAAGATCATTTTCTTTATTTCTGACTTTCAAAAAAATTTTCTAGAATTTTATTTTGATTTTTACTATTTTTGATATTTTTAATTTACTTGAATAATTTTAAATAATTTAAAAAATACTTTTCTATTAAAAAAAATTACCTAAAAATTTGTAAAAATATTTGAGATCACTTCTGACTTTTCTATGATGTTTTGAATAGAGTTTTAAATTCTTCTTATTTCATTTTTTTTTAAAATTTAAAATAAATTTTCCCATTCTATTTTGTTTACTAAATACAATATTCTATTTTATCTTGAACTATAGGATTTTAATCACGAGCTTCAATAACATAATTGGATCTTGGGTGTTGAGTATAACTCCACCAAAATGGATGAATGATTTTAATGATAACTTTATAATTTCTTTGGTTCCAATGTGGAATCAATTCTTGTCCCCTCCTTGTTCAACTTATCCCCTTCTCACTTGTGCTACATGTTATTAGAGGATGATCTTTATATCATTTCTCTAAACATATGGTACATAGATTGCTATTGACCGGCCTAAAAATAGGTGCGACTTCTATATAAATCCACTTACGATTACTTAACATAGCGCTAAATTTTGTCCCGATTCGAGAAATGATCATTCGTGGTCCAAACTTATGTTTGTAAGACCAAGTATGTTTAATTTGAAACCTTTGATCCAATAACTTTGAGGTTCATTGTTATGAGGCTTTGGTCTTTTCAATCCTCTAATGAACCTTCATAAAATTTGGGCTAAATGAATCATTTAAACATCATTGATCATTTGTTATTGCATAGAGAATTTGAAATGAATGATATACTTGACAAAAAGCAAATGAAGCTTGTTGTTGATAATCTTTGATTTTATCTATCTTCTAATGAGTTTTCAAATTCAAGTTTCAAGACGGTCATTCAACTAACCTCTAATTTCTAACTCATTAACAATTGACTTTATTTTAGGCTTTTCCTTTACGTCTTTAATTTTACGCACCATTTATTTTAGCATTTTTATTTCATGTTTTTTTTTTATCTTTGCTCACTTGAGCCTTTATCTTTATGTCACTTTTTTGCACACTTGAGCTTTCATTTTATTTTTGAAGATACTTAATAATCAACTAGAACAATAAAAAAATTTAAGATTATATGGACTATTTGGTTACTGTCCTTGGCATTATGGAGTTATGGACCTCTTGGACCTAAGATTAGAAACCTTGACTACGCTTGAGACCTTGTGGCTCTGATGTTTATTTTGTCTGGAGATCTTGGGGTTTACCCCAAGACATTAGGTAGATTTTCTATGTGTGCATGTTATTCTAATTATGTGCTTTGTTTGTGATTGGGAATTCCCTCTATATACAGTTGTTACTCTGCCCAATTTTTGTGAAGACTTAATGCATTTGAAGTTTGGTATTGTTAAGAGGTTTAATATCTTTGCTTGTTTGGTTTCAATTCAAAGGATGGGAATTCTACATTGATCATTGTGTCAAGTGTTGGATTTTTGTTGGTTAGACGGTTCTTTTCCCTTGCTTTTACCTCAAGCCTTAGGATAGTCCCTTCATCTCCTCCCATCTTCTTTATATTCAAAAATCTTCTCCCTCCTTTTCAAAACTATTCTTGTTTTCTAAACTTGAACCTCTTTCATGATAAACTTGGACTTAGGTCATTGCATTTTCAAAAAGTATTTTCTTAATCAAATTTTAACCGATTTAATAATACTTTGACATTTTTTGTGAGAAGACTAAAAATCAATTAATCTAATTCAAACCATTTTGCCATTTTGTCTTTTTACTTAAACTTTTCTCAAAAGATTAGACTCTTGTCAATCCTTGTAGTGATGCGAGCTACTATACTTCTACGATATGTAGTGAAGTGACATATTTTCCACTTTGGTGTTAAGCGAGGCTTTGTTGATTTTAAAATCCTAGCTATATCCTCCATTTTTAGATGACGCAAATTCTCCTTTCTCATAATTGTGAGTAGTAAGTATGTTTTCCACTCGAATACAACGATGATGTCTCGCCTCTTAAAATTAACCAACACATTTGTGTTTTAAATTTTGTAAAGGTGAACTATGAGTACCCTGATCCCCTATTGCACATAATATGGTACGTAGGCGCTAAATATTCGCAACCACGGCGTGTGCAAAAATTGTAAAAAAAAATTCTTTTTTCATCTCCACCACCTATTTTTTGTATACAACAATTATAGACAAGATACACAAATTTTCAAAGAGGTTCCTGTGGAGTATCGTAGATGTTTAGGATGCTAATACCTTCCCTTTGCATAACCAACACCCATACCTATATTATCTCCCCCTCTTTATTGGGTTATTCACTCTTTTCCCATTCCTTCAGACACAATAAAGCGTGGTGGCGATTTTTATTTGATATGTGCGAGTAAAGTCAATTTAATGGCTTAGTCTCAATGTTTCTACCGTTACAATACCGACATATAAGATTGTTCTTGATAAAGTGTACTACCACCTTCTTGGTGACATTAGCATAGGAAGCTGCTTCCACCCACTTAATGAAGTAGTCAATTTCCACCAAGATGAAACGATATGCATTCGACTCCTTGGGTTCAATCATTCCAATAATATCAATACCCCGCATAATAAAACGCCACGGGGAAAGAAATAACATTCAGAAGCATCGGAGGAACATGAATTTTGTCAGCATGAATCTGACAGTTATGGAACTTCTTTGCAAATTTGTAACAGTCAAGGTCCATTGTCAGCCCATAGTAACCTTCCCTAAGAATCTTCTTTTCCATTAAATGTCCATTGGCATGGGTACCAAAGGAACCTTCATAAATCTCATGCATCAACATGTCTGCTTTGTGTCTATCCACGCATCTTAGTAAGACCATGTCATAATTTCTTTTTTATATCACATCTTCATTTAGGAAAAAGCTTCCTGCCAACCTTCTCAATGTATTTCTATCTTTGTTCGACGCACCTACCGAGTATTCTTGAGTCTGGAGAAAGTACTTGATATCATAATACCAAGATTTTTCATCTGACGTTCCTTCTGTTGCAAACACATGAGCTGGCATATCCAGACGTCGAATGTGATCTGAGGTACATTGTTCCAAGCGTTTACTTGCTACATAGAAGCCAACGTGGCTAAAGCATCTGCCATCTGATTCTCATCTCTGGGAATATGATGGAATTCAAATTTATTAAATAAAGGTAATAATATTCTACAATAATCTTTTTGGGAATCAAGCCAACGTGACAAGTATCGCATTCTCCTTTAATCTGATTTATTACAAAAGCTGAATTGCTATATACATCTAGAATTTTTATTTTGAGATCTATATCATCTTCAAGACCCATGATACAAGCTTCATACTCTGCCATATTATTTGTACAATCAAATGCCAACCTTGCAGTAAAAGGGATATGTGACCCATGGGGAGTGATAATCACCACACCAATTCCTTTCACCTAAGCATTTATAGCTCCATCAAACACCATACCCAACCAGGATTCAAGATCAAGACCATCATTAGGAAAAGGTTCATTAAAATATTTTACTTTCAAATACATAACATCCTCATCAGGGAAATCTATTTAACAGACTGATAATCATCAACTGGTTGGTGAGCAAGATAATCTGCCAACACACTGATTTTTATAGCCTTTTGAGTACGGTATTCAATATCATATTCAGACAACAGCATTTTCCAACGCGAAATTCTTCTAGTAAGATCAGGATTTTCAAAAATATACTTAATTGGATCCATTTTGGAAATCAACTAAGTGGTATGATTCAACATATATTACTACAATCGCTTTGCCGCCCAAGCCAAAACACAACATGTTTTTTCCAACATAGAATATCATGACTCACAGTCAGTAAACTTTTTGCTGAGATAATAAATGGAATATTATTTTCTTCCCGTTTCATCTTGTTGTCCCAAAAAACATCTATTTTGCCCCAAAATTTGCCCTCGCATTATCCAAGACATTCTCTTAGGGTTCTCAAATGCTCAAGGTTGCTCAAGAATCGATCAGACAATTCTCCTCCTAAGCAAGTGACCCTCAACTGGGGTTTTTCTTTTCTCAAGTAAAATTGGGCCTCTAATACCTCAAGTGTATTTAATGGTTCCTCATATGTCTCAAGGATTGCTCATGCCAAGTTTCAAATCTTGCATCACAAGTTTGCTTAGTCAATTGCTCAGATGATTGAAAAGTAATTGTATTGGACAAAAAGTTAATTGTGGTCAAAATACAGTCAAACTTCAAGATTTTTGGTCAACATCAAGATTTTGAAGTCACGTTCATCATTTGATCAAGGTTTGATCATGATTCATCAAGAAAACTCTCAATTTATCAAAAGTCAAAAGTTACTAAGTAAGGGTTTTCTTAAGGAGAAGTTAAATGAAGTTTGACCAACCATAACTTCAACACGCTTCATCATATTTTTCTCAACCAAAGATCATTTTGAAGGAAATTCAATTCTATACAACTTTGTCTCTCTAAGCTCAAGTCCAAAAAATACTTCATTTGAGAGATATGGGCCAAAACATTATAGGTCATTTCAAAAGTCAACAAAAAGACACTTTTTGTCAAGGCAACTTACATCAAGATGAAATCTTGAAATGAAAAAATGATCAACCTAGAGATTGTCTAGTACATCTTGAGCTTTCCAAAAATTCAAAGATCGCCTTCATATGAGAAAAATTGAAAGAGTTATAATTGGTGCAAGTTGGGAAATTTGGAGAAAATGCATGAAACCAAAAGTGATCAAACTTGATTTTTTGGGCTATTGGGCTTATGTTTCAAGGTCCAAGTGTGTTTTGTAATTCATATTGAACCTATGAATCCATTCATACACCCCTTTGGATTGTTATTCCATTTATTTTTATTATTTATTTAAATTCAAAAATAAATTAAATAAGATCAAGGCTTTCATACAAAGGTCCAAGCTCACACTCGTTTGACCTAATTTACACTCTATATATTCTCTTCATTCCAAAAAACTCAATTTTTCTCAAAACTAGAGCAAACTTTAAACCCTAGTTACGACATTTCTCTACGCAGGCCAACCATCTCATTCCACTCTAGGGACCTTGTAGGGTAAGATTGGATCAATCTTGAGGATCCAAAGAGCTTGAATCGCATGACCATGCATCACCATTTTCCATTCTTGCATGAGATTTATATTTTTGTTTTCTTTGCGCTTTAATCGAAACTAACAATATTATCATGCTTCTGAGATGTCAGTGTGAAGGATTGAACCGTCGCATGGCCCAGATGACGACGAGATAAGAGTTTTCCATGTTTACACTGTTTTAGGTTGTCTTCTTCGTATCTCTTTTTACAAGGAAATTTAGCCAAAACCAATGGAACCATTGAATTCGCAAGGGCTAAATTAAGGGGGTAAAATACTTTTGAACCACTAACATTCCTTGTTTTGCAGGTACAAGTAAAAGAGTCGCTGGAGAAGACGACCGGAGCTAGGGCTCTGACGCTTGTCCGACCCAGTCAATTAAGTTTGTTACATATATATTTGTTTCCAGTGATATACCGAATGACACAGCCACCCCAATGGCAAGCGCGCGCATGATAAGGCATTACTCTCTCAGGGAATGGGTTTGATCCCATCCCTTTGTGTTTTTTTTCATGTTTTTACAATTTACACAGTTTTACTTTATTTTGTGTAGCGCGCGTCTTAGTAACACCAAAGCATGGTTGGCGCAATGGTAAACTTGGCAATGCAGCTGGCAAAGGGCGTGGGTTCAACACCCACCCCTAGCAGTGTTTTTTATATTTTCCTTATTTCTAACCTTGTTTGTCATTTCTTCCCTAAACCTTTTTTGTAAACCCTAATCCTTTTTTTAACCTAATTTTTTCACTTAACCTATAAATAAACCTTTTTTCTAAAACACTCTAACTAATTAGGTATTAGGTTTCTTAATTAACCTTTTTTTTAATTTAACTGTTTCTTTTATTAATTAAAATTAATTACATTCTTAGGTCTATTTAATTAATTATCATAATAATTATTTTTATAAAAAATCACCAAAAACATTTCTTTTTACTATTTTCATCTTATTTTTATTTTCTTAGATAAAGTGTATAGGACGCGTTCAACTGTAATAGCGTAGCTTTTATCTTGCGCATTTTTCTATCATGTAATTTCTTCCTAGTATTTAATAGTTGTAGGATTTTCTTTTCCGCACTCTCTCTATTATGTAACTGCCCCAAGGATTTCTAATAACCTAGGTTTACATTTCTTCCTTTATCTCCTACTACTATATTTTATGCTACTGCTTAGTAATTAGGTTTTGTATGGCAAGATAAAACCAAACGCTAGAAAACCTAATTTCAAAGATAAATAAGTGAAAACCACACACTTGCACACTTGCACCTCTATGGTAGTCTCTCTTTGTTGCCTTCAGAATTAACGGTCATGTCCCTCGAAAGTGGGGATGCCTTAGCAAACACCCTCGATCAAGTCATCATCGTACCAAATATCGTAGTCCCTCGATGAACCTTCGATGTTGCCTACAGTAAAATGATCTAGTCCCTCTAGTTACCTATGAATAATATGATGACAGTCCCTTACGAAATTGCTAAAGCATCTTTACCAGTTACCTTCTATGATCGTACAATGAACCTTCGCCTGTCCCTTCACATCCAATGGATAGGGCTTCCTACTAACTAATGGTATGGATAGAACTATCTAAAGGAGAAAGAAAAGTACAAGAACAACCTTGAGTGGGTAGAACTGTTAATCGCTTGCTCACAAACCTTTCAAAAAAACAAAACATTTTCACATCACATTTTCAAAATGAAATATTTTCAAAACGCTTTGTATACATTTTTGAGATCCGATAAAAGAATCATTACAAAGTTCGCCTCATATTGGCATTTCAAAATATTTTTATAACACACACAAAAAGAAAATTTTCAAAGTGAGCTAAGCGATTAAGAGCCCGTAGATAACTACGGATAAAAAGGGTGCTGTGATACGGTGGCAGAACCGACTGTTTTGAAAATACTGGTTTGCATTTTGCGTTTTGTATTCGCAAAATGTCGCGGTAAGCAAGAGTCTCCACCGACTTTTATTTCATCCAACGGGAAAGGAAAAAAGCACATTAAAAAAATCCTTTTTCGAGATATTCTGAGTACGGGGGGTAGATTATAGAAAGGGAAGGTGTTAGCACCCTTTTTATCCATGGTTTTCCATGGGCTCTTAGGTACTTGCTCATCTTTTAAAAATTGCTTGTGTGTGCTTGCTTTGAAAAGTTTTGTTTTACTTCGTTTTAACCCTTGTTTTTGTGCTCAAGAGTGTTACGAAGTGTTTTGAAAAACTTTAGTTTGAAAAGTTTGTTTGAAAGTGTATGGTGTAAAAGATTTGTTGTTTTGAGCAACTACCTAATAGTTATCTACCTACTCGAAAAAAAGTTTGTTTCTATTCTTGTTTCCTTTAGACAACACTATCCTACTATCGAGAAAAAGGTAGCATGGTCGTTGGAGTTGTAAGGGTCAATTCGTAAGGGACATACGATCATAAAAGTAATGTTAGGACATCTTAGTAATAACCCTAGAGTCATAAGATCATATTCGAGGCAACATTTCCGAGGCGACGTTTCCGAGGCAACACTTCCGAACGAGACTTTTGATCTTTGTTAGACAGGAGGGCAACCACTAAGACACCCTATACTTAATGATCGTTTACCGAAGGAAACCTAAGTGAGAGTATACCCTAGGAGTACACATGTGCGAGTGATTTGATTTAAGTTATTATCTTTGCACATTAGGGTTTTCTAGCCGTTTTAAATTATAATGCAATCTTGTCATACAATCCTATTAACATACATCTAAACAGTTAATATTTGCAAAAATTAAAATGCGAGAAAATATACCTACGCTATTACAAGGCTTCGGGGTAGGGATTAATTACATAGCCAAAAACCCGCAAAAGACGATAAGAAAGAAAATCCTAGATTTAAACTATTACATACCGTGGACAGTTACATCAGTATTGCAAAAAATAATAAACACGCACGATAAATCGAGAACAAGATAATTAGGGTTTTGACCCTAACTATACCTAATTGTGAATTAAAGGGAAAATCATTTTTTTGTCGTTTTTGTGTTATTTGAGAAAATAAAGCTCAATTGAATAATAATTACAAAACCCAATTACTTAATTAATTATAATTTAAGAAAAACAATTAAATTAACCTATTTTTGTATTTTTTATTTTTGAGAAAGAAATAAAAATTAAATCAAAAGTCTAACCCTAATTTTCCTAATTGGTTTTAATTATATAAAAAAAAGTTAGAATTTCCCTAAACTAAATTAAACTAAGTTAAATCAAATTAAATTAAATTTGATAAAGAAAACATAGTTCTAATTTTTGTTAAAAAAACTCTTGATTTTATGATTTGTAAAAAAAAAGATTAATTTTATTAAAAATTTCTAAGCAAAATAAATTAAATAAAGGAAATAAAATAGAAAAGAAAGAAAAATGGGCCTGATTACTCAGCAAAGGGGGTGTAAATCTGATTTCTTGGCCCAACAACTCCTGGCCTGTTGACTTTTCCCAATCCTATGTGCAAGCTTGACTCAAGCGCATGGTGGACTTTCAAGGGATAAGCCTTGGATTTGGGGCGTTGATGGATTGAACGATCATATCTGGGTAGTACATGATGGACCCCCTGCCATGTAACACACTGGATTGCCTATTCAAGAAAAGCAAGAATAAAAGTTGGGACCTGGGGATCGAACCCAGGCCCTTAAGCATTCTCCTATTGCATGCTTGCCAACTGAGCTGGCTGTGTTAGTTGTATAAATAATAACAAACAAATATTATATAATAAAAACAAAATGTTAATCTCTGAAACGCGTGAAATTTAAACTGGAAAGTCAGGGAACGCCACGTATCGATCATCTTCCTCCCGCCGTCGCTGTAAGTTTTGTAACTTTTACCTACCGACATTGAGCGTAGGTATAGCCTCTGTGCATTCCAAAATCTTGTACGTGCAAGATAAATGAAAACCAATGGTACCAATCAACTTGTTTCAACCTCACGAGAATCCTGGTACCATTATCAATGCCCAATTTTCCTTGTATGAAAAATCCCTAAAAATGAAGATCAAACCCTAGCCATGGCAATTTCATGTTCAGTCAATAAAAATGCAATTGAATATAGTCATTAACTTGCAAACATCTCAAGGATTATGAATATGTTAATTAATCATGCTAAATATGCCAGAATTAATATATTCGAATTCAAGAAAATAAGCAAACCGTGTGACTGCTACGATGCTTTTCAAGGCGTGGGGAAGCTTGCTAACGATTGAAACACGATCCTGGGGAGTCCAACAATTGATTGGTGTGGTTATAATTACTTGAGATGGTCTGCAACTTGGAATTTGGTCTACACTTTTTCTTTGAAGTTTTGCAATTCTTTCTCTGCCTTTGCACGCCTCTATCCTCTTCTTTTTAGTCTTCTTTTATTCCCTATGTATACTAGAGTGCATTAGGGTTACATTTTGTATCAAATCTTTTCCAATTATGAAGATTGATCCATGATTCAATCCTTGCACCAAATCTTTCCAAAACAAGCAAATTCAATCTTTTTCTGTCCATATGAAGCCCTACACGATTTGATCTTGTCTCCAGTTGTATAATGGACCTAATCATGCAAAAAATCTCAAGGTTTTAATGATTTTTGATATTTTCATTATTTTATATTGATTTTATTTGATTTAAATGAAATAAAATAAAAATAAATAACAAAAATAAAAGAATGACAAGTGGAAGGGCTCATGGGTCACATTACAAACTCAGTGCAAGCATAAAAAGTTGGGCCCATTTAGCAAAAAATGCTATTTTGGACACATTTGACTTTTGGCAATTTTGCAAAAAGGGTCAACTTGGCCAATGCATAACTCCTTCAATTTTGACCCTAGAGATGTATTATTGGACTTTTTAGAGATCTTAGGATGTCCTCTAAGCAACCCTTTTTGTCTCATCTCAATTGAGTCTTCCATGTTCATGTATGAAGCTTTGACCCAAAAGGTGTTTTTGTTGACTTTCCAAAATGACCTATAATGTCCAAATTCATATCTTCTTGTGAGTGCATATTTTGAACTTGGGAGATGAGGATTAATTGTACGGAATTACATCCTCTTCAAAATGAGCTTTGGATGGGTCATTTTTGATAAAGTATGAGAAAGTTATGCTTGGTCAAAGTTGAGTTGACTTTTCCTACAAAACCCTAATTTAGCAACTTTTGGGTTTTGATGAATTGTGAGCAATCTTTGAGGAATCATGATCAACCCTTGATCAAATGATGAATAATACTTCAAAATGAGAATGTTGACCAAAAATCTTGAAGTTTGACTGTATGTGGGCCACAGTTGACTTTTGCTCTAGCACAGTCGATTTTCAGGCCTTTGAGCAATTGACTGAGCAAACTTTCTCTGCAAGGCTTGAAACTTGACATGGATGATCTTGAGAACATATTAGGACAATGGTGAGAATTTGGTATGATTTGGTCTCAAGCATCTTGATGCAAAATGAAACCCTAATTTGAGGTAGACTGCCTTAGGAGAGAGTTTGTCTGGTAAACTCTTGGACTTCCTTGAGCAATTTGAGGACCTCACTTGAAATGTATTGACAAACATGGGAGGGAAAATTTTGGGGTACAACAATTTCCCCTGTTCAATCTTCTTAAACCTGAGGATGTAGATTGGCTTGTCTGCCTTTCGTGATCTGAAGGTGGAAGATGATTGAACACTAGAGTGCCCAGAAATTCGCACTCACATGAAGTGGTGATGGTGTTGAGATATCGAGAATAGGCTTATAGATTCTATTTGGAAGTCAATGAAGGGAGATGGTCTTAAAGATGCCATCCGAAGAAGTGTCGATCGCATAAGAGATTCCTTTGCGAGAACGTGTATGCCTGTTGTTGAGGAAGACTTCGCTGGGACACGCTGGTCTTTGTCTTGGGAGAAGTATAATTTTAGGAGCTTCAGTTGTCCGTTACTCTACTGGGGAATCATCTCTTAGTTGAGGAGGTGAAAATGCACTGCTATCTGGTCATGCTCCAGGCCTTACAGTGATTTGCTGAGGATAATAAGACTAACTGCTATCTGGTCGTGCTCCAGGTTTTTCAATTTCTCAATTCTTATCTGGTCCTGCTCCATGTTTCAGAAGGAATTAGGTGGTTATCCAGTCGCATCCGGGGTTCAACTTGAATTTAAAGCATACTAATATCCGGTCGATTTCTGGGCTTCATAGTAATTGGCCGAGTAAACTGCTATTTGGTCGAATTCCAAGCTTCACAGTACCTTATATTGTTATCTGATCATGTCCCAAGCTTCAGTGTCTTTTGCCGCTATTTGGTCGTGCTCCAGTCTTCACAGTATCTTATACTGTTATTTGGTCGTGCGCCAGGCTTCACGGTGTCCTATACCACTGTCTGGTCGATTCCAGGCTTCATGATATCTTGTACTGCTATCTGGTCGATTTCCAGGCTTCACAATAACTTGCTGAGGGTTAAGCTATTTTCTGGCCGATTTCCAGGCTTCAAAGCTTGAACTGGAATAGAAATCTTAGTATCAATTTGACTGAACCAGGGGAAACTTGTGGGAACATCAACTGGGAGAGAAATCTTAGTGTCAATTTGACTGATCCCATGAGAGGTCTCGGATTAACTTTGACTGACATAGAAATCATGGAAATCTTAGCGGCGATTCGGCTGACCCAGCCGAAAGTCTTAAAATGTCTTCAACTAGAATAGAAACCTTAGTGTCAGTTTGACTGAACTAGAGAAAACTTGTCAGAACTTGATTGCATCTTTCCATGAAAGGTAAAGAGTTAGTCGTATATAATGTCATGATGTATGAAATGTATTTAGTAATGATGTTCTCAAAATAAATGAGATTGTGCTGCATGATGCGTATGCGCATGCCACGATGTATGTATATGCAATGTTCTTGTGATATTCTCCGGCTAGGGAGAATAAATCCCGAACTGCTGTTGGAGAGTAAAGGAGTTGAGTTCTTCGTTCTCGCTGGGGATAGTGACCGAAGATGATTAGCTGGAGACTTGCGTCTGTTCTGCTCGAGAATATTCTGCCGGGAGAGACTCTGTTTGAGAATAATCCTGTGGGAGAATAACTTTATGGGGAAGAGAGATACTCTGTTGGACAATCTGCTGATTTAGAGAAATAAACTCAGCTAGTGGTGAACTTTTATTGCTGGTGATAGATAAACTCTGCTTGGGGAGAAGTTTGCCGACTCATTCGCGATTATAAACCTCGGTTGAGGAGAGCTAACACCACTGTCTTCGGATACTCCCTACTCTGCGGGGAGTGTCTATACCTTTGGTCATATTCTCAAGTTGGCTCTATCCCTGTACCTGGTGGGTAGAGCAACAGTAAGGTTTGGACACTTCTTGTTTTCCCCTGTTCCTGGAATTACGAGTAATTGTCTTTTGCTTCTTATGTAAATATTTATGAGCAGCAATTATTCTCAAATGCATATATCAAAAATGCATCATTGGAGGTTCTTGCAAAACAAAACATGAAAAGAAAAACAAGTTTGAAATTTATTGTGAAAATGAATTGTATTGATTTTTGAAGTTGGCCTGTAACTGGCGTTTTGTACAAGAGGCTGACTTCCTAGTAAGAGAACACTGTCGAAGGATAGAAATTATACAATTTGTGAAAAAAAAGAAAAACAACCATATGGAACAACCCCGCTGGGTTCTAACTCTGCTATTTCCTTTATATCCTCAAGCATCTCATCACTTTGCTACTTAGTCGAAGGTGGATCAGATTGATTGGCGCCGTCCGAGTTTGATAGTCGATACCGAAGTCTGGTCGCAAGATGATCCAATGAGACATAGTGTTACGCTTTGATCCCTAATTTTTTCCTGGACCGCCCTTTCGGGTTTTCAGTTCACCGAGATACCCTTTTTTGCCCAAGTCCCCTTTTCAGGTTTTCGACTTGCCGGGTGTACAGTTTTTTTCATTTTCATCCCTTACTTTTGCCTGAATCCTTTTGGTTCACCGGGAAGCCCTTATTTTTTTCCTAGGCCATTCAACCTAGAGGGTCTTTGATTATGCATAGTATTTTTTCACTATGTATGCATTAACGGGGTGAGGGAGGTCATCACCGTCCATGGTGATTAGAATCATAACTCCTCCCAAGAAAATGTTCTTAACCACAAATGGCCCTTCGTATGTGGGGGTCCATTTGCCCCTGGGATCACCTTGCGGTAGTATGATACGTTTGATCACTAGATCCCGAACCTGATATTCTTGACGTCTGACTTTCTTGTTAAAAGCCTTGATCATTCGCTTTTGCTACGCCTGGCCATGACAAATAGCAGTAAGTCTCTTTTCATCGATTAAATTCAGCTGATCAAGCTGGGTTTAGATCCAGTCGTCTTAGTTCAAACCCGCATCCTTCATAGTCCTGAGAGAGGGTATCTGGACTTCAATGGGTAGGACCGCCTCCATGCCGTATACCAAAGAGTAAGGTGTTTCCCCTGTTGACGTCCGTGCTGAGGTACGGTACCCGTGAAGAGCGAATGGTAACATCTCGTGCCAGTCTTTGTATGTCACTGTCATCTTCTGCACAATCTTTTTGATGTTCTTATTAGCCGCTTCAACAACCCCATTCATCTTCGGCCGGTAGGCAGAAGAGTTATGATGCTGTATTTTGAACTGTTTTCAGAGTTCGGTGATCATTGTATTGTTGATATTTATACCATTGTCCGTAATGATTCTCTCTGGTACACCATATCGACATATCAAATTGTGTCAGATAAACCATGCCACGACGTTCTTGGTTACTGTAGCAAAGGAAGCTGCCTCGAACCACTTTGTGAAATAATCAATTGCTACCAGAATGAAGTTATGCCCGTTAGATGCCGTATGTCTGATCTCGCTGATCATGTTGATGCCCACATTGCAAAGGGACAAGGAGCTGTCAAAACATTCAGGGAGACTGGAGGTATGTGCACCTTATCAGCATAGACTTGGCACTTATGACAGGTTTGAGAATGCTGATAACAGTCAGCTTCCATAGTGGACCAGTAATATCCTGCTCGTAGGATTTTCTTTGCCATGGTATGTCCACTAGAATGAGTTACGAAGGTACATTCATGTAACTCTGCCATGATCCTTACTGCCTCGCTCTTGTCTATGCACCGCAGTAAGATTGAATCATTGTTACGCTTATAGAGGATCCCATTACTGATGAATAAATTCGCAGCGAACCTTCTCAGAAACTTCTTATCATTAACAGATGCCCCCTCGGGGTATTCTTGAGCCTCAAGATATCTCCTTACCTCGTGAAACCATGGTTTATCTGCTACCTCTTCGGTCTCGACGTCACAGCAATGTGCGGGTTCGTCCAACCTCTCAATGGTAATCTGGGGAGCTTTATTGTCCCACCTGACTTTAAACATAGTAGCCATGGTAGCTAGCGCGTCTGCTAACTGGTTCTCCTCTCTCGGGAAGTTTTCAAAGGTTATCTCCTCAAAATGTGGGAGCAATGTCAGTACACACTCTTTGTAAGGAATAAGATTTGGGTGCTTTGTATCCCACTCGCCTTTGATCTGACTGATCACTAGAGAAGAATCTTCGAATACACTTAAGAACTTAATCCTCAGGTCAATAGCGGCTCGAAGACCCAGGATACATGCTTCATACTCCGCCATATTGTTGGTGCAGTTAAAACATAATCGGGCGGTGAACAGAGTATGACAGCCCTCAGGGGATAAGATTACATCGCCGATGCCGTTACCTAAAGCGTTTGATGCCCCGTCAAAATACATAGACCATCGGGATCCTGCCTCAGGCCCTTCATCCGGTCCAGGTTCTTCGCAGTCGGTTACTAACATGATATTCGCATCTTGGAACTCAAAATTCATGGACTGGTAGTCATCCACGGCCTGATGTGCTAAATGATCCACCAATACACTCCCCTTGATTGCCTTTTGGGTGGTGTATTGGATGTCATACTCGGTTAGGATCATCATGCATCTCGCTATTCTTTCGGACAAGGCAGGCTTCTCGAAAATATACTTGATTGGATCCATTTTTGATATCAATAAGGTGGTGTGAGTCAGTATATATTGTCTCAGCCGACGAGCAGCCCATGCAAAAGCGCAGCAAGTTTTATCGAGCAATGAGTATCAGGTCTCACAGTCGGTAAACCTTTTGCTAAGGTAGTAAATAGCATGCTCTTTTCGGCCAGACTCGTCATGCTTCCCCAGCACGCACCCCATTGAATTATCTAGCACTGTCAAGTATAAAATCAAAGGTCTACCCTCAACTGGAGGCATCAGAATTGGTGGCTCTTGAAGATATTATTTGATTCTTTCGAAAGTGTTCTGGCATTCGTCATTCCACTTTACCACTTGATCTTTCTTCAGCAGTTTGAAGATTGGCTCACAAGTAGCAGTCAGATGTGAAATGAACCTGACGATGTAATTCAGACGTCCCAAAAAACCTCTAACTTCCTTTTCTGTGTGGGGAGTCGGCATCTCCTGTATGGCTTTTACCTTGGCAGGGTCTACCTGAATACCTTTGTCACTAACGACGAAACCCAGTAGCTTACCAGAACTTACCCCGAAGGTACACTTATTCGGGTTCAATCTCAGCTTGTACGTCTTCAACCGGTCAAACAGTTTCTGGAGATGATCTAGGTGCTCTTCCTCAGTCTGGGACCTGACTATCATGTCATCAACATAAACCTCAATCTCATGGTGAATCATGTCGTGGAACAAAGCGACCATGGCACGTTGATAAGTTGCCCCATCATTCTTCAACCCAAAAGGTATTACCTTGTAAGAGAAGGTGCCCCACTGTGTAACGAAGGTTGTCTTCTCCATGTCCTCAGGAGCCATCTTGATCTGGTTGTAGCCAGAAAAACCATCCATGAAGGAGAATATCTTGTGCTTCGCGGTGTTGTCGACTAGAACATCAATGTGAGGAAGTGGGAAGTCGTCCTTGGGGTTTGCCCTGTTCAGATCTCTGTAATCCACACACATTTGTACCTTACCGTCCTTCTTAGGTACCAGCACGATGTTGGCAACCCACTGCGGATAATAAGTGACAGCTAAAAATCCCGCGTCGAACTATTTCATGACCTCAACTTTGATTTTCTCAGACATCTCAGGGCGCATACGGTGGACCTTCTGTTTTACCGGAGGGCAGTCTTCTTTAGTTGGCAAGTGATGAACCAAAATATCGGTGTCCAAACCAGGCATATCTTCGTAGGACCAGGTGAAGATCTCAACATAGTCGCGTAGCATTTGTATCAACCGTTGCTTGACACTAGGCTCCATATTCACACCTATCTTGACCTCTTTCCTGTCTTCCTCTATACCCAAATTCACTTATTCAACTGGCTCTTCGTGAGGCTGTATGGCCCTTTCTTCCTGTAGTAACAGTCTAGCAAGTTCTCCAGGAACCTCACAATCATCCTCACCTTCGTCCTCAGCTTGGTTGGTCAGATTTTTGAAGTCATAACTGGCAGTAGCAAAGTCATTATCAATGGGATCCAGAGTGGATATAGATCTGCATTATGATACGTGAGTGTGTGTAAGAGAATAGTTGTTTTGATAAAGTGAGAGACAGAAAAGAAAAACATGGAGCGCAAAATTTGTAATGCATGAAATGTCCAATGCTTTATTAATGATATATGAAATGACAAATAATAAGCCCTCACAAGGAAAGCCAAGGTGCCTCGGGAAAGGCACCGAGACATAAAGTTTCAAACTGTTTATTACAAATCTTAAAACAAAAGTCAATTACTGTGGAATAAAAGAAACAGGTATGAAGTCCTTCGCCGTCCAGTTGTTCAGTCCATCATTGGTTGTTGGGTAGATCCAGCTGTCGATATCTGAATCTTCTTCACCATCTTCAACCGCATTAACTCCCTGATTGCTGATGTGCAGAGGAGGTCTTCCAATCCGCGCGCGCCTAACAACCCTTTGAGCCCTTGTAGTAAAGCCAAAACCAAAATTTTCAGTTTTGTGAGTGAAATCAGGGAGCTGACCCCAATTTGTACACCCACCTTCTTCAATTACAGCCCTGGCATCCTTGAGAGAATCCATCTTCATCGGAAGTTTTTCAGTAGCAACTTCAGTTGATGCCAAAGTCTGAGGGACCTCTTCGAAATTTTGACAAGGCGTTCCTATGAATTCTCCATCCATCTCCATGTAGAGGAAGGAATTGAGATGACTCACCATATACTCCTCTTCACCCTGTACCGTGACAATCTTCCATTTTACCGGATATTTCAACATTTGATGGAGTGTAGAAGTCACTGCTCCAACCTTATGAATCCAAGGGCGACCCAGCAAGCAAGAATATGATGGTATGATATCCATCACATAAAAGGTGGGTGCAAAAGTCTGAGAGCCAACTTTAATAGGGATGTCCACCTCCCCGTGCACCATTCTTTTTGACCCGTCGAAAGCCCTGACCATAATATTGCTCGGCTTTAGAATCAGACCTTCACAGTCCAGACGGTCTAATGCTTTCTTTGGAAAAACATTCAATGAGGACCCGATATCCACCAGTACATGGGCCATAGTGGTGCCGCTGCACTCGATCGAGACGTGCAGAGCATCATTATGATTCCTTCCTTTAGCATTCAGATCTGTATCTGAGAAACCCAAACCATTGTCGGCAGTCAGGCTAGCTACGCAATTTTTGATTTGATCGGCTGAAGTTTTCAGCGGCACATGTGCAGTTTTGAGGAATTCTATTAAAGCCTATGCATAGGCTTCAGAACACAACAACAAGGACAACATGGATATTTTTGACGGGGTCTGCCCCAGTTGCTCGACTATGTTGTAGTCTCTCTTCTTGATTATTTTCAAAATTTACTCTATCTCTTGTTTCGAGGTTTCTACAATGATCTTCTTAGGTTCCCCTATCCGGGAAGGCACACCTATGATTTCTTTGCCCCGAGTCCTAGACGGCTCGACGACAGGGGTGATAACTAGAGTAGAAACTAGGACAGTAGTTGATGTACTAGCATATGGAATGATAATAGGTTTATGGACAGTCGGAGGGGAGATCTCAGGAGAAAAGAGTATTCCCCTTCTGGCGACCTTGCTAGCCCCGACAATATTGCTGACATCAACATCAGCTTCCTCACTTTTTAAGTCTTGTTTAACTCCATGGTAATTCACATCAGCACCATAGTGCCAAGGGACAGCCTTATCCGAAGTGTATGGGATAGGACCAGGGACAGTAATTATTAGCAGAGCAATTCTTGGAACGAGTGTAATCCTAACGGGCTTTCTCAAGGATGCCTTGGAAGGATTGGCGGAAATGGTTATTATGGCAACATCTTCAATTGGAACCAACATAATCATAGTCTTTTCGAACAAGATCTCTTTGTTATCCATCAGGCGCTGAACACCTGATTTCATTAAGCGACAACCAGCAGGTAGAATCGAGCACATGTGGCAACCTTCACCACAACCCGGAAATAAACTGGCCAATAGCAAATTCTTCTTTACTGTCATCAAAGGAGTTAAAATTTCTTCCACGGAGGTTACAAATAAATCATTGCCTATAACATTTACTCCATGACCATGTTTGGGCATGGGAGCAGTTATGATGTTGGGCTTCTCCAGAGCGTCAAACTCAATCTCTTTGGCTTCGATCAAGTCTTGCACCTTGTTTTTCAAGGCCCAACAGTTGTTTGTATCATGACCTGGACTTTCGGAGTGATAGGAGCAGCGGGCATTTGGCTTATAATGGGGAGATGTGGTGTTGGGGTTCTTCTGGTCCTCCCTCAGAGTTACCAGATTGGTCTTTAATAATTGTGGCAGAATTTGAGTCAGGGTCATATTGAGCCGAGTGAACTACCTCTGTGGTCTTTCCATCATTTGTTGATTGTTGCATTGTGGAGCAACTGTGGGTCTCGATATCACTACCGCATTTACTGCTTGACGGTGTTCAGGTCTGCTTTGGCCCTTCGGGCTGTAGACTGCACTAGCTTCTTTCTTACCGGTGAAACGCTTCTTTACTGCACTTGATGAAGTATCCTTCTGTATATTACCACTTTGAATGCCAACTTCTACTCTATCTCCAGTTAAAATCAACTTAGTAAACCCAGATGACGCACTGCCGATCAAATGATTGAAAAATATACTAGATAGCGTCCATAGAAACATGTCAACCAACTCCCTATCAGACAAAGGGGGTTGGACTCTTCCAGCTAAGTCTCTCTACTTTTGAGCATAGTCCTTAAAAACTTCACTTGCACCCATAGACATACCCATGAGCTGATCACGAGTGGGAGCAAGGTCGGCGTTATACTGATACTGCCTGTAAAAAGCAACAGCAAGGTCTTCCCAGTTTCGGACACTGGCTCCTTCCAACTGATAAAACCATTCAAGCTGAGTCCCTGACAGGCTGTCTTGAAAGAAATTCACCCACAAATTTCTATCAGTAGTGTGAGGTTGGATTTTTCTGATGTACGAGCGGAGACGGAGTTTTGGACAGGATACTCCATCGTACTTGGAAAAAACTGGAGCTTTGAACTTATGAGGGATCACCACTCCCGATACCAGTCCCAACTCTCCGAAATCCAAACCAGGGATCTTCTGAATCTCCATAGCACTCAGACGGTCTTCTAGCTGCTTGCATCTATCCTTAGTAAGAGCATATTGCTCATTATCATAATCTGTATCGTTATTAGAAACTGCTGGACTAGGTTCCTTTGTCCTTTCTTGGTTCTCCCCGTCCTTGGATGAGGAGGTCAGATCAGCTGATTGTCTTATCCTTTCTCTGAATCTTCTACCCATGTTTAGAATACCAACCTTTTTCTTCTTCTTCTACTCTTTCAGAATCAGGGTCTTCAAATCCTCTTGCCCTTTAGCCAAACTTAAGAACATTTGTTGGAATTGGGCGTTCTGTGCCTGAAGATCTTTGATGGCTTAATCAGAAGACATTTCTGCTGAAATAAACAGCGAAGAAGATGAGAAACCTGTAATGGTGCCTGTAATGGTGTGCATGATAATGGGATGCGCATGTAATGATTTCAAAGACACTGGAAAATTTAAATTTGCAAACCAAAAATAAATAAACTTTATTAGATTAACTTGTAAAAGGTTTAACAATGCCTTTGAGGCGTTACAAAGAAGTAAATGGAAAACAAATCTAAACTAGAAAAGGCAAAATCAAAAGTCCCATGGACGCTTCCTCTTGGTGCTAACGTATTCATTGATCACTCTTTCTTCCTCGAGCTGCCTGCTGTGCTTCAAAGTCTTCCTTTCTTGCTCATGGTACTTTTCCCGGTAAGTATCTCGCTCTTCCTTCAGCTGAATCCAAGATCTTTGCAACTCCCCAAGATCAGTGGGCATGTAAGGATAAATAACTGTGTAAGGAAATACCTCTTCATTGGTGGGCTCCACAATCATTGGTAACACGACGACATAGGGCATCCCAAGCTTCTGGGCACGAGCCCAGACCCATTGTAGGTAAGGCTGCATAGGAAGGGAATGCCAGATCTGTTCACCATGCCCCAAGCTCGTATAAACCTCTGGCGATGCTCCTCAATGTCCTCCATGTAGTCAAATGCAATAACCTCAAGAACTAGCTCGTGGGGACCATCTCTCCGAGTACGACCAAATTGTCGCAAATCTAGACAAGGATTGTAGGTTATACCCCCTATGATTCCAAGTAATGGGACATTAGGGTATCCCCCACAACAGTCAATAACAACAGTGTCCTCCATAGCCCGGGAACACTAAAGAATATATGTATGGGAAAGTGACATTATTATGTAGGACTATCCCAAACCTTCTTCGTTCTTCAGCACAGACTTAGGGAGGTGCGAAATAAACCACCTCGATAGCAATGGCATGCAACACATGAGAGTTCCTCTTCTTCGCACAGTACGAGTGTAGAGGGCATGAAAGATATCACCCAGTAGAGTAGGCACAAAATTACGAGAAAGGAAAATCTTGACAGCATTCATATCTACGAAGGAATTCGGATTCAGGAAGAGAACTAAACCATAGATAAGGAGAGCCAAGACATCTTCAAAAGCTTGAAAATCCAAATTATCCTAAAATAGCTGGGCCTGGTCTATCAGGAATTTGGCTAAGAAACCTTCGACCCTGCATCGTGTTTCCGAATTGGATACTACATCAGCATGTTTCAGATGCAGAGTTGAGGAAATGTCTTCTGGTCTAGGAACCTCTTCCATACCTGTAAAGCGTACCTGTTCAAGGATGGATATGCCCAATAAGTGAGAGAACTCTTCCAAAGTGGGAACCAGCTAGTAATCTGGAAAGGTGAAGCAATGATGCACATGATCAAAGAACTGGAAAAGTACACTCATCATCTGCAAATCAAAATTTGAAGTGACCAGGCTGAGAAGCTGACCATGTCGCTTAATGAACATAGAAGTCTCGGAAACTCTTGAGACTAGCTCTTTAAGTTGAGCAGGTATTTGCACAAAGTTAACTCGGATGGTATTTCTGCGCACATAAGCCATAATCTGCAAAACAGAACAAAGATAAATTCCCTTGGTCTTTGAAATGGTTAGTATAATGAAGTATGAATGCCATGTTATGATGCATGATGTCATGAAAAAAAATAAAAGGTATAGCAGATAACAGGCATGGAAAAGGCAAACAAGTCACATAAAGCCCTTAAGTTTAAGGCTTGCATGAGGTCAAAGGTAGTACCCTCTTGAAGTTCAGTTGGTTTCAACCTGTCCTAGCAAAAGTAACCGGGTTCTAGAGGATCTCAATATCACTGACCATCCTCCATCAGTCATGGTTTCAGCTCACGCAATCTTTTCTTGCAGCCGGAACTATCTCGAGAGTATGGTCTCAATGAGTGTAGCATCGAATATCAACCAGTTCTTAGCTTTACACCGAGGCCGGCTATCTCACTACTTTCTAATGGCCAAGTTGGTCGATTAAAAGTTCTAAGGTCATTTAATGCTTAACGACACCATGCAGCGGCCCCGTATTCTCCTCGTTTCTCCACAAGGGATACCGGTACCAACCAATGTTCCATATCAACGTAGCTACTGCTTCAACCGTATCGGTCTACGCCGTACAGTTCCCTCATAGTTTATTACTACTTACCTAAAAGGTGTCCCCAGATCCAGGTTAGGATCTATAGTAACTCCCAAACAAAACCCTTAAAAGTAAAGCAAACAAAACAATCAAGAGAAGCAATTATGATGACCTAGATCCTAAGGTATACCCCACTTATAACTCCCCAGCAGAGTCGCCAGTTTTGTGATACGGTGGCAAAACTGACAGTTCTGAAAATGCTGGTTTGCGTTTTGCATTTTGTATTCGCAAAATGTTGTGGTAAGCAAGAGTCGCCACCGACTTTTATTTTATCCAACCGGAAAGGAAAAAAGCACAGAAAAAATCCTTTTTCGAGATATTCTGAGTACGGGGGGTAGATTATATAAAGGGAAGGTGTTAATACCCTTTATATCCATGGTTTTCCATTGGCTCATAGGTACTTTCTCATCTTTTAAAAATTGCTTGTGTGTGCTTGCTTTGAAAAGTTTTGTTTTACTTTGTTTTAACCCTTGTTTCTGTCCTCAAGAGTGTTATGAAGTGTTTTGAAAAACTTTAGTTTGAAAATTTTGTTTGAAAGTGTATGGTGTAAAAGATTTGTTGCTTTGAGCAAGTACCTAATAGTTATCTACCTACTCGAAAAAAAGATCGTTTCTGTTCTTGATTCCTTTAGACAACACTATCCTACTATTGAGAAATAGGTAGCACCATCGTTAGAGTTGTAAGGGTCAATTCGTAAGGGACGTACGATCATAAAAGTAATGTTAGGACATCTTAGTAATAACCCTAGAGTCTTAAGATCATATTCGAGGAAACATTTCCGAGGCGATGTTTCCGAGGCAACATTTCTGAATGGGACTTTTGATCTTTGTTAGACAGGAGGGCAACCACTAGGACACCCTATACTTAATGATCGTTTACCGAAGGCAACCGAAGTGAGAGTATACCCTAGGAGTGCACATGTGCGAGTGATTTGATTTCAGTTATTATCTTTGCACATTAGAATTTTCTAGTCGTTTTAAATTATCATGCAATATTGTCATACAATCCTATTAACATACATCTAAACAGTTAATATTTGCGAAAATTAAAATGCGAGAAAATAAACCTACACTATTACAAGGCTTCGGGGTAGGGATTAATTACATAGCCAAAAACCCGCAAAAGACGATAAGAAAGAAAATCCTTGATTTATACTATTACATACCGTGGACAGTTACATCAGTATTGCAAAAAATAATAAACACGCCGATAAATCGAGAACAAGATAATTAGGGTTTTGACCCCAACTATACCTAATTGTAAATTAAAGGGAAAATCATTTTTTGCCGTTTTTGTGTTATTTGAGAAAATAAAGCTCAATTAAATAATAATTACAAAACCTAATTACTTAATTAATTTTAATTTAAGAAAAATAATTAAATTAACCTATTTTTTTATTTTTTATTTTTGAGAAAGAAATAAAAATTAAATCAAAAGTTTAACCCTAATTTTCCTAATTGGTTTTAATTATATAAAAAAAAGTTAGAATTTCCCTAAACTAAATTAAACTAAGTTAAATTAAATTAAATTTGATAAAGAAAACTTAGTTCTAATTTTTGTTAAAAAAAACTCTTGATTTTATGATTTGTAAAAAAAAGATTAATTTTATTAAAAATAGCTAAGCAAAATAAATTAAATAAAAGAAATAAAATAGAAAAGAAAGAAAAATGGGCCTGATTACTCAGCAAATGGGGGTGTAAATCTGATTTCTTGGCCCAACAACTCCTGGACTTGTTGACTTTTCCCAATCCTATGTGTAAGCTTGACTCAGGCGCATGGTGGACTTTCAAGGGATAAGCCTTGGATTTCGGGCATTGATGGATTGAACAATCAGATCTGGGTAGTACATTATGGACCCCCTGCCATGTAACACGTTAGATTGCCTATTCAAGAAAAGCAAGAATAAAAGTTGTGACCTGGGGATCGAACCCAGGCCCTTAAGCATTTTCCAATTGCATGCTTGCCAACTGAGCTGGTTGTGTTAGTTGTATAAATAATAACAAATAAATATTATATAATAAAAACAAAATGTTAATCTCTGAAACGAGCAAAATTTAAACTGGCAAGTCAGGGAATGCCACGTATCCATCTTCTTCCTCCCACCGTCGCTGTAAGTTTTGTAACTTTTACCTACGAATATTGAGCGTATGTATAGCCTCTGTGCATTCCAAAATCTTGTACGTGCATGATAAATGAAAACCAATGGTACCAATCAACTCGTTTCAACCTCACGATCATCCTGGTACCATTACCAATGCCCAATTTTCCCTGTATGAAAAATCCCTAAAAACGAAGATCAAACCCTATTCATGGCAGTTTCATGTTCAGTCAATATATTCGAGCATTATGAATATGTCAATTGATCATGCTAAATATTCCAGAATCAATATATTCGAATTCAAGAAATTAAGCAAACCGTGTGACTGCTACGATGCGTTTCAAGGCGTGAGGAAGCTTGCTAACGATTGAAACACGATCCTGGGGAGTCCAACAATTGATTGGTGTGGTTAAAATGGCTTGAGATGGTATGCAACTTGAAATTTGGTCTTCACTTTTTCTTTGAAGTTTTGCAATTCTTTCTCTGCCTTTGCACACCTCTAGCCTCTTCTTTTTAGTCTGCTTTTATTCCCAATGCATACTAGAGTGCATTAGGATTACAGTTTCTATAAATTCTTTTCCAATTTTGAAGATTGATCCATGATTAAATCCTTGCACCAAATCTTTCCAAAACAAGCAAATTCAATCTTTTTGTGTCCATATGAAGCCTTTCACGATTTGATCTTGTCTCCAGCTGTATAATGGACCTAGTCATGCACAAAATCTCAAGGTTTTAATGATTTTTGATATTTTCATTATTTTATATTGATTTTATTTGATTTAAATGAAATAAAATCAAAATAAATAACAAAAATAAAAGAATGACAAGTGGAAGGGGTCATGGGTCGTAGGTCACATTACAAACTCAGTGCAAGCATAAAAAGTTAGGCCCATTTAGCAAAAAATGCTATTTTGGACACATTTGACTTTTGGTAATTTTGCAAAAAGGGTCAACTTGGCCAATGCATAACTCCTTCAATTTTGACCCTAGAGATGTGTTATTGGACTTTTTAGAGATCTTAGGATGTCCTCTAAGCAACCCTTTTGGTCTCATCTCAATTGAGTCTTCCATGTTCATGTATGAAGCTTTGACCCAAAAGGTGTTTTTGTTGACTTTCCAAAATGACCTATAATGTCCAAATTCATATCTTCTAGTGAGTGCATATTTTGAACTTGGAAGATCAAGATGAATTGTAGGGAATTACATCCTCTTCAAAATTATCTTTGGATGGGTCATTTTTGATAAAGTATGAGAAAGTTATGCTTGGTCAAAGTTGAGTTGACTTTTCCTACAAAACCCTAATTTAGCAACTTTTGGGTTTTGATGAATTATGAGCAATCTTTGAGGAATCATGATCAACCCTTGATAAAATGATGAATAATACTTAAAAACAAGAATGTTGACTAAAAATCTTGAAGTTTGACTGTATGTTGGCCACATTTGACTTTTACCCTAGCGCATTCGATTTTTAGGCCTTTGAGCAATTGACTGAGCAAACTTTCTCTGCAAGGCTTGAAACTTGACATGGATGATCTTGAGAACATATTAGGACAATGGTGAGAATTTTGGATTATTTGGACTCAAGCATCTTGATGCAAAATGAAACCCTAATTTGAGGTAGACTTCCTTAGGAGAGAGTTTGTCTGGTAAACTCTTGGACTTCCTTGAGCAATTTGAGGACCTCACTTGAAATGTATTGACAAACATGGGAGGGAAAATTTTGTGGTACAATAGGTGCTAACACCTTCCCTTTTCATAACCTACCTCCAGAACTAAAAATCTATCAAGGTCTTTCCTTTTCTTTTCACTCTTTCCTTATTGGATAAAAGAAAAGTCGGTGGCGACTTTTGCTATCCGCGACATTTGCGATAGAATGCAAAAACAAGTTAGTTCTCCCACCGTATTACAGAACTGGTGACTATGTTGGGGAACTACTTAAAAAGATGGGTTACCTTATAGTCTTAGATCAATTTTTACTTGCTTTATTTGTCTACTTTGTTTGATTTATCTTTGAGGGTTTCCCGGGTTTTAATTCTTGCAAAGATCCTACACCCGGATCTAGGGATGCCTTAGGTAAGTAGCAATGGATCATGGAAATCATATGGTGTAGACCGATATGGTTTAAGTGATGGCTACGTTAGTGTGACACTTTGGTTTGTACCGATGTTCCTTGAGTCAGTCGAGGATAATATTGGGCTGCCGCAAGGTGTCATAAGCATTAATTGACCTTTAGAACCATAATTGACCCATCTTGGCCATTAGAATGTAGTGAGATATCCAACTTTGGTACAATCCAAGGTTGGTTGATACTCGATGCTACACTCATTGAGATTCGACTTTCAGGATATTTTGGTGGCAAGTCAGTTGCCGTGTGTGATATGGTGGCAGAATCGACTGTTAATACTGGTTTGCATTTTGTTTTTGCAAAATGTCACGGTAAGCAAGAGTCGTCACCGACTTTTATTTCATCCAATCATGGAAAAGGAAAAAAGAACAGAAAAAACCTTTTTTCGAGATATTCTGAGTACGGGGGGTAGATTATAGAAAGGGAAGGTGTTAACACGCTTTCTATCCATGGTTTTTCATAGGCTCTTAGGTACTTGCTTTGAAAATGTTTTCCTTCGTGATAACCCTTGTATCAGTCCTCAAGGATGTGACAAAGTTGCTTTGAAAATTTGTTTTTTTAAAGGTATTTATGTGGAAAGTTTTTATTGAGCAAGTACTTAAGATTCTTCCTACTCGAAAAAAGATTGTTCGTTATATTTCCTTTATAAAGCGCCATCCTACTATTAAGGAGTAGGTAGCACCGTCATTGGAGTTGTAAGGGACATTCGAAAGGGACAAATACAATCACTAAAGCAATAGTTAGAAAACTTTAGTAATAACCATAAAGTCTTAAGATCTTTTCGAGGCAACACTTCCGAGGCAAAATTTCCGAGGCAACATTTCCGAGGCAACATTTGAATGGGACATTTGATCTTTTAGACATGAGGGCGACCACTAAAATTTCCTATGCTTAATGACTGTTTACCAAAGGCAACCGTAGTGGGGAAAACCCTAGGAGTGAGCATGTGCATGTGACCTTTTTTCAGTTATTTAGTCTTTGCACATTAGGTGATCTACCGTTTTAAATTTCAAGCATTCTTTTCATACAATCCTATTAGCCATGCATCTAGACAGTTAAAGATTGCGGGAATTTAAAGTGCGAGAAAATAAACCTAGCTATTATAAGGCTTTGGGAAGGGGAATTAATTACATGACCAAAAATCGGAGATTTAAGTAGTAAATAAAAACCCTAGGTTAACTATTACAAACCCTGAGAAGTTACAAAATAATGGACAAATAATTAACAAGCACGCGGCAAATTAAATGCGAGGACGATTGAAATAACCTAAAACCCTAATTGAGAGAGAAACGATTTTTTTATGGATTTTTATTTGAGCAAACATTTAATTGCAAATTAATTAAACATAATTTCTAATTTTTTTTAATTAAGAAAGAAATCAAATTAACCTAATTTTCTAATTAACCTGATTAATTAAAGGAATAAATATTTATGAGAAAAAATGATTTTTGATGTATTTTTAAAGAAAATTAACTAAATTATGTACAACTAAAATCCTAATTCTAATTATTTTTAATTATAAAAAGAAGATTAAATTACCCTAAATTAATTAAACTAATTAATTAAAAATATTTATTAAAACAAAGATTTTGGTGATTTTGATTTGTTAATTTATAAAAAAAAATATTTGTGTTAATTAAAAGAAAAAGAAATCATTAAAGAAAAGAATTTAAAGAAAGTAAGATAAAAAATTATCAAATGGGCCTGTGATGAATTGTTGAAGGAGGGTGTGGAGTTGAAATTCTTGGCCCATTAAGTTGAGCCCAAGTCAACCACACTGGATCCTGTACAGCATTGACTTGAGGTGCACCATAGTCCTCCAGGTTGGGATGCGTTGGATTTAATGCTATGCTGATCAAGTGGTTGGGTGCTGATGATACATGGTAGGCGCCTCGAGGAGTGATGCATTGGATCTGCAGAGAAATATGAGGAAAATAATAAAATGCACACGCCTGGGATCGAATCCAAGACGTGTACATCAAAGGCACGCTCCTCAACCGTCTGCGCTATTTTTTCAATTGGTATGTATAATGAATAAATAAAAGAAAAGTTAAAAACGAATAATATGCCAGAAAAGCGCGCGAGATCCATATCAGCCAGTCATGGGCTGCCACGCATCATCTTCTTCGCTGCAACCGTCGTCTTAGGTGATTGACCTATACCTACAGACACTTGCTGTAACTACAACCCTGCAAAACTCAAAAATCTCATACGAGCATGATAAATTAATTGTGATGGTACCAATTAACTCGTCTTGGCCTCACGAGCATCATGGTACCTGATTCATAGCCTAATTTTACGTGTAGCAAAAAATCCCCAAATCGTGACCCTAAACCGTAACAATGGTATGTATGGATTCCTGCACTGTTTGTACAATTAAAGGATATAGAAAGCTTGCAAACACGGTTATGAACAAGGATATATGAATATAATGGATTTATGAAGCGTAAAACATAGAAATCAAATTTGAGTTTAGGATGAAAATTGTGATGTGTCTAGGCGATGGTTCTTTACGCTTTGAAGGCTGTAAATGATGTTGTTGGCTTCAGGAGATGGCCAGGAAGTGATTAGGGTCTTTGAATGGTCTGGAATCGTCCTCTAGGGCTGAAAACGAATGCACACTTTTTATCCAATTTTTGAGTTTTTGTTCTTGCTTCCTACGACTGCAAAACCTTGTCTTTTGATCTGGAATTGTTGTATACATATAGTAGAGCATATTAGGTTAATAAAATTGCTTCATATCTTTGAGAATTATGAAAATGTGATTTGATTTGATTCATGTATGATATCTTTCCAAAACAAGCTTCAATCCAATATTTTCCAATCCTAGTGATTCTTGCACGAATTGATCATCATGCTAGGTGTACATAGACTCCAAATGTGCACAAAAATCCCAAGATTTGATTCGCTTTTAATATTTTACCATTTAATTTGATTTATTTTGATTTAAATGAATAAAAAATCAAAATAAATGATAAAAATAATAAAATAATAGGTGGAAAAGCTCAGGAGTCGTGGGTCCTATTAGAAACATGTTTCAAACAAGAAAACATGGGCCCCTTTGGAAAAATGAAAATTTGATCAATGTTGACTTTTGACAATTTTCCTAAAATTGCCAACTTTGACAATGCACAACACTCTCAATTTTGACCCTATGAGGGTGTTCTTGGACTTTTTAGAAATCTTAGGATGTCCCCCAAACAACCCTTTTTTTCATCTCAATTGGATCTTCCATGTTCATGTATGAAGCTTTGACCCAAAAGGTGTTTTTGTTGACTTTTCAAAAGGACCTATAATGTAGAAATTCATATATTTTGATGAGTGCATATTTTGAACTTGTGGGATGAAGATGAATTGTAGGGAATTGCATCCTCTTAAAAATGAGCCTTGGATGGAAAATTTCTGATAAAGTATGAAGAAGTTATGCTTGGTAAAAGTTGGGTTGACTTTTCCTACAAAACCCTAATTTAGCAACTTTTGGTATTTGATGAATTTGGAGAAATCCTTGAGGAATCATGATCAACCCTTGATCAAATTATGGAAGTCACTTCAAAATTTGATGTTGACCAAAAATCTTGAGGTTTGACTGTATGTGGGCCACAATTGACTTTTGACCTAATACAGTCGATTCTCTAGCATTTGAGCAGTTGACTGAGCAGACTTCTTATGCAAGGCCTGAAACTTTGTGTTGTACCCTAATTTTTACCCCTAAGATTCCTCTATCATATCATATCAACTCGGTCATAACAAGATCACATTAGGTTTGGTTCTTCCTCTTTTTCTATCTCATATCTTTAAGTTTGATCTTGGGGAATCTCCAAGCACCTTAGTTGTGTATTTTGTATGTGTTGTTAACTAACTTTTGATCAAAATACAAAAAATATTTGTCTTTGTCTTTGTATATTTTTGTTTTGTAGGTATCAAGTTGAAGCATCTGACAAATAAGGATTCCTGGTATTATTTTCCTAAAATCTCTATTTGCAAAGGAAAAATTAACAAAAATTCATTATTTTTCACTGATGCAATCGATTGCTCTTAGAGTGCAATCGATTGCACATAGTGCATTTTGTGCCATTTTTGAAAAAATACAATGTGCAAATCGATTTGCACTATACTGCAATCGATTGCACAGCGTGAAAATTTGAAAAAAATCAGCAATTTTAAGATTGTCAAATTTTGGCTCCAATTTTTATTATATTTTTGAAAGATGTATCATTAATTCAAATTATAGTGCCAATCTTTCATTTTTAAGAAGAATTATCATTAATTCAAATTTTGGCTCCAAGAATCAATTACCAAATTACTAATAATCCCAATCCTAAAACTCTATAAATAGAGCCCTCATTTCATTCAAATTTCAAGCTTTTGATAGCCAAATCCACCTTGCTAAAAAATCTCTCAATTCTCTCCATCTACGAAATTCACTCAAAGCTCCATTTTCAAAAAGGTAGTAAGCTTTGCATTGAAGCTTACTAATCTTTGAGCTAAGCCTTCATCCAAACACTTTTTCTTTATCAATTCTCTATATCCAAGCTTGAGCAATTGATTCTTGTGGTTAAATTGAAGCAAATTCTTGAAGTTGTTTTGATAATTCTCTAGATCTACCTTTGGTAAGTTGGATAATTCATCTTTCACAATGTGATCTCTTGTTGATCTTTGGGTTTGATTCTTTGAGCATTATTTTGTGATTCCAATGGTGTTATTTTCTTATAATTTGATAGAATTTTCGTACTCAATTGGATCCATGATCATAAGGTATTTGATGGAAAGTTTGAACAAGAATTTGGCCTTTTAAAATGTTGTTTTGATATCTGTAATAGCGTGCAATCGATTGCAGTAATAGTGCAATCGATTTCACAGAAGCAATTTTGCGCAGATTTTTGAAAATTATACTTTATAAATCGATTTACACAGTAGTGCAATCAATTTACACATGGACAAAATTTATTTTTTTGCCTTGTTTTGGGGCAGCTTTGATCCAAAATGCTTTTTCTACTCACTTCTTTTGATTGTTGGTTTGGATTGCAATTTTAAATGTCTAATTTCTCTTTAAACTCAATGGACTTTGTGATGTAGATGAAGTTTAATAAATGTTCATCAATTCAAATCTACCGAAGAGTGAATTATTTAATTCATTTTTGGTGCTTTGAATTAATGATATGTTTAGTGTTTTAATCCATCTAAGAAGGTGGTTGAATTTAAAGATGAAAGAAATTTAAAGTAGTGATCCAAATTAGCTTATCATTCCCCTCCCTCTTCATCTTATCCCTTACTTTTTTAATTGTGCTACATGTTAAGGGATGGTGATCTCTATATCATTTATCCAAACATGAAGTACATAGATTGCTATTGACCGGCCTCAAAATAGGTGCGACATCTACATAAGTCCACTTACGATTGCTTAACATAGCACTATATTTTGTCCCGATTCGAATAAATGATTATTCGTGGCCCAAACCTATGTTTACAAGCCCAAGTATGTTAATTTTATCTCTTTGATCCAATAACCTTGAGATTCATTGTATGGAGGCTTTGGTTCTACCAATCCTCTAATGGATCTACATCACTTTTGATCAACGTGGATCACTTAAACATCGTTGATCATTAAATGTTACCTTTTGAGGACTCCAAAATGGATGATATACTTGACAAAAAGCAAATGCAACTTGTTGTATGGAGGCTTTGGTTCTACCAATCCTCTAATGAGTTCCAAATGCAAGTTTCAAGATGTTCATCCAACTAACCACTAATTTATAACAATTGACTTTACTTTATGCTTTTATTTTTATGCTTTATGTACCATTTACTTTTAGCATTTACATTTCATGCTATTTTCATCTTTGCTCACTTAAGAATTTACTTTTATGTCATTTTTATTTTGCTCACTTGAGATTTTCTTTTTTCTTTTAAAGACACTTAATAATCAACATAAACCTTAAAAAATATTTAATGGTACTTGGACTATTTGGTTACTATCCTTGGCATTATGGAGCATGGGACTTTTTCTTGGACATAGGATTAGAGACCTTGGCCTATCTTGGAGACTTTGTGACTTTATCTGATTATTTTTTCTGGAGTTCTTGAGGTTTACCTCAAGACATTGGGTTGCTTGTTTGTTTTTGTGTGTAGGTTTTTGTGATTACACCCTTTGTTTGTAATCTGGAATTCACCCGTATACAGCCGTTACTCTGCCCAATTTTTGCGAAGACTTAATACATTTGAAGTTTAGTTCTCTCAAGAGGTCTAGTATCTTTGGTTGCTTGGTTTCAATCCAAAGAATGGGAAATCTATCTTGACTCATAATGTCAAGTATCAGCTTCTTGTTGGTTAGATGATTCTTCTCCTTAGCTTTTACCTTAAGCTTTAGGATAGTCTCTTATTCTCCTCCCATCTTCTTTAATTTCAAAATTCTTCTTCCCCTTTTTGAAAACTCTTGGTTTGAAACTTAAACCACTTTCATAATAAACTTGGACTTATGTCCATGCATTTTTAAAACATCTTCATAGATAAACTTCAATCAATTTAATAATACCTTGACATTTTTTTGTGATAAGACTAAAAGCCAATCAATCTCATTTCAAACCATTTTGCCACTTTGGCTTTTATTTAAAAAAATTTCTCAAAATATTAGATTCTTGTCAATCCTTGTAGTGATGCAAACAACTATAATTCTACAATATTTAGTGAAGTGTGATATTTTCCACTTGGGTGTTGAGTGAGGCATTGTTGATTTTAAAATCCAAGCCATATCCTCCACTTTAAGATGATGCAAATTCTCATTTCTCGTGATTGTGGGTAGTAAGTATGTTTTTCACACGGACAACGACGATGATGTCTTATCTCTTAAAATTAACCAACACACTTGTGTTTTAAATTTTTAAAAGATGAACTATGTGTACCCTGATCCCCTATTGCACGAAAGGTGGTACGTAGGCACTAAAGGTTCGCAACCGCGACGGGTGCAAAAATCTTTAAAAAAATACTTCTTTTCTAACCTCCACCATCTATTTTTTGTACAACATTTTATATCTAAAATATACAAATTTTACAAAGAGGCTCCTGCGGAGTACCGTAGATGTTTAGGGTGCTAATACCTTCCCTTTGCATAACCAACCCCCTTACCTTAAATCTTTCCCCCCTCTTTTTTGGGTTATTCGCTCTTTTCCCATTCCTTTGGAAACAATAAAGCGCGGTGGTGATTTTTATTTTGATTTGTATAAAGTCTAGTCAATCCAATGGCTTAGTCTTAAAAATTTCTACCGCTACAGAAAAAATGGCGACTTCACTGGGGACAGATTGACCTCTTACTGGTCCATCCCTAAGCGCGTTAAGCCTATCTTTGTTTATATATGTATATGTGTTATTACTGTTTTTGTGTTATATGTTGTATATATGTTTGTCTGAATTTTCCTGGTTTTCAGGGTGCTTGGTGATTACTCATAAGTCCTATACCCGGACTTGGGAAAACTTTAAGATAGGACGGGCGGTATAGTTATGTTAACTTTGAGGGAGTAATCCCAAAAAAGGAGGCATGAGATCCCCCACTTAGTGGAGGCCCCTTTGACTGTAGTGTCGTTTACCGAGTAATCGGGAAGACGTAATGCTTTCGACCTGGGAGCCTACTGAAACTGAGGACCGTAGAATACCAAACCCATCTTGGCCTTTTAGGTGTAGTGAAGAAGCTATGACGGAGTAATCCGAAAATAGTTGTCACGCGATACTACGCTCGAACGACTCTTTCTTGAGAATCTTACTAATTACCGAGTTAATCGGGAAGTTGGTAATATCCGAAGGAAGGATGTAGACTCTGGGAACCTCTAGAACCTTGTTCGGAAGGTGATAACTTTTTAGACCAACACCCTATGGGTAGTACCTTCGACCTCATACTCGTGACGTTGAACCTATGAACCCTATATGTGTGATCTTATGTGTGATTATTGCATCATGCATCCGTGCACTCATAAGCATCTTTTGAAGAAAACAATATTTCAAGGGATTTAAAGGTTGACTATTTGTGAATATCTCAGGTACCTTTTACCATGGATTCTGGAAAGAGAAAGACCGGGAAATACAGTTTCAAGGATCCCAAGATAGATGAGTTGGTCATTCTAATTCCAGAGATCGAGTGTTCTGCAGACTTTCAGAAGAAGTATGGATCCATTATTCCTATCATGAAGCTGAAGATGAAGGAGGGTATTCTCTTGACCTTTGTCCAGTTCTATGATCTGATGTATCACTGCTTTACTTTTCCCGATTATCAGTTGATGCCTACACTAGAGGAGTATTCTTATCTATTGGATTTACCCGTTACCGATCGTGTTCCTTTTACTGGTTTGGAGGGTGAGCCAAAACCACATGAGATTGCTACTTTGATTCATCTAGGGAAGTCTGAGGTGGAAGCCCATATGACTACTAAAGGAGGGATTATAAGATTAACAACTCAGTTCTTATTGGAGAAAGCTCGTTACTTTGCCAGAATGAAGAGTACAGTTGCTTTTGAGGCCATCTTTTCCCTACTTGCTTGCGGGTTGTTCTTATTTTCTAATATGGACAAGTTTGTCGACATTAACGCTATCACGATTTTCATGATTGGAAACCCAGTCCCTACCCAGTTGGGTGATGCTTATTACTATGTTCATCTTCGGAATTATTATCATGGGGGAATGATTATCTGTTGCACGCCTCTGTTGTACCAGTGGTTCATTTCTCATATGCCTTAGTCTGATACTTTTTGGGATGTCAAGAAGGAACCCCGTTGGGCTCCTAAGATCATGGCACTTACTCACTCGGATATTGATTGGTATCATCGAGCTTACTAGGATGTGGAGATTATTGACAGTTGTGGTAGTTTCCCCAATGTACCGCTTCTTGGTACAAAGGGAGGAATTAACTATAAACCTGTTCTTGCACGGCGACAGCTTGGTTATCCGATAAGGGATAAACTGAATAATATTCATTTGAGTAGTTTCTTTCTGAAGGAAGGAGAAGACCATAGGGAAGCTAGGGAGAAGACTGCGAAGGCCTGGCGTCACATTCATAAGAAGAGTAGGAAGGATTTGTGACCTAGGGGTGTTGTTTCTTTGGAGCCATATCTCAAATGGATTCGATTGAGAGCTATTCAGTTAAAGATGCCGTATACTCGGGAGACACCCATGCATGATCTATTTGTGAAGACCACTCCTCCCTTATTAGATGACCTAGAAGAGCTGCAACTTGCTTTGGTTAGGATGCAACAGGAAAGGGATGCTTGGAAGAACAAATTCCAAACTTTAGAAAGTTCCTACAGAGAAGACCTAGAGGAGAAAGACGATTTGATTGAGATCCTCGAGAGTCGAGCAATGGTGTCTATGGAGAGGAAAGGGGATTTATTTTCCCCTAAGCCTTAATCAGGTGCTGATTACTCGCTTCCTGATTCAGATGATTGGAAGGAGGTTGCCATCAGACATGCGGAAGAAAACAAAAGGTTGAAGGCTCAGATATCCAGGCTCACAGGAAAGCGCCGGCGTATAGAGTGATCTCTATCAGTTCTATTTCTCATGGTTTCATATTTTATTTTCATCTTGTACTTGGGATCATTGAAACTTGTAATCCATTTTGAAGTTATTATAATAAATATTTTAGTATTTCAAATGTGTTATTACTTTGATGTTTGCTATATGTCTATAAACCGTAAATCCCTTGAAATATTAAATAATGAAGCAAAAATAATCATATACATCGCATATCATGCATCATATTGCACATATTTCTTGCATTTATTATGCATATCCAGGTGCCTTACCTAGCTTTTTACTTTGTTCAGCAAGCTGACTCACCACTACAACACTCGGGCTAATTTCATAAAGAAGATGGACAACTTAGAACAGGAGAATCGCGAGCTGCACGAAGAAGTTTCTGCTTTGAAGGCCGACATGGCCAATCTGACTACTCTGATGGAAGCTCTGGTGGCTGTTGAGAATCAGCCACCGAGTGTTCAACCTCAACCAACAAGGGAAAATACTAAAGTTCCGAGTGTTCCTGTATCCGCTACTCCGATTGTTGTTTAAAATCGTATGCCTTAAGGTTGTCCATGGGGAATACCATAAAATTTTGCACCTGAAGGTTTCAATCTTGGCACTCAAGATACTCAAATGGTTCAGACTGTTGTTACTCTAGCACCTCCTATGGTGCATGCTGTTCTTGCCGCACCTCCTTCAGTAAACATGGTTTTGTTTGTTAATGATGATGTGTGTCGTCCTCTCCCTCCGTCGAGTGAAGACTTGGGTACTTATGACAGAACGGATGATTTTCAAGAGCAGTTTGATAAGATGCAAAGAGAGATTAAGGCTCTTAGGGGAAAAGAGCTATTTGGGCAGAATGTGAATGAGCTATGTTTGGTCCCGAATGTTAAGATACCTGCTAAGTTTAAGGTCCCGGAGTTTGAGAAGTACAAGGGTAACACTTTCCCTCGTACTCATCTGGTGATGTACGTGAGGAAAATGTCTACCCACACCGATGATCAGCGTCTTCTTATTCACTTTTTCAGGATAGTTTGACCGACGCAGCACTGAAATGGTATATGAGTTTGGACTGCGCCAACATCCATACTTTTAATGATTTGGGAGAAGCATTCATCAAACAATACAAGTACAATGTGGACATGGTGCCCGATCATGACCAACGTAGGGCCATGGTTCAGAAAGACAGGGAATCGTTCAAAGAGTATGCACAGAGATGGCGTGAAGTCGCTGCCTATGTGATTCCTCCCATGGAAGAAAAGGAGATGACTAAGATTTTTCTAAAGACGCGGGAAGCTTTCTACTATGAAAGGATGGTAGCAAGCGCACCAAGTGACTTTACAGAGATGGTAGGAATGGGTATCCGCCTAGAAGAGGCTGTAAGAGAAGGTCGTTTAACAAAGAGGGAAGGATTCGGAGGTGTGAAGAAGCCATCTTATGGGTTTTCCAAGAAGAAAGAAGGGGATGCAAATGCTGTTATACAAGAGAGGAGGGTAAACGCCCCTAGAAAGAATTATCAGCGTCATCAGCAAGTCACCTCAGTTACTCCTATTGTGAGTGTTTCTCCAACTACCGTTACTTATCAAAGACCGTCCCAATAGGGGAATCAAGGGTATAATCAGAGAAGGGAGAGTTATGACCCTATTCCCATGAGCTATACAGAGTTACTACCAACATTGATTCAAAAGAAGTTGGTCCAGACACGACCACCTCCCGCCGTACCATCACCATTGCCTTGGTATTACAAGGCAGACCAAACGTGTGCTTTCCATCAGGGAGCACAAGGGCATAGTGTTGATAATTATTATCCTTTGAAGACTGAAGTGCAAAAGTTGGTGAAGTCTGGTATTCTATCTTTCAAGGATGTGGGTCCTAATGTGAAAGACAATCCTCTACCCAAGCATGGCACAATGAATGCTGTGAATATGGTGGCCGGTTGTCCAGGCGACTTCCGGATTTTTGATATTAATCTGGTTAGAGGAGATTCAGTGAAAATACATGCAGACCTTTGTGAATTTAGCTACTATACACATGACCATGCCGATTGTGCTATTTGTAGTACAGATATACAAGGTTGTGACAAGATAAATATTGATTTACAGGAGATAATGGATGAGGGCCTCATCCACATAATCAGGCCTAGGGTAGAGTATGAAGAGGAGGTGAATATGGTTTCTGGTTGCCCTGGAGTTTAAGTATGATTAGCCTTCTCAGTTGTTTAGCATTTTTATTTCTTTCTCATTTGTAATTTTCTTGTTTATCATTATGTTGTTTTCATGTAAGAACTTGTTTACATTTAAATGTTTAATCTTAATACAATGAGTATGTTTGTCTTGAAGAAATTCATTCATTTCACTCGTATTTGTTTTCAATTTTAAGTTTCTTTATGATACTAACTTGTTACCCATTCTGTTGCCTAGGCAGGGATTGGGAGGAGGATGATGATATTAAAACATAAATTTTATGGTTGTATGATTTTGGATAAAACCTTGTTGACGATGTACAGGCATTGTTTCAAATCCTCAAACACCAGAGATATTAGGGAGTGAAACCCTCGTTAACCCCTTTGAGCCTTGAAGTAGGAGTTTCTTTTTCTATTCAGAAAAAACCCTCATTTTTAACCCGGGGCAAGGTAGTGTTCAGTTAATCTGATTGAGTATTCAAATCTCATCAAGAGTGTGCATATAACGATACAATAATGGTTATCCTCCAAGAGGTCGAGGAAAGTCAAAACCGCAATTGTTAATCATAACTTATCAGGAGGGTGCATCAATTGATGATATCTTAATGGCTATCTCTCGCACACCAGGAGATCAACAGATGACGATACAACAATGGTTATCTTTTATCTACCCAAAAATGGGGCAGTCATAATTCTTCCAACTAGTCATAAATGACTCGAAGTCACGCGACATGTTCAAAAAGAAAAAAGAAAAAGATGATACGAATAAAAAATGATGAATGAAAAAAAGAGACAAAAAGCCCCGCTAAGTCGAAACATGAAAAAAACAAGTCGCTTAGGCAAAAGTCAGGGCATCCCGCTGCACTTCAGAGGAAAATTCAAAAGGGAATTTGTCCAGAAGGCAAGGAAGAAATGGAAAGCCTGAAATGTGATAAAGGATTACAGTGTGAAATCCTCAGCAAAGAACAGAGTCGTGTGACAAGAAACCCAAAAGCAGGAATGAGTGACTTGCATGTCCAAAGAAAACCTTGTTTGATTCCCTAACCATCTCGAAATGTCTTTTAAGAGATGAATGTTCGTGTCAAGTTAACTGAACTTAGGACCGAAGAACATCATGAAGGGGGTGGGCACCAAATATTTTTTAGCCTTAAATCTTTTTTTCTAAAACCATGAACCAGGCCACGTTACAACCCTCAAAAGTCCTAATTGAAATAGGGTTTATTTCGAAAGCATACTCCAATGAGATAGTGTTTCCTGACTCCCATTAATTTTGCTAAATTATTGTGATTGGTATCATATTTCTTTTGTTATCTTTCGTACAAAAAAATCCATGACTCATCCTGGCTAGTGATTCGTTCACAAGGTTTTGTGAAATCTTTTCAAATAAAATTTTCAAGACTTACATAATTGTTGCATTAGAATTTTCATTCTTAGAATAAAACTTTTCTACTTGTAAAACAACTGCTTCATATCATGAAGGTTTACATTTGAGTATCAGCAAAAGGCATGTTACCGAGAAGAGTTGTGGAGCAAAGAGGATGCAACCTTCATCCAATCTAGGGTAGTTACGTCAAGATTCGACAAATCTCTAGAAGCCATTTGATCAGAAAGGTTATCCTAAAAGCATGCAGCCAAAGGCAAGTTACGAAAGTTACCTTGATCAGCACGGTAAGCTTGAGACACCAGATTAGTTTCCAAGGGCATATCTAGATTTCGTCAAGATAGCTACTGTGTCTTCCCCAAGTCGAGAATATTCCTCAAGCATGATTGTTTCTTGTAATGTGTTTTTTAGATGTGTGTCTGGCTTCCTCTAACAATTAATGAACAATTAAAGGGTTTCCTATAGGTTGTGTTATGGTGTTGGGTTTATAATCCCATTTTTTCCAGTATTACTACAGACTTCTCCAGCTGAGTGTGATTCTTTACCAAGCCTGGTGGTGATCAAACAGAGATTAAAAAGAGTTATGAAGCCTTTGCTCATTTGATGAAGTTCTTGTGAGAACAAAGTTTGAATCTACTACCCTATGTTTCAGTTTTGATGATAACAAAGTGAAAAGATATATTATTTATATGATTCATGTATGAACTATCTGCTGCCTAAGTTATTACGTTCTGATTTGCAGATACTCTGATTGGTATAAAGCAAGATCACACCTAATCAGCATCAGAATTTGGTTCCTGACATCAGCATCAGAAGTTGCCATATCAGAATGTCAGAATCAGAAGATTAACGCACGTATATGCTGAAGCCTGATGAACAGAACTGCGCTCAACACTCTGATAAAGAAACACAACAGTTCATCAGCAGCTAAGCAGAGTCAGAATGAGCTAAGCTAGAACTTGCATTAAGTAAGAAACGGTACTGTGCATTGAAAGCAAATTAATACCAACGGCCTCATTCCAGACAAGATCTGCTCGATAAGGAAAGTTTGTTAATAGCATTGAATCAAGAATATTGCTCCAACGTTCAACATCTTAGTGCTATATAAACAAGACTTTGAAGATTGAATTGGCTAATGCTCTCCAAATATTTACACGCATAAAAAGCTGATCAAAATCTTCCTTCTCTCAGTTTGCTAAACACTACACATTCTCATATTCAATCATTGTTTAGCAATCTAGTTTATAAGCTTTAAGTTGTGTATACATCACAGTTGTGATACAGTTTTGTAGAAAACATTCACACACTTAGATTTATCTTCTTTGTAAGAAAGTGTTTCCTTGACAAACCGGGTTGTGGTTTGCATCAAGAAGGCTTTAGCAGTTGTTAAAGCAGTCTGTAATATTTAGTTGAATATAGTGGATTAAGACCTCGTTGGAGAGAGGCGAAATCACCTTGACGGGTGGACTGGAGTAGTTTGAGATCAAACAAACCAGGATAAAAATATCTTGTTCATTGCATTGATTTTCAGTTTTACAATTCAACCCCCCCTTCTTGTGTTTTTCACTACTTCAATTGGCATCAGAGCGCCTGGTTCTGAGCTAAAACACTTAACCGTGTCAGTACAAGATCCAGCGTCATAAAAACACAATGGCAGGAAACGTTTCTCACACCAGCAATGACAACAATGAGGACAGAGACAGATTCAGCGGCAAACCTCCAGTCTTTGATGGAGAAAACTTTGATTACTGGAAAGACGGAATTGAAACCTTCTTTCTGGCACATGATGCTGATCTATGGGATATGGTGACAGACGGATACACGCACCCTGTGAATGCAAGCGGTCAAAAGATTGATAGAAAAACAATGTCTGAACAACAAAAGCGTGACTTCAAGAATCACCACAAGGCCAGAACCATCCTCCTCAGCGCCATCTCCTATATTGAATATGAAAAGATCTCCAACAGAGACACAACAAAGAATATTTTTGACTCACTCAGAATGACGCATGAGGGCAACGTTCAGGTCAAAGAAACTAAAGCTTTGGCGCTCATTCAGAAGTATGAGGCGTTCAAAATGGAAGAATCTGAATCCATTGAAACAATGTTCTCAAGATTCCAGATTCTGGTAGCTGGTCTCAAGGTTCTGGACAAAGGATACTCTACTGCTGACCATGTCAAGAAAATCATCAGAAGTTTACCCAAGCAGTGGAGACCAATGGTTACAGCTCTGAAGCTAGCTAAAGATCTCAACAAAATCACTCTGGAGGAACTTATCAGCTCCCTCAGAAGTCATGAGATAGAGCTAGAAGCTGACGAACCTCAGAAGCAAGGTAAGCCTTTAACATTAAAATCTAACAAAAAATTTGAGTCTAAAGTTTTGCAGGCAGTTGAAGAAACATTTGATGGATCCTCATCAGAAGAAGACGAACTCTCCCTCCTTTCCAGAAGAGTAAATCAACTGTGGAAGCAAAGACAAAGGAAGTTCAGGAATCCCAGAAGATCTGATCAGAACGAGTCTTCTTCCAGATACAGAAGGACAGATTCTTCCTCTGGATACAGAAGATCTGAAGGCTCCTCTAGCAGCAAAAAGCCAAACACCAAGGACATCATCTGCTATGAGTGCAATGAGCAAGGACACTATAAGAGTGACTGCCCAAAGCTTTAGAGGGAAAAGCCCAAAAAGAAGTTTGGAAGAGAGAAGAAGAAAAGTCTCATGGCTACATGGGATGACTCTGACTCGTCTGAAGCTGACTCAGAATCAGATGATGAGAGGGCAAACATAGCTCTCATGGCTAACATCTCAGAAGATAGTGAAGCTTCTGAATCAGACTCAGAATCAGATACTGAAGAGGTATTTCCTAACTTTGCTGTTAACTTTACCAAGGCTGAACTTGCTGAAAGCCTTAATGAGATTCTGGAACGGTATCAGCAAATTAGAGTTAAATTCAGAGACCTGAAAAGGAATCTTGAATCTGACTCTAATAAGACTGAGAGTCTCAAATTGGAGAATTCTGAGCTGAGAAATAAAATTTCAAAATTAGAAAACACTTTACAAAACTCTCAGAAGGAACCAATTTCTGAAACTCCCAGCAACGCTGATGAGAACATCAAGGAGTATGATCACAGTTTCCAGAAGTTCCTCGCTAAAAGCATAGATAGAAGCAAAATGGCTTCAATGATCTATGGAGTTAGCAGAAACCGCAGGAAAGGAATAGGATACCAAGGTAAGGTTCCTACACCAAAGAATGTCATGGACTTAACCATTAAACACACTCCTCTGAACTCACATTTTGTGTATGGTCACACACATGATATTAAATACACTAGCAGTAAGCACTCTGTGAAACCAAAATTCAACCAGAGTTTTGGTAAAACTAACAAATCAGGACCCAAGAAAATCTGGGTACCTAAGGATAAAATAATACATGTTGCAGATATCTTTAGCAGCAAGTCAGAAACACCAGTCATGGTACCTGGACTCTGGCTGCTCGCGACACATGACGGGAAGAAGACATATGTTCCAAAGCCTGGAACTTAAGCCTGGAGGCCATGTTGGTTTTGGAGGCAATTAGAGGGGAAAGATAATTGGCTCTGGAACTGTAGGTAATGGAAATCTTCCCTCTATTAATAATGTTCTGCTAGTAGATGGATTGATGCATAATCTGTTATCCATAAGTCAATTAAGTGATAACGGTTATGATATAATCTTTAATCAAAAATCATGTAAAGCTGTTAGTCAGAAAGATGGGACTATCCTGTTTAATGGTAAGAGGAAAAACAACATCTACAAAATCAAACTTTCTGAACTAAAGAGTTAGAATGTAAAATGTCTTCTGTCTGTTAACAACGCGTAGTGGATCTGGCACAGAAGATTGGGGCATGTTAGTATGAGAAGAATATCTCAGATTAACAAACTCAATCTGGTCAGAGGACTTCCTAATTTGAAGTTCAATTCAGATGCTCTGTGTGAAGCATGTCAGAAAGGCAAGTTTGCAAAACCTTCTTTTAAATCCAAAAATGTTGTTTCTACCTCTAAGCCATTAGAACTTCTGCACATTGACTTATTTGGACCAGTTAAAACTGCTTCATTCAGTGGTAAGAAGTATGGGTTAGTAATCGTAGATGACTATAGCAGATGGACATGGGTAAAGTTCTTAAGACACAAGGACGAGTCACACTCTGTGTTTGTTACCTTCTGTAACCAAGTTCAGAATGAAAAGGATCTTAGAATCGTTAAAGTCAGAAGTGATCATGGTGGAGAATTTGAAAACAAAGATTTTGAGTCATTCTTTAATGACAGAGGCATTCTGCATGATTTCTCTTGTCCTAGAACTCCCCAACAAAATGGAGTTGTAGAACGAAAGAACAGAACATTGCAAGAAATGGCCAGAACCATGATCAATGAGACAAACGTTGCTAAGACCTTCTGGGCAGAGGCAATAAACACAGCGTGCTACATTCAGAATAGAATCTCAATAAGACCTATTCTGGAAAAGACTCCATATGAATTGTGGAAGAACAGAAAGCCCAACATTTCATATTTTCAGCCATTTGGATGTACTTGCTTTATATTAAATACAAAGAATTATTTGAACAAGTTTGACTCTAAAGCACATAAGTGTATTATGTTAGGATACTCTGAACGCTCAAGAGGGTACAGAGTATACAATACAGAAACACAGATTGTGGAAGAATCAATCAGTGTTCGCTTTGATGATAAGCTTGACTCTGAAAAGTCAAAGCAGAATGAAGTTTTTGCAGGTATGGAAATTGAATTTACAGGTTCTGAAGACAAGTCATCAGAAGCTCTCAACACAGACACTCCTTCAACGTCTGAAAGGAACACTGCTAGCAATCCTACAACAACTGCTGATCAACCTCAGAAGAGATTACCCAGAAGCAGCTTGGATCACCCAAAAGAGACTATCTTAGGAAGAAAGTAAGATCCAATCAAAACAAGAGCAAGCTTCAGAAACTCTGAAGAAACTCTTATGGGACTTGTGTCTCTGATTGAACCTTCTTCTATTGATGAAGCACTTCTGGATAATGACTGGATTTTGGCAATGCAAGAAGAGCTGAATCAATTCACCAGAAACGACGTATGGGATCTCGTTCCCAGACCAAAAGGATTCAACGTCATTGGAACAAGATGGGTGTTCAGAAACAAGCTAAATGAACAAGGTGAAGTCATCAGAAACAAGGCACGACTGGTTGCACAAGGTTATAGTCAGCAAGAGGGGATAGACTATACAGAAACCTTTGCCCCAGTCGCCAGGTTAGAATCTATCAGACTTTTAATTTCATTTGCTATTAATAGAGGCATCACTCTGTATCAGATGGATGTCAAAAGTGCATTCTTAAATGGTTATATAGAAGAAGAAGTCTATGTACATCAACCCCCTGGTTTTGAAAATACAAAACATCCAGAACATGTTTTCAAACTAAAGAAGTCACTATATGGTCTGAAACAAGCTCCCAGAGCTTGGTATGAAAGGCTGAGTAACTTTCTATTAGAAAATGAATTCACCAGAGGGAAAGTGGACACTACTCTATTCTGTAAATCAGTCAAGAATGACATCTTAGTCTGTCAAATTTATGTTGATGATATTATTTTTGGTTCTACTAATCCTTCTCTTGGAAGAAAATTTGCTAAGTGTATGCAGGCAGAATTTGAGATGAGCCTCATGGGGGGAACTGAAATTCTTTCTAGGAATTCAGATCAATCAAACTCCAGAGGGAACTTACATTCATCAGAGAAAATACATCAGAGACCTTCTGAAGAAATTTGACCTCTCAGAATGTAAGCCATCAAAGATTCCAATGCATCCCACGTGCATTCTGGAAAGAGAAGAGGTAAGCAAAAATGTAGAACAGAAAGTCTACAGAGGTATGATTGGTTCTCTCCTCTATCTGACTGCTTCAAGACCTGACATATTATTCAGTGTTTGTATCTGTGCTAGATTCCAATCAGATCCTAGAGAATCTCACTTAACAGCTGTTAAGCGAATTTTCAAGTATCTGAAAGGTACTACTAATCTGGGTTTGTTTTATAGAAAATCTAGTGATTACAGCTTAGTAGGCTACTGCGATGCTGATTTTGCTGGAGACAGAGTGGAACGTAAAAGTACTTCTGGAAGCTGCCAGTTTCTGGGAGAAAATCTGATCTCTTGGTCCAGCAAAAGGCAATCAACAATTGTGATATTAACAGCAGAAGCTGAGTACATAGCAGCAGCAGGATATAGCATACAAATGCTCTGGATGAAAAGTCAGCTTGAAGACTTCCAGATTTTTGAGAGTAACATTCCTATACTCTGTGATAATACTTCTGCTATTTGCTTAAGTAAGAATCCCATTTTACATTCTAGAGCTAAGCATATAGAAATAAAACATCACTTCATTAGGGACTATATTCAGAAAGGAATTTTGAACTTAAAATTTATAGATACAGACCATCAATGGGCTGATATCTTTACTAAACCCCTTTCAGAAGATAGGTTTAATTTCATTCTGAAACATCTCAGCATGAAAGTCTGCCCAGAGTGAAAATGTTTTAATTCCATATATTTACCTTCAGAATGTAATTGTTTTACTGTGAACTTCTGATCAATCTTCTTTCAGAAAGATAGAACATGCAGATTGTATCAGATGCAAGTCTAAAGATCTGAGAGTCTAAGCTCAAAGACAGACGTGCTGATCACTACATCAAACAAGTGTTATCCAATCATCAGCAAATCTCTGAAGCAGAACGCGTGCACGCTTCTGAGAAGGCAAATCGCTGATTGGGTGCATTGAGACACATGTCTGGTAACCGTTTTTAAGTATCTTTCTCAAATCCCCCAAAATCAGCAAGCATTTAATAAAAGTAATCATGCTTTTAAAATGCAATCATGATTTTTCTCTTTCTTAAAAACGTTTATTTTTTCAAAATATTCTGAAACTCTATTTAAACACATTAACCTCTCATTCTAATTCTTTATAGTTTCTTACTAATACTCAAGCATTCTCTGCATTTTTCTGTGTTCATCTCTTGCAAAACCCTTTTTCTCAGTTTCTTCTCAAAATCTTTTAGTGTGAACATGGCAACCTCCAGCAGTGCTTCTGCAGGTCCTCAGAAGAAAGCATCATCTGAACAGTATCAAGTGCCATTCAGAACACTCCTCACTCCTGTGAAGAATCTTGAAGTGTTATCTGAATTGATCATTGATTTTGGAAGCTTGAAGGAGAACGGTTTTGACCTAACAGAAGAAGTTAGGGCACAGAAATGGGAAAGGTATTTTGACAGGTTGGTTGGACCAACATTCCCTATGTTAGTCAAGGAATTTTGGATTCATGCAAAGGCTTCAACACATCTAGTCACCTCCTTCATTATGGGGAAGAAGATTGTGATCACTGAGGATCACATAGCAAGGTTAATCGGTTACAGTGGCGGTGGCGTCCGCTGTGTTGATATGGCTGAGAGATGTGTTGACGTGGGCGTGATAGCTGCAAGGATTTTCACCCATGGGGTGCCCAGCAGCAAGATCAAAGATCTGAAGGATCATCACAGAGTTTGGGCTAAGATAATTCTGGGGTGCTTCAACCATAGGAAGCCAACCAGTTCACCTTATTACATAAATGTGGATCAACAGTTTCTGATCTAATTCATTGATCAGAAGGTAAAAATCAACTTGACTCATCTTCTGTTCAACCACCTCAGAACAAGTGTGAAGGAAACCAGGGAAGAAGAAAGAACAAAGAGGGATTGGATACCCTTTGGAAGGTTGATATCAGATATTCTGACAGAGAATAGGCTGATAGAGCATCTGATAGAAGCTCAAGAGTTAAGCACCATTGAACCAACAGTTGGGAAGCCTCTGAACGCGAAGAACTTGAAGAAAATGAAGCTGATAGAGAATATCAAAAAGGAACCCAGAGCAACTCCTATTGCTGATATCACCAGCAGAAGAGTTCCACTGAGTGACTTTCCTTTATTTTCTGAGATAGAATCCAAACCAGAGGTGGTTCTCAGATACTTAGATGCGTGCAAGGCAGATGGTACAGATCCAAATCTGATTATCAAAGCTCTGCATCAACCTCAACAAGAAGTGACTCTGAAGAAGACGAAGAAGAGGAAGGCACCTTCAGAAGGATCATCCCAGCAGACACCCAAGAAAAGAGGTAATTTATCTGCTGCTTCTGTTTTAAATTCTTCTACTATTCCAGCATCTATTCCTCCTCCAACCTCTCATAGAATCTCAATCCCCATCCCAACAATAGATGAAACTGAACCAGAAGATGACCCTTCCGAGGCATTAAAACTCAGAAGACCCAGAACCAAACATCCTAAACCAATCTCAACAACATCAGCAATTGACAAAGTGCTGTCTGACATTGATCAACACACTTCTGATCACTCCTCCATCCAAACTCTGAACCACAAATTGTCCCTCCTCCACAACCAAAACAACAACAATTTGCTGAAGAACCAGAACAACAACAACCTCTCTCATCAATTCCAGAAGAACCCCTTGTAACACCCCAGTTTCAATTTTTGATTTATTTAAATTTGGGAAATTATTTTATTAGAATTAATAAAATAAAAAGGAATTATTTATTTTGAAATATGGAGGAAAATAAAAGAAATAAGAAAATGCTGAGTTTTAAGTTATTGGGCTTGGATGTTGTTAGTAAAGAGTGGGGGTGCAAAAGAAGTAAAGTTATGTTTTGGAACTCAAGTTAGTTTTCTCATTTTTTTCACGATAAACAGAAGTTGGGAATTTGGGGAAATAGAGCTCTGAAGGTACGAAGGACGAAGAACGAAGAACATCGCTCAAAAAGTTCAAAGCTGCTAATTGATAAGGTAAGGGGGGCTATTACTCGATTTACCTTTGTTTATGGGTTTATGTACGGTTGATTTGGGTAATCGTAGGGAAAAACCCCAATTGTTAGATGTTAGTGGGAATCGATACCCTTAGGATTGAACCTTGTAGAAAATGGTTAGGTTCCCAATTTTTATGAATCGATTAGGAATTTTAGGTTCCAAATGGTGGATTGGGAGTATATCTGCATGATCGTGAATTTACCTTAGAGGTTTAGGGATAATCTTAATGTTGTCAGAAATTCCCTAAAAAGGATGATTAATCCCGGTTACGGTTACTATAATGATTGTTGAAATTTAGGAAATTGAGGTGTTGTTTTGAATTATACAAACTCGATGTTGATAAGGTACTGAAATGCGCGTTTAGCCGGCATTTTCCCGCGTTTGGCTGCTGTTTCTGAGCTGCTGCAGGTTCAGGAAAATCCTGTACGCGCTCAGCAACACGGGCCGTGTTGCACAACACGGGCACCCGTGTTGCTCTTCTGTGTTGGGAGATGGTGTGCTTCTGGTTGCACAACACGGGCCGTGTTGCACAACACGGGTACCCGTGTTAGGTCCCCTGTAATGAGAAAAAGAAAATGTGTGTTTTCTGGACGTGTTCAGCAACACGGGCCGTGTTGCACAACACGGGCACCCGTGTTGCTCTGCTGTGTTGATTTTTCTGAATTTTGGTTTTTGTGCGTTATTGTGGATTTTATTGTCATGCTTTTGAATAATGTTATCGAGCATGAATTTATGATATGACTTGATATGATTGATGTTTAAATAGTATGCTGAGTGATTACATGCTATCCATATCCTGTTATGATTGATGTTGTTGATGTGCATGATATGTTGATTGATGTTCATAGTATGCTGAGTGTTACATACTTACATATCATGTTGCATTTGTTAATTCCCATTGTGTGGAATTAACATGGTGGCCAATATACGTGTCCGCGATTTAATGGAACGTTGAGGTGGTAGCCGTGTCCGCGATATAATGGAACAGTGAGTTATCCGTGACCCGAGATTTAATGGGGCGGTAAAGTGGTACCACATGCATGGGTGTGTTGCATTACCTTGAATATAACATGAATGGATGATTTTTCCAATGTTGTATTTGATTGTTTGTATGCACGTATGATTGCTAAATGGTTGACGATGTTTGATGATTATTTGCAAATATGAAAAGCAATGTATCATGGATATATGAATTGTAAGGTTTTTGTAAACTATGAAATATGCTAATTATTGGGTGATGCTTATGATTTCCTGAATTGATTGTTATGAACGTATAATCAAATGTATAATTGAGTTGCTCACCCTTACTGTTGAATATTTCAGATTAAGGAGCTTCGTTCAGGTGCTTGGCGAAGGCTTGTCGTTCTAGTTTATCTTTCGTTTTAGTATTGTCCGGGTCATGCTCTGGTAGTTGTAACTCCGGGAACGTTTGTTTGTCGAGCTGTTTAGTCAGACTCGTTTACTTCCTTAGTATTTGGTTATAATATGATGTTGATATATTCCAGGTGTTAATCCCTGATGATTGAAAATATCATAACTTTGGTTTTATTAAATAAATTATTCCGCTGTGTAAACATGTATGAGTTACTACTAAGATTATGCATGACAGGAATTTGTTGTTTTATTAAAAGAGAATTGTAGCATCCTCGAATTATACATGTACTCTGAGATTATGATTTTAATTATTCGCGAAAATTTTATTCGGGGTTTTAGAGGGTGTTACAATAGTGGTATCAGAGCATAGTCGGTCATTGCGACCAGAGTCTTGAGTCAGTCATCCCTTTTGTATGCGATTAGTGTAAGGTAACACTGTCGATACTGTATTCTAATGAAGAGTATGTTTTAATTCTCAGGAATATGGCTGGAAGAGGTAACGGACGAAATGATGCTGCGCTAGCTGAGGCTTTGGGGATGTTAGCTGGTGTACTTGCTGGAAACCCAACTGGAGGCGTGATTGGTGCTGATAGGCAATTGGGAAATTTCCAAAGGAACAATCCTCCGTTGTTCAAAGGTACACATGACCCTGAAGGTGCTCAGAAGTGGCTGAAGGAAATCGAAAGGATTTTCCATGTGATTGATTGTGCTGAGGATCTGAAAGTCAGATATGGTACGCATATGTTGGCAGAAGAAGCCGACGACTGGTGGGTTGCCACAAGGACTGAAATGGTTCAGGATGGAGAGGCACTGACTTGGGCTAACTTCAGAAGAGCTTTTCTGAGGAGGTACTTTCCTGAAGATGTTCGGGGAAGAAAGGAAATTGAATTTTTGGAGCTTAAGCAGGGCAATCTGACTGTTAGTGAATATGCTACTAAGTTCACTGAGCTGGCAAAGTATTATGCACACTACAACAATGATGAGGCTGGGGAATTCTCTAAATGTATCAAATTTGAGAATGGTCTCCGAGATGAGATTAAGCAGGGAATCAGGTACCAGCGTATTCGTAGATTTTCTGATCTGGTGGATTGTAGCAGAATCCTGGAAGAAGATATTACCAAGAATAGGTCGTCTCACTCTCGTGGGGCTGTTGATAAAAGGGGAAAGCAACATATGGACCGTGGCAAGCCATATGGTAGAGATAACCAGAAATCAGGTGGATGGAAAAGGCCTAGTGGGGGAGATTCTAAGGCTCCTATCAGATGCTACAGGTGTGGTGAGTCTGGCCATCACATTCGAGATTGCAAGAGTGATGAGAAGAAGTGCTATAAATGTGGAAAGGCGGGTCATTTGTCTATTGATTGCAAAGGGAAGTTTGTTACTTGTTACAATTGTGGCGAAGAAGGTCACATTCGTCCGTAGTGTCCTAAGCCTAGGAAGGATCAGTCAGGTGGAAAAGTGTTCGCTTTGTCTGGATCTGAGACTACTCCAGAGGATCGATTGATTAAAGGTACGTGTTTTATTCATGGCACACCTTTAGTTGCAATTATTGATACTGGTGCAACTCATTCTTTCATTTCTTTGGATTGTGCTGAGAGGTTGAAACTGGACATATCTGGTATGCAAGGTAGCATGGTTGTTGATACTCCTGCATCGGGTTCAGTGACAACTTCACTTGTATGTAGGAATTGTCCTATTGAGATTTTTGGTAGAGGTTTCGGTATGGATTTAGTGTGCCTACCGCTTGAACAAATTGATATTATCCTTGGGATGAACTGGTTGGAATTCAACCGGGTTCATCTGAACTGTTTTGCTAAGACGGTGATTTTTCCAGAAGCAGTTGGTGTCGAGAATTTGACTATGACTGCTAGGCAGGTATAAGAAGCAATGGAAGACGGTGCTAATGTGTTTATGTTACTTGCTTCATTAGATGCAACAGGAAAGGTCAGGAGTGGGGAATTGCCAGTGGTGTGTGAATTTCCAGAAGTCTTTCCTGACGATGTTGGTGAGTTACCTCCAGAGAGAGAAGTGGAATTTTCTATAGATTTGATTCCTGGTACGAGACCGGTGTCGATGGCGCCATATCATATGTCTGCATCTGAGTTGGCTGAATTGAAGAGTCAGTTGGAAGATTTACTGGAGAAGAAGTTTATTCGTCCAAGTGTTTCGCCTTGGGGTGCTCCGGTATTGTTGGTTAAGAAGAAAGAAGGTTCTATGAGACTGTGTGTTGATTACAGGCAATTGAACAAGGTAACCATTAAGAATCGGTACCCGTTACCGAGGATTGATGATTTAATGGATCAGCTAATTGGAGCCAGTGTATTCAGTAAGATTGACTTGAGATCTGGATATCATCAGATTCGTGTGAAAGCGGAAGATATACAAAAGACTGCTTTTCGAACGAGGTATGGGCATTATGAATATGCTGTTATGCCGTTCGGGGTTACTAATGCACCTGGTGTTTTCATGGAATATATGAATAGGATTTTTCATCCGTATCTGGATAAGTTTGTTGTGGTTTTTATTGATGACATTCTGATTTATTCCAAGAACGACAAAGAGCATGCGGAACATCTCAGAATTGTGTTAGAGTTGTTGAAAGATAGGAAGTTGTATGCAAAGTTGTCCAAATGTGAGTTCTGGCTGAATGAAGTTAGTTTTCTTGGACATGTGATTTCTAAGAATGGTATTGCAGTGGATCCTACAAAAGTAGAAGCAGTATCTCAGTGGGAAGCGCCGAAGACTGTTTCTGAAATCAGAAGTTTTCTTGGTCTTGCAGGTTATTACAGAAAGTTTATCGAAGGATTCTCAAAGTTAGCATTGCCGTTGACGAAATTGACTCGTAAAGGACAAGCGTTTATTTGGGATTCTGATTGTGAGAAAGGTTTCCAAGAATTGAAACGGAGATTGACTAGTGCTCCTATTCTGATTTTGCCGAATCCGGCGGAATCTTTTGTGGTCTATTGTGATGCATCTCTGTTGGGTCTAGGTGGTGTTTTAATGCAGAATCAACAGGTAGTTGCGTATGCTTCGAGACAGTTGAAGGTTCATGAAAGGAACTATCCTACTCATGACTTAGAGTTGGCAGCAGTTGTGTTTGTCTTGAAATTATGGAGACATTATCTGTATGGTTCGAGATTTGAAGTGTATAGCGATCATAAGAGTTTGAAGTACCTTTTCGATCAGAAAGAGCTCAATATGAGGCAAAGAAGGTGGTTGGAATTTCTCAAAGATTATGATTTTGGTTTGAATTACCACCCTGGTAAGGCAAATGTGGTTGCAGATGCTTTGAGCAGGAAATCCTTGCATATGTCTATGATGATGGTTCGTGAATTGGATTTAATTGAACAATTCCGAGATTTGAGTTTAGTTTGTGAAAGTACTCCGAAGTGTGTTCGTTTGGGTATGTTGAAACTTACTAGTGGTATTCTAGAAGAGATCAGGATCGGGCAGAGATCTGATGTTAATTTAGTTGATAAATTGACATTGATCAACCAAGGTCAAGGTGGTGAGTTTAGAATTGATGAGAATGATGTTATGAGATTTGGCGATAGAGTTTGTGTTCCTAATATCGCGGAAGTCAAGAAGAGTATATTAGAGGAAGGACGTCGCAGTGGGATGAGTATTCATCCGGGCGCCACGAAAATGTATCATGATTTGAAGAAATTGTTTTGGTGGCCGGGAATGAAAAAGGAAATAGCTGAATTTGTGTATGCATGTTTAATCTGTCAGAAATCGAAGATTGAGCATCAGAAGCCGTCTGGATTTATGCAACCAATGTTTATTCCAGAATGGAAGTGGGATAGCATTTCGATGGATTTTGTATCTGGGTTGCCGAGGACTCCAATGAATTGTGAAGCGATATGGGTCGTTGTAGATAGGTTGACTAAGTCTGCTCATTTTATACCGGTGCGAATGGATTACTCAATGGAGAGATTGGCACAGTTATATATTGAGAAAATAGTGAGTTTGCATGGAGTTCCTTCTAGTATTGTGTCGGATAGAGATCCGAGGTTCACTTCGAAATTTTGGGAAGGATTGCAGAAGGCTTTGGGTACTAAATTGAGGTTGAGTTCAGCTTATCATCCTCAGACTGATGGACAGACGGAGAGGACGATTCAATCGTTAGAAGATTTATTGCGTGCTTGTGTTTTAGAGAAGGGTGGAGCTTGGGATAGCTATTTACCATTGATTGAATTTACTTATAACAATAGTTACCATTCGAGTATTGGTATGGCTCCGTTTGAGGCATTGTATGGTAGACGGTGTAGAACGCCTTTGTGTTGGTATGAATCGGGAGAGAGTTCAGTAATTGGGCCAGAAATTGTTCAGCAGACTACTGAAAAGATCAAATTGATTCAAGAGAAGATGAGGGCTTCTCAGAGTCGTCAGAAAAGTTATCATGATAAGAGGAGGAAGAATTTAGAATTCGGTGCTGGAGATCATGTGTTTATGAGAGTTACTCCGATGACGGGTATTGGTCGAGCGTTGAAATCTAAGAAGTTGACTCCGCGTTTTATTGGTCCGTTTCAGATTACGGAAAGAGTTGGAGAAGTTGCTTATCGTATTGCTTTACCTCCGAGACTTGCGAATTTGCACGATGTTTTTCATGTTTCTCAGCTGAGGAGATACATTCCAGACCCATCTCATGTAATCCAAATAGATGATGTACAGGTGAGAGATAACCTGACAGTAGAAACATTGCCTATGAGGATAGAAGATCGGGAAGTGAAACAGTTAAGAGGTAAAGAGATAGCATTAGTGAAGGTTGCTTGGGGAGGTCCAGCAGATGGAAATATCACTTGGGAGCTGGAGAGCCAGATGAAAGAGGCTTATCCGGAGCTGTTCGTCTAAGGTATGTTTTCGAGGACGAAAACTCTTTTAGTGGGGGAGAGTTGTAACACCCCAGTTTCAATTTTTGATTTATTTAAATTTGGGAAATTATTTTATTAGAATTAATAAAATAAAAAGGAATTATTTATTTTGAAATATGGAGGAAAATAAAAGAAATAAGAAAATGCTGAGTTTTAAGTTATTGGGCTTGGATGTTGTTAGTAAAGAGTGGGGGTGCAAAAGAAGTAAAGTTATGTTTTGGAACTCAAGTTAGTTTTCTCATTTTTTTCACGATAAACAGAAGTTGGGAATTTGGGGAAATAGAGCTCTGAAGGTACGAAGGACGAAGAACGAAGAACATCGCTCAAAAAGTTCAAAGCTGCTAATTGATAAGGTAAGGGGGGCTATTACTCGATTTACCTTTGTTTATGGGTTTATGTACGGTTGATTTGGGTAATCGTAGGGAAAAACCCCAATTGTTAGATGTTAGTGGGAATCGATACCCTTAGGATTGAACCTTGTAGAAAATGGTTAGGTTCCCAATTTTTATGAATCGATTAGGAATTTTAGGTTCCAAATGGTGGATTGGGAGTATATCTGCATGATCGTGAATTTACCTTAGAGGTTTAGGGATAATCTTAATGTTGTCAGAAATTCCCTAAAAAGGATGATTAATCCCGGTTACGGTTACTATAATGATTGTTGAAATTTAGGAAATTGAGGTGTTGTTTTGAATTATACAAACTCGATGTTGATAAGGTACTGAAATGCGCGTTTAGCCAGCATTTTCCCGCGTTTGGCTGCTGTTTCTGAACTGCTGCAGGTTCAGGAAAATCCTGTACGCGCTCAGCAACACGGGCCGTGTTGCACAACACGGGCACCCGTGTTGCTCTTCTGTGTTGGGAGATGGTGTGCTTCTGGTTGCACAACACGGGCCGTGTTGCACAACACGGGTACCCGTGTTAGGTCCCCTGTAATGAGAAAAAGAAAATGTGTGTTTTCTGGACGTGTTCAGCAACACGGGCCGTGTTGCACAACACGGGCACCCGTGTTGCTCTACTGTGTTGATTTTTCTGAATTTTGGTTTTTGTGCGTTATTGTGGATTTTATTGTCATGCTTTTGAATAATGTTATCGAGCATGAATTTATGATATGACTTGATATGATTGATGTTTAAATAGTATGCTGAGTGATTACATGCTATCCATATCCTGTTATGATTGATGTTGTTGATGTGCATGATATGTTGATTGATGTTCATAGTATGCTGAGTGTTACATACTTACATATCATGTTGCATTTGTTAATTCCCATTGTGTGGAATTAACATGGTGGCCAATATACGTGTCCGCGATTTAATGGAACGTTGAGGTGGTAGCCGTGTCCGCGATATAATGGAACGGTGAGTTATCCGTGACCCGAGATTTAATGGGGCGGTAAAGTGGTACCACATGCATGGGTGTGTTGCATTACCTTGAATATAACATGAATGGATGATTTTTCCAATGTTGTATTTGATTGTTTGTATGCACGTTTGATTGCTAAATGGTTGACGATGTTTGATGATTATTTGCAAATATGAAAAGCAATGTATCATGGATATATGAATTGTAAGGTTTTTGTAAACTATGAAATATGCTAATTATTGGGTGATGCTTATGATTTCCTGAATTGATTGTTATGAACGTATAATCAAATGTATAATTGAGATGCTCACCCTTACTGTTGAATATTTCAGATTAAGGAGCTTCGTTCAGGTGCTTGGCGAAGGCTTGTCGTTCTAGTTTATCTTTCGTTTTAGTATTGTCCGGGTCATGCTCTGGTAGTTGTAACTCCGGGAACGTTTGTTTGTCGAGCTGTTTAGTCAGACTCGTTTACTTCCTTAGTATTTGGTTATAATATGATGTTGATATATTCCAGGTGTTAATCCCTGATGATTGAAAATATCATAACTTTGGTTTTATTAAATAAATTATTCCGCTGTGTAAACATGTATGAGTTACTACTAAGATTATGCATGACAGGAATTTGTTGTTTTATTAAAAGAGAATTGTAGCATCCTCGAATTATACATGTACTCTGAGATTATGATTTTAATTATTCGCGAAAATTTTATTCGGGGTTTTAGAGGGTGTTACACCCCTTATCCCTGAACAACCAGAAATTCCAACAACTTCTCCTCAACCAGAAATTCATCCACCATCACCTCAACCTGAGTTTCATCACTCTGAAACTCCTTCTCCTCAACCATCTGAACCTCATTCACCACAACCATCACCTCTGGCAATCCAGCTGCCAGGTGGAACAACAATCACCTTGGCACAGTTGCCATCCTCACCAGAATCTACACCACCAAATACTCCCAAAACACCACACAGTCCAATCATAATCTCTGATTCTCCCACTCCATCTCCAAAACAAACAGCTGCCAAGCAAACCACCGAAAACCCCAGCAGGACCTTCATAGACTTAACCAGTATTGACCGTCTTGCTGATATGAAACATAAAATAGCCATCCCTAAACCAAAACAACCAGATGTTGGCTCTGGTATTATGAATTTTGAAACAGGTGTGCAGCAATGGATTGCTTCTTTGAAGCAAGTCTGTCCTGGAATGATTGACCCAGCTGCTTCTGATCAGCTCTGGTCACAATTCAGACTTTGGGTACGTGCTGAAGCCCTCAAGTTGCAGGATATCAACTATGAGCAGGCACAACAGAACTTCAGCAAGCTGCTGAAGGAAGTTGACAGTCTGCTGCCTCAGGAAGCTATGCTCCCTCTGGATAGTGAACCTTGGTCTGAGAAACAGCTAGCTTCAAAGGGGCAACCAGAAGAAGACAAGACCATTCAAGCTGAAGCAAGTCAAGCAGAAGATGTTGCAGAAAGCTCTCAGAAGCTTCCTGCTTCTGATGCTTCTCAAGCTGCCTTGGACAGGCAGACTCTGGAAGAACTGAAGCTGAATGACATGCGTCTGCAGCAGAGGATGGATGAAAATGACCAGAAGATTAAAGAAAGGATGGATGTGCAGGATAGCAAGATTGACACTGTTGTCAGCATGGTGCACAAGCAGAATGAGACTGCTGATCAGATCAAAGCCATGTTGGAGAACCTGTTCACACGCTTTCCTCCCCAACCTTAGTTTTTTATTCATGTCATTTTCATGTTTTCTTTAATTTTCTGATGTACTGATTGAATATGTTTTGTTTGATTCTGAACCTTTTAATATGACAAGTTTTTCTGATCTTAATTGTTTTAGCACTCACCTACACTTTTTGATTGCTAACAAAAAGGGGGAGAACAAGAATGATATTTTAAACAATAACGGTTAACTAAGACAGAAATTCTCAAACATTCTAACTCCATTATACTTGAAAATGTTCTTTTGTTTTGCTTAAAGTCTACAGGTACAAGGAAGCTCCTGGACACTCTGAAGACTAAAACCTATGAAGCTCTGATCCGCTCTGATACTCTGATCCAAAGCAAAGCTCTGACAAGAAAAGCTCTGATACGCTGATCTGAAGCTCTGCTCTGATATGCTGATCCAAAGCTTCTGATAGTCAAAGACTCTGATACTCTGACGTTCAAAGAAAGGCAAAAAGATCTGATCCTGAAGAACACTTGTAATAAAAAAGGGAAGTAATAAACTCAGGGGGAGTATCTCTCAACTCTGATATCCTGTTATCCCTTATCCTTTTTTTTAACCTCTTACTCTGATGCATCTCTCTGATACCTTTTCACGTTATTTTCATTTAAAAAATATCTAGTTTTTGTCATCATCAAAAAGGGGGAGATTGTTAGAACAAAGTTTGAATCTACTACCCTATGTTTAAGTTTTGATGATAACAAAGTGAAAAGATATATTATTTATATGATTCATGTATGAACTATCTGCTGCCTAAGTTATTACGTTCTGATTTGCAGATACTCTGATTGGTATAAAGCAAGATCACACCTAATCAGCATCAGAATTTGGTTCCTGACATCAACATCAGAAGTTGCCATATCAGAATGTCAGAATGAGAAGATTAACGCACGTATATGCTAAAGCCTGATGAACAGAACTGCGCTCAACACTCTGATAAAGAAACACAACAGTTCATCAGCAGCTAAGCAGAGTCAGAATGAGCCAAGCCAGAACTTGCATTAAGTAAGCAACGGTACTGTGCATTGAAAGCAAATTAATACCAACGGCCTCATTCCAGACAAGATCTGCTCGATAAGGAAAGTTTGTTAATAGCATTGAATCAAGAATATTGCTCCAACGTTCAACATCTCAGTGCTATATAAACAAGACTTTGAAGATTGAATTGGCTAATGCTCTCCAAATATTTACACGCATAAAAAGCTGATCAAAATCTTCCTTCTCTCAGTTTGCTAAACACTACACATTCTCATATTCAATCATTGTTTAGCAATCTAGTTTCTAAGCTTTAAGTTGTGTATACATCACAGTTGTGATACAGTTTTGTAGAAAATATTCACACACTTAGATTTATCTTCTTTGTAAGAAAGTGTTTCCTTGACAAACCGGGTTGTGGTTTGCATCAAGAAGGCTTTAGCAATTGTTAAAGCAGTCTGTAATATTCAGTTGAATATAGTGGATTAAGACCTCGTTGGAGAGAGGCGAAATCACCTTGACGGGTGGACTAGAGTAGTTTGAGATCAAACGAACCAGGATAAAAATATCTTGTTCATTGCATTGATTTTCAGTTTTACAATTCAACCCCCCTTCTTGTGTTTTTCACTACTTCAGTTCTTTCTCCATTTTTATTGATATGGAATCTCTTGTAGAGCAGTGCTTTCTCCTGTTACGACATTATTATTGTTATGTACTTCCCAAGTAGATAGACAAGGGCAGTATACTTTCTAATAAGTGTTGAGATAATTGTCAATTTTTTGGGTTTTCTCTCACCAAGTGTTGAGTTTGATTTAAAATCCCCATAATTTTGACTTCTTACTGTACTGTTAACATCTTGGTTCCCCGGGAAGGTTCTCTCAGGTCATTTTCACTGGTATGCGCATGATGTTTGTATATTGAAGATGATACCAATTGGCGTAAGGTGTGGTACTGGGTTTGTGATCCCATTGCCCCCAGTCAAGTCTTGGTTCATTTTTTATTTTGGGTTTTCATGGTTTGAGGCCTCTATCCCACATTCCCCCAGTCCCTTGGTGTGTTGAGATGGAACTATTTGCAAAATGTCGCTCTTTCTGTAGTATTGGAATTATTGTTGGTATTTATTTCCCAAGCAACTAGATCAGGGGAGTATATTTTCTAAGAAGTGTTGAGACAGTTGTCAACCCTTTGGGTTTTCACCCGCCGAGTGCTGGGTTTGATTTAAAATCCCCATGAGTTTGACCTCTTTATGTAATGTTAACTTCTTGATTCCCCAGGAAGGCTATACCAGGGCATCTTTTGTTGGAATAGGTTTGTATAATATGAAGACTCAATCCAAGATTTCTCCAGTGAAGGTTTCACTTATTTGATAGAAGTCTTTTCTCCCTCGAGAAGTTGGTGCAATAATTACTCTCGAAGAACACGTATCTCTGGTTTCCCCAGTGAATAACGTATCTTGGTTTCCCCTCGATGATGTGGTGTTAACCTCCCCAATGAAGTCAGCCTGAAGTCACCAGTAGATGTCTCGAGGATGAAGCATTGTCTCCCTTAGTGAAGTTTGTATGTTTTTCCTCCTTCAAAGTGGGTCTGAATTCCCTAGTGAAGTTTGATTATTTCGGCGTCAGTCTGCTTTATTTAAGACTGGTCTTACAATCTCCAGTAGGCATGTTACTTTCGGAAATAAACCGGTTTCCCCGATGAAGGCTGAAAAAGGATGTTCTACCCCGGTATCTGTTTGAGTTGTCTACCTCCGGATTATGTTTCTCCTCAGTAAAGTTAAGGCAGCCAATAGGCTTGGTTTCCGCAGCTGACCTTTACCTTTCTTGGATGATCATCTTGGTCGAAGCTTAGCCGAGTGTTGTTAGTGCCCGAAGCAGTTTTGTTTAGTTCCAAGGATTTTGTATATGTTTTGTCAGCATACGCACGGTAACAATCATATATTCGTACATGCATCATGCATAGCTAAAATTTACAAATCATTGTTCATTAACATTTGTTAATATTTTTGTTGACATATTACCCTATTTTGCAGAGTTACATTACCCTCTTTTCAATAGAGTGTTGGTCTTAAGCAGAAAGCGTATATTCTTTCAATGTCCCTACTTAGTTGTTCCCCATAGAAGATTTTAGCTTTAAGCCTTCCGGTATAGCTCTTTCTTTGGATAATTTTGTTTTCCCTCTTGATTTTATTTCTCAAAGGATGAATTCAGGTTGACTATTTCATTCTAGTTTATTTCTGGTTTGGATCTGTGGCTCCCCGACAGTGCTATTTACTTTGGAATTCTGAAAAACTCCAAGCTTTGGTTGGTGCATTTATTTTGCACGAGAAGACCTCATCCCCTTAGCAATAATATCATGGCATCTCCCCAGGAAGTCATACCTTTTCCCAAAAAAAAAAGAAGTCATTTCCTTTTACAATCCTCCGTGACCACAAATAGCAAATCTCTTTATTTGAGACAACATATGTTTGATCCTTTCCAGGCGGATTGCCTTGGTTAAAGAAGAAGTTGAGACCCGTTCTAGGTGAAACACTAGAATTTTGGGGAAAACATGATATATTTTCTCTCTACCTTCAGTGAAAGTTGGTAGGACATCGGTAGTGAACGTTGGTGTTTGTTATCTTTTTGCTACCTTCAGTGAATGTTGGTAGTTCATCATCGGTGAACGGCGGTGCTATAATATATTTTCTCTCTACCTTCAGTGAAAGTTGGTAGGACATCGGCAGTGAACGTCGGTGTTTGTTATCTTTTTTCTACCTTCAGTGAAAGTTCGTAAGACATCGGCAGTGAAAGTCGGTGTTTGTCATCTTTTTGCTACCCTCAGTTAACATTGGTAGTTCATCATCAGTGAATGGTGGTGCTATGATATACTTCCTCTCTATCTTCAATGAAAGTTGGTAGGACATCGGTAGTGAATGTCGGTGTTTGTTATCTTTTTGCTACCTTCAGTGAATGTTGGTAGTTGATCGACATTGAACGGGGGTGCTATGATATATTTTCTCTCTACCTTCAGTAAAAGTTGGTAGGACATCGGCAGTGAACGTCGGTGTTTATTATCTTTTTTCTACCTTCAGTGAACATTGGTAGTTCATTGTCAGTGAATGGCGGTGCTATAATATATTTTCTCTCTACCTTCAGTGAAACTTGGTAGGACATCAGCAGTGAACGTTGATTTTTGTTATCTTTTTTCTACCTTCAGTGAATGTTGGTAGTTCATCGTCAGTGAACGGCGGTGAAATGATATTTTCTCTTTCTACCTTCAGTAAAAGTTGGTAGACCATCGGCAGTGAACGTCAGTGTTTGTTATCTTTTTGCTACCTTCAATGAACATTTGTAGTTCATCGTCAGTGAACGGCGGTGCTATGATATATTTTCTCTCTACCTTCAGTGAAAGTTGTTAGACCATCGACAATGATCGTCGATGTTTGTTATCTTTTTGCTATCTTCAGTGAACATTGATAGTTCATCTTCAGTGAACGGCGGTGATATGATATATTCTCTTTCTACCTTCAGTGAAAGTTGGTAGACCATCGGCAGTGAATGTCGGTGTTTGTTATCTTTTTGCTACCTTCAGTGAACGTTGGTAGTTCATCGTTAGTGAATAGCGGTGCCATGATATATTCTCTCTCTACCATCAGTGAGAGTTGGTAGGTCACCTTCAGTGAAAGTTGGTGATTGTTATCTTTTTTCTACCCTCAGAAAATATTGGTAGTTTACTGTCAGTCAACGGCAGTGCTATGATATTTCTTTTCTCTACCATCAGTGAAAGTTGGTAGTTCATCGTCAGTGAACGTCGATGTTATTCTCTTCCTACCCTCAGTGAACGTTGGTAGTTTCGCCTTTAGTAAAAGTTGGTGTATCCTTTGACCTTTTACCATCCTCTATGAGTCGAGTCTTTTGGTCCACCAGTGATTTATTTTCCTGGTCGGGTTTCTCTTTTGTTTCCTTATTTCCTTTGTTACATCCACAATGGTGTCTTGCGTCTCTTTAGATTTGTCCATCCGCATTCATAATCATAAGCATTGCATGGCATCTTAGGGACAAAAATAGGGTTTGTTTTATATTTAAGTATCTTCAATCGCGTCGACACAAAGATTTTTAACTTTCACATCTCCGAATAGAAGACACTTAAATAAGGGCAGCTGTTGTACCCTAATTTTTGCCCCTAAGATTCCTCTATCATATCATATCAAATCGATCATAACAAGATCACATTAGGGTTGGTTCTTCCTCTTTTTCTATCTCATATCTTTAAGTTTTCTCTTGGGGAATCTCCAAGAACCTTAGTTGTGTATTTTGTATATGTGTTGTTGACTAACTTCTGATCAAAATACAAAAAATATTTGTCTTTGTCATTGTATATTTTTGTTTTGTAGGTATCAAGTCGAAGCATCTAACAAATGAGGATTCCTGGTATTATTTTCCTAAAATCTCTATTTGCAAAGGAAAAATTAACAAAAATTCATTTTTTTCACTGATGCAATCGATTGCTCTTAGAGTGCAATCGATTGCACATAGTGCATTTTACACCATTTTTGAAAAAAATACATTGTGCAAATCGATTTGCACTATACTGCAATCGATTGCACAACGTGAAAATTTTAAAAAAATCAAAAATTTTAAGATTGTCAAATTTTGGCTCCAATTTTTATTCATTTTTTTGAAAGATGTATCATTAATTCAAATTTTAGTGCCAATCTTTCATTTTTAAGAAGAATTATCATTAATTCAAATTTTGGCTCTAATTTCTGAAAGAGTTATCATTAATTCAAATTTGGGCTCCAAGAATCAATTAACAAATTACCACTAATCCAAATCCTAAAACTCTATAAATGGAGCCCTCATTTCATTCAAATTTCAAGCTTTTGATAGCCAAATCCACCATGCTAAAAAATCTCTCAATTCTCTCCATCTACCAAATTCACTCAAAGCTCCATTTTCAAAAAGGTAGTAAGCTTTGCATTGAAGCTTACTAACCTTTGAGCTAAACCTTCATCCAAACACTTTTTCTTTATCAATTCTTTACATCCAAGCTTGAGCAAATGATTCTTGTGGTTAAATTGGAGCAAATTCTTGAAGTTGTTTTGATAATTCTCTAGATCTACCTTTGGTAAGTTGGATAATTCATCTTTCACAATGTGATCTCTTTTTGATCTTTGGGTTTGATTCTTTGAGCATTATTTTGTGATTCCAATGGTTTTATTTTCTCATAATTTGATAATCCATGATCATAAGGTATTTGATGGAAAGTTTGAACAAGAATTTTGCCTTTTAAAATGTTGTTTTGCTGTCTGTAACAACGTGCAATCGATTGCAGTAACAGTGCAATCGATTTCACAGAAGCAATTTTGCGTAGATTTTTGAAAATTGTACTCACTCCTTTTGATTGTTGGTTTGGATTGCAATTTTAAATGTCTAATTTCTCTTTAAACTCAATGGACTTTGTGATGTAGATGAAGTTGGATAAATTTTCATCAATTCAAATCTACCGAAGAGTGAATTATTTAATTCATTTTTGGTGCTTTGGATTAATGATATGTTTAGTGCTTTAATCCATCTAGAGGAGTGGTTGAATTTAAAGATGAAAGAAATTTAAAGTAGTGATCCAAATTAGCTTATCATTCCCCTCCCTCTTCATCTTATCCCTTACTTTTTTAATTGTGCTACATGTTAAGGGATGGTGATCTCTATATCATTTATCCAAACATGAAGTACATAGATTGCTATTGACCGGCCTCAAAATAGGTGCGACATCTATATAAGTCCACTTACGATTGCTTAACATAGCACTATATTTTGTCCCGATTCGAATAAATGATTATTCGTGGCCCAAACCTATGTTTACAAGCCCAAGTATGTTAATTTTATCTCTTTGATCCAATAACCTTGAGATTCATTGTATGGAGGCTTTGGTTCTACCAATCCTCTAATGGATCTACATCACTTTTGATCAACGTGGATCACTTAAACATCGTTGATCATTAAATGTTACCTTTTGAGGACTCCAAAATGGATGATATACTTGACAAAAAGCAAATGCAACTTGTTGTATGGAGGCTTTGGTTCTACCAATCCTCTAATGAGTTCCAAATGCAAGTTTCAAGATGTTCATCCAACTAACCACTAATTTATAACAATTGACTTTACTTTATGCTTTTATTTTTATGCTTTATGTACCATTTACTTTTAGCATTTACATTTCATACTATTTTCATCTTTGCTCACTTGAGAATTTACTTTTATGTCATTTTTATTTTGCTCACATGAGCTTTTCTTTTTTCTTTTAAAGACACTTGATAATCAACATAAACCTTAAAAAATATTTAATGGTACTTGGACTATTTGGTTACTATCCTTGGAATTATGGAGCATGGGACTTTTTCTTGGACATAGGATTAGAGACCTTGGCCTATCTTGGAGACTTTGTGAATTTATCTGATTATTTTTTCTGGAGTTCTTGAGGTTTACCTCAAGACATTGGGTTGCTTGTTTGTTCTTGTGTGCAGGTTTTTGTGATTACACCCTTTGTTTGTAATCTAGAATTCACCCGTATACAACCGTTACTTTGCCCAATTTTTGCGAAGACTTAATACATTTGAAGTTTAGTTCTCTCAAGAGGTCTAGTATCTTTGCTTGCTTGGTTTCAATCCAAAGAATGGAAATTCTATATTGACTCATAATGTCAAGTATCGGCTTCTTGTTGGTTAGATGATTCTTCTCCTTAGCTTTTACCTTATGCATTAGGATAGTCTCTTCTTCTCCTCCCATCTTCTTTAATTTCAAAATTCTTCTTCCCCTTTTTGAAAACTCTTCTTGTTTTGAAACTTAAACCACTTTCATAATAAACTTGGACTTATGTCCATGCATTTTCAAAACATCTTCAAAGATAAACTCCAATCAATTTAATAATACCTTGACATTTTTTTGTGAGAAGAATAAAAGCCAATCAATCTCATTTCCAACCATTTTTCCATTTTTGTCTTTTATTTTAAAACTTTTTCTCAAAAGATTAGACTCTTATTAATCCTTGTAGTGATGCAAAGAACTATACTTCTACAATATGTAGTGAAGTGAGATATTTTCCACTTGGGTGTTGAGTGAGGCATTGTTGATTTTAAAATCCAAGCCATATCCTCCACTTTGAGATGATGTGAATTCTCCTTTCTCGTGATTGTAGGTAGTAAGTATGTTTTCCACACGGACAATGATGATGATGTCTTATCTCTTAAAATTAACCAACACACTTGTGTTTTAAATTTTTAAAAGATGAACTATGTGTACCCTGATCCCCTATTGCATGAAAGGTGGTACGTAGGAACTAATGGTTCGCAACCGTGGCGGGTGCAAAAATCTAAAAAAAAACACTTTTTTTCTCACCTCCACCATCTATTTTTTATACAACATTTTATATCCAAAATATACAGATTTTACAAAGAGGCTCCTGCGGAGTACCGTAGATATTTAGGGTGCTAATACCTTCCCTTTTCATAACTAACCCCCTTACCTTGAATCTTTCCCCCCTCTTTTTGGGTTATTTTCTCTTTTCCCATTCCTTTGGAAACAATAAAGCGCGGTGGCGATTTTTATTTTGATTTGTATAAAGTCTAGTCAATCCAATGGCTTAGTCTTAAACATTTCTACCGCTACACTTGGTATGGATGATCTTGGGAACATATTAAGACCTTGGAAAGCATTTGACTCCTTTGTGGTTCACACATCTTGATGAAAAGGGAAACCCTAATTTGAGGTATACTGCCTTAGGAGAGAGTTTGTCTGGTCAACTCTTGGACTTCCTTGAGCAACTTGGGGACCTCAATTGACATTTGTTGATTAAAATGGGAGGGAAAATTTCGGGGTACAACAGCTGCCCCTATTCAATCTTCTTAAACTTGAGGATGTAGATTGGCTGCTCTTCCTTTCGTGATCTGAAGGTGGAAGATGATTGAACACTAGAGTGCCCAGAAATTCGCACTCGCATGAAGTGGCACTTGATTTATTATATAGGGAATGAGCTTACAGATGGAATTTGGAGGTCGATAATGGATGATTTCCGGAGATGGGCTTAAAGATGCCATCCTGGATGCGACGGAAAATTGTCGGAGATGGGCTTAAAGATGCCATCTAGAGAATGTGGATTTCCTGAGATATTCCTTTGACGGGACTCCCTGTTGCTATTGTTGATGACGAATTTGCTGAGGAATGTTGGTATATGTCTTGGGAGAAATAGAATTTTAGGAGCTTCAATTTTCTGTTACTCTACTGGGGAAATGCAAAACTAATCGTGTTTGATTAGGTCCCGGTATTATAGTGTTGTGGACTGCTGTATGGAGATAAGAGAGAAGGAACCTGAATAGTAAGATTATGAGAAGGAACCTGGATAGTAAGGTTGCTTTGATATGAAAATCTGGATAGTAGGGTTATGAGAAGGAACCTAGATAGTAGGGTTTCTTTGATGTGAAAGCCTGGATGGAAGGGCTGTGAGAAGGAACCTGGATAGTAGGGTTACTTCGATATGAAAGCATGGATATAAGGGTTGTGAGAAGGAACCTGGATAGTAGTGTTACTTCTATATGAAAGCCTGGATAGTAGGGCTGTGAGAAGGAACCTGGATAGTAGGGTTACTTCTATATGAAAGCCTGGATAGTAGGGCTGTGAGATGGAACCTAGATAGTAGGGTTACTTAGATATGAAAAGCCTGGATAGTAGGGTTGTGAGAAGGAACCTGGGTAGTAGGGTTACTTCGATATGAAAATCCTAGATAGTAGGGTTGTGAAAAGGAACCTGGATAGTAAGGTTACTTCAATATGAAAGCCTGGATAGTAAGGCTGTGAGAAGGAACCTAGATAGTAGGGTTACTTTGATATGAAAGCCTGGATAGTAGGGCTATGAGAAGGAACCTGGATAGTAGGGTTACTTCGATATGAAAAGCTTGGATAGTAGGGATGTGAGAAGGAACTTGGGTAGTAGGGTTACTTTGATATGAAAAGCCTGGATAGTAGGGCTGTGAGAAGGAACCTGGATGGAATGGTTACTTCGATATGAAAGCCTGGATAGTAGTGCTGTGAGAAGGAACCTGGATAGTAGGGTTACTTCGATATGAAAGCCTGGATACTAGGGCTGTGAGAAGGAACCTGGATAGTAGGGTTACTTCGATATGAAAACCTGGATAGTAGGGCTGTGAGAAGGAACCTGGATGGCAGGGTTACTTCGATATGAAAGCCTGGATAGTAGGGTTGTGAGAAGGAACCTAGATAGTAGGGTTACTTCGATATGAAGGACTGGATAGTACGGTTTTGAGAAGGAACCTGGCTAGTAGGGTTACTTTGATATAATATCCTGGATAGTAGGGCTGTGAGAAGGAACCTGGGTAGGGTTATTTTGTGAGGAGTTTGCGTAAAACTTTATAATGAACCGCGGTAAGGTTATAAGTTTGTGTAAAACTTCAAGAGGAGTCGGGGTAAGGTTATACGTTTGTGTAAAACCTCAGAAGGAACCTGGGTAAGGTTACTTTGTGATATGATAATGTAGGTTAGTTGACCCGTTTGACTTCGGGAACTGAGTTTCCATTAGTCGTCTGTAGATATGATCTGTATAACTGCTGAATTTGTTGAAGCTAATCCTCTTTTCCTGAAAAAGATATCAGGGTTGGTTATATACGATGCATGAAATGCAGGGTGAAATGATGTTCTCAAAATAAATGAGATTATATTGTATATGTCATGTATGAGTATGTCATGATGTATGTTTATGAAATGCTATCGGGGTATGCTCGTGTCTGGGAAAATAAATCCATGATTATTGTTTGAGAGTTGTGAATATTTTGTCGGGAAGAGATGCTGGAGAATAACTCTGCGGGGACCAAACTTTGGGGGAAGAGATACTCTGCTGGTAGACCTTCCGATCTTGAGGAACAAACTTAGCTGGGGATGAAATTCCGTTGCAGGAGGTGATGAGCTCTATTGGAGATTGAGCTTCTATATCTGTAGAAATAAACTCTGCTTGAGGGATGAAGTTTACTGACTAGCCCGCGATTATAAACCTCGGCTGGGGGTGATTATGTCCTGCTTCGGGGAAATTGACATCAACGCCTTTGGATAATTTTACTCTGTAGGGAGTGTATGTACCAATAATCATGTTCCAAAGCTTCTCTATCCCAATACCTGCTGAGCAGAGGAACCGTCGGGTTTGGTACATCTTGTTTTTTTCCCTATTTTTGGAATTACGAGTAATTGTCTTTTGTTTCTTATGTAAATCTTTATGAGCAACAATCATTTTCAAATACATATATCAAAAAATAAATCATCGGACGTTCTTGCAAAACAAAACAGAAAAATAAAAAAACAAATTGAAGTTTCTTGTGAAAATGACTTGTATTGATTTTGAAATTGGTCTGTAATAGGCGCTTTTGTACAAAGAGGCTGACGTCCTAGTAAGAGAACGCCGCCGAAAGATAGAAATTATACAATTTGTGTAAAAGAAAGAAAAATAGCTATGTGAAACAACCCCATTGGATTCCAACTCTGCTATTGCCTTTATATCTTCAAGCGTATCATCACTTTGCTACTTAGCCAAAGGTTGATCAGATTTATTGGTTTCGTCCAAGCTTGATAGTCGATACCGAAGTCGGGTCGCAAGATGATCCATTGAGACATAGTGATACGCTGCAATCCCTAACTTTTTCCTGGATTTCCCTTTTGGGTTTTCAATCCACCGGGATACCCGTTTTTTACCAAGCCTCCCTTTCGGGTTTTCGACTTGTCGGGTGTACAAATTTTTCATTTTCATCCCTTACTTTTTCCCGAACCCTTTTGGTTTTCCAGAAAGCCCTTATTTTTGCCTAGGCCAGTCGACCTAGCGGGTCTTTGATCATGTGTAGTATCTTTTCACTATGTCTGCATTGATGGGGTGAGGAAGGTCGTCACCATCCATGGTGGTTAGAATCATAGCTCCTCCCGAGAAAATATTCTTAACCATAAATGGCCCTTCGTACGTGGGAGTCCATTTGCCCCTGGGATCACCTTGCGGCAGTATGATGCGTTTGATCACCAGATCCCCGACTTGATATTCTTGACGCCTGACTTTCTTGTTAAAAGCCTTGATCATTTGTTTTTGATACGTCTGACCACGGCAGATAGTAGTAAGTCTCTTTTCATCGATTATATTCAATTGATCAAGTCGGGCTTGGATCTGTCGTCTTCGTTCAAACCTGCATCCTTCATAATCCTAAGAGAGGGTATTTGGACTTCTATGGGTAGGAATTCCTCCATGCCATATACCAGAGAGTAGGGGGTTGCCCCTGTCGACGTCTGTGCTGAGGTACGGTACCCATGAAGAGCGAATGGTAACATCTCATGCCAGTCTTTGTATGTCATTGTCATCTTCTGTACAATCTTCATGATATTCTTGTTAGCTGCTTCAACAACGCCATTCATCTTCGGCCGATAGGGAGAAGAGTTATAATGCTATATCTTGAACTGTTTTCAGAGCTCGGTGATTATTGTGTTGTTGAGATTTGTACCATTATCAGTAATAATCCTCTCGGGTATACCATATCAACAGATCAGATTGTGTCGGATAAACTGTGCCATGACGTTCTTGGTCACAGTAGCAAAAGAGGATGCCTCAACCCACTTTGTAAAGTAACAATGGGTACTAAGATGAAACGATGCCCGTTAGACGCAGTAGGTCTGATCTCATCGATCATGTTGATGCCCCACATTGCAAAGGGCCAAGGAGCTGTCAGGATGTTCAAAGGAACTGGAGATACATGCACCTTATCAGCATAGACTTGGCACTTATGACAAGTTCGAGAGTGCTGATAATAATCGGCTTCCATAGTGGACCAGTAATATCCTGCCCGTAGGATCTTCTTAGCCATGGTATGTCCACTGGAATGGGTTCCGAAGGTGCCTTCATGTAGATCTGTCATGATCCTCTCTGCTTCACTCTTGTCTACACACTGTAGTAGTGTGGAGTCATGGTTGCATTTATAGAGGATCCCATTACTAAGGAAGAACTTTGCAGCGAACCTTCTCAGAAACTTCTTATCATTGACAAATGCCCCTTCGGGATACTCCTGAACCTCGAGATACCTTTTGATTTCGTGAAACCAGGGTTTGTCTGCCACTTCTTCGGTGTCGATCTCACAGCAGTGTCCTGGTTCATCCAACCTCTCCATGGTAATTTTGGGAGCTTCATTGTCCCACCTAACTTTGAACATAGAAGATATGGTAGCTAGCGCGTCCGCCAACTGGTTCTCTTCTCGTGGGAAATGTTGAAAGGTTACCTCCTCAAAGTGTGGGAGCAATGTCAGTACATACTCTCTATAAGGAATGAGATTTAGGTGTTTTGTATCCCACTCGCCCTTGATCTGACTTATCACCAGAGCGGAATCCCCGAATACACTTAAGAACTTAATCCTCAAATCAATAGCAGCTCGAAGACCCATAATACATGCTTCATACTCCGCCATGTTATTGGTACAGTTGAAACATAATCGGGCAGTGAACGGAGTATGACAACCCTCGGGAGATATGATTATAGTGCCAATGCCATTACCTAGTGCGTTTTAGGTTCCATCAAAATATATAGACCATCGGGATCCTTCCCTAAGTCCTTCATCCGGTCCAGGTTCTTCGTAGTCAGTCACCAACATGATATTCTCATCCGGAAACTCAAAATTCTTAGACTGGTAGTCGTCTACAGCCTGATGAGCTAAATGATCAGCCAATACGCTCCCCTTTATTGCTTTTTGGGTTGTATATTGTATGTCGTATTCGGTTAAGATACTTTGCCACCTTGCTATCCTTCTGGAGAGAGCGGGCTTCTCGAAAATATACTTGATCAGATCCATATTTGATATCATCAAGGTAGTGTGAGTCAGCATATACTATCTCAGTCGGCGAGCAACCAATGCCAAATCGCAGCAAGTTTTCTCGAGAAATGAGTATCGGGTCTCACAATTGGTAAACTTTTTGCTAAGGTAATATATGGCGTGCTCTTTTCGACCAGACTCGTCATGCTGCCCCAGCACACACCCCATTGAATTGTCTAGCACTGTCAAGTATAATATCAAAGGTCTTCCTTCAACTGGAGGCATCATAAATGGAGGTTCTTGAAGGTATTCTTTGATTCTTTCGAAGGCGGTCTGAAATTCGTCATTCCACTTTACCACTTGATCTTTCTTTAGAAGCTTGAAGATTGGCTCACAAGTAGCAGTCATATGTGAAATGAACCTGGCGATATAATTTAAACGTCCCAAGAAACCTCTAACCTCCTTCTCTGTGTGGGGGACCGGCATTTCTTGTATAACTTTTACTTTGGCAGGGTCTACATGAATACCCTTGTCAGTGACGACAAAACCCAGAAGCTTACCAGATTTTACCCCGAAGGTACACTTGTTCGGATTCAACCTCAGCTTGTATGTCTTCAATCTGCCGAACAACTTTTGGAGATGATCAAGGTTCTCTTCCTTAGTCTGAGACCTGGCTATCATGTCATAAACATACACTTCAATCTCATGATGAATCATATCGTGAAACAAAGCGACCATGGAGCGCTGATAGGTTACCCCGACATTCTTCAACCCAAAAGGCATCACCTTGTAGAAGAAAGTGCCCCACTGTGTGATGAAGGTTTGTTTCTCCATGTCTTCAGGAGCCATCTCGATCTGGTTGTAGCCAGAGAAACCATCCATGAAGGAGAAGATTTTATGTTGCGCGGTGTTGTCGACCAGAACATCGATGTGAGGAAGTGGGAAGTCATCCTTGGGGCTTGCCCTGTTCAGATCTCTGTAATCAACACACATCCGTACCTTACCGTCCTTCTTAGGTATCGGAATAACGTTAGTAACCCACTGTGGATACGAAATGACAGCTAAGAATCTTGCATCGAACTGTTTCATGACCTCTGCCTTGATTTTCTCTGACATTTTAGGATGCGTACGACGAACCTTCTGTAACCGGAGGACAGTCTTCTTTAGTCAGCATGCGATGTACCACAATATCAATGTCTAAACAAGGCATGTCTTCGTAGGACCAGGCGAAGATCTCAACATAGTCGTGCAACATCTGTATTAACCTCTATTTGACACTAAGCTTCAAATTTGCACCTATTTTTACCTCTTTCCTGTCTTCCTCAGTACCTAAGTTCACTGTCTCAACCGGCTCTTCATGAGGTTGTATGGCCCTTTCTTCCTGCTGTAGTAGTCTAGCAAGTTCTCCAGGCACCTCACAATCATCCTCACCTTCGTCCTCGACTTGGTTAATTGGATTTTTGAAATCATAACTGGAAATAGCAGAGTTGTTATCAATGGGATCCAGAGTGGATATGAATCTGCATTATGATATGTGAGTGTGTGTAAGAGAATAACTGTTTTGATAGAGTGGAAAACAGAAAAGAAAAATAGAGAGCGCAAAATTTGTATGCAATAAACGTCCAATGCTTTATTAATGATTATGAAATGAAAAATAATATCCCTCACAAGCAAAGCCAAGGTGCCTCGGGCAAGGCACCGAGCCGTAAAGTTTCAAATTGTTTATTACAAATCTTAAAACAAATAAGTCAATTACTGCGGAATAAAAGAAATAGGTATGAAGTCCCTATTCGTCCAGTTACTCGGTCCATCGTTGGTAGTTGGGTAGATCCAACTCTCAATGTCTGAATCCTCTTCATTGTCTTCAATGGCGTTAATCCCACGATTACTGATGTGTAGGGGGGGTCCTCCAGCCCGAGCGTGTCTAACAACCCTTTGAGCCCCTGTAGTAAAGCCCAAACCAAATTTATTAGTTTTATGAGTGAAATCAGGGAGCTGACCCTAATTGGCACACTCACCTTCTTCAACCACAACCCTGGCGTCCTTGAGAGAAGCCATCTTCAAAGGAGGGTTGTTGCTAGTAGTTCAGTTGATGCCAAGATCTGAGGGACCTCTTCAAAATTCTGACAAGGAGTTTCGGTGAATTCCCCGTCCACCTCTACGTAGCGGAAGGAGTTAAGGTGACTCACCATATATTTTTCTTCACCCTGCACTATGACAATCTTTCCTTTCACCGGATACTTCAGCATTTGGTGGAGTGTGGAGGTGATTTCCCCAGCCTCGTGGATCCAAGGACGACCTAACAAACAAGAATATGATGGTCTGATATCCATCACATAGAAAGTGGACCCAAAAGTCTGAGAACCCACTTTGACAGGGATGTCCACTTCCCCGTGCACCATTCTCTTTGATCCGTCAAAAGCACTTACCACAATGTTACTAGGCTTTAGAGTTAAACCTTCGCAATCCAACCGGTCCAATGCCTTCTTCGGAAGAACATTCAGCAAATACCCAATATCTACCAGCACATGAGCCATAGTGGTGCCCCTGCATTCAATCGAGACATGCAGAGCATCATTATGCTTTCTTCCTTTTGGTGTCAAATCTGCATCTAAAAAACCCAGCCCATTATCAACAGCTAGGCTGGCCACACAATCTTTGAACTGGTCAGCTGAGGTTTCCTGCGGCACATGCGCAATCTTGAGAAATGCAATTAAAGCCTTTGCACGGGCTTCAGAACACAACAACAGAGACAACGTGGATATCTTTTATGGGGTCTTCCCCAGCTGCTCGACCACATTGTAGTCGCTCTTCTTAATGATTTTCAATATTTCCTCCATTTCATGCTTAGAGGCTTCCACAACAATATTTCTAGGCGCCTCCGTCCGGGAAGGCTCGCCTAAAATTTCCTTGCCGCGGGTATCAGACGATTCGCTGACAGGGGTAATAAGTGGAGTAAGAACAGGAACAGTAGCAGATGTACTAGGAGGAACAACAGATGGAATAATAATAGGCTTGTTGACAGTCTTAGGGGAAATCTCGGGAGAGAAAATCCTCCCACTTCGGGTAACTTTGTTTGTTCCGACAATGTTACCAATATCGGGACCAGCTTTATCATCTTTCAAATCTTGTTTGATGCCGTGATAGTACACATTGGCACCATAATGCCACATGACAACTTTTTCCGAGACATACGGGACAAGACCAGGAACAATGATTATCAGCGAAGCAATTCTTGGAGTAGATGTAATCCTAACAGGTCTTCTCGAGGAGACCTTGGAAGGATTGGCGGAAATGGTTATAATGGCAACGTCTTCAGATGGTACAACAGGAACCAAATTTTCTCAAACAGAATTTCTTTTCTATCTATCAGGCGTTGGACACCTAACTTCAGCAAACGACAACCAGAAGATAGAAATGAACACATGTGGCAACCTTCACCACAACCCAAAAATAAACCGGCCAACAACAAATTCTTCTTGGCATTCATAAGAGGAGTAGATACTTCATCGACAGAGGTAACAAAAAAAGCAGTATCAATAGCATTAACTCCACGACCGTGTTTAGGCATGGGTGCAGTTATGACATTTGGCTTCTCCGGAGCATCAAAATTTATCTCCTTGGCTTCAATCAAGTCTTGTACTTTGTTTCTCAGAGCCCAACAATTATTTGTATCGTGGCCAGGACTCTCAGAATGATAGGCACACTGGGCATTTGGATTATATCGGGGAGATGTAGTATTTGGATTCTTGGGAGCCTCTCTCAAGGCTACCAAGTTGGATCTCAGCAGATGAGGTAGGACTTCAGCCAATGTAATGTTGATGCGGGTAAACTGCCATTGTGGTCTTTCCACCCTTTGTTGATTGTTGCGTTGTGGAGCAACTACATGTCTAGGTATCATCACGATACTTACTGTTTGACGTTGTTCAGCCCTGTTCTGATGCCTCGGGCTGTAGATGGCACTGGCTTCCTTCTTACCAGCAAAAGGCTTCTTTACTGAACTTGAAGAGGCATCTTTCTATATTTTGTCGCTTTGAATCCCAGCTTCTACTCTTTCCCTAGTTAGGATTAACTCAATGAAACCAGCTGATGAGATGCAAATCAAATGATTGAAAAATAGACCAGATAGCGTCCCCAGACACATATCAACCAACTCCCTATCAGACAACGGGGGTTGAACTCTCCCATCCAAGTCTCTCCATTTTTGTGCATAATCTTTAAAGCCTTCACTTGAACCCATGGACATAGTCTGGAGTTGAGTACGAGTGAGAGCAAGGTCGGTATTATACTGATACTGCTTGTGGAAAGCAGCAGCCAAATCTTCCCAGTTTCGGATAATTGCTCCCTCTAGCTGGTAGAAACATTCAAGTTGAGTCCCTGACAGACTATCTTGAAATAAGTGAACCCACAAATTTCTATCAGCTGTGTGGGGCTTGATCTTCCTGAGATAAGAACGGAGATGGAGTTTTGGGCGGGACACCCCATCGTACTTAGCAAAAATTGGAGCTTTGAAATTCTGCGGGATGACTACTCCCGACACCAATCCCAGTTCTTCAAAATCTAGTCCAGGTATCCTCTGAACTTCTATGGCACTCAGACGGTCTTCTAGATGTTTGTATTTATCCTCAGCAGGAGGATATTACTCATCATTGTAACCAATATCATTATCAGAGACTGCAGGACTAGGGTCCTTCTCTTCTTCCAGATTCTCCCCTTTCTTGGATGAAGAGGTCAGATCAGTTTGTCGCTTCAACCACTCTCCAAACCTTCTGCCCATATTTATAATATCGACAACCTTCTTCTTTTTCTTCTTCTCTTTCAGAATGAGGGCTTTCAGATCCTCCGGCCTTTTTTCCAGACTTATGAACATTTGTTAGAACTGGGCGTTTTATGCCCGAAGATCCTTGATGATATGTTCAGAAGACATTTCTGCTGAAATAAACAGCGAAGAAGATGAGAAACCTGTAATGGTACCTGTAATGATGTGCATGATAATGGGATGCGCATGTAATGATTTCAAAGACTTCGGGAAATTTAAATTTGCAAACAAAAATAAACAAAAACTTTATTTTTAGGCGTTACAATTAAAAATAAATCTGAAACTATAAAAAACATCAAAATTCCCATGAATGCTTTCTCTTTGTACCGGGATAGTCATCGAGTCCTCTTTCTTCATGCAACTGCTTTGTGAGCTCTAAAACCTTCCTCTCATGAGCATGGAACTGATCCCTGTAAGTATCCCGCTCCTTCAACAACTGAATCCAAGACCTTTGTAATTCTCCAAGATCAGTGGGCATATAAGGATAGAGAACTGTGTAAGGAATACCCTCCTCTACAGTGGTTTCCACAATTACTGGAAAAAAGCCACATAGGGCATCATAAGCTGCTAGGCACGAGCTCGTACCCATTGTAGGTAAGGTTCCATAGGAATGGAAGTCTTTGGTCCCAAAGCCTTGGCGCCAGATCTGTTTACCATGCCCTAGGCTCGTATGTATCTCCGGCGATACTCCTTGACATCATCCTCATAGTTGAATACAATACCCTTGATAAGTAACTCATGGGGACCATCCCTTCGAGTGTAACCAAATTGTCGCAGGGCTAAACAAGGGTTGTATGTTATACCCCCTCTGATTCCAAGTAGCTGGACATTGGGGTACTCTCTGCAGCAATCAATAATAGAAGTATTTTCCATAGCTCGAGAACACCAGAGAATATCCGTATGAGCGAGCGACATTATCCTTTGTGACCTACCCAAACCTTCTTCATTCTTCAGTATGGACTTAGGGAGGTGAGAAATAAACCACCTCGACAACAATGGCATACAGCACATAAGAATCCCTCTTCTCTTCATGGTACGAGTATGGAGAGCGTGCAAAATATCTCCGAGCAAAGTAGCCACCGGGTTGCCTGAGAGAAAGATCTTGATAGCATTCACATCTACAAATGAGCCCGGATTAGGGAATAGGACTAACCCATAGATTAGAAGAGCCAAGACCTCCTCGAAAGCCTGAAAATCCATATCATCCCAAAACAACTGGGCTTTGTCTATCAAAAACTTAGCTAGAAAACCCTTGACTCCGCTTCTTGTTTCCCAATTGGATACCACATCGGCCCGTTTCAGGTGCAAAGCTGAGGAAATGACTTTTGGCTTAGGAGCTCCTTCTAAACCTATGAAGGGTAACTGCTCAAGAATGGGTATATCCAAAAGTTGATAGAATTCATCCAAGGTAGGTACTAACTGATAGTATGGAAAGGTGAAGCAGTAGTGCTTGGAATCAAAGAACTGAAAAAGTACACTCATCATCTTTTCATCAAAGTTTGAAGTAACCAGATTGAGAAGTTGACCATGTCTCTTGGTGAACGCAAAGTTTCAGAAACCCTTGATACTAGCTATTTGAGTTGGGAAGGTATCTTCACAAAGCTGATTCCGATAGTGTTTCTACGAACAGAAGCCATGATCTACAAAACAGGGCAAAGATAAATTCCCTTGGTCTTTGAAATGGTTAGTGCAATAAGAATGGATGCTATGTTATGATGCATGATGTCATGATAAAACACAGGTATATCAAACACAAGTATAGCAAGCACAGTCAAATCACACAAAGTCCTTAGGTTTAAGGCTTGTATGAGGTCAAATGTAGTACCCTCTTGAAGTTGGATTGGTTCAACCTACCCTATAAATAGTAACCAGGTTCTAAAAGGGATCTCAATATCATTGATCTTTCTCCCAGCTTCGTTCAATAGGCGATTGACTCACAACCAAACAAAGCTCAAGAGTCAGACCTCAATGAGTCTAGCATCGAGTATCTGTCGACCTTGGGCATACACCAAAGTCGACCATCTCACTACGTCATACTGTCCAAGTTGTGAAATTAAAGGTTCTAAGGTCATTTGATGCTTCACGATACCATGCGGTGGCCCCGTACTCTCCTTGATTAACTCAAGGGTTACCGATACAAACCAAAGTGCCACGTCAATTTAGCTACTACTTTAACGGTGTCGGTATACCCCAGCATAGTTCCCTCACATTTTATTGCTACTTACCTAAAAGTTGTTCCCCAGATCCGGGTGTAGGATCAAATAACCCAAACAGTTCCCATAAATATAAAGCAAGCAACACAATCAAGAGAAAGCAATTAAATATGACCTAGATCCTTAGGTTTACTCCACTTTATATTTTTATCCCCAGTAGAGTTACCAGTTCTGTGATACGGTGGCAGAACCGACTGTTAATACTGGTTTGCATTTTGCGTTTGCAAAATGTCACGGTAAGCAAGAGTCACCACCGGCTTTTATTTCATCCAATCATGGAAAAGGAAAAAAGAAAATAAAAAACCTTTTTTCGAGATATTCTGAGTACGGGGGGTAGATTATAGAAAGGGAAGGTGTTAGCACCCTTTCTATCCATGGTTTTCCATGGGCTCTTAGGTACTTGCTCATTTTTCAAATTCCCTGTGTGTGTGCTTTCTTTGAAAATGTTTTGCTTCGTGATAACCCTTGTATCATTCCTCAAGGATGTGATGAAGTTGTTTTGAAAATTTGTTTTTTTGAAAGGTGTTTGTGTGAAAAGTTTTTATTGAGCAAGTACTTAAGATTCTACCTACTCGAAAAAAGATTGTTCGTTCTATTTCCTTTAGACTGCACCATCCTACTATTAAGGAGTAGGTAGCACCGTCGTTAGAGTTGTAAGGGACATTCGAAAGGGACAAATAAAATCACTAAAGCAATAGTAAGAAAACTTTAGTAATAACCCTAGAGTCTTAAGGTCTTAAGATCTTTTCAAGGCAACGCTTTTGAGGCAACATTTCTGAGGAAAAATTTCCGAGGCAATATTTCTGAGGCAACATTTGAATGGGACATTTGATCTTTTAGACAGGAGGGCAACCATTAAAATTTCCTATGCTTAATGACTATTTACCGAAGGCAACCGTAGTGGGGCAAACCCTAGGAGTGAGCATGTGCATGTGAACTTTTTTCAGTTATTTAGTCTTTACACATTAGGTGATCTACCATTTTAAATTTCAAGCATTCTTTTCATACAATCCTATTAGCCATGCATCTAGACAGTTAAAGAATGCGGGAATTTAAAGTGCGAAAAAATAAACCTAGCTATTACAAGGCTTCGGGGAGGGGAATTAATTACATGACCAAAAATCGGGGATTTAAACAGTAAATAAAAACCCTAGGTTAACTATTACAAACCCTGAGCAGTTACAAAATAATGGACAAATAATTAACAAGCGCACGGCAAATTAAATGTGAGGACAATTGAAATAACCTAAAACCCTAATTGAGAGAGAAAATATTATTTTGTGGATTTTTATTTGAGCAAACATTTAATTGAAAATTAATTAAACCTAATTTCTAATTGTTTTTAATTATGAATGAAATCAAATTAACCTAATTTTCTAATTAACCCGATTAATTAAAGGAATAAATATTTATGAGAAAAAATGATCTTTGATGTATTTTTAAAGAAAATTAACTAAATTATGTACAACTAAAATCCTAATTCTAATTATTTTTAATTATAAAAAGAAGATTAAATTACCCTAAATTAATTAAACTAATTAATTAAAAATATTTATTAAAACAAAGATTTATGTGATTTTGATTTGTTAATTTAATAAATAAAAAATTTATTTTTGTGTTAATTAAAAGAAAAAAGAAATAATTAAAGAAAAGAAATTAAAGAAAGTAAAATAAAAAATAATCAAATGGGCCTGTGATGAATTGCTAAAGGGCGGTGTGGAGTTGAAATTCTTGGCCCATTAAGTTGAGCCTAAGTCAACCACGCTGGATTCTGTGCAGCATTGACTTGAGATGCACCATAGTCCTTCAGGCTGGGATGCGTTGGATTTAATGCTATGTTGATCAAGTGGTTGGGTGCTAATGACACATGGTAGGCGCCTAGAGGAGTGATGCATTGGATCAGCAGAGAAATATGAGGAAAATAATAAAATGCACACGCATGGGATCGAACTCAAGACGTGTACATCAAAGGCACGCTCCCCAACCGTCTGCGCTAGCTTGTCAATTGGTATGTATAACGAATAAATAAAATAAAAGTTAAAAACAAATAATATGACAGAAAAGCGCGCGAGATTAAAATCATCCAGTCATGGGCTGCCACGCATCATCTTCTTCGCTGCAACTATCATCTTAGGTGATTGACCTATACCTACAAACGCTTGTTGTAACTACAGCCCTACAAAACTAAAAATCTCATACGAGCATGATAAATTAATTGTGGTGGTACCAATCAACTCGTCTTGGCCTCACGAGCATCATGGTACCTGATTCATAGCCTAATTTTACCTGTACCAGAAATCCCCAAAATGTGACCCTAAACCCTAACAATGGTAAGTATGGATTCCTGCACTGGTAGTACAATTAAAGGATATAGAAAGCTCGCAAACACGGTTATGAACAAGGATATATGAATAGAATGTATTTATGATGCATAAAACATAGAAATCAAATTTGAGTTTGGGATGCAAACTGTGATGTGTCTAGGCGATGGTTCTTGACGTTTTGAAGGCTGCAAATGATGTTGTTGGCTTCGGGAGATGGCCAGGAAGTGATTAGGGTCTTTGAATGGCCTGGAATCGTCCTTTAAGGTAAAAAAAATGCACACTTTTTATCCAAATTTTGAGTTTTTGTTCTTGCTTCCTACGACTGCAAAACCTTATCTTTTGATCTGGAATTGTTGTATACATATAGTAGAGCATATTAGGTCAATAAAATTGCATCATATCTTTGAGAATTTTGAAAATGTGATTTGATTTGATTCATGTATGATATCTTTCCAAAACAAGCTTCAATCCAATCTTTTCCAATCCTAATGAGTCTTGCACGAATTGATCATCATGCTAGCTGTACATAGACTCCAAATGTGCACAAAAATCCCAAGATTTGATTTGCTTTTATTATTTTACCATTTAATTTGATTTATTTTGATTTAAATGAATAAAAAATCAAAATAAATGATAAAAATAATAAAATAATAGCTGGAAAAGCTCAGGGATTGGGGGTCCTATTAGAAACATGTTTCAAACAAGAAAACATGGGCCCCTTTGGAAAAAAATGCAAATTTGATCAATGTTGACTGTTGACAATTTTCCAAAAATTGCAAACTTTGACAATGCACAACTCTCTCAATTTTGATCCTAGGAGGGTGTTCTTGGATCTTTTAGAAATATTATTATGTCCCCTAAACAACCCTTTTGGTTTCATCTCAATTGGATCTTCCATGTTCATGTATGAAGCTTTGACCCAAAAGGTGTTTTTGTTGACTTTTCAAAATGACCTATAATGTAGAAATTCATATCTTTTGATGAGTGCTTATTTTGAACTTGTGGGCTTAAGATGAATTGTATGGAATTGCATTCTCTTAAAAATGATCCTTGGATGGAAAATTTCTGATAAAGTATGAAGAAGTTATGCTTGGTCAAAGTTGGATTGACTTTTCCTATAAAACCCTAATTTAACAACTTTTGGGTTTTGATGAATTTGGAGCAATACTTGAGGAATCATGATCAACCCTTGATCAAATGATGGAAGTAACTTCAAAATGTTTATGTTGACCAAAAACATTAAGGTTTTACTATATGTAGGCCACAGTTGACTTTTGACCTAATACAGTCGATTCTCAAGCATTTGAGCAGTTGACTAAGCAAACTTCTTATTCAAGGCCTGAAACTTGACATGGATGATCTTGGGAACATATTAAGACATTGGAAATAATTTTAGTCCTTTGTGGTTCAAACGTATTAATGAAAAGAGAAACCCTAATTTGAGGTATACTACCTTAGGAGAGAGTTTGTCTGGTCAACTCTTGTACTTCCTTGAGCAACTTGGGAACCTCAATTGACATTTGTTGAGTAAAATGGGAGGGAAAATTTTGGGGTACAACACCGTGCTAAAATAAGACCTACAAGAAAGATGATTGATATGAGATTCCTAGAATTCAGTTACTTTTTTTGGACAAGTTGAGCCAACATAACTTCAATAGAAAAGGGTACTTACCTACGGACCCCATTCAAGCCTTTAAACCTAAGGATCTTGTGTGATTTGCTTGTGTTTTCTATTTGTTTAAACATAACATAATGACATCATGACATCATACCATAGAGTTTTCACTAACCATTTCAAGGATCTTAGGGACCTTTGATGCAGGTTTATCATGAACCTGACTTCTAGTAAGGGGCAAGAGGATTTATTTTCCTATAACCAGATGGCATCAAAGACCAAAGTACATTCTTTTGAGTCAAAAGCTAAGACCCACTTGACATGGTGAGCTTGATTCTTATAGAATGACATTCAAAAATGAAGACATACAGTTCTTCAGTCAAAGATGCATCCAGACTCAATTTATGACATTCCTTTTTTATCCCGCGGGATGCTTGAAAACATTGCATATGCATCTACATACCATACGCATCATATCATAGTAGGTATTTCCCAAAATAGGTTTTCTCATCTTCTTACTGTTTATTTCAGTAAAATATGTCTCTCGAACAAACCGTCAAAGAACTTCAGGCCCAAAATGCTCAATTCCAACAAATGTTCCTAGATTTAGCCAAGGGGTAGGAAGAGCTGAAGACCCTCATCACCAAAAAGAGGAAGAAGAAGACTTGGAAACCAGTACGCATCCTCAACATGGGAATAAGGTTCATAGGTCCTCCCAAGAAAACTCAAGACAATAATATTCCCTCTATCGAAGACGACAATCAGGGTGAAGATGGTAAGAGTGTAAAGGCTGAGAAAGGAAGCAACCTCGATTATGGCCAATATGCTGATGAAGAGGAAGAAGACTATTTCGATGAATAGTACCCTCCTGCTAATGAAAAATACAAACAACTGGAAGATCGTCTTAATGCTATGGAGATCTAGAGAGTGCTCAGGTTGGATTTTGAAGAGCTGGGTTTAATCTCGGGAGGTGTTATTCCTCATAAATTCAAGGTCCCTACTTTTGAAAAATATGACGGTGTTTCTTGCCTTAACCTTCATTTGAGGACTTATGTCTAGAAGATTCAACCCCACATTGCTGACAAAAAGTTATAGGTGCACTTATTTCAAGAGAGCTTATTGGGAACATAATTAGAATGGTTCTATAAACTGGAAGGGACCAATATTTGTACTTGGGAAGACTTAGTTGTTGCATTCTACAAACAATATGAGTATAATGTTGATCTTGCACCAACCCGTGTGCAATTACAAAGTATGACTATGGGCTCAAACAAAGGCTTTAAAGAGTATGCCCATAAATGGAGAGATCTGAAAGGAAGAATTCAACCTCTTTTGTCTGATAGGGAGCTAGTTGACATGTTTATAAGAACTTTGAAAGGTCTTTTCTTCAATCATCTGATTGACAGCTCTTCATCTGAGTTCACCAAGTTGATATTAACAAGGGAACATGTCGAAGGTGGAATCAGAAGTAGAAAGATTCAGGAGGTTGCGTCTTCAAGTACCGTGAAGAAGACGTTCAATGGAAAGTAAGAAGCCAATGTTGTGTATGGCCAGAAGGGTCGTGCTAGAAATAACCTCAACTAATCTATAGGAGTTGTGCTAATTTCTAATCCTGCACCAGTGCAACAACATCAACAAGGCAATCATTGTAGGTCAGATGCACCCAAGAAACAATTTACCAAAATCAACATGCCATTGTCTCAGGCGTTGCAACATCTGTTAAAGGCGGAGATGATTACGTTAAGAGATCCTCCTCAGAATCCCAACACCTCCTCTCCTCGGTACAATCCTAATGTAAGATGTGCATATCATTCCAATAGTCTCGGACATGACACAAATAGCTGTTGTGCTTTATAAAATAAAATTCAAGATATGATTGACTCGAAAGAGTTTGAATTTGATCATCCCGAGACCCCCAATGTGATTACTGAACCTATGCCTAAGCACGACAAAGGCATTATTGCTATCGATGACGTTTCTTATGCTTCTCATGTATGTGACTTGACTACTACCCTCCTGATTGTTAAGAAGAATCTGTTGCAAGTCGATTTATTTTCAGGTTGCATTGAAAGATGATAATGCTACGCAGCCCAAGCCAATGGCTGCAAACTGCTAAAAAAAGGTATTCAGCGTTTTCTGGATACCCATATAATTCTAGTTGAGAAGACTCGTTCTATTGAGAATTTGTTTAAATACGTGGAGCTTGAAGAGGTATCTGTAATTTCCGGTGCTCCTATAAGGATCACTGCCAAAGGCCCTGTGAAGACTACGACAGAACTTACAGTTGCTCCTCTAATTATCACCACACCCAAACCAATCCCATATTCCTCTGAAAATGACTTCCCTTGGAATTATAGGGCTGACGTCTACTACCATGGCGTCAAGTAAGAACTATTGATTATTGAAAGTGAAGGTATTGAAGTTACTGATTCCAACATTGACAATATTGATGGGACTCGTAAAGTTACTAGAAGTGGAAGGGTTTTCTCTCCTGAAATCTCTCCAAAGACTATTGTCACACCAGTTTGTGCTACTGCTACCGAGTCAATTATTGAGACTCAGGGAAAAGAACAAATCACAAAGTCCGCCCAAACTGGGGCACCTAAAGAAGTTACCACTAAAGATACATCCCAGCATGAAATGGAGGAAGTACTAAAGGTCATATGAAAAAGTGAATACAAGGTTATTGAACAGCTGGGATAGACCCCCTCTAAGATATCCATGTTATCCCTTTTGTTGTGCTCTGAAGCCCGTGCTCAGTATTTAGTGAAGTTTTTGAAATCTGTTCATGTACCACAACAAAATCCCAGCTGATCAATTTGAAAATTATGTTGCTAGCCTTACCACTGATAATGGGCTAGGCTTTTCTAATGATGAGTTGACTCCCAAAGGAAGAAACCATAACAAGGCCATGTATGTCTCTACTTTATGCATGGGAACTACCTTAGCTCTTTTGTAGAATGATATGGGTTCCTCATTGAATATTCTACCGAAAGGTGGTCTAGACATGCTTGATTGTGAAGGGGTTGTGCTGAAACCCAATGATATTGTGGTCAGGGCCTTTGATGGATCAAAGTGGATGGTGCATAAAGAAGTGAATCTTCCAATCAAAGTAGGTACTCAGGTCTTCAACTCAACTTTCTATGTGATGGACATTCATCCAACCTACTCCTGTTTAATTGGACACCCTTAGGATCATGGGCCAGGTGCTGTTACTTCTACGTTGCACCAAAAGCTGAAATATCCCGTGAAAGGAAAGATTGTCACAGTTTATGGTGAAGATGAGTACATGGTGAGCCACTTGAAATCCTTCAAGTATGTTGAGATGGATGGAAAATTCATCGAAACTCCCTTCCAAACTTTTGAAGTTATTCCTCGGACAACTACCATCAATGAAGATGTTTCTGCTATTTCGAAAGTTACCAGGGTTCCGCCTAGAATGGCTTCTTTGAAAGATGCTTGAGTTGTGGTAGAAGAAGGTGGTTGCACTACTTGGGGTCTGCCTCCCGACATTCCTTACAAGTTTGACACATTTGGTTTGGGTTTCACTACAGAGGCTCAGAAGGTTAGTCGTTGTGCTTGTGCTTGAAGACCACCATTCCGTGTCAGCAACAATGGAGTCAACGTGCTAAAAGATGCTGATAGTGACTATGATCTAGATAGTTGTATTTTTCCTACCACCAGTAACGACCTCAACAATTGGAAGACTGAAGATGTTATACCAATCTCCTTTAGTCAGGAGTAAATGTTATTTTCTATTTTCTTGCTTTCAAGTTTTGGTTATGTAATTTTAAAAACAATAACTTTAAGCCTTGTGTCTTAGGGTTTTCATTTTATTCACATATTTTCATTCAATAAATCATTGGACGTTTCATTCAAATTTTGCGCTCTTTGTTTTTTTTTACTTTATTGCTTTCAAAATAGCTATGTGTTCTTACACACACCCACGCAACGAATTGCAGATCCATGTCCACCCTGGATCCCATTGATAACAATTTTGCTATTGCCAATTATGACTTCGAAAATCCGATTAACCAAGTCGAGGACGAAGATGAGGAAGATTGTGAAGTACCTAGAGAGCTTGCTAGGATATTAATGTAGGAATAAAGATCCATGCAACCATATGAAGAGCCAATCAAGGTTGTGAATTTGGTTACTGAAGAGGATAAGAAAGAAATCAAGATAGGTGCCAACCTAGAAGCCAGTGTCAAAAATAGATTAATCCAGATGTTGTGTGACTATGTCGAGATCTTTTCTTGGTCGTACAAAGACATGACAGGGCTTGGTACTGATATTGGGGTTCATCGTTTACCGATGGAAGAAGGTTATTCTCCTATTAAGTAGAAGGTTCGTCGTATGCAACTTTCTTAGCTGTTACATCCTATCCTTAGTGGGTTGCAAATGTGGTTCCAGTACCTAATAAAGATGGAAAAGTGCGTATGTGTGTAGATTACATTGATCTGAATATCGCAAGCCCCAAAGATTACTTCCTGCTTCCGCATATTGATGTTCTAGTTGACAACATCGCTCAACACAAAGTATTTTACTTCATGGATGGTTTCTCTGGGTATAATCAAATTAAAATGGCAACTGAAGACATGGGGAAGACTACTTTTGTCACACAGTGGGGGACTTTCTGTTACAAAGTTATGCCTTTCGGTCTGAAGAATGCTAGCGCAACATATCAATATGTTATGATAGCCTTGTTCTATGACATGATCCATTATGAGATAGAGGTTTATGTCGACGACATGATGGCCAGGTCTCAAACTAAAGAAAACCGTCTCGACCACCTGCACAACTTGTTTGAGAGATTGAAGAAATACAAGTTGAGGTTAAATCCGAACAACTGCACCTTTGGGGTAAGATCCGGTAAACTCCTAGGTTTCATCGTCAATTACAGAGGTATTGAAGTCGATCCTGCCAAGGTGAAATCCATTCAGGAAATGCTAGCTCCCCGTTCTGAGAAGGGAGTCAGAGGTTTCTTGGGACAATTGAATTACATTGCCATATTTATTTCCCGTTTGACCGCTACATGTGAGCCAATCTTCAAGTTATTGAAGAAATATCAAGTAGTGAAGTGGAATGATGATTGCCAGATAGCCTTCGACAAAATCAAGAAGTACCTCCAAGAACCTCTGATTCTAATGCCACAAGTTGAAGGAAGACCTCTGATCATGTACCTGACAATGTTAGAGAACTCAATGGGGTGTGTACTGGGAAAACATGATGAGTCTGTTCAAAAAGAGCATGCAATATACTACCTTAGCAAAAAGCTTACCGACTGTGAAACAAGATACTCACTGCTCGAGAAAACTTGTAGCGCTTTGGCATGGGCTACTGGCCGACTATGACAATATATGTTGACCCATACTACTTTGTTGATCTCTAAGATGGATCCTATAAAATAAATATTCGAGAAACCCTCTCTCTCTAGAAGAATAGCTAGATGGAAAATGGTCTTGATAGAATACGAAATTCAATACACAACTCAAAAGGCTATCAAAGGAAGTATCCTGACAGATCATCTGGCTCATCAAGTCGTAGAAGACTATCAAACTATGAATTTCGAGTTCCAGTATGAGAATATTATGCTAGTCACAGATTATGAAGAACCCGGACCCTATGAAGGACCTGAGTCGGGATCTCGGTGGACTTTGGTTTTCGATGGATATTCTAATGCACTCGACAATGGGGTCGGAGTTATGATTATCTCTCCTAATGGTTTCCATACACCCTTCATCGCTAGACTTTGCTTTGACTGTACCAACAATATGGTCAAATACGAAGCGTGCATCATGGGTATCAAAACTGGTATTGATATGAGAATCTATATTTTGAATGTATACGGAGACTCAACCTTAGTGATCTGTCAGATTAAGGAAGAATAGGATACGAAGCATCCGAATCTCATTCCTTACCAAGAGCATGTGCTGACAATGATTCCATACTTCAAAGAAATCACCTTTGAACATATTCCACTGGAAGAGAATCAATTGGCAGACGCATTGGCTACCATGTCATCTATGTTTAAAGTGAGATGGGAAAATGAAGCTCCTCGAATTACCAATGAGAGACTAGACGAATTGGCACATTGTTACGAAGTTGATACTGATAGAGTAAAGGAAAAGCCTTAGTACCACAAATAGAAAAAATACCTCAAGGCTCAAGAGTACCCCGAGGGGGTATCTATCAATGACAAGAAATTCCTATGGAGGTTCTCTACCAAGTTCTTTCTGAGCAACGAAATTTTGTAGAAACGCAACCAAAATTCAACTCTGCTTCATTGTGTATACAAGAGGGAAGCAAAGAAAATTATGGAAGATATGCAGGAAGGAATCTTTAGTACTCACTCATTGGGGCATACTGATTGCCATCATCATTTTAGAACTTGTCACAAATGCCAAATTTATGCTGACAAAGTGCATGTGCCTCTGGTTCCTCTGAATGTCTTGACTGCTCCTTGGCCGTTTGCAATGTGGGGCATTGATATGATTGGAGAGATTAAGCCTACCACTTCTAATGGGAACTGTTTCATCCTCGTCGCTATCGATTATTTCACCAAGTGGGTTGAAGCTGTCTCATTTGCCTCCATTACTAAGAATGTTGTGGCCCAATTCATTAAGCATAATATTATCTATCGATATGGCATCACTAAAAGGATTATAACAGATAATGGTACCAATATCAATAACACTATGATCACGGAACTCTAGTCCAGTTCAAGATTAAACACCACAATTCTTCTTCGTATCGACCAAAGATGAATGGCTTAATGGAAGCTGCCAACAAGAACATCAAGAAGATATTTCAAAATATGACAGTGACATACAAAGATTGGCATGAGATGTTACCATTTGCTCTTCATGGCTATCACACTTCAGTACGGACATCAACTGGGGCAACCTCATTCTCTCTAGTCTAAAATATGGAAGCTGTCTTACCCGACGAGGTACAAATTCCTTCCCTAATGATTATGAAAGACGCAGGTTTAGACGAAGATGAGTGGTTTCAGACTAGGATGGACTAGATAAACTTGATCTACGAGAAAAGGCTTGCGGCCGTTATTCATGGTCAGATGTATCAGAAACACATGATCGAAGCCTTCAACAAGAAAGTCAAACATCGGGTATATCAGGCTAGTGACTTGGTAATAAAGCGCATTATCTTACCACAAGGTGATCCTAGGGATAAATGCACTCCCCCATACGAAGGTCCATTTGTGATCAAAAAGATATTTTCTTGCGGTGCTATGATACTTACCACCATGGATGGTGATGATTTTCCATACCTTGTGAACGCAAACATAGTCAAAAAATACTACGCATAATAGAGAGCCACTAGGTTGACTGACCTAGGCAAAAATAAGGGATAAAAATTAGAGATATATATAAAAAATCGTACACCTGGAAAGTTGAAAACCTGAAAAGGCGGCTTGGGTAAAAAGGGGTATCTCGATGGACTAAAAACCCGAAAAGGCAGTCTAGGCGAAAATTAGGGATTAAAGCGTAAGACTATATCCCGTTGGATGATTCGCTTACAGAAAGCTTAATTATCAATGTCAAATTCAAATGGTACATATCAATTCAATCAACTTCTTCTGACATCAAGGGATGAGATGCTTGAAGACATGGAGGCAATAGCATAGTTGAAACTTTATGGCTCATTTCTACATAGCTGTTTTTATTTGTTTTTCTTTATACCTTTCTTCATTTTTACGATGATTTTCTCTTACTAGGATATCTGTCTATTTGTAAAAAACTTCTTGTTTATAGGAAAACATTCAATACAAATATAATTTGAAATTCAAATTTGTTTACTTTTACTACTTTGTTTGCAAAAACGTCCAATGACTAAATTGAATGAACCTATGCATTTGAATATGATTACAGTTAACAAATGTATGCATAAAAACATGAATAAGAATTTACTAAAGACCCTAGGGGTTGGGATAATGTTCAACTCATCCACAAATCACCATAGAGAAATCCCCACAGAGTCATATTCATAAGCTCATCCCTGATAGAGATATATTCCCTAGCGAGTCCAATATTCCTTCAGACAGAAATTGGGGCATCTTCCAAGAGTTCACCTCCATATCCCTGAGGATTAGCTTGACATGATCATCTTCCCCAATAGGTTCCCTAGCAGGTAAGGAAGTTTAATCATTTCCCCAACATACATTGGAAACTTCCTCAGCACAACCTATGAAATTCCAATCCCCATCAGAAATTATCTACTCAACAATTTTTATAGGAATTTATTTCTCCAGCGGAGTTTATTTCTCAAACATCATAAGATCCCCCCCAGACTTCTTTTCTTCAGCAGGGTTTATTTCCCCAAAAATAGTTTATTTCTCCGATTCTTGCAAATCCCCGATAGGATTCTCTTTCTCCGGCCGGATGTCATTCAACTTTATTCTCCCCAGAAGAGTTGACATCTATATCTTAAACTTGGTCAGATAGCACATCAAAAGGTTATCCAACTCTTTTATCCCCAAGCAGAAGTCGAACATCCCCAGAGGAGTATCCTTAAATAGAAAATAGGAATCCCCAGCGAAGATGCTCTAAACAAGATTATTCATAGTCTTCATCCCCAACAACAGTCGTGGATTTATTTTCCCCATCCAAAGATGTTACAAGAAGCTACCATACGCTCTAACAACATATTACACCCATACATCATTTACAAAATACCATAGCATATGCGTGTGAAATGCATACAATATTCTCATTTATTTATAGAGCATCATGATGCAATACATTACATACAGACATTTCATAAAAATTAACCTTATTTCCTTTTGTTTCACAAATAGATAAATATTATCAATAATTTCCCAGCTCAAATACAATCAATCAATGATTCATTCTGACGATCTTTCGGATACATTCATGCGTAGACTCATTCCGACCTATACTCTAGATAAAATTCATATACGATCGTGACATAGATCAATTCTGATACTCATTCTAGTACATCTTCCAGATATAGTTCGGATATGATCAAGACATAGATCCACTATAATACTCATTCTAATATATATTCTTGATATATTCTAGATACGATCAAGACATAGATCCTTATGATATTCATTCTGGTATATCTTTAGATACATCCCGCGTAGGCTTATTCTAACATAAATCTCAGATACAACCAGGCGTATGCTCATTCTAACGCAGATCTAGATACAATCGGGCGAAGACTCATTTTGTTCCCCTTATAGATATATTCAAGACATATACTCACTCTAGGAAATCATTCAGATACAATCGAGACATAAGATTCATTCTGAAATTCCCCATCACATCTACTAGATATAGTCGGACACAGACTCATTCTAGTATACTTCTCAGAAATAGTCGAACATAGACTCATTCTTATACTCTTATCAACAGTTACTTTGGATGGAATCTATAATCCCATCTCTGAAGACACTATGTCACCTCTCTGAATGGCATCTTTATGCCCATTCAAGCAATAATTAACAAATAATGTTACTTCACGCACATGCAAGTGCAAATTTCTGGGCACTTAAGTATTCAATCGTCTTCCACCTTCAGATCACAAATGGAAGATATGCCAATCTAACTCTTCAAGTTTAAGAAGATTGAACATGGGTATCTGTTGAAATGATAAAAAAAATTGAATCAATATTGAAGAGGGCATAACATACTCTAACTATCACGTTCCAAAATTTTCAAAACAAGGTTTAAATTAATGAGATAAATGGCTTTAAATTTATGCATATTACGTGTTTGATGAAATGCATGCCTGGTATGCGCACGCGACATGCCTTGTTGCTGGGCAAAATTCAGTTTCATGTCACCTACTTCCCATGATCATATCTTGAAATGTAGGAACTATTTTAAGATAATTCCTGAAGCAAAGTTGTTAATAACACAAGTAGCGTGATCTTTGGTTTCAGACACTTTTAAAAATAATCAATATTTTAAATAGAAAAATGATGATGAGTGTGTGCCCATGAACTGTTTGATGAAATGCTTATCCTGGCGCGCACGTGACTGGGAAAAATGACATCTCAAGACACCAAAACTTAAGCATTGTATCTTTCCCTACACTTGACCATTTGAGATGATTCTCAAATAAAAAATGAAGAGAAAGTTTCAAACTCTGACTTTGATGTTGGCAACTTTTTGATTTGAGCTTAAATGGACATTCAAAATTAGCCATGAAGAAATCAGGTCTTGTACACATATTTAGAAATTTCCCAAAGTGTCCAGAATTTTCCAAGCCCAATAACTCTTTTTCCTTTAAATTTATGGACATGAGACCTCAATGACAAAGTCGATCATTTTGTTAGAATAAGACACCGAATCAGAGAGTACCAAGCCAAGTGCAATCTTCCTGAAACCAATCTTCCTAACTTTTCTCTTTCTGACCCCAAAATGGCTGAAGGACCCCAAAATCGTCCTTTGAAGGATTATGCTTCCCCATCACAAGAGGAACCCCACAACAGTATTGCTGCTCCCGCTATCGCACAGAATGATTTCGAGTTAAAGCCTTCGCTTTTGCAAGATGTTCAACAAAACCAATTCTCGAGATGTCCTACGGATGATCCAACTCTTCATATAAATGTGTTTGTGCAGTACGCAGACACAGTGAAAGCAAATGGAGACAGCCTTGAAGCAATAAAACTCCATCTTTTTCCTTTCTCATTAAGATATAAAGCTAGAACATGGCTCCAGTCTCTACCATCCAACTCTGTTACAACATGGAACGAATTGAATAATGTTTTCCTAGCGCGATATTTTTCGTCAAGCAAGACAACTATGCTAAGAGCCAATATCAACGGTTTTAAACAAAAGGAAAGTGAATCTCTTTTCGGATCATGGAAAAGATACAAAGACGTGTTACGACTCTATCCACATCATGGTCTAGAAGAATGGTTGATCAATCACACCTTTTACAATGGTCTATTGTACAACACAAGACTAAAAATTGATGCAACTGCTGATGGTGCACCGATGGATAAACTATACCATGATACATATCAACTTATCGAAAGTATGGCTCAAAATCATTATCAGTGGGGAAGTGATAGAACCACGATAGAGAAACCTCAAACGAAAGGCAAATTTTTTTTATTAATAACCATGTATTAAAAAAATATTTCGTAAATAACCGGGTTTCGGAAAAAATTACGCAAATAACCATGTTTGAGATGGCTCCACAAAGGAGGAGCCATCTCAATTGGCGCATGCACCTCCTTTTTTAAGGGAGGCGCCATCTCACTTGGCGCCTAAGTGCTTAGGGCATGCCCTAAGCCAAGTGAGATGGCGCCTATGTACAACATTAGGGCAAAAAATATTTTTTTTAATTTTCTTTCCTGTGCGTTGCCTATTGGACAGAGATCAACAAAATGGACTTTTTATTAAAAAAAAATAATTACATTCAACTGTATTACATTAAAAGAATAGTAAAAAAAATGGATACAAAAAATACTGGGAAAAAAAAAAGATACATCAGTGATCCCCCGGAACCCGGTAATGACCCCCGGTTCCGCATCCCCGTCCTCGCCTTTCTCTTGCTGGGTGTCGTCGCGTTTCCTGTTGCGGAAAGGTCGATGGACCAGCGAAGTCAATGCAATCCGAATCCATAAAATCAGTAAGATCTCCATATCTCGAAGATCCGCTCTGGTACAGTCGGTTACCCATACCCTCAAAGTTTGGTCGTGTTGGCGGTGGGTGGGGTTCCATGGTTGGTCGGTAGCATTGGTCGTCTGAGTATGGGGGGTAAAAAGGAAATGGATCTTGGGGTGTTTGGTATTGTGGATGTTGGGTTGTTTGGTGATATGGTGGTTGATGGTAGGTTTGGTCGGCTTGGTCATAATCTTCTGACATTCCCATATTAGGGCTAAGGCTGGATGTTGAGGGCGCCATATTGGGATATGTGGAAGACTGAAATTGTGTCTGGGTATGTGGGTGTGCTGGTATTGGGGTTGGTATTGTGGTTGGGTTTGAGGCATATCCGAGTATTGGTAGTTTGGTGGTGATTGTGGTTGGTAGTACGGCATTTGATTGTAGTTGTGTTGTGGTGGGGAATGTGGTTATGTGTTTGTTGGTCTGTTTCTTCTTGGGGGTTGGTTTGAGGTTGATGGATTTTGGGTTTGTTGATGGGGAATCGAGGGTTGTGCCCATTGTGTGCGTGGTTCAACCAAGTACCTCGGATGAGACACGTGCATTTCTGGGTTACTAACCGACCTGTACCACGACATATATTGATCAGTGTGTCGCATGTTACCTTGAGTAAGGAAAACCGGGGATTGCAAGATGTAGCGGTGACGGCTTTGCCACATTTTACACCATTCCGGAGCAAAGTCTTTCCAGTTGGTAAGACCCCACTGGGCGTCGACCCTTTTAAGATGCCAGGGGGACAAATCTGTTGGATCACTTGGTATCTCTTGATGCATTCCGAACTGCATCTTCACACGGTCGTTGTGGTGCATCTCCACTATGTTGAACCGAATGAGTGCAGTCTTTGCAGTCCAAGTTGCTGCATCCTCTGGGTTTGGAGCATGGCCCAAACCCAAATATGGTCTCCAGATGAACTGCGATAAAATTTAAATCAGGTTAGCGCAAAAGTAATGTATAAATAATTAAAATGAACAAAAGTTAAAAGCTACGACGTACGTCATCTGGGCCTAAGTGATCCAACATATTCCGGTAGAGTGCGACATTGAATCTTGGATTCTTGCCGTAATCCATACCCCTCACGCAGTACCTAAAGGAAATGAGAAACATGTTATTTTTAGCATATATTTTGGAAAGAGAAGAATAGTTATAAATGCTATAACTTAATGACTTACTTTGTTGCGTACGGGAAACCAAAAGTGTTGTTGTTGATGGGGTTTAAGGACTCCATCCTCCACCAACCCCAGGCTTGTAGTAAAAATGCGCACCCATAAAATGTACATTTTTCCTTGACTGCGTTTTTGCACAAGGAACTGTACAGGTGGGCTAATACTGCAGAACCCCAATTTCTCGTACTTCAAGAAAAGATTGGAGGCCAAACTTGAACGAGGCCCGGTATCCCAGATATTTTATCAGAATCCAGTTTTTTTTGGAAACAACCAAGTAATTTTTTATAAGGTTGAAGTTCAAGATGAGGAGGATCTCCAGAACATGATTTCCAGCCATGTCTATTCTGGATACGACTCTATTGAGTTGTACGTTTTGCTCAAGAGCCTCCGGTGACACAGGAGGTAGAGCCTCCCGTGACACAAGAGGTTGATCCTTTGGAGAATGAACAAGATGAGGTAGATGCAGTTGATGATGAAGAAGAAGATAACGAGTTAGAGTTTGATGAAATGGTGAACCACGATATTGACGATGATGGCATCCCAAGTATTCCTACTGACAAAATCTACACACCACCTCCGCACATGACAAACTTCAACATGGGCGGAGATGAACCTTCTACTGACTTGTTTTTCCAACCGTATATGCAGTCGGATGAAAATTTAAAAGAGAAGGACAAGTTTCGTAACAGAGAGGAATGCATCAGGGCCATCAAAAAATTTCACATGCTCAACTCGGTTGATTTTAAGGTGGATCGTGTAAACCCGGAAAGGTACAAGATCAAGTGTGTCCACCCTGACTGTATGTTCAAGCTGACCGCATCATACAGATTAAGGGGTGACTGCTGGGTCATAGGTTCCATGACTACCCACACTTGTGTAAGTTCCACTCAATCACAAGACCACCGAAAACTCAACCATGATCTAATCTGTCAAGAAATCCTACCCCTGGTCAGCAACGACCCATCTTTGAAGGTGAAAACAATCATCTCCCACATCACCACGGTTTTCAACTACACTCTGTCTTACCATAAGGCGTGGTTAGCAAAGACTAAGGCGATTGAAAGGGTGTACGGAAACTGGGAGGAGTCATACCGAGAACTTCCCCGCTACCTAAATGCACTCAAGACATATTCTCCAGGTAGTGTTTATGTTCTGGAAACATTGCCAGCGTACGCCCAAGATGGTAGTCTACTGCATGGTAACGGAATATTCAGTCGCGTGTTTGGGGCATTTCAACCATGCATCACAGGGTTTGCATCATGCAAACCAATTCTACAAATTGACGGGACTTGGTTGTATGGGAAGTACAAAGGCACGCTATTGATGGCAGTTGCACAAGATGGCAACAATAACATTTTCCCCGTTGCGTTTGCCCTTGTCGAGGGGGAGACCGGTGGTGCTTGGAGCTTTTTCCTGAAAAATATTCGTACACACGTGGCTCCTCAACCAGATCTCTGTTTGATCTCGGACAGACATGCCTCCATTGAAAGTGCCTATAATAATCCAGCAAATGGTTGGCATGAACCTCCTTCTACGCATGTCTATTGCGTCAGGCATATCGTCCAGAATTTCTCGAGGGAGGTCAAGGACAAAACATTGAGGAAAGCAGTGATGAATGCGGGATATGCATTGACACAACCCACATTCAAATATTACTACAACGAGATCTGTTTGTCTAATCCAGAAGCCGGTACGTGGATCGACAATATACCGGTCGAAAAGTGGACTTGGTCATACGACAATGGCCAAAGATGGGGGCATATGACAACAAATCTTATTGAATCAATGAATGGGGTATTCAAGGGCATACGAAACCTCCCAATCACTGCCTTGGTAAAATCCACGTATTTTAGGATGGCTGCGTTAATTTCCAAAAGAGGTGAAATGTGGTATGCGGTCTTGCAATCAGGACAACTATGGAGTGAAAGCTGTATGAAATACATTAAGGCTGAAAGTGCTAAAGCCAACACTCACATGGTTACACGGTTTGACCGACACAACCACAACTTCATTGTGAAAGAGACAATCGACCACAATGAAGGCCTGGAAAGACAAGAATACAGGGTCATTTTACCTTCTCAATGGTGCGATTGTGGCAGGTTTCAAGCATTTCGTATGCCTTGCTCTCATGTCATTGCCGCTTGTGCTCATACCCATCAAGACGCGCTTCAACTGCTCTCAAACGTTTATAAATCTGAAACGTTGCTCACTGTTTACAACAACAACTTTCCTTTGGTGGCAAAACCGGACTATTGGCCTGAATACAACGGCGATATAGTTTGGCACAATGACCAAATGCGAAGGAACAAGAAGGGTCGTCCCAAAAGCAGGCGCATCACAATAGAAATTGACGATCTTGACAGGTTGGAAAGAAATTGTGGTTTATGCCGTCAGGTCGGACACAATCGCAAAAACTGTCTGAATCGGGCGTCTGGCTCGACCACATAAATATTGTAATACAATAAATCTTTTCAATATTTGTGTTGTAAACATTAGGGTTTTCCGTTAATAAAACTGTTAACACAATTTAAGAAATTCAATATAGGAAATTACATTAGGGTTTTCGCGTACAACAATGATTAACGATATTCAATCTAGGAAATTACAACTGTTAACACAATTTCATCTGACCCATGCATCATCAGCATTACATCACTGTCTGTTTTGACTTCCTCCAACCACACATTAGGTCTTCCTGTCGCATGCGAGGTTGTTGTTCGTTTTTGCTGGATCCTTCGAATTTTTTCCCCCTCCGCGATGTCTCCATCTAGCCACCGCATCAACTCCCGCTTCAGACGCTCCATGGAGTGAATGTGCCAGAATTTCATTTTCATCGCAGGTTTCGTGGCGGAGAATATAATGTAACCATCTCTGCTAAAAATCATAGGCGACGTCATTACGCAAATAACGGAGTACAAAATAAAAATACAGTGCGAGAAAGTGTGAGAAATTTCAAAGAAACGGACGAATTATTTATAAAACAGCATTTTGCCCTAATTTTGCCCTAGGCGCCAACTGAGATGGCGCCTCCTCTCATTTTTAAGGAGCATGCGCCATCTCACTTGGCTAAAAGACAAGGGAGGCGCCAAGTGAGATGGTGCCTATGGCAAAACCCTAGGTGCATGCGCCAATTGAGATGGCTCCTCCTTTTTGGAGCCATCTTAAACATGGTTATTTGCGTAATTTTTTCCGAAACCCGGTTATTTGCGAAATATTTTTTAATACATGGTTATTAATAAAAAAAAATCACGAAAGGCGGTATGCACGAATTTAGAAGCTTAGACCAACTTAATGTTAAGGTAGAAGACCTTACCCAAAAGATAGAAACTTGACAACAACTCCCGCAGCGACCATGACTGCAATAACTCCAACCTATGATCTATGCGGACTTCACGTGTATAACGCACCCGAATGTCCACTTTTAACAGGAGTACCAGTTGATCAAGTAAACTATGCTAAAGGAAACCCCGATAGGAATAACTATGACCCTGCTTGGAAGAACCATCCAAACTTTTCATATAAAAGAATTAACGTTTTGTACGCACCAGGGCAAGCTCCTACTACACCTCCAGGATTTCAAAAATCCACCCAAAATGTCCCAAATATTCCAAATATCCCTAGGAAGTCCAACATCGGAATCATGATAGAGAACTTTGTAGCCAACCAAGCTCAAAATAACAAAGATTTCATGAATCAAAATATTCACACCAGTGAAAAAATTAAAAAATTGACTAGTAAGATTAATGCTCTTGCCACACACAACAAAATGTTAGGAACACAAATTTCCCAAGTGTCTCAACAGCAAGCAGCTACAGGTGCTCCAGCTAGAACTTTTCCTGGACAACCCCAACCAAATCCTAAGGGACACGCTAATGCCATAATACTACGGAGTGGGACAGAACTAAGCGTACCAACTGAACCTAAAATAGAAAACCCAGCCATGTACCAAAAATGTGGAAAAGTAATTGAGAAAGGAACTGAACTAAGGGAAGCAGAAAAAGAAGGTGACGAAGAGGTCATAGAAAAAGAAGAGCCTTATGTGCTTCTGCCACCATATAAACAACCTAATCCATATTCTCAAATACTTGCTAATTCTAAAAACATATGGCAATTCAAGAAATTCGTCTAACTTCTGAAAAAACTTAACATTACCATACCTTTTACAGAAGCTATCACACAAATGCCCTACTACACTAAATTTCTTAAAGAGATCTTATCCAATAAGAAAAAGCTTAAAGATAACGAAACTGTATTGCTCACTTTTGAGTGCAGTGCTATAGGAGAACTAAGAAATTCAAGAAATTCAATTTGCAAGAAATTCAACATGGGAGAACTAAGACCAACAAGAATTTTTGTACAATTAGAACATCCATCAGTGAAATTTCCTTTAGGTATGTTAGAAAATGTTCATGTACGCATAGGACAATTCTATATCCCCACTGATTTTATAATCATGGACATTAAAAAAGACTCAAATATTCCTATCATATTAGGTAGACCATTCCTAGGCATTGCAGGAGCCATAATAGATGTTAAAAATGGAAAACTGACTTTCGAAGTCAGAGAAGAAAATGTTGAATTCATCTTATCTAAATTCCTTATTGCACCAGCCATCGACGATTCATGTTGTTTCCTAGATGAAATCGATAAATGCTTAAAAGAATTGGAGAAACAACAAACCACCTATTCAGAGGTATTAAAGATTCCCATACCTTCGATTCTCGAAGATGATAAATGGTGTCCTGAATACCAAGATAAAAATCTAAGTGAATGCCTAGCCTTAACTCCTGACCCTATACCCTGTTAAAAGAAGCCTGCCATAGAACTCAAACGCTACCAAAAGACGTAAGATATGAATTCCTAGACACAGAACTTGAACGACCAGTTATAGTCAATGTAGACCTAAGACAAATAGAAACTGAAAAAATTATTAGATGTCCTAAGAAAATACCCAAACGCTTTAGGTTATTACATGTCATATCTAAAAGGAATAAGCCCTTTTATCTGCATGCACCGTATTATGCTGGAGGAATACTATAAAAACCTCTATGGAACATCAAAGGAGAATAGATCCCATTCTGAGTGATGTAGTCAAAAAGGAAGTAGAAAAGCTACTAGAAGCAGGAATCATATACCCAATATCCGAAAGTAAACGGGTTAGACAGTACATGTCGTACCTAAGAAAGGTGGTTTTACGGTTGTCAGTAACACTAAAGGAGAATATGTAGCGCAACAAACTCACGCCAGGTGGAGAATGTGTATCGACTATAGAAAGTTAAACAAAGCCACTCGTAAAGATCACTTTCCTTTACCCATCATTGATCAAATGCTTGAACGACTAGCTAAACACACTCACTTCTGCTATTTAGACGGTTATTCCAAAATTTTCCAAATTCATATTCATCCCGACGACCAAGAAAAAATGACTTTCACTTGTCCTTATGGTTTGTTCGCCTATAGAGGAATTCCATTCGGATTATGCAATGCCCCTACAACATTCCAGAGATGTATGATGTCCATCTTCTCTAATTTTCTAGATGGCATGATGGAAGTTTTTATGGATGAATTCTCTGTCCGTGGAGAAAGTTTTGAAGGATGTTTATCGAACCTTGAAATGGTACTAGAAAGATGCGTAAGTGTCAATCTCGTATTAAACTAGGAAAAATGCCACTTCATGGTCCGATAAGGAATTGTATTAGGGCACATAGTATCTTATAAGGGAATTGAAGTAGATAAAACAAAGATCAAAGTTATAGAAAATCTTCAACCACCCAAAACTGTTAGAGAGATTTGATGTTTTCTAGGACACGCTGGTTTCTATCGACATTTCATTAAAGACTTCTCTAAAATAACCAAACCTCTGACTGAACTACTGAAGAAGGATGATGAGTTTATTTTCACCAGAAAATGTTTAGACGCGTTTATAACTCTAAAAAAAGCGTTAATTTCAGGGCCTATTATGCAACCTCCTGATTGGAACGAACCATTCGAGATAATGTGTGACGCCAATGACTATGCCATAGGCGCAGTTTTAGGACAAAGAAAGGATAAAAAGCTTCATGCGATCTACTACGCTTGTAGAACCCTAGATCCTGCGCATAAAAATTACGCCACCAATGAAAAAGAATTTTTAGCTATTGTGTTTGCTTTAGATAAATTTCGTTCCTACTTAGTAGGAGCACGAATAATTATCTATACCTACCACACTGCAATCTGGTACCTCTTGAGTAAGAAAGACGCCAAACCAAGATTACTAAGGTGGATCTTACTTCTACAAGAATTTGATTTAGAAATAAAAGACAAGAGAGGCACCGAGAATGTAATAGCTAACCACCTATCCAGAATAGAAGGCATCATACCATATCACATTCCCATCAATGATGATTTTCCTTATGAATGCCTTGTAGCCCAATTAGCATTAGATATTATCATAACTGAGTACCCTGTGACTTATGAAGACAAGAACACAAACGAAATTATGGAAGCAATATGCACCCCAACCATACTACCATGGTACGCCGATTTAGTCAACTACTTGGCTTCCAGAGTACTTCCACATGATATGTATTATCAAAAAAAGAAGAAATTCTTTCATGACCTTAAACATTATTATTGGGACGAGCCTTTGCTTTTCAAAAGAGGCGCTTATGGTATTTTTCATCGATGTGTCCCCGAAAATGAAATCCAAAACATCATTTTCCACTGTCGTGCCTCCCCTTACGGAGGGCATGCAAGTACTTCAAAGACATGCAATAAGATACTACAAGCTGCCCTCTATTGGCATAGTCTCTGGAAAGACGTCCATGTCGCGGTTAAAAAGTGAGACCAATGCCAACACACTGGAAACATCTCTAGACGCGATGAGATGCCTCAAAAGGGCATTGTAGAAGTTGAAGACTTTGATGTATGGGGAATCGATTTCATGGGACCCTACCCATCTTCTTTTGGAAATCACTACATACTAGTTGATGTCGACTATGTCTCGAAATGGATTGAGGCTGTAGCCTCTCCAAAAAATGGCGCGCGAGTAGTAGTAAGGCTTTTCAAGAACATAATCTTTCCAAGATTCGGTGTACCGAGACTCATCATCAGTGGAGGTGGCTCCCATTTCATTTCCAAAATCCTAGAAAAATTATTAGTGAAGTACGGAGTCCGACATCGTGTCGCAACACCTTATAATCCACAAACAAGTGGGAAAGTAGAGGTCTCCAACAGATAAATTAAGAAAATCTAAGAAAATTTGTACCAACTCTAGGTAAGACTAGTCATCTAAGTTACATGACGCTCTATGGGCATATAGGACAGCATATAAAAGTCTGATTGAAACCACACCATTTAAACTAGTTTATAGGAAATCATGTCATCTGCCGGTAGAAATAGAACATAAACCTTATTGGGCCATTAAGACACTTAATTTAAATTACATTGATGCGGGTGAGAAACGAATCTTAGATGTCCACGAACTAGAAGAGCTTAGACTAGACGCTTATGAAAACATTGGATATATATAAAGAGAGAACCAAAAAATGGCACGATAAAAGAATATCTAGAAAAGTATTCAATGAAGTTGATATAGTTCTCCTGTTTAATTCTAGACTTAAATTATTCCAGGTAAAACTTCTCTCTAGATGGTCAGGTCCATTCGATGTTGCTAAGGTTTTTTAAAATGGTGCAATAGAAATCAAAGGAATGAGTTGCAAACCGTTCATTGTAAATGGACATTGCTTAAAACATTATCATAGCATAGATAACAAGGACTATTACACAACAATTAGGCTAGATGCGCTGCCACCCCATTCATCATACTAATCACCATGTAATGTTGAGCTCATGACTTTAAACAAAGTGCTTCTTGGGAGATAACCTAACTTTGAGTCTTTTCTTTTTGCTTTTCTTATTTTTGGCTTTTCTTTTATTTTCTTGCTTTTATTATTATTTCTATTAAAATATGCAGTATTGTTTCTTTAATTTTTCCCGCTACTAACTTAATGCTAACTGTCAACCTACTTTAGGATAACTTTCTGGTTAGTTAGTTATACTAACCAGATGAATCCAGTTGATACGATGGGCATTGTGTTTAGATGGAGGAACCAGCAGAGGAGGTTTGAGTCTCTTACTGATAGGGCGATATGATTAAGTACCTACCCCGACAGACCAACCATGATCACATCAGGGATTCAGGATAGTGTTCTATTTTTATTGAGCCAAATAGGATGGGATACATCTGTTATGAGGAAAAAATTTAGCTCTTACCATAGACTAACTTTAGAGTTCTTAAGCTCCCTGGTCTACAAACCTGACCACGGTCTGGGATTCAATAGAGGATTGATTAGATTTAGACTTTTTGTAATAGAGTACACCTTCACCACAGAGAGCTAGCAGAGTTACTAGGATTCTCACATAGCCTGGATGCATTTACCGTAGTTCAGGAAGTGCTTTTTAATGTTGGGGAGTTATATTATTTATGGGGGGACATTACAGGCATTAGTAACCCCGAGCCTGAAGACATGCATTCTGAAAGCATCCACAACCCAAATTTAAGATACTTTCACAAAATCAAATCCCACACCCTTTTTGATAAAGCAGAAAACATTACCACTGTTTCTAGAGCTGAGCTTTTTATCATGTTCTGCGCCTCGCAAAACCGCCCCATCAATGGAGCTACATTTATGCTATCAAATTTTCACCGTCTTGCGAGAGAGGTACATGAATCCATTCTCATAGGTGGCTTACTGACCATGATAGCTAATGCTATCAGATTAAGAAAAAAACTGCTAGACCTTGTCCCTCAGGGTAGATTTCACCCTATGGATATAATTTCTGTTTCAATAGGGGTATCATCGGGAACCTAGGCCCAGGTAACTTCGACCTACTCATTAACAATTAGTTAATGCCACTTTTTACCTTACCTGACCCTAGGACAAACATGCATGACCAAAGTAATTGGTTATATGATTGGGACACACCAGACATGTCACCACCATCCACTCTTGAGACTCCCTTGATTTATGACCACCTTATTGCTTTCCTGTCCAATGAGGATATTGACCCTGAGACCCCTTCCTTTTACCATGACTTCCCATCTCCCGAACAGATTGGCTCAAACTTCCCTGACTCTCCAGTTGTTTCTCCGCCTCCTGTATTTCATCTTGCTCCCGCTTTGACTGCCATCCAATCATATATTGATATGTTAAAGCATGAGCTCGTTATTCTGCGGATTGACTTCCATTCCTTTATGGATACGGTAGTCGAACAACTGGATTACATTTATCATCATCTTTTCTCCGCATCGCTTGACCGTCGTGGCTGATTCACCAGACATCATACTTTATTTTATTTTCTTTCCACATTTAAACATTGAGGTCAATGTTTTATTTAAGTGTGGAGAAAAGTTTTATTAGATTTTCATTATTTATTTGACACTTTATTTTTTTTATTAGATTTTCATTATTTATTTGACACTATATTTTTTCAGTATTTTATCATTCAGTACAATTTTTATTCATTTCTTCAGTTCAATTTTATTATGAGTTTTTATTTATTTCGTTTAATTTGCAATTGTATCATATCTACCTGTATATATATATATATATATATATATATATATATATATATATATATATATATATATATATATATATATATATATATATATATATATATATATATATATATATATATATATATATATATATATATATATATATATATATATATATATATATATATATATATATATATATATATATATATATATATCTGTGTGTGTGTGTGTGTGTGTGTGTGTGTGTGTGTGTGTGTGTGTGTGTGTGTGTGTGTGTGTGTGTGTGTGTGTGTGTGTGTGTGTGTGTGTGTGTGTGACGCTCGTCATACTTCACATAACCTAGTTCCGCTTGGCACATATGTGTGACGCTCGACACGCACTGATAATACAGAAGTGTTCTTGTATTATTACGGAAACCCTCACAAAACCCTTTCACCCTTCCATTTTCTTCAACCGCTGCTCACAATACATTGAACCTTTGCCTAAATCTCTCCCCATTATCATTGCCATAAAAATCCATTAAAACCCACGTATCACCTCAACTATATCTCCCTACATAAATCCTCTCCGAACCCTTTTTTATTCCAAAATCCCCAATTTCTCACATAAACCTTCACCCTTCTCCTTTCCTTGCTTCAACAATGGCACAAATAAATTCCAGACCTGAACCTGATCTTTCCGGCATTATATTTCGTAACGGAGATTCCGGAGAGCACCAAAGGGATTGGTACCTCAAGTTCTATCAATGCTCCATCGCACCGACGCGGTATATGGATACCGAGTGCCTCCAAAAACTAGGCTTGCTCGATAGCATCCAGTGGTTAGTCCATCACTCCGATTTGACGTCCATCTTCGTGTAGAACCTCCCAACATATGAGTCGCTAACCTTGGAATTTCTGAGCTTGTTCTCATACAACCTGTCCTCTGACGTGAACGAGCACCTATCCGGCTCCGCCACTTTTAGAATATTCAACACTGAATATTCAAAAAGCCAATCCACTCTAATTGCCTTCTTCCACTTTCCTACCGAAGGTATGGTACACCATTGCATTCCAGAAGACCTTGATTGGGCGTATACAGGTTCCAAGCTTTGGAAAGTTCTTACCAATGAGGAACCGAACAACTGGGAAGGATTTTATGCTTCATCCGTTTATAATCCCGCAATAAGGTACTTCCACCGTTTCATCTCTAATACTATTTTTGGAAGAATGAACAACAATAAAGTTAATTCAAAAGAGTTGTTCCTCCTCCATTCTACCTTTAAACCCAACCAAAAGATCAATGCAAGCACCTTCCTCCTATCATATATCCAGTCCTTGTGCGCCAGAGGATCTATGCCTTTCTGCATTGGAGGGATAGTAACCTATATAGCACTTGGCCTTCACCTCAAAGACAAGCTTTCAATTTTGCCATCATTACCGCCCACGTTCATTGACATTGATAATTGTCGGGCTGGCCACTTGATTAAGGTCAGAATAGATGGTAGATACATGAGGTGCACAACAAGGTGGTTCCAAGTACAATTTTGCCAAACGTTATGCTTACTAATGTTACAGATTTGTCTAAGTGGCTTTATGACCTTGATGCTCCTACACCTAGAGATAATGTGAGAAGCGACCAGGGGAATGTCCAAGCGGATCAAATGGAGCAGGAAATGGAACAAGAGACACTGAACAACAAGCTCCTCCTGAAAATGTGGCAAGCACGTCCACTATGCCTAGGAGAAGAAGAGAAAGAGAATTGGCATTGAATGATGACATTATGGCTGCCATAATGGAACAATTTGAGAGAATTCAGGCTATGCAAAATAACCAAAATGTGATGATGCAACTTATGTTGGCCATGCAAACTCAGCAGCAATAATATAATGAAAGAATCGAGTGTCGGGCTGCGAGATTAATTGAGGATATGGCAGAATTGACCGTACACGTGAATGGTTTTCAGGATTATATTTACCATGTAGCCATGCCCCATCCTGTGGGTACACATGGACGAGCACGAGGACGAGGAAGAGGACGCGATAATGAGCAAGAATAGATCTATTTTTCTTCTCTTCTCGTTTCCTTCTTGTTTTAAGCATTGGGACATTGCTTGTTTCAAGATTAGGGAAGCTAGTTAGTTAAGAAATCTTTGTTGTTTCCTAGGTAGATCTTTCATTTCTATTTCTTAGGGAAGCTAGTTAGTTAAGAAATCTTTGTTGTTTCCTAGGTAGATCTTTCATTTCAACTTTATTTATGCAATTTTTCCGTTGTTATCTAATTTCCCTCTTTCTTGAGCCATAACAAAAAATAATTTGTTAGTTACTTGCATAATTTAACGCATTCGAAGAATATGTAGGTTGCTCACTTTTCAAAAGATATATGAGAAGCTTTGAGTGAAACAGAAGTACGATGGATAGCGTCGTAACACTCTAAATCCCCAGATTACACTAGATCAATTTCAGTATCCTTTATACCAAAACCTTAAACTTTAGCTTTAAAATAACCCCGAGTAGTTTATCTAACAGTCAGCACCGTCTTAAAAACAAACTATGTAGGGAGTCGATAAATATAAGTGAATGATCATGCGTATTTGAAAAATATACGCTTTACCGTGAGAAAATAGGGAATACACCAATTAAGTTAGGCAACCCTCACATGGTCGCTTAATCCAACGGATGCAGTACCTACGTGATATAACATAAAAAAAACCCATTGTCAGTTGGTTCAGAGGTGTCTGGTACTGAACTTGGTAAGGCGGACCACGGTCTGATCCCTCACAACTTGCAATTGGGTGAATTAAAGGAGGTTACCGCATTCATGTTCCAGAACCTCGTGCTTAAAAGGATCATAGTCACTAACCGGCTACTCTACTATGTGCGTGTGAAGATAAAGGGCTTAATGTGATTGCGCTAGAATGAAAATGGGTAAAATTTAGCAATAAGAATTAGGTTGAGCTATAATGGAATGATTGGATTTGGTATACACAATAAGAGGATGTTTAGTGTTATTACCATATCTTGTATGTCATGTTAAGCTTACGTTTCTGCAAAAACATTGGCAGCCTCTTATGATTCGAATTGCGTCATGAAATTTCCTTTAACTTGTGCCTTATTAGTTTTTATACTGATTTTATTGCTTGAGGACAAGCAAAGGTTCAAGCTTAGGGGAGTTTGATGACACAAAAAGATATAGCATTTTCTGTCCGAATTACATAGATTAACTTTTCGATTCTTCGATTATTATGTCACATTTTTATCCCATTTTGTAGTTTTTGAATCATATTTCATGTACTTAGAATTTGCAAGGCATAAATAAGAAAAGGAAGAAAAAGAATGGAAAATGAAGAAGAAATGGCTTTAAAACAGCAAAAATGCAGTTCTGTAGCAGAGAAGTATGCCGCCCACAACAAATGCATTACGACAAGTACAAGTTAAGTTTTTGTGCCCCTCGATACTCACGTTACGACCGGGACAAATAAGGATTATGTGCCACAATCCAAGCAGTTACGAAGCCTTTGCTACTGGAGCATACTAAGCACACGTCACCTGGATTTTCTCCTCGCAAGAAGAACGTGAATCATGGAAGTTACCTATTTTTCCTCAACAAAAATGGACTCTATAAAAAGAAGCAGTTACCAACTCTCACGCTCTCGCTCCCTCTCGCCTGCACCTTGAACGAAAATTGTTACGAAGTTTACTTTTTTGCTGAAGATTATTTTTATTATATTCTGCTTTTGATACTTTCGAGATTTAGAATTCCAGTATTAATTTTCCAGTCATGGAACCACTTGGGCAATAAAAACCTCACCGCCAGAGCAGTATTTTTCCACATCGGAGAAATACTGCAACACTAGTTTGTTTCTAGACCTCCGGAATTTGTTTAGGATTACTTTGATTTTATTCGAGATATTTTTACTTAAGATCAATCCTGCCGGCTTGTTGAGGACACACACATTATTGGAATTAACTGCTTTCTTATTCACTTTCGAGTTCTTATTTTAATAAGCATAATTTATTTATTTTCTACTATGCATGCGTTGTCGAATTTACATTTTAATTTTATGATATTCTGCAACAATATTATGTTTGGCTAGATTCCTTGTACCGGTATATAAAACTTGACCGAAGGGATTCAATAATTAATTGGCATTATTATTTTTACAAAAAAGAATACTTTTCTAGTTTTAATTTCCAATTGAATATTTAATTGTTTTTGTATGGAAGTAAGAAACAGTCTAAGGTTAAAATCAACAGAGTGGAAGTTTGAGGTTTTAACCAGATAGTGATTATTAAAACATTGATTTTAAAAACAGCGGAAGCCCTTTAAAGTTAATTGGACCTTGTTCGTTTTCAAAAATTACGTTTGAGTTTTAAATGAAACAGCAAAAGCGCTCATTTCAAGCTTAATTGATAAGATCTGATTCAATAGAACAGAAGTTTGATACGAAGGTTTTTAAATGAATAGTTTCACTGAAACTGTGTTTTAGTACTAAAAGCAAATGTCAATGACTTACTGAATCCCATAAGTTAATGATATACATATCGGTATCCTGTCATTAATTACTAGATTTTAGTTAATTCCCGATTAAACCCAAACTCCAAAATTTTATAATTAGTCTTAGCTTTACATAGTAACCTTTAGATAATATTAGTTCTAACCATTAGTCCTTGTGGATTTGATATATTTTAAAACTACACGATAGATTGTGCACTTGCAGTCACTACACCCGATAGACCTACAAAGTCGCGATCAGGACCATCGTTCCCGACGGGACTCGATAATAAGTTGGCTTTATATAGCTTTGTCACGAGAGTGAGAGGTTACATAACACGATTTTTTCATGAGAGTGGGAAATTAACTAAAGTTAGAGCCGATACTGCGAGAGCTTAGGGGTCGTACCGGATAGTAGAAATTAAGCATTAATCTTAAACACAGCGAGAGCGCTTTAGGATTAATTAGAACTTGTTCAGTTTTCAAAATGCATTCCTTAATTAAAATGGGAGAGCCAGAGCAAAATCTCATGGTTAAGGAATGCAGCTTTATTCAAAATCATGAGAGTGTGAGGTTCAGTCTTTAAATTGATAGTTTCTACTAAACACATTTTTAACAACAATATAAGCCAGCGATTTATAGAGTCCCATAGGTATGCGGAATACACATTATGGTCCCTCTTTTCATATATATTTCCTTAATGTTATTTTATTTCACTTTTCGTTCTTAGTTTCCCCTAAATTATCATTCATTAACCTTAGCTTTAAAAAGCGACAATAGATTATAGTAGGCTGACATTGGTCTCTATGGGTTCAATAATCTTTTATATTACTTCGATATTTCTGTGCACTTGTGGACGCATCAAGTTTTTGGCGTCGTTGCCAGGGACCAACAATTAATATTGTTATTTTTTATTGTTGCACTGTATAGACTAAGACACTCTTACCTTAATTACTATGTATCATCCAAATTTTTTCTACAACTCTCATTCTCAGTATTTCGAGGAATCACAAGAATCCCATAAATCCGACCTCGAAATACTGATGAAAGATTTCAATGCTTCACTAACTCACTCTTACCCAAATTACCTCTACAACTACCAATCCCAACATTTTGAGGAGTTACAAGAATCCCATAAATTCGATCTCGAAACATTAATCAAGGATTATAATGTGACGTTAACTTATCCTCAACCAAATTTCCTCTACAATCACCACATCCAATAGTTTTAGGAGTAGCAAGAATCCCAAATTTCCACTCTCGACACACTAATGGAGGATATGATTGCGACAATAAATCGCTCTAGGCTAGAAACTATAATGATGGAGCGCTTTATGGAAACACAAAATGTGGCACTAACTAACTTTGAGGAACCACAAGAATACCATAATTTCAACCTCGCATCATTAATGGAGGATTTCGATGCCACACTAACTCGCTCTAGGCTAGAATCTATGATAAAGCACTTTGTAGAGACAAAAACTATCAAAAATGAAGAGATAAGAAATCAAATTCTTCAAAATATGGAAACACTTAGGCAGCTGAACAATGCGCTAGAGTCCCTTGTGACTCACAACATGGCCTTGGAGACTTAAATCTCCTTGGTTGATTAAAAATCTCTAGGACCCTTCCCTAGGGAGCATGTGGATGTTCTAACAACCATTAGTGAAAAACAAATTTAAAATCCTAAGGAGAGTGATAATGAGGTTAAAGAGAGTAATAATGAGGTTGATAAGAGTTCTAGTGAGAAAAGAGTAGAGATTGAGAAAAATAGACTAACACCATCCGAAAGGGAGGTTGTCGAAGAGGTAGATAAGGAAACATCTATTTTTGTTCCTCCTCTCTATAACCCATCTATTTCATTTCTGCAAATATTTGTGGAAGCTAATGTAGATGCCCAATCCAAAAGGTATGTGGATAATATCCACACCAATTCACCTTTATCTGAGGTCCTGCATAAAAAGAGAAAATCTGAGGACCATGAAATAAAAAAACCCAAACTTGAAAAATTGATACTCAAGATAGATCTTGAACCACCACCACAAGTCTAAAAGAATGAACCATCCCACAGAAGAAAGAAAATAAAAGGGGAGGGATATGTGAGATGGCTTGATAAGTGGCCATGGAAACCAAAAACGATTAAAAATTCGATCGAGGAGTCATTATTGAGAGAATCACCATGAGTACTGACACTCTTGAGTCGTTGAGCTACCGACGTTAACCAAAGCGTTGCATGGGAGGCAACCTACGAATTTCAATTTAATGTTTTTGCTTTTGTTTGACTTTGCAGAAAATAAAGATATCATTCACTTGGCACCTATTAGTTGCATGTAGGCAACTATTGAGGCGAGCATTGATCAGATTCTTATTCCTTTTCCCACTTTTTATTGAAACATTAAGGACAATGTTTGGTTTAAGTGTTGTGGAGAAACTTTATCGCTTTCCATTTGCATCTTATTTTGATTTATTATTTTCTAGTGTATTTCATGTCTTTAAGATTTTATCTATTTCCAATTTTTGGTCGAGTCATTATATGTGATGTCAAGTTTGTATGCTTGTTCTTTAATTATTACTGAATTTCCCCAAAATTTTAAAATTTTGACCTCCAACGTCAATTTTCTTGTTGATGCATGACACACACACTCTGAAAGTATATAGGTTGTCACACTTTAGGTTGTGTTAGAGACTTGGAAAATTTTCGATAAAATTGATACCGTTATGACACCCTAAACCCCCTCATTATGTGATAATCAATTTAGATACCCATTATGCCGAGAACTTAGGATCAAGTTTTCAAAGTAGCTCTTAATTAGTTTATATTAGCAGTCAGCACCATCTTAAGCACAAACTACGTAGGAAGTCAATGAATATAAGTTAATGATCCCAAAAATTCCAAAAAAAAATAATTAAAAAATTATTTTCCATAATAAATTTAATATAGGGAATATACCTTTTAAGTTAGGTGACCCTCACCCGAACACTTAATCCAACGGTTGTAGAACATACAGAAATATAATAAAATAATCCATCATTAGTTGGTTCAGAGGTGCCTGGTGCTAGACTTGGTAGGGCAGACTACGGACTGATCCCCCGTAACTACGATTAGTTAAATAAAAGGGGTTACCAAAATTATGTACCAGAACCCCGAGAAAAGGATCATAGTCACTAACTGATTTCCCTACTATGTGTGTGTACAGATAACAGGCTTAATGTGATTGCGCTTGAATGAATAAAGTGAAATAAAAATGAGAGATTTGGTTGAGTTATAATGGCATGATTCGAAATTGTTGCATAAAGAGGGAGTCTTTGAACATTGTGTCGTTACGGTGTCCTTGGTATTGAATAATTAGTACCTATCATTCTAACATTAGCCTAGCAGCCGCGTATGATTTTGATTTGTGTTGTGCCCTTGTTTCAAATCATGCTTAATCATTTCTTTTAGGGTGTTGGTCGATTGCTTGAGGACAAGCAATGGTGTAAGTATGGGGGTATTTGATAACGAGAAATTATATCGTATATTCGAGTCAATTAACATAAATAAGGTTTCCATTTTCCGTTAATTATGTTGCATTGTGCTTTCATTTTAAGTATGTTTCAGGTATTTTCATCCCACAAGGATTACATTATGAAAGAGGAAGAAATGAAGAAGAAAAAAGTCAAATTTGAAAAGTAGCAGAAAGTGCAGAAAGTTCTCATGATAGAAGGATGTGACGATCTTCACAACCCCATGTCACTAGCCACAGGTTCAGTTAGTGTTCCCCTCGGCACACAACACATGCCGCTCGACACAAGTCAAATATGTGTGCCCCTCAGCAAACATGATGTTACGATCTGCACAGGTTGAATATGTGTGCCCCACGACATAAAATGCATGTCATTCGGCACAACTATTTTTTGTTTGACGCACAAAGTTTTCTCCACGCCTTCTATACATAACCACTGATGAAGCCCAATTTCCCATTACCACCCCATGACCTTTTCAAATTCCCATTTTTCCACTTCTTTCTCCACTTTCTCTATTATATTCACTACTTCTCACATAAAGCTGGAAGTAAATTCCATTGTATTTCTCTATATATAGGTGTTAGCTCCTAAATTCGACACCCACAACAAATTGGCCTTATGGGCCAAAAATAGATTGAACAAATCTAAGCTGGAAATACTTCGACAAATTGGGAAATACTTAGAGAAATTTCTAAGTTAAAGTTAATCTTCGACCTGAAGGTTCTTGCGGCCTTCGTTTGAAAGGGCTCCAGGACCTTAGACTAAAAGGAAACCTCGTATCAGCAACAGGTGATTTTGAATCTGAAGAAAGGAGGGAAAATAAGTTCGCTTGGCAGTTGAGGAAAGTAAAGTGGCATGAAGATAGAGGTTGAAGCATATGCAGAAGACACTTGTCCTCATCCTAGAGCAAAGCAACTCCTCGACAGTTACCTAGTTTTTATTATAAATATAGGAAGTTTATGTATATTTCCGTGGGATTAACTAACTGTACAAGTCATTCAATACTATTCGAGTACCCGCTGTGTGAGAAAGAATATTGAAAATGTACGTTTGAAACACCACATTTTATAATCAAAGTATTTTACATTCCTTGCCTTTTCATCTTGCTTGCAAAAATCTATGTTCCCTTGCATTCTATTTTCCCTTGCACTTTACTTGCACTTTTTATCAGATCTCTGCACTTAAAATCTTCTCAACCCCTTTTTATATTTACTTTCTACACTCAGACTCATTTCAAACCTCAACCTCTCTCATTCGGACGTGTGTTCTTTATTTATATTAGCATTTATATCCATACAACACCAATAATTAACATATGTCCTAGTATCAAACTGATTGATCCTGCGAGTAACCAAAAAATTACCCTTCTTGGAAGATCAACGGTTGTTCACCGATCAAAATGGCAAACAAATTGGCACACCTGGTGGGAAATTGCTAATTTTTATTTTGTTTTGCTTGTTTATATTAACATAAATGCTTTCCATAATTTCCTTTCTTTTACAAAGTCTTGTATGCTATTAAGAAGTGGTAAATTAACCACCAACGAGTGTACAACTAGGAAGAGAAATAGTGAAAGTGAAATGGCTAATCATCCAAACAATGGAGAAATACCTCCACCAATTACTATGGGAACAACGATTATACCAATCGTTAGTGAAACTGTCTCTTCAACCGTTGGTTCGGCACCAACGTTAACAGCAACTAAAACAGGACCAATACTTTCGTATGCAAGTCCCAGAGGTCCATTAGGAACACCCCCGCCAAGGGTGAATCTAGGATCTCGACCATACGTTCCCCTAGGATTTTCGACAGCCTGGATAAATCGAGACTAGCCTTATGGCATGCCAACCACTGAAATGGCTAGTCTTATGAATGATGTGTCTACATTTTCAATACCTTTGTTAAGTGCGTCTTCGCCATTACAGGGATCTGGAACGGGTATGGAAAATTTGGGTAGAAACCAACTCTTAGGAGGGGCATCCCATGGAATACCAAGCCTCACAAATGCTTCCATAACAATTTTGAGGCAACAGATGGATGAAAGCAACCATGATATGGTACAAATGTTGGCCCAAACTCTTAGTACAGTGTTGAACCCCCTAATACAAAATACCACCCAGTCGAACCAACAAATGTCAGTGCAGATGACGCGCATGGCTGAATTTTTTGGGGTTCCCCAACCTATTCGACAACCCCAAAGAGCACCAATAAGAGAGAATTAAGGTATAGTCTTAGAAGAAGATGTAACCATTAACCAAAATCCACAACTAGATAGGAGGAACCACAGAGTGGAAATCGAACAAACTAGGGTCGAAATACCCAGATTTCCCCCACTGATCCCTAGAGATTGTGATCAAGGTGTAATGGTGGTAAATAGAAACCAAAATGTTGACGAACTAATACAGCAGGTTCATCACCATAATCATGGAACCGATAATAATCTGACAGCCATGATCAAAAGAATCATGATACAAAATGGAACGAACATTGGCTTTCATAGGCCAAACTTTACATCCCCATTGTCATAGTATATCTTGCAAACAAATTTACCCCCTAGGTGGAAAGTTCCAAAGTTCACTAAGTTTTCGAGGGATACGACGGAGTCCACTGTCGAACATGTAGCGAGATATTTGATAGAAGTTGGGGAATATAAAATAACGAGAGCCTTAGGATTAAGTACTTCCCAAGTTCTCTAACTAAAAACGATTTTACTTGGTTTACCACCCTCCCAGCCAATTCGGTCCACAATTTCGACTGCTCAAAGCCATATGCTTTACACAAGTGCCTGAGCATGAATTAGTCAAAATGGTAGCAGGGGGGCTAGATTATTCTATTAGGAAAAAAATTAGATACCCAATACCTGAGGGATATGGCCCAATTGGCCGATGGAATTCGACATGTAGAACGTCTTAAAATTGAAAAAGCTAAGGCACCTAAGACTCATCGAAGAGAAAGGGTAGCCCATGTCGAAATGGATGATGACGATCCAGAGACATCTAGTGATCTTATAGTTGTCGAAGAAAGTGAAATAGATTTAGCATAGTTAAAGCAAGGGTCGCCATAGTCTTGTAGACTGTTAGTGCCCTCAAATGGGAAGGATCCTACTTAGTCTGAAAAGAATAATGATAGATTCTCAAAGAAAACATATAGTTTCGATGTCACGAAATGTGATGAGATATTTAAATTGTTAGTTAAAGATGGCCAAATTATAGTACCTCCAAGGAAAAAATGCCTCCTTTAGAACAAAGAAAGAAAAGAGGTTTTTGTAAGTATCATAATTTTTAGGGCCATAAAACTTCACAATGTTTTCTTTTCATGGATCTCGTTCAAGGAGCTATCAAAGAAGGAAGACTCAAATTTGCTGACAAACCTCCAATGAAAATCGATACAAACCCATTGCAAGCTGATGCCCACTATGTTGAACCAGCAGGCATCGACATGGTCGAAGTTTCTGAAGACTTCGTCAATAAGCCAGTTTTTGGCAATTTCACTGGGAACATCGCCAGAAAGACTGTCGAAGGGGTGAGAAGGGCTACTGGAGGCCTAAGCAAAGGGGCTACTGAAGGCCTAAGCAAAGAAGCTACTGAAGACTAAAATAAAAGGACTACTGTAGGTTCTTACTTGGCTGCCGTCAAGGGTTCGGTAGAGGACCTTGAAGCCAAAATGCAAAAGATGAATCTCGCTGCCAAGAGCAACGTAGAAGTCAATATGGTTGAAGCATCTGAGGCAAAGGCTTCAGAAGAGGCCATCAGAAAAAAGGAAGTGAGTCAAACTGCATTTCCTAAAGAGAATGAGAATCTGGCATATTTTCTGCAAAAATGCCAGAAAAAGAAGTCTGAAGTCATGTTGTGTTCAAGATGTAGCTCCATCTTCGACAAAAAGGCTGCAGAACACATACAGGGCGTAAGGGCAGCAAAAGAGAAATGGGCCACCAGTGCCCAACCCAACATGGTTTTTGAGGTTAGATATGATCCCATAAGAGGATATCAGAAAGGACCAATGAACTAGGCGAAGAGGCCATCAACTTTCAGGCCTCCAACAAATGTCCTCGTGGACACTTGGCTAAAAACAGCAAACAGGAAAAGGCCCAATGAGGATAAATGGCAAACATTCGATGTTCCAAGAGGATCATCCTTGGCATATAGGAAGGATTTACAAACTACAACAACAAACAAAGTTGCTCATGTGTCGAGCAACTATAAGGGAAAAAACCCCATGTCTCACTCCTAGTGGAGAAGATATCAAAGACGGCAAAAAGCCGAAAGAGAGGCTACAAAAGAGCCTAAGCCTGAATCAAGCACAAACGTACCACAAAGAATAGACAAAGGCAAACAAAGAAAGCCTTTGGAAAGGAAACCAATTTCTAGAAGATTGGTGTGGCCAGAACAAGGTGAATCAGATGAAGAAGATAATTTCGAATCTGATGCTACTTTAGATATTATGGTGAATGTAGTATCAGTACTACCCAGGGAGTACGACCGCCAAGTCGATGTTGAAGAGATTGACTGGGAGGTCGAACAGGAAATAGCCAAACATAGGCCAGTGTGTTATTATGTGATGAACAATGGTTGCATCGAAGAGAAAAATGCTTTCTTCGAGCCACCTACTGAGGCAATGAAAAATCACCTTAAACCCTTGTTCATAAGGGAAAAGATAGGGGAAATAACCATCAACAAGATTCTGGTTGATTGTGGGGCTACAATAAATATAATTCCCCAATCTATGTTGAGGAAAATGGGCAAGGGGGATGGAGATATCAAACCCCATAACATGTTTCTATCGAACTATGAGGGAGGTAATGGAACTACTATTGGGGTGATACAATTAGACCTCAAGGTGGGAACAATTCTTTGACCAACTATGTTCATGGTCATTTCAGCGAAGCCCAACTATAATCTACTCTTAGGTAGAGAATGTATACATGGCATAGGTGCAGTGCCATCTTCGATGTATCAACAGGTTACAATTTAGCGCCCTGATGGCATAGTGGAGAATATCGAAGCCGACCAAAGTTATTACTTGGGTGAAGTTAACAATGTCGGAAAAAATAGCTTCGACAGAAACTTGGCTCACATAGAGCCATGCAATACTCCTGACTTCGATTTGGCACCAGCACCAAATTCCTTTTGCTCCCTCTACATGCATTCCGACCACGGGTTCCAGTGGGATAGAGAAGATTTATCAAACATTGACTATGGAGGAGTTGATGAAATACGGCCAACGAGTTGGGGAAGTGAATTTAGTGCTGATGATTGAATCACGAGCTTTACAAAAGATTTCGGCATATGTAGCCGAAAGTAGAATGATAGCGGCCTTAGAGGCTGAAGTCAAATATATGGCTCTTAAAGCCAATGAGAAATTATTTCTTCCAGAAGGTCCTGGGAAATACTTCGAACTGGAACCACGTTACTCGAAAGGGGAAGAAATGCTAAACTAGTAGCTAGATGCCATTTACGATGATGCGACTTTGGGTTTTGAAAAGGATCCATTGGAAAACAGTGTTAAAATGCTAGCGCAAGATCCTCTGGAAGAAATAGACCTGGGTGAAGGTTTGGTGAAAAGACCAACATACATTAGTGTGAAGATAAATCCAGAGCTCAGGATCAAGCTAATCCAATTTTTGAAGGAGTTCAAAGATTGCTTTGCATGGGATTATTATGAAATTTCTGGTCTCGACAGAGAATTGGTAGAGCTTCAACTACCAATAAAGCCTGGAAAAAATCCTGTCAAGCAAACTCCAACGCGTTTTTGACTAGAGATCTTGTTGAAGATCAAGACGGAAGTCGAAAGACTGCTGAGGTGCAAGTTCATCTGAACAACCAGGTATGTCGAATGGATTGAAAATATAGTACCTGTTATAAAGAAAAATGGTACCTTAAGGGTGTGCATCGATTTTAGAGATTTAAATGCTGCAACACCCAGAGATGAATATCCAATGCTTGTGGCAGAAATGCTTGTTGATTCTGCTGCTGGCTTCGAATACATGATTATGCTTGATGGATACTCGGGGTATAATCAAATTTTCATTGCTGGAGATGTGTCAAAAACAACATTTCGATGGCCTCAGGTTTTAGGCACTTGCAAATGGGTAGTGATGCCTTTTGGCCTAAAAAATGTCGGGGCAACATATCAAAGAGCAATGAATTCTATCTTCCATGGTTTTATTGAAACTATTATGTAGATTTATATTGATGATATTGTTGTCAAATCTGTTTCAGGGAAGAATCATATGGACCATCTTCGACAATCCTTTGAAAGGATGAGACACTATGGTCTGAAAATGAATCCCCTAAAATGTGCTTCCGGCGTAAGAGCAGGGGATTTCTTAGGCTTTGTGGTCCACAAGAAGGGAATTAAATTAAACCAGAACAAGACCAAATCCATTTTGGAATCGAAAGCGCCAACTAGCAAGAAGGAGTTTCAATCTCTACTTGGCAAGATAAATTTCCTGAGGAGATTTATATCCAACTTAAGTGGAAAAACGCAAGCCTTCTCACCACTACTTCGACTCAACAAAGGAGGATTCGAGTGGGGGCAAGAACAGCAAGAGGCTTTTGACAAGATCAAAGAATACCTCACCAAGCCACCTATTCTGGTACCTCCTTGTAGAAATAGGATTATGAGATTGTATATAGCTGCATCAGATAAAACTTTAGGAAGCATGTTAGCTCAAGAGGATGCGAATGGTGTCAAAAGAACCATTTATTACCTCAGTAGAGTTTTAAACGATGCAGAAACTAGATATAGCAAAGTGAAAAACTATGTTTATGTCTTTACTTCTCGTGTACAAAACTCAAGCAATATATTAAACCCGTTGATGTTTACGTTTCGTATCATTTTGATGTTTTCAAATATATGTTGTCGAAACCCATCTTGCACAGTCGAATTGGAAAATGGGCACTTACATTAACTGAGTATTCATTAACCTTTATGCCTCTTAAGGCTGTAAAAGGTCAAGTGGTAGAAGACTTTATAGTTGACCACTAAATAAATAAAGAATCAATCAACTACATGGAGATCGAATCGTGGAATTTATACTTTGACGGTTCTAGTCGTAAAGATGGAATGGAGTAGGAGTTATGATTATTTATCCAAATCAAATTCCAACAACATTCAAGTACAATATAGAAGGTTCTTGTTCGAACAATGAGGATGAGTACGGAGCTCTAACCGTAGGCCTTGAAATCTTGTTGGAATTAGGGGGAACTCGAGTCGAAATAATGGGAAACTCAGAGTCAGTTATAAAGCAAGTTACAAAAGAATACAAATGCATAAGAGAAAATCTTATCATGTATTTTGTAATAGTAAATCGTTTGTTGAAAAACTTTGAAAAGATCAACATTCGACATATACCAATAATGGAAAATCAAGTGGCTAATGACTTAGCGCAAATTGCATCTGGGTATAAACTTTCGAAAGAGAAATTACAACAAGTAATTAAAGTTAGAGGAAAAGTAACATTAACTAAGTTGTCTCCAACGGATTTGAAAATAACAAAACTGGGGTACGCTGACCAAGAAAACTTTGAAATTGCATTCATAGATAATCTAACAGAATAAGATTGGAGAAAGCCTATAGTGGATTATTTGAAAAATCTAGTGGCTTCAACAGAATGAAAATTAAAGTATAGGGTGATAAGTTATACTCTAATGGGAAACGAGTTATTTAAAAAGACGCCTAAAGGGGTGTTATTAAAATGCCTAAGTGAAACAGAGGCATACATAGCCCTTTCAACTACACATGCTGGAGCATGTGGAGCACATCAAGTATGCCATTAAATGAAATGGTTATTGTTTTGACAAGGACTATATTGGCCCACTATGTTGAAAGATTGTGTTGAGTTTGCAAAAGGATGTCAGGAAGGTCAAGTACATACATGTATCCAGCACGTACCTACAAGCGAACTTCACTCAATTGTGAAACCTTAGCCTTTTAGGGGATGGGCTTTGGATCTTATTGGAGATATTCGACCGGCATCATCTAAAAGCCAGAAATACATATTGGTGGGCATTGATAATTTTAATAAATGGATTGAAGAAATTACTTTAGTCAATGTAGACCAGGAAAATGTCATTGAATTCATTCAAAAGCACATTATATATAGGTTTGGAATCCATGAGACAATAACAATTGATCAAGGGCCAGTCTTTATTGGTCAAAAAATGCAAGAGTTTGCTACAAAAGTGGGGTTCAAACTATTAACATCTACGTCTTACTATGAACAAGCTAATGGCCAAGTCGAAGCGACAAACAAGGTAATAATTAGCTTAATAAAGAAGCGTGTGGGAAAGAAGCCAAAGAATTGGTACAAGACTTTAGATCAAATTTTATGGGCTTGTCGAACTTCTCCTAAGGAATCTACCAGAACGACACCTTTTCGACTAACTTATGGCCATGATGTAGTATTGCTAGTAGAAATTTGTCTACAGTCAACAAGAATTCAGAAACATCAAGAAATCCCTTCTGTAGCTTACTGGAATGTGATGTTAGACGAAATGGTTGATTGGGACTAAGAAAGACTGGGAGCTTTGGATCTCTTAAGGTTACAAAAGAAAAGAGTGGAAAAATCTTACAATAAAAGAGTAAAATCCAAGACATTCTTGCCTGAGGACCTGGTATGGAAGGTAATTCTCCCAATGGATTGAAAGGATAGGAATATGAGAAAATAGTCTCCTAAATGGGAAGGACCTTTTAAGATTATCCAAACATTGTCTGGTGGCGCATATGAGTTCGAAGAGTTAAATGAAGATCAAAGGCTCTTGAGAGTAAATGGTAAATACTTGAAAAAGTATAGACCTGTGCTTTAAAAGATTAAAATAACCAATGTTTAATCTCAATCGAGTTAAAGAGCCAAGATGGAAAATGCATTAAAAATCCAAAATGGCTAAAAGTCATTACAAAAAACAACATGATTATACAAATAAATAAAAAAAGTCAAAATCAAAATGGGAGGTTGGCTTTGATTTAGAAGTATTTTATCTTCTGCAGCTCTAAATGTCTTTCGCACAAAGCCTTTGACTGATGAAGTGTTTCGATTTTGGCATCTAATGTTTGGGCTCGTTCAGCATATTCTAATCATTCATTGAGTTCCTCTTGACTCTCAGAATCAGTGCTGATAGTGAGAAGTTCTTCCTTTCGTTTATCATTAGCAGCAATCTTAGCCTCTAACTCTCTGATCTGAGCCTTCATACTGGCTGTATTTTGGTCGATTTCTTCAACTTATTTCTGCCTGGCCTCTTGTACCTTCGACAACTCCTTTATCTTTGAAGCTGACTCAGTGGCAGCACCCTAGGCAGCAGCCACATGACTATTGGCCTCCTCAATTTCGCGATTAAGAGTCCTACGACGATTGTAGTCAGCTGAGACCTTATCGATGATCGAAATCAAATCCAAAATAACGCTGGAAATATCAGGTGAAGCAGCAAGAAGGTCAACAATTCTTAAAGTAGTCTTTAGAAAGGAAGGAGCAGTAGGTTCTCCCTCTAAGGTTAGCATCAAATCTCTTTTAAAAAGTTGCACCTTAACCTTTTGAAGTGCCTCCTCAAGAGGAGATATTGAAGTAGATTTGCCATACGTAGTCGAAGCACTTTGATCAGAAGAACTTCCTCTTCCATCGAGAATGGCAGTCAAGTAGACAAGAGGATTATACTATTTTAGTAGTTCCAAATCTTCCTTAGTACGGGACCCAGTCGAGGTGACTCTCTCGTTTGCAAAGCGAGTCACATTTGCTCCGACAGATAAATCCTGTATCTGGACAGGGGTAGCTTCAACATTCTCAGAGTTTCTTGCTCCCCTTGTAAGGGTTTCTCTTTCATCATTCGCCAGAATATCCTCAGTTTGATTCTCTCGCTCCGGTGCGCCTTCCCTCTCCGTTTCAACTACATCATCAGCAACCTCATCCTCTTCATCCTTCTGCCCATCATCAATAGCCCGTGGAGTCGCAAGATTCGCCTGTTCCTCACTAGGAACTTCTTCATTTTGCTTCCCAATGGCTTCAACTTGAGGCCCAGAGGTTTGGTTCACCTCGCTAGCGGAGCTCACAAAGGATCCCTTTGCTGAAGAAGGCCTATAAGTCGGATCACCCTCACTGTTTATTAAAGTGACAGATTCTTCTACAGGTGTGAGGGCCTGTTTAGAAGTACCAGCAGTGTCCTGAGGATTATAAGATTGTTATCAAAACTATTGCAAAAAAGGAAAAAGGGGGCTAAGTCAATAAATAATCTTAAAGGGTCGAAGTGATTACCTTAGGAGGAACTTCAGCAACAAGACTTATATTATCGCTTTCACTGAGATTATTCAGCCTAACAGCTATCTCTTGTTCCCTTGGCTCTTTGATGATGACGGAAAGAGGTCTCGACTTAGTAGCTATAACCTTGACCTTGATTTTCTGACGAGGCTCAGGAATAGGGGCTGGTTTGTTTAATTTGTGCCTCTTAAGAGGGACAGGAGGAGATTCTTCTTCTTCATCACTGAAAATTTCAATTTCTTGAACTTTCCTTTTCTGTGGAGTGGTTTTAAATACCCAAAAAGAAAGGAGTCGAAGGCATCGGCGTCAATATTAATATATTGAAAATAAAAATATAGCAGAAATTTTTTACCGTTGGTGAAGGTTTTACAGAAGGGTCTACTCCCTTTGCGCCTTTAGCGACTTTCTTGGTAATGGTCCTTTTGACGGCTAGAAACTAAACAAGTATAAGCTAGATGTAGAATGATTGAATCGAAGACGATAAGAAATTTGCTTTGAAAAGAAAGATTACCCTTTTTGATCTTGTGAGAGACCAACATAAATGCCTCTTGAAGGTGGTCAGCAAAGTCTTTTTCGTCAAAGAATTCTTCATCATAATACTGCTTCCACCAGTCTTCAAAAAGAGGCGAACACAGGAAATTGAGCTTAAAGTCGAACAAAGTTAGTACGGTTCGACCAATGTACCTACCAATATGCTTGGTAGCAGCATCCTCTGAATAGTATGCATTATAAAACAGCAAAAGCTTTTCTCAAGAATAGATTGGTGAAGGGAGTGTCTGGATATTACCAAATTATCGAGAGACAAGATTCGGTTGATAAGCAATCAAACTGACTTGATTCTTCAAACTCTTGAATCTCAGTTGTATGATTCTTGGGCGAAGAAATGACTCCCAGATAGCCACATACTCATCCACATGGTCATCTTCATCAGATGAAGGATATGGTCGAATAAACCATTCTGGACCAACCTTTCTACTAGCGAAGGGAGCCATTGTCGAGACAAATTCCTTACGCTTTGCAAACATCATTACAAAGCTAATAAACTCTTTTTGGAATTGTTGACCCTCATCAGTTGGAGTCAACAGGACTAATGTAGTGCCTTTGACCCTTCAGTGTAGGACTTTTGGGGCCCTCTTATTAATCTTATTCTTCTAAGGAAGAAAATATTCAAAGGTGGCGTTGAGCCAAAGTTAAAGAAGCCAAAATGGGCCAGAAGGGAGAAAATTTGGACTCATACAGGTTGGTTAAAATCAATTCAGCCAGACAAAGGGGATAGCCATGATGAAGTTGCGTCGCAAGGATGATCATCTTCTTAGTCACTTGAAGTGACTTGGTGCAGTAAACGAAGCGAGATAACCACAAATCTAGGAAAGATATGTGTTCCACTTCAGAGACAGTGCTACTAGACATGTCGTGGAAGTGGTTGATGAATATGGTGTATGTGGGTTTCATGGCCGAAAACCCGATAGCATCTTCAGATAAATCTTCTGGGTCGAAATAGTCACCAGTTGGTCGAAGACCAGTAATGGCTGCTATGTCGAAAAGATTTGGGGTCACCATTCCATAGGGTAAATGGAAGGTGAAATGCTTATTATCCCAGAAATACAGCAAAGATACCAACATGAAAGGGCAATAAGATAACCCCGTCTTCGACAGCATGACCAAGTCATAAATCCCCATATCCTTTCAGATTTGGGCCTGCACTTTTTCCATCTTACTTAGCCATTCTGAATACTCTGAAGGAAGACTAGGGCAAGATCGAAAGATCTTGTTCCCATTGTTCATAAACTAAAGGTTGATGTCTTCCTTCATTTGAGAGTGTTAATGGTTAGCAGGGGTTGCATCCTCAGGGTCATTCTTGGGTTTCTTCGTGCAACCTATAGGCTTGAGCCTAGGGTGAGTTAGTAAGAAGGTATTATTTTGTTTTTGGTTCTCGAAGCATGAAAATAGCGGGTCAGACATGGCGTACATGTGCCCAGAATACTTAATGGGAATGAGTAACTGAGAGTCATAAGCTTCACGCCATCCTCTGTTCATGGGTTCAGAAACAAACCTTTGCTCCCCAGTCAAAACAGGAACAGGACTAGTGGAAAAGATCTCTGGTTGTCATTGTAAGTCAGAAACATTCTTAGTTTTGGGATTGTTTGGTGCGTTTGAAAGGAAAGCCATGGTTGAAGGTAGTGAAAGAACGAAGAAGATGAAGTTCTTAAGAATTTTTCTTTGCAAGGAAATAAGGAATATTAGGAGTTGTAAAAAGTTCCAAAGAAAAGGATTTGTGGATATTTATAGTGTTCAGGGAAGAGTATTTTCCCTCAAGACCATTTAATGCTACAGAGTTTGTGGGGCATGTGGCGAACATTGAGGCAACTATCATACAGGTAATGGAAACATTTTCCATACTTTTATAGGTTGTGGGGATAATGGCCATCATGGAAGAATAGTAACGGATGATTGACAGCAACATATTGGGAAAAGGTAATGATGACTCCGAATACCAGCAGTGGTTGGTAGAAGGCGAAAAGTGCACGATTGACTTCTGTGGCCAAAAAGAAGATAGGTGTCGAGTGGGAATCTCAAAGAATGATGATTTCTTCTTGCGTTGAAATTGACATTCTTGGGGGGCAATTTTTTACCTCCTAAATTTGACACCCACAACAAATTGGCCTTATGGGCCAAAAATAGATTGAACAAATATAATCTGGAAATACTTTGACAGATTGGAAAATACTTTGAGAAATTTCTAAGTTAGAGTTAATCTTCGACTTGAAGGTTCTTGCAGCCTTCGACTGAAAGGGCTCTAGGACCTTTGACTAAAAGGAAACCTCGTATCAGCAACATGTGATTTTGAATCTGAAGAACGGAGGGAAAAGCAGTTCTCCTGGAAGTTGAGGAAAGTAACGTGGCATGAAGATAGAGGTCGAAGCATATGCAGAAGACATTGTAAGTACAAAGTGCGCCTAAGAGGGGGGGGGGGGTGAATTAGGTACTTTAAAAATTTCTTGTTTTTAGTGATGATGGATATTATTTTTGTGGTTTATGGTGAGTTCATGAAAGAGTAAAGAGCAGAAAATTAAAGAGACACAAGCCATATATCCTGGTTCCCCTCACAGTCCGAGAGTAATCCAGTCCTCTTTCAACATGAAAGAGATTTCCTTATTGTGGCAAACTTAAACAAGAACTACCAAAAACCAAGAACAATTCTCTTGGACCAAGAACAATCCTTTTGGATTTTCACTATGTTAACAATGAGAACAATCCTCTCAAAGTGACTTCACTTGTATCCAACAATCCTGGAAAAACATGATTTATAAAACCACTTAAACTTATTTCCAACAATCCTGAAAAATAAGCAAGTATATACCAATATTTGATTTGAGTCAGTTTGAATAGCAATGATCACTTTGAGTGATTTAATCGATGAATTGATCTTCTATTCAAATGATAATAGTATACAATGACTCAAGATATATAATTCTCAAAGTTTTCTGGTTAATAATATGTGAAAGTGTGCAGAACACTTGTGTATGAAAATGTATAATAGCTTGAGTTTTATTTTTAAAAATTCAGAAAATATAATTGGAAGAGGTGTTGAAATGATTTTGAAAATGAGTTTTTATATGTTAATAGCACCTTTTTGAAACAGCGTGAAGTTTTATAAATGAATCATGAGCAATTGCCAAGATTGAATGAAAGGTTTCCATGAATTGGTGTTATGAACAGGCATGTGTAAAGCTGCTGTTTTTCAAAATCGTGCAGCATGCAATTGATTGCACCCTTTGTGTAAATAGATTGCACGGGGTTTCAATAGCTAGAATTTCAAATATTTTGAGTTTGCAATCGATTGCACAAGAGTGTAAATCAAATGCATATGAATTCTATAGTAAAAATTGATTGAGTGCAATTGATTGCACAAACATGCAGATCGATTACACTTAGAAACAGTAGCAAAAGATTTGAAAAATTGAAGCATGCAATCGATTGCACTAATACTAATATGTAAATCGATTGCACTCAAGTAAAAAATGATTTTTAGTTTAGAAAAACTTGAGTAAGGATTTGGACAATATAAAATATTTCTTTTGACCATTGAGAATCTATGTCTTAAGTCCAAAGTAAGTATTATCATTATACCTTGAAATTTTGCTAAGTGCTTGAACTGAAGACTTTATCCACAGATGCTTTTAGCTTGATCAATAATCTTTTCCTTCTTTGTCAATCATGGTTTGTCTTCATAAAAAAAAGTGCATTTGAGAAACAATATTGCTTGATGCGTTGTAATTTGCGGAAAGAGCTTCTCCCCCTAAGATGCATAACTCCCCCTTTGTATGAGAAGGTTGGAATCCTTTGAATTTGTTCATCTTGGTTGAAGAGTACCTTAAAAATTTAAGATAGGAAATGTACAAGCATAAAGTGCCACATCCTTCTCCCCCTTTGACATTATCAAAAAGAAGATAAAGATGCAATAAAAATGGACAATAATAAAGAAATTTTGAAAAAAATATAATTAACCATGCATCACAAATAGTGATGGACATAGTAACATAATGATTACAAAGAAATCTAATAAACAAATAAAACATAGCATAATTGAACAAGGACGTAACAAAAAATAGTATAAATAATAAAGTTGGATAGAACTTCATGGTTAATTCATGTCATGGTTGTTATAAAACCAAGATCCTTGAGTTGGAAATTGTTGTTGTAGAGGAGGTTCTTTTTAATGTTGTGGAGGTGCAGCTGGATTATTTGGGTCATATGGTGGAATGTGAAGATGAGAGTAAAGGTAAGAAAATTGTTGATTCACATCTGTGTGGAAGTCATTAATCCGGGTTGTTGTAGAATCGTTGATAGCATTCCATTGGTTGTTGATGTTGGTGTTCATGGAAGAAAAGTTTTGAGACATGAAATCCATAAGATCTTGATTGCTTGGACCAGAGGGAGCAGTAGGTGGAGGAGGTACAACTTCACCACCTTCAACTTTTTGATCGTTTCCTTCATCACCGACCACATCTTCACCAATGTAAGTTATAGTTTTTGTTTCCGAATTATAATGAATACCCATTCTTGAGTCAACATTCTTGACTGAAATCTTATGCAGATTTGGATACATATTAACTTTCTCAAACCCAGCAAAATCAACTCCAAATTCTTCCATAACTAATGTAACAAAGTAAGCATATGGTAGAAATTTCGATTTTGCATCAACCCTCAGCATATGAACCATTATGAGCCTTGCCAAATTTACACTTATGCCTTTCTTTCTTGCATAGATCAGTTGCATTTCCAGGTCATTCACAGTGCAGTGTTTTCCAGTGTTACCTGCACTCCATGAGTCTCTAGAGGGAATGACTCCTCCTAGGCCACAAATCCTTTTGTCACGGAAATCAGATTCGCTTAATCTCCCAATGTTGTAATAAAATTCCTTTTTCTTGTAGTCATCCCATGCCTCATTTTCAAGGTCGTACAAAGAGCTTCCAGTGTAGGGAAAATGTTGAATCTCACCAACAATCTCAAGGGTTAGAGAGATTCGTGTACCCAACACATATGTCACCATCTTGCCTTTGTGAGGAGTTAAATTGCTGAAAAATACTCTTACCAGATCCGGATAATATGGACCAAATGATGAAATTAATGGTTCTAGTCCATAAGCAGTTAAATCATTTTGAAAAGAGAAACATTCCTGGGGAAAGGATGATAGCATACCATATTTAGGATTGGACACTATCTTTATTTGGAAATCCTTTGTGAATCTTGCTTCTTATTCTTCAGTGAGAGATGAGATTAATGGATTCTCAGAGGATGAACCAACCTTTTTCTTCCCTTTCTCTGAAGCTGACACCTTTGGTTTTTTCCTTGAAGCCATGGGTATGGTGTTTTTAGGGTTTGGAGGGTTTTAGGTTTTTGAGAGAAAGATGTTTGATGAGCTGAAGTTTGGATATGATTTGTGAGTAAATAGAAATGAGTGGGTTGTATTATATCTAATGAAGTTTAATTGGCTTTTCAATAATAGAGATGAGCTTGGGAATATGAGAGAGAGAGAGAGAGGAATTCTGACCAAGAAATATTTTTGTCATGAAAGCATGTTACAGTGGGTGCAATCGATTTGCATACAGATGCAATCAATTTTCAGATAAACCAAAAGCAAAATAAAACTGAAACACACAGAGTGCAATCGATTTGCACTGAAATAGAAAGGTCAAAATTAAAACACTCAGTGAGCAATCGATTTACACTATTGTGCAATCGATTTGCATCAACCAAAAATGACTAAAAACATATTTTTCTTAAACTTAAACACCACTTAACATATATATTCACATATAACAACATTAAGACAAGTAAATAAAATCATAACAAGGATAGAAATCACCTTATATGTCGTGTTCATCAAGAATGCCAAGCTCTCGTTGAATCATGTAAAACGGTTCTTTTGCCAGAGGTTTAGTGAAGATATTGGAAAGTTGATTATGAGTATCTACAAATGTTACCTTGACATATCCTTGAAGTACATGATCACGAAGGAAATTATGTCGTATATTTATGTGTTTAGTTCTTGAATGCATGACTGGATTCTTCGTAATGTTTATTGAACTTGTATTGTCGCACCGTAGAGGAATTCATCCTAGATCTAGTGTGTGATATGGTGGCAGAACCGACTGTTAGTACTGGTTTGTGTTTTTTGTTTGCAAAATATCGCGGTAAGCAAGAGTCACCGTCGACTTTTATTTTATCCAATCAGGAAAAGGAAAAAGAACAGAAACAAACCTTTTTCGAGATGTTTCTGAGTAAGGGGGTAGATTATAGGATGGGAAGGTGTTAGCACCCTTTCTATCCATGGTTTTCCATGGGCTCTTAGGTACTTGCTCATTTTTAAAATTGCTTGTGTGTGCTTGCTTTGAAAAGTTTTGTTTTACTTCGTTTTAACCCTTGTTTTTGTCCTCAAGAGTGTTACGAAGTTGTTTTTGAAAACTTTGTTTGGGAAAATGTTGGTGTGAAAAAGTTTTTGTTTGTTTGAGAAAGTACCTAGGAACTAATCTACCTACTCGAAAAAAGTCTGTTCGTTTTCCTTTTAGACAATGCCATCCCATTATTGAGAAATAGGTAGCACTTTCGTTGGAGTTTTTTAGGGACATTCGAAGGGACATGTACGATCACAAAAGCAATGTTAGGAAATGTTAGTAATTATCCTAAAGCCTTAAAGATCTTTTTCCGAGGAAACATATGAATGGGTCCTTTTAGATCTTCCGGGGCTAGAGGACAACCACTAACAAACCTATACTTCATGACCTTTTAATTGAAGGCAACTGGAGTGGAGTAAACCCTAGGAGTGAGCATGTGCGAGTGTATGTTTTCAGTTAATTTATCTTTTCACATTTAGGATTTTTTTACCGTATTAATTTTAAGTTAGTCTTTCCATAAAATCCTACTAACATTCATCTAAGCAGTTTAAAGTTTGCGGAAATTAAAATGCGGGAAAGTTAAAAGTCCTAGCTATTACAAGGCTTTTGCAGATACATAATTATTTTGGGCTGAAAATAAAGATGCGGAATTTAAAACCCTAATTACTATTACAAACTCAGAGCAGTTACAATAATAAAAAGAAATTAAAATGCGCGCGACGAATTAAATACGAGAATTATTAAGAATCCTAAAAATATAATTGAAAAAATATTTGGTTATTTTTAAGAAAAGATTAGGTTATGTACAAATTAACCCTAATTTATAATTGTTTTAAATTATGAAAAAAGATTAAATTTCCCTAAATAATTAATCTAATTAATTAAGGAAATAAAATATTTTTAAGAAAAAATATGATTTTTTAGGATTTTTGTGATTTTTTATTTTTATGATAAAAAAAATGATTTTTTTGTTATTTTGTAAAAAGGAAATAATGAATGAAATAATTGCAAAAAAAGAAAATAAAGAGAGAAAAAAATCAAATTGGGCCTGTTTGGAATCTAAAAAGGGGGTGCACTGCTGAATTGTTTAGGCCCAAATTCATGGTCAGCCCAATCCTTGCGCCTGATTATGTGCATCCTCTTCTTGATGGTGTACCATGGTCCTCCTTTGATGGAGCGCTGAATTTCGATTAGTGATAATCCAGTGGTAGGATGATGAATGCATATGGTAGACGCCTGGCAACATGATGTACATAACCTGCAATTAAATATTAAGAAAACAATAAAACGCTGGGACCTGGGATCGAACCTAGGTCCTTTCGCTTACAAACGTGCGCCTTTGCCGCTGGACCATATGTTTTTAATTGTTAATATAAAGAAAACAATTGATAATATATAAACACAAGTGGATAAACAAAAACAAACAAAATCGCGCCAGCCATTCGAACTGGCCAATGGTTATCAGCCACGTATCTTCTTCTTCCCCTGTCCATCATTTTAGGTTTGCAACTTTTACCTACGGACAAATTTCCATGGCTATAACCCTGTAACTTTAAAAAATTCACAACATGCATGATAAATCAATTGTGAGTACATAGATCAATCTGTCTTGATCTCACGAGCATCATAGTACCCTCTTCATGGGCAAACTTAACCTGTAGAAAAATCCCTAAAACGACACCTCAAACCCTAGCAATGGTAATCCTTATTATATGCATCCAAACACGTAATTAAGCATGCAAACACAATCTGAATAATGATACAAACATGAATATATGCCTAGAAATCATTAACCATGCGTGAATTGTAAAATAAAATTCAAGAATGTATGTGCAAACCGCGGATCTGCAATGAGCGATTCTAGGCTTGGGGAGGCTTGCAAATGGTCCTGTTAGCTTTTGGAGGTGTCTTGGAATCGATTAGAAGCTTTAAATTATTGTCAATTTCCCTTTAAATGAGAAACCGATCCACTCTTTTTTGCCAATTTTTTCAGTTTTATTTGATGCCCTCACGACCTTAAATCCTTGTTCTTTTGGATTGGTTATGTTCTTTATATGTAGTAGAACTGATTAGGTTAACAAAAACAAATTAAATCTTTGTGAATCATGAAAGTTTGATTTGATTTTGCTCTTGTATTATGTCTTCCAAATGCATCAAAATCATTCCAATTTTAGCCATTCTACCCTTGCACGATTTTATTTGGTCATGCTAGGTTGATTTGATTTGATTCCTACAAAAAAAGTCAAATCAAATTCAATCATTTGTATTTTTTTAAATTTATTTGATTTAATTTAAATTTTAAATAAAAAATAAAAATAAAATAAATAATGAAGCAAATAATGCGTGGATGCTGATTTGGGTCGTGGACCATGTTTCCAACAAGATACAATCATGAAATGCTAGGCCCATTTGACAAAAAAAAAAGAATTTTTGAGCACATTTGACTTTTGGAAATTTTGCAAAAATGGTCAACTTTGGCAAGGCGTATCTCCTCCAATTTTAACCCTAGAGAGATGTTCTTTGACTTTTTAGAAAGCTTAGGACGTCCCCTAAACAACACTTTTAGTTTCATCTCAATTGGGTCTTCCATGTTCATGTAAGAAGCTTTGACCCAAAAGGTGTTTTTGTTGACTTTTCAAAAGGAGCTATAATGTAGAAATTCATATCTTTTTATGAGTGCATATTTTGAACTTGTGGGATGAAGATGAGTTGTAGGGAATTTCATCCTCTTCAAAATCATCCTTGGATGGAAATTTTTTGATAAAGTATGAAGAAGTTATGCTTGGTCAAAGTTTGGTTGACTTTTCCTATGAAACCCTAATTTAGCAACTTTTGGGTTTTGATGAATTACGAGCATTCCTTGAGGAATCATGATCAACCCTTTATAAAATGATGGATATCACTTCAAAATGTTGATGTTGACCAAAAATGTTTAAGTTTGTCTATAGGTGGGCCACAATTGACTTTTGACCTAGTATAGTTGATTTTCAGGCATCTGAGCAATTGACTGAGAAAACTTCTTGTGCAAGGCATGAAACTTGACATGGATGATCTTGAGAACATATTAGGACCATGGAAAGAATTTTGGACCTTTGGAGTTCCCACACCCTGAGGAAAATGGAAACCCTAGTTTGAGGTACATTGCCTTAAGAGAGAGTTTGTCTGGTCAACTCTTGGGGCATCCCTGAGAAAGTTGAGGACCTCAATGGGCATGTGTTGAGTAAAATGAGAGGGAAAATTTTGGGGTACAACAGATGCCCCTGTTCAATCTTCTTAAACCTGAGGATGTAGATTGGTTGTCTTCCTTTTGTAATCTGAAGGTGGAAGATGATTGAACACTAGAGTGCCCAAAAATTTGCACTCGTCTAGGATGGTGCTGGACTGTGTGGGTAGTATCGGGAATGGGCTTACAGATGCCATTTGAAGGAAATGACGGAAGATCGTCGGAGATGGGCTTAAAGATGCCATCCGGAAGATATAACGGAGAATCGTCGGAGATGGGCTTAAAGATTTCATCCAGAAGATGTTGATTTCCCGAGATATTCCTTTAATGAGAACTCCTGTTCCTGTTGTTGAGGAGGAATCTGCTGAGGAACGTTGGTCTCTGTCTTGGGAGGAATAGAATCTCAGGAGCTTCAGTTGTCCGTTACTCTACTGGGGAATCATCTCTTAATCGAGGAGGTGAAAGTGAACTGCTATTTGGTCGTGCTCCAGGCTTTACAGTGATTTGCTGAGGATAATAAGATTAACTGCTACTTGGTCGAGCTCCAGGTTTCACAGTGACTTGCTAGGGAGATGAGATTAAACTTTCTATCTGGTAGTGCTACAGGCTTCGTAATCTCAAAAATTGTTATCTGGTCGTGCTCCAGGTTTCACAGTGTCTCTTTCCGCTATCTAGTCGTGCTCTACTCTTCACAGCGTCTTATACCGTTATCTGGTCGTGCTCCAGGCTTCACGGTGTCTTATACCACTATCTGGTCGATTTCAGGCTTCGTAGTATTAAGAGAAATCAAGATATTATTCGGTCGATTTTCGGGCTTCATAGCTTGAATTTGAGATATACCACTATCTGGTCGATTCCAGGTTTCATAGTATTTTGGAGAAATCAAGATATTATCCGGTCAATTTCCGGGCTTCATAGCTTGAATTTGAGATATACCTTTATCTGGTCGATTCCAGGCTTCGAAGTATTTTGGAGAAATCAAGATATTCTATGGTCGATTTCCGAGATTCATAGCTTGAATTTGAGATATACCACTATCTGGTCAATTCCAGGCTTCATAGTATTTTGTACTGTTATCCAGTCGTGCTCCAGGCTTCAAAGTATGATTGCGAAATTAAGTTGTTATCCGGTCGATTTCCGGGCTTCATAGCTTTTAAATTGGAATAGAAATCTTAGTATCGATTTGGCTGAACCAGGGAAAGGTCTTGAGTTGTCATCAACTGGGAGAGAAATCTTAGTGCCAATTTGACTGAACCTGGGAGAGGTCTCGGATTAACTTTGACTGGCATAGAAATCAGGGGAATCATAGTGGTGATTTGGTTGACCCAGACGAAAGTCTTAGAACATCTTCAACTAGAATAGAAACCTCAGTATCGATTTGACTGAACCAGAGAAAATTTGTGAGAACTTCAACTGGGAGAGAAATCTTAGTATCGATTTGACTGATCCCGTGAGGGGTCTAGGATTAACTTTAATTGGCATAGAAATCAGGGGAACCTTAGCGGAGATTCAGCTGACCCAGGCGAAAGTCTTAGAACATCTTCAACTAGAATAGAAACCTTAGTGTCGGTTTGACTGAACCAGAGAAAATCTTGAAAAGTGTTGGAATATTTTCAACTGGAATAGAAACCTTGGTGTCGGTTTGACTGAACCAGAGAGAACTTGTGAGAACTTCAACTGGGAGAGAAATCTTAGTATCTATGCGACTGATCCCAAGAGAGGTCTCAGGTTAACTTTGACTGGCATAGAAATCAGGGGAATCTTAGCGGCGATTCGGCTGACCCAGACGAAATTCTTAGAACATCTTCAACTAGAATAGAAACCTTAGTGTCGGTTTGACTAAACCATAGAAGGTCTTGAAAAGAACTTGATTGCATCTTTCCTTGAAAGGTAAAGAGTTAGTCGTATGTAATTTCTTGATGTATGAAATGTATTGAGTAATGATGTTCTCAAAATAAATAAAATTGTGTTGTATAATATGCATGTACATGCTGTTGTACCCCAATTTTTGCCCCTAAGATTACTCTATCATATCATATCAACTCGATCATAACAAGATCACATTAGGGTTGGTTCTTCCTCTTTTTTTTCCTATCTTTAAGTTGGCTCTTGAGGAATCTCCAAGCACCTTGGTTGAGTATTTTGTATATGTGTTGTTGACTAACTTCTAATCAAAATACAAAAAAATATTTATCTTTGTCTTTGTATATTTTTGTTTTATAGGTACCAAGTCGAAGCATCTGACAAATAAGGATTTATGGTATTATTTTCCTCTATTTGCAAAGAAAAATAATTAAAAAATTTCATTTTTTTCACTGATGCAATAGATTGCTCTTAAAGTGCAATCGATTGCACATAGTGTATTTTGCGCCAATTTTGAAAAAAATACACTGTGCAATCGATTTGCACTATAGTGCAATCGATTGCACAACGTGAAAATTAAAAAAAAAATCAGCATTTTAAACTTGTCAAATTTTGGCTCCAATTTTCCTTCACTTTTGAAAGATGTATCATTAATTCAAATTTTAGTTCCAATCTTTCATTTTTAAAAAGAATTATCATTAATTCAAATTTTGGCTCTAATTTTTGAAAGAGTTATCATTAATTCAAATTTTGGCTCCAAGAATCAATTACCAAATTACCACTAATCCCAATCCTAAAACTCTATAAATAGAGCTCTCATTTCATTCAAATTTCAAGCTTTTGATAGCCAAATCCACCTTGCTAAAAAATCTCTCAATTCTCTCCATCTACCAAATTCACTCAAAGCTCCACTTTCAAAAAGTTAGTAAGCTTTGCATTGAAGCTTACTAATCTTTGAGCTAAACCTTCATCCAAACACTTTTTCTCCATCAATTATCTACATCCAAGCTTGGTCAATTGATTCTTGTGGTTGAATTGAAGCAAATTCTTGAAGTTGTTTTGATAATTCTCTAGATCTACCTTTGGTAAGTTGGATAATTCATCTTTCACAATGTGATCTCTTGGTGATCTTTGGGATTGATTCTTTGAGCATTATTTTGTGATTTCAATGGTGTTATTTTCTCATAATTTGATGGAATTTTCGTGCTCAAGTGGATCCATGATCATAAGGTGTTTGATGGAAAGTTTGAACAAGAAATTGGCCTTTAGAAATGCTGTTTTTGCTACTGTAACAGTGTGCAATAGATTGCAGTAACTGTGCAATCGATTGCACAGAAGCAATTTTGCATAATTTTTAGAAAATTGTACTGTGTAAATCGATTTACACAATAGTGCAATCGATTTACACGGGGACAGAATGCATTTTTTTTCCTTGTTTTGGGGCAGCTTTGATCCAAAATGATTTTTCTACTCACTCCTTTTTTATTGTTGGTTTGGATTGCAATTTTAAATGTCCAATTTGTCTTTAAACTCAATGGACTTTGTGATGTGGATGAAGTTGGATAAATGTTCATCAATTCAAATCTACCTAAGAGTGAATTATTTAATTTATTTTTGGTGCTTTGGATTAATGATATGTTTAGTGCTTTAATCCATCTAGAGGAGTGGTTGAATTTAAAGATGAAAGAATTTTGAAATGGTGATCCAAATTAGCCTATCATTTCCCTCCCTCTTCATCTTATCCCTTTCTTTTTTTAATTGTGCTACATGTTAAGGGATGGTGATGTCTATATCATTTATCTAAACATGGAGTACATAGATTTCTATTGACCGGCGTCAAAATAGGTGTTACTTCTACATAAGTCCACTTACAATTGCTTAACATAGCGCTAAATTTTTTCCCGATTCGAATAAATGATCATTCGTGGCCCAAACTTATGATTGCAAGCCCAAGTATGTTAATTTGATCTCTTTGATCCAATAACCTTGAGATTTATTGTGTGGAGGCTTTGGTTCTACCAATCCTCTAATGGATCTACAACACCTCTGGTCAACGCGGATCACTTAAACATCGTTGATCATTACATGTTGCCCTGTGAGAATTCCAAAATGGATGATATACTTGACAAAAAGCAAATGCAACTTGTTGTGTGGAGGCTTTGGTTCTACCAATCCTCTAATGAGTTCCAAATGCAAGTTTCAAGATGGTCATCCAACTAACCACTAATTACTAACAATTAACTTTACTTTACGCTTTTATTTTCATGCTTTATGTACCATTTACTTTTAGCATTTTACATTTCATGCTTTTTTCATCTTTGCTCACTTGCGCATTTACTTTTATGTCATTTTTATTTTGCTCACTTGAGCTTTCCTTTCTTTTTAAAGACACCTAATAATCAACATGAACCATAAAAATCATTAATGATACTTGGACTACATGGTTACTATCCTTTGCATTATGGAGTGATGGACTTCTTGGACTTAGGATTAGAGACCTTGGCCTATCTTGGAGACTTTGTGACTTTATTTGATATTTTGTCTGGAGTTCTTGAGGTTTACCTCAAGACATTGGGTTGTTTGGTTGTTTTGTGTGCAGGTTATTGAGATTACGATCTTTGTTTGTAATCTGGAATTCACCCGTATACAGCCGTTACTCTGCCCAATTTTTGCGAAGACTTAAAACACTTGAAGTTTGGTTCTCTCAAGAGGTCTAGTATCTTTGCTTGCTTGGTTTCAATCCGAAGAATGGGAATTCTATATTGACTCATAATGTCAAGTATTGGCTTCTTGTTGGTTAGATGGTTCTTATCCCTAGATTTTACCTTATGCTTTAGGATAGCCTCTTCTTCTCCTCCCATCTTCTTTAATTTCAAAATATCTTCTCCCTCCTTTAAAAAAAAACTCTTCTTGTTTTGAAACTTGAAACATTTTCATAATAAACTTGGACTTAGGTTCATGCATCTTCGAAACATTTTCATAAATAAATTTCAATCAATTTAATAATACCTTGACCTTTTTTTTGTGAGAAGACTAAAAGTAAATCAATCTCATTTCAAACCATTTTGCCACTTTGGCTTTTATCTTTAAACTTTTCTCAAAAGATTAGACTCTTGCCAATCCTTGTAGTGATGCAAACAACTATACTTCTACAATATGTAGTGAAGTGAGATATTTTCCACTTGGGTGTTGAGTGAGGCATTGTTGATTTTAAAATCCAAGCCATATCCTCCACTTTGAGATGATGCAAATTCTCCTTTCTCATGATTGTGGGTTGTAAGTATGTTTTTCACACGGACAATTGTGATGATGTCTTATCTCATAAAATCAACCAACACACTTGTGTTTCAAATTTTTAAAAGAGGAACTACGTGTACCCTGATCCCCTATTGCACTAAAGGTGGTACATAGGAACTAAAGGTTCGCAACCGCGGCGGGTGCAAAAATCATAAAAATATTTCTTTTCTCACCTCCACCATCCATTTTATATACAATACATTTTTATAGCAAAAATATACAGATTTTTTCAAAGAGGTTCCTGCAGAGTACCGTAGATGTTTAGGGTGCTAATACCTTCCCTTTGCATAACCAACCCCCTTACCTTGAATCTTTCCCCCTCTTTTTGGGTTATTCTCTCTTTTCCCATTCCTTTGGAAACAATAAAGCACGGTGGCGATTTTTATTTTGATTTGTATAAAGTCTAGTCAATCCAATGGCTTAGTCTTGCATATTTCTACCGCCACAGAAAAATGGTGACTTCACTGGGGAAAGATTGACCTCTTGCTGGTCTATCCCTAAGTGGGTTAAACCTATCTTTGTTTATATTTGTATATGTGCTATTGTTGTTTATGTGTTATATTTTGTATATTTGTTTGTCTGGATTTTCCTGGTTTACAGGGTGCTTGGTGATTACTCATAAGTCCTATACCCGGACTTGGCCAAACTTTAAGATAGGACGGGCGGTATAGTCATATTAACTTTGAGGGAGTAATCCAAAAAAAGGAGGCATGAGATCCCCCACTCAGTGGAGGCCCCTTTGACTGTAGTGTCGTTTACCGAGTAATCGAGAAGACGTACTGCTTTCGACCTGGGAGCCTGCCGAAGCTGAGGACCGTAGATTACCTAACCCCTCTTGGCCTTTTAGGTGTAGTGCGGAAGCTATAACGGAGTAATCCGGAAGTAGTTGTCACGCGATACTACGCTCGGACGAGTCTTTCTTGAGAATATTACTAATTACCGAGTTAATCGGGAAGTTGGTAATATCCGAAGGAAGGATGTAGACTCTGAGAACCTCTAGAACCTTGTTCGGCAGGTGATAACTTTTTAGACCAATACCTTATGGGTAGTACCTTCGACCTCATGCTCGTGACGTTGAACCTATGAACCCTATATGTGTGATCTTGTGTGTGATTGTTGCATCATGCATCCATGCACTCATAAGCATCTTTTGAAAAAACAATATTTCAAGGGATTTAAAGGTTGACTATTTGTGAATATCTCAGGTACTTTTAAACCATGGATTCTGGAAAGAGAAAGACCGGGAAATACAGTTTCAAGGATCCTAAGATAGATAAGTTAATCAGTCTAATTCCCGAGATCGAGTGTTCTGCATACTTTCGGAAGAAGTATGGATCCATTATTCCTCTCATGAAGCTGAAGATGAAGGAGGGTTTTCTCTCAACTTTGGTCCAGTTCTATGATCTGGTGTATCACTGCATTACTTTTCCTGATTATCAGTTGATGCCAACACTGGAAGAGTATTCCTATCTATTGGATTTACCTGTTACCGATCGCGTTCCTTTTACTGGTTTGGAGGGTGAGCCAAAACCACATAAGAGTTTCTGCTTTGATTCATCTGGGGAAGTCTGAGGTGGAAGCTCATATGACTACCAAAGGAGGGATTCGAGGATTACCAGCTCAGTTCTTATTGGAGAAAGCTCGTTACTTTTCCAGGATGAAGAGTACGGTTGCTTTTGAGGCCATCTTTGCTTTACTCACCTATGGATTATTCTTATTTCCTAATGTGGACAAGTTTGTCGACATTAACACTATCAAGATTTGCATGATTGGAAACCCGTTTCCTACACTGTTGGGTGATGATTATTACTCTGCTCATCTTCGGAATTCTTATCATGGGGGAATGATTATCTGTTGCACGCATTTGTTGTATCGGTGGTTTACCTCTCATATGCCTCAGTCTGACGCCTTTTGGGATGTCAAGAAGGAACCCCGTTGGGCTCCTAAGATCATGGCACTTACTCAATCGGATATTGATTGGTATTATCGAGCTTACCAGGATGCGGAGATTATTGACAGTTGTGGTAGTTCCCCCAATGTGCCTCTTCTTGGTACAAAGGGAGGAATTAACTATAACCTTGTTCTTGCACGGCGATAGCTTGGTTATCCGATGAGGGATAAACCGAACAATATTCATCTGATTAGTTTATTTCTGAAGGAAGGAGAAGACCATAGGGAAGCTAGGGAGCAGGTTGTGAAGGCCTAGCGTCACATTCATAAGAAGAGTAGGAAGGATTTGGGACCTAGGGGTGTTGTTTCTTTGGAGCCATATCTTCAGTGGGTCCGATCGAGAGCCATTCCGTTGAAGATGCCGTATACTCGAGAGACACCCATGCCTGATTTGTTTGTGAAGACCACTCCTCCCTTATTAGATGATCTAGAAGAGCTGCAACTTGCTTTGGTTAGGATGCAATAGGAAAGGGATGCTTGGAAGAACAAGTTCCAAACTTTAGAGAGTTCCTACAAAGCAGACCTGAAGGAGAGAGATGATTTGATCGAGATCCTTGAGAGTCGAGCAATAGAGTCTATGGAGAGGCAAGGAGATTTATTTTCTCCTAAGCCTCAAACAGGTGATGTTTGTTCACTTCCTGATTCAGATGATTGGAAGGAGGTTGCCATCAGACATGTGGAAGAAAACCAGAGGTTGAGAGCTCAGATTGCCAGGCTCACAGGGAAGCGCATTCGTACAGATTGATCTCTATCAGTTCCTTTTCTCAGGATTTTAGATTGTATTTTCATCTTGTACTTGGGATCATTGAAACTTGTAACCCATTTCGAAGTTATTATAATAAAAGTTTTCAGTATTTCAAATGCGTTGTTATTTTGATGTTTGCAATATGTCTGTAAATCTTAAATCCCTTAAAATATTAAATGATAAAATAATAATAATCATATACATTGCATATCATGCATCATATTGCACATGTTTTTTCATTTGTTATGCATATCCATGTGCCTTACCCAGCTTCTTTACTTCATTCAGCAAGCTGACTCATCACTGCAACACTCGGGCTAATTTCAAAAAGAAGATGGACAACTTAAAACAGGAGAATCGCGAGTTGTACGAAGAAGTTTCTGCTTTGAAGGTTGGCTTGGCCAACTTGACTACTCTGATGGAAGCTCTGGTGGTTGCTCAAAATCAGCCACCGAGTGTTCAACCTCAACCAATAAGGGCAAGTACTGAAGTTCTGACTTGTCCTGTATCCGCTACTCTGGCTGTTGTTCAAAACCGTATGCCTCAGGGTTATCCGTGGGGAATGCCAGAGAATTTTGCACCTGAAGGTTTCAATTTGGGTCCTCAAGATGCTCCAGTGGTTCCAAATGTTGTTACTCCTGCACCTCCTGTGGTGCATACTGTTCCTGCTGCACCTCCTTCGGTGAATTTGGTTCAGTTTATTAATGAAGATGTGTGTCGTCCTTTCCCTCCGCCGAGTGAAGACTTGGGTCTTTATGATAGAATGGATGATTTCCAAGAGCAGTTTGATAGAATGCAAAGAGAGATGAAGGCTCTTAGGGGAAAAGAGTTGTTCGGGCAGAATGTGAATGAGCTGTGTTTGGTCCCGAATGTTAAAGTGCCTGCTAAGTTCAAGGTCCTGGAATTTGAGAAGTACAAGGGCAACACTTGCCCTCGTGCTCATTTGGTGATGTATGTGAGAAGGATGTCTACCCATACTGATGATCAGTGTCTGCTGATTCATTTTTTCCAGGATAGTCTGACCGGTGTTGCGTTGAAATGGTACATGAGTTTAGACAACGTCAACATCCATACTTTTAATGATTTGGGAGAAGCATTCATTAAACAATACAAGTACAATGTGGACATGGCGCCTGACCGTGACCAGCTTAGGGCCATGGTTCAGAAAGACAGAGAATCATTCAAAGAGTATGCACAGAGATGGTGCGAAGTGGCTGCACAAGTGATTCCGCCCATGGAAGAGAAAGAAATGACCAAGATTTTTCTAAAGACGCTAGGAGCTATCTACTACGAAAGAATGGTAGCAAGTGCCCCAAGTGATTTTACAGAGATGGTAGGAATGGGAGTCCGCCTAGAAGAGGCAGTAAGAGAAGGCTGTTTGACAAAGGGTGAAGGATCTGGAGGTGTGAATAAGCCATCTTACGGGCTTACAAAGAAGAAAGAGGGGGATACAAATGCTGTTATGAAAGAGAGAAAGGTAAACGCTCCTAGAAGGAATTATCAGCGTCATCAGCAAGTCGCCTCAGTTACTCCTGTTATGAATGACACTCCAACTACCGTTGCTTATCATAGACCATCCCAGCAGGGGAATCAAGGGTATAATCAGAGAAGGGAGAACTATGATCCTATTCCCATGAGCTATGCAGAGCTATTACCAGCATTGGTTCAGAAGAAGTTGGTCCAGACACGACCACCTCCCGCTGTACCATCACCATTGTCGTGGTATTACAAAGCATACCAGACGTGTGCCTTTCATCAAGGAGCACCAGGGCATAGTGTTGAGAATTGTTATCCTTTGAGGACTGAAGTGCAAAGGTTGGTGAAGTCTAGAATTTTATCTTTCAAAGACGTGGGACCTAATGTGAAAGACAATCCTCTACCCAAGCACGGGGGAGTGAATGCTGTGAATATGGTGGCCGGTTGTCCAGGTGACTTTCGAATTTTTGACATTAATCTGGTTAGAGGAGATTTGGTGAAGATGCACGCAGATCTCTGTGAATTCAGTTATTATACGTATGACCATGCCGGTTGTGCTATTTGCAGTACAGATATACAAGGTTGCGAGAAGATAAAGGCTGATTTGCAGGAGATGATGGATGAAGGTTTAATCCATATAATCAGGCCTAGGGAGGAATATGAAGAGGAAGTGAATATGGTTTCTGGATGTCCTGATGAATTCATAATTTTTTATGTGGAGTATTTGAATGAGAACTCTGTGGTTTCGCTGAAGGACGCACAGCAGGTTGTGCGCAATGGTCATAATGCAGTTTGGGGACGACTGGTGGATCCACCCGTGAACAAGAACAGAACTGGTTTGGGTTTTTCTTCGAAGAATGGCAAAGGCGAAAGTTTGAAGTCAAAGTCTCCTGTGAACAGTTATCATGATGTTTTCCGCAGCGGAGGCTACCTCCATCCAATTGGTTCTGGAATCAATGTTGTTGAAGAAGATGAAGCAGAGCAGGAAGTACCGAATTTTGTGACGCATAGAGTCCGAGTTCAGAACTGGGTCACCATTGATGTTCCTTCTTGCATACATATTTCAAAGTAATTTGTTTTGTTAATCTGTTTCTTTCTTTGAAAAGCTTTTACTCTGCCCAAGGTGAAAGTATTGTATGGGCTTATCCGTTTACTTTGATTTTTAAGATCATTAATAAAAGTTGTCTTTGCTTCCAAAAATATGTCTTTATTTTCTGCTTTTTCTTGGGAAATGGTAATCAAATAAAAAACCCTTTCAAAATAAATGATAACTGAAAATTAATCTGCATGATCACTTGTTATATGTGTCAGTTTCTAAAAGCAATCATAAATCATATGTGCAGATTAATTAAAAAACCCGTTGAATGCAATGACCCTGCACCCTCTCCCAACTTTGAATGTCCTGTGTTTGGGGCTGAAGAAGAATATTATGATGAGATTCCATAAGAGGTCTCACGGTTGCTTGAGCACGAGGATAATACCATTCAGCCATATAAGGAGCCTTTGGAAGTGATTAATTTGGGTTCAGAAGAAGATCCGAAAGAGATTAAGATTGGAGCATTGTTGCATCTTGATGTGAAGAGCGGGTTGATTGAGCTGTTGAAAGAGTATGTGGATATTTTTGCTTGGTCTTATCAAGACATGCCTGGTCTAGATACAGACATTGTTGAGCATCATTTGCCATTGAAGCCAGAGTGTCCGTCAATTAAATAAAAGTTGAGAAGAACCCACCCAGATATGGCAGTAAAGATCAAAGAGGAGGTCCTAAAGCAGATTAATGTTGGTTTTCTTGTGACGTCAGTGTATCCTCAATGGATTGCCAATATTGTCCCAATACCGAAAAAAGACGGAAAAGTCCGCATGTGCGTAGATTACAGAGATGTAAATAAATCTAGTCCAAAAGATGACTTTCCATTGCCTCACATTGATATGTTAGTGGATAGCACAGCAAAATTCAAAGTATTCTCGTTCATGGACGGATTTTCCGGGTATAATCAAATAAGAATGGCTCCAGAGGACATGGAAAAAACAACGTTTATCACACCCTGGGGAACATTCGGTTACAGAGTGATGCCCTTCGGGTTGAAGAACACTGGTGCAACGTACCAGAGGGCTATGACAACCCTATTCCATGATCTGATGCACAAGGAAATTGAAGTATATGTTGATGATATGATTGCCAAATCCCAAACTGAAGAAGGGCATATAAAAGATTTGTTGAAATTGTTTCAGCGTTTGAGGAAGTTTCGTCTCCGCTTGAATCCAAATAAATGCACCTTCGGAGTTAGATTGGGGAAATTGTTGGGTTTTATTGTTAGCCATAAAGGAATTGAAGTTGATCCTGATAAAGTCAGAGCAATTCAAGAAATTCCAGCACCAAGAACGGAAAAGCAAGTCAGGGGTTTCCTCTGGCGTTTGAATTATATTTCCAGATTCATTTCCCACATGACTGTAAAGTGTGAACCGATCTTTAAGTTGTTAAAGAAAGATCAAGGTTGTGTGTGGACGGATGACTTCCAAAGGGAATTTGAGAGTATTAAAGAGTATCTGCGTGAACCTCCTATCTTGCTCCCTCCCGTAGAAGGAAGACCGCTGATTATGTATCTAAAGGTGTTAGATAAATCCATGGGTTGTATTCTGGGACAACAGGATGAAACGGGAAAGAAAGAGTTCGCCATTTATTATCTCAGCAAAAAGCTCACTGATTGTGAGTTGCGGTATTCCACGCTAGAAAAGACATGTTGTGCTTTTGCCTGGGCGGCAAAGTGTTTGCGGCAGTATATGTTGAATCATACCACTTGGTTGATCTCCAAAATGGATCCAATCAAGTATATTTTTGAGAAGCCTGCTCTTACGGGGAGAATTGCCCGCTGGCAGATGTTGTTGTCTTAATATGATATTGAGTACCGCACTCAAAAAGCTATTAAAAGTAGTGTGTTGGCAGATTACCTTGCTCACCAACCGGTGGAAGATCATCAGTCTGCAAAATTTGAATTCCCTGATGAGGATGTGATGTTCTTGAAAGTGAAAGATTGTGATGAACCATTGCCTGAGGAAGGCCCTGACCCTGAATCTCATTGGAGTATGATTTTTGATGGAGCGGTGAATGCTTATGGTAAAGGAATTGGTGTTGTGATTGTCACTCCTCATGGATCGCATATTCCTTTTACTGTGAGGCTAACATTTGATTGCACTAATAATATGGCGGAATATGAGGCTTGCATCATGGGTCTTGAGGAAGCTATTGATCTCAGAATCAAAATTCTAGATGTGTATGGTGATTCAGCTTTGGTAATAAATTAGATTAAAGGAGAATGGGATACTCGTCACCCTGGCTTGATCCCTTACAAAGATTATGCTAGAAGATTGCTACCCTTCTTCAATAAAGTTAAATTCCATCACATCCCTAGAGATGAAAATCAAATGGCGGATGCTCTGGCAACTCTGGCTTCCATGTATCAAGTGAATTCTTAGAATGATATACCCCGTATTACAGTTTGACGGCTGGATAGGCCCGCTCATGTGTTTGCGACAGAGGAGGTAGCAGATGAAAAACCTTGGTATTATGATATCAAGCATTTTCTTCAGACTCAGGAATACCCGATTGGTGCATCGAGAAAAGATAGAAAGACATTGAGAAGATTGGCAGGCATTTTCTTCCTCATAGAAAATGTGCTATACAAGATAAATTATGTCATGGTTTTGCTCAGATGCGTGGATAGACACGAAGCAGACATGTTGATGCATGAGATTCATGAAGGTTCATTTGGCACTCATGCTAATGGACATTCGATGGCTAAAAAGATGCTAAGGGCAGGTTACTATTGGTTGACAATGGAATCTGATTGTTGAAAATTTGTAAAGAAGTGCCATAAATGCCAGATTTATGCAGATAAGATCCATGTGCCTCCGACACTTCTCAATGTAATTTCCTCCCCATGGCCTTTCTCTATGTGGGGTATTGACATGATCGGGATGATAGAACCCAAAGCTTTGAATGGACACCGTTTCATTTTGGTAGCGATTGACTACTTTACCAAATGGGTAGAGGCTGATTCTTATTCCAATGTTACCAAACAAGTGGTTGTGTGTTTCATCTAAAACAATCTGATATGCCGGTATGGTGTGCCGAGTAGAATCATCACTGACAATGGCTCAAATTTGAACAAAAAAATTATGACAGAACTCTGAAGAATTCAAGATTGTCCATCACAATTCGTCTCCATACAGGCCAAAGATGAATGGGGCTGTTGAGGTTGCTAATAAGAATATCAAGAGAATTATCCAGAAAATGGTTATTACTTATAAGGATTGGCATGAAATGCTCCCTTTTGCTCTGCATGGATATCGAACACCTGTCCGCACTTCAACTGGAGCAACCCCGTTCTCCCTGGTATATGGAATGGAAGTTGTACTCCCTGTTGAGGTAGAGATTCCCTCGTTGCGTGTGATAATGGAAGCCAAGTTGACAGAGGCTGAATGGGTCCAGAACAGGTTTGACCAATTGAATTTGATTGAAGAGAAGAGGATGACAACTTTATGTCATGGGCAGTTATATCAGAAAAGAATGAAGAAAGCATTTGATAAAAAGGTCAAACCTCGTGAATTCAGAGAAGGCGACCTCGTGCTCAGGAAGATCATGTCTTTTAACACTGATTCTAGGGGCAAATGGACTCCCAATTTTGAAGGCCCGTATGTTGTCAAGAAAGCCTTCTCTGGTGGTGCATTAATTCTTGAAACTATGGATGGCAAGGAGTTCCCACGTCCCATGAATGCTGACGTAGTCAAGAAATAATTCGCCTAAAGAAATAAAAGAACAGCTCGCTAAGTTGAAAACCTGAAAGGGCGGCTTAGGCAAAAAGGAGCGTCTCGGTAGGCTGAAAACCCGAAAGGGCGGTCTAGGCAAAAATTAGAGACATAAACAGAATAAATTCCCCGCTAAGTTCAAAACCCGCAAGGGCAGTTTAGGCAAAAGTTAGGTATTTTTCTTGGTAAGTAACTACGTCAGACAACACTTGATCGTTGAAGCAACAATCTTCTCGGATCCTCACCATTCTTCAACAAAAGCTGCTGCTCAGGACTTCAAAAGTTGTTAGGGGAATGGTGGTCGTTGTATCTCAATGTATCTTTTCCATTATATATTACCATTTCCCAAACTTTGTAATCATCCATGGAGTCTCGCCATTCGCAGACTACCGTTCTATTAATAAAATTCGAGCTTTTGCCCAATTCTTTGTGTTCTTATTTTTATTTAGCTTGCAAAGACTTCATTTATTACTAATAATAACTTTCAAAGCAAAAATATAAAAAAAAACAAAATTGACTTTTCAAAAAGAAAGACATCTTTACAATTAAATTTACTTTGGGATTTGTGATGAAACAATGACAACAAAAATGGCGATCCTTGGAATGAATAAACTCCAGTTGTTTTAAGAATATTTACTTCCTTCGTGAAGGTTTTTCTCAGGTCATCTTGTTGGTATATGCGCAATATTTGTGTTTTTCTCAGATAATTAAAGACGATACCAGTTGGCGTAAGGTACAGTATTAGGTTTGTGATCCCATGATCCCCGGCCAAGTCTTGGTTCGCTTTTGATTTTGAGTTTGCATGGTCAGAAGCCTCTGTCCCAGGTTCCCCAACGAAGTTTTCCCTCATATGATGAAAGGTTTTATTCCCTTGGTGTGCTAAGATATCGCTCTTTTTGCAGTATTGGCATTAGTGTTGACTTCTTGATTTCCCAGGAAGACTACACCAGGGCATCTTTTGTTGGAATAGGTTTGGTTGATATGAAGACTCAATCTAGTATTTTCCAGTGAAGGCCTTGTTTATTTGATAGAAGTCCTTTTTCCCCAGTGAAGAATGTATCTTTGTTTCCCCTCAATGATGTGGTGTCGACCTCCCCAATGAAGTCAGTATGAAGTCCCTGGTAGAGGTCTCGATGATGAAGTATTGTCTCCCTTAGTGAAGTCTGTATGTTTTTCTTCCTTCAATGTGGGCCTGATTTCCCCAGTGAATGTTTTGACCATTTGGTTTCCATTTGCCTTATTCACAATCAGTATCGAAATCCCCAGTAGGAGTACGGACTGTGAAACATTTGTTTTCCCCATGGAAGTCTGTGTGTTATTCCCTGGGAAGGTTATCCCAGGGCATCTCTTGTTGGAATGAGTATTCATGATGAAAAGTTTTCAATCCTCAGTTTTCTTTTCTCCAGGGAAGTGGGTTTGAATTCCTCAGTGAGGTTTGGTTGTCTCGGTGTCAGTCTGCTTTATTTGAGACTAGTTTTGCAATATTCAGTAGGCGCGTTGTTTTTGGAAAACTGGTTTCTCCGATGAAAACGAAAGAAAGATGTTCTATCCCGGTATCTGTTTTATTTAGCTACATCCGGATTATGTTTCTCCTCAGTGAAGTTAGGACAGACAATAGGTTTGGTTTCCGCAGTTGCTTTTACCTTTCTTGGATTGATCTTTCTGGTTGAAGTTTAGACCAATGTTGTTAGTACCTGAGGCAGTTTTGTTCGATTATGTATCCTTTTACCAGCATATGCACGATATCACTCATACATTCATACATGCATCATGCATTGTTACAAATCATTTTTTATTGACATTGTGTTCAAACCTTCCTGCAGCGCTCCTTGCTTAGTTGGATTTGGTTTTCCCTCTTGAGTTTATTTCTCAAAGGATGTATCTTCTTTGGCCGTCTTGCTCCAGTTTGTTTCTAATTGGATTCGTGGTTGCATGACAATATTATTTACTCTGGATTTCTGAGGACTTTCAGCTTTGATTTATGCATTTATTTTGCACGAGAAGACTTTATCTCTTCAGCAGGAATAATGTGGCATTTCCCCAGGAAGTCATATCTCATTTCCCTAGGAAGTCATATCTCATTTCCCCAGGAAGTCATATCTATTTCCCCAGGAAGCCATATTTCTATCCCCAGGAAGTCATATCTCTTTCCCCGGGAAGCCACATTTCTACCCCCAGAAAGTCGTTTCTTTTTGCAATCCTCCATGATAACAAGCAACAGGTATCTTTGTTTGAGCAACTCGTGCTTCCCTGTACAAGTCGACGTAACTTTTTTTTGCTATTTCCTCTATGAGTGGTTAACTTGCAGTCCGTCGTCAGTTTACGCCAGTGGATGGCAAGACTTTCAAATTCACAGAAATTGCTCGTTGTGAAATCTTTGGAAGTGGAAGTCTCTTTATTTGAGACAGCTTACATATTACCCTTTCCAGGCGGAATTCCTTGGTTAAGGAAGAAGTTGAGACCCGTTCAAGGTGAAACACCAGAAGTTTGGGGAACATATGATATTTTCAAAATCTACCTTCAGTGAATGTTGGTAGTGCATCGGCAGTGAACGTCGGTGTTTCTTATCTTTTTGCTATCATCAGTGAACGGTGGTAGTTCCTCGTCAGTGAACGGCGACGGTATGATATTTTCAAAATCTACCTTCAGTGAATGTTGGTAGTGCATCGGCAGTGAACGTCGGTGTTTCTTATCTTTTTGCTATCATCAGTGAACGGTGGTGGTTCCTCGTCAGTGAAAAGCGATGGTATGATATTTTCAAAATCTACCTTCAGTGAACGTTGGTAGTGCATCGGCAGTGAACGTCGGTGTTTCTTATCTTTTTTCTATCATCAGTGAACGGTGGTGGTTCCTCGTCAGTGAACGGCGATGGTATGATATTTTCAAAATCTACCTTCAGTGAATGGTTGTAGTGCATCGGTAGTGAACGTCGATGTTTCTTATCTTTTTGCTATCATCAGTGAACGGTGGTGGTTCCTCGTCAGTGAACGGCGGTGGTATGATATTTTTAAAATCTACCTTCAGTGAACGTTGGTAGTGCATCGGCAGTGAATGTCGGTGTTTCTTATCTTTTTGCTATCATCAGTTAACGGTGGTGGTTCCTCGTCAGTGAACGGCGGTGGTATGATATTTTCAAAATCTACCTTCATTGAACGTTGGTAGTGCATCGGCAGTGAACTTCGGTGTTTCTTATCTTTTTGCTATCATCATTGAACGGTGGTGGTTCCTCGTCAGTGAACGGTGATGGTATGATATTTTCAAAATCTACCTTCAGTGAACGTTGGTAGTGCATCGGCAGTGAACGTTGGTGTTTCTTATCTTTTTGCTATCATCAGTGAACGGTAGTGGTTCCTCGTCAGTGAACAGCGATGGTATGATATTTTCAAAATCTACCTTCAGTGAATGTTGGTAGTGCATCGGAAGTGAACGTCGGTGTTTCTTATCTTTTTGTTATCATCAGTGAACGGTGGTGGTTCCTCGTCAGTGAACGGCGATGGTATGATGTTTTCAAAATCTACCTTCAGTGAACGTTGGTAGTACATCGGCAGTGAACGTCGGTGTTTCTTATCTTTTTGCTATCATCAGTGAAGGGTGATAGTTCCTCTTCAGTGAACGGCGACGGCATGATATATTTTCTCTTCTACCTTCAACTATTGAGTTGGTAGTTTACCGTCATCTGTGATTCGGTATATCTTCTTCTCTCTACCTTCATTGAACGTTGGTAGACATCGGCAGTGAACGTAGATGCTTGTTATCCTCCTCTCTGGTTCTATTCTTTTGGTCCACCAGTGATTTATTTTCCTGGTGGGGTTGCTTCTTTGTTTCTTCATTTTTGTGGCATCCCCATTGTTACTTTGCGTCTCTTTTGTTCTGTTCATATGCATCCATAATCATAAGCATTGCATGGAATCTTAGAGACAAAAATAGGGCTTGTTTTATATTTAAGTATCTTCAATCGCGTCGACACGAAGATTTGTAACCTTCGTATCTCCGGATAGAGGACACTTAAATAAGGGCAGCTGTTGTACCCCAATTTTTGCCCCTAAGATTCCTCTATCATATCATATCAACTCGATCATAACAAGATTACATTAGGGTTGGTTCTTCCTCTTTTTCCTATCTTTAAGTTTGCTCTTGAGGAATCTCTAAGCACCTTGGTTGTGTATTTTTTATATGTGTTGTTGACTAACTTCTAATCAAAATACAAAAAAAATATTTGTCTTTGTCTTTGTATATTTTTGTTTTGTAGGTACCAAGTCGAAGCATCTGACAAATAAGGATTTCTGGTATTATTTTCCTAAAATCTCTATTTGCAAAGAAAAATAATTAAAAAATTTCATTTTTTTCACTGATGCAATCGATTGCTCTTAAAGTGCAATCAATTGCACATAGTGTATTTTACGCCATTTTTGAAAAAAATACATTGTGAAAATTAAAAAAAAATCAGCATTTTAAACTTGTCAAATTTTGGCTCCAATTTTCCTTCACTTTTGAAAGATGTATCATTAATTCAAATTTTAGTGCCAATCTTTCATTTTTAAAAAGAATGATCATTAATTTAAATTTTGGCTCTAATTTTTGAAAGAGTTATCATTTATTCAAATTTTGGCTCCAAGAATCAATTACCAAACTACCACTAATCCCAATCCTAAAACTCTATAAATAGAGCTCTCATTTCATTCAAATTTCAAGCTTTTGATAGCCAAATCCACCTTGCTAAAAAATCTCTCAATTCTCTCCATCTACCAAATTCACTCAAAGCTCCACTTTCAAAAAGTTAGTAAGCTTTGCATTGAAGCTTACTAATCTTTGAGCTAAACCTTCATCCAAACACTTTTTCTCCATCAATTCTCTACATCCAAGCTTGGTCAATTGATTCTTGTGGTTGAATTGAAGCAAATTCTTGAAGTTGTTTTGATAATTCTCTAGATCTACCTTTGGTAAGTTGGATAATTCATCTTTCACAATGTGATCTCTTGGTGATCTTTGGGATTGATTCTTTGAGAATTATTTTGTGATTTCAATGGTGTTATTTTCTCATAATTTGATGGAATTTTCGTGCTCAAGTGGATCCATGATCATAAGGTGTTTGATGGAAAGTTTGAACAAGAAATTGGCCTTTAAAAATGTTGTTTTTGCTACTGTAACAGTGTGCAATCGATTGCACAGAAGCAATTTTGCATAATTTTTAGAAAATTGTACTGTGTAAATCGATTTACACAATAGTGCAATCGATTTACAAAGGGACATAATGCATTTTTTTTCCTTGTTTTGGGGCAGCTTTGATCCAAAATGATTTTTCTACTCACTCCTTTTTGATTGTTGGTTTGCATTGCAATTTTAAATGTCCAATTTTTCTTTAAACTCAATGGACTTTGTGATGTAGATGAAGTTGGATAAATGTTCATCAATTCAAATCTACCTAAGAGTGAATTATTTAATTCATTTTTGGTGCTTTGGATTAATGATATGTTTAGTGCTTTAATCCATCTAGAGGAGTGGTTTAATTTAAAGATGAAAGAATTTTGAAATGGTGATCCAAATTAGCCTATCATTTCCCTCCCTCTTCATCTTATCCCTTTCTTTTTTTAACTGTGCTACATTTTAAGGGATGGTGATCTCTATATCATTTATCCAAACATGAAGTACATAGATTGCTATTGACCGACCTCAAAATAGGTGTGACTTCTACATAAGTCCACTTACAATTGCTTAACATAGCGCTAAATTTTGTCCCGATTCGAATAAATGATCATTCATGGCCCAAACTTATGATTGCAAGCCCAAGTATGTTAATTTGATCTCTTTGATCCAATAACCTTGAGATTCATTGTGTGGAGGCTTTGGTTCTACCAATCCTCTAATGGACCTACAACACCTTTGGTCAACGCTGATCACTTAAACATCGTTGATCATTACATGTTGGCTTGTGAGAATTCCAAAATGGATGATATACTTGACAAAAAGCAAATGCAACTTGTTGTGTGGAGGCTTTGGTTCTACCAATCCTCTAATGAGTTCCAAATGCAAGTTTCAAGATGGTCATCCAACTAACCACTAATTACTAACAATTAACTTTACTTTACGCTTTTATTTTCATGCTTTATGTACTATTTACTTTTAGCATTTTACATTTCATGTTATTTTCATATTTGCTCACTTGAGCATTTACTTTTATGTCATTTTTATTTTGCTCACTTGAGCTTTTCTTTCTTTTTAAAGACACCTAATAATCAACATGAACCATAAAAATCATTAATGATACTTGGACTACATGGTTAATATCCTTTGCATTATGGAGTGATGGACTTCTTGGACTTAGGATTAGAGACCTTGGCCTATCTTGGAGACTTTGTGACTTTATTTGATATTTTTTCTGGAGTTCTTGAGGTTTACCTCAAGACATTGGGTTGTTTGTTTGTTTTGTGTGCAGGTTATTGAGATTACAATCTTTGTTTATAATATGGAATTCACTCGTATACAGCCGTTACTCTGCCCAATTTTTGCAAAGACTTAAAACACTTGAAGTTTGGTTCTCTCAAGAGGTCTAGTATCTTTTCTTGCTTGGTTTCAATCTGAAGAATGGGAATTCTATATTGACTCATAATGTCAAGTATTGGCTTCTTGTTGGTTAGATGGTTCTTATCCCTAGCTTTTACCTTATGCTTTTGGATAGCCTCTCCTTCTCCTCCCATCTTCTTTAATTTCAAAATATCTTCTCCCTCCTTTAAAAAAAAACTCTTCTTGTTTTGAAACTTGAAACATTTTCATAATAAACTTGTACTTAGGTCCATGCATCTTCGAAACATTTTCATAAATAAATTTCAATTAATTTAATAATACCTTGACCTTTTTTTTGTGAGAAGACTAAAAGTCAATCAATCTCATTTCAAACCATTTTGCCACTTTGGCTTTTATCTTTAAACTTTTCTCAAAAGATTAGGCTCTTGTCAATCCTTGTAGTGATGCAAACAATTATACTTCTACAATATGTAGTGAAGTGAGATATTTTCCACTTGGGTGTTGAGTGGGGCATTGTTGATTTTAAAATCCAAGCTATATCCTCCACTTTGAGATGATGCAAATTCTCATTTCTCATGATTGTGGGTAGTAAGTATGTTTTTCACACAGACAATTGCGATGATGTCTTATCTCATAAAATCAACCAACACACTTGTGTTTCAAATTTTTAAAAGAGGAACTACGTGTACCCTGATCCCCTATTGCACGAAAGGTGGTACATAGGCACTAAAGGTTCGCAACCGCAGCGGGTGCAAAAATCATAAAAATATTTCTTTTCTCACCTCCACCATCCATTTTATATACAATACATTTTTATAGCAAAAATATAAAGATTTTTTCAAAGAGGTTCCTCCGGAGTACCGTAGATGTTTAGGGTGCTAATACCTTCCCTTTGCATAACCAACCCCCTTACCTTGAATCTTTCCCCCTCTTTTTGGGTTATTCGCTCTTTTCTCATTCCTTTGGAAACAATAAAGCGCGGTGGCGATTTTGATTTAGATTTAAATAAAGTCTAGTCAATCCAATGTCTTAGTCTTGCACATTTCTACCGCCACACATGCCATGATATATGGATATGCAATGCTATTGTGATATTCTCTAGCTGGGGAAAATAAATCCTGGGCTGTTGCTGGAGAGTATAAGGAGTTGAGTTCTTCGTTTCCGCTGGGGATAGTGAATGGGAATGAACGTGCTGGAGATTTACATCCATTCTGCTTAAGAATATTCTGCCGGTAGAGAATCTGTCTTAGAATAATCCTGCGGGGGAATGACTCTATGGGGAAGAGAGATACTCTGTTGGAAGATCTATTAATTTGGAGAAATAAACTCAGCTGGGGATGAACTTCTGTTGCTGGAGAGAAGAGCTCTGTTGGAGATTGAGCTTCCGTTGTCAGAGAAATAAACTCTACTCGGGAGAACACTTTATAAACTTTTTATGATTATAAAGCTCGGCTGGGGAATACATACATTAGATTTCTGAAAGAGCCTGCTGGGAAAGGAATTCCTGCTTGGGGATACGGAGGTCGGACCTTGGTTGTCTCGGCTCAGTGGGGAATATATGTATCACTGGCTTGTATGTGATAGTGACTTCACTTCCAACTGCCTCTTCCCCTTCTACCATGTTAGATGGGGTACATGTGGAGATTTTGTGAATGGATCTATGTCGTGATTGTACTTGAACATGTACTTAACAAGTGTCAGGATGACATTCGTCTCTGGATCGTATCTGAATTGTACTTGAAATATGTGTTGAATGAGTGTCAGAATGACACCCGCCTCTGGATCGTGTTTGAACTATACTTGAAACATGTGTCGAATGAGTGTCAGAATGACATCCGTCTCTGGATCGTATCTGAACTATATTTGAAACATGTGTCGAATGAGTTTCAGAATGACATCCGTCTCTAGATCGTATCGGAACTATGTTTGAAACATGTGTTGAATGAGTGTCAACATGGCATCCGTATCTGGAGCGTACCTGAACTGTATCTGAATTGGATCTGAATGAGAATCAAAATGGAATCTGTATCTGGAGTGTATCTAAATTGTATCTGAAAGCTGAATCTGAATGAGTATCAGAATGGCATCCGTATCTGAACTGTATCTGAAAGATGAATCTAAATGAGTATCAGAATGGCATCCATATCTGGAGCATATCTGAACTGTATCTGAAAGCTAAATCTGAATGAGTATCAGAATGGCATCCATATCTGGAGCATATCTGAACTGTATCTGAAAGCTAAATCTGAATGAGTATCAGAATGGCATCCGTATCTGGAGCGTATCTGAACTATATCTGAAAGCTGAATCTGAATGAGTATTAGAATGGCATCTGTATCTAGATCGTATCTGAACCGTTTCTCGATTCTGGCGCTCCTGATGAATACTGATCAAGGTATATGTCTTCCACTGATAGACAGGTGACGGGACATAGTCGTACATTTTAAATCCATAACTTTTGCCTAGACCTCCCTTTCGGGTTTTCAGTCCACCGGGATACCTTTTTGGCTAAGCCGCCTTCACAGGTTTTCGACTTGTCAGGTGTACAGATTTTTTTATGTATATCCCTAACTTTTGCCCGAACCCTTTTGGTTCGCTGGGATTCCCTTATTTTTTCCTAGGCCAGTCGACCTAGCGGGTCTTTGTTCATGCGTAGTATTTTCCGACTGTGTCCACGCTTTCAGGATGTAGAGAGTTGTCATTGTCCATAGTGTTGTGTTGTAGTACTGTCAAAAATGTTTCCTTGATGGCACATGATTCGTTGCTGGAATGCATGCGTAATGTCCCAAGAGATTCATATGGAAATTTGCCCCTGGTTATTTGGCACTTTTGGAGAGACTGCCCTCGGTGTGTTTAGACATCATGTCATGCCCCTTGCTTATGGAAGACCTGTTATTGGAAGTGTCTTTCCCACTGAGGTGATTCTGTCCATTGAGAGGATGTCTGTTCATTAAATATCCATTATGCGGATTTCTCTGATGTCAAATAATTAGTCATATGCAAACAATGTCATTTAAGGAATGCAAAACTCATGTTTGTCTTGAAATTTTTTTTTAAAGTGTGTTTTGGGTAGTAAAACGAAATTTGCAAGAATGTGATATCAACTCAGGATTCGTAACAAAGCCTACAGGAGTCATGATACCTTTGTAACAGTATGCTCTCAAACTAACCCATGCTTCAGCTAGGAATTTTAAGGGTTATAACGTGGCCTGGTTCACGGTTCAAGAAACAAAGGATAAAGGCTCAAATTTTATTTGTACCCAACCCGCTCTTCATGATGTTCTTCAGTCCTATGCTCAATTAAATGCGCGTTTAGAATCTGATTGAGTCTGGAATCTTTGCTCTGATACTTGGTGATGATTTAGAAATTGAACATTTTTTTTGAAAAGGCAGTCATTTTTGTAATCTTCTTTTTGTCGAGGATTTGTAATAACCTCTTTTTTTTTGTTATCCCTTCTTTTGCCTGAACTATTTCTTTTGTGATTACAGTCAGCGGGATGCCCCAACTTTTATCTTAAGTATCCTTCATAGGTTTTGACTTATTGGGCTTTTATTTCGAGAGATACTGACTGCTTGTCTTGATGATTATATGGAACCATCATCGTCTTTTGTTTTGGAAAGACGTCTTCAATGCCATTTATTGTGTACGAAGTGGAAGATTGTGACTGAATGCGCCTCTGAATTAACTGAGAAAACTACCCTGCCCCAGGTTATGATTAAGGGTTTTAATTTGTGTGAAAGGAAAAACTCCTACTTCTTTGGCTCGAAGGGGTTGACTAGGGATTATCTTCCTTATAACTCCACTGTTTAGGATTTGAAACAACGCCTGCACATCGTCAGCGGGGTCTGTTCGAAAACGTACTGTAGAGATTATGGTATCATTTTCGTCATCATCCCTCTAAGGCTTAGAGTTTTTAATTGAGATTTCAATATCACAAAAGGAAATAAGAACACATTTTTGAAATAGTGAATACGAATGAATTGATTCAAGACAAACATGTGCAATACATTGATGAAATAACGAGGTTTGATATGAATAAATGTTCAAACAAATCAAAAGAAAATTACACATTGAAAATTCTAATGAACGAAAAGTCTTCTTGTGAGAACTTCTCACTTCAGATGGTATGCCTTGGAGGGATGGCAGAAGAACTCATCCTGACCATCTTGTGCGAATTCTAGCGCTCCTTCATCAATCAGGTCTTAAATTTTATTTCTCAACGTCCAACAGTTGTTGGTGTCATGTCCAGGACTGTTGGAGTGGTACACACATCTTGCATTTGGATTGTACCTTAGGGAGGCTATGTTGGGATTCTGAGGAGGGTCCCTTAACATAACCAACTTGGCCTTTAACATGCGTTGCAATGCTTGAGCCAATGACATGTTGATTTCGGTGAAGCGTCTTTCAGATGTATTCTTCTTATATCGATTTCCCCGTTGTTATTTGCGAGGTTCTGGTTGGGCTTGTGATGTAGTAGAAATTTGGAAAGGTTTGTTCCTGACAAAACCAACCTCTTCTCTCACTACGGGCTGATTAATGCCTTGATCTATAATTTTAACTGTTTATTTCATGGATATGCATTCATCTTGGTGAAGCTTGTTGAGGAAGGCTCTTAGCCCTTCTTGTCCTCGAGCTAAGTTTTGGATAAGAGCCATCTGCCCTAGCATCTGGATTCTCATTGCTTCTACTTCAGCTCGCAGTTGTTTCAATTGTTCATCCATGTTATTTTCAGGATGTTCCTTGGTCAGATTCCCGGCGAAGAGTGTTTTCAGGTCTTCTTGCCCCTTGGATAGATTCAGGAGAAATTCCTTGAACTGGGCATCTTGAGCTTGGAGATCTCTGTTGTCTTGTTGGAGAGCCATTGCTGAAATAAACAGCGAGAACATGAGAGACCTGCTTTGAAACCTGTTTATGCAATGATATATATTATATATGTATGAAATGTTTTTAAGGATCTCGTGGGGTAAACAAGAAAATGTCAGAAGTTGAATTTTGCAGCTTTAATTGAAGAACTTTGTATCATTGAGAGTCCTTCTATGAGAGTCAAGCTCACCATATCAAGTGGGTCATAGCCCCTGACTCAAGTTGTTGAGTTTTGATCTTCTGATGACATTGGCTTGAGGAAAAAAATCCCCTTGCCCCTTTCTATACGTCTGATTTATCATAACCTGCATCACAGGCCCTCGAGATCCTTGAAATGGTTAATGAAATGTTAAGGCATGATGTTATGATGTGTATGTTATGCGTTTAAGCAAAAGTGCAAGGTGATGTAAGCAAGTAAACCCTGCAAGAAATCTAAGTTATTGGACAATGACTGTAAACAAAACCTGCAAGGAACACATGTTGTCATATAATAAAGCCCTGCAAGTAGTTCAAGTTAAAAGCACGCAAGTCACACAAATTGTCTTAGGTTTAGGCTTGCATGGGTTTTAAGGTAGTACCCTCTTAAAGTTGGATTGGTTCAACCTGTCCTAGAAATAGTAACCGGATTCTAAGGGATCTCAATATCACCGATCTTTCCCCCAACTTCGTTCAATAGGAGATTGACTCACAACCAAACAAAACTCAGAAGTAAAACCTCAATAAGTGTAGCATCGAGTATCTGTCGACCTTGGGCATACACCAAAGTCGGGCATCTCGCTACGTCCTACTGGCCAAGTTGTGCAATTAAAGGTTCTAAGGTCAGTTGATGCTTTATGACACCACGCGGAGGCCCCGTACATCTCCCTAATTGACTCAATGGTTACAGGTACCAACCAAAGTGCCACATCAACGTAGCTACTGCTTCAACCGTGTCGATATACCCTAGCACAACTCCCTCACAGTTTATTTCTACTTACCTAAAAGGTGTTTCCCGATCCGGGTGTAGGATCAAATAACCCAAACAGTTCCCATAAATGTAAAGCAAGTAAGACAATCAAGAGAAAGCAATTAAATATGACCTAGATCCTAAGGTTTACCCCACTTTAAATTAAATTCCCCAGCAGAGTCGCCAGTTCTGTGATACAGTGGCAGAACTGACTGTTAATACTGGCTTGCGTTTTTTGTTCACAAAATGTCGCGGTAAGCAAGAGTCACCGCCAACTTTTATTTTATCCAATTAAGAAAAGGAAAAATAACAGAAAAAACCTTTTTCGAGATGTTTCTGAGTACAGGGGGTAGATTATATAAATGGAAGGTGTTAGCACCCTTTCTATCCATGGTTTTCCATGGGATCTTAGGTACTTTCTCATTTTAAAATTTCTTGTGTGTGCTTTCTTTGAAAAGTTTTGTTTTACTTCATTTTAACCCTTGTTTCTATCCTCGCGAGTGTTACGAAGTTGTTTTTGAAAACTTTGTTTGGGAAAATGTTAGTGTGAAAAAGTTTTTGTTTGTTTGAGAAAGTACCTAGGAACTAATCTACCTAATCAAAAAAAGTTTGTTCGTTTTCCTTTTAGACAATGCTATCCCATTATTAGGAAATAGGTAGCACCGTCGTTGGAGTTTTTTAGGGACATGTACGATCACAAAAGCAGTGTTAGGAAATGTCAGTAATTATCCTAAAGCCTTAAAGATCTTTTTTCGAGGCAACATCCGAAAGGGTCATTTTAGATCTTCCGGGGCTAGAGGACAACCACTAACAAACCTATACTTCATGACCGTTTAATCGAAGGCAGCCGGAGTGGAGTAAACCCTAGGAGTGATCATGTGCGAGTGTATGTTTTCAGTTAATTTATCTTTGCATATTTAGGGTTTTCTACCGTATTAACTTTCAGTTAGACTTTTCATACAATCCTACTAACATTCATCTAAGCAGTTTATAGTTTGCGGAAATTAAAATGCGGGAAAGTTAAAAGTCCTAGCTATTACAAGGCTATGGCAGATACATAATTATTTTGGGCTGAAAATAAAGATGCGGAATTTAAAACCCTAATTACTATTACAAACTCGGAGCAGTTACAATAATAAAAAGAAATTAAAATACACGCGACGAATTAAATACGAGAATAATTAAGAATCCTAAAAATCCAATTGAAAAAAATATTTGGTTATTTTTAAGAAAATATTAGGTTATGTACAAATTAACCCTAATTTCTAATTGTTTTAAATTATGAAAAAAGATTAAATTGCCCTAAATAATTAATCTAATTAATTAAGGAAATAAAATATTTTTATGAAAAAATATGATTTTTTATGTTTTTTGTCATTTTTGATTTTTATGATAAAAAATGATTTTTTTGTTATTTTGTAAAAAGGAAATAATTAATGAAATAATTGAAAAAAAAGAAAATAAATAGAAAAAAATCAAATTGGGCCTGTTTGGAATCTGAAAAGGGGGTGCGTTGCTGAATTGTTTAGGCCCAAATTCCTGGTTAGCCCAATCCTTGCGCCATATTATGTGCATCCTCTTCCTCATGGTGTACCATAGTCCTCCTTTGATGGAGCGTTGGATTTGGATTAGTGATAATCCAGTGGTAGGATGATGAATGCATATGGTAGACGCCTGGCAACATGATGTACAGAACCTGCAATTAAATATTAAGAAAACAATAAAACGCAGGGACCTGGGATCGAACCCAGGTCCTTTCGCTTACAAACGTGCGCCTTTGCCACTGGACCATCCGTGTTTAATTGTTAATATAAAGAAAACAATTGATAATATATAAAAACAAGTGGATAAACAAATACAAACAAAACACACGCCAGCCATTCGAACCGGCCAATGGTTATCAGCCACGTGTCTTCTTCTTCCCCTGTCCGTCGTTTTACGTTTGCAACTTTTACCTACGGAAAACTTTCCATGGCTATAACCCTGTAACTTTCAAAAATTCACAACAAGCATGATAAATCAATTATGAGTACATAGATCAATCTGTCTTGATCTCACGAGCATTATAGTACCCTCTTCAAGGGCCAATTTAACCTGTAGAAAAAAACCCTAAAACGGAACCTCAAACCCTAGAAATGGTAATCCTCATTATATGCATCCAAACATGTAATTAAGCATGCAAACACAATCTGAAGGATGATATAAACATGAATATATGCCTAGAAATTATTAACCATGCGTGAATTGTAAAATCAAATTGAAGAATGTATGTGCAAACCGTGGATCTGCAATGAGCGATTCTAGGCTTGTGGAGGCTTGCAAATGGTCTTATTAGCTTTTGGAGGTGTCCTGGAATCGATTAGAAGATTTAAAATTTTGTCAATTGCCCTCTAAATGAGAAACCGATCCACTCTTTTTTGCTAATTTTTCATTTTTTTTTGATGCCCTCACGACCTTCAATCCTTGTTCTTTTGGCTTGGTTATGTTCTATATATGTAGTAGAACTGATTAGGTTAACAAAAACAAATTAAATCTTTGTGAATCATGAAAATTTGATTTGATTTTGTTCTTGTATTATATCTTTCCAAATGCATCAAAATCATGCCAATTTGAGCCATTGCACCCTTGCACGATTTTATCTGGTCATGCTAAGTTGATTTGATTTTATTCCTACAAAAAATCAAATCAAATTCAATCTTTTGTATTTTTTGCCATTTATTTGATTTAATTTGAATTTTAAATAATAAAAAATAAAAATAAAATAAATAATGAAGCAAATAATGTGTGGATGTTGATTTGGGTCGTGGACCATGTTTCCAACAAGATACAATCATGAAATGCTAGGCCCATTAGACAAAAGAATGTATTTTTGAGCACATTTGACTTTTGACAATTTTCCAAAAATGGTCAACTTTGACAAGGCATATCTCCTCCAATTTTAAGCCTAGAGAGGTGTTCTAGGACTTTTTAGAAAGCTTAGGATGTCCCCTAAACAACCCTTTTCGTTTCATCTCAATTGGGTCTTCCATGTACATGTAAGAAGCTTTGACCCAAAAGGTGTTTTTGTTGACTTTTCAAAAGAACCTATAATGTAGAAATTCATATATTTTGATGAGTGCATATTTTGAACTTGTGTTCTGAACATGAGTTGTAGGGAATTTCATCCTCTTCAAAATGATCCTTGGTTGGAAAATCTCTGACAAAGTATGAAGAAGTTATGATTGGTCAAAGTTTGGTTGACTTTTCCTATGAAACCCTAATTTAGCAACTTTTGGGTTTTTATGAATTAGGAGCATTCCTTGAGGAATCATGATCAACCCTTTATCAAATGATGGATATCACTTCAAAATGTTGATGTTGACCAAAAATCTTGAAGTTTGACTGTACGTGGGCCACAATTGACTTTTGACCTAGTAGAGTTGATTTTCAGGCATCTGGGCAATTGACTGAGAAAACTTCTTGTGCAAGGCATGAAAATTGACATGGATGATCTTGAGAACATATTAGGACCATGGAAAGAATTTTGGACCTTTGGAGTTCCCACACCCTTAGGAAAATGGAAACCCTAGTTTGAGGTACATTGCCTTAGGAGAGAGTTTGTCTGGTCAACTCTTGGGGCATCCCTGAGCAAGTTGAGGACCTCAATGGGCATGTGTTGAGTAATATGAGAGGTCAAATTTTTGGGTACAACAGAGTCCGTAGTCACGATGTTGTTGTTTGAGCCACAAAATTTGAGCGCAACTACTACCCGCTGCAATATATTCTGCTTCGGTCGTGCTAAGAGCAACGCACACTTGTTTCTTGCAGGCCCGTGATACTAATGCATTTCCAAGGATGTCATAAGTACCACTTGTGCTTTTTCTATCAGTTTTACAATTTGCATAATCCGCGTCAGAATAACCAACTAAGTTACAAACACTACCTTTAGGATACCATAATCCAACATTTGTTGTTCCTTTGAGATACTTCATGATCCATTTCACTGCCATGAGATGAGATTCCTTTGGATTTGATTGAAAGCGAGCACATAGACAAACACTAAACATTATGTCAGGATGGCTTTCCGTCAGATATAATAAGGAGCCAATCATACCTCGATACTTTGTAATGTCGATGGAAACACATGATTCATCTTGATCAACATATGTACCGGAACCCATTGGCGTAGACATTGCCTTACATTTATCCATGTCAAATATTTTCAAGAGTTCCTTGCAATACAAGGATTGGTTGATGAAGATGCCATATTTTAACAGTTTGATTTGAAGTCCAAGAAAATATTTCATTTTACCCATCATGGACATCTCAAATTCTCCTTGCATCATTGCTGAAAATTCTTCACACATGTGTTTGTTTGAAGAGCCGAAAATGATATCGCCAACATAGACTTGAACTAGCAAAGTGTCACCTTTTATTTTCTTGATAAACAAAGTCTTGTCAACTTTACCCTTTTCAAAACCTTTTTTGCATAAGAAGCTGCTTAGCCGATCATGCCATCCCTTGGTGCTTGTTTCAAACCATAGAGAGATTTTCTCAATTTAAAAACATGAGATGGATTCTTGAAATTTTTGAACCCCGGGGGATGCTTAACGTAGACTTCTTCATTGATATATCCATTCAAGAATGCGCTTTTGACATCCATTTGGAAAAGTTGGAAATTTAATGAGCAAGCATAGGCAAGTAAGAGACGAATAACTTCTAACCTTGCAACCGGAGCGAAAGTTTCTTCAAAATATATTCCTTCTTCTTGATTGTAGCTGTTGTACCCCAAAATTTTCCCTCCCATATTTCTCAAAACATTTCAAGAAAGATCCTCAAGTTACTCAATGTAGTCCAAGAGTTGGCCAGACAAGCTCCCTCCTAAGGCAGTCAACCTCAAATTAGGGTTTCATGTTGCATCAATATACTTGATTAAAAGTGATCCCAAGTTCTCACCAATGTCCTAATATGCCCTCAAGATCATCCATGTCAAGTTTAAAGCCTTGCAGAAAAAGTTTGCCCAGTCAATTGCTCAGAGGCCTGAAAATCGACTGTGCTAGGGCAAAAGTTAATTGTGGCCCACATACAGTCAAACTTCAAGATTTTTGGTCAACATCCTCATTTTGAATTATATTTCATCATTTTATCAAGGGTTGATCATGATTCATCAAGGATTGCTCATAATTCATCAAGACTCAAAAATTGCTAAATTAGGGTTTTCTAGGAAAAGTCAACCCAACTTTGACCAAGCATAACTTTCTCATACTTTATGAGAAATTACCCATCCAAAGCTCAAAACATGCATTCACAAAAACACCTTTTTTGTCAAAGCTTCATACATGAGCATGGAATATCAAAATGTGATGAGACCAAACGGGTTGCGTATAGGACATCTCAAGATTTCTAAAAAGTCCAAGAACACCTCCAAAGATTCAAAATTGAGGAAGTTATGCATTGGTGAAGTTGACCCTTTTTGCAAAATTGCCAAAAGTCAACTATCCCTAAAACTTCAAATTTTGCCAAATGGGCCCAATCTTTTTCACTTGTTTTGAGTTGGAAACATATTCCACGAGCTCTAGCCTTTTCCACTTGTCCATATCTTATTTTTATTATTTATTTTGATTTTTATTTGAATTAATTCAATTTAAATCAAAACAAATCAAATAAAATCCAAAATATTGAAAGTAAGAGATTTTGTGCTTGTTTCAGGTTCCAATTACAGCTAGCAAGTCATTCAAACTCGTATCAAGGCATGTATGCACAAAAAGAATAGATTTAGGCCATGTTTGGAAAGTTTTTAAAGGTAAATCAAATCAAATCAAAAATCATTGATGGAGGAAGATTGGATGCAGTTATCAACCCTGATTCATTCTTTGATACATAAGGAGGCGAGGCAGACCTAGAAAGAGGTTAGAGACATGCGTTTGAGCAAGAACCAAAACTGAAAAAAAGCAAGAAAATTGTGAGATCGAATTTGCACTTGGAGGCATCCTCAAGACTCTTTGCCTATCTCAATCGACTCATGGGACTCTCAGCAAGCTAAAGCGATCAAGAACCAAGCTTTTCAAGCCCCAAATCACACTGTAAGTCGCTCACGATATAGCATATTTCTTGAATTCTAATAGCATGATTTAGGCATTGTTAGGATGAATTAATCACATATTATTGATCTATGGAACATATGCAAGATTTCTACATCATTCAATTTCATTTATATGGCATATACTGTAATTCACCATTGTTAGGGTTTGTATCTCCGAATTAAGGATTTTGCTTACAGGGAAAATTAGCCTTGATGAAGGGTACCATCGTGTTCAAGATGATTAGACGAACTCAACCATGGCGTTAGGTTTCGTTTATATGGCCCATGGAGGATTTTTGAATGAACCAGGCTTATAGCTACGGACAAACGTCCGTAGGTAAAAGTCTAAAACTTTTACCCACGGAGAGAGGAAGGAGACGACTGCGTGTCACCCCCCTCCCCCCCCCCCCCCCCCATTGGCCCATTCAAACGTACAACGCGCATTTTCTTTTTGTTTTCAACTAATATTTGTTTTTACATATTATTATTGTTATTTCATTACTGTACAACAAAAGCAAAGTGGCCCAGTGGTAGCCAGGCATTGGAAGGCTGGAGGTCAGGGGTTCGATCCCTGCCTCCAGCATTTGTTATTTTCATATTTTTTTGCAGGAGATTCAGTATGCACATGAAGCCAGGGTCTATCATACTCCCTCCAGATCAGGTACGCAAAGTGGCCAGATAGCCAAATCTGATGGCCATCCAGGAGAGACCACCATGAAGCCTCAGTCAACACAATACACTGGATCTCAAAGGTCAACGTGGACCTCTTTTAATGGGCCCAGAATTCTGACTATTGACACCCCCATTTTTTCAGGCCCTATTCTTTTTCTCTATTTCTTTTATATTTATCTTATTTAATTTTATTATTTATTTTACTAACCAATAATCATTTTCTTTTTATCAAAAAAATCACAAAAACATTTTTCTATCCAATTAAATTTAGGATATTTTTTTTTATTAAAAAAAGTAATTAATTTAATTAGGTTATTAATTTTAGACAACTTTAATCTTTTTTTTACATAATTAAAATTAATTAGAATAAATAGGTTTTATTACTAACTTAATTATTTTATTTCTTTCCTAAAAATAAAAAAAACCCAAAAATATGTCATGTAATTATTTTCATTTAATTAATTTAATAACTAATTAATTTAGCATTTATTTTTTAAACTTAATTTCTTTTCTTTAAAAAATATTAAAAGCAAAAAAAACATTTTTTTCTTTTTTAATTAGGATAGAAGGGTCAAAACCCTAATTTCTCATCAATTTAATTTATCATCGCGCGCTTTATTATTTTGCCCAATTATTGTATCTGCTCACAGTTTGTAATAATTTAATTAGGACATTTATTTACTTTTACCACTTTTAATTTCAAAGGATTTGTTTTTTGGCTATGTAAATACTCGAAGCCTTGTAATAGCTTAGTTTAAATTCCGCACTTTAATTTCCGCAAATATTTAACTGCTAGATATGTGAATAATTAGGGTTTGCATGACAAGAATGTATGCTTAATCTTAAAATGGTAGATAACCCTAAACATGTGCAAAGATAAATAATCTGAAATTGAATTACTCGCAGATGCGCACTCCTAGGGTACACTCCCACTTGGTTGCCTTCGGTAAATGGTCACTGAGTATAGGGTGCTTTAGTGGTCGTCCTTTTGTCCAAAGATCCTAGTTGCCTCGGAAAGGTTACCTCGGATATTGTTGCCTCGGATAAATGATCTAAGACATTAGGGTTACCACTAAGACGTCCTAACGTTGCTTTAGTGACCGTACGTCCCTTTCGAATTGACCCTTAAATTCCAACGACGATGCTACCTACTCATTAATAGTGGGATAGCATTGTCTAAAGGAAACAAACACAGAATAATTCTTTTTTTGAGTAAATAAGATTAGCTCTTAAGTGCTTGCTCAGATAAAATAAAACTTCTTTCCACACTTACACCTCTTTACAAAACAAAGTTTTCAAAAACACTTTATTACACTCTTGAAGACAGAAGCAAGAGTTAAATCAAAGTCCAAACAAAAACTTTTCAAAACCCACAAACACAAAGAAAACAATTTTGAAAATGATGAGCAAGTACCTAAGAGCCCATAGATAACTACGAATAGAAAGGGTGCTAATACCTTCCCTTTCTATAATCTACCCCCCGTACTCAGAAATATCTCGAAAAAGGAATTTTTCTGTGCTTTTTTCCTTTCCTTGTTGGATAAAATAAAAGTCGGTGGCGACTCTTTCTTACCACGACATTTTGCAAAAACAAACGCAAAACGCAAACCAGCATTTCAAAACAGTCCGGTTCTGGCCACCGTATCACAGAATTGGCGACTCTGTTGGGGATAAGATAAGTGGGGTGTACCTTAGGATTAGTTCATCATATTGTTTTCAATTGTTTGATTTGTTTGCTTTATCTTTGTGGGCTTTGTATTGGAGTTACTATAGATCCTAACCCGGATCTGGGGATACCTTTTGGGTAAGTAGCAATAGACTGTAAGGGAACTGTAAGGCATAGACCGATACAGTTGAAGCAGTAGCTACGTTGGTGTGACACTTTAAGTTTATACTGATATCCCTTGTGGAGGAACAAGGAGAATATGGGGCTGCTAAGGGGTCATTAAGCACCAACTGACCTTAGAACCTATAATTGTCCAACTTGGCCATAGAAAGTTGCAGTATGCTACACTCATTGAGACCATACTCTCGAGATGATTCCGGCCGCAAGAAAAGGTTGCTAAACTGGAATTATGACTGATCAAGGATGGTCGGTGATATTGAGAACCTCTAGAACCCGGTTACTATTACTAGGACAGGTTGAACCAACTAAACTGAAAGAGGGTAGTACCTAAAATCCATGCCAGCCTGAAATTTAAGGGCTATTGTGTGACTTGTGATACCTGTGGTGTGTTTTCATCATGACATCATGCATCATGACATTGCATGCATATTTCATTAGACTAACCATTTCAAAGACCGAGGAGATTCATCTTTGTTCTGTTTTGCAGATCATGGCTTCTATACGCAGAAATACCATTCGGATCAACTTTGTGCAGGTCCCTGCTCAGCTTAGAGAGTTGGGTTCAAAGGTTCCTGATACTTCTTCCTTTGTTAGAAGACATGGTCATCTCCTCAGCCTGGTCATTTCCAAGTTGGATGAGCAAATGATGAGTGTGTTGTTCCAGTTCTTTAGTCCATTGCATCACTGTTTCACCTTCCCGGACTATCAGTTGGTCCCTACTTTGGAGGAGTTCTCTGATTTACTTGGCATATCTATTCTAGAGCAGACACCCTTTACAGGTTTGGAGATGGCTCCTAGGCCAGAGGATATTGCTTTAGCCCTCCATTTGACAAAGGCTGATGTAATATCTAATTGGGAGACTCGGAGTGGTGAGAAGGGTTTCTTGGCTAAGTTTTTGATTAATCAAGCTCAACAGTTCTGGGATAGTTTGGACTTTCAAGCATTTGAAGACATCCTGGCTCTCCTTATCTATGGCTTGGTTCTGTTCCCAAATTCATATTCTTTTGTCGATGTGAACGCAATCAAGATTTTCATGTCTCGTAATCCAGTGTCCACTCTTCTATGTGACAACCTGCATGCTCTCTATGTTTGTACTGTTCGGAAAAGGGGAACTCTCATGTGTTGTGCACCGCTGCTTGCGAGGTGGTTTATTTCTCAGCTCCCCAAATTTGTATTGAAGAATGAGGAAGGTATGGGTTGGGCTTACAAAATCATGTCCCTTGCTCATACGGACATCCTTTGGAGTACTAAGGATATGGAAAAGGTAGTTGCCATCGATCGGTGTGGGGAATACCCCAATGTTCCATTGTTGGGAATTAGAGGAGGAATAACCTATAATCCTCGTTTGGCCTTACAACAATTTGGACGAGCTCGAAAGGACGGTCATCATGAGTTGCTGCTTCTAGACATTGTCTTTGACTTCAAGGGGGATGTCGTTAAGGGACATCGCCGCAGGTTTATACGAGCTTGGGACAGGGTGAACAGGTATGATCCACATGAGCTAGGAATGAAGACTTCTCTCCCGATGCCACCATATCTTCAGTGGGTTCGAGCCCGTGCTCAAAAGCTGGGGATGCCATATGAAGCTGTTTTGCCAGTGATTATAGAGCGTACTGATGAAGAAGGTGTTCCTTATACGATCATCCATCCCTATATGCCTACTGATCTAGGGGCATTGAAGAGGTCTTGGATCCAGTTGAGGGAGGAAAGGGATACCTACAGAGAGAAGTATCATGAGCAGGAACGGAAGATCCTGAAGCTTACAAGGCAGCTGGAGAATGAGAGGGTCATCAACGATTATGTCAGCACGAAGGGAAAACGACCATGGGAGCGCTGATGTCTTTTATTGTTTCTAGTTTAGATTTGCTTTTCAGTATTTCTTTTGTAACTCCTTAAAGGCATTTGTTAAACATTGTTTCAAGTTTTTAATCTAATAAAAGTGTGTTTCATTTTGGTTTACAAATTTGAATCTCCCTAAGTCTTTGAAATCATTTCATACGCATTCCATTCCCATGCACCTCATTACAGGTACCCTTACAGGTTTCTCATCTTCTTCGTTGTTTATTTCAGCAATCATGTCTTCTGAAACATCTACTGATCAAGCCATCAAGGCTCTGCAAGCTCAAAATTCTCAGTTCCAGGAAATGTTCTTGAACTTGGCCAAGAGTCAACAAGATCTGAAGACTCTTATCTTGAAGGACAAGAAGAAGAAGAAGAAGAAGAAGAAGAAGAAGAGGACGGTCCTCCTAAATATGGGTCGTAGATTCGGGAACAGGTTGCGGGAAGAAGTTGATTTGTCCCATTCATCTGGAGGGGGAGAGAATAAAGAGGAAAGGAAGGGCCCTAGCCCTTTTGTTTCTGACAATGACACAGATTTTGATGAAGACCAGTATCCTCCTACTGAGGATAGGTATAAGCAACTCGAAGACCGGTTAAGCGCAATGGAGATCCAGAAAGTCCCTGGGTTGGACTTCGGAGAGCTGGGTTTGGCATCTGGGGTGGTGATCCCACACAAGTTTAAAGCTCTTGTCTTTGCTAAGTACGACGGGGTATCTTGTCCAAAGCTGCACCTTCGCTCCTATGTCAGAAAGATTCGACCATATACTGCTGATAGGAACCTTTGGATTCATTTCTTTCAAGATAGTTTGTCAGGGACTCAACTTGAATGGTTCTACAAACTGGAAGGGGATAATTTCTGTAACTGGGAGGACCTTTTTGCTGCTTTTTACAAGCAATAACAGTATAATGCCGACCTTGCTCCTACGCGTACTCAACTTTAGAGTATGTCTATGGGTACAGGCGAGGGCTTTAAGGACTACGCTCAGAAATGGAGAGATCTTACTGGAAGAGTATAACCCCCTCTGGCTGATAGGGAGTTGGTGGACATGTTTCTTGGGACTTTGTCTGGTCCGTATTTGAATCATTTGATCGGTAGTTCATCGTCTGGGTTTACTGAATTGATTATGACCGGGGAGAGAGTTGAGGTCGGTATCAAGAGCGGCAAGATACAGAAGGGTGCTTCGTCAAGTACAAAGAAGAAGCCTTTCAAGAAGGAGTTTAGTGCAGTTTACAGCTCGAGGAGTCAAAATCGACCTGAACACCGCAAAGCAGTTAATGTGGTAGTTATATCAAGACCTGCAGGTGCCCCACAACAAAGAGGGGAAAGACCGCAAAGGCAGTATACTCGGCTCAGCATGACCCTATCTCAAATTCTGCCGTAATTGTTGAAGACCAACTTGGTGATTCTGAAGGAGGCTCCAAAGAATCCCAATACTACATCACTGTTGTATAATCCAAACGCCCGCTGTGCTTATCACTCTGATAGCCCAGGGTATGATACCAATAACTGCTGGGCTTTGAAGAATAAAGTGCAGGACCTGATTGATGCTAAGGAGATTGAGTTTGAAGCGCCGGAAAATCCTAATGTCGTGACTGCTCCTATGCCCAAGCATGTAGTGAATTCAATTGAAGATGATGTTGAAGAGTCTGAGTTTGACAGTTGGATTTACCTGACTACTGACGGTGGATTAAGAAATTGGATGGCAAAGGACTCTGTGCCTATTTCTTTTATTACATAGTAATAAGAGTTTTGTTTGGGAATGTTTAATAGACAATTTGAAACTTTTATGGCCCGGTGCCTTTCCCGAGACCCCGTGGCTTTGTTTGTGCGGGCTTATTATGTGTCATTTCCATATATCATCAATAAAAGCATTGGACGTTTTCTTGCATTACGAATTTTGTGCTCCTTGTTTTTCTTTTCTATTTTTACAAAACAACTATTTGTCTTACACACACTCACATATACAGGTCCACATCCACTCTGGATTCCACTGATAACGACTCTGCTACTGCCAGTTATAACTTCGAAAGTCCGATCAACCAAGTCGATGACGAAGGTGAGGATGATTGTGAAGTGCCTGGGGAACTTGCTAGATTGTTACTTCAGGAAGAGAGGGCCATACAGCCACATGAAGAACCAGTAGAAATAGTAAATCTGGGTACGGAGGAAGACAAGAAAGAGGTCAAGGTCGGTGCAAATCTGGAACCTAGTGTTAAGCAACGGTTGATTCAGATGCTGTGTGATTATGTTGAGATATTTGCATGGTCTTATGAAGATATGTCTGGGTTGGATACCGATATTGTGGTTCACCGCCTGCCTACTAAGGAAGACTATCCTCTAGTGAAACAGAAATTTCACCGAATGCGCCCAGAGATGTCTGAGAAAATCAAGGCTGAGGTTATGAAACAGTTTGATGCCGGTTTTCTAGCAGTTACTTCTTACCCCCAGTGGGTTTCTAACGTGTTTCCGGTACCGAAGAAGGACGTCAAGGTTCGAATGTGTGTTGACTATAGGGATTTGAACAGGGAAAGCCCCAAGGATAATTTCCCTCTGCCTCATATCGATGTTCTGGTTGACAACACCGCACAACATAAGGTCTTCTCCTTTATGGATGGTTTCTCTAGTTACAATCATATTAAGATGGCTTCCGAAGATATGGAGAAGACAACATTTGTTACTCAATGGGGTACCTTTTGCTACAAAGTCATGCCTTTTGGATTGAAGAATGTTGGGGAAACGTATCAGTGCGCCATGGTCGCTTTGTTCCACGACATGATTCATCATGAGATTGAGGTATACGTTGATGACATGATTGCAAGATCCCAGACTGAAGAAGAACATCTTGACCACCTTCAGAAGCTATTTGACAGGTTGAAGTTGTACAAGCTGAGGTTAAACCCGAACAAGTGCACCTTCAGAGTGAGGTCTGGTAAGCTGTTGGGTTTCATCGTGAGTGATAAAGGTATTCAAGTGGATCCTGCAAAGGTGAAGGCTATACAAGAAATTCCAGCTCACCGAACAGAAAAAGAAGTCAGGGGCTTTTTGGGACGATTGAATTACATTGCTCGATTCATTTCACATTTGACTGCTACTTGTGAGCCAATCTTCAAACTGCTGAAGAAAGATCAAGTGGTAAAATGGAATGATGAATGTCAGGCCGCTTTCGAAAGGATCAAGGAATATATCCAAGAGCCACCTATTTTGATACCTCCAGTTGAGGGAAGACCCTTAATCCTATACTTGACAGTACTCGACAATTCAATGGGGTGCGTGCTGGGGAAGCATGACGAGTTTGGCCGAAAAGAGCATGCTATTTATTACCTTAGCAAAAAGTTTACCGACTGCGAGACCCGATACTCGCTGCTTGAGAAAACTTGTTGCGCTTTGGCATGGGCTGCTCGCCGACTGAGACAGTATATGCTGACTCACACTACTCTATTGATATCAAAGATGGATCCAATCAAGTATATCTTCGAGAAGCCTGCCTTGTCTGGAAGAATAGCAAGATGGCAGATGATCTTAACCGAGTATGACATCCAATACACGACCCAAAAGGCAATCAAAGGAAGTGTGTTAGCAGATCATTTGGCACATCAGGCAGTGGATGATTACCAATCTATGAACTTCGAGTTCCCGGATGAGAATATCATGTTGGTGACTGACTGTGAGACACCTGGACCGGATGAAGGACCTGAGGAGGGATCCCGATGGTCTATGTACTTTGATGTAGCTTCAAACGCTTTGGGTAACGGAATTGGCACCATGATCATATCTCCTGAGGGCTCTCATACTCCATTCACCGCCCGACTATGTTTCAACTGCACCAACAACATGGCGGAGTATGAAGCGTGCATCATGGGTCTTCGAGCAGCAATTGACATAAGGATTAAGTTCTTGAGGGTATTCGAAGATTCCACCCTCGTGATCATTCAGATCAAAGGCGAGTGAGATACGAAGCATCCAAATCTTATTCCTTACAAAGAGTATGTATTGATGTTGCTTCCACATTTTGAGGAGATAACCTTTGAATACTTCCCTAGAGAGGAGAATCAGTTGGCGGATGTGCTAGCTATGATGTCTTCTATGTTCAAGGTAAGGTGGGACAACGAGGCTCCCCAGATTACCATTGAAAGGTTGGACAAACCCGCACATTACTACGACATTGAGACTGAAGAGGTAACAGATAAGCCCTGGTTCCACGAGGTAAAAAGGTATCTTGAGGCTCAAGAGTACCCCGACGGTGCATCTGTTAATGATAAGAAGTTTCTGAGGAGATTCGCGGCAAAGTTCTTCATCGAAAATGGTATCCTTTACAAGCGTAATCATGATTCAACCTTACTGCAATGTGTGGATAAGAACGAAGCAGAAAGGATCATGGCAGAGTTGCATGAAGGTACTTTAGGAACTCATTCCAGTGTACACACCATGGCAAAGAAAATTTTTGGGCAGGATATTATTGGTCCACAATGGAAGCCGATTGTTATCAGCATTCTCGGACCTGTCATAATTGCCAAGTCTATACTGATAAGGTGCACATACCTCCAGTTCCTCTGAACATCCTGACGACACCTTGGCTTTTTGCAATGTGGGGCATCAATATGATCGGCGAGATCAGACCTACCGCGTCCAACGAGCGTCATTTCATCCTGGTAGCTATTGATTACTTTACAAAGTGGGTTGAAGCAGCTTCTTTTGCTATTGTAACCAAGAATGTCGTGGCACGGTTTATTCGGAACAATCTGATCTGTCGATACGGTGTACTAGAGAGAATCATTACGGGCAATGGCACCAATCTCAATAATACAATGATTACCGAGCTCTGCAAGCAGTTCAAGATACAGCATCATAACTCTTCTCCCTACCGGCCGAATATGAATGGGGCTGTTGAGGCGACTAATAAGAACATCAAGAAGATCGTGCAGAAGATGACAGTGACATACAAAGACTGGCATGAGATGTTACCATTTGCTCTTCATGGGTACCGTACCTCAGCGCGGACGTCAACAGGGGCAACTCCTTATTCCTTGGTATATGGTATGGAGGCAGTCTTGTCCATTGAAGTTCAGATACCCTCTCTTCAGATTATGAAGGATGCAGGTTAGAGTGAAGACGATTGGATTCAGACCCAGCTTGATCAGCTGAACTTAATCGATGAAAAGAGAGTTACTTCTATTTGTCATGGTCAGACGTATCAAAAGTGGATGATCAAGGCATTTAACAAGAAAGTTAGACGACAAGAGTATCAATTTGGGGATCTAGTGATCAAGTGCATCATCTTACCACAAGGTGATCCTAGGGGCAAATGGACCCCTACTTACAAAGGACCATTTGTGGTTAAGAACATTTTCTCAGGAGGAGATATGATTCTAACCACCATGGATGGTGACGACCTTCCTCACCCTGTCAATGCAGACATAGTGAAAAAATACTATGCATAATCAAAGTCCCGCTAGGTCGACTGGCCTAGGCAGAAATAAGGGCTTCCCGGCGAACCAAAAGGGTTCGGGCAAAAGTAAGGGATGAAAATAAAAAAATCTGTACACCAGACAAGTCGAAAACCTGGAAAGGAAGCTTGGGTAAAAAAGGGTACCCCAGTGGACTGAAAACCCGAAAGGGCGGTCCAGGCAGAAATTAGGAATTAAAGCGTAACAATATGTCTCAGTGGATCACCTTGCAACCAGACTTCGGTATCGACTATCAAGCTCGGACTGCACTAATCAATCTGATCTACCTTCAACCAAGTAGTAAAGTAATGAGATGCTCGATGTTGTACCCCAAAATTTTCCCTTCCATATTCTTCAAGAATTGCAAAGAGCATGCTTCAAAATTCCCCAAGGGTTGCACAGTGCAAGGGCCTCATAACAGTCAAAAACTAGGGTTTTGGTTCTGGCAAAGAAAAATAAGTTTCCAAGGGCCCAATCAAGTCCCACATGCCTATAAACATTGTCAAGCATCCTCATGTCAAGTTTCAAGACTCACAGCACAAAATTGCACAGTCATAAACCCTAATTGCACTTCAGTCAACTACATGGGCAAAATGGTCATTTGACAGTCAAAAGTTCAAATTTTTGGTCAACATCTCATTTTGAAGCCACAAACATCATTTGATCAATGCTTGATCACGATTCTCAAAGTATGGCTCAAAAAGTCTCAAGATGCAAAAGTTTCCATATTTGGACAGTTGAAAAAGTCAACTGTAACTTGACCAAGGCATAACTTCCACATGGATTATCAGAAAAATCCCATCCAAAGCTCATTTTGAAGAGAAAGACATTTCCTACAACTCCTCTTCACACTTCAAGTCCAAGAAATGCTCTCACAAAGAGTTATCAATTTCAACATTATAGATCATTTTCAAAAGTCAACAAAAAGGGACTTTAAGTCAAAGGCCATAACTTGAGATTGGTAAATCAAAATGACATGGGACAAAAGGCATTGGTTAGAGGACTTCAAGACCTTTCCATAATGTCCAAGAACATGATCAAAGCTTAATAATTGAGCAAGATATGCCTTGTCGAAGTTGGGAAATTTTTGGGTATTTTGAAAAGTCAACTTTGCTTCAAATGCCTTAAAATTGCTAATGGGCCACATTTTCTTCCAAGATTCATCATACAAAGCATATGCACGACCATTTGGCCCAAAGGGGATTTATTCATCATTTTTATTTATTTATTTGAATTTTTAATTACTATTAATTCATTTAATAAAATAAAATATGTGAAAAATACTAAAACAAGCTTTTCAAATCTTTTTATGCATGGAATACCTTCAAGATTTCGTGCCCTATCTAATATGGAAAGAATCAAGGTGATTTGATCATAATTGGCACCAAAAGAACATGAAAAGATTTGGAAGATATGCCATGAAAATCAAATATCTTATACATCAATGCAAAGGGTTTTGGATCAAAATTTCAACCCTAATCTGATCCCATACATATACTAATGCAAACCTAATGCACAAGAACCTCTAAGCTGCGCCCCATCTGAATAACTAAGTTTGCATTTGTGATACGGTGGGAGAAATGACCTGAGGTTTGCGTTTGTTTTCGCAAATGTTTCGGTTGAGCAAGAGTCGCCACCGACTTTTTATTTTATCCTAAGGAAAGGTTTAAAAAGCACATCAAAAACCTTTTGAGATGTTTTCTTGGGTTCGGGGAGTAGATTATAGAAAGGGAAGGTATTAGAACCCTTTCTATCCATGGTTATCCATGGGCTCTTAGTTACTTGCTTAGATCACTTGCCTTTTATTTTCAATTGTTTGAAATGGTGCTTGTATGTGTGGGTTTGAAAATGTTTTGAAAAGAAGCCAATATGGTGGCAACCTTTGTAATGATCCATGTGGGGATGTATACAAAGATGTATGTCTTTTGAAAAGGTTTTCATTTGTTTTTGAAAGTTCGTTTTGAAAGTGTTGTGAGGTGTGTTTTAGAAAATAGGCAAGTGTTTTGTTTTGCTAGTTTGATTCAAGTAACTAAGAGGTTATCTACTCCTAAATTTCCTCAAAGTTTATTGCTATGTTTTAACCCTTTTAATGAGTTTGTTCCACCATTGTATTTGGTGGACAATCTCATGTTAGGATGTGAAAGGGACGGGCGCGGGTCATCGTTTAGACCATAATTGCAATGGTGCCAAGTATCTTTGGGCATTTTCTTTAAGGGACTTGATCATTTGATTTAAGCAACATTTTGAAAGTGTTATTGAGGGACTATGATCATTTGATTTGTTTGTTTTGCCCAAAGAGACCTAACATGCAATATGGCCTAATTTTGAAAAGGCAACAAGTGGAATACCCTAGGGGGTGCAAGTGTGATTGGTGTGTTCATTTTCATGCTTGTTTGTCTTGAGATTAGGTCATGACTATTTTGTCGTTTTTCACATACAAACCCTAATTCTAACATGGTATAATTAGAAAGCAATAAAGTGCGAAAACAAATTTACTAAGCTATTACAAAACCAAATATGGGAAAGGGGGTACAAATGTTCAAATGGGGATTTTGACAAGGAATTTAAACCTAAAACTATTACATCAATGTTGAATTATTTACAAGGTGATTAATTTGCATAAATTAAATAAAATAGAACAAATGTGCAAGATGCCAAAAATGGTTTTTATATGTATGGAAAAAGGTATTTTTACATGTCAAAAGAAAGTATTATTATTTTTTAAGTTTTTTCCTATTTAGGGCAAAACCCTAATTCTATCAAAGAAAATGTATTATTTATTCAACATATACAATATTTAAAAAAATAAAAATAAAATGAAGTATATTTGTAAAAAATGTATTTTTAGTATTAAATATTAATAAAATAAAAATATGTTTATTTTGGTATTTTATTCTAAGTATATTAATATAGATATATTTACTTGTATTATTTACAAAATATTTTAAATATGCACAAAATAATAATATTTAATTTTTGTAAAAAAGGTATATTTCACATAAAATATTTCAGAATATAAAATGAAATAAAATGAAAATAAAAATGTATTTACACCATTTTAACATTTTTTAAATAAAAGTATATTTATTTACTTATTTATGTTTAAATAACTAGTTCAATCAAATAAATATCCAATAAATAGGAAAATGGTATAAAAAAATATTTTTATATTTTTTGTATGATGAGGAAAAATAAATAAGTCAGGCCAAAAAAAGAAAAGTCAAAAAAACATTAAAATGAATGAAATGGGCTTAGGGGGTGTAAAACCAAAAACATGGTGCAAATAAGAAATATGGAACCAGCCCAGCCCAATAGACCCTTCTTCAACCTCCAGCCAGAAACTTTCAAAAACGCGCGCTTTGTTCCTCCATTCAAACATCTTGATTCCTGGCTTTTTAGTGAAAACTCATAACATAAAAAATGTTCAGCATCAAGAGACGAATCCAACCATATGCAGAACTTGTCTTAACTCTCTAAGATGAGGGAGAATTTCTTCTCCCCCAAATCCTGACCTAGATTTTCTTCCATGTTCAAGCTCAAAATTCTTGCAACACACTTAATATAAATAAAATCTAATTATATGGGCATGTTCAGGGCAATGATTATGACATATTTTCTTCACAAACCTAAAGCTAACAATGCCTAATAAGAGAGATACGAATTCAAAAACTTACCTGTTCAGTTGAAGTTCTATTTGGCAATGGAGAAACTTTCAGTGCAAAGTGATGATCGGGATAGTTTCCTTGAGGTCCAGGGATGCTATTCCAAGCTTTACTTTGTCTTGAAAGCTTTTGAATCGAGCTAGAGCACTTCACCTGCAAATTAGAAAAGCAAAAATGGTGGAACCAGTTAAAGGGATTACAGGTCGTGTTTTAGCTTTTGGTTAGCTTGCATAGATGGTAGGGAAGGTGTATGAACTGGTTTGGACAAGAATGCTTGAAAGGATTGAGAGTTGGAACTCAATCTGCAGAGGTTGCTCTATTTGAGCAGTTTCAAGGTGATTCTGAGTTTTGGGAGGGATTGGAGGTGAAAGGCTCGTGCTTTTGCTTAGGATCAATGTTTGGAATGTGTTTGATAAGTTTGTTTAAGTGTTTGTAAGCTGATATGAGATTTGGTACAAGTTATGCTATGTTTCTTCTTTCTTAAGCAACAAAAGGCAAGTTGATGTTCTAGACTGATGCAGGCCCCCATAACATGCTGCAATCCTTTGCCTTGATCAGTGTAATGTGTCTCATAACTTGTGCCTAGAAGATTTTGACTGTACCACTTGGATTTGCAAAATGGACATAAAGTTCTACTTTTCAAAAATGGAAATAGTGCTTTTTCTAGTTAAGGGTTAATTCTCCATGTAATGTCCAAATGCTTAGAATAACAACTTGGCACAATGGTTTTGCATTAAATTTATGAGTGTCAAAGGGTTTTAGGACCTGTAATGTAGCTTAAGCATGCTGAGATTGAAATGCATAGTGTTATGAACATGTACATGGCCAAGAACCAAAGTGACTTTTTCCCATTTTGCAAAATTCGATTCTCCCAAACCATGAGGTTGTTTGAGAAGTTCTTGGACATTTTGGAAAGCTTGGAATGTGTACTACAATCCATCTTTGAAGTGCAAGTTGAAATTCCAAGTGGAAGTGTATGGAAAATGGCCTTGAAGTTAGGTAGAAAACCTTGTCAAAAAGGTCAAATTTTCACTAAGTTATGAATGGTTTAGTGCCCTTATTCAAAAATTTGTAACTTGAGATACAAGCCTCATTTGGGAAAACTTTGTGAATAAAAGTTGTAGATTATGCAACAAGCTACAACTTTCATGTTTTGACTTTTGTTTGAATCCAAATGAATCTTGGTGAGAAAATGGGGCAAAGTTGGGAAAAAAATTAGGGTTTTCCATAACTTAGAAAAATTCTAAGTTATGAAAAATTCCCATTTCAAACCCTAATTTGCATTTCTTGGTTTCTTGGTGAACAAGTTTAATGATTTGGCATGTTTTGATGAAAAATGAATCTTGACTCTTGATTTTGACCAAAAAGTCAAAGTTTGACTTTTCAGTATACAGTCAAAATTGATCAATTGACTGGGAAATTCAATTATCAATCTTGTGTATTTGGGACCTTTTGAACTTGTTGGGCATGTCAAGATAATTTCATGGGGTCCTTGAGTCCATATGTGAGCTTGGTTTGCCATTGGCTAGGTCAAACAGTAAAAAAATTACCATTGTGCAGTCAAAACCCTAAAAATGACCATTTTGCCCTTTCGTTGATCTGATCAAATTTCTTGTGGAATTGTGATCCAAACTTGATCAAATGGTCCATATGAGTTCATAATGTTGATGTGGGTCAATTTTCATGAGATTTGACTGTCAATTGGCCACAATTGACTTTTTCCCCAATACAATTGATTTCTAGGTCAACTGTCCAATTGACTGGGCAAAATTTGGAATCAGGACTTGAAACTTGGTATGGATAAACTTGGGAGTCCAACATGAAGCATGAAAGTCACCCTAGGCATTTTAGGTCAAAATATCTTTGTGCAATCACAAACCCTAATTTGGGTCAATAGTGCAAGGAGAAGTCTTGAGCAGAGGAAACCCTAACTGGATCTTGATCTTCAAAGGTCTTGTGATGAGAAAATGTTGAGGAAATGGGAGGGCAAATTTTGGGGTACAACAGCATTTTTACCAAAAAAATCAAAAACTGAAAACTGCCTTGGAGGACGATTCAAAGGAGAATATTGATCCCATTAGCTTGCCAAGACATCATTGAACCTGACTGAACACTTTTCCACGTCCATAGCATCAAGAATTGGTAACTAGAAGTCAGACTGTTTCATCTTTTTTGCATAATCGTATTTCATCATTCATGCCATGATTTTGAGTTCTAATGATTGTTTTGTACTAGTCTTATCATTCTGAAGCTAACCATATTGTTTAATTGAGTTTTCCTTGCCTATACGCGAAATCACCATTGAAGCTCGCTAGGGTTCCTCAAGCTCCAAATTGGGCGTTTTCGTATACTGTAAAATTAAGACATCCCAGTACCATGGCTAGACTCAGGACGCTTGGACGAATCTAACACACCAGTCGCGCCTAATTTATATAGCCATACGGGCTATTCGCTATTTTTGAAAAGACTGCATTTTGGGGGGGTTTAAAACCCCCGCTACTTCTTTTTTGTTTCAGGGACAACGAAGAAGAAGATCAGGTGGCACGATGTGGTTGGATAATTTGAATTCAGCGCGCGTTTTTTTTTATTTCTAACCACTTACCATTTGTTTTGCATTATATTATTTATTCTTTGTTTTATACATAACGCGTTCAAGCAGCACAGATGGTGGAAAGCAACGCTGGCAAACCTTGGGACCTGGGTTCGAATCCCAGGTCCCCCCATATCCTTGTTATTTTTCTTTGCAAAATGTTCAGGTACTACACAAGCTCAAAAGCCTACCATACGTTCACAATCCAGGCACGCCACTTGTCCTATAATCCTAATCCAAAGGCCAATGTTTGAAGAGTACCATGTGCGTTGGTCAACGAAGCCACACGCCAGCATGAAAAAGTCAACAAGGCCAAGGGTCTATTGGGCCTAATTGCTGGCCAGACACCTCCAAGTTGGGACAACAAACCCCCATTGTTTGCTTTCTTTCACTCTTTTATTTTTTATTTTTATTTGCTTAATTTAATTTTAATTTAGTTCATCAAATTAATATTTTCATAATATAAAAAGATAACAAAAAATCGGAAAGTCATAAAAAATTAAAAAAATATTTTATTTAATTTAATTTTGTAAATAAAATCTTGTTAATTAATTTAGTTTTAAATTCTAGGTTTAACTTTAACATGTTTTTTTTTTAATAAATTAAAAATAGCTAGAACTAGGTTTTAATTCCAATTTAATTTTTCTTATTAAAAATCCATAAATACAAAAAACTCCAAAAAAATCTTTTCTTGTTATTTTAACTTAATTTGTTAATTATAATTTAATTTCCTAAAAAGGGTCCAACGCCCTCGCAATCGACCGTAATTCTAATTCGCGCGTTTATTTTATTTCCTCTCTTTATGTAATTCTCCCGAAGCCATGTAAATTAGACATTTATATTTCTCGCACTTTACTTTATTTTACGTCAAATCGGGTCCTGGATTTAATTTGGCGATGTGGACCTGCGCCTTTGTAATAGCGTAGGAATTTTAATTCTCGCATCTTTTAAACTGTTAACTATTGCATGAAAGAATGAATGTCAAAATAAAAACAAAAGCGTAGATCACCAATACATGACAAGACAAAATATCTGAAAACGACACACAAATCACACACCACCCCTTAGGGTACGCCTCACTGTTGCCTTGCCCCTCGAAAGGTGATCGTCGAGTAGAAGATGTTTTAGTAAGTCCTCATGATCCAGGAACCTGGCATGAGGGTAGCTTCTAAGGTGTCTTCCTATTGCTCCGGTGATCACCACGTCCCAAACCCTCGAATTCACCCGAACACCTCCAACGGTGGTGCTACCTACCTCTCAATGGTGGGATGGCACTACTTTAAGGACATTTACACAGACGAATTCCTTAGGGTAGGTAGGTTCTCGTAGATACTTGCTCTAATTTCAAAACAAATCAAAAAAATACTTTTCACACCGACACCTTTTCAAAAAGCTTTCGAAAGCAATTTTTTCAAACACTCTTGAGGACTGATACAAGAGTCGAACTGAAATTTTCAAAGAAACTTTTTAAAACCCACAGTTGAAAAGCAAACAAACCATTTTTGAAAACACAAGTGAGCAAGTATCTAAGAGCCCATGGATAACCATGGATAGAAAGGGTGCTAACACCTTCCCTTTCTATAATCTACCTCCCGAACCGAGAGCAATCTCTATAAGGAATTTTTCTGTGCTTTTGTCCTTTCCATTTGGAGAAAATAAAAGACGGTGGCGACTCTTGCTTCCGCGACATTTCGCGAAACCAGCTTTAAACAGTCAGTTCCAGATCCACCAATCACAGAACTGGCGACTCTGCTGGGGATCTTTTATAAAGTGAGGTGTACCTTAGGACTAAGATCACTGTGTTTTCAATTTTATTGACTTGCTTGCTTTACTATTGTGGGTTGCATGGGAGTTACATAGATCCTAACCCGGATCTGGGGATACCCTGTTAGGTAGCATAAGCTGTGAGGGACCTGTCCGGCGTAGACCGACATGGGTGAAGCAGTGGCTACGTTGGTGTGGCACCTTGGTCTGTACCGATATCCCTTGTGTTGCAACGAGGAGAATATGGGTCTTCTGAGGAGTCATTAAGCACCAACAGACCTTAGAACCTTAAATGACACAACTTGGCCATTAGAACAGTAGCAGTATGCTACGCCCATTGAGGCTAAACTCTCGTGATTGTTCTGGCCGCAAGAAAAGATTGCGATGCCGGAGTTATGACCGATTGAGGGTAGTCAATGATATTGGGATCCTCTAAGAACCTGGTTACTTTGATAGGACAGGTATGAACCAACTAACTGAAAGAGGGTAATACCTAGACCTCATGCTGGCCTAAACTTTAAGGGTCTGTCTTGTGTGACTTGTGTGCCTTACCATGTTTGCCTTTGTATCTATTTGTGGTGTGCTTTATCATAACATCATAACATCATGAGCATTGTATGCATCCTGCATAGGGACTGACCATTTCAAAGACAAGAGGGTTTCACCTTTGCTCTGTTTTGTAGGACATCATGATGCCTGTGCGAAGGAATACTATTCGGTTCAACTTTGTTCACCCACCTGAGTTGCTTGAAGAGTTGGTTAGCAGGATTCCAAATACCACTTCCTTCATCCAGAGGCATGGTTCTCTTCTCAGTTTAGTCATTGCAAAGCGGGATCAACAGTTGATGAGTGTCCTGACCCAGTTCTATGACCCTCTGTACCAGTGCTTCACATTTCAAGACTTCCAGCTGGTCCCTACCCTGGAAGAGTTCTCTGATTTACTTGGCATCCCTATCTTGGATCAGACTCCCTACACTGGTTGGGAAAAGACTCTCAGGCTTGAGGAGGTTGCTGCAGCTCTTCCTTTGACAAATCAAGAAGTAATGGACAACTGGGTGACTAGAAGCGGAGTTAAGGGTTTCCTGGCCAAGTTTCTGATTGGTAAAGCTAACAGCTTCTGGAATGACCTGGACTTTAGGGCATATGAAGACATCTTGGCTCTCTTAATCTATGGGTTAGTCTTGTTTCCTAATCCTGACAACTTCATCAATGTCACTGCCATAAGGATCTTTATGTCTCAGAATCCTGTACCCACTCTCTTGGGTGACGTCCTGCAACAACTTTATGCTCGTACTACCCGAAGACGAGGAACTCTATGGTGTTGTATCCCTTTGTTGGTGAGGTGGTTTATTTCGCACCTCCCTAAGTTCATGCTGAAGAACCAATAAGGAAGAGGTTGGGCTCATAGGTTAATGTCTCTCACCGATAAAGACATCATTTGGACTTGCAGAGGTTTGGATGAGATAGCTATTATTGATCGATGCGGGGAATACCCTAATGTTCCTCTGATTGGTACCCAAGGAGGAATCTCTTGCAATCCATGTCTAGCTCTCCGTCAGTTTGGAAGAGCCAGAAGAGCGGGGCCTCGTGAGATGTTGGTGCCCCACATCAGTTTTGAGTTTCAAGTGGATAGTGACGATCTGCGTCGTAGGTTCATCAAGGCTTGGTACAAAGTTCATAAAGCTGACCCACAAGAGTTGGGGCCAAAGACTTCTTTACCTATGGAAGCCTACTACAAATGGGTTCGCGTCCGTGCTCAGAAGTTAGGTATGCCATACGAAGCCGTCAGACCTATCATTCTTGGGTATCCTGACAAAGATGGTGTTCCTCCAATTGTCCTTCCTCCTCAGATACCTACTGATTATGAGACATTAAAGAGATCTTGGTCGCAACTGCGAGAAGAACGGGATTCTTACCGGGAAAAGTTCAACGAGCAGGAGTTGAAGATCCAGAAGCTGACCAAGCAGCTGGAGAATGAGCGAGCTCTGAATGATTACATCCGTACTGAGAAGAGGAGACCATGGGATCAATAAGGAGCTCTGGATGTTCTTTTACAGTTTTATTTCCCTTTTCAGTATTTCCCATTTATGTAACGCCTAAGGGCAACCTGTTGAACAATTTAAGTTTCAAAGTTGAATCTAATGAAGTGTGTTCCTTTTTGTTTACAAAGTTGATTCCCGATTGTCTTTGAAAACATAAATCATACGCATTCCATTCATCATGTGCATAGCAGGTTTTCTTCTTTTCAGGTTGCTTACTGTTCTTCGCTGTTTATTTCAGCATCATGAATCCTGACTCATCCTCAACCGAGATGTCCATCAAGGCTCTTCAGGCGCAGAATGCGCAATTTCAGGAGCTAATCATGGGTTTGGCTCAGGGCCAAGAAGAGCTGAAGGCTCTGCTCCTGAAGAAGGAGAAGAAGAAGAAGAAGAGAACTGTTCTTTTCAACTCGGGCCGAAGGTTTGGCAACACTCTGCAGAATGAAGAGGCTGGTTCTTCTATAGGCAAGAGCAGTCCCCAAGGGGGAAAAGGTCCTAGTCTGGTAGTCTATGACAACGAGACTGATTTTTATGAGGAACAGTATCCTCCGGCTGAAGACCGGTACAAGCAGTTGGAAGACAGACTGAATGCTATGGAGATCCAACAAGTGCCTGGGCTGGATTTCAGAGACTTGGGTTTGTCTACTGGTGTGATCATTCCTCATAAGTTCAAAGGACCATCTTTTACCAAGTATGATGGGGCGTCTTGTCCCAAGCTACACCTCAGGTCTTATGTGCGGAAGATTCAACCGTACTCAGTGGACAAGAACTTGTGGATCCACTTCTTCCAGGAGAGTCTTTCAGGGACTCATCTCGAATGGTTCTATCAGCTGGATGGGACCAAGGTTTGTAACTGGGAGGAGTTGGCTACTGCTTTTTACAAGCAGTATCAATATAATGCCGACCTTGCCCCTACACGTACCCAACTCCAGGGTATGTCGCTAGGGTCAAGCAAAGGTTTTAAAGAGTACGCACAGAAGTGGAGGGATCTGGCTGGCAGGGTGCAGCCTCTGTTAACTGACCGGGAGTTGGTAGACATGTTCTTGGGGACCCTATCTGGGCCGTTTTTCAACCATCTTATCGGTAACTCGTCTGCAGGGTTTACTGATCTTATCCTGTCTGGAGAGAGAATAGAGGCTGGAATGAAGTCTGGCAAAATTCAGAAGGGTGCATCTGCAAGCTCTGAGAAGAAGCCCTTTAAAAAGGAGGCCAGTGCCGTATATGGGTCTAGAAGACAAGAGAAACCTGAGCGCCGCCAATCTGTCAACGCGGTGATGATTGCTAAGCCTGCTGCCGCTCCTCGGCAAACCAATCCTCAAAGGGCTGAAAGACCCAGAAGAGAGTTTACCCGGCTAAGTATGACTCTATCACAAATCTTGCCACAGTTGCTGTCCACCAACTTAGTGACTGTCAGGGAGGCCCCGAAGGTTGTAAACACTGCCTCTCCGAAATATAATCCAAATGCCCGTTGTGCCTATCACTCCGATAGCCCGGGGCACTCCACTGATGATTGTTGGGCCTTAAGGAACAAGCTGCAGGACCTTATTGATCCGAAGGAGGTACAGTTTGAGGCATCTGAGAAGCCTAATGTAGTGACAGCTCCCCTGCCTGCTCATGGAGTGAATGCTATTGGGGATGAGGATGAAGTGGATGAAGCTGAGTTCGACAACTGGATTTACCCGGCAACTGACAGTGGACCTAGCAATTGGATTGCAACGAACAACCTACTTGTTTCTTTTGTTACGCAGTAATAAACTTCTTTGTTTTGTTATTTGTAATAAACAATTAAAACTCTATGGCCCGGTGTCTTACCCGAGGCACCGTTGGCTTCATTGGTGAGGGAATATAAATTGTCATTTCATATATCATGAATAAAGATCTTGGACGTTTTCTCGCATTTCAAATCTTATGCTCCTTTTCTTTCTTTCCTTCCTTTATATATTTCAAAACAGTTGTATTTACACACACTCACTCATACAGGTTTCAATCCACTCTGGAACTCACTGGTAATGACTCTGCTACTGCCAATTATGACTTCAAAAATCCGATCAACTTAGCCGAAGACGAAGGTGAAGATGATTGAGAAGTGCCTGGCGAGCTTGCAAGACTGTTACTCCAGGAAGAGAGGGCAATTCAACCACATGAAGAGCCAGTGGAAACAATAAATCTGGGTACTGAGGCAGACAGAAAGGAGGTAAAGATTGGTGCCAACCTAGAGCTCAGCGTGAAGCAACGGTTGACTCAGATGCTACATGATTATATGGAGATCTTTGCCTGGTCCTACGAAGACATGCCCGGGTTGGATACCGATATTGTGGTCCATCACTTGCCTACTAAGGAAGACTGCCCTCCGGTTAAGCAAAAGGTCCGCCGTATGCGTCCAGAGATGTCTGAGAAGATCAAAGCCGAGGTTATGAAACAGTTTGATGCTGGTTTCCTTGCAGTGACTTCTTACCTTCAGTGGGTTGCTAATGTGGTGCCGGTACCAAAGAAGGACGGTAAGGTCAGAATGTGTGTCGACTACAGGGATCTGAACAGGGCCAGCCCCAAAGATGACTTCCCCCTACCTCACATTGATGTCCTTGTTGACAATACTGCTCAGCACAAAGTTTTCTCTTTCATGGACGGTTTTTCAGGCTATAATCAGATCAAGATGGCACCTGAAGACATGGAAAAGACTACCTTTGTTACACAGTGGGGCACCTTTTGCTACAAGGTCATGCCTTTTGGACTGAAAAATGCTGGGGCAACCTACCAACGTGCCATGGTTGCTTTATTTCATGACATGATCCATCATGAGATAGAATTGTATGTTAACGACATGATCGCAAGGTCCCAGACTGAGGAAGAACACCTTGATCATCTGCAGAAGTTGTTTGACCGGTTGAAATTGTACAAGCTAAGGTTGAACCCGAACAAGTGCACCTTCGGGGTAAGATCTGGGAAGTTGCTAGGCTTCATTGTAAGTGATAAGGGTATTCAAGTGGACCTGCCAAGGTTAAAGCTATTCAAGAGATTCCAGTTCCTAAGACAGAGAAGGAAGTCAGAGGCTTTTTTGGACGCCTGAACTACATTGCTCGTTTCATCTCGCACCTAACTGCTACCTGTGAGCCAATCTTGAAGCTGCTGAAGAAAGATCAGGTAGTACGTTGGAATGATGAATGTCAGGCTGCTTTTGACAGAATCAAAGAGTATCTCCAAGAACCACCCATTCTTATGCCACCGGTTGAAGGGAGACCTCTGATACTATACCTGACAGTACTTGACAACTCAATGGGGTGTGTGCTGGGGCAGCATGGCGAGTCTGGCCGAAAAGAGCATGCCATTTATTACCTTAGCAAAAAGTTTACCGACTGTGAGACCCGATACTCATTGCTCGAGAAAACTTGCTGCGCTTTGGTATGGGTTGCTCGCCGGCGGAGACAGTATATGCTGACTCACACTACCTTGTTGATCTCAAAGATGGATCCGATAAAGTACATATTTGAAAAGCCTGCTCTGTCTAGGAGAATAGCAAGATGGCAAATGATCTTGACAGAATACGACATTCAGTACACGACCCAGAAAGCCATCAAGGGAAGTGTATTGGCAGACCACTTGGCACATCAGGCAGTAGACGACTATCAGTCAATGAACTTCGAGTTTCCAAATGAGAGCATCATGATAGTGACTGATTGTGAAGTACCTGGGCCGGATGAAGGACCTGAGGAAGGATCCCGATGGTCTATGCACTTTGACGGAGCCTTCAACGCTTTGGGTAACGGCATCGGCGCTGTAATCATATCCCCTCAAGGCACTCATACTCCACTTACTGCCCGGCTATGTTTCAACTGCACCAACAACATGGCGGAGTATGAGGCATGCATCATGGGTCTCCAAGTTGTGATCGACTTAAGGATCAAGTTTCTGAGTGTCTTCGGAGATTCCGCTCTCGTGATCAATCAGATCAAAGGAGAGTGGGATACGAAACATCCGAATCTTATTCCTTACAGAGAATGTGTGTTGACCTTGATTCCCCACTTCACAGAGATAACCTTTGAACACTTCCCGAGAGAGGAGAACCAGTTGGCGGACGCGATAGCTACGATGTCTTCTATGTTCAAAGTCAAGTGGGACAATGAGGCTCCCCGGATCATCATCTGGAAACTGGACGAACCGGCATACTGTTGTGATCTCGAGACTGAATTGGTGACTGAGAAGCCTTGGTACCATGAGGTGAAGAGATACTTGGAAGCTCAGGAATACCCTGAAGGTGCGTCTGTCAACGATAAGAAGTTTCTGAGAAGGTTCGCAGCAAAGTTCTTCCTTAGCAACGACATCCTGTATAAGAGAAACCATGATTCGACCTTACTACGTTGTGTGGACAAGACAGAAGCAGAAAGGATCATGGAAGAGCTGCACGAAGGGACCTTCGGAACATATTCCAGTGGACACACTATGGGAAAGAAGATCCTTCGGGCAGGGTATTTCTGGTCCACCATGGAAGCTGGCTGCTACCAACATTCCCGGACATGCCATAAATGCCAGATATATGCAGACAAGGTGCATGTTCCTCCAGTTCCTCTAAATGTTCTGACTGCGCCTTGGCCGTTTGCAATGTGGGGCATAGACATGATCGGCGAGATTAAACCTACGGCATATAACGGGCATCGCTTCATCCTGGTAGCGATTGATTACTTCACGAAGTGGGTTGAAGCAGCTTCCTACGCTACGGTAACCAAGACTGTTGTGGCACGGTTCATTCGGCATAATCTGATCTGTTGGTACGGCATCCCTGAAAGAATTATTACAGACAACGGTACCAATCTCAATAACAAGATGATCACTGAGCTCTGCGAGCAGTTTAAGATACAGCACCACAACTCTTCTCCTTACAGGCCGAAGATGAACGGGGCTGTAGAAGCAGCGAATAAGAACATTAAGAAAATTTTGCAGAAAATGACAGTGACTTAAAAAGATTGGCACGAGATGTTACCGTTCGCTCTACATGGGTACCGTACCTCAGCCAGGACGTCAACCGGGGCAACTCCTTTCTCCTTGGTCTACGGTATGGAGGCAGTCTTACCGATCGAAGTGCAGATACCCTCTCTCCGGATAATGAAGGATGCAAATCTGAACGAAGATGATTGGATCCAGACGCGACTTGATCAGCTAAATCTTATTGATGAAAAGAGACTCGCTGCTATCTGTCATGGTCAGACGTACCAAAAACGGATGATCAGGGCATTTAACAAAAAGGTCAGACCACAAGAATATCAAGTTGGGGATCTGGTAATCAAGCGAATCATCCTTCCTCAGAGTGATCCAAGGGGCAAATGGACCCCTACGTACGAAGGGCCATTTGTGGTTAAACATGTGTTCTCAGGAGGAGCCATGATTCTAACCAACATGGATGGTGACGACCTTCCTCACCCCGCCAATGCAGACATAGTAAAAAGATATTACGCATGAAAAAGACCCGCTAGGTTGACATACCTAGGAAAAAGTTAGGGCTTCCCGGCGAACCAAAAGGGTTTGGCCAAAATGAAGGGATGAAAATAAAAAAAATCTGTACACCCGGCAAGTCGAAAACCTGAAAAGGCGGCTTGGGCAAAAATGGGTATCCCGGTGGACTGAAAACCCGAAAGGGCGGTCCAGGCAAAAGTTAGGGATAAAGCGTAATACTATGTCTCATTGGATCACTTTGCATCCAGAATCCGGTATCTACATCAAGTTCAGACGGCATCGATCAGTCAGCTTCATCTTCAACTAAGGTCATCAAGTGATGAGACGCTCGGAGATATAAAGGCAATAGCAGAGTTGAAACCCAGTGGGATCATTCATTTCACACAGCTGTTTTATTTCTCTTGCACAAATTTGTATGAATTCTTTTGTTCGGCGGTGTTCTCTTACTAGGACGTCAGCCTCTTGTACATAAACGCCTATTTACAGGCAAATTCAAAATCAATACAAATACACTTTTCAGTTAAAATTTCCAATTGTTTTCCTTTTTCTGTTTTGTTTTACGAAGAACGTCCAAGGTTCAATTTGTGATATATGCATTGACAATAATTTTCTAAACTCATGAATATTTGCATACGAAACAAAGGATTAATTACAGGTAACATTAGAAGCAGGGGAAATAAAGAGTTGTCTAAGCAATCTAATTGTTCTGTCCTCCAAGGTATCAAGGTAGGTTCAGCTAAAGAACATAACCAGATATCTTAATTCCCCAGAGAGTGAGCCAGCAAGTCAGTGCACTCTCCCCAAGCAAAGCTATTATCAAACTTAAGGAAGTTGGGTATCCTCCAGCAGATCTTAACATTCCCCAACATATCATACGGACATTCTCAACAAGCATCCCCGGCAATCTTGGTCTAAAGATTGTTCCCCGGCGGTATATCAAACATTCAATGGAGTCACTTCCCCGATACAACTCAAAACTTCCCCAGGAGAGTCCAATCCAGTTTCCCCAGGAAAGTTGGAATCCATCTCCCCAAGCAGTAAGCTTATCCCCAGTAGATTCTGGAAGCCTACCCCCGCAGAGCACGAACGCGTCTCCCGGCTTTATTCAAAGAGTTATTTCCCTACTAGGATATAACTGGGTTATCCTCAGCCAAAAGCCATGGAAAGAGCGTCCTCGACGAAGTCTTCTTATCCCCAGCGAAGTCTACTGCACTCCCAACATAATTTATCAACAAGGGTATCCCCAGCAAGTTACCATCAACATTTCAGCAAAGTACATCTCTCCCCACAGAGTATTGTTCCCCAGCAAGAGCGTTAGAGTACTTTCCTCCCCGCAGAGTAATCCATTCGCCAAGTCTATTCCCCAACGGAGTTATCTTCTCCTAACCGGTATTCTTGCAATTATCATCCCCAGCGGAAATAACAAAGCATTGTTCTCCAACATCAGCCCAGGAGTGACGTCCCGGCACCCGTCAAGGATTTATTTTCCCAAGACGAAAACATACATTCGTAAACATCGCATTTCCAACATTATAGCATGAATATACGCATCATATCTTACAAATCGCATTTATATTGAGAATATCATTGCTTGATCCATATCATGCATTGCATATGACTGACCTTTACCTTTCAGGAAAGATCCAGTTAAGTTCTCAGCTATATTTCAAGACCTTGACCGGTTCAGTTAAATCGACCCTAAGATTTTCCTGATTCTTATCCAGTCAAAGGCCTTCTCTGGTTCAGTCAGATCGACCCTAAGATCTCCCTGATTCTTATCCAGTTGAAGATTTCAAGACCTAGACCGGTTCAGTTAAATCGACCCTAAGATTTTCCTGATTCTTATCCAGTCAAAGGCCTTCTCTGGTTCAGTCAGATCGACCCTAAGATCTCCCTGATTCTTATCCGGTTGAAGATTTCAAGACCTAGACCGGTTCAGTTAAATCGATCTTAAGATTTTTCTGTTTCTTATCCAGTCAAAGGCCTTCTCTGGTTCAGTCAGATCGACCCTAAGATCTCCCTGTTTCTTATCCAGTTGAAGATTCCAAGACCTAGACCGGTTCAGTTAAATCGACCCTAAGATTTTTCTGTTTCTTATCCAGTCAAAGGCCTTCTCTGGTTCAGTCCGATCGACCCTAAGATCTCCCTGTTTCTTATCCAGTTGAAGATTTCAAGACCTAGACCGGTTCAGTTAAATCGACCCTAAGATTTTTCTGTTTCTTATCCAGTCAAAGGCCTTTTCTAGTCTAGTTAAATCGACCCCTAACAGATTTTACTAATAAAGACTCAGTAGAAGACATCCAAGATTCACTCAGCGTTACTGTTGAGGTTGAAGTCGCCCAAGATTCTCTCAGCGTTACTGTTGAGGTTGAAGTCGCCCAAGATTCTCTCAGCGTTACTATTGAGGTTGAAGTCGCCCAAGATTCTCTCAGCGTTACTATTGAGGTTGAAGTCGCCCAAGATTCTCTCAGCGTTACTGTTGAGGTTGAAGTCGCCCAAGATTCTCCCAGCGTTACTGTTGAGGTTGTAATCGTCTCAAGATTCTCTCAGCGTTACTGTTGAGGTAGTAGTCATCCAAGGTTCTCTCACCGTTCCTGTTGAGGTAGTAACCATCCCTGGCTCATTCATCGCTGTTTGAAGCTCCAGATTCAATTCCTGTAACCAGTCAGGGCGCATATATACAAAGAGTTTGAAGACCAGCTCCTGTAACAGGCCAGGTAATCATTTTCTTTTGCAGGTACGCAAGTTCTCGCTAAGGAATCTCTTACGCGATCGACACCCAGATGGCATCTATAAGCCCATCCACCATCCATCATCTCTTAGCATGGAATCTATAAGCCCATGATCCTATCCATCAATCTCCAAATGGCATCTATAAGCCCATTCCACCATCACACTACTATGTGAGCGCAAATTTCTGGGCACTCTAGTGTTCAATCATCTTCCACCTTCGGATTACGAAAGGCATGTCAGCCAATCTGCACCCTCAGGTCTAAGAAGATTGAACAGGGGCAACTGTTGTACCCCAAAATTTGCCCTCCCATATTCTTCAAGAATTGCAAAGAGCATGCTTCAAAATTCCCCAAGGGTTGCACAGTGGAAGGGCCTCCTAACAGTAAAAAACTAGGGTTTTGGTTCTGACAAATAAAATGAAGTTTCCAAGGGCCCAATCAAGTCCCACATGCCTATAAACATTGTCAAGCATCCTCATGTCAAGTTTCAAGACTCACAGCACAAAATTGCACAATCATAAACCCTAATTGCACTTCAGTCAACTGCAGGGGCAAAATGGTCATTTGACAGTCAAAAGTTCAAATATTTGGTCAACATCTCATTTTGAAGCCACAAACATCATTTTATCAATGCTTGATCATGATTCTCAAAGTATGGCTCAAAAAGTCTCAAGATGCAAAAGTTTCCATATTTGGACAGTTGAAAAAGTCAACTGTAACTTGACCAAGGCATAACTTCCACATGGATTATCAGAAAAATCCCATCCAAAGCTCATTTTGAAGAGAAAGACATTTCCTACAACTCCTCTTCACACTTCAAGTCCAAGAAATGCTCTCACAAAAAGTTATCAATTTCAACATTATAGATCATTTTCAAAAGTCAACAAAAAGGGACTTTAAGTCAAAGGCCATAACTTGATATTGGTAAATCAAAATGACATGGGACCAAAGGCATTGGTTAGAGGACTTCAAGACCTTTCCAAAATGTCCAAGAACATGATCAAAGCTTAAAAATTGAGCAAGATATGCCTTGTGGAAGTTGGGAAATTTTTGGGTATTTTGAAAAGTCAACTTTGCTTCAAATGCCTTAAAATTGCTAATGGGCCACATTTTCTTCCAAGATTCATCATCCAAAGCATATGCACCACCATTTGGCCCAAAGGGGATTTATTCATCATTTTTATTTATTTATTTGAATTTTTAATTGCTATTAATTCATTTAATAAAATAAAATATGTGAAAAATACTAAAACAAGCTTTTCAAATCTTTTTATGCATGGAATACCATCAAGATTTCGTGCCCTATCTAATATGGAAAGAATCAAGGTGATTTGGCACCAAAAGAACATGAAAAGATTTGGAAGATATGCCATGAAAATCAAATATCTTATACATCAATGCAAAGGGTTTTGGATCAAAATTTCAACCCTAATCTGATCCCATACATATACTAATGCAAACCTAATGCACAAGAACCTGTAAGTTGCGCCCCATCTGAAGAACTAAGTTTGCATTTTTACCAAAAAAATCAAAAACTGAAAACTGCCTTGGAGGACGATTCAAAGGAGAATATTGATCCCATTAGCTTGCCAAGACATCATTGAACCTGACTGAACACTTTTCCACGTCCATAGCATCAAGAATTGGTAACTAGAAGTCAGACTGTTTCATCTTTTTTGCATAATCGTATTTCATCATTCATGCCATGATTTTGAGTTCTAATGATTGTTTTGTACTAGTCTTATCATTCTGAAGCTAACCATATTGTTTAATTGAGTTTTCCTTGCCTATACGCGAAATCACCATTATAGCTCGCTAGGGTTCCTCAAGCTCCAAATTGGGCGTTTTCGTATACTGTAAAATTAAGACATCCCAGTACCATGGCTAGACTCAGGACGCTTGGACGAATCTAACACACCAGTCGCGCCTAATTTATATAGCCATACGGGCTATTCGCTATTTTTGAAAAGACTGCATTTTGGGGGGGGGGGGGGGTTTAAAACCCCCGCTACTTCTTTTTTTTTTCAGGGACAACGAAGAAGAAGATCAGGTGGCACGATGTGGTTGGATAATTTGAATTCAGCGCGCGTTTTTTTTTATTTCTAACCACTTACCATTTGTTTTGCATTATATTATTTATTCTTTGTTTTATACATAACGCGTTCAAGCAGCACAGATGGTGGAAAGCAACGCTGGCAAACCTTGGGACCTGGGTTCGAATCCCAGGTCCCCCCATATCCTTGTTATTTTTCTTTGCAAAATGTTCAGGTAATACACAAGCTCAAAAGCCTACCATACGTTCACAATCCAGGCACGCCACTTGTCCTATAATCCTAATCCAAAGGCCAATGTTTGAAGAGTACCATGTGCGTTGGTCAACGAAGCCACACGCCAGCATGAAAAAGTCAACAAGGCCAAGGGTCTATTGGGCCTAATTGCTGGCCAGACACCTCCAAGTTGGGACAACAAACCCCCATTGTTTGCTTTCTTTCACTCTTTTATTTTTTTTTTATTTGCTTAATTTAATTTTAATTTAGTTCATCAAATTAATATTTTCATAATATAAAAAGATAACAAAAAATCGGAAAGTCATAAAAAATTAATAAAATATTTTATTTTATTTAATTTTGTATATAAAATCTTGTTAATTAATTTAGTTTTAAATTCTAGGTTTAACTTTAACATGTTTTTTTTTTAATAAATTAAAAATAGCTAGAACTAGGTTTTAATTCCAATTTAATTTTTCTTATTAAAAATCCATAAATACAAAAAACTCCAAAAAAAATCTTTTCTTGTTATTTTAAGTTAATTTGTTAATTATAATTTAATTTCCTAAAAAGGGTCCAACGCCCTCGCATTCGACCGTAATTCTAATTCGCGCGTTTATTTTATTTCCTCTCTTTATGTAATTCTCCCGAAGCCATGTAAATTGGACATTTATATTTCTCGCACTTTACTTTATTTTATGTCAAATCGGGTCCTGGATTTAATTTGGCGATGTGGACCCGCGCCTTTGTAATAGCGTAGGAATTTTAATTCTCGCATCTTTTAAACTGTTAACTATTGCATGAAAGAATGAATGTCAAAATAAAAACAAAAGCGTAGATCACCAATACATGACAAGACAAAATATCTGAAAACGACACACAAATCACACACCACCCCCTAGGGTATGCCTCACTGTTGCCTTGCCCCTCGAAAGGTGATCGTCGAGTAGAAGATGTTTTAGTAAGTCCTCATGATCCAGGAACCTGGCATGAGGGTAGCTTCTAAGGTGTCTTCCTATTGCTCCGGTGATCACCACGTCCCAAACCCTCGAATTGACCCGAACACCTCCAACGGTGGTGCTACCTACCTCTCAATGGTGGGATGGCACTACTTTAAGGACATTTACACAGAAGAATTCCTTAGGGTAGGTAGGTTCTCGTAGATACTTGCTCTAATTTCAAAACAAATCAAAAAAATACTTTTCACACCGACACCTTTTCAAAAAGCTTTCGAAAGCAATTTTTTCAAACACTCTTGAGGACTGATACAAGAGTCGAACTGAAATTTTCAAAGAAACTTTTTAAAACCCATAGTTGAAAAGCAAACAAACCATTTTTGAAAACACAAGTGAGCAAGTATCTAAGAGCCCATGGATAACCATGGATAGAAAGGGTGCTAACACCTTCCCTTTCTATAATCTACCTCCCGAACCGAGAGCAATCTCTATAAGGAATTTTTCTGTGCTTTTGTCCTTTCCATTTGGAGAAAATAAAAGACGGTGGCGACTCTTGCTTCCGCGACATTTCGCGAAACCAGCTTTAAACAGTCAGTTCCAGATCCACCGATCACACTCGAGGATATAAAGGCAATAGAAGAGTTGAACCCAGTGGGATTATTCACATAGCTGTTTTTATTTCTTTTACACAAACTGTATAAACTCTATTGTTCAACGGTGTTCTCTTACTAGGACGTCAGCCTCTTGTACAAAAAACGCCTATTTACAAGCCAAACTTCAAAATCAATACAATTCATTTTCACAAAGGAACTTCAAATTGTTTTCCTTTTTCTGTTTCGTTTTGCAAGAACGTCCAATGTCCATTTTTTATATATGCATTTGACATTAATCGCTGCTCATAAATATTTACATACGAAACAAAAGACGATTACTTGCAATATTAGGAACAGGGGCAAATAAGAACTGTCCAGACCTTACAGTTGCTCTATCCACCAGGTACAAGGATAGATTTAGCTGAAGAATGTGACCAAGGTACATTCACTCCTCGTAGAGTAAGAAAAGACAGCAGTGTTAGCTCTCCCCAGCTGAAGCTCGCAATCGCGAATGAGTCAGTAAAATTCTCCCCAAGCAGAGTTTATCTGTCACCGGCACTGGAAGATTATCCCCAGTAGAGTCTGGAGGATTGTCCTCGGTAGAGCCTAAAAGGTTCTCCCCAGTGAAGTCGCCACTGGAAAATCATCCCCAGCGGAGTTCATTCCTTTCACAAACAGAGATTCAATCCCCAACAGGTTTCATTATCACCAACAACGGTAATTCATCCCCGGCTGATTTTATTTCTCCGAATCAACAGATCCTCCGGCAGAGTATGTCCTCTCCATAGAGTCATTTCCTCGTCAGTTTATTCCCCAGTGGAGTTATCTTCTCCTGCAGGCTTATTCTCACAATCATCTTCACTCACTATCCCCAGTGGAAACGAAGAATTCAACTCTTTTCTCCAGCAGCTATCCGAGATTTATTTTCCCCAGCTAAAAACATCGCACTTTCATACATCATGACATGCATACGCATCATACAACACAGTCTCATTTATTTTGAGAACATCATTTCTTGATACATATCATGCATTACATATAGCTAACCTTTACCTTTCAGGAAAGATGCAATCAAATTCTCACAAAATTCAAGCTATGAATCCTGTTTCCTCAGTTGAGTACGGACGACTGAAGTTCCTAAATATCGACAGAGATGATTCCCCAGTTGAATACGGACGACTGAAGTTCCTAAAATTCACCTTTCCTCTTCAATAGAGAGGTTTCCTCAGTTGAGTACGGACGACCGAAGTTCCTAAATATCAACAGAGGTGATTCCTCAGTTGAGTACAGACGACCGAAGTTCCTAAATATCAACAAAAATGATTCCTCAGTTGAATACGGGCGACTGAAGTTCCTAAAATTCAACTTTCCTCTTCACTAGAGATGTTCCCTCAGTTGAGTACGGACGACTGAAGTTCCTAAATATCAACAGAGGTGATTCCTCGGTTGAGTACGGACGACTGAAGTTCCTAAATATCAACAGAGATGATTCCTCAGTTGAGTACGGACGACCGAAGTTCCTAAATATCAACAGAGATGATTCCCCAGTTAAATACGGATGATTGAAGTTCCTAAAATTCAACTTTCCTCTTCAATAGAGATATTCCCTCAGTTGAGTACGGACGACCAAAGTTCCTAAATATCACTAGAGATGTTCCCTCAGTTGAGTACGGATGACTAAAGTTCCTAAATATCAACAGAGGTGATTCCTCAGTTGAGTACGGACGACCGAAGTTCCTAAATATCAACAGAGATGATTCCTCATTTGAGTACGGACGACTGAAGTTCCTGAATATCAACAGAGATGTTTCCTCATTTGAATACAGACGATTGAAATTCCTAAAATTCTACAGAGATGTTTCCTCAGCAGAATATGGACGACCGAAGCTCCTAAAATTCTACTTTTCTCAACAAGATCAGACTTCCCCAGCGTAATCTTCCTCAACAACAGGTATACAAGCTCTCGCTAAGGAATCTCTTATGCGATCGACACTCCTTCAGATGGCATCTTTAAGCCCATCTTCCGTCAGCAATTTTCAAATGGCATCTGTAAGCCCATTCCCGACATCACAAGACAATTACCACTTCATGTGATTGCAAATTTCTGGGCACTTTAGTGTTCAATCCTCTTCCACCTTCGGATCACGAAAGGAACGAAAGCCAATCTACATACTCAGGTTTAAGAAGATTGAACAGGGGAAGCTGTTGTACCCCAAAATTTTCCCTCCCATATTTCTCAAAACATTTCAAGAAAGATCCTTAAGTTGCTCAAGGTAGTCCAAGAGTTGGCCAGACAAGCTCCCTCCTAAGGCAGTCTACCTCAAATTAGGGTTTCTTGTTGCATAAAGATACTTGAGTCCAAGTGATTCCAAGTGCTCACCAATGTCCTAATATTCCCTCAAGATCATCCATGTCAATTTTCAAGCCTTGCAGAGAAAGTTTGCCCAGTCAATTGCTCAGAGACCTGAAAATCGACTATGTTAGGGCAAAAGTCAATTGTGGCCCACATACAGTCAAACTTCAAGATTTTTGGTCAACATCCTCATTTTGAAGTACATTTCATCATTTGATCAAGGGTTTATCATGATTCATCAAGGATTGCTCATAATTCATTAAGACTCAAAAATTGCTAAATTAGGGTTTTGTATGAAAAGTCAACACAACTTTGACCAAGCATACCTTTCTCATACTTTATGAGAAATGGCCCATCCAAAGCTCATTTTTAAGAGGATGCAATTCCTGACAATCCATCTTCAGCTCCCAAGTTCAAAATATGCACTCGCAAGAAGTTATGAATTTGGACATTATAGGTCATTTTGAAAAGTTAACAAAAATACCTTTTTTGTCAAAGCTTCATACATGAAAATGGAATATAATAATGATATCAGACCAAAAGGGTTGCTTATAGGACATCTCAAGCTTTCTAAAAAGTCCAAGAACACCTCCAAAGAGTCAAGATTGAGGAAGTTATGCATTGGTGAAGTTTACCCTTTTTGCAAAATTGCAAAAAGTCAACTATCCCTAAAACTTCAAATTTTTCCAAATGGGCCTAATCTTTTTCACTTGTTTTGAGTTGGAAACATAGTCCACGAGCTCTAGCCTTTGCCACTTGTCCATATCTCTTTTTTTATTATTTATTTCGATTTTGATTTGAATTAATTCAATTTAAATTAAAACAAATTAAATAAAATCCAAAATATTGAAAGTAAGAGATTTTGTGCTTGTTTCAGGTTCCAATTACAGCTAGCAAGTCATTCAAACTCGTATCAAGGCATGTATGCACAAAAAGATTGGATTTAGGCCATGTTTGGAATGTTTTTAAAGGTGAATCAAATCAAATCAAAAATCATTGATGGAGGAAGATTGGAAGCAGTTATCAACCCTGATTCATTCTTTGATACATGAGGAGGCGAGGCAGACCTAGAAAGAGGTTAGAGACAGGTGTATGAGCAAGAACCAAAACTGAAAAAAAGCAAGAAAAGTGTGAGATCGAATTTGCACTTAGAGGCATCCTCAAGACTCTTTGCCTATCTCAATCGACTCCTGGGACTCTCAGCAAGCTAAAGCGATCAAGAACCAAGCTTTTCAAGCCCCAAATCGCACTGTAAGTCGCTCACGATATAACATATTTCCTGAATTCAAATAGCATGATTTAGGCATTGTTAGGATGAATTAATCACATATTCTTAATCTATGGAATATATGCAAGATTTCTGCATCATTCAATTTCATTTATATGGCCTATACTGTAATTCACCATTGTTAGGGTTTGTAGCTCCGAATTAGAGATTTTGCTTACAGGGAAAATTAGCCTTGATGAAGGGTACCATCGTGTTCAAGATGATGAGACAAACTCAATCATGGAGTTAGGTTTCGTTTATATAGCCCATGGAGGATTTTTGAATGAACCAGGATTATAGCTACGGACAAACGTCCGTAGGTAAAAGTGTGAAACTTTTACCCACGGAGAGAGGAAGGAGACGACTGCGTGTCACTCCCCCATTTGCCCATTAAAACGTTCAGTGCGCATTTTCTTTTTGTTTTCCACTAATATTTGTTTTTACATATTATTATTGTTATTTCATTACTGTACAACAAAAGCAAAGTGGCACAGTGGTAGCCAGGCAGCACTTAAGGCATTGGAAGGCTGGAGGTCAGGGGTTCGATCCCTGCCTCCAGCATTTGTTATTTTCATATTTTTTTGCAGGAGATTCAGTATGCACATGAAGCCAGGGTCTATCATACTCCCTCCAGATCTGGTACGCCAAGTGGCCAGATGGCCAAATCTGATGGCCATCCAGAAGAGACCACCATGAAGCCTCACTCAACACAATACACTGGATCTCAAAGGTCAACGTGGACCTCTTTTAATGGGCCCAGAATTCTGACTATTGGCACCCCCATTTTTTCAAGCTCTATTCTTTTTCTCTATTTCTTTTATATTTATCTTATTTAATTTTATTATTTATTTTACTAACCAATAATCATTTTCTTTTTATCAAAAAAATCACAAAAACATTTTTCTATCCAATTAAATTTAGGATATTTTTTTATTAAAAAAAGTAATTAATTTAATTAGGTTATTAATTTTAGACAACTTTAATCTTTTTTTTACATAATTAAAATTAATTAGAATAAATAGATTTTATTACTAACTTAATTATTTTATTTCTTTCCTAAAAATAACAAAAACCCAAAAATATGTCATGTAATTATTTTCATTTAATTAATTTAATAACTAATTAATTTAGCATTTATTTTTGAAACTTAATTTCTTTTCTTTAAAAAATATTAAAAGCAAAAAAAAAACATATTTTCTTTTTTAATTAGGATAGAAGGGTAAAAACCATAATTTCTCGTCAATTTAATTTATCATCGCGCGCTTTATTATTTTGCCCAATTATTGTATTTGCTCACAGTTTGTAATAATTTAATTAGGACATTTATTTACTTTTACCGCTTTTAATTTCAAAGGGTTTGTTTTTTGGCTATGTAAATACCTGAAGCCTTGTAATAGCTTAGTTTAAATTCCGCACTTTAATTTCCGCAAATATTTAACTGCTAGATATGTAAATAATTAGGGTTTGTATGACAAGAATGTATGCTTAATCTTAAAACGGTAGATAACCATAAACATGTGCAAAGATAAATAATCTGAAATTGAATCACTCGCACTTGGTTGCCTTCAGTAAACGGTCATTGAGTATAGGGTGCTTTAGTGGTCGTCCTTTTGTCCAAAGATCATATTTGCCTCGGAAAGGTTGCCTCGGATATTGTTGCCTCGGATAAATGATCTAAGACATTAGGGTTACCACTAAGACATCCTAACGTTGCTTTAGTGACCGTACGTCCCTTTCGAATTGACCCTCAAATTCCAACGAAGGTGCTACCTACTCATTAATAGTAGGATAGCATTGTCTAAAGGAAACAAACACAGAACTATTCTTTTTTAGAGTAAATAAGATTAGCTCTTAAGTGCTTGCTCAGATAAAATAAAACTTCTTTCCACACTTACACCTCTTTACAAAACAAAGTTTGCAAAAACACTTTATTACACTTATGAAGACAGAAGCAAGATTTAAATCAAAGTCCAAACAAAAACTTTTCAAAACCCACAAACACAAAGAAAACAATTTTGAAAATGATGAGCAAGTACCTAAGAGCCCGTAGATAACTACGGATAGAAAGGGTGCTAATACCTTCCCTTTCTATAATCTACCCCCGTACTGAAAAATATCTCGGAAAAGGAATTTTTCTGTGCTTTTTTCCTTTCCTTGTTGGATAAAATAAAAGTCGACAACGACTCTTGCTTACCGCGACATTTCGCAAAAACAAACGCAAAACGCAAACCAGCATTTCAAAATAGTCTAGTTCTGGCCACCGTATCATAGTAGCGTTGTGCTACCAACCTTTCTTTGTTCTGAACAATTATTCCATTTTCGTGAAGTTTGTTTTTAAACACCCATCTTATTCCAATAATGTGTTTGTTTCTTAGTGTTGTACCCCAAAATTTGCCCTCCCATATTCTTCAAGGTTTGCCAAGATCATGCTTCAAAATCTCCCAAGAGTTGCACAGTTCAATGGCCTCCTAACAGTCAAAAATTAGGGTTTTGGTTCTGGCAAAGAAATTAAGGTTTCCAAGGGTCCAATCAAGTCCCACATGCCTACCAACATTGTCAAGCATCCTCATGCCAAGTTTCAAGACTCACAGCACAAAATTGCACAGTCAAAAACCCTAATTGCTCAACAGTCAACTGCAGGGGCAAAATGGTCATTTGACAGTCAAAAGTCAAAATTTTTGGTCAACATCTTATTTTGAAGCCACAAATATCATTTGATCAATTCTTGATCATGACTCTCAAGGCATGGCTCAAAAAGTCTCAAGATGCAAAAGTTTCTATTTTTGGACAGCTGAAAAAGTCAACTGCAAATTGACCAGGGCATAACTTCCACATGGTTTATCATAAAAATTCCATCCAAATCTCATTTTGAAGAGAATGACATTTCCTACAACTCCTCTTCACACTTCAAGTCCAAGAAATTCTCTCACAAAAAGTTATCAATCTCAACATTATAGGTCATTTTCAAAAGTCAACAAAAAGGCACTTTAAGTCAAAGACCATAACTTGAGATTGGTGAATCAAAATGACATGGGACCAAAGGCATTGGTTATAGGACTTCAAGACCTTTCCAAAATGTCCAAGAACATGATAAAAGCTTAAAAATTGAGCAAGATATGCCTTGTGGAAGTTGGGAAATTTTTGGGAATTTTGAAAAGTCAACTTTGCTTCAAATGCCTCAAAATTGCTAATGGGCCTCAATTTCTTCCAAGAATCATCACCCAAAAGCTATGTACGACCCATTGACCCAAAGGGAAGTTATTTTCTTATTTTTAATTAATTAATTGAGTTTATAATCCTATTAATTCATTTAATTAAAATTAAATATGAGAAAAATACAAATAAAGGTTTTGAATCTTTTTATGCAGCATATGCACTCTTTATGTACTCAAGATTTCGTGCACATCCAAAAGGGAAAGAATCTCCCATGATTGGCAAGTTCCATGGCAAGAAAAGATTGAAAAAGATCATGAAAATCAAATTTTGAAAATCATTGAATACAAGGCTTTGGGCTTGGATTGTTGACCTAATTCATTCCACATATATGCAAGAACACAACTCTAATGAAAAGAACAAGAAAGCTGCGCATGAACTGATAGAACAAACTTGCACTTTTACATAAAAATTCTCAAAATTGTTTTCACAGTTAGAGCTCGTTTCAAAGCCAAATAACTATTCCATTACACTCCTGACACATCCAGGAAGCCATTCCAATCAAATTCAACCCTCCATACTCAAGGAATTGGTATAACCGTGTTCTACTTTTCTTGAAAAATTTGATAATCGTATTCCATTTTCCATGCATGATTAATGTCTTTTAATTGTTGGTTTACACTAATATGATCTCTCCAAAGCTAATGGTATTACTCAATTAAAGAATAGCTGTCTGAACACGAATTCACCATGGATATTGCTTAGGGTTTCAGAGACCTTGATTTAGGGCTTTACACGTCTGGAAAAATTATACAACAAGACCCACACCATTACAATCGTGACGTCCAGACAATTCGATTCCACACATCGCGCCCAATTTATATTATGCTATGGCCTAATCGTTATTTTTGCAGGTTTGAGTTAGTGGGGGTTTAAAACCCCCGCTATCTGTTTCTAGTTACAGGCAAAGGGATAAGAAGATGCTAGCATGTTGGATGATGGTTGGCCAGATTCAAACATTGGCGCGTTTTATTTTTTAATCCAGCATAACACTTGTTTTTCACATATAATATTCATTGCCCACTATAACATCAGATAAACGCGTTTGGCTGGGTGGAAGTTGTGTTATCATGCAAGCATTGGGACTTGGGTTCGATTCCCAGGTCCCCCACTTCCTCAATATTATTTTTCTTAATATGTTTCCATGCAGCGCCTCACCTGAAGTCCACCATACACGCATACGTACTTGCCTGCCAAGTGGCCAGGGGTCCCAATCCAAAGGTCAGAACTTGCAGATCACCATACGCATTGGTCAACAACTCCATACACAAGTTTGAAAAGTCAAAAAAGGCCTGATTCAGTGGGCCAAGATTACTGCAAATTAAACTCCCAAATTGGCCAGAAAACCCCCCATGGTTTGCATATTTCTTCTTTTTCTAATTCTCTTTTTTTTCTTTCTGATTAATTGCTTTTATTTAATTCCATAAAATTAATTCTCATAATACAAAAAACACAAACAAAAATCAGAAAAAATCAAAATAAAATATGTTTATTATTTAATGCATTAATATTTTGTAAATAAATTTTCAATAATCAATTAGTTTAAATTTAGGTTTTCAACTTTAATGTTTTTCTTCTAAATAACTAAAATACATAAAAATTAGGTTTTTTATCATTTTTATCCTTTTCTCATTAAATAAATTTTCTTATTCTTCTTATTATTAATAATTAATTATTTTTGTAAATAAACTTGTGATTAATTAATTAGGGTTAAATTAATTTAAACTTAAATATTTTCTTTAATAATTAAAAACGATTTAGAATTAGATTTTTATTTAATTTCCAATTTTAATCAATTTTATTTATTTCCATAAATACCAAAAACCATAAAAAATAACCTTTTCTTTCTTTAATCATTAATTACTTTAAATTCCAATCTAATCTTTAAAGGGTCCAACGCCCTCGAACCCTCGATTCCAATTTCTTATCGCGCATTTATTTTTATTTTCTTGTGGATATTAATGTAATTGTTCAAAGCCTTGTAATAGTAATTAGGACCTTTATTTTCCGCATTTTTATTCAAATCGGGTCTTTGTTAATTTGGCGATGTATAGACCCGCGCCTTGTAATAGCGCAGGACTTTTATTTTCCGCATTTTAATTCCCGCACCTTTTAAACTGTTAATCACATGAAAGAATGTATGCCCAAATAAAAACAAGCGTAGATCACCCAATACATGACAACACAAATAATAACTGAAAATGACACACAATTCACACACCACTCTTAGGGTACGCCTCACTGTTGCCTTGCCCCTCGAAACGTGGTCGTCGAGTATAGGACGTTTTAGTAAGTCCTCATGTCCATGAACATGGCATGGGGGTAGCTTCTAAGGTGTCCTATTGTTGCTCTGGTGACCACACTGTCCCTAAATTCGAATTGACCCGAACACCTCCAACGGTGGTGCTACCTACCCCTCAATGGTGGGATGGCACTACCTCAAGGACATTTACACAGACTAATTCCTTAGGGTAGGTAGATGACTCGTAGATACTTGCTCTAATTCAAAACAAATCAAAAACTTCTTTTCACACCTACACTTTTCAAAAAGCTTTCAAAAACAATTTTTCAAACACTCTTGAGGACTGATACAAGAGTCGATCTGAAATCTTTCAAAGAAACTTTTTCTAAACCCACTCACACTTTGAAAAGCAAACAAACATTTTGAAAACACAAATGAGCAAGTATCTAAGAGCCCATGGATAACCATGGATAGAAAGGGTGCTAATACCTTCCCTTTCTATAAATCTACCTCCCGAACCGAGAGCAATCTCATAAGGAATTTTTCTGTGCTTTTGTCCTTTCCATATTGGAGAAAATAAAAGACGGTGGCGACTCTTGCTTACCGCGACATTTCGCGAACCAGCGTTAAACAGTCAGTTCCAGATCCACCGATCACAGAACTGGCGACTCTGCTGGGGAAAATCTTAAAGTGAGATGTACCTTAGGATAGTTCATAACTGTGTTTTCAATTGTTTTGACTTGTTTGCTTTAAATTGTGGGTTGCATCGGAGTTACATAGATCCTAACCCGAATCTGGGGATACCCTGTTTAGGTAGCATAAGTTGTGAGGGACCTGTCCGGCGTAGACCGACATGGGTGAAGCAGTGGCTACGTTGGTGTGGCACCTTGGTCTGTACCAATATCCCTTGTGTTGCAACGAGGAGAATATGGGTCTTCTGAGGAGTCATTAAGCACCAACCGACCTTAGAACCTTAAATGACACAACTTGGCCAATAAAACAGTAGCAATATGCTACGCCCATTGAGGCTAAACTCTCGTGATGGTTCTGGCCGCAAGAAAAGATTGCGATGTTGGAGTTATGACCGATTGAGGGTAGTCAATGATATTGGGATCCTCTAAGAACCCGGTTACTCTTGATAGGACAGGTATAAACCAACAAACTGAAAGAGGCTAATACCTAGACCTCATGTTGGCCTAAACTCTAAGGGCTTGTCTTGTGTGACTTGTGTGCCTTATCATGTTTTCCATTGTAAATATTTGTGGTGTGCTCTATCATAACATCATACCATCATAACATTGCATGCATCCTGCATAAGGACTGACTATTTCAAAGACAAGAGGGTTTCACCTGTGCTCTGTTTTGTAGGACATCATGATGCCTATGCGAAGGAATACTATTCGGTTCAACTTTGTTCACCCACCTGAGTTACTTGAAGAATTGGTTAGCAGAATTCCAAACACCACATCCTTCATCCAGAGGCATGGTTCTCTTCTCAGTTTAGTCATTTCAAAGCGGGATCAACAGTTGATGAGTGTCCTGACCCAGTTCTATGACCCTCTGTACCAGTGCTTCACCTTTCAAGACTTCCAGCTGGTCCCTACCCTGGAAGAGTTCTCTGATTTGCTTGGTATCCCTATCTTGGATCAGACTCCTTACACTGGTTGGGAAAAGACCCTCAGGCTTGAGGAGGTTGTTGCAGCTCTTCCCTTGACCCATCAAGAAGTAATGGACAACTGGGTGACTAGAAGCGGAGTTAAGGGTTTCCTGGCCAAGTTTCTGATTGGTAAAGCTAACAGTTTCTGGAATGACTTGGACTTTAGGGCATATGAAGACATCCTGGCTCTCTTAATCTATGGTCTAGTCTTGTTCCCTAATCCTGATAACTTCATTAACGTCACTGCCATAAGGATCTTCATGTCTCGGAACCCTGTGCCCACTCTCTTGGGTGACATCCTGCAACAACTTTATGCTCGTACTGCCCGAAGACGAGGAACTCTGTGGTGTTGTATCCCTTTGTTGGTGAGGTGGTTTATTTCGCACCTCCCTAAGTTCGTTCTGAAGAACCAAGAAGGAAGAGGCTGGGCTCATAGGTTAATGTCTCTCACTGATAAGGACATCATTTGGACTCTCAGAGGTTTGGATGAGGTAGATGTTATTGATCGTTGCGGAGAATACCCTAATGTTCCTCTGATTGGTACCCAAGGAGGAATCTCTTATAATCCATGTCTAGCTCTCCGTCAGTTTGGAAGAGCCAGAAGAGCAGGACCTCATGAGATGCTGGTGCCTCACATCAGTTTTCTGTTTCAGGTGGATAGTGACGAGATGCGTCGTAGGTTCATCAAGGCTTGGGACAAAGTTCATAAAGCTGACCCACAAGAGTTGGGGCCAAAGACTTCTCTACCTATGGAAGCCTACTACAAATGGGTTTGCATCCGTGCTCAGAAGTTAGGTATGCCGTACGAAGCTGTCAGACCCATCATTCTTGAGTATCCTGACAAAGATGGGGTTCCCCCAACCGTCCTCCCTCCTCAGATACCTACTGATTATGAGACATTAAAGAGGTCTTGGTCGCAACTGCGATAAGAACGGGATTCTTATCGGGAAAAGTTCAACGAGCAGGAATTGAAGATCCAGAAGCTGACAAAGCAGTTGGAGAATGAGCGAGCCCTGAATGACTACATCCGTACTGAGAAGAGGAGACCCTGGGATCAATGAGGAGATTTGGATTTTCTTTTATAGTTTTATTTCCCTTTTCAGTATTTCCATGTAACGCCTAAGGGTAATCTGTTGAACAATTTAAGTTTCAAAGTTGAATCTAATGAAGTGTGTTCCTTTTTGTTTACAAAGTTGATTCCCGATTGTCTTTGAAAACATAAATCATACGCATTCTATTCATCATGTGCATAGCAGGTGCTCTTCTTTTCAGGTTACTTACTGTTCTTCGCTGTTTATTTCAGCATCATGAACCCTGAATCGTCTACCGAGATGTCTATCAAGGCCCTTCAGGCGCAGAACGCACAATTTCAGGAGCTGATCATGGGTTTGGCTCAAGGTCAAGAAGAGCTGAAGGCTTTGCTCCTGAAGAAGGAGAAGAAGAAGAAGAGAACTGTTCTTTTCAACTCGGGCCGGAGATTTGGTAACACTCTGCAGAATGAGGAAGCTGGTTCTTCTGTAGGCAAAGACAGTCCCCAGGGGGGAAGGGCTCCAAGTCTGGTAGTCTCTGACAACGAGACTGATTTTAATGAGGAACAGTATCCTCCGGCTGAAGACCGGTACAAGCAGTTGGAAGACAGACTGAACGCCATGGAAATTCAATAAGTGCCTGGGCTGGATTTTGGAGACTTGGGTTTATCTACTGGTGTGATCATCCCTCACAAGTTTAAAGCACCATCTTTCACCAAGTATGATGGGGCGTCTTGCCCTAAGCTACACCTCAGATCTTATGTGCGGAAGATTCAGCCGTACATAGTGGACAAGAACTTGTGGATCCACTTCTTCCAGGAGAGTCTTTCAGGGACTCATCTCGAATGGTTTTATCAGCTGGATGGAACCAAGGTTCGTAACTGGGAGGAGTTGGCTACTGCTTTTTACAAGCAGTATCAATATAATGCCGACCTTGCTCTTACACGTACCCAACTCCAGGGTATGTCGCTAGGATCAAGCAAAGGTTTTAAAGAGTATGCGCAGAAGTGGAGGGATCTGGCTGGCAGGGTGCAGCCACCATTAACAGACTGTGAATTGGTATATATGTTCTTGGGGACCCTCTCCGGGCCGTTCTTTAATCATCTTATTGGCAATTCATCTGCAGGGTTCACTGACCTTATTCTGACTGGGGAAAGGATAGAGGCTGGTATGAAGTCCGGAAAGATTCAGAAAGGTGCGTCTTCAAGTGCTGAGAAGAAACCTTTTAAGAAGGAGGCCAGTGTTGTGTATGGGCCTAGGAGGCAAGACAAACCAGAGCGCCGCCAATCTGTCAACGCGGTGGTGATTGCTAAACCTGCTACCGCTCCTCGGCAAACCAATCAACAAAGGGCTGAGAGACCCAGAAGAGAGTTCACTCGGCTGAGTATGACCTTATCACAAATCTTGCCACAGTTGTTGTCCACCAACTTGGTGACCATCAGGGAGGCTCCAAAGGTCGTGAATACTGCCTCTCCTAAGTATAATCCAAATGCCCGCTGTGCTTATCACTCCGACAGCCCGGGGCATTCCACTGATGATTGCTGGGCCCTAAGAAATAAGGTGCAGGACCTCATTGATGCAAAGGAGGTACAGTTTGAGGCACCTGAAAAGCGTAATGTGGTGACAGCTCCCCTGCCTGCTCATGGAGTGAATGCTATCAGGGATGATGACGAGGTGGAAGAATCTGAGTTCGACAGCTGGATTTATCCGACGACCGACAGTGGACCTAGCAATTGGACTGCAAAGGACAACCTACCTGTTACTTTTGTTACGCGGTAATGAATTCCTTTGTTTTTGTTATTTGTAGTAAACAATGAATTGAAACTCTATGGCCCGGTGTCTTACCCGGGGCATCGTGGCTTCATTTGTGAGGGAATATTAATTGTCATTTCATATATCATGAATAAAGACCTTGGACGTTTTCTCTCACTTCAACTCTTATGCTCCTTTTCTTTCTTTCCTTTCTTTATATATTGCAAAACAGTTGTATTTACACACACTCACTCATACATGTTTCAATCCACTCTGGATCTCACTGGTAACGACTCTGCTACTGCCAGTTATGACTTCGAAAATCCGATCAACTTAGCCGAAGACGAAGGTGAAGATGATTGCGAAGTTCCTGGCGAGCTTGCAAGACTGTTACTCCAGGAAGAGAGGGCAATTCAACCACATGAAGAGCCGGTGGAAACAATAAATCTGGGTACTGAGGCAGACAGAAAGGAGGTTAAGATTGGTGCCAATCTGGATCTCAGTGTAAAACAACGGTTGACTCAGATGTTACATGATTATGTGGAGATCTTCGCCTGGTCCTACGAAGACATGCCTGGGTTGGATACCGACATTGTGGTCCATCATTTGCCTACCAAGGAAGACTGCCCTCCAGTTAAGCAAAAGGTCCGCCGTATGCGTCCAGAGATGTCTGAGAAGATCAAAGTTGAGGTTATGAAGCAATTCGATGCCGGGTTTCTTGCAGTGACTTCTTACCCTCAGTGGGTTGCTAATGTGGTGCCGGTACCAAAGAAAGATGGTAAGGTCAGAATGTGTGTTGATTACAGGGATCTGAACAGGGCCAGCCCCAAGGATGACTTCCCTCTGCCTCACATTGATGTTCTTGTTGACAATACGACTCAGCACAAGGTGTTCTCTTTCATGGATGGTTTTTCAGGGTATAATCAGATCAAGATGGCTCCTGAAGGCATGGAAAAGACTACCTTTGTTACTCAGTGGGGCACCTTCTGCTACAAGGTCATGCCATTCGGGTTGAAAAATGCTGGGGCAACCTACCAACGTGCCATGGTTGCTTTATTTCATGACATGATCCATCATGAGATTGAAGTCTATGTCGATGATATGATTGCAAGGTCCCAAACTGAGGAAGAACACCTTGATCATCTGCAGAAATTGTTTGACCGTCTGAAGTTGTACAAGTTGAGGTTGAACCTGAACAAGTGCACCTTCGGGGTAAGGTCTGGAAAGTTGCTAGGCTTCGTTGTAAGTGATAAGGGTATTCAAGTGGACCCTGCCAAGGTTAAAGCCATTCAAGAGATGCCAGTTCCTAAGACAGAGAAAGAGGTCAGAGGCTTTTTAGGACGCCTGAATTACATTGCCCGTTTCATCTCGCACCTAACTGCTACCTGTGAACCAATCTTCAAGCTGCTGAAGAAATATCAGGTAGTACGTTGGAATGATGAATGTCAGGCTGCTTTTGACAGAATCAAAGAGTATCTCCAAGAACCACCCATCCTTATGCCACCGGTTGAAGGGAGACCTCTGATATTATACCTGACAGTACTTGACAGCTCAATGGGGTGTGTGTTGGGGCAGCATGACGAGTCTGGCCGAAAAGAGCATGCCATTTATTACCTTAGCAAAAAGTTTACCGACTGTGAGACCCGATACTCACTGCTCGAGAAAACTTGCTGCGCTTTGGTATGGGCTGCTCGCCCGCTGAGACAGTATATGCTGACTCACACTACCTTGTTAATCTCAAAAATGGATCCGATCAAGTACATATTCGAGAAGCCTGCTCTGTCTGGAAGAATAGCAAGATGGCAGATGATCTTGACGGAATACGACATCCAGTACACAACTCAGAAAGCCATCAAAGGAAGTGTATTGGCAGACCACTTGGCACATCAGGCAGTAGACGACTATCAGTCAATGAACTTCGAGTTTCCAGACGAGAGTATCATCATAGTGACTTATTGCGAAGTACCTGGACCGGATGAAGGACCTGAGGAAGGATCCCGATGGTCTATGCACTTTGACGGAGCCTCCAATGCTTTGGGTAACGGTATCGGCGCTGTGATCATATCCCCTCAAGGCACTCATACTCCACTAACTGCCTGGCTATGTTTCAACTGCACAAACAACATGGCGGAGTATGAGGCATGCATCATGGGTCTCCAAGTTGCGATCGACTTAAGGATCAAGTTTCTGAGTGTCTTCGGAGATTCCGCTCTCGTGATCAATCAGATCAAAGGGGAGTGGGATACGAAACATCCGAATCTTATTCCTTACAGAGAATGTGTGTTGACATTGATCCCCCACTTTACAGAGATAACTTTTGAACATTTCCCAAGAGAGGAGAATCAGTTGGCGGACGCGTTGGCTACAATGTCTTCCATGTTTAAAGTCAAGTGGGACAATGAGGCTCCCCGGGTCATTATCTGGAAACTGGACGAACCGGCATACTGTTGTGATCTTGAGACTGAATTGGTGACTGAGAAGCCTTGGTACCATGAGGTGAAGAGATATTTGGAAGCTCAGGAATACCCTGAAGGTGCATCTGTCAACGATAAGAAGTTTTTGAGAAGGTTCGCAGCGAAGTTCTTCTTCAGCAATGGCATTCTGTACAAACGAAACCATGATTCGACCTTACTGCGTTGTGTGGATAAGACTGAAGCAGAAAGAGTCATGGCAGAGCTACATGAAAGTACCTTCGGAACACATTCCAGTGGACACACTATGGCAAAGAAAATCCTTCGGGCAGGGTATTTCTGGTCCACAGTGGAAGCTGATTGTTACCAACATTCTTGGACATGCCATAAATGCCATATTTATACAGATAAGGTGCATGTTCCTCCAGTCCCTCTGAATGTCTTGACTACACCTTGGCCTTTTGCAATGTGGGGCATAGATATGATCGGTGAGATTAAACCTACGGCATCCAATGGGCATCGCTTCATCCTGGTAGCGATCGATTACTTCACGAAGTGGGTTGAGGAAGCTTCCTACGCCACTGTAACCAAGAATGTCGTGGCACGGTTCATTCGGCATAACCTGATCTGTCGATACGGCGTCCCAGAAAGAATCATTACAGACAACGGTACCAATCTTAATAACAAGATGATCACTGAGATCTGCGAGCAATTTAAGATACAGCACCACAACTCTTCTCCTTACAGACCGAAGATGAATGGGGCTGTAGAAGCAGCGAATAAAAATATCAAGAAAATTGTGCAGAAGATGACAGTAACCTATAAAGATTGGCACGATATGTTACCGTTTTCTCTACATGGGTACCGTACCTCAGCAAGGACGTCAACCGGGGCAACTCCTTTTTCCTTGGTCTACGACATGGAGGCAGTCTTACCGATCGAAGTGAAAATACCCTATCTCCGGATAATGAAGGATGCGGATCTGAGCGAAGATGATTGGATCCAGACACGACTTGATCAGCTAAATCTAATCGACGAGAAGAGACTTGCTGCTATTTGTCATGGTCAGACGTACCAAAAACGGATGATCAGGGCATTTAACAAAAAGGTCAGACCACAAGAATATCAAGTTGGGGATCTGGTAATCAAACGCATCATCCTTCCTCAGAGTGATCCAAGGGGCAAATGGACCCCCACATACGAAGGGCCATTTATGGTTAAACATGTGTTCTCGGGAGGAGCCATGATTCTAACCAACATGGATGGTGACGACCTTCCTCACCCCGCCAATGCAGACATAATAAAAAGATACTACGCATGAAAAAAGACCTGCTAGGTTGACATACCTAGGCAAAAATTAGGGCTTCCCGGCGAACCAAAAGGGTTCGGGCAAAATGAGGGATGAAATGAAAAAATCTGTACACCCGGCAAGTCGAAAACCTGAAAAGGCGGCTTGGGCAAAAATGGGTATCCCGGTGGACTGAAAACCCGAAAGGGCGGTCCAGGCAAAAATTAAGGATAAAGCGTAATACTATGTCTCATTGGATCACTTTGCATCCAGAATCCGGTATCAACATCAAGTTCAGACGGCATCAATCAATCAGCTTCATCTTCAGCTAGGTCATCAAGTGATGAGACGCTCGAAGATATAAAGGCGATAGCAGAGTTGAAACCCAGTGGGATTATTCTTTTCACATAGCTGTTTTATTTTCCCTTTGTACAAATTGTATAAAATCTTTTATTCGGCGGCGTTCTCCTACTAGGATGTCAGCCTCTTGTACATAAAACGCCTATTTACAGGCAAATTCAAAAATCAATACAAAAATCACTTTTCAGTTAAAATTGCCAATTGTTTTTCCTTTTCTGTTATGTTTTGCGAAGAACGTCCAAGGTTCAATTTGTGGTATATGCATTTGACAATAATTGCTAACTCATAAATATTTGCATACGAAACAAAGGACTAATTACAGGTAACATTAGAAACAGGGGCAATAATGAGTGGTCTAAGTGATCTAATTGCTCTATCCACCAAGGTACCAAGGTAGGTTCAGCTGAAGAACATAACCAGTATGTCTTAATTCCCCAGAGAGTAAGTCAGCAAGTCCATGCACTCTCCCCAAGCAGAATTATCCTATCAGTCTTAAGGAAGTTGGGTATCCCCCGCAGATCTCAACATTCCCCAGCACAATATACGAATATTCTTAACAAGCATCCCTGGCAGTCTTGGTCTAAGACTGTTCCCCGGCGGTATACCAGACATTCAGTGGAATCTCTTCCCCAATATATCTCAAAGAGTTCCCCAGGAGAGTCCAGTATGGTTCAAGATTTCCCCAGGAAAGTTCAATCCATATCCCCAGTAGGAAGCTTATCCCCAGTAGATTCTGGAAGCTTATCCCCTGCAGAGCACGAACGCGTCCCCCGGCTTTATTCAAAGGTTATTTCCCTACCAGGATATAACTGGGTTATCCTCAGCCAAAAGCCACAGAAAGATCGTCCTCGGCGAAGTCTTCTTATCCCCAGCGAAGTCTATTAACACTTCCAACATAACAACGGTATCCCCAGCAGAGTTACCATCAATATCTCAACAAAGTACCTCTCCTCCCACAGAGTACTGTTCCCCAGCAAGGTAGCTAGAGTAGTTATTCCCCGCAGAGTAATCTCTTCGTCAAGTTTATTCCCCGACGGAGTTATCTTCTCTGACCGGTATTCTTGCAACTATCATCCCCAGCGGAAGCAACAAAGCACTATTCTCCAACATCAGCCCAGGATGTGACTTCCCGGCACCCGTACAGGATTTACTTTCCTAGACAAAAACATACATTCATAAACATCACATACATCATGATACACGCATGAACGCATCGCACAATCCCATTTATGTTGAGAACATCATTGCTTGATCCATATCATGCATTGCATATGACTGACCTTCACCTTTCAGGGAAGAGCCAGTCAAGTTCTCAGCTATGTCCAAGACCTTCTCTGGTTCAGTTAAATCGACCCTAATATTTTTCTGATTCTTATTCCAGTTGAAGATTCCGAGACCTTGCCTGGTTCAGTTAAATCGACTCCTAAAGATTGTTCTGATGCCGATCCAGTCAAAGGCCTTCTCTGGTTCAGTCAGATCGACGCTAAGATCTCCCTGATTCTTATTCCAGTTGAAGATTCCAAGACCTTGCCTGGTTCAGTTAAATCGACTCCTAAAGATTTTTCTGATGCCGATCCAGTCAAAGGCCTTCTCTAGTTCAGTCAGATCGACGCTAAGATCTCCCTGATTCTTATTCCAGTTGAAGATTCCAAGACCTTGCCTGGTTCAGTTAAATCGACTCCTAAAGATTTTTCTAATGCCGATCCAGTCAAAGGCCTTCTCTGGTTCAGTCAGATCAACCCTAAGATATCCCTGATTCTTATTCCAGTTGAAGATTCCAAGACCTTGCCTGGTTCAGTCAAATCGACTCCTAAAGATTTTTCTGATGCCGATCCAGTCAAAGGCCTTCTCTGGTCCAGTTAAATCAATTCCTAAAGATTTTCCTGATGAAGACTCAGTAGAATACATCCAAGATTCTCTCATCGTTACTGTTGAGGTAGTAATCACCCCAGATTCTCTCATCGTTACTGTCGAGGTAGTAATCGCCCAGATTCTCTCACCGTTACTGTTGAGGTAGTAATCATCCAAGGTTCTCTCATCGTTACTGTTGAGGTAGTAATCGCCCAAGGTTCTCTCATCGTCCCGTTGAGGTAGTAACCATCCCTGATTCATCCATCACCTTTTGAAGCTCTAGACTCGATTCCTGTATCTCGCCAGGGCACGTCTGAAGAGGTTAAAGATTCGATTCCTGTAACCAACCAGGGCACATCTACACAAAGAGTTTGAAGACCAACTCCTGTAACAGGTCAGGTAATCATCTTTCTTTTTTCAGGTACGCAAGTTCTCGCTAAGGAATCTCTTACGCGATCGACACCCAGATGGCATCTATAAGCCCATCCACCTATCCATCACCTCTCAACATGGCATCTATAAGCCCATATTCATATCCATCAATCTCCAAATAGCATCTGTAAGCCCATTCCCACCATCACACTACTATGTGAGCGCAAATTTTTGGGCACTCTAGTGTTCAATCATCTTCCACCTTCGGATTACGAAAGGCACGCCAGCCAATCTACATCCTTAGGTTTAAGAAGATTGAACAGGGGCAACTGTTGTACCCCAAAATTTGCCCTCCCATATTCTTCAAGGTTTGCCAAGATCATGCTTCAAAATCTCCCAAGAGTTACACAGTTCAATGGCCTCCTAACAGTCAAAAATTAGGGTTTTGGTTCTGGCAAAGAAATTGAAGTTTCCAAGGGTCCAATCAAGTCCCACATGCCTACAAACATTGTCAAGCATCCTCATGCCAAGTTTCAAGACTCACAGCACAAAATTGCACAGTCAAAAACCCTAATTGCTCAACAGTCAACTGTAGGGGCAAAATGGTCATTTGACAGTCAAAAGTCAAAAATTTTTGTCAACATCTTATTTTGAAGCCAAAAACATCATTTTATCAATTCTTGATCATGACTCTCAAGGCATGGCTCAAAAAGTCTCAAGATGCAAAAGTTTCTATTTTTGGACAATTGAAAAAGTCAACTGCAAATTGACCAGGGCATAACTTCCACATGGTTTATCAGAAAAATTCCATCCAAAGCTCATTTTGAAGAGATTGACATTTCCTACAACTCCTCTTCACACTTCAAGTCCAAGAAATGCTCTCACAAAAAGTTATCAGTCTCAACATTATAGGTCATTTTCAAAAGTCAACAAAAAGGCACTTTAAGTCAAAGACCATAACTTGAGATTGGTGAATCAAAATGATATGGGACCAAAGGCATTGGTTAGAGGACTTCAAGATCTTTCCAAAATATCCAAGAACATGATCAAAGCTTAAAAATTGAGCAAGATATGCCTTGTGGAAGTTGGGAAATTTTTGGGAATTTTGAAAAGTCAACTTTGCTTCAAATGCCTCAAAATTGCTAATGGGCCTCAATTTCTTCCAAGAATCATCACCCAAAAGCTATGTACGACCCATTGACCCAAAGGGAAGTTATTTTCTTATTTTTAATTAATTAATTGAGTTTATAATCCTATTAATTCATTTAATTAAAATTAAATATGAGAAAAATACAAATAAAGGTTTTGAATCTTTTTATGCAGCATATGCACTCTTTATGTACTCAAGATTTCGTGCACATTCAAAAGGGAAAGAATCTCCCATGATTGGCAAGTTCCATGGCAAGAAAAGATTGAAAAATATCATGAAAATCAAATTTTGAAAATCATTGAATACAAGGCTTTGGGCTTGGATTGTTGACCTAATTCATTCCACATATATGCAAGAACACAACCCTAATGAAAAGAACAAGAAAGCTGCGCAGGAACTGATAGAACAAACTTGCACTTTTACATAAAAAATCTCAAAATTGTTTTCACAGTTAGAGCTCGTTTCAAAGCCAAATAACTATTCCATTACACTCCTGACACATCCAGGAAGCCATTCCAATCAAATTCAACCCTCCATACTCAAGGAATTGGTATAACCGTGTTCTACTTTTCTTGAAAAATTTTATAATCGTATTCCATTTTCCATGCATGATTAATGTCTTTTAATTGTTGGTTTACACTAATATGATCTCTCCAAAGCTAATGGTATTACTCAATTGAAGAATAGCTGTCTGAACACGAATTCACCATGGATATTGCTTAGGGTTTCAGAGACCTTGATTTAGGGCTTTACACGTCTGGAAAAATTAGACAACAAGACCCACACCATTACAATCGTGACGTCCAGACGATTCGATTCCACACATCGCGCCCAATTTATATTATGCTATGGCCTAATCGTTATTTTTGCAGGTTTGAGTTAGTGGGGGTTTAAAACCCCCGCTATCTGTTTCTAGTTACAGGCAAAGGGAGAAGAAGATGCTAGCATGTTGGATGATGGTTGGCCAGATTCGAACATTGGCGCGTTTTATTTTTTAATCCAGCGTAACACTTGTTTTTCACATATAATATTCATTGCCCACTATAACATCAGATAAAGGCGTTTGGCTGGGTGGAAGCTGTGTTGTCATGCAAGCATTGGGACCTGGGTTCGATTCCCAGGTCCCCCACTTCCTCAATATTATTTTTCTTAATATGTTTCCATGCAGCGCCTCACCTGAAGTCCACCATACACGCATACGTACTTGCCTGCCAAGTGGACAGGGGTCCCAATCCAAAGGTCAGAACTTGCAGATCACCATACGCATTGGTCAACAACTCCATACACAAGTTTGAAAAGTCAAAAAAGGCCTGATTCAGTGGGCCAAGATTACTGCAAATTAACCTCCCAAATTGGCCAGAAAACCCCCCATGGTTTGCATATTTCTTCTTTTTCTAATTCTCTTTTTTTTCTTTTTGATTAATTGCTTTTATTTAATTCCATAAAATTAATTCTCATAATACAAAAAATACAAACAAAAATCAGAAAAAATCAAAATAAAATATGTTTATTATTTAATGCATTAATATTTTGTAAATAAATTTTCAATAATCAATTAGTTTAAATTTAGGTTTTCAACTTTAATGTTTTTCTTCTAAATAACTAAAATACATAAAAATTAGGTTTTTTATCATTTTTATCCTTTTCTCATTAAATAAATTTTCTTATTCTTATTATTATTAATAATTAATTATTTTTGTAAATAAACTTGTGATTAATTAATTAGGGTTAAATTAAATTAAACTTAAATATTTTCTTTAATAATTAAAAACGATTTAGAATTAGGGTTTTATTTAATTTCCAATTTTAATCAATTTTATTTATTTCCATAAATACCAAAAACCATAAAAAATAACCTTTTCTTTCTTTAATCATTAATTACTTTAAATTCCAATCTAATCTTTAAAGGGTCCAACGCCCTCGAACCCTCGATTCCAATTTCTTATCGCGCATTTATTTTTATTTTCTTGTGGATATTAATGTAATTGTTCAAAGCCTTTTAATAGTAATTAGGACCTTTATTTTCCGCATTTTTATTCAAATCGGGTCTTTGTTAATTTGGCGATGTATAGACCCGCGCCTTGTAATAGCGCAGGACTTTTATTTTCCGCATTTTAATTCCCGCACCTTTTAAACTGTTAATCACATGAAAGAATGTATGCCCAAATAAAAACAAGCGTAGATCACCCAATACATGACAAAACAAATAATAACTGAAAATGACACACAATTCACACACCACTCTTAGGGTACGCCTCACTGTTGCCTTGCCCCTCGAAACGTGGTCGTCGAGTATAGGACGTTTTAGTAAGTCCTCATGTCCATGAACATGGCATGGGGGTAGCTTCTAAAGTGTCCTATTGTTGCTCTGGTGACCACACTGTCCCTAAACTCGAATTGACCCGAACACCTCCAACGGTGGTGCTACCTACCCCTCAATGGTGGGATGGCACTACCTCAAGGACATTTACACAGACTAATTCCTTAGGGTAGGTAGATGACTCGTAGATACTTACTCTAATTCATAACAAACCAAAAACTTATTTTCACACCTACACTTTTCAAAAAGCTTTCAAAAACAATTTTTCAAACACTCTTGAGGACTGATACAAGAGTCGATCTGAAATCTTTCAAAGAAACTTTTTCTAAACCCACTCACACTTTGAAAAGCAAACAAACATTTTGAAAACACAAATGAGCAAGTATCTAAGAGCCCATGGATAACCATGGATAGAAAGGGTGCTAATACCTTCCCTTTCTATAAATCTACCTCCCGAACCGAGAGCAATCTCATAAGGAATTTTTTTGTGCTTTTTTCCTTTCCATATTGGAGAAAATAAAAGACGGTGGCGACTCTTGCTTACCGCGACATTTCGCGAACCAGCGTTAAACAGTCAGTTCCAGATCCACCGATCACACTTAGCCTAGGGACAAGTTCCCAAACTTGATTCCTTTCAAATTGATTTAATTCTTCTTGCATAGCAATAATCCATTGGTCATCGCCTAAGGCTTCATCAACTTTGGAAGGTTCAATTTGAGAGACAAACGCCATGTTTAGGAAAGCATCTTTGAGATTTAGTCTTGTTGTCACACCTTTACTTATATCACCAATTACTTTATCGATAGTATGATCTCTATGAGTTCTCCATTCTTTTGGTAGATCATTGAAATTTGATTCTTGTTGGGATGATTCTACTTGTTGAATTGGTTCATCTTTGGAAGTATTTTCTTGAGGACCTTCAAGGTTATCTTTGTTGTTGTTTAAGACAAAGCATTTGCAACCAAAAATGTGAAAGAAATCAATGTTTGGTTTCCTCCCTTTGAAGAGTTCATACGGAGTTTTCTTCAAGATCGGTCTTATGTTAACTCTATTGCTAACAAAACATGTCGTGCTCACCGCATCTGCCCAAAAATATTTTGGAAGGTTTGAATCGCTAAGCATCATTCTTGCAAGTTCTACAAGAGACCTATTCTTTCTTTCCACCACTCCATTTTGTTTAGGAGTCCTTGGTTCCGAGAATTTGTGAGATATTCCATGTTCTCCACAAAATTCTTCAAATAGAGCATTTTGAAATTCTCCGCCATGATCACTTCTTATGGAGGAAATTGTTAGATACTTCTCATTTTGAATTTGTTTAGCATACTTCTTAAACGCCTTGAATGCATCACTTTTCTGCACTAAAAAGAATGTCCAAGTATATCTAGAGAAATCATCAACAATAACCAAAGCATATGCATTACCTCCGAAACTTCTTATTCTTGATGGACCAAATAGGTCCATATGTAACAATTGTAGCGGCCTTGTAGTAGACACCACATTCTTAGATTTGAAATTTGATTTAGTTTGTTTCCCTTTTTGGAAAGCATCACAAAGTCTATATTTGAAGAAATTTCTCTTAGGCAACCCAATGACAAGATCATGCTTGATTAGTTTATTCAAGTGTACCATGTGAATATGAGCAATTCTTTTGTGCCACAGCCATGAATCATCATGGTTCGCCATGAGACATTTTACCTTAAAAGATGGATGATCAAGGTAAATCATGAATATATTGATGATTCTTTTAACTTTAAGTATAACCTCATGTGTGACTTCCTCTTCTATCAAGCATTCATCCTTGGTGAACTTTATCTTGAAGCCTTTGTCACAAAGTTGGCTAATACTAAGAATATTGTGCTTTAGTCCTTTAACATAAAAAACATCTTCAATGGATGTGAAATGTGGAGCACCAACTTTTCCTTTGCCAAGAATTCTTCCCTTATTATTGTCTCCATAAGTGACAAAACCCTTGGCCTTTAGAACTAGATTTGAAAATTGGTTTATGTATCCCGTCATATGCTTTGAACAACCACTATCAAGATACCAAAGATTGCATTTGGTCTTCAAGAATACCTGCAAAACAAATTAGGCTTTGTTAGGTACCCAAGTTTCTTTGGGTCCTCCATAATTAGTGTCTTTCTTTACGCACACATAATGCCCACTTGCCACACTAAAGTTTCTAACATAGCAAGCATTAGGTGTATGGTCTTTAATACCACAATAAAAACAAGTAGGTTTAAAGTTACTTCTATATCTAGAAGGATAAGATTTCTTCTTAGGAAATGTTTTCTTTTTAGGATAGTGATGAACTATTTTAGGTTTGTTCACTTTCTCTTTGGATGCTTGGTCACTAGCCTTAACTAAGATAGTTTTATTAGAATATGGTTTTGAAAACTTTGAATATCCAAGTCCACTTTTGTCATTGGAGTATCTTTGTTGGCTAAGAACACCTAACAATCTAATTTGGCCTTTTTCATATCTTTCAATGACTCTTTTTAGTTGGACAATTTGGAAAGAGAGTAATTCACAATTTTTGCATACAAAATTCTGTTTTTGTCCATCACTTAATTTTTGTTTTTCTTCTTTGAAATCTTTTTCCATAGATTTACATTTTTATTCTAAACATGAAATTTGTTTCTTTTGAGATGAAATAGTTTTATACATAATTTTGCATTCATTTAATAGTTCATCTATAGCACCTTGTGCATCACTCTCAAAAAGATAAAATTCATTACTAACCTCATTCTCTTCATCATCGGAATGGTGTGAGGCCATCAATTCTAGATTTGCACTTTCATCACTATCGGAATCGAATGAGGAACTTATTTCATTATCCTCTCATGCAACATAGGCCTTTTTGTTCTTAAATCATTTTTTGCTTTTGTATCCACCTTTCTTGGAGAGTTTCGGACAATCCGGCTTGATATGACCTTGCTTACCATATTCATAACATGTGACTTCTTGTGTTGATGTGGAAGCTTCCTTTTTCTTGAATTGTTTCTTTCCTTTTGAATAAGGAAAGGATTTGTCATTTCTACGAAAGAATACCAAGCCTTTTAACAAGAAGCATGAAATTTTCATCTTCTTCCAGATTGTCTTCCTTTTCAACTTCCTTGGAATCTATCTTTAAAGCAATATTCTTGGATTTCTTTGCTTGATTTTCATGTTTTTCAAGTCTTCCGAGTTCTGTTTCATATCCTTGAAGTTTCCCAAACAATGTTGCAGAAGTCATTGAGGAAAGACTTTTCTTTTCTGAAATTGTCGTTACCTTTGGTTTCCATTCCCTAGTTAAGGACCTAAGTACTTTCAAATTTAGTTTATCATTTGTCAAAGTCTTACCAAGAGCACTTATATGATTTGTCAAGTGCACTAATCTCTTTTGTAGGTCAAGGATTGTTTCTCCAAGCTGCATTCGAAATAATTTGTATTCTTGACTCAGGGTATTTAGTCTTGATCTCTTAACTTCAATAGTTCCTTCATGAGTTTGTACCAAGGTATCCCATATTTCTTTCGCTGTTTTGTATGCCGAGGCACGGAAGAATTCATCCATGCTAAGTGCACCTTGAAGAAGATTTATTGCCTTTTTATCATAGAGAACCTTCTTTTTATCATCTTCGTCCCATGCAGTTTTAGGCTTTGATGAGCCAGCATCATTGATTATCGTTATAGGGATAAATGGACCATTTTCGACGGCATCCCATATTTCTTATCCTTGTGCTTCTAGATGTGCCTTCATGCGTATTTTCGAGAAGTCAAAATATTCACCACAAAATAGAGGAGGCTTGTTGTTACTACCACCATCTCTGAAAACAGGATTTTGATTTGCGGAAGCCATTCTGGATCTTTTAGGAACAGGTTACCTATAAGCTGCTCTAATGTCAATTGTAAGTACGAAGTGCGCCTAAGAGGGGGGTGAATTAGGTACTTTAAAAATTTCTGGTTTTTAGTGATGATGGATATTATTTTTCTGGTTTATGGTGAGTTTATGAAAGAGTAAAGTGCAGTAAAATAAAGAGACACAAGCGATATATCATGGTTCCCCTCACAGTCCGAAAGTACTCAAGACGCCTTTCAACATGAAAGAGATTTCCTTATTGTGGCAAACTTAAACAAGAACTACCCAAAACCAAGAAAAATTATCTTGGACCAAGAACAATCCTCTTGGATTTTCACTATGTCAACAATGAGAACAATCCTCTCAAAGTGACTTCACTTGTATCCAACAATCCTGGAAAAACAAGATTTATAAAACAACTGAAACTTATTTCCAACAATCCTGAAAAATAAGCAAGTATATACCAATATTTGATTTGAGTGAGTTTTAGTAGCAATGATCACTTTGAGTGATTTAATCAATGAATTGATCTTATCTTCCAATGATAATAGTACACAATAACTCAAGATATATAATGCTAAAAGTTATATGGTTAACTGTTGTACCCCAAAATTTGCCCTCCCATATTCTTCAAGGTTTATCAAGAGTCATCTCCAAATGGTTCAAGATTTTTCAAGGGTTGCACAGTCCAAATGCCTCTTAAGCCAGTCAAAATTAGGGTTTTGGTTCTTTCATGGAATTTGAGGTTTTCAATAGCTCAATCAAGTCTCATATGCCTCTATACATTGTCAAGCATCCACATGTCAAGTCTCAAGTCTCACAATGCCAGTTTGCATAGTCAAAAGCCCTATTTGCTTCACAGTCAACTGCAGGGGTAAAATGGTCATTTCACAGTCAAAAGTCAAAATTTTTGGTCAACATCTTGTTTTGAGTTCACAATCATCATTGGATCAAGTCTTGATCATGATTCCTCAAGCATGGCTCAAAAATCATCAAAGATGCAAAAGTTACTATTTTTGGACAGTAGAAAAGTCAACTGTATTTTGACAAAGGCATAACTTTTTCATGGTTCATCAGAAAAATCCCATCCAATGCTAATTTTGAAGGGGATGACATTTCCTACAACTCATATTCACATTCCAAGTCCATGAAATGCTCTCACAAAAAGTTATCAATTTCTACATTATAGGTCAATTTCAAAGGTCAACAAAAAGGCACTTTAAGTCAAAGACCATAACTTGAGATTGGTAAATCCAAATGACATGGTACCAAAGGCATTGGTTATAGGACTTCAATACCTTTCCAAAATGTCCAAGAACATGTTCATGTGATCAAAATTGAGCAAGATATGCATTGGAGAAGTTGGGAAATTTTTGTGAATTTGCAAAAGTCAACTTTGCTCAAAACACTTTGTTTTTTCTAATGCGCCTCAAATTTATTCTTGAAACTTTATCCAAGGCCTATGCACGACCCATCAAGCCTATTTGAATTTATTTTCTTATTTTTATTAATTAATTGGATTTTTAATTGACTTTTAATTCATTTAATTAATTTAAATTGTAGGAAATTCAAAGATATGGTTTTTTCAATCTTTTGTGAAGCAAACAAGCTCAATATATGTTGTCAAATTCATGTGCCAATCAAAGAGACAAGAATATCCATGTTTGGCAAGTTTTTCCAATCAAAAAGATTGAAAAATATCTGATTTTCAATCAAATATTGAAACATCAATGCAATGGATTTCTTGGCTCAGATTTAACCTAATTCCATTCTACTATAAGTACTCAAGCTAAACCTAATGCCATGGACGTGAAATCTCTGCAAAAAAACCATAATCACATTCAAGAAAAATCAAGAAAAAGTGAAAACTGTTTTCTATAGTTTAGCACGATTCAGAGCGTTTTATTGTTTCTAATACCTTGCAGAAATCTCAGGGACCTTTTGGAATCAAAATCAAGTGCTAAAGCTTGAGAAATCGCTCCAAACAGAATCACGGTTTGTCCACTTTTTTCAGAATTGAAACTCATGACTCATAAGCATTTGATGTGATTTATGGTTTGTTTTGTATTGCTTGCATCCATACCAAGCTAATGGTATTAATTAATTGGATTATAGTGTACAGAATCGTGAATTGCCATTGAAGGAATTTAGGGTTCTTGAGGTCTCAAATTGGGGCTTTACAGCCCAAGAAAAATTAAGCTTCATAATGCCTATGGTTGAGATCGCTGCGTCCAGACGAACATAACGCCATACTCGCGAAACATTTATATAAATCACACTGCTATTCGCTATTTTTCGTCCTTGCAGGTTGTGGGGGTTAAAAACCCCCGCTATCTATTTGTTATTTGCAGGCTTCAGCAAAGGAGATGAAGACGTGTTGCTTCATGGTTGGTCCATTCAAATAAAACGCGCGCTTGTTTATATTTCCAGCATAAGTGTTATGTTTTTTATATTATATTTGTTCATTATTATAATTACAAAAGCAAGCGAATGGTGGTGTGGTAGATGCGTTGGCTGTGTATCCTTGGGACCTGGGTTCGATTCCCAGGTACACCCCAAAATTCCTATATTATTTTTCATAACTTGTTCACATGGAGGTTCCTTAATAGTGTCTACCATGCACTGCAAATATCCAAGTGCCATGTGTCTCCTAACACAAATCCAATGTTCAAAAGATGAAGATCATGATGCTCCCTGGTCAATGCCTGCGTAGACAATTTCCAGAAAGTCAAACGTGGCTTGCAACTTGATGGGCCAGAATTGCTTCTTCACCTCCATCTGGGCCCAACACCCCCTGGGTTTTGTTTTCTTATTTTCCTCTTTTATATTTTATCTTTAATTCTTTTAATTATTATTATTATTAGTATTTAATTAACAAACTTTTATTTTCATAATAAATTCAGACAATTAAAACTGTAAATATTATTTATTTTATTATTTATTATTTTCACTATTAATTATTATTTTGTAAATAAATGTAATTAATTAATTTAGTTGTTTTAAATTAGGTTAACTTTAATCTTTTTCATAATAAATAAAATTAACATAGAATTAGGGTTTTTCTTTTGACAATTTTAATTCCTTTTATTTTTATTATCATTAAAACATAAAAAACTAACAAAAATACTTTTTTCTTGTAATTAATTAATTAATTAGTTTTAGGTTAAATATTAATTAATTGCAAAAAGGACCAAAATTCCATTCTTATCTCAAGAAGGGTCAAAACCCTAAGGACGTCCCCGATTCAATTCTTTCGCGCGCATATTTATTTTTAATTCATTATTTTGATCATATTGATGTATCTGCTCCGAGAATGTAATAGATAATTAGGACTTTTATCGCTTTATTTATTTTCTCGCATTTACTTTCCAAGGGTTATGTTTTTGGCGATGTAAATACCCGACGCCTTGTAATAGCGTAGATTCACTTTTCGCAATTTATTTTCCGCACCACTATTAACTGTTAATTATGCATGACAAGACTTGTATGAAAAATAAAACCAACTCGTAGCTCACCAATAACATGTACAAGATAATTTAACATGAAACCAGACACACGTGCACGTGCCACTCCTAGGGTACGCCTCACTTGGTTGCCTCAAGGTGGTCATTGAGTATAGGGTGTTTTAGAGGTCGCCCTCCTGTCTAAAGACCCAGTTGCCTCGAAACGGTTGCCTCGGATAAAAAGGATCTAGGACATTAGGGTTACCGCTAAGGCGTCCTACTATTGCTTTGGTGACCACACATGTCCCTATAATCGAATTGACCCGAATAACTCCAACGACGGTGCTACCTACTTCTCAATAGTGGGATAGTACTGTCTAAAGGACTCTTACACAGCTTAATTCCTTAAAGTAGGTAGATTTCTCCTGGGTACTTGCTCTTTCAAAAACAAAAAAACAACTTTTCGCACTCACACTTTCAAAAAGTTTTTAAACAAACACTTCATACACTCTTGAGGACTGATACAAGAGTTACCTAGAAGTTTTCAAAACGAGACTTTTTCAAAACCCACAAACACAAGAAAACATAGTGAGCAAGAACCTAAGAGCCCGTGGATAACCACGGATAGAAAGGGTGCTAACACCTTCCCTTTCTATAATCTACCTCCTGAACTGAGAAACATCTCAAAAAGGAATTTTGTTGTGCTTTTGTCCTTTCCTTGTTGGAGAACATAAAAGACGGTGGCGACTCTTGCTTACCGCGACATTTCACGAACCAGCATTTCAAAAACAGTCAGTTCTATTTCCACCGATCACAGAACTGGCGACTCTGCTGGGGATCATTAATAAGTGAGGTGTACCTTAGGATTAGACCACTCTTGTTTTCAATTGCTTGCTTTGTTTGCTTTAATATTATGGGCTTGCATCGGAGTTTCATAGGTCCTAACCCGGATATGGGGGATACCTTTTAGAAGTAGCAACAAACTGTGAGGGAACTGTGCGGGGTATACCGACATGGTTGAAGCAGTTGCTACGTTGATGTGGCACTTTGGTGAGTACCGGTAACCCTTGAGTCAAGTCAAGGAGAGTACGGGGCCTCCGCGTGGTGTCGTGAAGCATCAACTGACCTTAGAACCTTACTTGACCATCCTGGCCTCTTTAGGGGTAGTGAGATGACCGACTTTGGTGCAGTCCGAAGTTGGTAGATACTCGATACGACACTTATTGAGGGTTGTTTTCTTGGAATATTTTGGTCGCCAGTTAAGTGGCTAAATCAAAACAATGAACATAGAAAACAATTCAATGATATTGAGCTCCTTAGAACCCGGTTACTATTGATAGGACAGGTTTTGAGCCAACTAACTTCAAGAGGGTACTTACCTAAACTCCATTCTAACCTAAAATCTAAGGGCTCTCTGTGTGACTTGTGTGCCTTCAAACTTGAACTACATGCACATACTTGTTATCTGACAACATGAGTTCCTTGCAGGTTTTGTTTACAGTCCTTATTCATTGCAGGGCTTACTTATACCTCACACTTTTGCATACTTGTACATAACATCATACCATCATAACATTGCATACATCCTGCATAAAGACTAGTCCATTTCAAGGATCTCAAGGGTTTGTGATGCAGGTCATGATGAACCAAAATGTCTAGCAAGGGGCAAAGGGGGATTTATTTTCCTCTAACCAAGGTTGTCCAGAAATCCAAGCACGATAACCTGAGTCAGGGGCTATGACCCACTCGATATGGTGAGCTTTGACTCTTGAAGAAGGACTCTCAACGACATGAAGTTCCTTCAATCAAGCAACCAGATTCAAATTCTAACAAGTTTTTCTGTTTACCCCGCGAGATCCTTGAAAACACTGCATGCATATCATACATATCATTGCATTACAGGTACCCTTTTTACAGGTCACTTATCTTCTTCGTTGTTTATTTCAGCAATCATCATGTCTTCTGAACCTTCCACTGAACAAGCTATCAAGGCCCTCCAGGCCCAGAATGCCCAGTTCCAGGAGTTGGTTATGAGCCTAGCCCAGGGTCAACAAGACTTGAAAACTCTGATTCTGAAATAGAGGAAGAAGAAGAAGAAGAGGACTGTTTTGTTCAACACTAGACGCAGATCTGGGAATGGATTACAGAATGAGGCTGAGCTGACCACCTCATCTGTAGGAAAGGACAATACCCAAGAAAGAAGGGTTCCTAGTCCCGTGGTCTCCGAAAACGAGATGGATTTCAATGATGAACAGTACCCTCCTGCTTAGGACATGTACAAACAGCTAGAGGACCATTTAAGTGCCATGGAGATCTAACATGTGCCCGGGTTGGACTTTGGAGACCTAGGCTTATCTTCTAGGGTGGTGATTCCATACAAGTTCAAGGCACCTACCTTTGCAAAGTACGACGGGGCTTCCTGTCCTAAGCTGCATCTCAGATCATATGTAAGGAAGATCCAACCTTACACTACTGACAAGAATCTATGGATCCCTTTCTTCCAGGATAGTCTTTCAGGGACTCAACTCGAATGGTTCTATCAGCTGGATGGAGCCAGTATTCGTAACTGGGAGGACTTTGCTACTGCGTTCTATAAGCAGTATCAGTATAATTCCGACCTCGCTCCTACGCGTACCCAACTCCAGCGTATGTCACTAGGGACGGGCGAAGGTTTTAAGGAGTATGTGCAAAAGTGGAGAGACCTCGCTGGAAGGGTGCAGCAACCTTTGACTGACCGTGAGCTTGTGGATATGTTCCTGGGGACCCTGTCTAGTCCGTTCTTTAACCATCTGATTGGAAATTCTTCTGCTGGGTTTACAGATCTGATCTTGACTGGGGAAAGAATTGAAGCTGGCATCAAAAGCGGGAAGATTCAAGAAGCTGCACCTTCTGACACTCAGAAAAAGGCCTACAATGGAAAAAAAGAGTCCAATGTTGTGCATGGTAAAAAGAGTCGTCATGATCAACATGTAGGGGCAACCCATATCTCTAATCCTATGCCTGCTCAACAAGGACAGGAGCAGCAACGTAAGGAGGTCGCACCCAAAAGACAATTCACTAGGATCAACATGTCACTGGCTCAAGCGCTACAGCAAATGTTGAAGGCAGGGCTGATTACATTAAGGGCTCCTCTTCGGAATCCAAACACTTCCGCTCCTAACTATCATCCTAATGAAAGGTGTGCATACCACTCTGACAGCCCGGGACATGACACAAACAACTGCTGGGCCCTGAAGAATAAGGTTCAAGACATGATTGATGCTAAAGAAATCCAGTTTGAAGCACCAGAGACTCCAAACATAATCACTGCTCCTATGCCAAATCATTGAAGGATTTTTGTTTTATTGGAATTTTCAAGTTGTATTTTTTTCTTTGCTTACACAAACAATCATTATCATGTCAAACTTTTTTATTTCATTAATGCATCGCATATGTCTGTCTTGAATCAATCCATTCGTATTCACTATGTTCAAATTGCTTTCATTTTTTTGTGATGTTCGACTCTCGATTGAAAATTTTCTAAGCCTTTTTAGGGAGGATGACGAAAACGATACCACAATCCTTACAGTATGCTTTTGAACAGACCCCGCTGATGAAGTACTGGCATTGTTTCAAATCCTAAACAGTGGAGTTATAAGGAAGTTAATCCCTAGTCAACCCCTTTGAGCCAAAGAAGTTGGAGTTTTTCTTTTCACAAATTAAAACACTTAATTATAACCTGGGGCAGGGTAGTTCTCTCAGTTGATCCAAGTGCACAACGAATGGCACCAAAGAAGTCCTTACAAAACAAAATACAGTGATGGTTCCCAATAATCATAAGGACAGGCAGTCATTATCTCTCAAAATAAAAGCCCAATAAGTCAAAACCTATGAAGGAGACTTACAAAACTGGGGCATCCCGCTGACTGTAATCACAAAAGAAACAGTTCAGGCAAAAAGACAGGGATAATAAAATCGAAAAGGAAGAGATCCTGCAAACTCTCAACAAAATGACTGCTTATTCAAAATAAACTGTCAATGTCCAAACCATCACTGGAATATCAGAGCAAAGACTCAAACAAGATCTAATGCACGATTAGCTGAGTTTAGGATCGAAGAACATCACGAAGAACGGGTGGGTACAAATAAAATTTGAGCCTTTATCCTTTGTTTGTTAAACCGTGAACCAGGCCACGTTATAACCCTTAAAAGTCCTAGCTGAAGCATGGGTTAGTTCGAAAGCATACTGTTACAAAAGGTATCCTGACTTCTGTAGGGCTTGCTGTAAAATCTTGAGTTGACATCACATTTTACAAAAAATCACTTGTTTTATTGAAAACTGCATTTTCAAAAAACTTCAAGACAGACATAAGCTTTGCATTCTTGAAATAATATTGTTTGCATATGACTATTTGTTAAACAGTAGAGAAATCCGCACGACGAATATCTAGTGAACAAAAGCACTTCCAATCAAGGGGCACGGCATGATCATTGTCCATCATCTGGGGCAGTCAAGCCAAGATTCAAGGAATCTCTCAAAATGCCAAATAGCCAGGGGAAAATCTCCGCCGATTCACTTGGGGCATTGGACATGAATTCCAGCAACGAATCTTGCATCATCAGACATCCTCTGGTAGTATGGCAACATTGCATTACTGACAGTGACAACTCCCTACATCTTGAGAGCACGAACATAGTCGGAAAAAAATACTACGCATAATCAAAGACCCGCTAGGTCGACTGGCCTAGGCAAAAATAAGGGCTTCCCAACGAACCAAAAAGGTTCGGGCAAAAATAAGGGATGAAAATGAAAAAATCTGTACATCCGGCAAGTCGAAAACCTGAAAAGGCGGCTTGGGCAAAAATGGGTATCCCGGTGGACTGAAAAACCGAAAGGGAGGTCCAGGCAAAAATTAGGGATCAAAGCGTACGACTATGTCCCGTCATCTCGTCACTTGCCTATCAGAAGAAGAGTTGTCACTCGGCAGTTGTCAAGCACCTCATAGGCCTTCTTCTCCCGCAGAAACTGGGGCAATAAGAATTGCCCGAATTGTACAATCGCTCTGTCCACCAGGTACCAAGGTATATATTCAACCGAAGAACATGACCGAGATACCTTCACTCCCCGCAGAGTAAGACAAGAGTCAGCAATACTCTCCCCAAGCAGAGTTGGTCTCCCGTCAGCCCTAAAAAGGCACAGTAACCCCAGCAAGTCAGCAATACTCTCCCCCAAGCAGAGTTAGTCTACTGTCAGCCCTAAAGGAAGTTGGGTATCCCCAGAAGATCTTAATATTCCCCATCGGAGTATACAGATATTCCTCAGCAAGCATCCCCGGCAGTCTTAATATTCCTCGACAGAAGTATAAGATTGTTCCCCGGCGGAATACAGACATCCAGTGAAGCCATTCCCCAGTGCAGTCCAAAAAGTTTCCCCAGGAGAGTTGAACCACCTCCCCAGTAGATTCTGGAAGCTTATCCCCTGCAGAATGCATCTCTCCCCGACCATGTTCAAAAGTTATCCCCCACCAGAGCCTATAACTGGGTTATCCTCAGCAAATTACAACGGAAAGATCATCCTCAGCGAAGTTCTCTCTATCCCCAGTGGAGTTCATCAAATTCCCCAACAAAGCTCATCAACGGAATCCCCAACGGAGTTATCATTAAAATCTCTGCGAAGTATCTCTTCCCATAGAGTAATTCCCCGCAGAGCAATCTCTCCAACAAGTTTATTCCCCAACGGAGTCATCTTCTCCTACCGGTTTATTCTTGCAATCATCATCCCCAGCGGAAACGAAGAACTCTACTCTTCAACATCAGCCCAGGATTCAACGAACTTCTCGGCATTCATCAAGGATTTATTTTCCCAGACGAAAATACGTTCATAAACATTTCACATTTCATACCTCCTGCTTACATACATGATAAAGTGCATACGACCCAATCTCATTTATTTCGAGAACATCATGACATCATGCATTTCATACATCATGACATTGCATACAACTAATGTTTTTCCTTTTCAGGAAAAAGGTCAATCCAAAGATGATTACCATCAACCTTTTTGAAGTTCCAGATTCGATACATGTATCTAGCCAGGGCATATCTGTGAGCGACTGATTGTAGATCTATACCTGTATCTAGCCAGGAAAGTATCTGCATGAAGAGTTTGAAGATCAACACCTGTATCCAGCAAGGAAGTCATCTTTCATTCTCAGGTCAGAGGTCTACACCTGTATCCAGCCAAGAAGTCATCTTTCATTCTCAGGTCAGAGGTCTACACCTGTATCCAGCCAGGAAAGCTATCTCGACCAACCTTTTGAAGTTCCAGATTCGATACCTGTATCTAGCCAGGGCATATCTGTGAGTGATTGATTGTAGATCTATACCTGAAACCAGACAGGAAAGTTATCTACATTGAAGAGATTTCAGAGATAGCTTAGAAATGCTCCAGATATGGATGCTATTCTTTTGCTTATTCAGAGATAGCTTAGAGATGCTCCAGATTCGGATGCTATTCTTTTGCTTATTCAAAGTTTCTTCTCAGATATAGCTTAGAGATGCTCCAGATCCGGATGCTATTCTTTTGCTTATTCAAAGTTTCCTTTCAGAGATAGCTTAGAGATGCTCCAGATCCGGGTGCTATTCTTTTGCTTATTCAAAGTTTCTTCTCAGAGATAGCTTACAGATGCTCCAGATCCGGATGCTATTCTTTTGCTTATTCAGAGTTTCTTTTAAGAGATAGCTTAGAGATGCTCCAGATCCGGATGCTATTCTTTTGCTTATTCAGAGTTTCTTTTCAGAGATAGCTTAGAGATGCTCCAGACCCGGATGCTATTCTTTTGCTTATTGAAAGTTTCTTCTCAGAGATAGCTTAGAGATGCTCCAGATCCGGATGTTATTCTTTTGCTTATTCAGAGTTTCTTTTCAGAGATAGCTTAGAGATGCTCCAGATCTGGATGCTATTCTTTTGCTTATTCAGAGTTTCTTTTCAGAGATAGCTTAGAGATGCTCCAGATCCGGATGTTATTCTTTTGCTTATTCAGTGTTTCTTTTCAGAGATAGCTTAGAGATGCTCCAGATCCGGATGCTATTCTTTTGCTTATTCAAAGTTCTTCTTAGAGAAATCTTAGAGATGCTCCAGATCCGGATGCTATTCTTTTGCTTATTCAAAGTTTCTTCTCAGATATAGCTTAGAGATGCTCCAGATCCGGATGCTATTCTTTTGCTTATTCACAGTTCTTCTCAGAGATAGTTTAGAGATGCTCCGGATCCGGATGCTATTCTATTGCTTATTTAGAGTTTCCTTTCAGAGATGGCTTAGAGATGCTCCAGATCCGGATGATATTCTATTGCTTATTCCAGATTTCCTTTCAGATATAGCTTAGAGATGCTCCAGATCCGGATGCTATTCTATTGCTTATTCCAGATTTCCTTTCAGATATAGCTTAGAGATGCTCCAGATCCGGATGCTATTCTATTGCTTATTCAGATTTCCTTCTAGAGATAGTTCAGATGCGGCCCAGATTTGGCGACATTCTGATACTTATTCCAGATTTCCTTTCAGATATAGCTTAGAGATGCTCCAGATCCAGATGTTATTCTATTGCTTATTCAGTATTCCTTCTAGAGATAGTTCAGATGCGGCCCAGATTTGGCGATATTCCGATACTTATTCCAGATTTCCTTTCAGATATAGCTTAGAGATGCTCCAGATCCGGATGTTATTCCATTGCTTATTCAGATTTCTCTTCAGAGATAGCTTATAGATGCTCCAGAGCCGGACGATATTCTATTGCTTATTCAGATTCAAACTTCTAAAGACAACTTAGAGATGCTCCAGACCCGGATGCTATTCTATTGTTTAGTCCAGATTCATTCAAAAGACAGTCCATATACGATCCAGATTCGGATGACATTCTGTCACTCATTCAGACACAGTATGGATATACCCCGGACGCGGCGGTCATTCTACTATTTATTCAGACGTCAGCAATCAGATACAGACTAGATATGCTCCAGACACGGAAGCCATTCTATTGCTTATTCAAATTCAACTATCCGTTACATTTCTAAATGGCATCTGTAAGCCCATTCCCGACAAGATTTTGTCACACCTCCAGATGGCATCTATAAGCCCATCCTCCTATCCACCATCTCTCTAAATGGCATCTGTAAGCCCATTCCCGACATCACATTGCTGATACCATACTATGTGAGTGCAAATTTCTGGGCACTCTAGTGTTCAATCCTCTTCCACCTTCGGATCACGAAAGGCACGCAAGCCAATCTACATCCTCAGGTTTAAGAAGATTGAACAGGGGCAACTGTTGTACCCCAAAATTTTCCCTCCCATATTCTTCAAGTTTTATCAAGAGTCATCTCCAAATGGTTCAAACTTTTTCAAGGGTTGCATTGTCCAAATGCCTCCTAAGCCAGTCAAAATTAGGGTTTTGGTTCTTTCATGGAATTTGAGGTTTTCAATAGCTCAATCAAGTCTCATATACCTCTATACATTGTCAAGCATCCACATGTCAAGTCTCAAGTCTCACAATGCCAGTTTGCACAGTCAAAAGCCTTATTTGCTTCACAGTCAACTACAGGGGTAAAATGGTCATTTCACAGTCAAAAGTTAGAATTTTTGGTCAACATCTTGTTTTGAGTTCACAATCATCATTGGATCAAGTATTGATCATGATTCCTCAAGCATGGCTCAAAAATCATCAAAGATGCAAAAGTTACTATTTTTGGACAGCAGAAAAGTCAACTGTATTTTGACCAAGGCATAACTTTTTCATGGTTCATCAGAAAAATCCTATCCAATGCTAATTTTGAAGGGGATGACATTTCCTACAACTCATCTTCACATTCCAAGTCCAAGAAATGCTCTCACAGAAAGTTATCAATTTCTACATTATAGGTCAATTTCAAAGGTCAACAAAAAGGCACTTTAAGTCAAAGTCCATAACTTGAGATTGGTAAATCAAAATGACATGGTACCAAAGGCATTGGTTAGAGGACTTCAATACCTTTCCAAAATGTCCAAGAACATGTTCATGTGATCAAAATTGAGCAAGATATGCATTGGAGAAGTTGGGAAATTTTTGTGAATTTGCAAAAGTCAACTTTGCTCAAAACACTTTGTTTTTGCTAATAGGCCTCAAATTTCTTCTTGAAACTTTATCCAAGTCCTATGCACGACCCATCAAGCCTATTTGAATTTATTTTCTTATTTTTATTAATTAATTGGATTTTTAATTGATTTTTAATTCATTTAATTAATTTAAATTGTAGGAAATTCAAAGATATGGTTTTTTCAATCTTTTGTGAAGCAAACAAGCTCAATATATGCTGTCAAATTCGTGTGCCAATCAAAGAGACAAGAATCTCCATGTTTGGCAAGTTTCTCCAATCAAAAAGATTGAAAAATATTTGATTTTCAATCAAATATTGAAACATCAATGCAATGGATTTCTTGGCCAAGATTTAACCTAATTCCATTCTACTATAAGTACTCAAGCTAAACCTAATGCCATGGACGTGAAATCTCTGCAAAAAAACCATAATCACATTCATGAAAAATCAAGAAAAAGTGAAAACTGTTTTCTATAGTTTAGCACGATTCAGAGCATTTTATTGTTTCTAATATCTTGCAGGAACTCTCAGGGATCTTTTGGAATCAAAATCAAGTGCTAAAGCTTGAGAAATCGCTCCAAACAGAATCACGGTCTGTCCACTTTTTTCAGAATTGAAACTCATGATTCATAAGCATTTGATGTGATTTATGGTTTGTTTTGTATTGCTTGCATCCATACCAAGCTAATGGTATTAATTAATTGGATTATAGTGTACAGAATCGTGAATTGCCATTGAAGGAATTTAGGGTTCTTGAGGTCTCAAATTGGGGCTTTACAGCCCAAGAAAAATTAAGCTTCATAATGCCTATGGTTGAGATCGCTGCGTCCAGACGAACATAACGCCATACTCGCGAAACATTTATATAAATCACACTGCTATTCGCTATTTTTCGTCCTTGCAGGTTGTGGGGGTTAAAAACCCCCGCTATCTATTTGTTATTTGCAGGCTTCAGCGAAGGAGATGAAGACGTGTTGCTTCATGGTTGGTCCATTCAAATAAAACGGGCGCTTGTTTATATTTCCAGCATAAGTGTTATGTTTTTTATATTATATTTGTTCATTATTATAATTACAAAAGCAAGCGAATGGTGGAGTGGTAGATGCGTTGACTGTGTATCCTTGGACCTGGGTTCGATTCCCAGGTCCACCCCAAAATTCCTATATTATTTTTCATAACTTGTTCACATGGAGGTTCCTTAATAGTGTCTACCATGCACTGCAAATATCCAAGTGCCATGTGTCTCCTAACACAAATCCAATGTTCAAAAGATGAAGATCATGATGCTCCCTGGTCAATGCCTGCGTAGACAATTTCCAGAAAGTCAAACGTGGCTTGCAACTTGATGGGCCAGAATTGCTTCTTCACCTCCATCTGGGCCCAACACCCCCTGGGTTTTGTTTTCTTATTTTCCTCTTTTATATTTTATCTTTAATTCTTTTAATTATTATTATTATTAGTATTTAATTAACAAACTTTTATTTTCATAATAAATTCAGACAATTAAAACTGTAAATATTATTTATTTTATTATTTATTATTTTCACTATTAATTATTATTTTGTAAATAAATGTAATTAATTAATTTAGTTGTTTTAAATTAGGTTAACTTTAATCTTTTTCATAATAAATAAAATTAACATAGAATTAGGGTTTTTCTTTTGACAATTTTAATTCCTTTTTATTTTTATTATCATTAAAACATAAAAAACTAACAAAAATACTTTTTTCTTGTAATTAATTAATTAATTAGTTTTAGGTTAAATATTAATTAATTGCAAAAAGGACCAAAATTCCATTCTTATCTCAAGAAGGGTCAAAACCCTAAGGACGTCCCCGATTCAATTCTTTCGCGCGCATATTTATTTTTAATTCATTATTTTGATCATATTGATGTATCTGCTCCGAGAATGTAATAGATAATTAGGACTTTTATCGCTTTATTTATTTTCTCGCATTTACTTTCCAAGGGTTATGTTTTTGGCGATGTAAATACCCGACGCCTTGTAATAGCGTAGATTCACTTTTCGCAATTTATTTTCCGCACCACTATTAACTGTTAATTATGCATGACAAGACTTGTATGAAAAATAAAACCAACTCGTAGCTCACCAATAACATGTACAAGATAATTTAACATGAAACCAGACACATGTGCACGTGCCACTCCTAGGGTACGCCTCACTTGGTTGCCTCAAGGTGGTCATTGAGTATAGGGTGTTTTAGAGGTCGCCCTCCTGTCTAAAGATCCAGTTGCCTCGAAACGGTTGCCTCGGATAAAAAGGATCTAGGACATTAGGGTTACCGCTAAGGCGTCCTACTATTGCTTTGGTGACCACACATGTCCCTATAATCGAATTGACCCGAATAACTCCAACGACGGTGCTACCTACTTCTCAATAGTGGGATAGTAATGTCTAAAGGACTCTTACATAGCTTAATTCCTTAAAGTAGGTAGATTTCTCCTGGGTACTTGCTCTTTCAAAAACAAAAAAACAACTTTTCGCACTCACACTTTCAAAAAGTTTTTAAACAAACACTTCATACACTCGTGAGGACTGATACAAGAGTTACCTAGAAGTTTTCAAAATGAGACTTTTTCAAAACCCACAAACACAAGAAAAGCAAACAATTTTTGAAAACATAGTGAGCAAGTACCTAAGAGCCCGTGGATAACCACGGATAGAAAGGGTGCTAACACCTTCCCTTTCTATAATCTACCTCTCGAACCGAGAAACATCTTGAAAAGGAATTTTGATGTGCTTTTGTCCTTTCCTTGTTGGAGAACATAAAAGACGGTGGCGACTCTTGCTTACCGCGACATTTCACGAACCAGCATTTAAAAAACAATCAGTTTTATTTCCACCGATCACATTAACAATATGTGAAAGTGTGCAGAAAACTTGTGTATGAAAGTGTATAACAGCTTGAGTTTTATTTTTGAAAATTCAGAAAATATAACTGGTAGAGGTGTTGAAATGATTTTGAAAATGAGTTTTTATATGTTCATAGCACCTTTTTGAAACAGCACGAAGTTCTATAAATGAATCATGAACAATTGCCAAGATTGAATGAAAGGTTTCCATGAATTGGTGTTATGAACATGCATGTGTAAAGCTGATGTTTTTCAAAATCGTGCAGCATGGAATCGATTGCACCCTTTGTGTAAATCGATTGCACGGGGTTTCAATAGCTAGAATTTCAAATATTTTGAGTGTGCAATTGATTGCACAAGAGTGTAAATTGATTGCATGTGAAGTCAATAGAAAAAATTGATTGAGTGCAATCGATTGCACAAAGATGCAAATCGATTACACTTAGAAACAGTAGCAAAAGATTTGAAAAATTGAAGCATGCAATCGATTGCACTAATATATAAATCGATTGCACTCAAGTAAAAAATGATTTTTAGTTTAGAAAAACTTGAGTAAGGATTTGAACAATATAAAATATTTCTTTTGACCATTGAGCATCTATGTCTTAAGTTCAAAGTAAGTATTATCATTATACCTTGAAATTTTGCTAAGTGCTTGAACTGAAGACTTTATCCACAGATGCTTTTAGCTTGATCAATAATCTTTGCCTTCTTTGTCAATCATGGTTTGTCTTCATCAAAATAAAAGTGCATTTGAGAAGCTTGATTTTACAGACACTTGTCCTCATCCTAGAGAAAAGCAACTCCTCGATGGTTACCTAGTTTTTAGTATAAATATAGGAAGTTTATGTAGATTTCCATGTGTTCAACTAACTGTACAAGTCATTCAATACTATTCGAGTAGCCGCTGCGTGAGAAAGAATACTGAAAATGTACGTTTGAAACACCACATTTTATAATCAAAGTCTTTTACATTCCTCTTTACATTCCTTTCCTTTTTATCTTGCTTGCAAAAATCTATTTTCCCTGGCATTCTATTTTCCCTTGCACTTTTTATCAGGTCTCTGCACTTAAACTCTTCTCAACCCGTTTTCTATTTACTTTCTACACTCAGACTCATTTCAAACCTCAACCTTTCTTAGTCGAACGTGTGTTCTTTATTTATATTAGCATTTATATCCAAAAAACTCCAATAATTAGCATATGTCCTAGGATCAAATTGATCGATCCTGCGAGTAACCAAAAAATTACCCTTTTTGGAAGATCATCGGTTGTTTACCGATCAACACGACAAACAATAGGATCTTAGAAATTAGTTTTAGACATCCAAGTTTTATGAATAAAGTATTATTGTTAGATTTCTAGGCAGAAAACTCAGTATGTAAAAGTGGTAGTTTCTCACATCGAGGAACTACCACACCATTAGTTTTAGGACCTTTCATTTGTACGCTTGGATCATAAGCTTCCTGGATTATTGAAGATTAATTTCAATTTTATTTCAAGTTCTCTATTTCTCGCATTTACAGGTTCTTTATCATATTGCTTATTATTATTATTATTATTATCATCATCATCATCATCATCATTATTATTATTATTATTATTATTATTATTATTATTATTATTATTATTATTATTATTATTATTATTATTATTATTATTATTATTATTATCATCATCATCATTATTACTATTATTATTATTGTCGTTTATCATTTTTAATTTAAATACCATGTCATTCTTAATTGCAATTGTTATGTTTAATTCACTTTCATTTAACAATATGTCTAGCTAAATAGTTTTGAGTCTGGTATGTGAGGACCGTCGTTCCCGACATGACTCGGTAATAAGTTGGCTTAATATTTGTTTGAAAATTCAATTTTGGTCTTTGTTTTTAAACTTAATTTAAATAGCTTTGTCACGAGGGTGAGAGGTTACTTAACACAATATTTCCACGAGAGTGGGAAATTAACTAAGGTTCGAGTTGACACTACGGGAGCGTGGGGGTCGTACCAGATATTAGAAATAAGGCATTAATCCTAAACACAATGAGAGCGCTTTAGGATTAATTAGAACTTGTTTAGTTTTCAAAATGAATTCCTCAATTAAAATGGGTGTGCGAGAGCAAAATCTCATGGTTAACGAATGTGGCTTTGTTCAAAATCACGAGAGTGTGAGGTTTAGTTTTTAAATTGATATTTTCTACTAAACACGTATTTAACATCAATATAAGCCAACGAGTTATAGAGTCCCAGAGGTACACATAATACATATTCTAGTATCTATTTTCATATATATTTCCTAAATCTTATTTTATTTCACTTTTAGTTCTTAGTTTCCCCTAAATTGTCATTCATTAGCCTTATCTTTACAAAGTGACAATAGATTATAGTAGATTGACATTGGTCTTTGTGGGTTCGACAATTTTTTATATTACTTCGATATTTCCATGCACTTGCGGATGCATCAATGACTAAGGTCTTTTTGAAAACTCTTGTTTCGTTCTACTATGAAAATATGGTGGTTAGTGGACCCATTGACTTTACTGAGATGGTTGGTATGGGTGTCTGATTGGAAGAGGCTGTTAGAGAAGGATGTTTATTAAAGGATGAAAGTTCCACTAGTACTAAGAAGCAGGCATATAGTTTCTCCAGAAAGAAGGAAGGAGATAAAAATTCTATTACTCAAGAGAGAAGAAGTAATCCTCCAAGAAGGCATCACCAGCACTAGTAACATGTTGCCTTAGTAACCCTAGTTGTTAACGCAACTCCAACCACTGTTGCTTATCAGATAATGTAACGCCCTGTTTTAATTAATATTATATTATATTAATATTTTCGAGTTACCGTTTGATGTTTATTTTTGCGACGAGAATATTTAAATTAATCTTTATATCTGTTAATATATTTGGCGACGTTTTATTCGGTCCGGTATTTATTTTAAGGGACCGGTAATTATTTTATTCGGTCCGGTATTTATTTTGAGGGACCGATAATTATTTTGTTCGGTCCGGTTTTTATTCCGTTCGGTTCGGTAAAATATTATTCAGACCGATATTTAATTATTTGGAGTTATTTTAATTATTTGGGTTAATAATATTATTTAGTGTTAATTAGTGGTGATATATCAAGAAGGGCTTTTTGGGTATTTTGCTAGCTTATGCCTTGCTTCTAAACAAACATAACCCACCATTTCTTTGTTTTATGACATAACACCAAAAACACACTTAGAGAGAACTAGAGAGAGTCTTGGAGGAAGAGAAGAGCAAGAACACAAAGCTTGGATTTTGGGTTGGTTGAATCATCAAGAATCATTCAAACATTTAAGGTAAGGGGTTTGATTCTCCATCTCATATTGTTAGGTTTTGATAGATATATTTTGGATTTGGGGGTAAAATTGATAGTTGATTTATAGGGTTTTGTTGGTTGATTGTTGGAATGGTTTAGAAAAGTTGGATTAGGAGTATAGTTTGTGGGTGTATTAGGTGCTAGCTTGTAGAAATTAAGAGTATTGAAATGGGAAAGAAAACCATGGTAGTAGAATGAGAAAAACTCAAAAGGATGAAGTTTTCACGCAGGTCAATCAACACGGGCCGTGTTGATTAACACGGGTGCCCGTGTTGATTCACTGACTTTGGCATTTTTGCACGTTCTGGTGGCTTTTCAACACGGGCCGTGTTGATGCACACGGGGGCCCGTGTTGATGCTTCTGTAGCCTCCAAAATTCTGATTTTTCGCACTTCCTTTGGAACCCGATTGTGTTCCGATTTTCCGATTTCGGTAGATTCGACGACGGAGCAAGTTGCTCCGAATTCAACGAAAATTGACGTGCTAGCTAAGTTTGACGTGTAGAACTTAGTGGTGAGGTTAGTTTTTAGAAGTTGCGAGTTTTTACGAGATGACCCGAAATAGGCTTAATTATGGTTTAATTGAATCGGATTTCATTTTAGGGGATTTAAGACACGTATGGACAATCCGATTGCGATGTTGACGATTAGGAGTAATGCCGGTTATTAGGGATGGCTTTTGCGACGATGATAGGTGTTTTACTATCTTTCCGTATGTAGAATTTAGTGAACGAATCGATAATGAGGTGGGGTGATTAAACATAATGTTTGCGATGACGTATTAGTTAGTGAATACTTGTTGATTATGCGATGCGACGTTATATGTCTTTATACATGATGATGTGATGATTATATTGATGTTATTAATAAATGTTTCCGATTTGTGAATGCATGATTTTGATGATGATGAATTATATGTGACGTTTTGCATAATGCAAATATAATGCGATGATATATTTATCTTGATTTGGATAAATTATGGTGATGTGGGCTTTATGCCAATTTTCATAAGCGACGATGATGTTTTTGTGTTGTGTTGTTTATTGTCGAGTCACATACATTGCATTGGCGACGATGGGCTTTTATGGCAAGCGACGAGGCTTTTATGGCAAGCGACGAGGCTTTTATGCCAAGTGTTCCTAATTATGGACAAAGCGACGGGTACCACATGCATAACATAGTCGTGTCTCATGGAGTCGGTTATGTTTATGTGTGAGTTGTTTGGCGTTGGGTTTTTAATTGATTGACGATGATTGAATTGCGATGATGTATGATGCTTTGTTTGGTGATGATCTTTATGATGAACATGAAATGAATATAACTTGATAATTTCATGATAACTAGGCGATGAATATAAATGGTGAGTTTTGTGATGACTTAATTTAGATGAAATGCTTAATGCAATTATGATGTGATGATATTGGCGACGATGGGCTTTTTATGCCAAAAGCGACGATGGGCTTTTATGCCAAAAGCGACGATGGGCGTTAGCCAATTTGTGATGATTTGTTTATGTTGCTCATGTTGTTAGCATTGTTTAATGTTGTTGGCTGATGTTGTTGTTTATGATTGTCGTTTTAATTACCGATGTATTAGCTTGTGACGATTTCGTGGTGACGGAGGTTTACGTGTTGTTGTGATGATTTGTGCCGATGAGGCTAAGGCGATTAAGTATAGATTATACACTTTATAATGACGATAAGAGTAAGTGAGGTTTGGATATGTGTTGGAATGCACTTATTAACTTATATCCTTTACAATTCCAAAACTATATATATATATATATATATATATATATATATATATATATATATATATATATATATATATATATATATATATATATATATATATATATATATATATTATCATGTCTTTAACTATATGTTTTGGATTATCTCACCCTTTACTTGTTTCGCCGTTACCTTTATATTGGTAACGTGCAGGTTATGAAGACGGAGTTTATAGCTGTTGTTAGTTGAGTCGGTGTCGCTCTGATACATAGCACTCGGGGGGAAACATTTATGTTGTCTTGTTGTTGATTCTTTTGTTGTTCTTCCTTTTGTATATAGAATCATACTTTATGAAAATATGATTTATTAAGGAAGTTTATTAAAGAAGATGTTTTGATGTTTTTGAATCAATTTATGTCTTTCGGCGATGCTATGTATCCGAGACTTATACTTTAAATCAAACTGTTTAAAGTGAGTTGTTTTTGAAGGTGTGATGCCTCAGTATTAAATTTATGAAATTTTAATTTACTCTGATTGTTGCATATAAAACCTTGGGTAATATTGGGGTATTACAGATAACACCTCAACAAGGTAACCAATGGCAACATCCAAAAAAAGAAACTTTTTATCCTATCCAAATGAGCTATACTAAGTTATTTCCTGCACTAATCTAGAAGAATCTAGTTGAGACTAGGTCTCGGCCTGCCATACCTGAGAAACTGCCTTGGTACTACAAGGTTGATTTGACTTGTGCCTTTCATTAGGGAGCCCCTGGGCATAGTATCAAACATTGTTATTAATTGAAAGCTGAGATTCAGAAGCTAGTAATATCTAGTATCCTGTCTTTCAAGGATATAGGTCTAAACATGCAAGCCAATCAACTAACCAAGCATGGAGGAGGGAATGTTGTGAACATGGTTTCTGAATGTTCTGGAGAATTAAAAAAATTTGATATAAACATGTTAAGGCGTGATTTGGTGAATATGCATGCTGATCTTTGTGAATTCATATATTATATGCATGATCAAGCAGGTTACAGCGTCTGTAGTACATATATTCATGGATGTGATAAAGTGAGAAGTGATCTCCAAGAAATGATGGATGAAGGCCTTATCCATATTATCAAGACAAACGTTGAGTATGAAGAGGTTAATATGATTGAAAGATATGATGTTGAGTGTGTAACTTATGACGGTTTTGGGGCTATTGGTGTTAATATTGTAATCCCTACTAAGGCATATGCTAGGTATTCCAAAGAACTTACGATTGAAAAGCTAAATATTGTGACTCCTGTGGAGATACATGAGAAATGGGTTCAAAAAAGACTGATTGACTTAGTTGTTGTTATTATCTAGAATGTGCAAGAAAACCATGGGGTTGTGCTGTTTTGAGAGGTAATCTTTAGATAGTGAAAGGGCTAGATTTGTTCAAAGAATGAGCAATAGCCATTCTTATTGATAGAAAAAGAAGGGAAGAGTTGTCAACAATTGAGGTTATGTCTGCTGATAGGTATGAATCTTCTGATGAGTTTGTATCTACTAATGAGTTTGAGTCTGCTCATGAAGGTGTGACTTCTGATAATGATGATGAAATGCATGTTGAATGTGCTTAAGAGGCTGAGGTGAATGTCATTGTCCCACATTTTGACATTCCCACTCTTGTTGAAATTGCATACCGCAGTAAGCCTGCAATAACCCCAGTGGTTATCTATTTATGTGGTTCTATTCTGTATGAGTCTGATAGGGCTATACCTTACAAGTATAATGCAACTATTCTGGAAGACGACTAGGAAGTTCCAATTCAACCTTTGTCCCAGGTTGAAAACATTGTTAAGGAAAGTCAGATGACTCGTAGTGGTCATGTATTTGCTCCCACCTTTCAGGGAAATGTTGATTCTGGTAAAAAGATTTTTTAAGCTAGTGTTGAACCCAAGAGGGTAGAAGGGAAGACTAAAAGCGCTACTTTGGTAAAGGATGTTGATGATCTTTCCATTCTAGCATTATTAATGAATTTTGCAACTCATCAGGAATCTCTGATGAGGGTCTTGGACCATGCTTTTGTTGAATAGGATGTCTCGATTGACTAAATTAACGGTGTTGTGGGAAATATCACGGCTTGTAATAATCTGAGTGTTTGTGATGATGAGCTTCCTGATAAGGGAAGAAATCATAATATGGCTTTGCACATATCTATGAATTGCAAGAATGAGGTCGTGTCTAATGTGATGATAGATAATGGCTCTTCTCTGAATGTGATACCAAAGAGTACTCTAGAGAAGCTCAAATATCAAGGGACTCATATGCGCTACAGTGATATTATAGTGAAAGCTTCTGATGGTTCAAGGAAATCTGACATTGGAGAGGTAGACTTTCCCATACATATAGGTCTGCACATGTTTCAGGTCAACTTTTAGGTCTTGGATATTTTCCCAGTCTACAAATAATTATTGGGACGACCCTGGATTCATGAGGCATGACTCGTTACATCAACCTTACATCAGAAACTGAAATTTTCCCGTGAAGGAAAAGTTGTGATTATGAATGGTGAACAAGCTTTGTTGGTATCCCATTTATCTTGTTTCAATGTTATAGAAGTTGATGAAGTTATTAGTGGAACTCAGTTCCAAGCTTTGTCTATTGATAACATAAAGAAGAACGAAGATTCTATTACCTCTTTTAGATATGCACAACAAGTGGTTCAGAAAGGTCCTACTGGTGTGTGGGGTCAGGTTATTGATCCACCTGTGAACAAGAACAGGACCGATTTGGGTTTCTCTCTAAAGAAGGAAAAGAATGAAATGGTGAAGTCGAAGTCTATTTTCTGTTCATATCAAGACATTTTCCACAGTGTGAATTATCTTCATCCAACTACTTCAGAGGTCGACGCTATCATTGAAGATGAGCCTGAGCAGGAGATGTCAAATTTTGTGATGCATGGAGTGAGAGTGCAGAATTGAAATACTGTTGACGTTCCCAGTTGGATTCGCATTTTAAAGTAATTTTATTTGCTTGTTTTTCAAAATCCTTTCACTCTTCCCAAGGTGAAGTGATATTGTATAGGTGTGTCTTTTGTTTTGAATTTTAAAATCGTTAATAAAAGTTTTTTTTTATTTCCAAATTGTGTTTTACTTTTTTCTTTTTCTTGAAAAATGGTAATCAGAATAAACCTTTCAAAATAAATAATAACTGCAAATAAATCTGCATGATCACTTCTTGCATTTATCAGTTTCTAAAATCAAGCATAATTATATGTGCAGATTAATTTGAAAAACTCGTTGAAAACAATGACCATGCACCCTCTCTCAACTTTGAATATCTTGTGTATGTGGCTGAAGAAGAAGAGTTTACTGAAAACCCAAAAAAGGTTTCTCGTTTGCTTGAGCGCGAGGAGAATACCATTCATCCGTACAAAGAGCCGTTGGAGACTATTAACTCTGATTTTGAAGAATATTTGAGAGAAATCAAGATTGGAGAACTGCTTCATCCCGATGTGAAGAGCAGGTTGATTGAGCTATTGATGGAATATGTTGACATCTTCTCTTGGTCTTATCAAGACATGCCTGGGTTGGATACCAATATTGTGTAGCATCACCTGCCGTTGAAGCCTGAATGTGTACCTATCAAACAGAAGTTAAGAAGAACTCATCCTGACATGGAAGTTAAGATTAAAGAGGGGGTTATGTAACAAATTGATTCCGGTTTTCTAGTAACATTAGTGTATCCCTAGTGGATTGTCAATATTGTCCGAGTTCCAAAAAAAGATGGAAAAGTATTCATGTGTGTTAATTATAGAGATCTTAATAATGCTAGTCCAAAAGATGATTTCCCTTTACCATATATTGATATATTGGTAGATAGCATAGCAAAATTCAAAGTGTTCTCGCTCATGGATGTGTTTTTAGGATATAACCAAATTAAGATGGCTCCTGAGGACATGGAAAAAACAACGTTTGTTACAACCTGGGGAACATTTTGTTACAGAGTGACGCTCTTTGGATTGAAGAACGCTGGTGCAACATACCTGAGGGCTATGAAAACCCTATTCCATGATCTGATGCATAAGGAAATCGAAGTATATATTGATGATATGATCACCAGATCTCAAACTACAGAAGGGAATTTTGAATACATGTTAAAGTTGTTTCATAGTTTAAGGAAGTATCGTCTCTGCTTGAATCGGAATAAGTGTACTTTTGGTGTTCGTTATGGAAAGTTGTTAGGCTTTATTGTCGGCCAGAAAGGTATTAAGGTTGATCCTGATAAAGTTAGGGTAATTCAAGAAATGCTTGCACCAAGAACTGAAAAGCAAGTCAGTGGTTTCCTTGGACAATTGAATTACATGTCCAGATTTATTTCTCACATGACTGCCACTTGTGAGCCGATCTTCAAGCTTATAAAGAAAGATCAAGTTTGTGTACGGACATATGATTGTGTGATACGGTGGGAGAACTGACTAGGGTTTTGCGTTTGTTTTCGCAAATGTTTCGGTTGAGCAAGAGTCGCCACCAACTTTTTATTTTATCCTAAGGAAAGGTTTAAAAAAGCACAGCAAAAACCTTTGAGATTTTTCTTGGGTTCGGGGAGTAGATTATAGAAAGGGAAGGTATTAGCACCCTTTCTATCCATGGTTATCCATGGGCTCTTAGGTACTTGCTTAGATCAACTTGCCTTGGTTTTCAATTGTTTGAAATGGTGCTTGGTGTGTGGTTTTGAAAATATTTTGAAAAGATGCCTTGTATAGGCTACCCTTGTAACAATTCTTTACTCGAATATTTTACAAAAGGTGTTTTGTCTTTTAAAAAGATGTCTCAAGGTTTTTTGAAAGTTTGTTTTGAAAATGTTTGTGAAGTGGGTTTTGAAATTTAGGCAAGTGTTTTCTTGGCAAATTGACAAGTACTTAAGAGTTATCTACCCTAAAGTTTTCTCAAAGATTTTTGTTATGTTTTAAACCTTTTGACAATTTTGTTCCACCATTGCATTTGGTGGACAATCTTGTCTTAGGAGGTGAAAGGGACGGGTGAGGGTCATCGTTTAGACCATAATTGCAATAGTGTTAAATGTCTTTGGGCAATTTTCTTTAAAAGGGATTTGATCATTTATTTAGGCAACATTTTGAGGGACTATGATCATTTGATTGTTTGTTTTAACCAAAGAAATTCAACCTACAATATGGCCCAATTATTTGAAGGCAACAAAGTGGAATACCCTAGGGGTGCAAGTGTGAAATGTGTTGTCCATTTTCATGCTTGTTTGTCTTGTATTAGGTCCAACTATTTTGTTCGTTTTATTCGCATACAAACCCTAATTCTAGCATGGTATGTTTAGAAAGCATTTAAATTGCGAAATTTAAATTCCTACGCTATTACAACACAATAATATGGGGAGGGGGGTACAATGTTCAAATGGGAAGGTATTTAGACAAGAAATTGAATCTAAGCTATTACATCATTTGCTTTGAATATTTACAATATGATTAAAAGAACAAATAAAAGAGAAATAAAACAAATATGCAAGAATGCAAAAAGAATTTTTTTATATGTATGAAAAAAGTATTATTTATGTAAAATAAAAGGAAAATAAAAAGGTATTATTTTTTTTGAGTATTTTTAAATTTAGGGCAAAACCCTAATTTTTAATCAAAGGGGTATTAATCAATTAATTCATATAATATTTATTATTTACATACAAAAATAGAATAAAACATAGTATATTTGTAAAAAGGGCATTTTTTAGTATTAAATATTAAAAAATAAAATATGTACATTTTTTGGTATTTTTATCCTAAGTATATTAATATATATATGCATATATGTATATTTATATTATTTACAAGATATATTAAATATGCAAAAAATAATAATATTTAATTTTATGAAAAAAAAGTATTTTTTGTACAAAACGTTTCAAAGGGAAAAAATGAAATAAAAAATCAGAAATACAATATATTTACATTATTAATAATATTTCTAAATAGTAATATATATATATATATATATATATATATATATATATATATATATATATATATATATATATATATATATATATATATATATATATATATATATATATATATATATATATATATATATATATATATATATATATATATATATATATATATATATATATATATATATATATATATATATATATATATATATATATATATATATATATATATATATATATATATATATATATATATATATATATATATATATATATATATATATATATATATATATATATATATATATATATATATATATATATATATATATATATATATATATATATATATATATATATATATATGTATAATAGTATATATAAACAAATAAATACTTAAAAAATGCAAAAATGGTGCAAAAATGATTTTTCAAGTTTTAAACATTATTAAAAAAAATAAATGAGTCAAAATGAAAAAAAGAAAAATAAAAAAACATTAAATCAAGCAAATGGGCTCAGGGGGTAAGAAAATGGAAATAGGGTGCAAAAAGCAGAACCAAAGCTGGCCCAGCCCATGAGACATCTTCTTCAACCTCTGAACAAAAATTTGTTCAAAAACGCGCGCGAGAAGCTTCATTTGAATATCCTGATTCTTTGATTTTTTGAACAAACTCCCAACATAAGAAATGTTAATCATGAAACCACGATTCCAAATATATAAAGAACATCTCCTAACTCTCAGAAATGAGAGAGAATTTTAACAATCCCAAATCCTGACCTAAGTTTTCTACCATTTTCAGACCTTAAATTCTCACAGCTCAGGCAAAAGAAATGAAAAGTAAAAGAATGTACATGTTCAGTGGCATGAGTAGAACATTGTTTATTCACAAACTTAGAGTTAATGATGCCTAATAAGAGAGATACGAGTTCACCAAGATACCTGTTCAGCTGAAGTTCTATCTGGCAATGAGGGAGCTTTCAGTGCAAGGTGATGATTGGAAAAGCTTCCTTGAGGTCCAGGGATGCTATTCCAATGTTTACTTTGTCTTGAAAGCTTCTGAATCGTGCTAGAGCACTTCACCTGCAAAACAAGAAACTGAAAATGGTGGAAGTGGTTAGAGGGATTACAGGTCGTGCTTTTGCTTTTGGTTAGCTTGCATAGATGGTATGGAAGGTGTGTGAACTGGTTTGGGCAAGAAAGCTTGAGAGAAATGAAAGATAGCACTCAAACTGCAGGCCTTGCCCTGTTTTTGCAGTTTGAGAGTGATTATGGCAAGGGGAGTGTTTGAGAGGTGCTAGGGTCGTGCAAAAGCTTGGTTCTGATCTTTGGAATGTGTTTGATAAGTTTGTCTAAGTGTGCCTAAGCTGATATGAGAGTTGTTGTAAGTTATGGTACTTTTCTTCACTCTTAAGCAAACAAAACCAACTTTTTGTTTTAGGCAAGTAGGGGACCTCTAATGAGCTGCATAAACTCTCCTTGATCAGAGTGATTTGTCCATAATCCTGTGCCAATTGGATTTGGTTTGTACTTGTGGATTTGCCTCATGACATAAAGTGAAACTTTTGCAAAAATAGAAAGAATGCTTTATCCAATTTGGGATTAATCCATCATACAATGCTTTAGCTCATGAAACAAGGTCTTAACACAATGAACATGCATTAAATTATTGAGTGTTGGATGGTTTTAGGACCTGTAATCAAGGGTATGTTGGTTTTGAGAAGTTTGCACAAATTATGAACATGAAAAATGGCCAATTCAAAAGTAAGTTTTTTGCCAAATTGTGAAATTCGAATCTCTCAAGTCATGAGGTTGTTTGATGAGTTCTTGGACATTTTGGAAAGCTTGGAATGTGTACTACAATCCATATTTGAAATGCAAATTTAAATTCCAAGTGGAAGTGTATGGAAAATGGCCTTGAAGTGGGGTAGAAAACCTTGTCAAAATAGGTCAAAAATTCACTAAGTTAAGAATGGTTTAGTGCCCTTATTCAAAAATTTGTAACTTGAGATACAAGCCTCAAATGGGAAAACTTTGTGAATCAAAGTTGTAGATTATGCAACAAGCTACAACTTTCATGTTTTGACTTTTGTTTGAATCCAAATGGATCTTGGTGAAAAAGTGGGGCAAAGTTGGGAAAAATTAGGGTTTTTTATAACTTAGAAAAATTCTAAGTTATGAAAAATTCTAATTTCTAACCCTAATTTGCATTTTGTGATTTCTTGGTGAACAAGTTTCATGATTTGGCATGTTTTGATGAAAAATGAATCTTGACTCTTGATTTTGACCAAAAAGTCAAAGTTTGATTTTTCAGTATACAGTCAAAATTGATCAATTGACTGGGAAATTCAATTGTCAATCTTGTGTACTTGGGATCTTTTGAGTTTGTTGGACATGTCAAGATAATGCCATGGGGTTCTTGAGTCCATATATGAGCTTGGTTTGCCATTGGCTAGGTCAAACAGTCAAAAATTGCCTTTGTGCAGTCAACACCCTAAAAATGACCATTTTGCCCTTTTGGTGATCTGATCAAATTTCTTATGGAATTGTGATCCAAACTTGATCAAATGGTCCATATGAGTTCATAATGTTGATGTGGGTCAATTTTCATGAGGTTTGACTGTCAATTGGCCACAGTTGACTTTTTCCCCAATACAGTTGATTTCTAGGTCAACTGTCCAATTGACTGGGCAAAACTTGGAATCAAGGCTTGAAACTTGATATGGATAAACTTGGGAGTCCAATATGAAGCATGAAAGTCATCTTAGGCAATTTAGGTCAAAACATCTTTGTGCAAACACAAACCCTAATTTGGGTCAACAGTGCAAGGAGAAGTCTTGAGCAGATGAAACCCTAACTGGATCTTGGGCTTCAAGGGTTTAGTGATGAGAAATCATTGAGAAATGGGAGGGCAAATTTTGGGGTAAAGTAGTTGCCCCTGTTCAATCTTCTTGAATCCGAAGAGTTAGATTGGCAAGTTTGCCTTTCGTGACTCGAGGGTTAAAAGGAGATTGGACACTAGAGTGCCCGGAAATTTGCACTCGTCAAAGTAATGGATGCGGGAATGGGCTTAGAGATGCCATTTGGAGATGGGCTCAGAGATGCCATCTGGAGGGGTGACAGAAAGTTGTCGGGGATGGGCTTAAAGATGCCATCTGGAATGAGTATCAGGAAGGCGTCCATGCTTTGGACCATCTTCGAACTGGGGTCTGAATAAGCAATAGATTGACATCCGTTGTTGGGAGGAATCCATAAACTGTATTCAAAGGTTGCATCTGAACAAGTGATAGATTAACATCCGTTTTTGGGAAGAATCCATAGACTGTTTTCAGAAATCTTGAAAAGAAACTGAACAAGCGATAGGTTAACATTCGTTACTTGGAGAACCCGTAAACTGTTTTCAGAAATCTTGGGGTTGAATAAGCAATAGAGAGGCATCCGTTGTTGGGAGGCGTCCGTAAGCTGTTTTCAGAAAGTCGCATCTGAACAAGTCGATAGATTAACATCCGTTGTTGGGAAGAATCCATAGACTGTTTTCAGAAGTCTTGAAGAAGAATCTGAACAAGTGATAGGTTAACATCCGTTTACTTGGAGAACCCGTGAACTATTTTCAGAAGTTGATAGGAGTCTGAACAAGCGATAGATTAACATCCGTTGTTGGGAGGAATCCGTAAACTGTTTTCAGAGGTCTCGAATTTTGAGGAGGAACCGGTGTAGGGTTGCTTGATGATGAGTCCGTGTAGAACTGCATCTGAAATTGTTAAGGATGGCTTTTTATTCTTATCCTGAAAAGGACAAAATGTTAGCTAAACACAAAATTATGTTGCATGAAATGTATGATGCAATATATGTTATATCAATGTTTATGATATGAATGTAATGAATGCGCATGTAAGCTGATGAGCTGTCTTGCTGGGGATAGATGAATCCTGGATGGCTGAAGATAAAAGCATCTTGACTGCTGCTGGGAAGAATGATTCCTTGGCTGTTACTGGGGAATAAGGAGCTTGGGTTGTATACCAAACCTCTGGGGAATTCCTGATGACTTCTACTGGGGAGTACCAACCTAGCAGACTTATGCTGGGGAGACAAGACCGAGAATCTTCAGTTTGGCGGGAAGCACCTCTGGCGACCTCACTGGGGACTCAAGGTTCGTTCTCCTAAAACTCTGCGGGGAAAAGGTTCATTAGTCTGGCTCCGTTGGGGATTGATAATTTGAAGCTTTTAGCTCTGCCGGGAATACTGAAACTTAAACTCTGAGGGGAGCTGAGTTCTGGAGGATTCTCTGGCTGGGGATTTGCAAAGATAAGTTACTGCTGGGGAATTTTGATGAACTCCGCTGGGGATAGGAAGAATTTTGGCGAGCGCGATTTTCCGTGGTTGTTAGCTGAGGATAACCCAGTTATAAGGCCTTTGTGAGGAATAACTTTGAATAAAACTCGGGAGAGACGTTCGTTCTCTGCGGGGAATAAGCTTCCAGAATCTACTGGGGATGAGCTTCAAGACTTGCTAGGGATATGGATTCCAAATCTCCCGGGGTTTCCTTTGAAAGGGTATCGGGTTATCCAACTGTACCTTCGACTTATCAGTAATCCTCTTTCTTGGTTCATAAGGAAATGATTATATTTCAAATGCATATGCCTATTTAACAAAACATTGGACGTTTCTCAAAAGAAAACAAATAGTGCAAGAGAAAAGAAAAGAAAATGACACAAATTTCTGGGAAAGGTATTTGTATTGATTTTCTTTGAGTATATTTGTACAAAGGAGACAATCGTCCTAGTAAGAGGACTTTGTCGTAAGTATTTGAAAAATTTATACAAAATAAAGATGCCTATGTGAAATAATTCCATGGGATCCCATTCTGCTACAGCCTTCACAACTCTGCATATCTGCCCATTCAATGCTTCGTTTGCCGATGACTGGATTGATCAGAAGCCTAGAACCGGTTGATGAAGAGATTGTCTTTTGAAGTGATCCGACGAGACATGGCTATACGCTTTAATTCCCTAACTTTTGCCTGAATCGCCCTTTCGGGTTTTCGATCCACCGGGAAACCCCTTTTTGCCCCTGTCGCCCTTTCGGGTTTTCAACTTGCCGGGTGTACAAATTTTTTTCCGTTTTTATCCCTAATTTTGCCTGAACCGCCCTTTCGGGTTTTCGGTTCACCGGGATGCCCATTTTTGCCCAAGCCGCCCTTTCGGGTTTTCGACCTGTCGGGTTATTTTATGCGTAGTATCTTTTGACTATGTCTGCGTTCGCAGGGTGCGGTAAATCGTCGCCGTCCATGGTGGTCAGAATCATTGCACCACCAGAAAATATGCTCTTGATCACAAATGGTCCTTCGTATGTAGGAGTCCATTTGCCCCTGGGATCACTTTGCGGCAGGATAATCCGCTTGATTACGAGGTCTCCGACTCGATACACTTGACGTCTAACTTTCTTATTGAAGGCCCTGATCATCCGCTTTTGATACGTCTGACCATGGCATATAGCAGCAAGTCGCTTTTCGTCGATCAGATTGAGTTGATCAAGTCGGGTCTGCATCCAATCATCTTCATTCAAACCTGCATCCTTCATAATCCTTAGAGAAGGGATCTGGACTTCCATAGGCAAAACAACTCCCATGCCATAAACCAGAGAAAATGGGGTTGCCCCGGTTGAAGTACGTGTCGTCGTTCGGTATCCATGCAGAGCAAACGGTAACATCTCATGCCAGTCCTTGTAAGTGACTGTCATTTTCTGAATGATTTTCTTAATGTTTTTGTTCGCAGCTTCAACAGCACCGTTCATCTTCGGCCGATAGGGAGATGAATTGTGATGATAAATCTTGAACTGTTCGCATAATGCAGTGATCATCGTGTTATTCAGATTTGTACCGTTATCTGTGATGATCCTATCTGGGACACCATACCGACATATGAGATTTTGCTTGATAAAGCGGGCAACCACATTTTTGGTTACAGAGGCGAAGGAAGCTGCTTCGACCCATTTGGTGAAATAGTCAATGGCAACCAGGATGAAGCGATGTCCGTTGGAAGCCGTGGGCTTGATCTCTCCAATCATATCAATGCCCCACATTGCAAAGGGCCACGGAGCTGTCAGGACGTTGAGAGGAACCGGAGGGATATGAACTTTGTCAGCATAGACTTGACACTTGTGGCAAGTACGGGAATGTTGATGGCAGTCAGCTTCCATGGTAGACCAGTAATAGCCTGCCCTTAGGATCTTCTTAGCCATTGTATGCCCGCTCAAGTGAGTGCCAAATGTGCCGCTGTGTATATCAGTCATGATCAACTCTGCTTCAGCTTTGTCCACACATCGGAGTAATACACAATCATGGCTTCGTTTGTAAAGGATGTCGTTGCTCAGGAAGAACTTAGCAGCGAATTTCCTTAAGAACTTCTTGTCATTCACGGAAGCTCCTTCAGGATAATCTCGGGTCTCGAGATACCTTTTGATTTCATGGAACCAGGGTTGTTCCATTACCTCTTCGGTATTAATCTCGTGACAATGCGCGGGTTCATCCATTCGCTTGATGGTGATTTGGGGAGCCTCGTTATCCCAGTTGAGTTTAAACATGGAGGACATTGTGGCTAGAGCATCTGCTAGCTGATTCTCTTCTCGCGGGAAATGCTCTAAGGTAATTTGCTCGAAATGAGGCAACAATGTCAAGACATGTTCTCTGTATGGGATAAGATTAGGATGTTTGGTATCGCAGTCTCCTTTGATTTGACTGATAACCAAAGATGAGTCCCCAAATACGATCAAAGATTTGATCCCCAAGTCTATAGCAGCCTTGAGACCTAAGATGCAAGCTTCGTATTCAGCCATGTTGTTCGTGCAGCTGAAGCAAAGTCGGGCCGTGAAAGGCGTGTGACAACCTTCTGGAGAAATGAGTATTGCGCCAATACCGTTTCCAAGCGCATTTGAAGCACCATCAAAGTACAGGGTCCATCGGGATCCCTTTTCAGGTCCGTCATACGGTCTGTCACCTTCAATGTTGTCCAAATTCATGATGTCTTCGTCTGGGAAATCAAATCTCATGGGTTGATAGTCTTTGATAGCCTGATGAGCCAGATGGTCAGCTAGTACACTCCCTTTTATAGCTTTTTGGGTGGTGTACTGGATGTCATACTCATTTAAGATCATTTGCCATCTAGCTATCCTTCCAGATAAAGCGGGCTTCTCGAAGATATACTTGATAGGGTCCATTTTGGAAATCAACAAGGTAGTATGAGTCAACATATACTGTCTTAGTCGGAGAGAAGCCCATACCAAAGCGCAGCAAGTTTTCTCGAGCAGTGAGTAGCGAGTCTCACAGTCGGTAAACTTTTTGCTAAGGTAATAAATAGCATGCTCTTTTCGACCAGACTCGTCATGCTGGCCCAAAACACACCCCATTGAGTTATCCAAGACGATCAAGTACATGATCAATGGTCTTCCTTCGACAGGTGGCATCAGAATAGGAGGTTCTAGCAAATACTCCTTGATTCTATCAAAAGCAGCTTGACAATCGTCGTTCCATTCCACTACCTGATCTTTTTTCAAGAGTTTGAAAATTGGATCACAGGTAGAAGTCAGATGTGAGATGAATCTGGCAATATAGTTTAAGCGCCCCAAGAATCCTCTAACCTCCTTTTCAGTACGGGGAGCAAGCATCTCTTGTATTGCTTTTACTTTTGCGGGATCGACTTCAATGCCTTTGTTGCTTACAATGAATCCCAGGAGTTTACCAGACCTAACTCCAAAAGTGCATTTACTTGGATTCAGCCTGAGCTTGTATTCTTTTAACCTGGCAAACAGCTTTTCTAGATGCTCAAGGTGCTCTTCCTCTGTTTGTGACCGAGCTATCATATCGTCTACGTAAACTTCAATCTCATGATGTATCATATCATGAAATAAAGCTACCATGGCGCGTTGATAAGTTGCCCCTGCGTTCTTCAGCCCGAACGGCATCACCTTGTAACAGAAAGTGCCCCATTGTGTGACAAAAGTCGTTTTCTCCATATCCTCGGGAGCCATTTTGATTTGATTGTAGCCCGAGAATCCGTCCATGAAGGAAAACACTTTATGCTGAGCTGTATTGTCGATCAAGATGTCAATATGAGGTAGCGGGAAATCATCTTTGGGGCTGGCCCTATTCAAATCCCGGTAGTCCACACACATTCTGACTTTGCCATCTTTCTTCGGTACCGGCACGATGTTAGTGACCCATTGAGGATAGGACGTAACAGCCAGAAAGCCAGCATCGAATTGCTTCATTACTTCCGCTTTGATCTTTTCAGACATGTCAGGCCTCATTCGGCGAACTTTCTGCTTGATTGGTGGACAATTCTCTCTTGTGGGGAGACGGTGAACCACGATGTCTGTGTCTAGACCCGGCATGTCTTCATAGGACCAAGCGAAGATTTCAACATACTCATTCAACAACTGTACCAAGCGCTCCTTGACCTTTGGTTCCAGATTAGCACCCACTTGTACCTCCTTCCGGTCCTCCTCGGTTCCTAAGTTAATAGTTTCCAATGGCTCTTCATGCGGTAAGATGGCCCTTTCCTCTTGTTGCAGAAGTCTGGCTAGTTCCCCGGGTACTTCACAACCTTCGTCATCTTCATACTCGGCTAGATTGACCAGATCTTCAGAGTTATTGAAAGATACAGCAGAATAGTCACCCATGGAATCCGGAGTGGATGGGTACCTGCATTGGTGAGTATGGGTGTGTGTAAGGGATAGCCATCCTTAAACAAAAAATGCAAAAGGAAAGAAAATGAACATAAGCAGTTTATCAAATGAAAAACGTTCAATGAATCATTAAACATGGCATATGAAGATGAAAAATAATCAAAACCCTTACAAGTAGACCTACATGCCCCGGGAAAGGCAGGAGGTGAAAAGATAGTGTACGGATTGTTTGAAAGTAAATATTACAGACCAAATAGGAAATGTTTTAACAGGTAAATTACTGGTGAATAAAAGTGATGGGGACAAAGTCCTTAGCCTCCCAATTGCTCAATCCTCCTTTGACAGTTGGATAAATCCACTCTTCAATGTTGCTTTGTTTGTCTTCATCTTCCAGGGCATTGATTCCGTAGGGAGAAATTTTGACTGGCGCCCTTTCAATCTTCGCGCGGCGCATAGCTTTCTGGCCAGCGGTTGTGAACCCTAATCCAAACTTGTCAGTCTTATGTGGAAAGTCGGGTAACTGCCCCCATGCTGAATTCTTCCCTTCTTTTATTGCGGCCCTTGCATCCTCCAGAGATGCCATCCTGGCCATCTGTCTCGGTGTCTCGGCCGTCAACTTCGCTGCTGCTATATCAGGAAGGACTTCTCCGAAATGTTGAAACAGTGTCTCAATGAACTCTCCTTCAACCTCCACATACCGGAAAGAATTTAAGTGGCTAATCATGTACTCTTCTTCGCCATGGACAGTGATGATCTTTCCCTTGACAGGATACTTCAACATCTGATGCAAGGAGGAGGTAACTGCCCCAGCATGGTGTATCCAAGGTCTACCCAGCAGGCAAGAGTATGACGGACGGATGTCCATCACATAGAAAGTGGATTTAAACACCTCAGTGCCTATCTTGATGGGAATTTCAACCTCTCCATGGACCATTCTCTTCGAACCATCGAAAGCTCTGACAACAATATCACTCGGCTTCAATTCCAACCCTTCACAATCTATTCGGTCCAAGGCCTTCTTAGGCAAAACATTCAGCGACGAACCGGTATCAACCAAAACATGTGCAAGAGTGGTTCTGCGACACTCGATTGAAATATGCAAAGCATCATTGTGGTTTCTACCTTTAGGAGTTAGGTAGGCATCAGAAAAACCTAATCCATTGTCCGCAGTCAGGCTAGCCACGCAATTCTGAAATTGATCCGTAGAGGTTTCCTAGGGCACATGAGCTGCCTTCAGGAATTTTATCAGAGCTTTAGCGTGCGCTTGTGAGCAAAGTAGTAGTGCCAGCATGGAGATCTTGGAGGGGGTTTTCCCCAACTGTTCCACCACATCGTAATCACTTCTCTTGATTATCCTCAAAATCTCGTCCATTTCCTTCTTGGAGGTTTCCGGGATTACTAAGGGTTGAGCCCTCGTCCTGACGGGCTCATCTTGGATTCCCTTACCTTTGTCAGCAGCGGTAGGAGAGACGGTACTAGGAACAACAACATCTTCAATCAAAGGAGTTCTAGCAGAAGGTTTGATTGGTGCAGGGACGACCTTGTCAGCTGATGAGGGTCCAAAGACTGCTCTTGGAGGGGCAATCTCTGGAGAAAATATTCTCCCGCTCCTGGTGATTTTACTGGTGCCCGCAATGTTACTAATGCTGGCTTCTTCATCATCCGAACTTTCTTCAATTATCTCGATTTGCTTGATACCATGGTAGTAGATGTCACCGCCATAGTTCCAAGGTATCGACTTCTCAGAAACATAGGGAACAGGCCCTGGCATTGTTATCTTCAAAGGAACATATTTTGCAGCTGGTGTAATCTTAATAGGCTTTTTGACGGCCTTGGAAAGATTGGCGTGAATGGTTATGATTGAGACATTTTCAACATGAACTGGAACAGCAGAAACTTTTTCGAACAAAATTTGTCGGCTATCCATAAGGCCTTGGATGCCTTTCTTCAATAGCGGACAATCAAACGGCAGAGAGTGGCAACAATAGCAGTCTTCTTTACATCCCGGGAAGATCCCGACCCTTAACAAATTCAACTTAATGGTTAGCAGTGGAGTAGTCAGATCACTGACGTCAGCAACATACAAATCTTCTTCAATGGCATTGACATTTCGGCCGTGCTTCGGCATGGGTGCAGATATCACATTAGGCTTCTCTGGAGCGTCAAACTCTACCTCCTTAGCCTCTATCAGGTCTTGGATTTTATGCTTGAGTGCCCAACAATCATTGGTGTCGTGTCCAACACTGTCTGAATGGTAAGCGCATTTAGCATTGGCGTGATAATGCGGATAGGACGTATTCACATTCTTTGGCGCCTCCTTGATGGTGGCAAGATTCAACTTCAATAGATGGGGAAGCACTTGTGCTGGAGTCATATTAATACAGGTGAACTGCCGTTGTGGCCGTTCCACTCGTTGCTGATTTAGTATGGACTGGTTATAGCGAGGTTGCTCACTCGGAGTGTTTTGAATCATTACGGCCCCCACAGTTGGCCAAAGCTCCACCTTCCCTGCTCTTCTCTGAGAATATATCATAGTTGTCTCCTTCTTAAAAGGCTTCTTCTCAACACTTGCAGCAACACCCTTCTGAATTTTTCCTGACTTGATGCCAGCTTCTATTCTTTCGCCTGTTAAGATTAAATCGGTAAACCCCGCAGAAGAGTTACCAATTAGATGATTGAAAAATGGCCCAGATAGGGTCCCAAGAAACATATCAACGAGCTCACGATCGGTTAAAGGAGGCTGCACCCTGCCAGCCAAATCCCTCCATTTTTGTGCATACTCTTTGAAACCTTCACTTGTTCCTAGTGACATACCCTGAAGCTGGGTACGAGTAGGAGCAAGATCAGAATTATACTGGTATTGTTTGTAGAAATCGGTGGCCAAATCTTCCCAATTTCTGACACTGGTTCCTTCTAGCTGATAAAACCACTCCAACTGAGCTCCCGAAAGGCTGTCTTGAAAGAAATGAATCCAAAGATTCTTGTCTGCTGTATAGGGTTGAATCTTTCTCAAGTAGGACCTGAGATGCATTTTGGGGCAGGACAACCCATCATACCTCACAAACACTGGCACTTTGAATTTTGGGGGAATCACAATCCCGGCAACCAAACCCAAGTCTTCAAAGTCCAAGCCCGGTACTCTTTGTAATTCCATGGCGGCCAATCTGTCTTCTAACCCTTTGTATTTATCATCAGCTGGAGGGTATTGCTGGTCAGAATAATCTTCGTCCTCTTCAACCTCTTCTTCCTCCGCATCAGACTCGGAAGGCACCGCAACTCCATCTCTTTTACTAGTCCCTTCATCAGAAGTAGGAGGAAATTCAAGCACTCTCTGAGCTTCTCCGTCAAATCTTCTCCCCAAAGTAGCCACCCCAATCCTCTTCTTCTTCTTTTTCACTGGGTCCTTATTCCCCAATTGAGTCTTGATATCCTCCTGACCCTTAGCCAAGGTCATCAGGAGTTGCTGGAATTGTGCATTCTGAGCTTGTAGGTCTTTGACTGTTTGCTCGAGATCCATCCTACTGAAATAAACAGCAGACAGATAAGGAAACCTGGAGCGAGACCTGCTTATGCACATGATGAATGGTATGCTTATGTATGCAATGCATTCAGGGATTTAGAACATTCAAAATTGTTTCAGACAAAGAAGAACGCACGTCATATTAATAAGAAGAAATTCGTTAGTACATAAATGCCCCATGGGCCAAATATTACAAAATAAACTTCTTAAGGCAGAAAGACATTGCGCATCCTCTTTGGTGTGATGTAGGTGTTGAGGGCCTCTTGCTCGTGGAGTCGGCGGGTAAGCTCTAGAACCTTCTTTTCACTGGCGTAGTAGCTAGCTTCAAAAGTGTTTCGTTCCTCCTTGAGCTGAATCTAACTTTTCTGCATTTCCTCCCACGATGTAGGCATGTCTGGATGTAGGATGGTGTAGGGGACCTCTCCTTCATTGACGGGCTCTTTAATCACTGGGAGTACATGAGGATAAGGCATCTTTAGACTTTGGGCTCGGGCTCGTACCCACTTGAGATAGGGCTCAAGAGGGATGGAGTTCTTGTGTCCTAGAGTCTTGCTATCAACCTTGTTGAGTTTTCCCCAAGCTCTGATGAATCTTTGGCGAAGTCCTTGCGCATCGTTGTCGAAGTCAAAAACTAGGCTAGGAATCAACATATCATGAGGGCCATCCCTCCGTGCATATCCAAATTGCCTCAAAGCTAGGCAAGGGTTGTAGGTGATACCTCCCCTAATTCCAAGTAAAGGAACATTAGGAAATTCTCCGCAACGATCGACAATGATGACATTTTCTCTGGACTGAGAACACCAATGCACATCAGAATGAGTAAGAGTCATCAATCGTTGGGACCACCTTGTACCTTGGTCATTCTTCAAGACAGACTGTGGAAGGTGCGAAATAAACCACCTTGCAAGGATAGGAGTACAGCACATGAGAACACCCCTCTTTCTCATTGTTCGTGTGTAAAATGAGTGAAGGATGTCCCCAAGCAATGTTGGTATTGGATTTCTGGACAAGAAGATTTTGACGGCGTTGACATCCACCAATTGGTCAGGATTTGGGAACAAGACCAACCCATAGATAAGGAGTGCCACAATCTCTTCAAAAGCTTGTAGATCCAATGAGTTCCAACATTCTTGTGCCTTCTCAAACAAGAACTTTGCTAAGAATCCTTTGACGCCGCTTCTGGTTTCCCAATGCCCCTTGATGTCGGATGGTTGTAGATGTAATGCTTGAGCAACATCTTCCGGCTTTGGTTCCTTTTCCGTACCGTTGAAGGGTAGTTGATTAAGGATAGGGATTCTTAGGAGTTGAGAAAACTCCTCCAAAGTGGGTACCAACTGATAATCAGGGAAAGTGAAGCAGTGGTGAAGAGGGTCAAAGAACTGGAATAGCACTTTCATCATGTCTTCTTCAATGTTGGTGTTGACTAGGCTGAGCAGTCTACCATGTCTTTCACTGAAGGATGAATTTTCCGGAATCCTTGAGGTGATCTCTTTGAGTTGAGGAGAGATTCTCACAAGGTTGACTTGAATGGTGTTTCTGCGAGGAATTTCCATGACCTACAAAACAGGAACAAAGATGAAGATCCAAACCCTTGAAATGGTTAGTAAATGCATATGATGCTTCATGATGTTTATGATGTATGCACAAAACATATGTACAAGCAAATCACACCAAACCCTAGTTTCAGGCTTGCATGGGGTCTCATAGGTAAGTACCCTCTTGAGTGTAGTTGGCTTAAAAACCTGTCCTATAAATAGTAACCGGGTTCTAACGAGCTCAATATCACTGGATTGTTTTCATTGTTCATTGTTTTGGTTTAGCCACTTAACTAGCGACCAAAATATTCCAAGAAAACAACCCTCAATGAGTGTAGTATCGAGTATCTACCAACTTCGGACTGCACAAAAGCCGGTCATCTCACTACCCCTAATAAAAGGCCAAGATGGTCAAGTAAGGTTCTAAGTCATTAGTGCTTAGTGACATCACTCAGCGGCCCCGTACTCTCCTTGATTGAACTCAAGGGTTACCGGTACTCACAAATATGTCGCACTAATATAGCTATTGCTTCGACCGTGTGGGTATACCCCGCACAGTTTCCACAACGTATTGCTATCTATAAATGTTTCCCAAAATCCGGGTGTAGGATTGCAAACCCAAACAATAGAGCCAAAGTATAAAGCAAACAAATCAAACAATTAGTCATGCAAGAGGGTGATCTAAGCCCTAAGGTTACTCCACTTTCAAATTCTCCCCAGCAGAGTCGCCAGTTCTGTAATACGGTGGGAGAACTAACTAGGGTTTTGCGTTTGTTTTCGCAAATGTTTCGGTTGAGCAAGAGTCGCCACCGACTATTTATTTTATCCTAAGGAAAGGTTTAAAAAAGCACAACAAAAACCTTTGAGATTTTTCTTGGGTTCGGGGAGTAGATTATAGAAAGGGAAGGTATTAGCACCCTTTCTATCCATGGTTATCCATGGGCTCTTAGGTACTTGCTTAGATCAACTTGCCTTGGTTTTCAATTGTTTGAAATGGTGCTTGGTGTGTGGTTTTGAAAATGTTTTGAAAAGATGCCTTGTATAGGCTACCCTTGTAACAATTCTTTACTCGAATGTTTTACAAAAGGTGTTTTGTCTTTTAAAAAGATTTCTCAAGGTTTTTTGAAAGTTTGTTTTGAAAGTGTTTGTGAAGTGGGTTTTGAAATTTAGGCAAGTGTTTTCTTGGCAAATTGACAAGTACTTAAGAGTTATCTACCCTAAAGTTTTCTCAAAGATTTTTGTTATGCTTTAAACCTTTTGACAATTTTGTTCCACCATTGCATTTGGTGGACAATCTTGTCTTAGGAGGTGAAAGGGACGGGCGAGGGTCATCGTTTAGACCATAATTGCAATAGTGTTAAATGTCTTTGGGCAATTTTCTTTAAAAGGGACTTGATCATTTATTTAGGCAACATTTTGAGGGACTATGATCATTTGATTGTTTGTTTTAACCAAAGAAATTCAACCTACAATATGGCCCAATTATTTGAAGGCAACAAAGTGGAATACCCTAGGGGTGCAAGTGTGAAATGTGTTGTCCATTTTCATGCTTGTTTGTCTTGTATTAGATCCAACTATTTTGTTCGTTTTATTCGCATACAAACCCTAATTCTAGCATGGTATGTTTAGAAAGCATTTAAAGTGCGAAATTTAAATTCCTACGCTATTACAACACAATAATATGGGGAGGGGGGTACAATGTTCAAATGGGGAGGTATTTAGACAAGAAATTGAATCTAAGCTATTACATCATTTGCTTTGAATATTTACAATATGATTAAAAGCACAAATAAAAGAGAAATAAAACAAATATGCAAGAATGCAAAAAGAATTTTTTTATATGTATGAAAAAAGTATTATTTATGTAAAATAAAAGGAAAATAAAAAGGTATTATTTTTTTTGAGTATTTTTAAATTTAGGGCAAAACCCTAATTTTTAATCAAAGGGGTATTAATCAATTAATTCATATAATATTTATTATTTACATACAAAAATAGAATAAAACATAGTATATTTGTAAAAAGGGCATTTTTTAGTATTAAATATTAAAAAAAAAAAATATGTACATTTTTTGGTATTTTTATCCTAAGTATATTAATATATATATGCATATATGTATATTTATATTATTTACAAGATATATTAAATATGCAAAAAATAATAATATTTAATTTTATGAAAAAAAAGTATTTTTTGTACAAAACGTTTCAAAGGGAAAAAATGAAATAAAAAATCAGAAATACAATATATTTACATTATTAATAATATTTCTAAATAGTAATATATATATATATATATATATATATATATATATATATATATATATATATATATATATATATATATATATATATATATATATATATATATATATATATATATATATATATATATATATATATATATATATATATATATATATATATATATATATATATATATATATATATATATATATATATATATATATATATATATATATATATATATTTATGTATAATAGTATATATAAACAAATAAATACTTAAAAAATGCAAAAATGGTGCAAAAATGATTTTTCAAGTTTTAAACATTATTAAAAAAAATAAATGAGTCAAAATGAAAAAAAGAAAAATAAAAAAACATTAAATCAAGCAAATGGGCTCAGGGGGTAAGAAAATGGAAATAGGGTGCAAAAAGCAGAACCAAAGCTGGCCCAGCCCATGAGACATCTTCTTCAACCTCTGAACAAAAATTTGTTCAAAAACGCGCGCGAGAAGCTTCATTTGAATATCCTGATTCTTTGATTTTTTGAACAAACTTCCAACATAAGAAATGTTAATCATGAAACCACGATTCCAAATATATAAAGAACATCTCCTAACTCTCAGAAATGAGAGAGAATTTTAACAATCCCAAATCCTGACCTAAGTTTTCTACCATTTTCAGACCTTAAATTCTCACAGCTCAGGCAAAAGAAATGAAAAGTAAAAGAATGTACATGTTCAGTGGCATGAGTAGAACATTGTTTATTCACAAACTTAGAGTTAATGATGCCTAATAAGAGAGATACGAGTTCACCAAGATACATGTTCAGCTGAAGTTCTATCTGGCAATGAGGGAACTTTCAGTGCAAGGTGATGATTGGAAAAGCTTCCTTGAGGTCCAGGGATGCTATTCCAATGTTTACTTTGTCTTGAAAGCTTCTGAATCATGCTAGAGCACTTCACCTGCAAAACAAGAAACTGAAAATGGTGGAAGTGGTTAGAGGGATTACAGTTCGTGCTTTTGCTTTTGGTTAGCTTGCATAGATGGTATGGAAGGTGTGTGAACTGGTTTGGGCAAGAAAGCTTGAGAGAAATGAAAGATAGCACTCAAACTGCAGGCCTTGCCCTGTTTTTGCAGTTTGAGAGTGATTATGGCAAGGGGAGTGTTTGAGAGGTGCTAGGGTCGTGCAAAAGCTTGGTTCTGATCTTTGGAATGTGTTTGATAAGTTTGTCTAAGTGTGCCTAAGTTGATATGAGAGTTGTTGTAAGTTATGGTACTTTTCTTCACTCTTAAGCAAACAAAACCAACTTTTTGTTTTAGGAAAGTAGGGGACCTCTAATGAGCTGCATAAACTCTCCTTGATCAGAGTGATTTGTCCATAATCCTGTGCCAACTGGATTTGGTTTGTACTTGTGGATTTGCCTCATGACATAAAGTGAAACTTTTGCAAAAATAGAAAGAATGCTTTATCCAATTTGGGATTAATCCATCATACAATGCTTTAGCTCATGAAACAAGGTCTTAGCACAATGAACATGCATTAAATTATTGAGTGTTGGATGGTTTTAGGACCTGTAATCAAGGGCATGCTGGTTTTGAGAAGTTTGCACAAATTATGAACATGAAAAATGGCCAATTCAAAAGTAAGTTTTTTGCCAAATTGTGAAATTCGAATCTCTCAAGTCATGAGATTGTTTGATGAGTTCTTGGACATTTTGGAAAGCTTGGAATGTGTACTACAATCCATCTTTGAAATGCAAATTTAAATTCCAAGTGGAAGTGTATGGAAAATGGCCTTGAAGTGGGGTAGAAAACCTTGTCAAAATAGGTCAAAAATTCACTAAGTTAAGAATGGTTTAGTGCCCTTATTCAAAAATTTGTAACTTGAGATACAAGCCTCAAATGGGAAAACTTTGTGAATCAAAGTTGTAGATTATGCAACAAGCTAAAACTTTCATGTTTTGACTTTTGTTTGAATCCAAATGGATCTTGGTGAAAAAGTGGGGCAAAGTTGGGAAAAAATTAGGGTTTTTTATAACTTAGAAAAATTCTAAGTTATGAAAAATTCTAATTTCTAACCCTAATTTGCATTTTGTGATTTCTTGGTGAACAAGTTTCATGATTTGGCATGTTTTGATGAAAAATGAATCTTGACTCTTGATTTTGACCAAAAAGTCAAAGTTTGACTTTTCAGTATACAGTCAAAATTGATCAATTGACTGGGAAATTCAATTGTCAATCTTGTGTACTTGGGATCTTTTGAGTTTGTTGGACATGTCAAGATAATGCCGTGGGGTTCTTGAGTCCATATATGAGCTTGGTTTGCCATTGGCTAGGTCAAACAGTCAAAAATTGCCTTTGTGCAGTCAAAACCCTAAAAATGACCATTTTGCCCTTTTGGTGATCTGATCAAATTTCTTATGGAATTGTGATCCAAACTTGATCAAATGGTACATATGAGTTCATAATGTTGATGTGGGTCAATTTTCATGAGGTTTGACTGTCAATTGGCCACAGTTGACTTTTTCCCCAATACAGTTGATTTCTATGTCAACTGTCCAATTGACTGGGCAAAACTTGGAATCAAGGCTTGAAACTTGATATGGGTAAACTTGGGAGTCCAATATGAAGCATTAAAGTCATCTTAGGCAATTTAGGTCAAAACATCTTTGTGCAAACACAAACCCTAATTTGGGTCAACAGTGCAAGGAGAAGTCTTGAGCAGATGAAACCCTAACTGGATCTTGGGCTTCAAGGGTTTAGTGATGAGAAATCATTGAGAAATGGGAGGGCAAATTTTGGGGTACAACAGATTGTCAGAAAGATTTTGAAAGCATTAAAGAGTATCTATTTGAACCTCATATATTGCTCCTTCTTGTTGAAGGAAGACCATTTATTATGTATCTGACTGTGTTGGATAACTCCACGGGTTATATTTTGGGATAACAAGATGAAACAGGAAGAAAAGAGTATGCCATTTATTATTTAATCAAGAAGTTCACTAACTGTGAGTCACGGTTTTCTATGTTAGAAAAAGCATGTTATTCTTTGGCCAAGGCTGCGAAGCGTCTGTGAAAATATATGTTGAATCATACTACTTGGTTGATATCCAAAATGGATCCAATTAAGTATATCTTTGAAAAACATGCCCTTATCGGAAGAATTTCCCATTGGAATATGCTGTTGTTTGAATATGACATTGAATACCGTACTCAGAAGGCTATTAAAGGCAGTGTGTTGGAAGAGTACCTTGCTCACCAACCAGTTGATGATTATAACTCTATTAAGTATTATTTCTCTGATGATTATATGATGTATTTGAAAGTTAAGGATTTTCATGAACCATTTCCTAAGGAAGTTCCAGATACTGAATCCCGATGGGGCATGGTAAAGGAATTGGTGTTGGGATTATCACTCCTCATGGATCACATATCTCTTTCACCACAAAGTTGACATTTGATGGCACCAATAACATGGTAAAATATGAAGAATGTATCCTAGGTCTTGAAGAGGCTATGGATCTCAGAATTAACATTCTTGATGTATATGGTGACTCAGCTTTAGTGATAAATCAAATTAAAGGAGAATGAGATACTTGTCACCCTGGCGTGATTCCCTACAAATATTATGAGAGAATATTCTTAACTTTCTTCAATAAAGTTGAATTCCATCACATTCCTCGAGATGAGAACCAGATGGAAGATGGTTTAGCCACATTGGCTTCCATGTACCAGGTGAATTCTTGGAATGATATGCCTCAGATTACAATCCAACGCCTTGATAGGCCATCTCATGTATTTGTTGCAGAAGTGAGATCAGATGATAAATCTTGGTATTATGATATCAAGAACTTCCTTCAGACTCAAGAATACCCATTTAGTGCACCAAACAAAGATAGGAACACACTGAGAAGGTTGACAAGTAGATTTTTCCTCAATAAAAATGTGTTTTACAAAAGGAATTATGACATGGTCTTGCTCATCTGCGTGGATAGACACGAAGCATAAATGTTGATGCATGAGATCCATGAAGGGTCATTTTCTACCCATGCCAATGGACATTCGATGACGAAGAAGATGCTAAGGGTAGGTTATTATTGGTTGAAAATGGAATCCGAATGTAACAAATTTTCACGGAAGTGTCATAAGTGTCAAATTTATGCTGACAAGATTATGTGCCTCCATGTTTTCTCAATGTTATTCCTTCCCTGTGGCCTTTCTCTATGTGGGGTATTGATATGATCGGTATGATTGAACCCAAGGCTTCGAATGGAAATCGTTTCATCTTAGTGGCAATTGATTACTTCACTAAATGGGAGGAAGCAACTTCTTATGCTAATCTCACCAAGAAGGTGGGGTGTGGTTTATTAAGAATATTATTATCTGTCGGTATGATGTGCCAAGCAGGATTATCACTGATAACGGCTCGAATCTGAATAATAAAATCATGAAGGACGTTTGTGAAGAATTCAAGATTGTCCATCTTAACTCGTCTCCTTACAGGCCTAAGATGAATGGAGTTATTAAAGCTTCTAATAATAATATTAAGAAGATCATTCAAAATATGGTTGTTACATATAAGGATAAGCATGATATTCTCCCTTTTTATCTACATGGGTATCATACATTCATTTGCACTTCAACATGGGGAACCCCTTTCTCTCTTGTTTATGGCTTGGAAGTAGTGCTCCCCGTGGAGGTTGAGATTCCTTCTTTGCGTGTAATAATGAAAACCAAGTTGGCAGAGGCTGAATGGGTCCATAACATGTTTGACCGTTGAATTTGATTAAAGAAAATAAAATGAGGGTTTTATGCCATGGTCAGTTATATCAGGAAATAATGAAGAATTCTTTTAATAAAAAGGTCAAACCTCGTGAATTTAAAGAAGGCGACCTCGTGCTCAGAAAGATCATGTCTTTTAACACTGATTTTAAGGGCAAGTGGACTCCCAATTATGTTTATGCACTTTTTCTTTTATCCACTTGGACCTTTATCTCGTGTTTAACTCATTTATAATTCAACTTGAACATTAAAAGACTTAAGGCTCTTTATGGACTCTTGGTTACTATCCTTAGCATATTGAAGTTGTGGACCTCTTAGGCTTAGGATAAGAAGCCTTGATACTTGCAGACCTTGAGACCTTTGGACCTTGTGTTGCTTCATTGTTATTCAACTTGTGTAATGGGAAATCTTTTGCGTGCGGGTGTTATTATATTGGCCTTGAGTGATATATATGGCACATTGGCTCAATATTGAATACCTCACTTTAGATTTAATACCTTGTGTTTCTTTGATACTTTTTTTCTTGTAATTTATTTTCACATGGATGATTGGTATTCTCTTAGTCTATTTGGTACTTGTGGCTTTTAATCCAAAGGATGAGAAATCTACATTGACTTCATAATGTAAAGTGTTGACTTCTTATTTGGTTAGACCTTTCCTTATCTTTGCTTTTACTTTGTGTACATAGGATAGTCCCTTCATCTCCTCCTATCTTCTTTAATTTCAAAATCTTCTCCCTCCTTTTCAAAACTTTTCTTGTTTTTAAACTTGAAGCACTTTCGTAATAAACTTGGACTTAGGTCCATGCATTTTCAAAAATCTTTTTCTTAATCAAACCTTTAATCAATTTAATCATACTTTGATATCTTTTTAGAAGACTAAAAGTCATTAAATTCATTCAAACTATTTTGCCACTTTGGCTTTTTATTTTAAAACTTTTGCAATGATTAGACTCTTGTTGATTCTTGTAGTGATGCAAACTATACTTCTATAATATGTAGTGAAGTGAGCTATTTTCCACTTGGGTGTTGAGTGATTTCTAATTGGTAATAAGTATGTTTTCTACTCGAATATGACGAGATGTCTCTTCTCTTAAAATTAACAAACACACAAAACTTTTCAAAATTTTTAAGAAGAACTACGAGTGCCTAATCCCCTATCGCACGAAAGGTGGTATCTAGGTACAAAAGGTTCACAACCGGAAGGAGTTCAAAAATTAATTAAAACACTTATTTCTCACCTCCATCATCTATTTTGTACATATTTCTTTATAGCAAAATACATAGATTTTCAAAGAGGTTCTTCCGGAGTACCGTAGATGTTCAGGGTGTTAATATCTTCCCTTTGCATAACCAACCCCCTTACCTCAATCTCTATTTTACTTTAGGTTTATTCGCTCGTTTCCCATTTCCTTTGGATAAAGTAAAGTATGGTGGCGACTTTCACTGATTTTGTAAGTTAAGTCAATCCAATGACTTAGTCTCAACATTTATACCGCTACAGGAATCTTTCTAGGATATTTCTCATTTAGTAAAGCGTATAGGTATTTAAAAATAGAACATTTGTTGTTGAAAAGTCTTTGCATGTGGCTTTTGATGAAACCAGACCCCAAGAGACTGTTGGGGTTGGTTGAAAATATACATGTTGAATAAGTCTCACATCGGTTATTTTTGTAAAGGAAGAGGGAGTGCAAGGCTATATATAGGATTAAAGTCTTCATAGTCCCACATCACTTAGTTTAGTGATTGAAGAGTGAATCTAAGACTATATATAGGATTCAAGTTTTCTTTACAAGATGTACCGGTCAAAAACATTTTAAGTTTATATTTTCTTTTTTCTTTTACTTATGCTCTTGTGTTAGAGTATTATGAGATGTAGTTAAATATTTACTTTGGAGAGTGTGGGTGTATTGAGAGTTGTGGAGTGATTGAGAGTAAATTATGTGTTGTAACAATTTTCACATAGTATTATTCTTTGGTTGTCAATTGACAACGGTCGTGATTTTTTCTTTGGTTTTGGAGTTTCCACGTTATATCTTTGTGTTGTGATTGTGTTCCTATATTTTTCTCTATGATTTGATTGTTTTTTCTTAAGAACTAGTATCAGAGTCGTGGTTCAGCTTGGTGGAGAGCTGGAGTTGGATTCGGTGTTAGATCCTGTTATAGGATGTGGAGACTCACGCTTGTGGGGAGAGAATGTTGGATGCAAGTGCGAGTGGTTAAAGTCCCACATTACCTATGAATGGGTGAAATGTTGGATTTATAAAAGAGATAACCTATTTACCTAACATCTTAAGATTTAGGGTTGAGATGTGATGTCTCACTACAAGAAAAAATACCTTTAGCTAAGAGTTTAACTCTAGTAAAAAAATACCTCACAAAATCAACATTTGCAAGGGGTTATGTCCCCTAGCTAAATCACTGGTCGCAGATAAGGGACGAGGGGCTAAACACGTAGCCAATTAGCATTGGCTAGGGGCTTTACCCCTAGCTAAATACCATCCTGCTTTTGGCGCAGACGCTCAGTAAACGCAGGGAGTATGTAGGAAGGAAGCGTGCAGAAAGGTGCATAGTACATGTGATATTAGCTAGGGGGTTTACCCCAAGCTAAAAACCATAATTTATTTTTTAAATTATAAACGTAAATATACTATTTTTTTATATAAATTAAATATATTATGTTTTATTTAAATTAAATATACTTTTTTTATATACTAAATAAGTAAGTATACTATTTTTTTAAATAAGTAAGTATACTATTTTTTATATAAATTAAATATATTATGTTTTATTTATACTAAATATTTAAATTACATATAAACTAAATATACCGTTTTTTCTATAAACTAAATATACTAATATTATATAGATTAACTATATATTTGGCATATTTTATATAAATTAAATATACCATTTTTATATAAACTAAATATATATTGTTTTCCAAAATAACTAAGTAAACTATTTATAAACTAAATATACTGTTTTTTTATATAAATTAAATATATTATATTTTATTTAAACTAAATATTTACTAAATATACTAAGTATTTAAGTTAGATATAAATTAAATATATACTGTTTTTTCTATAAACTAAATATACTATTATTTAGATTAATTAAATATTTATTATATTTTATATAAGCTAAATATATATTTTTTAATATAAATTAAATATATAATATTTTTCAAAATAACTAAGAATATACTATTTATAATCTAAATAAACTGTTTTTATATAAACTGTTTTTATGATATATAATATATAATATATAATATATAATATATAAACTATTTAATATAATTAAATATATAAACTGTTTTAATAATCTATTTAATATAATGAAATATATAATATATAATATATTTTCGGAATAAAAAAATATATAATATATAAACTGTTTTAATATACTATTTAATATAATAAATATATTTTTGGAATAAAAAAAATAATATATAAACTGTTTTAATATATATTTGAGATAAAAAAAATATAAAATATATATTGTATTTTCATAATAACAATTAATTAAATATATATAAACTAAATCTAACGTATATAATTATATCAACTAAATCTAATACATATCTAAACCAATTTAATTTACCTAAATATAATATATAATTCAGAAAAAATTTCAATAAAAAAATAAAATAAATTACATACCTTGAAGCTTTATTAAACAAAGCTAGTGTTGATGGAGAAAAATATAATAATACCTACGAATTTAATTCAACAAAAATTAGAGTTTATAAATTAATATAACAATATATATCTTAAATAACATATAGAAATAATTTTATTACCTTTGAAATAGAAAATTAAAGCTTGCAATAGAGTAAAATGTAGGATTAATGGAGAGAAAAAATGAAGGAAAAGAGGAGGATGAGAGTTGCAGAGAAGAAAGAAGAAGAAATTTGGATAGTGTATGAAATAAATGGAAGAGAAAGAGGAAGATATAGTGCACAAACGGTACAAAACTTTGCTTGGGGTTAGCCCCTCGCTAAGTGTCAAACGGTACCATAATTAGCTTGGGGCTAGCTCCTCGCTAGCTGACAACAAATGTTGTTTCCCTGCAACACGCAAGCTAGTTCAGAGCTAGTTCAGAGACGTAGCAGTGATGTAAAAATGGGTTTGGGGTTAGCCCCTAGTAAAACTACTTATTTATTGGCGAGATGATGGCCCCTCGCAAATGCCCAACGACTATTTTTATTGGCGAGGTGATACTCCCTCGCTAAATGATTTTTCTTTTTCCCACGTGCCACCCCCTAACAAATGGCCAACGGATTTATTTTCAAACTCCCTCCTAAAATTTAGCTACGGGGAGCTCCAAATTTAAAAAAAAAAATTGTATATTATTTAGACAGGGGATAACTCCAAACTAATGTTAAAAATTTAGCTAGGGGCTTAACTCCTAGCCATTTGCCCCAACTGAATCACGTTATTCTTGTAGTGTCTCACTCTCTTGTGGTCCTAGAGTATTTGTCTCATTAGTACTCCTAACTTTTACAAACTCTCAAATAGAGATAGGAAACGATAGTTATAATTTTGATATTTCAGTTGTGTTCGACAGAAAATTTAGTAAAGGATGACGATTCAAAATACAACACAAAATCTAGTTTAACATGATAATCATTAATCATTCTAAATAAAATAATATTTTACATTACTCCATCAAAGTCACATACATGGATAAAATTCAAATCCAGAAATTTGTTAGGTCAACGAAATTAGTGTTTAGATTTGCGGAAATTTAGACTTTGAAGAATAAAACAACATAGAAAAATAGATAGCCGCGTGGGAAGAGACTAATGAGCAAAGTTTACCGAACCAATTTGACTTGTAGAGTTTTGCATGAGATAGAGCAATGGACATGGAGTCAATTATTGATCATCTTCTACACATTGTTTAGTCTACTTTATTTAATTTTCTATTTATTTCCTATTATATCTTTGTGTTGTGATTGTGTTCCTATTTTTTTCTCTATGATTTGTTTGTTTTTTCTTAAGAGCTAGTATCAGAGTCGTGGTTCGGCTTGGTGGAGAGCGGGAGCTGGATCTGGTGTTAGATCATGTTATAGGATGTGGAGACTCACACTTGTGGTAGAGAATGTTTGATGCAAGTGTGACTGGTTAAAGACCTGCATTGCCTATGAATAGGTGAAATGTTGAATTTATAAAAGAGATAACATATTTACCTAACACTTTAAAATTTAAGGTTGAGATATGGTGTCTTACTCTCTTGTAGTTCTGGAGCATTTGTCTCATTAGTATTCCCGACTTTTCAAGACTCTCTAATAGAGATAAGAAACGATGGTTATAATTTTGATGTTTCACTTGTGTTCAACAGAAAATTTAATAAAGGATGACAATTCAAAATACAACACGAAATCTAGTTTAACTTGATAATCATTAATCATTCTAAATAAAATAATATTTTACATTACTTCATCAAAGTCACATACATGGATAAAATTCAAATCCAACAAAAACTTTATGAAAATGGATGCATCTACATTGAGCTCTTGGCAACTAGGTAAAGAGGATTTTTCTTGTGTTGAGTGATTCCTGTCAACATTTCAGTATCAATATCTTCTTTTACCAACCCGTGTGGCAATTTCCAATCAAATGAATATAGAAGATTTGCAAGGATAAGTTCTATTGAAGCAACAGCCATAGACAAACCAGGGCAAATTCTATGACCAGCTCCAAAGGGAATTAGTTCAAAATTCTGTCCAAGAAAACTTATAGAATTTTCTAAGAATCTTTCGGGATAAAACTCTTCTGAATTTTTCCAAATATCAGAGTCTCTCTGAATAGCCCAAGCATTCACATATAATATTGTGTTGGCTGGAATGTTATAGCCATTAATAGTGCAATTTTCACTTGATTCTCTTGGTACAAGAAGTGGAGCTGGTAAGTACAATCTTAATGTCTCTTTTATCACTGCCCTCAAAAAAGGGAAATTCCCAATATCATTTTCATCTAAGAATTCTTTTTTACCTCCAATACTTCTAATTTCCTCTTGTAATTTATTCATTACTCTTGGATTTTTTATTAGGGCAGTTAAAGTCCAAACAGATGTGGCTGATGTGGTATCTGTTGCGGCTACAAGCATGTCCTAAAAAAAAACAAAGCATAAACAAAACATGTAAGATAAATATTTTACATTATTCTAAGTAGAATATTTTTTGTATAGCTACAAAATGGGGCCTCGCCATGTCGGCAATTTTGAAGCAGGTTGAATTTTTTATTTTTTTTTTGTCTGAGATTTGGATTGACAATTTGCTACATGCCAATTTTCTTTAAATAGATACTTGCATTATGTGTTTGTATTAAATTATCTAAAACAAATCATTATCCTTATGTCTATCTAGTTCATTATCCTTATAATATTTAATTTTTCAAATATTAAAAATTATACAGTTAAGAAGGAAAATGAATTAAAATATCATACCACAAGGACTCCTTTGATGTGATCAAAAGTGAGATCAATTGAAGACACATTTTGTTTCTTCAATTTGAGTAACACATCAACAATAACATCTTCATCTCCATGCTCTCTATTTGGATCCAAATGTTGATCAATAATCTCTTGATAAAATTCATCAAATTCATTGAAACATCTATCAACTCGACCATGCAATCCCCTCACTTTATCAATCCAACCCATGTATGGAATATAATCAGCAACAAAGAATTCTGCTAACAAAGCTTGAAATTCATGCAACAATCCATGAAACCTACTTCTCTCATGTCCTTCATCCTCATAGCTTTTCCCAAAAGCAATTCTACATATTATAGTACTTGAGAGTGAAATCAATAACTCACTCAAATTTATATTACTTGAACAACTAGCATGCTCGGAAATTTTCTTGATCATTTTCTTCACCTCAATCTTTCTTATACAAGAATAATATGATACACGTTTGGAACTAAAAATATGAAAAACACAAATTTTTCTTAGTTCTCTCCAAACTTCACCATAAGGAGCAAACACCATTTCTGACCCATTATAAGTTAACTTTTGTTGACTATATAACATAGGTCTATTAGAAAACACATCACCCTTGTTTTTCAATACTTCTTTTGCAATTTCACCTGAAGAAACAACAATAGCTTGTCTAAAACCAAGTTGAAGTGAAAATATAGGACCATATATTTTTGAGAATTCTGATAATTGAAGATAAAGTTTAGAAATGTCTAGTTGATGAAGATTTCCTATTATGGGAAGGCCTTTAGGACCAGGTGGAAGATTTTTAGTGGTTCCATGTCTGTGGAAGAATATTAGCAAAGGAAAAATTAGACATAGAAGAAGTAGAAATAGAAGGGAAAACATTGTTTGAAACGTAACCTATGATAGACTATGAACAAGAAGAAGAAGAAGAGAATGATTTAGATGTAATACCTCAACTTTGAAATATAAATTGCTTGTTATGTAACTATTTATTAGTTGTCATTTAATGAATATTGACTATGAACAATTATCTTCTCTCCCCCACCCATGTGATGAATTGGATGGTACTGCAGCTACTACTTGTGCCTTCAATTGTAACCTTGTAGACTAAATTGAATGAATTGCGAATTCTTATCTATATCATTTAAATTATATCACATCAAATATAATTATGCCACATCAAATATATTTTTATGTGACACGTTTAAAAATTCATCTTCACTCTTCAAAAAAATTTATTCTCTATAAGAGATCATAGATTTAACACACGCTAACTACACAAATCTATTAATTTAACAACTAATTCCTAATAATTTTGATATAAAATAATTTTATAAATTTTATTAAATAATTTATATATTTTTCTTGCAATCTTTTCATCTATTTCATCATTATTAATATATTCTTGAAAATAAAATTAATATTTACTTAATATAGTTATATTATTTCAGTCGATATAAACAAATTTTGTATTTTATTCCAAATCATTAGGTTATATTATTAAATTTAGAGTAAAATAAAATAAAAAGAAATGTAAAACAAAATTATTGAAAATTTTGATAAAGATTGTTTGTTGCATAAGGTCTGAGTCGTTCGAATGTAGAATTTTCTTCATTCATAAAATAATGAAGATTTAACATTTTTGAAAATATTGAAAAAAAAAAGAAAGAAAAGATGAAATAAAATTATTGAAAATTTTGACTATGATGATTTATTGCATATCATCATAGTTGTTTGAATGTAGAATTTCTCTCATTCATAAAATAATAAAGATTTAACATTTTTAAAAATATTGAAAAATATATATAAAAAAAAATATAAAATAAAATTATAGAAATATATTTACACTTATTTCACATTTTAAAATTTAAATAGCAGTGTCTTGTTTATCATTTCTATATTTCAAACATATTTTTTTCTGTTTAAAATTGTTCTCTCTCTTTTATTCTCTTCATCTTATCGTCTCAATTACAATGTTTATTACACTAAATAAAATTAAAATATATATCTATAATATAAGAACACAAATGCCTCTGAAAATTCCATTTTTAACCTTTGTTGAAAATCAAACACCTCTTTTTTTGGGTTAAATCATGTCCTAAAAATGCTTTTTCTAACTATTTTGATGCCTCTTTTAAATATAACTATTATTTTCACTTTCATGTCTATTTAGTTTCCGATTTTACCTTGCTTTTCCAAAACACATTTCAATTGAAATCAATTGTTAAATTTTGGGTTTCCAAAAAGCTAACTATTTGAAATCATTTGACAAATTTCTTTTTCTCTTTTCTCTCACTTCTCACATCTCTCTTTTCACTCCCCTCTTCTCTCACTTCTTTCACTACCAGAATTATCTTTGTCTTCCTCTTCTTCTTTCTTTTCTCTTTCTCTTCCTCCTCTATGTAAAAAACTAAATCGATTTTTTTCTTCATTTTCCAAGTAAACTCAAATCCACATCTCAACTGATGGAAAATATTTATTCATTTTCGAAGTAAACTAAAATCCACATTTCATTTACCAACCGAAGCAAAGTTCATTTCTTTCGTAAAATAAATATTTGTTCGATTTGGTTTTTTGTGATTGTATTTTTTTTCTCTTGGTACAACAGAAAAAAATATCATATTTGTGTTCGTGTTCATTTGTGTTTGTGTTTGTATTTATGTTTGTGTTTATTTTTGTGTTTTGATTTACGTTTATATTTATCTTTGTGTTTTTGTTTGTGTTGGTTTATCTTTGAGTTTGTGTTTACTAAGAGCATCCACATTCATCATACCCATTTGGATTCTTTAAATGGGACCCACATAATTTTTTATATTATTTCACACTTCTTAATTTTTTAAACAACCCATCTACAATTCTCAAATATCCATATAACTCATAAAAAAATCTAAAATGGGTCCCACATTTAAAACAAATTAACTACATTCTTGCAATTTTATTTATTAATTTATTATCATGATCCACTTAATTGGAGTGTAGAAGCGTGCTTTAGTATGAGGACGTGCTTTAGTTCTGAAACGTGAAAACAAGTGAAATATTCATTTATTATTGACACAATTTCTTTAATAAATGTGTAGGAACTCTCAAAGAACACCGATAATCATGCTCTAAGCTCATATTCATATTTGTGTTTGTGCTTATATATCTATTTATGTTTGTGTTTGTGTTTATATTTATCTTTGTGTTTCTGTTTGTGTTCGTTAAAATCCATGTTAATCTTTTGCATATTTTGTTTGCGTCGTGGGTTTGTTTCTCTTCTTTGTAATAGTTAGTTGTTTCAATATGTTGTGATTTTTTATTCATTTGTCCTAATAAGTATTTTGAAACATTTTTAAAATATATTGCATAGTATATTGGGTCTATTGTCTAAAATATTCAAATGTATTGTTTCTTTAAATGTTCACTTTTAAGTTTTTCAATATGTTCATCTGTACACTATTTTTTCCAAGAGAGTGATATTCATGTTGTAATCCAAAAATAAAATATATATATTTTTGGTTGAATTTCTCTCCAATTTTGACATCATGCAAAAATTTGATGATGAAGTTGTACTCACAAGTTGGATCAACTAAGTTAATTCAATAGGTTCTTATATTAACACTAAGAATATTGTGATAACACAAACCGTATTTTTGTGGACAAAAGTCTCCCTCTATGGACACTGAAATTCTGACTATCAGATCTCGGATGTCCTAAGAGATGTCGAGACACCAGATTCGACTTCACCCGCAAAAACAACATGTATAGAAAAACAAACAATGTTGAAAGTAAATAACACGAGATATGTTTAACACATACTCTAGGATCTACCAAGCCAGAGACGAAATTAACTAGATAGTATCAATTTGTAGACGTCATAACAAGCATCCCAATTTACATCCTACGCACTTAATCACTACCCTTTGCTTAAATTCTACTTAAGACACACATATGTATGAGGCCCTACTCAAATCCCTCTTCAATTACACTCAACAATTAGGGAAACTCTAAACACAAGTAGAGAACAAAATCGGAAGTCACTAGTCCAAGACACACAAAACTCAATGCTTAAAAGCTTATGAGAATTGACACACAAATACTCAATGCTTAACAACTTATGAACATCTGCCACACAAATGTTCAATACTCAATGCTTAAAAGCTTATAAACATCTGACACAGAACTTACAACTCATTAATAAGGATTCTAAAATCCTAACAAAAATAGACACGTAAGTTCTACCTAATACTAGGTTTACACCAGCCTATTTATAAATTTATTCTGGACTGGGTTGGGCTTCAAAACCGCAGCAGTGAGGCTGCACAAAGTCGGAAAAATATTCTCCAAGAAAATAGGTCTTCAATCATAAGTTTCCTAAAATATCTCCATATTTAGAAACTATGCAAGTCTTCAAAAACAAACATAAAATATTCTGATTTGTCAATCTTGGACACTAAGTTGGTTTTACCAAAATGTATGTCAATCATAATTTCAGAGAAATAACAATCTTTCCCTTTGGCATATTTTGGCTAAAACACCCAAATAATCCTTGCACAATAAAGTATGCTTGAAAATAAATAAAACACACGCATCAAAAGTATAGCAGCGAAAAAAACATAGGCAAGGTTAGCAACACACAAATCAGCAACACACAAATCAGATAGTTAGTAGTTAGTTGATCTACAACACAACTACAATAACAAAATAAATAAACTAAGTTTTCAACACCATGATGTCAAGATATCATGTATGACATCTCTTCAGAATAACAAGAACTCCCCATCAACACCTGCTATCATAAAACAGAGAATCATATTACGCCCCCTTTTATAGCCATAATATTACAAAGGTAAGTAGACAATAGTAGCAACAAAAAAAACTTAAGCACCTAAAGTTTTAGTAGCAGGGTGAAAAAACTTAAAAATCTCTTGGGCATTTAGCCCTTATAAAATCATAAACCAAAATAAACATAATCATAAGATACATCTAAGAAAAATCACATGGCCGAATGTCATGCATTAGCATCTTCTTTTTTCTCAATAGCACTGACATAATATTCATCAGGTGCATCACCATACTTAGCATCCTTAACAAAAGATGCAACACCAACAGTAATTGCTATAGCTCTTCATAGATACAGATCACTGGTCTCATCCTTAGGTTCTCAAATTGAGCAGCATCAAGAGCTTTTGTAAAGATATCAACAAGCTGATTCTCCATACTAACATGCTCAAGCTTTATAAGTTTTCCCTCCACAAGTTCTCTGATGAAATGATGTCTGATGTAAATGTGCTTGGTCCTACTCTGTTGAATAGGATTTTTGAAAATATTTATAGAACTCAAATTGTTACAAAATAATTTCATAACATCTTATGTGACATTGTATTCAGACAACATTTGCTTCATCCACACCAGTTGAGAGCAACTGCTTCCTGCTGCTATATACTCAACTTCTGTAGTAGATAGAGAAACACAATTTTGTTTCTTACTGAACCAAGAGATGAAGTTGTTTCCCATAAAGAAACATCCTTCAAAGGTACTCTTCCTATCATCAGCACTTCCAACCCAATCAGCATCACAAAAATCCACCAACGAGGAATTTGTATCGTGGGAATACAACATACCATAGTCACATGTCCCATTCACATACTTGATAATCCTTTTCACTTGGTTAATGTGACTTACCTTAGGATCTACTTGATATATTGTGCACACTCCAACAACAAAAGTGATGTCTGGTCTACTAGCAGTAAGATATATAAGGTTGTCAATCATGCTTCTATACAAACTATGATCAACACTAACTCATTTTTCATCTTTAGATAACTTCGGTGTGTAGGAGCAGGCGTTCTCTTATTGCTGGCATTCTCCAAACCAAATTTCTTCACAATATTTCTTGCATATTTGCTTTGACATAGAAAATGGAGTCATCCATTTGCTTGACTTATAACCCAAGGAAGTAAGTTACTTCACCTACCAAACTCATTTTGAATTCAGATTACATCTGCCTGACAAATTATTGGACCATTTCATCCGACATCCCTCCAAAAACAATGTCATCCACATAAATCTAAGCTATAAGCAATTTTCCAGCTTCATTCTTAAAAAAGAGTGTCTTGTAAATTCCACCTTTTCTATATCCATGATTGACTAGAAATTCAGTCAACGTCTCATACCAAGCTCCCGGAGCTTGTTTCAAGTCGTACAGGGCTTTCTTTAGTCTAAACACATGATCTGGAAAGGAAAGATCAACAAAACCTTTTGGTTGTTCAACATAGACTTCTTCATTCACATATCCATTTAGAAAGGCACTCTTGACATCCATTTGATACAACTTAAACCTTAGATGACACATTACTCCAAGCCCCAATCTGATAGACTCTAAGCGAGCCACCGAGAAAATGTTTCATCAAGGTCTATTCCCTCAATTTGAGTGTACCCTTGAGCAACCAGTCTGGATTTATTTCTGATGACACCTCCTTGTTCATCAGTTTTGTTCTTGTACACCCATTTTGTACCAATGATATCCGTCCCTTCAGGTCTTGGTACCAAATCCCATACTTCATTCATCTTGAACTGACCAAGCTCATCTTGCATAGCATTGATCCAGAACTCATCATTCAAAGCACCATTCAAATTCTTAGGCTGAATATTTGACACAAAACAGACATTTGATACAACTTCTCTTCACCTAGTGACTACTCCTTGTCTAGAATTTCCTATTATGAGTTCCTTAGGATGATCCTTTTGAATTTTGAGAGAAGGTCTTTTGCCATCCACATGAGGTTCCTCAACTTCAGAATCAACACTTAGGCTTGCATCATCTGTAGTGGATGTTGTAACATTTTTTTCAAGATCCATATCTCTAGTAGAAATAGTTGCCTCAACTTCTTATGGGACATCTTCTTCTTTAGTTGAGTCATCAACAATCACATTTGAAGACTCCATCATCACTTTTGTTCTGGAGTTAGAAACTCAATATTCTTTACTTTTTGTAGAGTATCCCAGAAATATTCCTTCATCACTCTTAGCATCCAACTTTCTTCTTGGCTCACAGTCAACCAGAATATAACATTTACTTCCAAAGACATGTAAATACTTGACAATTGTCTTTCTTCCTCTCCACAGTTCATATAGAGTAACAAAAGTTCTATTTTTGATTGTCACTCTATTATGAATATAGCAAGTGTGATCGGTGGAAATAGAATTGGCTGTTTAAAGCTGGATCGCGTATGTCACGGTAAGCAAGAGTCGCCACCGTCTTTTATTTTCTCCAATATGGACAGGACAAAAGCACAGCAAAATTCCTTATGAGATAGTTTCTCGGTTCGGGAGGTAGATTTATAGAAAAGGGAAGGTGTTAGCACCCTTTCTATCCATGGTTATCCATGGGCTCTTAGATACTTGCTCATTGTGTTTTCAAAATGTTTGCTTTTCAATTGTGAGTGGGTTTGAAAAAAGTTTCGTTTAAAGATTTCAGATCGACTCTTGTATCAGTCCTCAAGAGTGTTTGAAAAATTGTTTTGAAAGCTTTTTGAAAGTGTCGGTGTGAAAAGAGTTTTGATTTGTTTTTGAATAGAGCAAGTATTCACGAGTCATCTACCTACCCTAAGGAATTAGGATGTGTAAATGTCCTTTAGGTAGTGCCATCCCACCATTGAGAGGTAGGTAGCACCACCGTTGGAGGTGTTCGGGTCAATTCGAGTTTTAGGGACAGTGTGGTCACCAGAGCAATAGTAGGACACCTTAGAAGCTACCCTTATGCCATTGATCCTTTTTTAATCCGAGGCAACCGTTTCGAGGCAACTGGATCATGGACATAAGGACTTACTAAAACGTCCTATACTCGACGACCACGTTTCGAAGGTAAGGCAACAGTGAGGCGTACCCTAGAAGTGGTGTGTGTATTTGTGTGTTGTTTTCATGTTAAGTTTATCTTTGATCATGGCATCGTGAGCTACGCTTGTTTTTAATTTAGGCCATACATTCTTTCATGCAATTAGAATTTAAAAGTGCGGAAATTTAAAGGCGGAAAGATAAATCCTACGCTATTACAAGGCGCGGGTCTATACATCGCCAAATTACAAAGACCCGTTTTAATAAAAATGCGGAAAGTAAAAAGACCTAATTACTATTACATGGCTTGAGCAGTTACATAATATTTGAAAAGAAAATAAAATAACGTGCAAAAAGAATAAAAATAGAACGTTCGAGGGCGTTGGACCCTTTTGAAATTAAATTGAATTAAGAGTTAATTAATTATTTAATAAAAGGAAAGAAATGTTTTTAGGTTTTTTTATTTAATGAAATAAGAAAAGAATTAAAATTAGAAGGAAACCCTAGTTCTAAATATTTTTAATTATTTAAGAAAATATTCAAGTTAACCTAATTTACACTAATTAATTAATTTACATATTTATTTACAAAAGTAATAATTAATAATAATAATAATGAGAAAATTATTTATTTAAGAAAAAGATGAGAATGTTAAAAACCCTAATTTCTACATATTTTAATTTATTAAGAAAAAGATTAAAGTTTTAAAAAACCTAAATTAAACTAAGTTAATTATTAAAGTTTATTTACAAAAACAATAATGGTGAAATTAATATTAGTAAAAATAAACATTTTTTGATTTTTATGTATTTTATATTATGAAAAGTTATTTTATGGAATTAAAAGAAATAATTAAAACATAAAAAAGAATTAAAAGAAAATCAAATAAAAATAAAAATGATGCAAACCATGGGGGGTATCAGGCCCATTATGGAGGTTTTTGAAGCATTTTGGCCCACTGAATCAAAGCCTTTTTTGACTTTATGTGCTTGCATGTGGAGTGGTTGACTAGCGTGTACCATGGACTGCACGTTCTGGCCTTCAGATTGGTCTTGAAGCCACTTGTCAGGCCTTAGCATATGCGTGTATGGTGAACCTTTGGATGGAAACTGCATGGGAATATATTAAGACAAAAATCATTGAATATATGGGGGGACCTGGGAATCGAACCCAGGTCCCAATGCCTGCAGGACAACTCATCCACCAATTGAGCCATTGCGTTTCTTTGTTAATATAATGGAGCATGATTATTATATAAAAAAAAGCGTTAGTGGTATGAACAAAAATCACGCGCCAATATTTGAATCACCCTATAGCATCAGGCCACGTCCTTCGTCTTCCTTGTTTCTCCTGCAAATAGAAGACATATAGCGGGGGTTTTAAACCCCCACAAACTGCAAACTATGAAAATAGCGATTAGAGCATGTTGTAACATAAAAAGGGCGCGAGGTCATGGTTTGTCTCGTCTTGAGGTCACGAATTCAATGGCATAGGTTTTAAGGCCTAATTTTTCCATATGAGGAAATCCCTAATTTTGAGCTTCTGAAAACCTAATATCCATCAATGGCAGATCTTGGTTCAAGCATTGTTAGTTCAATTAAATGGTACCCTTCGCTTCAGAACATCATTGTTAGTGTAAATCAACAAATAAAATACATGAATAACGCATGGAAATTGAAAAACGATTATGGATATGTTCACGAAAAGAGTGATTCTGTTCTACCAATTCTTGGAGTATGGGGACTGGAAAATGGTTGTAATCGACTCCTAGCAATGTCAGGAAGGCAATGGAAGTGTTTGGAAACCTTGAATCACCCTGCCACTAAGATTTCAGTTTTCAAGTTTTGGTGAAAATTTGGCAATTTAGTTATGGCCTCCTGAGCAATTTTTCGTGTCTCCCTTGATTCCATTAGGTCTTGCATATGTAAGTGAACGAAATTAGGTTAAAAAAACCAAGCCCAATGTCCATGAATTTATGATTCCAATATTTGATTTTCACTCATGTAAATCCAATCTTTTTCAATCTTTTTGCCATGAAACTCTTCCCAATTGTGGAAGATATTGCCTTGTTAATTGATGCACGAAATATTTAGCTCATAATGAGTGAATTTGCTGCACAAAAAGATTTGAAAAGTATTATTTGATATTTTTTCATATTTAAATCTAATTAAATGAATTAATATGAATAAAAATTCAATTAATTAATTAAAAATAAGAAAATAAATCCCTTTGAGCTTAATGGATCGTGCATAGCCTTTGGGTAATGATTCATGGAAGAATTTGAGGCCCATTAGCATTTTTGAAGCTTTTGAAGCAAAGTTGACTTTTCAAAGTTCCCAAAAATTTCCCAACTTCTCCAAGGCATATCTTGCTCAATTTTGAAGCTATGATCATGTTCTTGGACATTTTGAAATATATATATATATATATATATATATATATATATATATATATATATATATATATATATATATATATATATATATATATATATATATATATATATAATTGGATATAATAATTATTCTTATTATCAAATATTTTTTTCTATTATTATTATTATTTTTATATTATTATTATTATAAATTGTTGTAGTTAATTAATTAATTTTTATTATAATTATAACTTATTATTTATAATCTCCTTTTATGAAAATATTATTATTAATATATTTACTATTAAATATTATTACATGATCAAACAAATTATTTTTATATTAGGTCTTGAAGTCCTCTAACCAATGCCTTTGGTCCCATGTCATTTTGATTTACCAATCTCAAGTTATGGTCTTTGACTTAAAGTGCCTTTTTGTTGACTTTTGAAAATGACCTATAATGTTGAAATTGATAACTTTTCGTGAGAGCATTTCTTGGACTTGAAGTGTGAAGAGGAGTTGTAGTAAATGTCATTCTCTTCAAAATGAGCTTTGGATGGAATTTTTCTGATAAACCATGAAGAAGTTATGCCCTGGTCAATTTGCAGTTGACTTTTTCAACTGTCCAAAAATGGAAACTTTTGCATCTTGAGACTTTTTTGAGCCATGCTTTTGAAATCATGATCAAGAATTGATCAAATGATGTTTGAGGCTTCAAAATAAGATGTTGACCAAATTTTTTGACTTTTGACTGTCAAATGACCATTTTGCCCCTGCAGTTGACTGTGGAGCATTTAGGGTTTTTGACTGTGCAATTTAATGCTGTGAGTCTTGAAACTTGACATATGGATGCTTGACAATGTATCTAGGAATGTGGGACTTGTTTGGACCCTTGGAAACCTCAATTTCTTTGCAAGAACCAAAACCCTAATTTTGACTGTATTAGGAGGCAATTGGACTGTGCAACCCTTGAGAGATTTTGAAGCTTGATCTTGGCAAATCTTGAGAAATATGGGAGGGCAAATTTTGGGGTACAACAGAAAGCAATGTTCATGGCTTCAACCCAAAAGTAAAGGGACAATTTCTTAGCATGAAGCATAACTCTATCACACTCTTGAATAGTCTTGTTCTTTTGCTCAACCACACCATTTTGTTGAGGAGTGATGGGTGAGGAAAACTCATGACTAATCCCTTTAGAGGTACATAATTCCTAAAACTTATTATTCTCAAATTCCTTCTTGTGGTCACTTCTGATTCTAGCAACACCACAATCATTTTCTCTTTGAATCTTGTGGCATAATTCTTTGAACACGTTAAACACCTCAGACTTCTCTTTGATGAACTTCACCCAAGTGAATCTTGAGTAGTCATCAACAATAACATAGGCATATTGTTATACCCCAAAATTTTCCCTCTATTTTCTCAATACATTTCTCACAAAGATCTTCAAAAGCTCAAGCTTGCACCAGTATTGACTAGGTCAAGACGTCTCCTCAACACTGATGCCTCAAATTAAGGTTTGAGCTTGCACAAGGAAAAATGGACTTTTAATGCCTCAAAAGACTTTCATGGATCATTATGGACCTCCAAGAATTCTCATGACATGTTTCAAGTCTTGGAGCACAAAATTGCTCAGTCAATTGATCAGATGACCTAACATCAGTTGTATTGGTGAAAAGGTCAATTGTAGCACCAAAAGTCAAACTTTGACTTTTTGGTCAACATCAAGTTTCAAAGATCACAATTCACCAATAAATTCAAGAATATAAATCTTGACCATCAAGAAGTCAAGAAAGTCAAAAGTCAATGTAAAAAGTCAAGATTTCCAAGACTTAGATATTTTCTAAGTGTTTTATACATGATAATTTCATTACTTCATGCCATTATTTCACCAAGATGCAAGATGATTCAAAGAAAACCTTCAACATGAAAGTTGTAGATCTCGATCAGATCTATAACTTTGCTTTGCTGATCAAGTCCTAGAAGTGCTTGGATTTTGAGTTATAAATTGATGAAGTCATAACATTTTCATCTAACACTTAGAGAAATTTTCAAAATATTTTGGTCAGGATTTTATCCAACTTCTTGGAATTTTTTTCACATAGTTCCAAGACGATTTTGTCAAAATGGCCAACATGGAAGTTATAGAGGATGTTTCAAGCTTTCCAAAAAATCCAAGAGCATGAATTTATCATACTTGAGCTGGGAGATTCAAGGGTATGAAGTTGGGCATCCATCCTTGAATTGCAAGTCCTTTTGTTGAAGAACACATAACAAAATCCTAATGATATGCTACGTAATATTGTGTTGCATTCCTTCTAACTTGCCAATATCATCACAATTTAATGGTTATACCCACTCTTGAGCTATTACCCAAGTGTTTGAGCCATTGTCCAAAAGATATTTCTATTTATGGCATAAAGTTACCATTGTTATTATTAAAAAGCAAACTTTTTGGTACAAATTTGTCTTGAGCCCATACTTTGTTTGCTTCTGATTTTTCTCCACCATAAATCATGCAAAGTAACCCCTCTAAACCAGAAACTTTGGTACTTCATCTTAGGACCATGACATAACTTGAGTTTTGCAATCCAACCTAGCCATAACTCCATAGTTTGTAAACCAAACCAGCTTGTTCACAAACCTATTTCCTAAAAATAGGAGAACCATTTTCAAGAGAAAGAGGTCAGAAAAATAGAGAGAAAAGCCAGAAGTTTTTTTGATAAACCCTCAAAATCTCATATTCACAAAAGCCATAACAGTCCACAAATCTTCCACTCTTGAGTTTTGAAGTCCAAACCTTTGAACCACTCATACCTTGCAAAGCTCTGCCCAAACAAACTATCCAAACACTCCACATACATCATATACAAGTTTGTTCAAACTCAAGAACAAGTTTCTGTAACACCTCTATTTTTTCCATGTTCAAGAACAGTCAAGGCAGCAACTCAAGCTCAAAGCATAATTTCCAGCTTCAAGGTAAGTCTTCTTGACTTTAACCCTTCATCTCAAGCATCAATAATGATTCATCTTTGAAGATAAAATGTAGTAACCATTTCCCTTGAAGCTAACCTTTTGCTTATCTTCCATCCTTGTCAATTATATGTTAAGAACTGACTTGTACAGACCATAAAACAATGTTGGAGTGAAAAAATTACAGTATAAGTCGACGCATACCTATATGAGTCGACACATCTTAGTGGAAAACTAGGTTATGAGTTGACACAAAGCCTTTATGTGTCGACACACACTGCTATACAGGCACAAAACAGAAGGAATAAATGGTGTATGAGTCGACACAAAGCACAAATGTATCGACACATGCAGGGAATGAGTCGACACATACCCTTATGCATTGACTCATACTGAGTTAATTTGGACTTACATGGGCAAGAAAAGCTTATGTGTCGATACGAAGGAGCATGTGTCGACACATAATGTTCAAAAATGCAATTTTCCTCTCTTTGACACTATTTTTACATATTTTCTTTATTGCTATTCAATATGGTTGTAATATTTAAGCTCCTATTCCATCCCCATTCATAAATTGTATCCCCATCCCCCTATTAATGTAATAGCGTAGGATTTTAATTTCCGCAAATTTATTGTTTTCATATAGTTGTTAGTAATTAGGGTGTGTATGGAAAGATAAAATCGATGCTTAGAAAAACCCTAATCTCAAGACAAAAATGCATGCAATCAAACACACTTTTCACACTTGCACCTCTAGGGTTAACTCCACTCGTTGCCTTAAAAATGGTCATGTTATGCATGTGAGAAATCTTAGTAAAAACAAACAAAAATACAAGATCATAGTCCCTCGATGACGCTTCAAATGTTGCCTTACAAATGATCTTCGTCCCTTAAGAAAAATACTAAGGTAACTTGCAACATTGCATCTTATGACTATACGATGACCCACACCCATCCCTTTACATCCAAAGATAAGGCTTCTTACCAATCAATTATAAGATAGCAATGTCAAAGGAAGAGAGAAATGAACAAAAGACTTTTGAGTAGGTAGAACGTTCTTAGTTGCTTGCTCACAATGCATCTTAAAAAACAAATATCTTTTCAAACACACCAAACACTTTCAAAAACATGAAATATTTTCAAAAGTCCAACACTTTGTATGCATTCCTATAGAGACTAGAATCATTACAAAGTTTTCCAAAACGGATGCGCTTTTCAAAAATACTTTCAAAGCCCACCACAAACACATTTCAAACAAAGCAATTTCAAAAGTGATCTAGAAAGCAACTAAGAGCCCATAGATATCTATGGATGAAAAGGGTGCTAACATGTTCCCTTTTCATAACCTACCCCCCGAAATCAAGAAAATATCTCAAAGGTCTTTCCTGTTCTTTTCACCCTTTCCTTATTGGATAAAAGAAAAGTCGGCGGCGACTTTTGCTATCCGCAACAATTGCGATAAAATGCAAAATACCCAAGTCAGTTTAACCCAAAAGTAAAGGGATGATTTCTCGGCATGAAGCATAACTCTGTCACACTCTTGAATAGTCACGTTCTTTCGCTCAACCACACCATTTTGTTGAGGAGTGTTGGGTGAGGAAAACTAATGACTAATCCCTTCAGAGGTACAAAATTCCTTAAACTTACTATTCTTAAATTCCTTCTCGTGGTCACTTCAGATTCTAGCAACACCATAATCCTTTTCTCTTTGAATCTTGTGGCATAATTCTTTGAACACTTCAAACACCTCAGACTTCTCTTTGATGAACTCCACCCAAGTGAATCTTGAGTAGTCATCAACAATAAAATAGGAATACCTTTTGCCTCCAAGACTTTCAACATGAATAGGTCCATCAAGTCCATGTGAAAACTCTTTAGAAATCTTGAGGTGGCAAGATGTTGAATCTTCTTATGGGACATCTTTGTCTGCTTCCCAATTCGACAATCACCATAAATTCTCTCTTCATCAATATTTATCTTGGTAATATCTCTAATAGCTTCCTTTAACCGGATCTTCTTCATACCCTTCAAATATAAATGTCCAAGCTTTTGATGTCATGTGTTTACTTCATCATCCTTGGATATTAAGCATGTCGAGAAATATTCTGAAGAACTCCATAGGTAGAAGTTGTCTTTATGACCACTTCATTCTTATCATTTGTAATCAGGCATTCAGATTGAGTAAAGTTAACTCTGAGACCTTGATCACAGAGTTGACTGATACTTATGAAATTTACTGCTAGCCCTTTCACAAACAACACATTATCGAGACTAGGTTGTGCATCACAATCCACCTTTCCCACGCCTTTGATTTCACTCTTTGACCCATCTCCAAAAGTGACATAGCTAGTGGCACATGGTTTAATGTCCACATGGAATTTCTTAACAATAGTCATGTGTCTAGAACAACCACTATTAAAATACCAATCTTCTCTAGTTAAGGATTTGAACGAAGTGTAAGCTATGAGTCCATATGAATCATGATGAGGAGATCTCTTGCCTTGGCCTCAGTATTAACATATTTTCTTCTATAAGGAGTCCTATGGTAGGAATAGGCATACAGTTTGTAGCAGGAGGACTTTTAATGACCAAGAAATCCACAATGGTGACATCTCTATGGATGATACATGGGACTATATTATCTTCCCTGATGTCTCGACTGATGTTGGGACATGTGCCTTAACACCTTATGTTCTTGTTTCATCCTTTGGGAACAAACTCCAAAACTTGCTTTTGGTTCTTCTCAATTTGGTTATTTTAACCAAAACCCTTCATATTTCCAGCATTATTCCCAGTCTGAAGAATCTCATTTAGCATAGCAGTGCCATTGTTTTGCATTCTCACAGATTTAGTCATATTGTCAAACTTTTATTTTTGCAATATTACCTTCTCTCTAATATTTGTAATGATAGATATGCGCTCTTCTTTCTCAGCCTCTAGTTGAGCAATAAGTATCTTTTTCTCCAATGTTATTTGACATATTCTCTCATTCTTGAGGCACATCTCTGTGAATCCAGCAGTCAGCTCAATGAGTTCTCCAACATATGATTCCTTATCTTATTCATAAAATTCTTGATCAGACCTGTAAATCACAGTTAAGGCAGTCACCTGCTTGGCTATTTCTTCTTCATGATTACTTTTAGATTCTCCATCTGACCATGATACATATAAATTTTCCCTTTCTTTTTTAGATAGGGGCATATTTAGTTCTTATGTGTCCATATCCCTCACATTCATGGAACTTGACACCTTTCCCTTTGTTTGGCTTTTCTTCAAATCTTAACTTCCTTCCCAGGTCTAGGTTTTTGTTGATGTCGAATGACAAGTTCCTAGCACTAGAACCAAAAGCTATGCTCTTCTTCTTTTCAGATCTTTCATTGATAGCAGACTCAAAAGTCTTAAGTGAGCTTACCAGTTCATCTATTGTCATAGTGCTTAAATCTCGGGGTTCTTCAATAGCAATTACCTTCATATCAAATATCTTTGGAAGAGATCTTAGCTTCTTTCTGATCAGCTTATTCTCTGATATCTTTTCTCCTAGGTCTTATGAGTCATTAGCAATATCTAGAAGAGACGTGTGAAATTCCTGGATACTTTCATCCTCCTTCATCTTCAAGTTCTCAAATTTGGTTGAGAGAAGTTGAAGTTTGCCAATTTAACCTTAGGGTTTCCTTCATGAACTTTCCATAAGGTCTCCCATGAAACTTTTGCATGTTAATAATTCTTTATCAGCTTTAAAATATTTTTATCAACTCCACTGAGTATGGAATTCAATACTTTGGAATTTCCTTGAGATAATGCCTCATCATTATCATCCAATTCTTCTTTAGGCTTCAACGCATTAGTGACCTTCCATTTTGCATCCAAAACCTTTGGAGGATCCCATCCTTTGACAATATTTCTCCAAGATTTGTCACCTAAGGATTTTATGAAGGTTTCCATACGAGGTTTCAAACTGTCATAGTTGGTAGCAGAAAGTAACTTCCCTGAATCTCACCCAAAATTAGAGTAGGATTCCTGCTCTGATACCAATTGAAATTATGGCTATCAGATCCCAGATGTGCTAAGAGATGTCGAGACATCGAATCTGACTTCACACACAACAGAAAGATGTATAGACAAAATAAAAAGTTCTGAAATTAAATAACACATGATATGTTTACCCATTTTGGTGACAACAACACCTACTCTGGGGGCTACCAAGCCAGTGACAAAATTAACTAGATAGTATCAATTTGTATAGCTCACAGTAAACATCCCAGTGTACAACCTACGCACTTAATCACTACCCTTTGCTTAACTTTTACCTAAGACACACCTAGGTATGAGGCCCTCTTAAAATCCCTCTTCAGTTACACTCAACAATTGGAGAAACTCTAAACACAACTAGAGAACAAAATTGAAAGTCACTCTTCCAAGACACACAAAACTCAATCCTTAAAAGCTTATGAGAATTGACACACAAATACTCAATGCTTAACAGCTTATGAGCATCTGACACACAAATGTTCAATGCTTAAAAGCTTATGAACATTTGACACAAAACTTACAACCCAACAATAAGGATTCTAAAATCCTAACAAAAATAAACACGTAAGTTCCACCTAATACTAGCTATACATCAGTTTATTTACAACTTTATTTTGGACCCGGTTAGGCTTCAAAACCATAGTAGTGAGGCTGCACAAAGTATGCAAAATCTTCTCCAAGAAAATAGGTCTTCAATCATTAGTTTCCTAAAATGTCTCTATATTTAAAAACTATGAAAATCTTCGAAAGCCAACATAAAATATTCTGATTTGTCAATCTTGGATGCCACATAAGCTAACTAAATATTCGATGAATATTCAGTAGCTAACAAATCAACTGAACCATAACTGTTAGCAGCTGCAGAAGAGATGTCTTATCTCCTTGTTGGGACATCTTACTCGACATGTTGAAAACTGAAAGTTAGAACATCATGTTCAACATGTTGCTTCCAAGTTGGTTTTACCAAAATGTATGTCAATCATAATTTTAGAGAAATAAAACATACCAATTCAAATCATGTCATTGTATTGTAGTCTCACTCTTTTATTTATTTCATCCTCTTTCATTTTAGAGTGTCACATTAAGGCACTTAAGCATCTATACAAAGGGCACACACATGGTAGGCGTGTCAGTTAGTGTTTCCATTCATCTTTTCTTTGTATTTTCATATTTTGATTTAAGATGCATTTTTTGTTTAGATTTTCAAGGTTCAATTATCATTGGGCTAAGTAATCGGGTGAGGGTTACCTAACTTAGTAGATGCAACTTTCCTTTTTTTTATGCTTCAAATTTTTGGCTTATGTTCATCGACTAACCTACTTAATGTGCGACCATAGATTATGCTCGGATGGATAAATAAACTACTAGAGGATTACTTATGAAATAGAATTTTGAGACTATGACATAATGCGTATTTAAATTAATATCCATATTTGGGTAGTTTTAGGTGTTGGGACAATTTCGATTTTGTCAAAATTTTCCCAAGTGTCCTTAACCTGAGCATCTCCACATTTTGAACTATATACTTTCTAACTTAGCTATAAATCCTAAGATTTTTCAAAAAAATTGTTGGATTCTAGAATTTGGAGAAATCAATAACACTGTAGAAACACACGAATAAATAACTCGAGATCACATGCATAAACTCGATAAGACTAATTAACAATAAAAATTAAAAGGTCTTAAACTAGAAAGCATGGAAAGTTTAATCTAGAAAGCAGATAAATCCAACTAAAAAGAAAGTAAATCTAAACTAATAAAATTAGAAATTCATCCCCCATATTTAAATTTTACATTGTCTGTGACATATTGAGATAAAAGCATGAGAAAAAGGAAAGGAAAAATCTGGAAATTCTCGCCTGCATGCAACTGATAGGTGTCAAACGACCAATTCTTTATTTTTTTCAAATTCAAACAAGCCAAAGAAAAAACATTAAATTAAAACATGTGGGTTTCCTCTCACGCAGCACTTCATTTAATGTTGGTAGCTTGACTTGCTTGGCCTTCAAAATCAAGAGGCGGCCACTTCCAGACTTGCACTATTGACACTTGCATTCTAACCAACACCTAGGAACTTTCCCTTTTCTTTCTTCCTTTTGTGAGGAGGTTTGTATTTGAGGTCTGGTGGTAGAGGTTTCTTCTTCAGCTTATCGACCGTCCTGTGTGCTAGAGTTAAGCCTTATTTCTCAAGGTTATGGGTCTTGAGTAGCATAGCTTCTAACTATCAACTTCTTGTAAGCCTCATCTTAGTTTTTATCCCTAAAAATATCATTCACTAGGTGTGTTTTTTCTATATCAAGGGGAACTTGTTCAGAGAGGGACTCATCGACTTGAAATTATGTTGAATCTACAACAAGAGTTATTAAAATTATGGCTTTTTAAGTTTGGATAATAGGAACTCAATATTTTCATCCCCTACTTCTAATGCGAGCATCCTGCGATTAACATTAATAATTGCTTCAGCTGTAGCGAGGAAAGACCTATCTAATAGGATAGGGATCTCAATGTCTTCTTATATATCCATCTCCATAAAATCTATAGGGATGATAAACTTCCCTATTATTATCTTCACATTCTTTGTAATTACTACAAGATACTTGAATGATCTATCTTCCAGCTCCAAAGACATTCCACCAAGCTTTATACTACCTAGGCATAGTTTCTCATAGATGGTCAAAGGGTTCAAACTAAAACTTGCCTCTATATTACGTAAAAAAAATTTGAAACTCATCATGACTATAACATTGGGAACTAAAAATCTCCCAGTATCTTTTAAATTCGGGGACAACTCATTTTAGATGATAACATTACACTCTTTTGTCAGCACTACAGTATTGGTATCTTCCAGTTTTTGCTTGTTTGATAGAATTTCCTTAACAAATTTGGCATAAGATGGAATTTGTAACACCTTAGTGAAAGAGATATTGATATACAACTTTTTCAACACTTCAAAAAACTTCTTAAATTGGTCTTTTATCTTGGCTTTCATGAAACTCTTTGGAAACAGGATATGAGGCTTATATGGCAAGGGAGGCACATACGACTCTTTCTTTTCTTTTGTAACTACCTTATTCGTTGTTGGTGTTGACTCTCCTTCCTTTACATATGATGCAAATTTTATCTCAATATTTTTTCATTCATCCCTCTTATTATCATCGACCTTCATCTATTTTCCAATTTGAAGCGTTATAAAGTTTACATGCCCTTTTGGGTTGGGTTCAGGTTTACCTTTAAAATTACAGTACGGGCTCTTGTAGATGCTTATTAGTGGGATACTTGAGAAATTTGTGTTTTAAGAATATTTCTATGTGTTGTACCCCAAAATTTTCCCTCTCCTTTTTATCAACATTTATCATCACAAGGTCCTTGAAACTCAAGATCAAGCTAGGGTTTGCTCAGCTCAAGACACCTCCTTGCACTGTTGACCTAAATTAGGGTTTGAATTTGCACAAGGATGTTTTGAACTACAATGCCCAAAGTGACTTTCATACTTCATGTTGGACTCACAAGTTTGTTCACACCAAGTTTCAAGCCTTGATTCAAATTCTTGCCCAGTCAATTGGACAGTTGACCTAGAAATCAGCTGTATTAGGGAAAAAGTCAACTATGGCCAATTGACAGTCAAACCTCATGAATTTTGACCCACATCAACATTATGAACTCATGTGAACCATTTTATCAAGTTTGGATCACAATTCCACAAGAAATTTGATCAGATCACCAAAAGGGCAAAATGGTCATTTTTAGGGTTTTGACTGTGCAAAGGCAATTTTTGACTGTTTGACCCAGCCAATGGAAAATCAAGATCAACCATGGACCCAAAGACTCAATTACATCATCTTTACCCATTCAACAAGTTCAAAAGATCTCAAATGCATAGGATTGACAGATGGATTTTTCAGTCAACTGATCAAAATTTAACTGTATACTGAAAAGTCAAACTTTGACTTTTTGGTCAAAATCAAGGGCCAAGGGTCATTTTTCATCAAGACATGCCAAATTATGAAACTTGTTCATCAAGAAACCCAAAAATGCAAATTAGGGTTTAAAATGGAAAAATTTCGTAACTTAGAAATTTTCTAAGTTATGAAATTTTCTTATTTTTTCCTAACTTTGTCCCACTTTTTCACAAAGATGCAAATGAATTAAAAAAAACTTGCAACATGAAAGTTATAGTCCATCACAGAGTCTACAACTTTGATTCACAAAGTTTTCTCAAAAGAAGCTTGTATCTCAAGTTATGATTTTTGGAACAAGGGTACCTAAAACTTTAAACTTAGAGAAAATTTGCCCTAATCTAGGCAGGATTTGGACCCATCTTCTTGGCCACTTTTCACATAGTTCAATTTGGAATTTCAAGTTGCATTGCAAAGATGGATTATAGTACATGTTCCAAGCTTTCCAAATTGTCCAAGAACTCCTCAAACACCCTCGTGGTTAGAGAGAATCGAATGCTTGAAGTTGGCAAAAACTCACTTTTGTCCATGGCCAATACATGTTCATAACAACTTGCAATTCTGATCTAGCTAGCTTAGTTTGATATTACAGGCCTCAAAACCAATTTGCACTCCATAATTTAATGCCAATCCATCAGTCTAAGCCTTTGTTTTGTTCATTTGGACATTATACACAAGATTAAGCCTTAAGTAGAAAAAGGCAAATTTCCATTTTTGCTTAAGTATGCTTTATGTCAAACCAACAATCCTTGAGCATTGGTCCAAGATCTCTTGCAGCAAAACAAATCCACAAATCAGAGGGGCCAAGAGCAAGGTATGCAAGCATATTTGACAGCCTATACAAGCCTGTAACTTCACTTCCACACTTGAACTTCAAGTAGAGAAAAACATGCAAAACATAAGCAACCTCTCATATCTGTTAACACAAGCTTAAACAAACATTGTAGACAAGTTCCATACCTCCCAACAAGCATAAAACACTACCCTTTCATCACTCAAACCTCCTCATACTCAGAACCACTGTTTTTCTGCAAAACAGGGCAGGTTCTGCATTTTGCAAGCCACAACAAAATTCCATCCTGCATTTTGTCCCAAGATAGTTCCAACATCTTCCAATCAACTCACCTAAATTATCCTAGGCCCCCATTGCAAGCTGTAACACCTCTAACACACTTTTCCATTTTCATTTCAAAGCTCTGCAGGTTGAGTTCTACAGCATGATTCAAGTTGTTTCAAAGCAAGCCAAGCATTGGAGAAGCTTCCTTGGACCTCAGGCAAGCTCAAGAGAAGCTCAAACACCATTGAAGGTTGCTGCATTGTCCAGCTCGAAGTCAAATGAAACAGGTATTTCATGGACTTCTATCTCCCTATTTAGGTATGGTTAGGCTTAGGTTTGTGAATGAAATATGTTGTACTCATAGCCCTGAAGCCATACATATGCTTAGCTTTCATTTACATTAATCGTGCTGAGAGAATTTCACTCATGAACTTTCTGAAAAAACTAGGTTAGAAATTAGGTCTAGAGAAATTCTCTCTGGTCTTTGAGAGTTAATCCAAGTTTTTTATATGGTTGAATTCGTTGTTTAATACTCTACAATGTTCATGTTATGAGTTTTGTCAAAAAAATCAAAGAATCGGGAGATAACATTGGAAGTACAGAACACGTGTGTTGTTTGAAACTGAGGAAGAAGATGAAGTTGCTTGGGTTGGGCCTGAGTTGCTTTTGCTTTCCACACGTGCATATTCAGTTTGCACCCCCTGGCCCATTTTCTTGCATATTTGTCATTTTTTGCATTTTATTTCATTTTTTATTTTAATATTTTATTTTATAACATAAAAAAATACCTAAAAATTATTTTCATAAATTTTTATATTTATTTGGAATTTATTCTAATTATTACTAGTATAAAAAATATTTAAATGCTTTATATTCTTTTTATTAAAACCTAAAATAATGTAAAAATATATTTATTTTCATTTATTATTTTTATTCACATTTAAAAACATTTTCTTGAATATACACATTTTTTATAAATAATTAATTTTTTATCTTTATACATTTAATGTATTTAATACTTATATATTTTATTAAAAAAAGGAAAATAAGAGCAAAAAACCTCAAAAATCATACATGTTTATTTTTATTAATATTACATACCAACAATATCTCTTTACAATATACTTTTATTTTTGTACAAATTGATATATACATTTGTAAATAAATAATAAATAATGCTATTTATTTAAGAAAATTAGGGTTTTTGCCCTAAATGAAAAAATAATTAAACTTGACTTTTTTTATTTTTACTTCACATATTAAAAACATTTTTTTACATACATAAAAATCATTTTTGTACATAATATATTTTATTTGTCATTTATTTATTGTATTGTATTCAATTATTGTACATTTAAATATTGTATCCTGTACATTCAATTTGGTTGTAATAGTAATCTAGGGTTTAATTTCTTGTCAAATATCCCCAATTCAAATTTATACCCCCCCTCCCTATATCATGTTGTAATAGTGTAGCATTTAAATTCTCGCACATTTAAAAGCTTTCAATTATGCCATGCTTAGACCTAGGGTTTGTATGCAAATAAAATCAACAATTAGTTTGACCTAATCCAAGATAAATATGCATGAAAAAAACAAACACAATGCACACTTGCACCCCTAGGGTTTCATCCACTTGTTGCCTTCAAAAATGGGCCATGGTTGCATGTTGAGTACTTTGGCAAAGTAAAAACAATCAAAAATATCATAGTCCCTCGATGACGCTATCTGAGTTGCCTAAACAAAATGATCAAGTCCCTCAAGAAAATTGCCAAAGATACTTGACACTATTGCTATCATGGTCTAGACAATGACCCTCGCCTGTCCCGTTAACATCCTAACACAAGGTTGTTCACCAAATATAATGGTGAAACAACACTGTTAAAAGGGTTAAAAACATAAGAAAGATCTTTGAGTAAAAATAGGGTAGAAAACTCTTAGTTACTTGATCAAAAGCTTGCAAAAACATCCTTGCTATCTTTAAAACACACTTCACAACACAATTTCAAAATCCAACTTTCAAACATTGAAAACTTTTCAAAAGATAAAAACACCTTTGTATACATTCAAACAAGAATCATTACAAAGGTTGCCACAACGATGACCTCTTTTCAAAATATCTTTCCAAATCACACACAAAGCACCATTTCAAACAATTGAAGAGCACCATTTCAAACAATTGAAAAGCAAAGCAAGTGATCTAAGCAAGTAACTAAGAGCCCATGGATAACCATGGATAGAAAGGGTGCTAATACCTTCCCTTTCTATAATCTACTCCCCGAACCCAAGAAAACATCTCAAAGGTCTTTCCTGTGCTTTTTGACCTTTCCTTAGGATAAAATAAAAAGTCAGTGGCGACTCTTGCTAAACCGAAACATTTGCGAACACAAACGCAAAATCCCAAGTCAGTTCTCCCACCGTGCCACGCTATGAGTAGCCATGGAATCAACTTTTAAAGTCCTCGTTCTGACGAGTTTTGGTCATGATACAATTTTCCAACCTTACTTTAAGGTTTGACATTCTAGGAGCAGCATGGTCTCACGTTTGGCCTTGATAACCAGATGGAACTATAGGTGATGCAGCTGGTGAAAGACTAGGTGCAAACATGGTATTGTTGTTTTTGTAGGAGAAATTGGGGTGATTTCTTCATCCAGGGTTATATGTTTTGGAATATGGGTTTCTTTATGTGTAGTTGACTTAGTCTTGGGTTGGCTTAGCCAAAAATTTACACTCAGTAGTGAGGTGTACTAGGACTCCACAAATCTCACATTGGGTAGTTACGGTAGCCACAATGGTTGCGGGATTGATACTAATGTTATCAATTTTCTAGGTAAGGGCTTCGACTTTCGCTTTCATATTGTCGAAGCTATTGACTTTCGCATTCATATGGTCGAAGATATTGCCTTCGTGCATACCTCCTTTTGTTTGTGTTTTCTCCGACATTGATAATGGTTTAGGACCATATTCTCGATGAGTTGGTAAGCCTTTTGGAAGCGGTTTTCCATTAAAGCTCCATAAGTTGCGGTATCAACGACCATCCTTATTTTATAGAGAACATTGTTGCAAAATGCGTTAATGATTAACCACTTGTTTAATCCATGATGAAGACAAGCTCTCATCATTTCCCAAAATAGTTCCCATGATTCAAAGAGTGATTCATTATTTGTCTTTCTAAAACAGATAATTTTCTTCCTTAACATCATAGTTTTTCTTGGCGAGAAGTACCTCGCTAAAAATACTTCTTTAACTCATTTCATGTTGTTATAGAATTTGATGGTAGAGACTATAACCAAGCTCTGGCTTTTTCTCTTAGGGAGAATGGAAACAACTGCAATGGAATGGATTCAGGGTCGATGCCATTACTTTTTAATGTGTCAACGAATTTTACAAAGACAAAGAGGTGTAGATTCGGGTCCTCAATTGGGTTACAGAATAATTTGTTCTATTGCACAATTTGCAGCAGGGGGTTTCAACTCGAAGTTGTTATCCTGAAAATCATTTGGCAAAAAACACCCAAATGTTGGATATTTATGCTTTCCAAGAGTAAATTTATGACTTAGTACAAGCTAGGATGATAAAATTAATGGTCTAAAGTCCTATTTATAGATAAAGTCTCATAGGAAAACTGCTTAAACCATGCTAATTGAGAGGGAGAAAGAGTTGGACGTGGGAAGAAAGACACGATTGAAGAAAGACTTAAATTGGGCTCAATATTCCATGACATAACTGATTTCCTAGAGATTGAACAATCACTATTAGAAAACTGGGTTTTAGCGTAGGCCAAAAGCCCTCGCTAAAAGGCCAAAAATCGATGCTACAACGTGTTAGCGAAGGCTCAGCGTCGGGGTCAGAGCAGACACCCTAAAGATGGAAGCAAAGCATAATGTCGAGTCGTCACTACAATTAGTGACAGCTTGAGGAACGCTAGAGATATGCTAAAATATAAAAATCGATGCTATAATTGAATAATTTTTAACATATAACTTCAACTTTTATCGACAGTAATTTTCATGTAGTCGTGAGTTAAAGCGACACTTAAACATTATCTTCAATGTATTAGCGACGGTTCTATGCAACAACACAATCTAACTATGTCTGTTAGCATCAGTTAATAGAGACACTTTAGTGTTGACTGTATTGAGTTAGCATTGGTCGTGTTAGACACTACATACCGATAATCATGTCTTATAGCATTGCTAATAATTGACGCTAGTGGTTTTCTAATTCCTATTTTACAATGTAGCATCAGTCATGTTAGACGCTATAAACCTTTAATTGTGCGTTATAACGTCGATTGCAACTGCTAATAGTGGTTTTGTTTATTTTTTTGAAGTTTATTTTTTAATTTGAACGTGTTTAAAACTACATTTATCTGCTACATGATATTTATCAAAACCTATTTTTAATTTCAAACTATAAATGATATTATCACATAAAAATTCAAACACAAGATAACAAACTTGAGTAAATTTACGATATTGCTAATTAATTAAGATGTCAAAGTTACATCAAAATATTGACACAATATATTAAACTTGTGCCCATCCACAATATTGTTATATAAAAATGTCAGAGTTACATTAAAATACCAACACAAAATATCAAACTTGTGAAAATCCACAATAATTTGAACAAGTTCTAAAACTAAGAAAAAGACAACGCCCATGACTCAACGCCCGTCACTCTTTTTCTCTAAATCCACAATAATTTGAAACTGTTCTATTTATTAATTTTAGTTATGCAAATAACGATTACGAGTATGAATATTTGGTACTATTATAATAAAGTGGTCAATTTTATACATTGCCATCACTAATAACATCAAACAAAAATAAAAGAAGTACAAAATCATTAACAAAAAAGGGAGACCCTCTTTGGAAGTGGTGTTCCCCCTTCTATTGCAAATAGTACAAGAGAAGAAAACGATCTCTGCATGTGGTGGTTACAAATCTCAATCATATTGAGACCCACGTGAAAGGAACTTCATGATTAGATTTTTAACACATGTGTTGGGACCAATTTTCTTTGAAACTGTCACATATAAAGCCCCTTATCTTTTTAAAATCTATATATATATATATATATATATATATATATATATATATATATATTAATGCATATTTTCTTTTAGTTTTTAAACCATATTTATTCATGTTGGATTTTTTTTAATAGTTGTTTGGGATTTTTATTTTTAAAATATTACTATTAGATATATATGCAATTTAACATAATATTTATCTATTATATGGTTCACTTAGCTAAATCGAATGAATCATAATTTATAGGTCATGTGAAGGATTTAAAACAAATTAAATTCGTAATCGATAAGTATAAATTATAGTATATATTAAATAAAAAATAATTACAAACATGTTTTTTCAATCAAAAAGATTGTCGAACGGGAAGAATGAATATGAGAAGATTATTGTATTCATCATCGTCTAAGTTTTATAGAACATATTAATCGTTTAACGAAACAACACTTAAATAGTTAAACGGTAAGGATGTGGATCTTCCATTGAACTTAATTAATTGGCTTAACTCAATTTATTTAAGCACAAAACTCAATTATATCATTCATCAATAATTAGTGTTTATTTATAATTGAATATAATATAATTGATCATGTCAATTCATATTTAATTAATTAAGTAATAAATCTACAATCTTCTATTTGGATGACAATAATCAATTATTAAAATTTTAACATTAGATTATGATCAAAACACTAACCAATCAAAAGAAAAGTAAACTTCAACGTTGCATAAATTATATTGGATAGGAAAAACAAATCATACAAGTTAAATATTCATAATTTATATAAAGAATGATTAATTTATAGTAACATATTTATGTTAAGAGAAATATGTTATAAAGAATGGCTCAAGCATTTCAATATGCTAATGATAAAACTCTCACTAATCCAAAATGTCACAAGACTTAGTCATGTGTATAAGTCTATGGTTGGTGATTATACTAATGAGATTTAAATCAAAGATCATAGAATATTCGCATAGGTCTAAGAATAGTACTTACATATAAATGTATATATTACGAGAGTAATTAAATCTAATCATAAGTATCTTCATAACACAATATCATATTCGATAGGAGTATTGATATTATACTTATATTTTTTTATTTATGACCGCAAGAGTGTGAAATGTTGGTGACAGAATAACAAGGTACTTATATCAAGATAATAATCTAAATTTTTTTAGATTATATAATTGTACACTTTAGATTATATGATTGTACACTTGCATTTCTACTGATCCAACACGAATAAATATAATATGGATGCACTTCTACTTATCTAACATGAATCAATAGGATATAGATTTATCAGAGCTCACTAGAATTAAATACTCTGATAATACAATGACATATTAATATTAGTGGAAAATTATGAGAAGTTGTAGATCATGATATTATTGAAAGTTTATAACAATTCAAATGCATGTTATAAGCTTCTGAAAACTAATTGGAAGTTACAACTTATTAAATAAGCACTTCTAGAAGTGAAAAAAAGTTGTTTTTCGGGTTCGTAACTGGTTACAGAAAATGGTGTAACCGGTTACATGTAGACTGTTCTTTCTATTGTTTTTGTTGTGGTAATTGGTTTCCTGGTTTTGCATAACCAGTTACTTAGTTTTGCGTAACTGGTTACCAACCAATGTTTGGGCTTTTTCATCTTAATTTTAAGTTATTTTTGGATCCCACTTAGCTTGTATAAATAGTCTCAATCTTCTCTACAAGCATAAAACTTCCATTAATCCAATTAAATTTTCTAACATTTGGCATCAAGAGCTTTGGTTCTGATCCATAATTCACTGTGCAAAGATGATTACCCTCTCCAACGATCGAGTCCCCACTAATCTTCTAATCCTTGATTAGAAGAATTACGATATGGTGTAAGAAAATGAAGGTGTTGTTTGACTATCAAGATATTCTTGAAGTGGTCAACAATAGAGTTACTTGTAAGAACAAGAAGTGTTTCTACATTTGGCCTTAAGATTTTGATGATAACTTTACATGTTATCTTAGACAACAATTTTATACACTAATAGTTTTGTTCTAGTATGTAGCTACTCCTATAATATTCCGACTCTGGTATCAAGGTGTGTGATGCCATTAGGTTCTGAACATACACTAGTGGAAGAAAACATGTGGTTACATGTTATAGTTGAAGTAAAGATTCTGAATTCATCTTCTGCAACATGTCTAAGTAAATTTAGTATAAGAGGTATTGATAATGACTTTGTGGTTAAGCTTTGGAGGCCTTCTAAAACTTTGCTTCTGTGTGTTACATGTTTTGAAGATTATGAAGATGAGGTTCTGTTGAACAAGTTATGATGGTCTGAAGAAAAGTGAGTTCTTACAACCAAGTGTTGAAGACTCTGAAGACGAGCTTCTGATAGGACAAGTTCTGAAGACTCCAAGACTTAGGTTCTAAGACTTAAGATAAAGAATCTTCTACAACAAGCTTCAACATTCAACATTTAAATATCGGAAGCCTCTCAAGATAAGAAGAAGTTAAAAATGGTTAATGTGTGATGGTGTACAAAAGGTATATAAAGTAGTATGTGACCTCTACCTCTATGTTGGCCAAAGGACAGTTCTTTTTGTACTATAGTGTAACCACTCTCACTATGACTGTTGAGAACAAATAGCTAGATTTTCGATTACCTTTCTACCCTTTCAACGAGTCTCTTTTATAAGCTATAAAAGGAATACTTGGAAGCCGAAGAAAAGGAAGAATCAAAATTACACAAAATATATCGAATTAAATCAAGCTCGGGAAAAACTACACCAAAGCATTATGCAAAATCTTTAAAGAAATCTTTAGTGTATATTTTTGTAAATAGGAAATGAGTTGTTGCTCGTATCTTGCTGTAAAACACTTCGGTGTTTTTCTTTGTACTGAAGCATCCATGTAACCTGCTTAAAAGAAGCAATTTATAATACACTGAAAGTACTCAACTATTGTTGATTGATACCTTGAGAGAACGAGTGAAGGTGTGATCTCAAGAAGACTCCTGTTGCAGCTTGAGTGGATTTGCAATAAGGATCGACAGACTTATTAGGGGTTCCAAGAAGATTGATCTAACATATTATAGGTTATCTGTAATCAGTTTGGTTATAATGGATTAAATCATTATTGAAGGCAAAATCACCTTGAGGGTTGAACTGGAGTAGCTTAGTTAACAGTGAACCAGGATAAAAAATAATTGTGTTCATTTATTTTTATGTTCTTGGTTAACTTGGTTTTTCATCATCGCAAAAGATTAAAAAATTATTTCTGTTGAAACCCAATTCGAACCCCCTTTCTTGTGTTTCTCACACCTTCAATTGGTATATACAGTTCTGATATTGATAGTTATCAAACGCTTAACCATGTCAGATAAAGATCCATACGAGTTTTTCTTTAAAGAAACACAATGGTTAAACCCACAAAAACTAAAGTTGCTTCAGATTTACAATGTAAAACCTTCCATATTTGATGGCGAATAGTTTGAATACTGGAAAGATAGACTAGAAAATTTCTTTCTAGGTCCTGATGTTGATCTTTGTGATATGTTAGTCTATGGCTACGTACCTCCCACATAAGTTACTGGAAAAGAGATAGCTAGGAGAGCTATGACTGATCAACAAAAGAAAGATTGTAAGAATCATCATAAAGCAAGAACCATCTCGCTGAATGAGATTTCTTATACCGAGTATGTGGAGATCACAAATAGAGACTCTGCTAAGTCTATATTTGACTCTATCAAAATGGCTCATGAAGGAAATGATTAAGTCAAAGAAACCAAGGTGATAACCTTGATTCAAAGATATGAAGCTTTCAAAATAGAGGATGATGAAAGCGTTGAAGTCATGTTTTCAAGATTTCAAAACTCAGTTGCAGGACTGAAAGTTCTGAACAAAGGCTATTCAACGGTAGCTCATATGAAGAAGATTAACAGAAGCTTTCCATCCAAATGGAGGCCTATGATAAGTGCACTCAAGCTTACAAAGGATCTGAACAACACTTCTCTAGAAGAATTGATAAGTTCTTTAAGAAGTCATGAGATTGAGCTAGAACAAGATGAACCATATAAGAAGATAAAATCTATTGCGCTCAAGGCAATCAAGAAATATAAGAAGTCCAAAGCTCTTTAATTAGAAGAGATAGAGGATTCAGAAGAAGATCTTGATGATGAATAAGATGAGTTGTCTCTATAGTCCATAAGGGTTAATCGTCTCTGGAAGAGAAGTCAAGGCAACAAATTCAGAAGTTCTAGAAGGACTGAGGGACACTTTGAGTCAAATTCTGGTCAAAGGAAGTCTAGTGGCAACGAAGTCACTTGTTATGAGTGCAATAAGCCAAGACACTACAAGCATGAATGTTCTAAGTTTTTGAAGGACGTACTAAAAAGGAAAGCCCTTAAAGGCGAGAAGAAAAGGCAAATGATAACAAGGGATGACTCAGACTCAGAAGGAGAGCATGCTATGATGATTCTGATGGCTCATGTTGGAACATTGAACAAAGTAATCTCTCAAGAAGATGAAGCTGATTCAGAAACAGAAAATATCTTCTACCAAGAGACATCTTTGGCATCTCAGTTAAAACACCAATCGTGGTATCTGGACTCTGGCTGCTCAAGACACATGACACACTACTAAAAAAAAGACATTTCAGAAAAAGTTTTTACATCGGGTATCAAAATATGTGATGTAAAAAATACAGTTAACAAACTTTTTACATCAGGTATTTATTTACAATGATATAAAAAATAAGGAAATTTTTTTTTTCGTCACCTATTACATCGGGCAATCTCATCCACCGATGTAAAAGATTTACAAAAAAAAACACGGTGGCATTTTTGTAAATAAGAGACAACGTGTCTAAAACGTTAAAAAAAATATAAGAAAGCTATTACATCGGTTGGACTTTCCACCGATGTAATAAACTCGTTGGATTTAGTATAAAAGATATATTAAAAAAAGCAGAAAAAACCAACGCGTGTCAACACAAGCTATTACATCGGTTGGACTATCCACCGATGTAATAAAGTAATAAAAAAAATCAACGCGTGGCAAGCTATTACATCGGGTGAAATATCCATCGATGTAATAAAGTAATAAAAACAAAAAAAAATTAACGCGTGGCAAGCTATTACATCGGGTGAAATATCCACCGATGTAATAAAGTAATAAAAACAAAAAAAAAATCAACGCGTGGCAGCTATTACATCGGGTGCAGTATCCACTGATGTAATAGTACATACGTGGCATGCTATGACATCGGGTGCAATATCCACCGATGTAAAAGGTAATAAAAACAAAAATAATAACTTCAGAACTGTACAGTCTCCTCCATTTTTTCTACCCATTTTTTCTGACCCATTTTCGCCGCGACCAGATTTTCGCCCACCACCACGCCATTTCGCCATTTCTCCGTCTCTCCTCCTCTGACCCACCGTCGTCGCCGTCAGCCGTCAACGACCGTCCCACTTCGACTTCTCTCCTCCGACGCACACCGCTGCCGCGACGCCGTCTCCCTCCTACGCACACCGCTGCTGCGACGCCATCTCCCTCTTACGCCCACCGTCGTCGCCGTCAACGACCGTCCCACCTCGTCGTCTCTCCTCCGACGGCCACCGTCAACGGCTCACCTTCACGACTCTTCGCTTGCCGTTTCAACTGTAAGTACAAATTTTTGTTTAAAAAACGAATTATTAGCATTATTCCTCTTTGAGTTTCAACTGTAAGAGAGAAATTTTTGTTGATTGTTCTGATCGAAAAAATTCTAAGTACTATGTTGTTGTTGTTCTGGTTATGTTTTTTATTTTGTTAATCTGTTTTGTTGGATTTTTTGTGGGTTAGTAAGGGTTTTAATGCGAGTTTATATTTAAAGTATGTTAGATTGTAAGAAGAGATTGAAAAGAGAGAAATAGTGGAAGGGAGTATCTAATATTAGTAGTATAGATATAATATTTTATTTAAATGATAAAGTTGTTAGTGTTAATATATTATTTTTGTTTAGAAAAAATCTAATATAATAACTATATAGGCCATTAACAATGTAATACCATTTGATAGATACATAATAGTGTAAGAAAATAAGAAGTTGCATATAGGTGATATATAGGGATGCAGCACCACATTTTTAAGTGACTTTAGTAGCTCCTGTGTAATAAAATCAGTAAACAAAGGTTAAGTCTCAATTTCATACACAAACATGGTTTTAATTAAGAACAAAAGTTAATGATTTTTAATTATTTTAATTAAAAATGTTTAATTATTTTAATTAAAACAAAAGAAAATAAAGAGAAAATATGATTTTTAGTGCAGAATAATGCTATCCTAAAATGCAGATACATATATGCTCTCCAACAAAATTTACATATAAAAAAGTATTCATTCCACTCAATTGTTACTCAAGAGTAAATTAACTATATATGTGGATGAACACAACAGTAATTAAAGTAGTTTCTTAAAGGTGTTCTTCTGTAATAAAAAATAACATGTAATCAATTGTGCTAAAAGAATTAATGGTCCCCTCAGAAACACGTTGTTTATATTTAACCTATCAAACTTAATAGAGTTATCACCTTGCCATTGAAATTTGATTCTATTTTTCTTTCTCCGCGAAGCAGCGCAACTTGCAATCTCGGAATCTCCGTGAAGTAGCACAGCCGCGGACACACCGTTCGTCAGACCTTCCTCCGTGTGAACATAGTTATGGATCGTAGTTGGATGAGAGCTAATCGATTAAGTGACGAGTACGAACATGGAGTGATGGAATTTCTACAGTTTGCTGAAAGTAATGCTGACAAAAGTCTTCCTACGGTTTTTCTTTGTCCATGTATTCGTTGTGCAAATAAAGAACCAAAACGTAGTAAGAAAGAAATCATGGATCATCTAATTTGTGTAGGGATTTGTCAAAGTTATACAAAATGGATATGGCACGGTGAAGTAGTAGCAAAGTCTAACGTGTCTCAAAGAGATGATGTTAGTGAAGAAATGGATGATCGTCTAGAAGACATGATGCGTGATATTGGACAAGATTCGTTTAAGAGGGCACATACGTATGATACTATATGCAATGACAAGGATAAACCATTGTACCCGGGATGCAAAAAATTTACACGTCTCTCAGCCGTGTTAAAATTATTTAATTTGAAGGCAAAGAATGGGTGGATTGACAAAAGTTTTATCGAGTTGCTTGAATTGTTGACCGAAATGCTTCCAGAAGGTAATGTAATGCCAAGTCGTTATTACGAGGCGAAGAAAATATTGTGTCCGATGGGTTTGGAGTATGAAAAGATACATGCATGCCCTAATGATTGCATATTATACAGAAAATAGTATGAAAAGTATAATCATTGTCCAAAGTGTAAGGCTTCACGCTACAAAAAGAAAGATGGCGAGTCAATTGATGATGAGGTGGTAAAAAAGGGTCCTCCTGCGAAAGTGGTATGGTACCTACCAATAATTTCAAGGTTCAAGAGATTATTCGCCAATGCAGATGACGCAAAGAATCTTAGATGGCATGCAGAAGAAAGAAAACATGATGGACAAATTCGTCATGTAGCTGATTCTTTGTAATGGAAGAAAATAGATACTTTGTTTCCAAATTTTGGCAAAGAGTCGAGAAACCTTAGACTTGGACTTGCTACTGATGGAATGAATCCGTTCGGTAATCTGAGTACTAACCATAGTTCTTGGCCTGTTCTCTTGATGATTTACAACCTATCTCTTAGGCTGTGCATTAAGCGTAAATATATTATGTTATCGATGATGATATCGGGCCTAAAACAAACAGGAAATGACATAGACGTTTATCTAAGTCCACTGATTGATGATTTAAGAGTGCTGTGGGAGGAAGGGGTGGATGTTTTTGATGCGTATTCTGGCGAACAGTTCATTGACAACTAATAGTTATGTGATTTTTCATTGGCGAGTATATTTAGTTATGTGATGTTTATATCTTTTTGTATTAGTTCTTTTGGGATTCATCAAATGGAAAATGGAAATAGAAAAAAGGCTACATGGCTTCATCCCAATGTAAATGTGATGTAAATTGTAATTCTATAGTTAAATATATACGATAAATATTCACTAATTATGTCATTCAATTGTAGACAAGGCAACAACATAACTCTAATGATTGTGGATACTATGTGATGAAAAATATGTTGGATATTGTCTCTGCTAATATAACCGAGAATTGGATGCAGGTACTAAAAATAACTTTACTTTGTTCTTTACTTTTTGTTTTTCGACTTAATATGAATTTTTAAAAAATAACTCTATATTGTTATATTTATGTATTATAGGTATTTGATGACCCAACAGAATTAACACCAGATGATTTGTATGATTTGCGACTTCGTTGGGCAAAATGTTTCTTTGACTTACATGGAACTTAAGTTTAGCTTGCTGAGTTTTATAGAATTGTATAAGTTGTGGTTTTTGCACAATACATGTGGTTTTTGCTCATGTGTTGAGTTTCTTGATTTTTTTGCTGATGTTAATTGTTATTATTTATTGTCAGGCAATATGATTTTGGTGTTCTCTACCGAAGATTTTATATTGGTAATTCAAGTTTGGAAACTTAGAAATAGTTGAATATTTTAGTATATGTATATTTTGTGAATATTATGTAATTGTAAGTTTTGAAAAAGACTTATAAATAGTTGAATATTGTTTTATATTTTGTGAAGAATTTGTAATTGTAAGTTTGTATGTTGTAATACAATACAAGTTTGCAATACAATTGTTCAATTTGTAAGTTTGTTGTGAAAAATATGAAAACATCGTCCTAAATGTGATATATGTGATGTTGGAAAGCTATGAAATCTATATAGCGACATAAATATAGTCTGTTTGATATTGGAAAAATATGAAAAAATGGGTACAAATTATATTTGTATAGGGAAACCCAGAAAATAAATAATCTATTCCAAAAAAATTTCATACATTTTACATCGGTTATTAGTAAAAACTGATGTAAAAACTTTCAAAAATGGACTTTTTACATCGGTTGGAGATAATAACCAATGTAAAAAGTCGCGTCACTGGGGACTTTTTACATCGGGTATTACTTCCAACCGATGTAAAAAACTGGATCAATTTTTTAAAAAAATGTGCATAATAATTGTTTCTTACATCGGTTCATATATTATAACCGATGTAAAAAAAGGTACTTTTTACATCGGGTATTACTTCCAACCAATGTAAAAAACTGGATCAATTTTTTTAAAAATGTGCATAATAACAGGTTATTACATCGGTTTTGATATTATAACTGATGTAAAAAAGAGACTTTTTACATCGGTCCCAGAACCGATGTAAAAAGTCCCTGATTTACTATATCGCCTGACTTTACATCGGACCCAAAACCGATGTAAAAAGTCAATTTCACCCGATGTAAAAAGTCATTTCTGCACTAGTGACATGTCAAAAAGCATTGCCTATGATGGAGAATAGAAAGCGCTTGTGAAATAACAAGCGGTGCCTTAAGGGGGATTTTAGACAGCGTTGCAAAATAAAGCGTTGCCTAAAATATAAAAAAAGAGGAAAAAAATACATTAGACAGCACTTTCTGAAGTGCTGTCTAAAGTGAAAGCGTTGTTATATGCACACTATAGAAAGCGCTTATAATGTTAAAAGCAATGTCTATAGGGGCATTTAGAAAGCGCTTATTCAATAAAGAGTTGCCTAAAGTCTACAGTATACAACGCCTTTACATAGACAAAAAGTGTTGTCTATGGTTACAACAACTCAAGAATAGGAAGCACTTATAAGCGCTGTCTATTCCCTTATATGGCGTAGTGACAGGAAAAAAGCATATGTTCAAAAGCCTCGATCTTAAGCATAGAGGTGTCATAGGTTTTGGAGGAGATCAAAAAGAGAGGATCATAGGCTTAAGAACAGTAGGTAACAGTTCTCTTCCCTCTCTAACTAATGTTTTACTTGTTGAAGGATTAAATTATAATTTATTATATCTATTAGTAAATTAAGTGATAATGGTTATGATATAATCTTTAATCAAGATTCATGTAAAGTTGTTAGTAAAAAAGATGGTTATGTCCTTTTAAATGGACATAGAAGAAACAAAACTTATAAGATCAGACTTTCTAACCTTAAAAAACAGAATGTAAAATATCAATGGTCCAGGCTCAATGCTTGCTGGGCATTTGATCTAAGTCAACCCGCCAGATTTATTATCCTGACCATAACGCGTGCACCCTCCCTCATGCTATCCAAACAAACCCATAGTTTGTTTGGGCTTTGGTACAAAGGTCCTAGGCTCAAACCCAACGTTATTCCAACCCGTTGATTACTAATCCAGTTCAAAAATACACCCCCTACACCTTGTGGGTTCAGAATTGGTTTTGGGCTTGAACTCTTCATATTTTCACCCCCTGACTGATTAATGCACCCCTTTCTTTAAATAATTTATTTATTTAATTTACTAATTTGTTTTGTTTATTTATTTCATTTATATTATATCTCATATCATTTTTTTATTTGCATTAAAATATTTTTGTATTTATCATAAAATCATGAATAAATAAATATTGGATTAATATTAAAAATAATCATTTATTGATTATTTTCTAAAAAATACTAACCATATTTTCTTTCAATTTTATCACACATTTTTAGCATTCTAATTTATCCTTTTTTTTTCAATTTGCATCATAAATTCTAAGATAGCTAACCCATCAAACCTAACATTTTTTCTACTAAATTAATTTAAAATTCAACTTTTATTTCAAAAAAGGATTACACTATTTTCAATTCCAGACAAGGTTCAAGAATAATCTCAAACATTTCCACAATCCATAAAAAAAACCAACCAAACACGTTCGAACTACGAAATTGGACTCTGATTCTTCATAATGAGATACGTAGGCATGCGGTTAAAACTAAGGCGAGTTCACAACTAAAAAAATTAAATCCTTTTCTCAATATAGAGAAATATTAACTACCGAATTCCCAATTTTACCCTTAAACCTAAAAGCGGATCCCTTTGAGAACAAGGGGGATAAGGGGTTCCTAACACCTTCCTCTCATCTAATTGACTTACGAATTTAGAATCTCTGTATGAACTAGGGTTACCCGTTATTTCCCATTACTTAGGATAAAAATTAATAGTGGCGACTCTCGATTTTATCCGGTTACGACAGCTGATGACTCTGCTGAGGACACAACCATAAGGTTTAGAGTCTTCCCTCATTTAGGTCTAGGGTTTCTTGGGCTCCTTTTTCTACATTTGATATGTTTTGTTTTTACATATGTTTGTTTATTTGTTTACTTATTTCATGCTATTTATATTATCATGTTATATATTTTTTATGTGGGATTTAATTTAAAATATAAAATCAAACCTTAGAAAGAAGAATTGTCTATTAGTCAAGGGGGGTAAACACCCCTACGAGATTTTCTGACGACTTCACCTAGAGTCGGTTGAATTCCAAGGAAGGAATATCTTTTAGAGGGCTAGACTCTCTAGGAGATAGGACTTCAGAATTTGTCCAATGACTCTTTGTATAACCTTAAAACATAATCTCATGGTGAGACCTTGTACGACCTAAGAGACGAAAGTCTAGGTCTACAAAGCGGCTCCACTTAAGGGAGGCCCTTGTGCCTTTCTCTCTAGTGTTATCCATCATACCCTTAAGGAAGCCATATTATATGGAGGGTAGAATATCCATAGAATGAAATTAGGAAACTACAAACTAAGGATACTTTTCATAATCCAACTGCCATGATACATTACCATGCATACAAGCATCATTACATTTCAAATATTTATTGTTTTTGCATTTATGTTGTCTTACTCACAGGATTTCCAAGAAAAAATAAATCAAAGGTTTTTCGTGAGTATCCTAAAGATGAATACCAATAAGAAACAAACTATCCGAGTTAGCATCGTGATTTCTGATATATATAGAAGACAAAGCTGATTATGCGAAAATTGACTGAGAAAGCTATGAAAATGTTTGTTCGATGCTATGGAGACATCCTTGAGTTGACCAAAGTTATTGTGCAAGAGGAAGTTGTTACTTCCCTATCTCAGTTATATGACCCTCCGCTTTGATGTTTCATTTTCCAGAATTTCCAGCTAGCACCTACATTGAGGAATTTGATAGGATCCTAGATTTCTCTAGAATCAAGGATGAACCTTACATGTGGATTGGGAAGACTGTTAGTATCCAAGGTTTGGCTAAAGGATTTGGGACACCCTTTATTGACTTATTGCTCAAATACAAGAAGGATGGAGGAGTTCAAGGGATTAAAAGATAATACTTGGTGGCTAAAGCTCTTAATTTTGATAATAATAAAGAATGGGGGCCTTGTGTAGAATCTTTGGCACTACTTAGTTTTTGTCTGATTCTCTTTCCGCATATTGTGGATTGCATAGATTCTGTTGATATTAGTGTATTTTGGGCCGTAAAAGTGTTGAATGTTGATCTTACTTCCACTTTATTTGCGGATGTTTATTAAACTTTTCATATACGTTCTTAAAAAGGAAGAGGCATGCTGAATTGTTGTATCCCTCTCTTATATTCTTGGCTTATCACTCATCTCTACAAAGAAGACTATATGGTTAAAAAACTAACCTGATATCAATGGTCCCAAAAATTAAGGGCTCTCACTGCTGATTCCGTTTTATGGTACTCAAGGAAACTGAGGATAGAGGAAATTATTGTTAACTGCAGAAAATTTCCCAATTTTCCTTTGATTGGGTCAAGAGGATGTATTAACTATAATCCAACTTTAGATTTACGTTAACTTGGATACCCTTTGGAAGATAAACCTTTCGACGAGCAACTTTGTCAGTTAATTCTTCATGATATGGGTAAAAACAACCTCCAATTACTCAATAAGATCATTTGAGCCTGAAATAGAGTTCATAAGAAAGGATTCAGAAGAAAGAATGTTGTGGAAATGGAGCCATATACTCAATGGGTTTCGGAGAGGGTTTAAATAGTCAAGTTACTCTTTGTTGTTGATCCTACCTACACACCAGATGTGTCAGATCCACTTCCATTGTCTATAGATGAGGTAGAAAACTTGAAGAAATCCCTTGATCGAGATCAAAAGGAGATAGAGGGATTAGAGCATAGCCTCTATAACCTTGGTAGTGAGAAAAGGAAGTTGCAACAAGAGCTTGAGTTAAAAGATCAACAAATTCAAAGAGACTGTGAAGTATTTAAAAAGGAGAGTCTTAAACGGAAGCGTTCGACCGAAGGATTGTTGAGTGATACTTTCAACTGGATTCCCACAACTAACGTTTGGATGATGCTTCTAGAGAAATTGGGAGGCTAAATAGGTGGTATGAAAAAATCCCTACAAGACAAAAAAGAGATTAAAGAAAACCTGAGAGCCCAAATCCAAGGGCTAGCAGAAGGTGCTCTAGAACACTCGGAGCAAATCCAGTATCTCACTATAAGACTCTAGGATAACTAAGAATCGAATATAGGAGAATGCCTCAAGAGGATGAGGGAAGAAAGACTTATCACCCAAAAGTCAGACGAGTATGAATGAATCTATAAAGAGCTAGAAGGCCTCCAAAAAGACTTCGTCATTCAGAGGGAACTCTATAAGGAGATGAAGGATAAAAAGATGTATTGGGAAGGACAATATGTGAAGATTTCTCAAGTGGGAGAAAATAACAAGATTATAATCCCGACACTGTACAAGGAGTATCTAAGGTATAAAGACAAGCATGTAAAGCTTATCTTTTTGGCAAATAATCTCATGGAAGACATCCCTATAAGTTTGAGAGATGCAGAACCCGTGAGGGTCCCTCTTCTGAAGGACATTGAAGAATTTCTCAAGCTTTGTAGGGGAGTGGTTGATGGTTTTAGGGAGGATCAGTAAGTGAACTTAGGATATTTTAGTTTCCCTTTTGTTATTTCTTTCAGTATTCGACATTTGGTTAAGTATTTCCCTTTCAGTATTTTCCTTTCAGTATTTTGTTTTGACTTTTGGAGTGTATTCCCCTTTTAAGGATGGTTATTAATTCAATAAAAGTACTTTTGTTTCAGTAATTAAAATTGTGTATTTATTTTTTGGATACTCACCAATAAAAAGAAAAACCTGAAAATATATACAAAAAATATATATAAAGAAAAGAAATCCAACGAGAATAAGACATAGATTAAAATTTTGGCATATTCATACGCATCCATTCACAAGCATTGCATTTAACAATTTCATACATAAAACTCATTTTTCAAATCTTCTCCAATTAAATCATTGGTAACCGAGCACCATGTTTATGACCTCCATATCAAACAAGAGCTCATCAAAAGAAAGTAATGGAGAAGATCGAAGAAAACCAAGCTGCCTTTCAAGAAGACTTTGAACAAGTGAAAGGAAGCATCGACTTGATGAAAGGAGACATGAGTCATGTTTTTCTAGCCTTGAAGAATATCATAGAAAGACAATATCAAATTCCTAGGGTAGCCTTTGAAGAAGTAGCCCAAACCATTGGTGTATCGAGCAGTCACCAACCAAGACAAGAATTTGAATCAGGTCCTCTAAAGTCAACCATGGCTTAGTAAGAGATCAAATAAGCTGATACTGAGATAGGAGCATCTCATACTTTTTAGATTCTAGCAGACAATCCACACAACATGGATAACTATATAAACCTGCAGTATGGAGACCGTGACATGGAAGGCGTCAACCAAGTGCCTCAAAGGACTATCCATACTAATGCTGTTGAAAATTCCATGGCGCTCAATCAATATAAAGCTCTTGAAGAAAGGTTAAAGGTTGTGGAGGGCTATGATGCTTTCGACATCGATGCTCTCGAAATGGGTGTAGTTTCGGATGTAGTGATCCCTCCAAAATTAAAAGTGTCTGACTTTGGAAAATATAAGGGACTCACATGCCCGAGAAACCATCTACTTATGTATTTCAGAAAGATGCATGCCTATGCCCACAATCATAAATTGATGATCCATTGCTTCCAGGATAGCGTGAGTGGGGCATCTTTAGATTGGTATATGTAGTTGGAGCGGGTGCATGTCCAATCATGGGCAGATCTTGGAAATGCCTTCTTAAGGCAATACAAGTATAACTTTGATATGGATCTCAATCACATGCAACTCAATAACTTATCTCAAGAGAAAGATGAGGCCTTCAAAGAATATGCGCAACAATAGAGAGAAATGGCCGCCCGAGTACTGTAACACCCTATTTCTACCTGGAAAATATAAAAAACCAGAGTTGTAAAATTTCCAACAAACAATGGAATACTACACTTTCAACTTATAACAACGCCATCTAATCGCATATATAATACATACATAACACTTAAATCATCAGATGAATAACTAACAATAATTTTAATCTTTAAAACGAAACAACTTTATTACTTCAAACAATATAATAGAATGTATGATGAATAATATATTAGAATCAGTTCATATAACAACCACCACTCATAACTTTTTAACAACATCCATTTCAACCAAGTCATCAACATAATATCACAACTAATTCATCATTATAACAAATCAAGATGCAACATTAAATGTGACTTGTTTTTACGCACATGCATGTGGTACCAATGGTGAAAAACTCCGAACTTAATAATCTGCCAATAAATAGAGGCATCAACAAGGCATAAGCCTTCAACTTAATATTTTGTCAATCCAGGCCAACTTGACGAGCATCAGCTCCAACTTGATATGCGGTGTATGCGATACAATATGAATGTAGCAACAACAACAACAAACAATAACTCAACATAAATCAACGTTGGCCATAAGCCTATAACATCAACAACAATTCAATATCAACCCAACATAATTAAACTTTGTCCGTAATCCTACAACATAATATCTGCCAAGAACTAGAGGCCTTTCAACAACATCGGTATATCCTGCAACTTCGCATTGTCAACAATATTGACATTACAACAACATAGTAAAGTTCAAAAATACAATCCAAACCCATTGTAATAACACTACATAATTATTAAGCTATATGTCTATATTCAGCTATTATACGTTCTATGCCGGTTCCTCTAATATTAGCCTTCTGTAACTATTATATATGCTAGTACTACTATCAACAATTTCTACTACTGCTAGTGCTACTAATTAATTCTCTACTGTGGTTTTATTGCTAATAGCTTTCTGTTACTATTTCATAGTTAACTCCTACTGTCATGAATTATCTTCGTTATTGTTTTACTGTTAATAGCTTACAACTTGGTTTTAGCTAATCAATACAGGCAACAGAACAAAATTCATCACTACACACAACTTCAACAATTAATAACAACCACATCACATCGACTTATATATATATATATATATATATATATATATATATATATATATATATATATATATATCAATACTATTATCGACCAAGTCCTATTAATTCACTTCTACTAAAATATTCTACTGATGAACCCTATTAATCAAAGTCTACTAAACATCTACTACTCTTATTTTCCATAAATTACTGCTACGAATGATTACCATTGCTACCATTTTTATTTAAAGAGGTTTTTCTGTTATTACTTTCCTACTACTACTGTTAAGGTCATCCTCCTAAATACTTACTAACTATATAATCCAATTCAATCATCTATTTCATTACTCTGCTATATAAGCCAATTCTATAATTTGTGTACTTAATCTTTGCTATTAATCAATTAATAGAATAAGGTAACAGACACCAGGAAACAGAGCAGGCAAAGGAAAACATAATACAGATGTTTAGCGTGTGCCCCTCGTCACCCAAGTGTGCCCTCCGACACAAAACAAAAAGGCCATGCTGCTCGCCATGGAGTTGTGCAGCTCGACACACTCCTCTCAATACCATGCTGGTCGGCATGCTCGTGTGCCCCTCGGCATAGAGTGTTTCTCACGCAGTTTCTTCACAGGCTTACTGATTCCAACACAGAATTCTCAAAATCTTCCTTCGATTAGTAGTATTTTCATAACAACATGATACAAGGAAATATTACATCGGCATAGCAACATAGCAACTATATCAACAATATTATAATTTCCAACAATAGATAGTTAATTCTGCAAACAATTCAGGAACATCCACCACATGATAACAACATGATAACAAATAATTTCAAAAACATCAACGACATATGTACAACAACATTACACCAACCCAATTCCTACATACTATTTATCATAATTCCCATTATAGAGTCAGAACCCCACCCTTACCTCAGATTAAAGATCGCTCTACAATTTTCCGATCGACCTAGCTTTGCCTCTTTTCCTTGTTCCTCTTCTTTGCCATTTCCTACGTTACTGCATCATACTTTCTTAATCTTTATAATTAACCTAATTTCTTATTATTATAACTAATCCTAATAATAATAATATTATTCCTAATGGGCTCAACTTACATACCCCACCTATTACTACTTATAACCATCAAAATAGGTCCAACTAATAATCTATACTTTATAATATTATTGCTAATATTAATCTACTAAAATAATCAACCAAATAACAACTTAGCAACATATAACAATGTTTCACACATTTCAACAAATAATTAAAAAATAATTCAACTAAATAATTAATTAAATTATCGGGCGTTACAACTCTCCCCCACTTAGAATATTTTCGTCCTCAAAAATATACTCGATACTACCACTCATAACACGGATTTCGCATCTCACCCTCGGATCTTCAAGTCGCGTTTGGCAACATTTTGACCACTACTTTCTCGATATAATAGTAACTCAACATGATTTAAATTAAATACACACATGCAAATCATTCAACACCTTCGTGACATAAGCGTTAATAACTTATCAACCACTTCAATAATATTTTGACATATCAACATTTAAAGTAGTAACAACCATAACACACTTATACTTGGATATACAACATCACATTATCATCTTAACAACATTTTCCACACCAAAACACATACACAATTTCATTCCTATATATATATATATATATATATATATATATATATATTCATATTATCAACAAAATATCAACAATTCTATTCATATTGTCGTATCACCCTTATAGTGACATCAATATAGCTAACATAATCATCTTCTTCATATTATGGAGTACTATCCATCATTTCCGCTAACCAACAATAACATTATTACAATGGAAACAAAATCATTATAACATCAACTTAACAGTATAACTTAACAAATATACACACAACTCGCCATCAACCAACAACCACGTTAATATCCTTATAAAATCACAAATATTTACGAGAAAACACAGTACCCTGGCACATCATCCCTATATCAATAATCCACCAAATCAAACATGTAGATTAAGACATATCATTACCATAGGCTTATGATATTTAGTCATTCACTTCTAACGAGTCGTACAAGCATAGCAACTGCACCACATCACGCTTTAGCTGCGCAACTTTGATCATCCATCTTAAGTTACCGTCCTCATTAAAATTTTCGTCAAATATAGGGTTTACAAGTTTCAATCTAGTTTCGGACTTTCTTTAACATCCACCATAAAATCGTTGTTCACTTGATATTCTCAATCTTTCACTTTGTGACGCTAGCTCGCATATAAACCCGCTACTCCGAATTGTTCAATATGTCTTAACTCTTTCCTAGCTACTCCTCTATTACTTCACACAAACTGGTGAGCGACTATCCTCACGATAAATCATCGATCACTTCACACACCATTAAGATAGCAAGACAAGTCTATACCATCCAACACGATCTTGTCTACTATCAACAAGAGATTAAGGGGGATCAGTTCCTCAATTTATCAATAGATAGACAACAACCATAATGGAGTATAAACCATCGTTACCCAACCATAATAGTGTTCCTTTGGAACTTTTACTCAGGTCACCTAAAGCACCATAATCCAATAATTTCCAATGAGGTTTACAAATACTCCCATAATTTCCCTCTTATCCGATCTTGTCGGTGAGACACCAATGCTCAACATATTACACGATCCACATTATACTCACTTAGTCTCACATGAAGGTTAAGTATTCTCCAACTCAAGAATTACTACTATACCAGTATATTACACATCGTCTCGTTCTAATTGAAATCTCAATAATGTCGTTCCACACTGTTTTGGTGATAGAACCTCCCCAATTCTTCTTTGACACATGCTACTACGTTGGCATCATAAACACGATTATAATTCCTCTTAAAAGCATCTTCCTTTAAAAGGACATCTTCATTATAATCATTGTTAATCATCATAAGATGCATCTTTATGAGCTTCTCCAATACTTTCACATCCTTTTTAATACTGAACATCTCATTTCTTAACTTATTCGCCAACAAAATATTATGCTTGAGCTCGTCTCGAACAACTGCAATAATAATCATTTATGACCAAAAAGTCTCTAGTTCCATAACCGACTTCAGATTCCCTCCATATAGGAATTCATCTACCATATTCGAAAACACTCTCATAAGATATAATATATTTCTATCTCCTCATAGGTTCAAACGGAACATCAATCTGATACTCAGAACACAATATATGAATTTCCGAAGTCATCCGAAAATGTGACCACCGATGTCATACAACGACATACTAATACACACCTTACAATAACATCAGAACATAATTTCTTTGTACCAGTACCAACACTTACCATTCTTGAAATCATACTCATGTCCTTGCATTTCTTACTCTGACTCGCGATTCAAAACATTCCAACAACTTCAACAACTTTTACAATCACTCATAAGGATACCACGACAAGGTCTACAGTAATCTGTCACTCTATCATCGTTCAGACGTCGACATCTTATGCAAGGGCTACCCAAACCGACAACTTCACAGTCCACCAGCAGCGCTGAAACACCGCAACTTTCTAAATTCGATCTTCTAAAAATTATCCTAGTTACTTAACAATCACCTTCAGAAACATCATGGATTTACACTCTACTCGTATATCAACAACCGTTACATTGCTCCTCATCCTTCAAAAAGTAAACATCAACAATGTATGATCATCCTCCCTTAAGACGCTCCAACTTGATTAACAAACAAAATCTCAAATCCATGTCACCTTCGGATTCGGTAAATAACAAAACTTCAACAATACTTGCACTAACGCCATACGGGACCAACATCTTACAACCGAAACATATTCGATAAGCAAAGCTTCTCCCCCACTCATCATCAAACCAACTCCTACATACAATTAATTTGAAAAAAGAAAACAAGTATCGACAGTGTGTCGCACACATTTCACATACTAAGAAACAACACATTGACAATATTTAACTGTCACGCTACTCTACAAACGCAACAACTTGGTCAGACGGACCGACCTGCTCTGATACCACTAATGTAACACCCCATTTTTACCCGGCGAATATATAAAATCATAGTTTTAAAACTTCCAACAAACAATGGAATGCTACACTTTCAACGTATAAAAACGACATCTAATTACATATAAAACAAATACATAACACTTAAATCATCGGATGAACATATAACAACAATTTTAATCTTTAAATTGAAACAACTTTATTACTTAAGCAGCGGAATCACAATTTTCAACTCATATGACATAACATCATTGTCCAACTGAAAACAACTTCAAAACAAAAAGTACTTAACGAAATCAACTTAAAATTCAACAACTGAAGTAATAACAACGATAAAGCAACAAGCGTTCATCCCCCCGAGTTTTACGTATCAGAGCAATGACACTGACGAGAAGGAACTTCAGGGAAGTAACTCATCTTTATTTGAGTAATCAACTCAGGGGGAAACTCTCTTAAGCTTTTTGTTCTATATTTTTTATTGAAAATCCTAGTTTTTGTCATCATCAAAAAGGGGGACATTGTTAGAACATAGTTTGATTCTACAACCCTTAATTAGAGTTTTGATGATAACAAACACAAAGAAAAAATATTCACTCTAAATTTGTGTTGTTTTTTATACAGAAGTTCTGACTGAAACAACATCAGAAGTTAAGCCACAAAAGCTTTCAAGCTGAGCTAATCATAATGTTTTGAAGAATGATGATCAGAATTTGTGCTAAAGTAAAAGATACTTTGATTCTTAACAGAAGTCTAATGCGCCAACAAATCCTCATATCTCTGAGTCATCAAAGTTCTGAAGTAAAGCATCATGCAAGATTTCCAAGTTTTGAAGCGTTACTTTTCAATTAAGACAATGTCATATGCAACGACTTCATTCAGGCAAGAATCTTCTCAGTATGGAAAGTGCATTGAGTGTCCATTATCACGTTTTATTTTAGACAGATATCCACGCCTATATAAACAAGCTCAAAGGACAACTTGTTTACGATTTTTACCAACGACTGTATATATATCTCAAAAAGCTGCAAATATTCATATTCTTTCATATACTCAAATTGTGTAATACATCACAGTAGTGATACAATTTTTGTAACAAAAAACATATAGTATACAGTTAATTTTTCTTTGATTAAGATATTGTTCCTTGAGATAAACTGGGTTGTGGTCCTACTCAATAAGACTTTGGCAATTGTCAAAGTAGTTTTGTAATCTGTTTGATTAGTGGATTAAGTCCTCAGTGGAGAGAGGCGAAATCACCTTGGCGGGTGGACTAGAGTAGTTTGAGATCAAGTGAACCAAGATAAATATCTTGAGTCTATTGCATTTGATTTTTAAGTTACAATTCACCCCCCCCTCTTGTGTTTTTCACTTCTTCAGTATTGGGGCAGTGCTGACTTCTCCAAAGAACTTTCATAAACCTTATACTGCATGGTTATGTTTTGACTATACCAATAATGTAGCTGAAATCGAAGATTGTATCTTGGTTATGGAAGATGCTATTGATCTAAGGATTAAACACCTCAAAGTATATGGAGACTCAATTTTAGTCATATACCAAGTCAACAACGAATGTGACACTTGACATCGCAAATTGATTCCATATCGAGATCATGTTTTGAAGTTAGCTACGGATTTCACTGAGATTACTTTTACTTACATTATGTAAGAATAAAATCAGATGGCAAACGCCTCGGTAACTTTGTCAGCCATTCTTAAAGTAACTTGGCCAAATTATAAACCCCGTATCACGATCAGACATTTTGAAGAACCTGAAATTGTCTTGCCATTGAAGAAGGGACAAATAACAAACCTTGGTTCTATGACATCAAGATGTATTTGGAGAAACAAGAATATCCAGAAATGGCCTCAATAATTAACAAGCAAACTCTACGAAAGATAGCTGCGAAGTTCTTTTTAATTGGTGATGTATTGTACAAAAGAAACTACGATATGGTGTTACTCAGGTGCATGGAGAAACAAGAAGCAGATACGCTTATGAGAGAGATCCATGAAGGAACCTTTGGGACTCATACAAATAGACATGCCATTGCTAGGAAAATCTTAAGAGCAGGTTATTATTGGTTGACGTTGGAAGTAGACTACTACCATTATACAAAGACATTACACAAATGTCAAATTTACGCTCACAAAATGCACGTTCCACTAACTCCTCTGAATGTCCTGAGTTCACCTTGATCATTCTAAATATGGGAAATTGATATGATAGGGATGGTCGAACCGAAGGCTTCTAATGGACACCGATTTATACTAGTCACCATTGATTATTTCACTAAGTGGGTAGAAGATGTGTCCTATGCAAATATGACAAGACAAGTGGTTACTGTGTTTATCAAACAAAACAGTATATGTAGATATGGGGTTCCTAGTAGATTTATTACAAACAATGGGTCCAACTTGAACAACAAAATGATGAAGGAGTTATGCGATGATTTCAAAATGGCGAAGACATATAAAGATTGGCACGAAATGCTTCCCTTTGGTCTACATGGCTATCGTACCTCGGTGCGTACTTAAATAGGTGCAATTCCTTTCTCTCTTGTTTATGGCATGGAGGTTGTACTCCCTATTAAAGTGGAGATTCCATCACTGTGAGTTCTAATGGAAACCAAGCTTGAAGAATCCGAGTGGGTTCAGGAATGACTTGATTAGTTCAACCTTATTGAAGAAAAATGCTTAACGGATCTGTGCCATGTACAGTTGTACCAAAAGTAGATGAAGAAGGCATTCAATAAAAAGGTTTGTCCTCGAGTGTTCAAATAAAGGGATTTAGTACTCAAGAAGATTCTGATACCTCACCTATATTCACGTGGTAAATGGACACCTAACTACAAAGGTCCATATGTGGTTAAAACGACATTTTCAGGGGGAGGCCATATCCTCACAAAAATGGATGGGGAAGAACTACCACACCCTACGAACACCGACATAGTAAAAAATACTACGTAGAAAAGGCCCGCTAAGTCGAAACACTAAATGGGAGAATTAGGAAAAAAAGGGCATCCTAGTGGATTGAAAACCCTAAAGGGAGAACCAGGCAAAAATTATGGACATACAAACAAAAATAATTATACCGGTGGATTGAAAACCCGAAAGGGCGGTCTAGGAAAAAGTTAGGGACTATGAAAGAGAATTCATTACCACGACTATGAAAGAGAACGATCGATCTAAATCATCTGACTCATAAGCAAAGGAAATTGGAGTTATCAAAGGGCATTGGAGAAATAACAATATCAATTATCATTTTCATTGCCATTTTCATTGCCATTTTCATACTTTGTTAAACTTTCTATAATTACATCTTTTTAGGAATTTCATCTTGTACTATCGCCTACTCAAGGCACTTTCAATAATAAAACAATCTATTTTTCAAATTCAATTTCAATTGTGTTTTTCCTTTTTCCATTTGTTTGCAAAATACTATGATTACTTCTTGTAAAACACTGCGTCAAAATTATTTTAGGGGATTTGATAAAACAAATAAAAGCATTTGATAAAACATAAAATTACATTTTTGTCAGAAAAATGTCAAAAGAAAATCCACGTCTACGTATATGCCCACGCATGCGCCTGCGATACAGCTACCACTATCAAATTGAATCTATTCAATTCTACATATCAAATTCAAATCAACTCGGAGACACCACAATGAAACGACAAACAATGTCAGAGGGTTAGTGACTTAGGAAGAAGCCAATGGTTTAAAAGGAAGAAAATAACAAAAAACATTTACAAAGCACTTGGTGTATATATATACGAGACATTTGGTGCATATACAAAATAACACATTTTGGGTATCATATCGATTTAGGGCATTGTGTATATACATTGTGCATTGCATTTTCAAAAGCTGCTTAAGCCAATAATATTGCGACATATCTTGGGGCTTATTGTGAATTAGCTTATCTGCGTAAGACAAACAAATACCTCAGTTCAGAATAGACACAATCGGTATACTAGGATTTATATCTTTGTTTTAGTTATCTAAGATTCAGTTATCAAAACACTTTCTCAAAATCCGCATTATCTATCCTCTAGGATGTGATAGATATGCAAATCTGTGATATAGCTTACTATGTTAGTCTCGAAGCTTTAGTAAGTTATCTATTTTCAAACTCGTGTTATCCACCCCCTAGGTTGTGGTAGGTACGCGATAATCTGTGATGTAGTTCAATGTGTCAGTCTCCAAGCAACAATGAATCATCAAGTCTGTGATATTTATCCTATAGGTTGCGATAGATAAACAAGTCTATGTTATACCTTACTATGTTAGTATTGAAGCATTAGTAATATTCTTTCAAACCTGTATAATTTACTCCCTAGGTTGTAGTAGATATACGAAATCTGTGATATAACTTGTTGTGTTAATCTCGAAGCAGCATGAAGTTATCTAGTTTTTGCAATATAGTTCATTGTGTTAGTCTCCGAGAAACAATGAGTTATGAACTTTGTGTTATTTATCCCCTAGACCGTGATGAGTAGGCAAAATCAACTTTGTAGCTTACTATGTTAGTCTCGAAGCGTTAGAGAGTTAATTTACAACCTTATGATATTCATCCCCTAGGTTGCGGTAAATACATAAAATTTACAACTACTTTTACTAGGTGCTGACGGGTCATCCGCATTGTCATATCTACGTCAATTATTATTTTGTAGATGTTCATTGGTGTTCGAGATTTGTTGTTTTTCTGAAATTTGATTTGAATTGGGGTTTTTCTGAGTTTTGGTTTAGGGCTAGGGTAAAACACTTTAGGGTTTTGTGATTTGGGTTAGGGTTAGGTAAAACATGTTAGGTTTTGGTGATTGGGTTAGGGTTAAAGAAGTAAGTTTAGGGTTCTTGGGGTTTGGATGAAGATTGTTTAGGGTTAGGTTTGACCTTCATAGGGTTCTTGTGAACCCAGAAGAAGATATGAAGGTTTATGGGATTTTTGTTGAAGATCATATGAATTTTTAAAGATCTAGATTATTGTATAAGTTTGGATACTGGTGATTGATGAAGATGATGATTCCCTGGAGCAGTCACCGACATAAGTGATTTCTGAACGGTGGCGCCCAGAGTGGAGGCGATTTTCGATCGCCGGAATTCTAGAGAGAAGGCCGAGCCTCTCTATCTAGAAAATTATAAAGGGTTTGGGTTATTGGTGGAGAGAGAGAAAAAGAAGAGAAAAATGAGACGGAGGCCCTGCGTTTCATTTTTATAATACTTCCTCCTTCTTCAGATGCATGCTAGGTGGCTCCTTGAGAGTCCTTGATAAGGTGATTGTTGACCAGTCACCTGTGATTTTCTCACCATACTCCCTCGGTCAACGTTAGATCTAAGACCTCTGTTTAACACACTCTAGATAAATGGTCTAGGCACAATGCTTGTTGGCCATTTGATCTAAGTCAACGTGCCAGACTTATTATCCTCAACATAACGCGTGCACCCTCCCTCATGCTATCCAAACGAACCCATAGTTTATTTGAGCTCTCATACAAAGGTCCTGGGCTCAAGCCAAACGCTATTCCAACCCGTTGATTACTAATCCAAGTAAAAAATACACAGCCTACGCCTTGTGGGCTCAGAATTTGTTTTGGGCTTGAACTCTTCATATTTGCACCCCCTTGACTAATTAATGCACCTCCTTCTTTAAATAATTAATTAATTTAATTTAGTAATATTTTTTGTTTATTTATTTCATTTATGATATATCTCATATCATTTTTTTTATTTGCATTAAAATCTTTTGGCATTTATCATAAAATCATGAATAAATAAATATTGGATTAATATTAAAAATATTTAATATATTTTTAATAATAAGAAAATAAATTTTTATTGATTATTTTCTAAAAGTACTAACCATATTTTCTTTCAATTTTACACATATTTTTAGCATTCAAATTTATCCTTTTTTTTCAAGTTGCATCATAAATTCAAAGACAGCTAACCCATTAAACCTAACATTGTTTCTACTAATTTAATTTCAAATTTAACTTTTATTTCAAAAAAGGATTGTGGATATATTTTTTATTAAGTGCAAATTGCGCCTATGACTACACTATTTTCAAACCCAGACAAGGTTCTGTAAGAACAAGATTTGGTTCTACAATATTATCTCTGAGTTTTGATGATAACAAATGAGTATGTTTGCATGAATAATTTTGATACTCTAATGTTTGTTATTGTTGAGTACTTAATAAATAGGTTCTGCTTCTGATGGATGGTGTGGCCAAGACATTAGAAAAGAATTAGTTCTGCTTGTACGCTACACAAGTACTGTTGAATAGTAGCAAGACACTCCAGAAGGTTCTAAAGTGTAAGCCCTGATATTTGTCTAAAGAAAATAGTTAGAAGATCTGAAAACAAAAATTTCTACTTACGTCCAGATGCTGAAGACTCAAACTTCTAAAGACAACATGCTCTAAGGTAACTGTCAGAAGATCTGAAGACAGAAGTTGTCACTTAAGTCCAGATGCTAAAGACTCACGTTCCTAAAAGACACTGTGTAGAAACAAAGTTAGAAGATCTGAACATAAATTTTATACTGAAGTCTAGATTCTAAAAACTTAGTTTATAAAAGACAACTTGTTCAAAAAAAAAGTTAGAAGATCTAAAGACAAAGTTTCTAATGAAGTCCATATGCTAAAAACTTAGTTTCTAAAAAAAACTTGTTTCAAAGAAGACAAAGTTTAAAGATCTAAAGACAATGTTTCTAACCGAAGTCCAGATGCTGGAGACTTTGTATTTCTAATAACAAAGTTCTAAAGAGAAGGATTCTTAAAGAACCAAGTGCTAATGATTCTAAAGACATAAGGTTTGAATATTCCAAAGACTTGAATTTCTAAATGTCTGAGGTTATCTACAACAGGTTATCAAGACCATCTGATAAAGACTCTAAAGACGCATCTCTTAAGACTCTGAAGACTTGAAACTCTTTTGATCCAAAGGTTCTCTACAACGGGTTCTGACGACCAAGTGTTGAAGACTCTGAAGACGCAATTTTGAAGACTCTGAAGACTTAAAGTTCTGAAGACCTTATGTTATGTTCCCTCTTCTAACCTCATTCTCGCAGAAGCCTTTGAAGTGCAGAAGGAAAGAATATAACGGTAACATGGTACAATAGTTCACAGTACGAAAAAGCTTTATACCACTACCTCTCCACCAACTTAAAGTGTGGAAGAGATAAGGACGTTGCCATACAACTTGTAACAAATCTTTTTCAAATAGCCAACGAATCTATTTTTCTTGGCTATATAAGAAAAGAATCATATGTTTAAATATGTTGATGAGCTTGCTGCAGGTTGGTTGGCTGGATTCTCAAAGCTGCAAGTTGCAAGTCTCAAGTTGTTGATGTTCAATGTTTAAAAGGAAAGCTGTCATTATAAGAACACAACCAAAAAGCTATCATCCACTATAACAACAACAAGAATTCTACAAGATGTTATTCAAATTATCAATCATATACATCTTAGCAGAATGATGAAAAGCAAGGAGTTGTTGCTCATATCTTTCTCAATGACGAAAGAAGATGAAGAATTCTAAAACTATCAATCATATACAACTTTACAAAATTATGAAGAAGCAAGTAGTTGTTGCTCATAGCTTGCTCAACAAATAAGATGAAGACAAGAAGACTACAAGATGCTGCACTTAACTTAGATTATATTCATCTTTGTAGAAATATTAAAACACAAGAGTTGTTGCTCAGATTGTGTTATTTCTTAAGATCTTTATGTAAATTGTTTGTACATAAAAGTTGTTTCTCAGAATTGTGTTAAACAATATGTACTTAAATTAGGAGTAATGTGCATGATAAGAAGCATTCATGTAATCTCCAGAAAAACAATTATGTTTAGAATTGGTCGGTTCCTCAAGTGATCGAGTGAAGATCATAAGACTTAAGAAGAATTTGGTTGCAGCCATCGTAGATGAAATCCTGGTAGTGGATTCTATTGGATCAATGGTAGTCATATCTTAAAGGGGACTGTTTGAAGGTCAGCCTTCTGGGATCATTGATCGATATCATTAGAAGGAAATCCTGGTAGGAGATTCTAGTGAATCAGATCCTATTGGGTCAATGAACATGATATCCAGTTTGGATCCCTTAACGCATCATTGGATGTTAGTCATCGGTGGTTGCCCGTGTGATTGTAATCAAATTGATTATAGTGGATTAAGTCCTTGAGATCAAGGCGAAATCACCTCAGGAGGGTGGACTAGAGTAGCTCGGGGTTTCTCAAGTGAACAAGGATATATTGCGTGTTCTTTACTTTTTATTATGCTTTAGAGTTTATGTTTTTTAAACTTAATTAGAAGCACTACTTAGAAGTAACAATCAGAAGAATTGTTCAACGAATAATGCTTAGAAGTTAAAGTTTTCAAAGAAAGGAAAATCCAATTCAACCCCCCCCCCCCTTTCTTGTTTTTTCTTCACACCTTAAGGTTCAAGGATAATCTCAAACATTTCCACAATCCATATAAAGACTAACCAAACATATTCAAACTATGAAATTGGACTCTGATTCTTCATAAGGAGATACATAGGCTCGCTGTTAAAACCAAGGCGATTTCACTACTAAAAAATTAAATCCTTTTCTCAACATATAGAAATATTAACTATCAAAGTCCCCATTTTACCCTTAAACCTAACACCTCCCCTCATCTAATTTACTTACAAATTTAGAATCCTTGTACAAACTAGGGTTACCTCTTATTATCCCATCCTTAGGATAAAAATTATTGGTGGCAACATTCAATTTTTGCCGATTATGACACTTGCCTGTGTTGCTCAAGTCATATCAGATGTATTAATATGTCATAGGGAATCTGAAGTGTGACATACCAGAATTTCAATTGGTATCAGAGTAGGCATCCTGTTCTGTTCTGGGTGAGATCCTGGGATGATACTTTCTGTTTTACAAGCAAGGAAGGAACGTATCTACTGAAAAGTTGTTTGAACTTGGATAGTTTATATTTTTGTTTGAATGGTCCCATTAAGTGGAGGATGGACTATTCGTGATAGGGTGTGTATTGGACCTGTCTGTTATTGTCAGTCGTGTAGTTTTGGTGGTGAGCTACTTTGTGGTTTGATTTATTTTCAAACCAATGTTGACCTGTTGCACCTTGAGTGTGGTGTTTTTATGCAAGGGTTATTAATTTTTTCCTAGAGGGTGTTGAGGAGTTTTCTTATTTGTGCTCCGCTTCATATGTATCTGATGGAAAACTCTTAGTGGTTTTTTGAGTTTCTGTTGTCGGGGCTATAGCCATCTTTTCTTCTCTGAAGGTGTATCCCATGGCGTGTGATACTTAGAGGACAACTTCAACCAAATTTATAAATTTGTAAAAGATACTTGAGGTTCATTTCAAGTCCACTCATAAAGGAACTTTTGAATGAGTTTGTTGAAAATAGATTTGAAGAAAGAAAAAAGGATCTCTTGGTGTGTTCCCTATAATGATGTCCTACCAGATGTTAGAACATCACATCAGAATTGTGCAGAATTCTGTTGCTTAAAGGGATGGGACACTACAAGAAAAATGATAGATTGGGACGGTTATTTTGGCTGATTACGACGGTTAAAACCGTCGCAATTTACAATCTACGACGGTAGAAGTACCGTCGCAGAATCGTGCGTCCCCAGCCTATTTCGCGACGGTTGCAAAAACTGTCACGCACAACAGATAGCGACGGTTATATACCGTCATGAATTTGACTTTATTTTTTGTTTTTGTTGTTGTTTGCGACGGTTATTCTACCGCCGTAGGTTAGAAATTGCGGCGGTTTTAACCGTCGTAATCTGATTCATAAATTTCAAATAATATTTTTATTTAAATTATTATTTAGTAAAATAATTTTAAATATAATATTATTTTACTATAATATTTTACTATTATATTTAAATTATTATTTACTTTAATATTTTTTTATTTATAGTATTTTTATTTTATTTTCTATCACTTTTCAACATAATAAAGTTAATTACAATAAAAACATTTAATATCAAATAATCATCAATAATATCAAAAAAATGTGATCAAAGGTAAAAAGAAGTGCAAATTTTACCAATAAACAAGAAAAATTCAAATATCATCAAAGGCCAAATTTCATTTTAATATTTACATTGGTTTGCTACAACTTGAGAGAATTACAAAAAATGTTACAATATTCTACAAACTTGGTAAATATAGACGATAGAAATGTCTTCATTAGTGCTTGTAAATTCCTGGATTTTAGGAATCAGATTTAAACCTAGACCTTTCTCGACTAAGCTCATTGTGAGAGCTTCAAAAACTTGGTTGATGTCTACTTGCACCATCAGTCTTCTCTATGCCCTTGTGCGAGCTAAATCAATGCCTTCCATTACTCACCAAAGCTCAGCTACAACACTACTACATTTTCCATCACAGTAATCACACAAATTATCTGGAAGATTCAAGTGGTTTAGATATTGGTTGGTTTTGATTCCATTATGATATATCATCCACACAAAAACCCTTATTCTTTTAGTAACACTCAGATTCCAAATGCCTTTCCAATGATCCTCTATATCCTTGTTCTTGGTGGAGGTATTACAAGCATTATATCCAAAAACTTCCGACTGAACATGTTCCTTAAATGGCTTCAATTCCAATTTCCATCATCATTAATTAAGTCTGCAATTGTTGTATTCACATTATCTCCAATAGGCTAATTGATGAGATCTTGGAGTCTGATTCCAGGCCCGATTTAAGAATCTTCCCAAGCCCTGATATCTCCCATTATAAGATCACACAACTTGCTTGGAATGCCAACCTCAACTAGGACCTTATCCATAAAAATCTAACTGATCATGTCATATGCCTTAGCTAAATCTACTTTGATGGCAAAAAAGCTCTTCTTGCTTTAAGCTTGTGCATACTATGGAGAATCTCTTGAGTCACCATTATATTATCATGAATATTCCTCCTAGGAATATAACCTGTTTGATTCAGATAAACAAATCTATCCATACAACTGTTCAATATGTTTATAATGATTTTGCTAAAAACTTTATATATAGAGTTACAAAGGGATATTGGCCTGAAGTGATGAACATATTGAGGGTTATCTACTTTAGGTATTAGGAAAAGATCTGAGCTATTTACCTCTGATATGTTAGCTGACTTGATGCATAACTCCTTGATGAAGGTACACACACTACCACCTACCAAATTTCAAGAGTTTTGATAAAAGCCTACACGGTATCCATCTGGACTTGGAGATTTCCAAGGAGCCATGTCATAAACATCATTCTTTATTTTCTCTTTCAACTCTTCATTCAACTGATCTAATATGCTTTCTTCCATGCTTGGAAAGCCACACTTGGTGTGTATCCAACCTGTAGTATCCACATCAGTTGTGTATAAGTTGAGGTAATTGTCCTTAAACATCTTCTTAATAGTGTCTTTGATTGCCTGCATGAGAATGTGATCATTTAAATGGAAACAACAGTTTGCCTTTGATTGCACAGTTTATATTGTGCTTCAAACTTTATTCAGAAAACCACATCAAAAAGGAAATTAGTGAATAACATCAGTTAACATACCCCGATTTCTGTCACAAACCGGCATGATGAACACCTGACCTGTGAAGCGCCATATGGATACATTAGCAATAGCGTACAACTCCCACACTTAACTTGCCCGACCTGATCAGCTGCAGGGAAGAAATGACCTATGATATAAATAGATTGCCACACAAAACGATAATGCATGCCGTATCATGTTTTTTACACAAGATTATTTGCAGCAGCAAGCACGCAACTACCAATAGCAGGACTGTTCTTCCCATCATGAAATTGTTTATGAAAGTATTTAATCAACCAGGTGCATAAAAGCTGAACTTAAAGTGCAAAGTTTCACAGAAAATACACGTTCAAGATAAAAAGAAGCAAAGAGAAAGTAAACTCGCCTTCAAACACAATGTTGACCGTTTGACAGCATGAACATTTGACATGTTTGGCACCTGATGGATACGAAAGCAGACGTCTACAAGAACCACAAACCATTTGAGCAAAACCTGTTAACACATATTTTCTAGTCAAACTCAACAAATTAATACCCAATTCCGTCCCTTGTCAATTGCAGATTGTTAAAATTCCTCTTTGCAATAGTGCTATAGCACTACTATAACCGCCACATGACAACATTTTGTACTAAATACCGTATCTCAAAACAATGGAGGCCGCGATTTGACAACATTCGTTAAAATTTACTTGTCCAATCATTGAAGAACAAAGACTAGAAATAAAACAATGATCGTGCAGTAGGTGATTAATAACAGTGCATAATTTAGAAAAATACAAATTATATAGTAAAATCCATTAGGGTATCTTTGAATATTGAAAGAGAGTGAAGGGAATAGAAAAACAACAAATTCCAAGCAAAACAAGCATAGCAAAAGTGATTTTACCTAGAAAAGTACTCATTTCCTTTAGTAGACTCTGAATCTTCTGTTCTGGAAAAGTGCAGATCATTGACAATATAAGATCATAAGATTCAGTTATTGGATCATGCTTTTGGTAAAGCTAAATCTAAGTTTGTAAGCAAGTCTAAAGCAATTAGAGATATAAAAGGAAGATAGTCACTATACCTCATCATCAAGGAAGACCAACCTCTAAATCCTGCAGAAACAAGATGATTAATGGTGACATTTTGGTACGTTTCAGGTTCTCTTGATACCAAAATTATAGGCCACCCATCAGTTTGAAGGTTCATGTATAATCTTAAAACAAACATGAGCTTTACATGTTTTGCCTCTTTGACACAGTTGCTAATGCCGTCCCTATGAAACCTGCACCAAAATAATGAAGAATGCCATCAAGTTGGTGGAACTACAAATAATGCTATGAAGTAGCCAGAATTATGCAAGTTAGTGCAACAAGTCACTAATATGTTATCACCTCTGATACGAATTTGGAGGAACAATATCATCTATATCCAACAACACCACATCCAAACCATTGTCTGAAGGTCTCAGATTCTTGAAGTAATCATCGATCATAGACACAATTAAATTCAACTCTTTGGCATAATGCCCTCCTTTGATATAATGTATAGTCAGATCTCTACATATGTTTGGAAGATCATATCTCTCTAACCTATTGATCTCAGCATGCAGAGAATACACCCTGCAATAACTGTAGTAATTATTCATATTCACAAGTTCAATAACTCCAGTACTTTTACTTTGACATGATTGCAGCATAATCACCAAAGAAACCAGCCAAGTAATAAGTAAAACTCCAAGAGTGACAAGGGAAACAACGAAAATTGTTGCTGTAAAAGATGACATGTAGAATCCTGAATCTAGACCATAATGGCTAGATGTATCTGTGAAGACAAAAAGAAAAAAAGTTACTACTTGAAAGTGCTATTAATAGCAGTGTTTTAAAAACCTAACTAGACGGATTAAACCGTGAACCGTCATGGCATACCGGAATTCCAAGCAAAACAAGCATAGCAAAAGTGATTTTACCTTATAGACAGCAAACATAAAAGTAGCACCGCAACAGAGCCTACAAAACGCAGATATGGTTAAACTCTAAGCCCATTCAACCACAATGTTCATGGGATTTTGGCATTCATAATCAGAAATACATGCCAACTGGTTCTTCTCATTAGGTAACTCATAAACTAGGTGACTTGATAGTTCCTTATATTCTTTGGGATAATTATGAGAATCTGAAGCAAGGTATTTTGATCTTGAGGTTGGTTTAGGAGAGAGCATGACAAAATATGTATGTAGGTTCTTATCATGTTTGAGTGAGGGTGTCTATTCTGGTGAATTTACAGATTGAGGTGGGGTGAGTTTTAGAGACATTCTCATCATACATGAGTTGGAAGAATCTAAGACATTATTAGAGACAAGGTTCATAGGTATACCTGTGTCATTAACTTTTTCAACTTTTGGTGCAACATGTTCTTCTTCAATAATGGTTTCAAGGGCATGAGAAACAACTTCTTCTGACATGAGAACAACTTCAGCATCTGAAATTCCCTCAACATCCTTCAGCACAACTTTTGCTATAGTTTTCCCTTCCACTCACTTCTAAAGAGCATAAAAATGAAAGGATTATAACCAAAACCAACTCTTTTTCTACAACAATATTACAAATCAATTACAAACAAAATCCAAAATTATACAGAAAACTAAATCAAATCTTTCTTTTTACAATCCAGCCCAGAAATATAATTAACAGAACCAAATCATATAATATTAAATCCAAACTCAGGAAATAATACAGAATCTTCATCCAATTCAATCTCTATTACATAAATCCATATATTACAACAAATCAAAATCAATTACAGTAGTGAATCAAATCCCTAATTGGTTCTAAAATCTCTAATTTGTGCTAATCCAATTTGTAACAGCAAATTGATCTAAAACCATAAAATCTAAAGCCTATAAATACAGAAGAAGAATTAACAGAGGGGGGACTGAAGACAGAAAGGGGTCGATTACAATGAAGAAGAAAATCGAAAAAACGGACGAGAATACAGAGACAGAGGGAGAGAAAACAGAGAACTTGAAGAACGCGAAGAAGGAGATACCAGCGTTGTCGTTGAAGACGAAAAGAGAAAGAGCAATTAGGATTTAAACATCTAAAACCCTAATTGCTAATCACCGTAGCTTCGCCGCCGCTATTCCATTCGAACTCGCCAGAATCTACAAAGCAAGAGAGAAAGAAGATCAGAACAAATCGGACAGAAAGTCATAAAGCAATCGCGAAAGGGGTAAGATCTTTAGCTTTTTGTTTGTTTTTGGTGGTTGGGTTTTGATTGAGAGAGAACTGGGTTTGAAGGTTGGGGGGTGAGAGGCTGCGCGGGAGAGAGATGAAGGGTTCACTGTAAAAATAAAATTGTAACAAGAATAATGAAATGAATAAGAGCTTTTTAAGAGCTTTTTAACTTTTTTACGGCGACGGGTGTTTTACCGTCGTGCCCATGAGAATTTTTAAAGGTTTTGGGTGCGACGGTTGTTTTACCGTCGTGAAATGAATTTTAGGACGGATAATTTTACCGTCGTGAAAGGTTTAAAGGTGCGACGGGTGCTTTACCGTCGTGATATGCCTTTTAGGACGGTTAATTTTACCGTCGTGACTAGTTGTTGGTGAAAAATCAATGTTAAAAGTGTTAAATGGGGGCCGACGGTTGTTTTACCGTCGTAATAATAATATTATGATGGTTAAATATACCGTCGCAAAATAAATGTTAGGGACGGTTGGTGTCAACTGTCGTAAACACTGTCTCTATATGTCAATTACGACAGTTATCACATAACTGTCGCAATTTTTGTGTCGTTAAACACTAATTTTCTTGTAGTGGGATATCATATGCTTTGGATGCTAAACAAATGTGTTTTGATCATATATGTTTGGAACCTTCTCCTGATCTGGAAGAGGAGGCGTCTGGATTGGGTGTCTAAGATATTTCTGGCACATAAACATGGCTTAGATAAGTGTGTTGATCAAGGTATGATCATCATGTTACTTACTCTCGAGGTTAGTTTATTTCTAGTTAAGTAAGAAGGAATGAAGAAGTTGTGCCCTAAGGTCTAATGAAGATTTGTTACCTCAAGCAGGATCCTTGTTGTTGTACCCCAAAATTTTCACTCTCTTTACTCAAGATATTCCTCACAAAGATCTTCAATGTTTCAAGCTTACACAAGTATTGACTAGGTCAAGCCATCTCCTCAATACTGATACTTCAAATTAGGGTTTGAATTTGCACAAGGAAAATTGGACTTCTAATACTCCAAATTACTTTCATGGATCATTATGGACTCTCAAGATTACTCATGTCAAGTTTCAAGTCTTGGATCACAAAATTGCTTAATCAATTGATCATATGACCTAAAATCAATTGTATTGGGTAAAAGTCAATTGTGGTCAATCTACAGTCAAACTTTAAGATTTTGGACCAATATCAACATTTTGAAGTCATATGTATCAATTGATCAAGTTTGGATCACAATTCCCCAAGAAAATTGTTCAAATCACCAAAAGGGAAAAATGATCAAAATTAGGGTTTTGACTGTATTTGACTGGTGAAGGGTTTTTGACCTAATGCATGACCTAATGGCCTGAAGCACAATCTTAGTGATTCAAATACAACATGTTGACCTAATTTCATGGCTCAAAACATTTCTCAAGATCAATTGATTGATAGTTGAAATTCAGTCAATTGATGAAAAGTCAACTGATACACCAAAAGTCAAACTTTGACTTTTTTGTCAAAATTGAGTTTCAAAGATCACATTTCATCAAGAAATTAAAAAATATGTAACTTGATCAACAAGACATCAAGAAATTCAAAAGGCATTTTGAAAGGTCAAAGTTTTCAAGACATAGAAAATTTTCTAAGTGTTTTTAAGCCTTATTTTTTCATGACTTCATGCCAAATTTTCACTAAAATGCAAGATGATTCAAAGAAAACTTCCAACATGAAAGTTGTAGATCTGGATGAGATCTACAACTTTTATTTAGTGATCAAGTTCTAGAAGTTCTTATATTTTGAGTTATGAATTCACAAAGTCATGCACGTTTTTCTTAAACTTTGAATAAATATGATCTTTGAACCATTGTATGAAACTTTGATTATGCTCTCGTACAATCCAATTTTAATTTCTATTCGGATTTAAACCCCGGAGTACATCCTTGTGCATTTCAACATACGGCTCAACCTCATTGTCATTGTGTAGAACATATAAATACACTTGATCCCGTTCAACCCTTGATATTGTCACAATTTTATTTCCGATTAAATTTATTCCTTCCTTCCTCCCTAAAATATGAGATTTAGGTAGTCCAATAGATTTAGTATTAGCCAAATATTCAGTACAAAAACTCAACCACTTATTCAACAATGTATTGCTCAACCATACAACCTTTTGGCCGACTTTGATTTTTCACGTACCCTTTTAATATTTTCATATAACGCTCAACATGGTACATCCATCTCATATAAGCTGGTCCACACAATTGTGTCTCTTTCACATGATAAACAACAAGATGTACCATAATGTCAAAAAATGAGGGAGGAAAATATATTTCAAGCTCACACAAAGTAATAACTATTTCTTTTTGCAATATTGGTAAGATCTCAGGATCGATCACCTTACTACAAATTGACCGGAAGAAAAAACACAATTTAGTTATGACGCTTCTTACTTTTTCTGGCAAAATAGAACATATACCTATTGGTATAAAATTCTCCATTATAACATGCAAATCATGTGTCTTTAAACTCTTTAACTTGAGGTCTTTCATAGACACAAGTCTTCTAATATCTGAAGAGTAACCTTCTAGAACTTTAACTTCACTTAGAAACTTACACAATATTTTTTTCTCCTTTCTAGATAAAGTATAAGCAGCAGGCGACATATATGTTCATGTTCCTTTCTTCATGGGTCCTAATTCAGTTCTAATTCCCATCTCTATCAAGTCCTTTCTTGATTTAAGGCCATCCTTAGACTTTCTTTGTATATTGAGTAACATACCAATAACACTTTCAAATACATTTTTTTCAATATGCATAACATCAAGAAAATGTCTTACATACAATGACTTCCAATACGATAATTAAAAAAAAATTGACCTCTTCTTCCACCCACTTTTGACAAGCGTATTTGCAAAAGGCTTGCCAAACTGAGTACTCATATCTTTCACCTTCTCAAAAAATTGGTCACCTGTCAACATAGGTAGAGCTCTATCATGTTATGGATTTCCATTGAATGCCTTTCTCCACCCACGGTAGTGATGATTAGAATTTAAGTATCTACGATGACCGAGAAATACATTCTTTTTACAAAATTCTAATCGCTTCCAATTTGTGTGTTCTTCACAAACAGGACACGCTTTTTGACCTTTAATTCTATACCCTGATAGATTTCCGTATGCCGGAAAATCATTAATTGTGCCAAACAACATCGCTCTCAAATTGAAACTCTCTTTCCAATATCCATCAGACACCTCCACACCGTTCTCCCAGAAAATCTTTAAATCTTCGATTAACGGTGTCAAGTATACGTCTATGTCATTCACTGGTTGTTTAGGTCCAGAAATTAACATAGATAACATCATGTAGTTGCGCTTCATACATAGCCATGGAGGTAGGTTATAAATCATTATAATCACAGGCCATGTAGAATGTAAGATACTTTAAAGACCATGCAGGTTCATTCCATCTGTAGATAATGCTAAGAAAAGGTTTATTGCTTCTCCTTAAAAATCAGGATAATCATTATCAATTTTTGACCACTGTGGTGAATCTTCCAGATGTCGAAACTTTCCATCAATAATTCTTTCATCTACATGCCAAGTCAAGTGTCTTGCATCAGTTTCACCACGAAACATGCGTCTAAATCTCATAATTATTGGAAAATACCATAAGACTTTTGCTGGAGATAATTTTTTCTTATATCGAGATAAACCGCATTTAGGACACTCATTTAACAATGCATATTAGTTTCGAAACAAAATGCAATCATTTGGACAAGCATGTATCTTATCATAGCTCATGCCAATAGAACATTATCCTTCGGAAGAATATCTTTCATAAGGACTAATAACTCTGAAACTTTTATCCAACCATCTTTGCCCGCCTTTAAGTTGTACAACTTTAATACTACAGACAGTCTTGTGAATTTAGTGCAACCTTTATACAATTATTTCTTCGACACGATCACAATCGTATGTATCTCTGCCATTGTTGTCTGAAGCATATGTCGTACTATCCCCCAGTTCAACATTCCCGTTACTTTTCTCACTATAGAATATCCAACATGTGTAACTTCGATCAATTCCACGCCTCAATAAATGCAATTGCAACCCAACTGCGTCAACCCGACCCACAAAACAACAACTTAAACAAGGACGTTTCATTTGATTGGCGTCTTCGGTGTGTTGAACAACAAACTTAACGAATTCCAATATCCCATTCTCGTACTTTTTGGAAAATCGATTGGCAGACAACCATTTTTTATCCATGGTCTTACTATTAAGTAAGCTAAACAAAAACAATACTTCAAAAAAAGGACAAAGACTAAAAAGCTTAATACCAATTAGGCATATTCATCAAAAATAAAAATACTATAATTATTCAAGCAACTATAGCAAATTAAAAGAACAACTAAATACCTTTAGAGAAGTCAATAACTTCTGAAACCACACAGTGTAATATTCTTGGAAACACTCAGAAACTCCACTCTTCACAAGTAACCTATATAAATGATCAATTAATTTCATTATAATAAAACAAATCTATAGAATAAGAATTACATTAGAATATTTATACAACATTAAACATATATGTATACACAATTAAATAATCACTAATATTCTATTTAACATATATTTTACTGTTATGATTTTTTTTTTAAATATAAATATTTGATTTTAAAAAATGAAGGAAAATACTAATAAAAAAAATTTGTTTAATAAAGATCTATTTTAATATTCTACATTGAAAATATAAATCAATCAAAAAATTCATGTGACTCTATATTAATCAAATGGCTCATAAAGTGTAACTTTCATTTTTTCCTTCAAATTATATTCTAACTTCAAACCTAGATCTTCAAATTTTAATCCAACAATCATAATTTTTTTAACTATCTTAATTTATGTGTTAGTATGACTCTTACATTAGAGAATCTAAGTTTCCATAATTCTATTGACGCATAAATACTTTATGTAACATGTCTCTTTTCTCTAGAATTTTTATCACTATATAAACTATTTCTTTATCAATTTCTAATCACCAATTTTAATAAAACATTTCATCCTTGTGTCTCGTCTGTGACTCTTGTCTAAAAACCAACTTTTCACAATAATAATCGCAATGGTAATGTATACACATTTCAATTACAATGCTTTTTTCTCTCATTCAATACATGCAATATTCGTTTGACATTTACACAAACACCTTATATGCAATCTCATTGTGACATTTTCCCAAACACCTTACATACAAAAACCACATGCCACACAAAACACACCATAATACAACATTATCAACACTAAGTAAACACTAAAACAACAATATCAACACTATCAACTAAACCAAATGCAACATTATATATAAACATTATCAAATATATCAAATATATCAAAAATCATACCTAGAGAAGAGAACCTTGGTTGTGAATGGAAGAAAGGATGCAACAGTCTTGAATGGAAGAAGGATGAGAATCTTTAAGAAAGGATGCAACGATTTTGTCAAGAATCAAAAGAAAAATGGCGTCAAAGTGGGTTTTGTTCGTAACTATTATATTCTGAAAATGGGTTTTGCAAATAATAACGTATTACTGTGTTTTATGTTGGGCGCGTGTTTTATTTTTTTTATAACATGACTTTAGGCAGCGCTTGTAGTAGAAAGCGCTGCTTAATCTCCCCTTTAGACAGCGCTTTAAGAAAGCGTTGCTTAATCCCCCCTTTAGGCAGCGCTTTAGAAAAGCGCTTTGTAAGCCCACCCGTTAGGCAGCGCTTCTGCAAAGTTCTACAGTACCTACCCCCTTTAGCAGCGCTTTATAAATTCACATTAACCCCCTTTAGGAAGCTCTTTCACAAAGCGCTGCTTAAGCCCACCCTTTAGGCAGCGCTTCTGAAAAGCGCTTTGTAAGCCCACCCTTTAGGCAGAACTTCAGGACCTACCCCCTTTAGCAGCGCTTTATCAAACAATATTCACCCCCCTTAGGCAGTGCTTTTTTAGAAAGCACTGTCTAAGGCATAGGACAAAATTTCCATGTTTTTAAAATGCACTTTTAGCAGCGCTTTTGATAAGAAGCGCTGCCTTATGTGTGCTGTCTAATCTTATTTTTGGTGTAGTGACATTATTAGGTAAGTAAAAAAGGTTGAGGAGACTGTACGACGTAGACCAATATGATTGAGACAATAACTATATTAGTGTGAAACATTTGTGGTTTACCGGTATCCCTTATGGCGAACTAAGGTGAATACAAGGCCGTTGTATGGTGTCATGAAGCACTAAATGACCTTAGAACCTTTTGTTGAACAACTTGGCCATTAGGAAGTAGTGAGATAGCCGGCTTTGGTGCATTCTGAAGTTGGTTGATACTCAATACTACGCTCATTGATATTGTACTTTTGGGATATTTTGGCAGCCAAAAAAGAGGCTTGCGCTGAAACAATGCCCAATGAAGAAAGATCGATGATATTGAGACTCCCTAGAACCTGATTACTTTCTAGGACAGGTTGAACCAACCAAACTTCAAGAAGGTACTTACCTATGAACCTCATGCAAGCCTAAATCTAAGGACTTGTTTGCTTTGCTTGTATATGTTTACTTGTACATAACATCATGACATCATACCATGGCATTTTGTACTAACCATTTCAAGGACTTTTGGGATTTACCTTTGTGTTGTTTTATAGAACATGGTTTCCGTGCGAGGAAATACCATTCGAATCAACCTTGTGAAAATGCCTCCTCAACTCAAAGAGTTAGCGTCAAGGGTTCTAAATGATTCTCCATTTACCAAGAAGTTTGGTCGTCTGATCAACTTGGTTACCTCAAGCTTTAAAAAGGACATGGTACATGTGTTACTCCATTTCTTTGACCCTAAACACCATTGCTTTACATTTACTGATTACCAATTAGTGCCTACCATGGAGGAGTTTTCTCAGTTATTGGGAATTCCTATTCTTGATTAACTACCCTTCACCGGTATTGAGAAATACCCAAGACCTGAGGAGATTGCTCGAGCTTTACATTTGCAACGGTCCGACATTGTGGCAAATTGGGAAACAAGAAGTGGTGTTAAGGGTTTTCTATCCAAGTTTCTGTTTGAGAAGGCTCAACTCTTCTGGGATGCTCTGGATTCGCAAGCTTTTGAAGAGTTTTTGCCCCTTCTAATCTATGGGATGGTATTATTTCCTAACCTGGGCCAACTAATAGATGTGAATACGATAAAAAGTTTTTCTATCTCGTAACCCGATGCCTACCTTACTTGAAGATATTTTGCACTCTCTTCACACTCGCACCATGAAGAGAAGGGGAATTCTTATGTGTTACACTCCTTTGTTGGCTAGGTGGTTTATTTTGCACCTTCCTCGATCTATTTTGATGAATGAGCAAGGCATGAGATGGTCTAGTAGGTTGATGTCACTCTCGCATTCGGATATTCATTGGTGTTCTAGATCTTTGGAGGATGTCACCATCATTGATTGTTATGGGGAATTCCCTAATTTACCTCTCTTTGGAATTAGGGGAGGTATCACCTATAAACCTTGCTTGGCTCTACGACAGTTTGGGTATGCTCGGAGGGATGACCCTCATGACGCGCTTGTCCAAGGAATTGTATTTGACTATGAGAACGATGTCCAAGGTTATCGTCAAAGATTTGTATGAGCTTGGGGCATGGTGAACAAAGTTGATAGCAAGACGTTGAGGCATAAGAACTCCATTCCTTTGGAGCCTTATCTTAAGTGGGTGAGAGCTCGCACTTAAAACCTCATGATGCAATATGAGGCCATCCTACCTATCATCATGAAACTTATTGCCAAAGGGGATGTTCCCTACACTATTCTTCATCCTAACATGCCTACTACTCTCGAGGAGCTACAAAGATCGTGGATTCAACTCAAAGGGGAGTGAGACACCTTTGAAACCCAATTCTACGCAAGCGAGAAGAAGGTTTTCGAGCTCATAAGACAACTTCATGAAGAGCGGAGTTTGAACGCCTACATTGAACCAAAAAGGATGTGCTCATGGGAAACTTGAGTCCTTTTTGTTTTAGGAGTTTAATTTTGTATTATTTTTGCTTCTTCCATTGTAAGCCCAAGAGGCATGTTTTTTTGTAACTGTTTGAACTTATTAATACATTTGTATTCATATTACATGCATCATAACATAAGCAGATTTGCCAACACTTGTTTCCTCATCTTTCTACTGTTTATTTCAGTAAGATGGATCTTGAGCAGACTGTGAAGGACTTGGAGACACAAAATTCTCAATTACAAGAAACCTTGCTCAACATGGCCAAAGGGCAGAAAGAACTGATGTCACTCCTGGTGACAAAGAAAAAGACTAAGAAGAAGGCTTTTATAAACATGGGAAAGAGATTAAAGGGCCCCGTTCGACAAGTTCAAGTGGTAGAAGACTCCTCCTCCGAGGATGAGAATCAGAATGAAGATGCAAGGAGCACCTATGCTAGGGGTGGTGACAATCCAATCTATGAGAATGAGGACTATTTTGACAAACAATGTCCACTGGCTGAAGACAAGTATAAGAAACTATAGGACAAATCAAAGGCTATGGAAGGTTAAGCTGCGCCTGGCCTAGATTTTGGTGATTTGAGTTTGGTTCCTGGGGTGGAAATCCCCCACAAATTCAAGATTCCAGTTTTTGCCAAGTACGATGGCGTTTCGTGCCCGAAGCTTCACTTAAGATCTTACGTCCGTAAAATTCAATCACATACCACTGATAAGAAGTTGTGGGTACACTTATTTCAAGAGAGTCTGTCTGGGACTCAATTGGAGTGGTTTTACCAGCTAGAGGGTTCCAAAATCCATACCTTTGAAGACTTGGCCACCGTCTTCTATCGTCAATATCAGTACAATGCCGATCTAGCGCCAACCAGAGTGAAGTTACAAGGAATGACCGTGGGTTCCAATGAATGTTTCATAGAATATGCGTTAAAATGGAGAGACATGTCGATTAGGGTGCAACCACCATTGACTGACATGGAATTAATAGATATGTTCATGGGAACATTGATTGGACCATTTTTCAACTTGTTAATTGGGAGCTCATCATCTAGTTTCACTGAATTAATCTTGACTGGTGAAAGGGTTGAGAGAGGCATTAAAAGTGGAAAGATACCCATGGCCTCTGCCTCTACATCAAATGTTGTGAAAAAGCCGTTTATTGGAAGAAAAAAATAGACTAATGCTGTATATGGGTCAAGAAGTCGTGCTAGGAATGACCATCACCATTTTGTAGGGGCTGTATTGATTTCCAATCCAACTCCAACTCAACAACCTCATTAACAAAATGATTAACAAAGACCGTATGTTCAAAGAAAAAAATTTACCAAAATATATATGCAACTATCTCAAGCTCTACAACACCTCTTAAAAACTGATTTGGTGACTTCGCGAGATCCTCCTTCCAACCCTAACAGTGCTTCTCCAAAATACAACCCCAATGCCAGATGTGCCTACCATTTGGATAAACCCGGACACGACACAAATGATTGTTGTTCTCTCAATAATAGAATCCAAGACCTCATTGAAAATAAGACCATTAAATTTTATCCTCCTCCAACTCTGAATATTATCACTGTACCTATGCCAAATCACGTCAAAGGTGTCAACGCTATTGAAGATACTGATTTTGTTTCATATGTTAATGACTTAACCACTCAATTGAAGTTTGTAAAAAAAAAATGTTGAAAGTTTGGGTTTTCCCTGGTTGCCTTGAAGATTGTTGTTGTTATGCTGTGCAAATCAATGGATGTGAATGCCTGAAAAAAGGTGTCCAACACGTAATAGATAGCCATGAGATTTTATTCGAAAAAACTCTGTCCGCAAAAAGTTTGACTAAAGTTTTGCCTCAAGAAGTTAAAGACATATCCATAATCACTATCTCCAACAAACCTATTAGGATCACCTCAAATGGTCCTATTAGGATTTCCAATGAACCAAAGATAGCTCCATTGATAATTACCACACCGGGGCCAGTCCCTTATTCTTCCGATAAGGCGGTACCTTGGAATTATGGTGCTGAAGTATACTACCATGGTATTAGACAAGACTCCTGGATTGATGAAGACAAGACTGTTGATATTACTAACATTTTTGGCTCTAGTAAGGTGACAAGAACATGGAGAATTTTCTCTCCGAACATTTCACCTCCAACCACCATAACTACACATGTTCGCATTACTGTTGACAAACCTAGTACTGATGCTAGGGGCAAAGAAAATATGAGTGAGCCTTCCAGGATGGAGGCGCCTGCCAAAGACATTATTACTGAGGAACCCTTTACCCAAGAGATGGAGGAGATTTTGAAGATTATAAGGAAAAGTGATTATAAGATAGTAGAGTAGTTGGGGAAAACTACCTTTAAGGATTCTATGTTATCTTTATCACTTTGTTCTGATGTGCATGCTCAAGCCTTGATAAAATTTCTGAATAAAGCTCAAGTTCCTCAAGAGACTATAGTCGATCAGTTTGAAAATTGTGTAGCGAGTTTGACTGTTGATAATGGATTGGGATTCTCGGATACTGATTTAACTCAAGCCGGAAGAAATCATAACAAGGCTTTATATGTCTCCATTGAATGCAAAGGAACCACTCTAGCCCATGTATTAGTGGATTCTGGGTCCTCTTTAAATGTCTTACCCAAGGGTGCCCTAGATCGGTTGGATTGCGAGGGTTTAGTGTTGAAGCCAAGTGACATAGTGTTAAGGGCTTTCGATGGATCAAAAAGGATGGTACATGGAGAGTTTGACCTCCCCATCAAAGTTGGTTCACAAACTTGCAACTCGACTTTCTATGTGATGGACCTCCGTCCTTCCTACTCTTGCCTACTTCGACGCCCTTGGATACATGGGGAAGGAGTAGTGACTTCTACACTTCATCAAAAATTGAAATATCCAGTCAAAGGAAAGATTGTTACTGTCTATGGTGAGGAAGAGTTTATGGTTAGCCACCTGAATTCGTTTAAGTATGTTGATCTGGATGACGAGTTCATAGAAATTCCTTGGCAAGTCTTCGAAGTGGTCTCTCCCATGGTCGTTGCTGCCAAAGCTACTCCTGATGTTCCAAAACATGTTAAAGATGTGCCTAGGATGGCTTCCCTCAAAGATGCTCATGCTGTGATTGAAGATGGAGGTTGTACCATTTGGGGACAACTCCCTGACATCCCTTTCAAATCAGAAAAAAGTGGTTTGTGTTTCACCGCCAAAGCTCAAAAGGAGGTCAGACGTGCTCTCATAGGAAAACCACCTCTTCGTATAAGTAATTATGAAGTGAATGCTCTTGAAGACTCCGACATCGACTATGATTTTGATGACTGGATCTACCCAACTTCCGGTGAAGGACTCAACAAATGGCATGCCAAGGATTTCATTCCCATCTCCTTCAACAAGGAGTAATAACCATTTACTGTTTTTTATCGATTCAAGAACTTTCTCTGTAATTTAAATTGAAACAATGACTTTAAGCCATGTGTCAGGCTCGGGGTACCATGGTCCATTTGTTAAGGGTTTTTTCATTTATATATGCCATATGATCATTTAATGAAAAACATTGGACTCTTTTGAATTCAAATTTTATGCTCATTGTCTTTCTTTCGCTTTATTGCATTTTCAAAATAGCCATATATCTTACATGCACACACACACACACACACATATACGCAAATCCATATCCACTTCAGATCTCATTAACAACGACTATGCTATTTCTACATATGACTTTGAACACCCAATCTACCAAGCCAAAGATGAAGGCGGTGAAGATTGTGAAATACATGGGTAATTAGCCAGACTTCTGATGCAACAAGAGAAAGTTATTCAACCGCATGAAGATCCAGTTAAAGTGATCAACCTAGGTACTGAGGAAGACAAGAAGGAGATCAAGATCGACGCCAACTTGGAAGATGGTGTCAAAGACATATTGATCCAAAAGTTGCATGACTATGTTAAGGTGTTTGCTTGGTCATATGAAGATATGTCGGGGCTTGATACCGACATTGTGGTTCATCGTCAACCAACAAAGGAAGATTGTCCTCCATTCAAGCAAAAATCTCGTTGTGTGTGGCCAGACATGTCTGTAAAGATAAAAACTGAGGTTATGAAGCAATTCAATGCAGGTTTTCTAGCAGTGACACCATATCCCCAATGGGGTAGCAAATGTGGTCCTAGTATCGAAGAAAGATGGAAAAGTCCATATGTGCATAGACTACGAAGATTTGAATAGGGCAAGCCCCAAAGACAATTTCCGACTACCACATATTAACGTCTTAGTCGACAACACTGCTCAACATAAAGTCTTCTCCTTCATGGATGGCTTCTCTGGCTACAACCAAATTAAAATGGCTCCTGAGGACATGGAGAAAACCACTTTTTTTACACAGTGGGGCACTTTTTGCTATAAGGTCATGCATTTTAGTTTGAAGAATGTAGGGGCAACCTATCAACGAGCTATGGTAACTCTATTTCATGATATGATCCATCATGAGATAGAACTATACGTTGATCATATGATTGCAAGGTTGCAAACTAAAGAACAACACCTTGATCCTCTTCACAAGTTGTTTGAGAGGTTGAAGAAATACAAGCTAAGGCTGAATCCCAACAAATGCACATTCGGGGTAGAATCTAGAAAACTCTTAGGGTTTGTCGTTAGTAGAAAAGGTATTGAGGTCGACCCAGCAAAATTCAAATCCATACAAGAGATTCCAGCTCCCTGTACTGAGAAGGAGGTCAGGGGTTTCTTAGGTCGACTTAACTACATCGTTCGATTCATATCTCACTTGACTGCTACTTGTGAGCCAATCTTCAAACTCTTAAAGAAAGATCAAGTAGTCAGATGGAACGACCACTGTCAATCAGCCTTTGACAAGATTAAGTAATATTTACAAGAACCTCTCATCCTGATTGTGATACGGTGGGAGAACTGACTTGGGGTTTTGCGTTTGTTTTTGCAAATGTTTCGGTTGAGCAAGAGTCGCCACCGACTTTTTATTTTATCCTAAGGAAAGGTTAAAAAGCACAACAAAAACCTTTGAGATGTTTTCTTGGGTTCGGGGAGTAGATTATAGAAAGGGAAGGTATTAGCACCCTTTCTATCCATGGTTATCCATGGGCTCTTAGTTACTTGCTTAGATCAACTTGCCTTGATTTTCAATTGTTTGAAATTGTGCTTTCAATTGTTTGAAATGGTGCTTTGTGTGTGGGTTTGAAAATGTTTTGAAAAGAGGCCAATGTGGTGGCAACCTTTGTAATGATCCATGTTTGAATGTATAAAAAGGTGTCCTTATCTTTTGAAAAGTTTTCAATGTTTTTGAAAATTGTTTTGAAAGTGTTGTGATGTGTGTTTTGGAAAAGTAGGCAAGTGTGTTTTTGCAAGTTTAATTCAAGTAACTAAGAGTTTGGTCTACCCCTAAATTTCTCAAAGGTTTTCTCTATGTTTTAACCCTTTTAACAATTTTGTTCCACCATTGTATTTGGTGGACAATCTTGTGTTAGGATGTTAACGGGACGAGCGCGGGTCATCGTTTAGACCATGATTGCAATGGTGCCAAGTAGCTTTGGCAACTTTTCCTTTAAGGGACTTGATCATTTTTAGGCAACTTTCGAAAGCGTCATTGAGGGACTATGATCATTTGAATTGTTTTTGTTTTGCCAAAGACACCTAACATGCAACATGGCCATTATTGAAGGCAACAAGTGGAGTAATCCTAGGGGTGCAAGTGTGATTAGTGTTGTCCATTTTCATGCTTTGTTATCTTTTAATTAGGTCAAACTATTGTTGGTTGATTTTTGCATACAAAACCCTAAGTCTATCATGGTATAATTAGAAAGCTTAAAAATGCGAAAAATAAAATCCTAAATTATTACAACACAATTTATGGGATGGGGGGTACAAATGTTCAAATGGGGATATTTAGCAAGAAATTAAAACCTAAGCTATTACATCCCAATTGAATATACAAATTATTGGAATTGTACAATAATTAAATAAAATACAATAAATATGCAAAATGCAAAAAATGATTTTTATATGTATGGGAAAGTATTTTTCATGTGTCAAATAAACAAAAATAAAAAGGGTAATTTTTGGGTATTTTCATGTTTTTAGGGCAAAACCCTAATTTTATAAATAAAAGGTATTTATTATATATTATATACAATATTTGTGAATTATATACAAAAAAATAAAATAAAAGGAAGTATATTGTAAAAAGTGATTTTTAAGGTCAAATATTAATAAAAATAAAAATGTATTATTTTTTGTATTTTTATCCTAAATATTCTAATAAATATATAAGTATTTATATTATTTACTAAATATATTAAATATGTACAAAAATAAAAATATTTATTATTTATAAAAAAAAAGTATATTTTAGAAAATGTTTTCAGAAAATGCAAATAAAAATAATAACTAAAAGTATATATTTTCACATTATTTCTAAGTTTTTAAATAAAAGCATTATATTTATTTATTTGTACAAATGTAAACAAAAGCAAATAAATTCAAAATAAAATGCAAAAATGTATGGAAAAATATTTTTAATATTTTTTATGTTTTGTCAAAAAATAACAAGTCAGAATAAAAAAAGAAAAAGTCAAAAAATGATAAAAATAAACACAATGGGCCAAGGGTGTGTGTGTGGAAAATAGGGGTGTAAACAGAAAAACAAAACTCAGGCCCAACCCAAGTCTATCTTCTTCAACCTCCAGCCAGTTTTGTTTGAAAATTCGCGCGCTTCCTTGCTTCAACAACAACTCCTGATTCTTTGATTTTTAGCACAAACTTATAACACAATAAATATCAAGCATCAAGTCACGAATCCATACATACCAAGAACTTGATCTAACTCTAAAAAATGAGAGAGAATTTCTTCTCCCCCAATTCCGGACCTAACTTTTCCCTAATGTTCAGGTTCCAAATTCTCTTAACACACACAATATAAATGAAAAGTAAGGATACGGGTAGCTTCAGGGCCATGAATAGAACATGCTTTCTTCACAAACCTAAGCCTAGATATGCTTGGATATAGAGATAGAAGTTCAAAAACTTACTTGTTCAGCTTGATTCGTGTATGACAATGGAGGTACTTTCAATGCAATGTGAGGAATTGTATAGCTTGCTTGTGGTTCAGGGATGCTTCTCCAATGCTTGGTGTGCTTTGAATCTTGCTGTATCAAGCTACAGAAGTCAACCTGCAAGAGAGAAAAGTGAAAATGGAAAACTTGGTTAGAGGTGTTACAGTCTGTTTCCAAGGGTTGGGATAGTTTGTATGGATGTTATGGAAGGTGTTTGAAGTGGTTTGGATGAAAATGCACGATGGAAATGAACTGGCCAAGTCAATCTGCAACAGGGACTCTATTTTGCAGAAAAAATGGGCTTTGATGGATGAGGAGGTATTGGGGGTTAAGGGCTCGTGTTTCAGGTCAGTTGAGGAGTATGGAAAGTGTTGAGAAAGTTTGTTTTGGTTTCTCTTGACAGGAACTCAATGTTGTGTTTCTTTTGCAAAGTTGCTTCCTTCTTAAGTCAAAAATGCCAAGTCTTGTTACAAGCTTATGCAGGCCCCCTAAACATGCTGCAAAAGTTTGTCTTGATCAGTGGGATATGTTTATGAACTTGTTCCCAAAAGATTTGGCCTGTACCTCTTGATTTGCAAACTTGACATAAAGCCATGCTTTACAAGAATGGGTAAAGTGCTTTTTCTATTTATGGCTTAATCTTGTATGCAATGGTTAAACACACAAAATAAGGCTTGAACACAAAGGGTTGACATTAAATTATTGAGTGTAAATGAGATTAGAGGCCTTTAACTAGCTTGTGCAAACTGATTTCAAAAATGCATAGTGTATGAACATGAAAATGGCTCATGAACAAAGTGACTTTTGCCCATATTGACAAATTCGATTCTCCCTAACCACAAGGGTGTTTGAGAAGTTCTTGGATATTTTGGAAAGCTTGGAATGTGTACTACAATCCATATTTGTAATGCAATTTGAAATTCCAAGTGGAATCATGTGAAAAGTGGCCATGAAGTTAGGCAAAAATCCTGCCTAGAATAGGTCAAAATTTTTCCAAGTTAAGAATGTTTTGCACCCTTATTCCAAAAATCATAACTTGAGCTACAAGCTTCTGTTGAGGAAACTTTGTGAATCAAAGTTGTAGATTTTGCAATGGACTATAACTTTCATGTTTTGAGTTTTGTTTGAATCCAAATGTATCTTGATGTAAAGATGGGACAAAGTTAGGAAAAAATTAGGAATTTTGATAACTTAGAAAATTTCTAAGTTATGAAAATTCTTCATTTTAAACCCTAATTTGTAATTTTTGATTTCTTGATGAACAAGTTTCATAATTTGACATGTTTTGATGAAAAATGAATCTTGGCACTTGATTTTGACCAAAAAGTCAAAGTTTGACTTTTCAGTATATAGTCAAATTTTGATCAGTTGACTGGAAAATTCATCTGTCAATCTTGTGCATTTGGGATCTTTTGAACTTGTTGAATATGTCAAGACCATGTCATTGAGTCCTTGAGTCCATATGGGAGCTTGGTTTGCCATTGACTAGGCCAAACTGTCAAAAATTGCCTTTGTGCAGTCAAAACCCTAAAAATGACCATTTTGCCCTTTTGGTGTTTTGATCAAATTTCTTGTGGAATTGTGATCCAAACTTGATCAAATGGTCTATATGAGTTCATAATGTTGATTTGGGTCAAAAATCATGAGGTTTGACTGTCAATTAACCACAGTTGACTTTTTTCCCCAATACAACTGATTTCTAGGTCAACTGTCCAATTGATTGGGCAAAGATTGGAATCAAGGCTTGAAACTTGGTATGGATAAACTTGTGAGTCCAACATGAAGCACGAAAGTCATTTTGGGCCTTTTAGGTCAGAACATCTTTGTGCAAACTCAAACCCTAATTTGGGTCAACAGTGCAAGGAGGAGTCTTGAGCAGAGCAAACCCTAACTTGATCTTCAGCTCCAAGGGTCTTGTGGTGAAAAAATGATGAGGAAATGGGAGGGAAAATTTTGGGGTACAACAGTTGCCCCTGTTCAATCTTCTTGAACCTGAAGAGTTAGATTGGCAAGTTTGCCTTTCGCGACTCGAGGGTAAAAGGAGATTGGACACTAGAGTGCCCTGAAATTTGCACTCGCATGGTAGAGTATCAGCAGTGTGATGTCGGGAATGGGCTTATAGATGCCATTTAGAGATAGGATGGATAGGAGGATGGGCTTAAAGATGCCATTGTGACAGAACCTTGCCGGGAATGGGCTTATAGATGCCATTTGTAAGTGTTGATCGCGTAAGAGATTCCTTAGCGAGAACTTGCATACTTTGAGAAAGGAAGATGGTTTCCTGGCTTGCTACAGGTGTTGATCTTCAGTCTTTCCATGCAGATATGCCCTGGCTAGATACAGGTATCGAATCTACAATCAAACGCTCACAGATATGGCCTGGCTAGATACAGGAATCGAATCTGGAACTTCAAAAGGTTGCTTACAGACGTGCCCTGGCTGGATACAGGTATCGAATCTCTAAACTCTTCATGCAGATATGCCCTGGCTGGATACAGGTGTCAAATCCACAATCAAATCACTCACAGATATGCCCTGGCTAGATACAGGAACCGAATCTGGAATTGGTCGTCTACAGATATGCCCTGGCTGGATACAGGAATCGAATCTTGGAAATTGTTGTCTACAGATATGCCCTGGCTAGATACAGGAATCGAACCTGGAACTTGTTGCTCACAGATGTGCCCTGGATAGATACAGGAATCGAATCTGGAATTTGCAAAAGGTTGGTAGAGATAGCTTTCCTGGCTGAATACAGGTGTCAACCTCTGACCTGAGAATGAAAGATAATTTCCTGGCCTGTTACAAGGGTTGATCTTAAAACTCTTCGTGCAGATATGCCCTGGCTGGATACAGGTATCGAATCTACAATCAATCACTCACAAATATGCCCTGGCTAGATACAGGAATCGAATCTGGAATTGTGACAGTTGATAGTAATCATCTTTGGATTGACCTTTTCCTGAAAAGGCAAGACATTAGTTGTATGTAATGTCATGATGTATGATGCATGATGTTATGATGCTCAAAAATGAGATAGTGTTGTATGCACTTTATCATGTATGTAAGCAGGATGTATGAAATGTGAAATGTCTATGAATGTATTTTCGTCTAGGAAAATAAATCCTTGACGAGGGCCGGGAAATCAAATCCTGGGCTGATGTTGAAGAGTAGAGTTCTTCGCTTCCGCTGGGGATGATGGTTGCAAGAATAAACCGGTAGGAGAAGATGACTCCGTTGGAGAATAAAATTGTTGGAGAGATTACTCTGCGGGGATTTACTCTGTGGGAAGAGATACTTCGCTGAGGTTTTGATGAAAACTCCGCTGGGGATTCCACTGATAAGTTATGTTGGGGAACTTGATGAACTCCGCTGGGTAATAGGAAGAACTTCGCCGATGACGATCTTTCCGTGGTAATTAGCTGAGGATAACCTAGTTATACCCTGGTGGGGAAATAACCTTTGAATGAAGTCTGGGAGGGACGCTCGTACTCTGCAGGGGATAAGCTTCCAGAATCTACTAGGGATAAGCTTCCAAAATCTGCTGGGGATAAGCTTCCAGAATCTACTGGGGATAAGCTTCCAGAATCTGCTGGGGATAAGCTTCCAGAATCTACTGGGGATAAGCTTCCAGAATCTACTGGGGAGGACTCCATTTTCCTGGGGAAAATTTGGACTGTACAGGGGAATTGTTCCACTGGGGTGTCTATATTCCGCCGGGGAACAATCTTATATTAAGACTGCCGGGGATGCTTGCTGAGGAATGTCTATACTCCGCTGGGGAATGTTGAGATCTTCTGGGGATACCCAACTTTCTTAAGGTTGACAGTAGACTAACTCTGCTTGGGGAGATTATCGCTGACCTGCTAGGGGAATATTGTGCCTTCTTTGGGGCTAACGGGAGACCAACTCTTCCTGGGGAGAGTATTGCTGAATCTTGTCTTTCTCAGTGGGGAGTTGAGGTATCTTGGTTACATTCTTCAGCCAAACTTACCTTGGTACTTTGGTGGACAGAGTAACTAGATCGCTTAGACAATTCTTATTGCCCCTGTTTCTGATGTCACCTGTAATTAGTCCCTTGTTTCGCATGCAAATATTCATGATTAGCAATTAATGTCAAATGCATATATCAAAAATGAACATTGGACGTTCTTTGCAAAACAAAACAGATAAAGGAAAAGCAAATGGGTAATTTGTTTGAAAAATTGAACTTGTATTGATTTTGAAATTTTACCTGTAAATAGGCGTTTTGTGTATAGGAGGCTGACGTCCTAGTAAGAGAACACCTCCGAGCAACATAGAGTTTATACAATTTTGAAAAGGAAAACAAAACAGCTATGTGAAAAATAATCCCACTGGGTTCCAACTTTGCTATCGCCTTTATGTCTTCAAGCGTCTCATCATTCTGCTACTTAGTTGACGATGAAGCTGATTGATTGGAGTCATCTGAGCCTGATAGTTGATGCCGAATTCTGGATGCAAGGTGATCCAATGAGACATAGTATTACGCTTTATCCCTAACTTTTTCCTGGACCGCCCTTTCGGGTTTTCAGTCCACCGGGATACCCATTTTTGCCCAAGCCGCCTTTTCAGGTTTTCGACTTGCTGGGTGTACAGATTTTTTTCATTTTCATCCCTTATTTTTGCCCGAACCCTTTTGGCTCGCCGGGAAGCCCTTATTTTTGCCTAGGTGTGTCAACCTAGCGGGTCTTTGATCATGCGTAGTATCTTTTTACTATGTCTGCATTGGCAGGGTGAGGAAGGTCGTCACCGTCCATGGTGGTTAGAATCATAGCTCCTCCTGAGAAGATATGTTTAACCACCAATGGCCCTTCGTACATAGGGGTCCATTTGCCCCTGGAATCACTTTGAGGAAGAATGATGCGCTTGATTACCAGGTCCCCAACTTGATACTCTTGTCGTCTGACCTTCTTGTTAAATGCCCTAATCATCCATTTTTGGTACGTCTGACCATGACAAATAGCGGTGAGTCTCTTCTTGTCAATTAGGTTTAATTGATCAAGCCGAGTCTGGATCCAGTCATCTTCACTCAAACCTGCATCCTTCATTATCCGGAGAGAGGGTATCTGGACTTCAATAGGCAAGACTGCCTCCATGCCATAGACCAAGGAAAAGGGAGTTGCCCCTGTTGACGTCCGTGCTGAGGTACGGTACCCATGAAGAGCAAACGGTAACATTTCGTGCCAATCTTTATAGGTCACTGTCATCTTCTGCACAATCTTCTTGATGTTCTTATTCGCCGCTTCTATAGCCCCATTCATCTTCGGCCGGTAAGGAGAAGAATTATGGTGCTGTATCTTGAATTGCTCGCAGAGCTCAGTGATCATCTTGTTGTTAAGATTGGTACCATTATCCGTAATGATCCTCTCAGGTACACCGTATCGACAGATCACGTTATGCCGAATGAACCGTGCCACGACGTTCTTGGTTACCGTAGCATAGGAAGCTGCTTCGACCCACTTTGTGAAGTAATCGATCGCTACCAAGATGAAGCGGTGCCCGTTGGATGCCGTAGGTCGGATCTCTCCGATCATATCAATGCCCCACATTGCAAAAGGCCAAGGTGCTGTCAAGACGTTCAGAGGAACTGGAGGAACGTGCACCTTATCAGTATAGATCTGGCATTTATGACAAGTCCGAGAATGCTGATAACAGTCGGCTTTCATTGTGGACCAGAAATATCCTGCCCGAAGGATTTTCTTTGCCATGGTATGTCCACTGGAATGTGTTCCGAAGGTACCTTCATGTAGTTCGGTTATGATCCTTTCTGCTTCAGTCTTATCCATACAACGTAGTAAGGTTGAATCATGGTTTCGCTTGTAGAGAATGTCGTTGCTGAGGAAGAACTTTGCCGCAAACCTTCTCAGGAACTTCTTATCATTAACAGATGCGCCTTCGGGGTATTCTTGAGCTTCAAGGTACCTCTTCACTTCATGATACCAAGGTTTTTCTGTTACCTCTTCGGTCTCAAGATCGCAGCAATACGCAGGTTCATCCACCTTCCAGATAATGATCCGGGGAGCCTCGTTGTCCCGTTTGACTTTGAACATAGAAGACATCGTAGCCAACGCGTCCGCCAACTGATTCTCCTCTCTTGGGAAGTGTTCAAAAGTTATTTCTTCGAAGTGGGGAATCAACGTCAATACATACTCCTTGTAAGGAATAAGATTTGGGTGTTTCGTATCCCACTCGCCTTTGACCTGATTGATCACGAGAGCGGAATCTCCGAAGACACTCAGAAACTTGATCCTTAAGTCAATTGCAGCTTGAAGACCCATGATACATGCCTCATACTCCGCCATGTTGTTGGTGCAGTTGAAACATAATCGGGCGGTGAGTGGGGTATGAGTGCCTTTAGGGGATATGATCACAGCGCCGATACCGTTACCCAAAGCGTTCGAGGCTCCGTCAAAGTGCATAGACCATCGGGATCCTTCCTCAGGTCCTTCATCCGGTCTAGGTACTTCACAATCAGTCACTACCATGATATCCTCGTCTGGAAATTCAAAGTTCATCGACTGGTAATCTTCCACTTCCTGGTGTACCAAATGGTCTGCTAATACACTTCCCTTGATTGCTTTTTGAGTCGTGTACTGGATGTCATATTCCGTCAAGATCATTTGCCATCTTGCTATTCTTCCGGACAGAGTAGGCTTTTCGAATATGTACTTGATTGGATCCATTTTTGAAATCAACAGAGTAGTGTGAGTCAACATATACTGTCTCAGCCGGCGAGCAGCCCATACCAAAGCGCAACAAGTTTTCTCGAGCAGTGAGTACCGGGTCTCACAGTCGGTAAACTTTTTGCTAAGGTAATAAATGGCGTGTTCTTTTCGGCCAGACTTGTCATGCTGCCCCATCACACACCCCATTGAGTTATCAAGTACTGTCAAGTATAATATTAGAGGTCTCCCTTCAACCGGCGGCATAAGAATGGGTGGTTCTTGGAGATACTCTTTGATCTTTTCGAAAGCGGCCTGACATTCATCATTCCAACGTACTACTTGATCTTTCTTCAGTAGCTTGAAGATTGGTTCACAGGTAGCGGTCAAATGCAAGATGAATCGGGCAATGTAATTCAACCGTCCTAGAAAGCCTCTGACTTCTTTCTCTGTCTTGGGAACTGGCATCTCTTGTATGGCTTTCACTTTGGAAGGGTCCACTTGGATACCTTTGTCGCTTACGACGAAGCCTAGCAATTTTCCAGATCTCACCCCAAAGGTGCACTTGTTTGGGTTCAACCTCAGCTTGTACAACTTCAGACGGTCAAACAGCTTCCGTAGATGGTCAAGGTGTTCCTCCTCAGTTTGGGACTTTACAATTATATCGTCGACGTATACTTCTATCTCGTGATGGATCGTATCATGAAATAAAGCAACCATGGAACGTTGGTAGGTTGCCCCAGCATTTTTCAACCCAAAAGGCATGACCTTGTAGCAAAAGGTGCCCCACTGAGTAACAAAAGTGGTCTTCTCCATGTCTTCAGGAGCCATCTTGATCTGATTATAACCGGAGAAACCATCCATGAAGGAGAACACCTTGTGTTGAGCAGTATAGTCAACCAGAACGTCGATATGAGGCAGAGGGAAATCATCCTTAGGGCTTGCCCTGTTCAAATCCCTGTAATCAACACACATTCGGACCTTACCATCCTTCTTCGGCACTGGAACCACGTTGGCAATCCACTGAGGGTAAGAAGTTACTGCTAGAAACCCGGCATCAAATTTTTTCATAACCTCAGCTTTGATTTTCTCGGACATTTCTGGACGCATACGGCGGACCTTCTGTTTTACCGGAGGACAGTCTTCCTTGGTAGGCAGGTGATGAACCACAATGTCGTTATCCAACCCAGGCATGTCTTCGTAAGACCAGGCAAAGATTTCCACATAGTCATGCAGCATCTGAATCAACCGTTGTTTCACACTGAGCTCTAGATTGGCACCAATCTTGACTTCTTTTCTGTCTATCTCAGTACCCATATTTACCGTTTCCACTGGCTCTTCATGTGGCTGAATGGCCCTCTCTTCCTGGAGTAGCAGTCTTGCAAGTTCACCAGGCACTTTGCAATCATCTTCACCTTCGTCTTCGGCTAAGTTGATCGGATTCTCGAAGTCATAACTGGCAGTAGCAGAGTCGTTACCAGTGAGATCCAGAGTGGATTGGAACCTGTATAAGTGAGTGTGTGTAAATATAGCTGTTTTGCAATATATAATAAAGAAAGAAAAGGAGCGCAAGATTTTGAAATGCAACAAACGTCCAATGTTTTTATTGATGATATATGAAAATGACACACAAAAGCCCTCACAAATGAAGCTACGGTGCCTCGGGTAAGACACCGAGCCATAAAAGTTTCAACATATTGTTTGTTACAAATTCAAAACAAAAGAGTTCATTACTGAGTGACAAAAGTAATAGGTGTGAAGTCTTTGGAAGTCCAGTTGCTTGGTCCATTGTCGGTTGTTGGGTAGATCCAGCTGTCGAATTCAGATTCCTCCACGTCGTCTTTAATAGCATTCACTCCCGGGTTGGTGATGAACACAGGAGGTCTTCCAATCTTTGCCTTACGAACAGCCCTCTGAGCCTCTGCAGTGAAGCCCAAACCAAACTTCTCAGTCTTTGGAGCGAAATCAGGAAGTCGGCCCTAGTTTACGCACTCACCCTTCTCAATCACAGCCCGGGCATCCTTTAAGGAAGCCATCTTCAAAGGAGGGTCTTCAATCACTGTTTCAGCTGATGCCAGAGTCTGAGGAACTTCTTCAAAGTGCTGGAATGGAGTCTCAATGAATTCCCCATCCATTTCTATGTAACGGAACGAGTTAAGGTGGCTGACCATATATTCTTCCTCCCCTTGAACTGTAACTATTTTCCCCCTGACCGGGTATTTCAGCTTTTGATGTAGTGTGGAGGTCACAGCTCCAGCCTTGTGGATCCATGGACGACCCAGCAAACAAGAGTAGGATGGTTGTATGTCCATCACATAGAAAGTAGAATCAAAAACTTGAGAACCAACCCTGATTGGAATGTCAACTTCCCCATGTACCACCCTTTTCGAACCGTCAAAGACCCGGACAACAATGTTACTTGGCTTGAGCTCTAAACCCTCACAATCCAGCCTGTCTAGAGCCTTCTTGGGTAAGACGTTCAAAGAAGAACCGGTGTCTACCAACACATGGGCAAGAGTAGTGCCCCTGCATTCAATGGAGACATGCAGGGCGTCGTTATGGTTCTTTCATTTGGCGGTCATATCGGCGTCATAGAAGCCCAACCCATTATCGGCAGTCAAGTTGGCCACACAATCGGTAAATTGATCAGCAGACGTTTCTTGTGGCACATGGGCCGTCTTCAGGAAGGAAATCAGAGCCTTGGCATGGGCCTCTGAACACAACAACAGTGATAGCATAGAAATCTTTGACGGGGTGTGTCCCAATTGCTCAACTACATTGAAATTACTCTTCTTGATAATCTTGAGAATCTCTTCCATCTCTTGCTGGGAAGCTTCAACAGTGGTTGTCTTTGGTGCCTCCGTCAGGGCAGGAAAATCAGTAGCAATCCCTTTGCCCCGAGCGTCAGATGACTCGGCAGCAGGGGTAGAAACAACAACTTGATCAGGAAGGGAAAAAGGCACACTTGCAGGTGTGATGATAAGAGGTCTTTGAATAGCTGGTGGCGCAATATCTGGTGAGAACAGCCTACCACTGCGAGTAATTTTGGCAGGCCCGGTGATGTTACTGACACCGGTACTAGTATCAAATTCTTGCTTTACTCCAAGAACATAAACATTTGCCCCATAGTGCCATGGGACAGCTTTGTCGGATGTATAAGGGAGAGGCCCCAGAACAGTGATGATGATAGGAGCAATCTTCTGAGTAGACATGATTTTGACAGGCTTTTTTGAAGGAGCCTTAGGAGGCTTGTTAAAAATAGTGACGATAGAAACTTCTTCAGCAGGGACAGCAGGAACGGCAATCTTCTCGAACAAGATTTCTTTGCTATCCATCAGGCTTTGGATACCTGATTTCAACAAAGGACAACCAACAGGTGAAACAACACATAGAAGGCAACCTCTACCACAACCCAGAAATAAACCGGCTAGCAACAGGTTCCTCTTGACAGTCAATAATGGAGTAACAATCTCTTCCACGGAGGCTACATATCGGTCTTCTTCCACAGCATTCACTCCATGCTGGGGCATGGGAGCAGTCACAACATTGGGCCTCTCAGGCGCCTCAAACTGTATTTCTTTAGCATCAATAAGGTCCTGAATCTTATTCCTCAGAGCCCAACAATCGTCCGTAGTATGCCCCGGGCTATCAGAGTGATAAGCGCAACGAGCGTTGGGGTTGTACTTTGGAGAAGCTGTGTTCACTACCTTCGGAGCTTCCTTGACAGTTACCAGATTGGTTGACAGTAGTTGCGACAAAATATGAGACAGGGTCATACTGAGCCGAGTGTACTGCCTTTTAGGCCTCTCACCCTTTGGTTGATTAAAATGTTGAGGAGCAGCAACAGGCTTTGAAATAACCAATGCATTGACAACTTGGCGGCGTTCCGGCTTAATTTGTCTTCTGGGACCATAAACAACACTGGCTTCCTTCTTGAAGGGCTTCTTTTCAGTACTCGCGGAGGCACCTTTCTGTATCTTCCTCGACTTGATACCAACTTCTATTCTCTCACCAGTCAAGATCAAATCTGTAAACCCAGCAGAGGAATTCCCAATCAGATGGTTGAAGAACAGACCAGACAGGGTCCCTAGGAACATGTCAACAAGTTCACGGTCAGTCAGCGGTGGCTGCACCCTGCCAGCCAGGTCTCTCCACTTTTGCGCATACTCCTTAAATCCTTCGCCCGTCCCCAGTGACATACCCTGGAGTTGGGTACGCGTGGGAGCGAGGTCAGAATTGTACTGATATTGCTTATAAAAAGCAGTAGCCAAGTCCTCCCAGTTTCGGATACTGGCTCCATCCAACTGATAGAACCATTCAAGTTGAGCCCCTGAAAGGCTATCCTGAAAGAAATGGATCCATAGGTTCTTGTCTGCAGTGTAAGGTTGGATCTTCCTTACATATGATCTGAGATGCAACTTCGGACAGGACAGCCCGTCATATCTTGCAAAGATTGGCACTTTGAACTTCGGGGGGATCATAATTCCAGCAACTAATCCCAAGTCTTCAAAATCCAAGCCTGGAACTCTCTGCAGCTCCATAGCTGCCAACCTGTCTTCCAAGACTTTGTACTTATCATCGGCGGGTGGGTATTGTTGCTCAGAGTAGTCTTCGTCTTCTTTAGCCTCTCATTCTTCAGCTTCGGATTCGGAAGGTACCGCAGCCGCATTTCCTTTACTGGTTCCCTCTTCAGAAGTAGGGGGAAATTCAAGCACTCTTCTGGCTTCACCCTCAAACCTTCTTCCTAGGGTAGCCACCCCGACTCTTTTCTTCTTCTTTTTCACTTGCTCTTTGTTCCCAAGCAGGGCTTTTAGATCCTCCTGACCCTTAGCCAAGGTCATCAGGAGATGTTGAAACTGTGAGTTCTGAGACTGCAAGTCCTTGACCGTCTGTTCGAGATCCATCTTACTGAAATAAACAGCAGAAAGATAAGGAAACCTGGTGTGGAGACCTGCTTATGCGCATGATGAATGATATGTTTATGTATGCAATACATTCAAGGATTTAGCAAATTCAAAATTGTTGCAAACAAAAAGAACGCACGTCATATTAATAAGAAGAAATTTGTCAGTACATAAATGCCCCATGGGCCAAATATTACAAAAACTTTTCAAGGTAAAAAGACGTTGCGCATCCTCTTTGGTGCGATGTAGGTGTTGAGAGTCTCTTCCTCGTGGAGTCGGCGAGTAAGCTCCAAAACCTTCTTCTCACTGGCGTAGAATCTGGCTTCAAAAGTGTTTTGTTCCTCCTTGAGTTGGATCCAACTCTTCTGCATCTCCTCGCACGATGTTGGCATGTCAGGATATAGGATGGTGTAGGGAACCTCTCCTTCCTTAACGGGCTCTTTAATCACAGGGAGAACATGAGGGTAAGGCATCATTAGACTCTGGGCTCGGGTTCGTACCCACTTGAGATAAGGCTCAAGAGGGATGGAGTTCTTGTGCCCCAGTGTCTTGCTGTCTATCTTGTTAGGCATCCTCCAAGCTCTGATGAATCTTTGGCGAAGTCCTTGCGCATCGTTGTCGAAGTCAAAAACTAGGTCAGGAATCAACATGTCGTGAGGGCCATCCCTCCGTGCATATCCAAATTGTCTCAAAGCTAGACAAAGGTTGTAGGTAATGCCTCCTCTAATGCCAAGTAATGGAACATTAGGGAACTCTCCACAACGATCGATGATGATGACATTTTCTCTAGACCGAGAACACCAATGTACATCAGAGTGAGTAAGGGTCATCAACCGTTGTGACCACCTTAAGCCTTGGTCATTCTTCAAGACAGATTGTGGAAGGTGCGAAATAAACCACCTTGAAAGGAGAGGAGTACAACACATGAGAACACCCCTCTTTCTCATTGTTCGTGTGTAAAATGAGTGAAGAATGTCCCCAAGCAATGTTGGTATTGGATTTCTGGATAAGAAGATCTTGACGGAGTTGACATCTACAAGCTGGTCAGGATTTGGGAACAAGACCAACCCATAAATGAGGAGTGCCACAATTTCTTCAAAGGCTTGTAGGTCCAATGAATTCCAACACTCTTGTGCCTTCTCAAACAAGAATTTTGCCAAGAAGCCTTTGACACCGCTTCTAGTTTCCCAATGCCCCTTGATGTCAGATGGTTGCAAGTGTAGTGCTTGAGCAACATCTTCAGGCTTTGGTTCTTTTTCCGTACCGTTGTAGGGTAGTTGATTAAGAATATGAATTCTCAGGAGTTGAGAAAATTCCTCCAAAGTGGGCACCAATTGGTAGTCGGGGAAAGTGAAACAGTGGTGAAGGGGGTCAAAGAACTGGAACAACACCTTTACCATGTCCTCTTCAATGCTGGTGTTGACTAGGCTGAGCAGTCTACCATGTCTTTCACTGAAGGGAGAGCTTTCCGGAATTCTGGATATGAGCTCCTTGAGCTGAGGAGGGATTCTCACAAGGTTGACTTGGATAGTTTTCCTGCGAAGAATTTCCATGACCTACAAAACAAGAACAAAGATGAAGATCTAAACCCTTGAAATGGTTAGTGAATGCATATGATGCTTTATGATGCTCATGATGTATGCATAAACATATGTACAAGCAAATCACACAAAACCCTAGTTTCAGGCTTGCATGGGGTTTCATAGGTAAGTACCCTCTTGAGTGTAGTTGGCTTAAAAACCTGTCCTATAAATAGTAACCGGGTTCTAAGGAGCTCAAAATCATTGGATTGTTTTCCATGTTCATTGTTTTGGTTTAGCCACTTAACTAGCGACCAAAATATTCCAAGAAAACAACCCTCAATGAGTGTAGTATCGAGTATCTACCAACTTCGGACTGCACCAAAGCCGGTCATCTCACTACCCCTAATGAAAGGCCAAGATGGTCAAGTAAGGTTCTAGGTCATTAGTGCTTAGTGACATCACTCAGCGTCCCCGTACTCTCCTTGATTGAACTCAAGGGTTACCGGTACTCACAAATATGTCGCACTAATATAGCTATTTCTTCAACCGTGTCGGTATACCCCGCACAATTTCCACAACGTATTGCTATCTATGAATGTTTCCCCAAATCCGGGTGTAGGATTTCAAACCCAAACAAGAGAGCCAAGATATAAAGCAATCAAAGCAAACAATTAGTCATGCAAGAGGGTGATCTAAGCCCTAAGGTTACTCCACTTTTAAGGTTTCCCCAGCAGAGTCGCAAGTTCTATGATACGGTGGGAGAACTAACTTGGGGTTTTGCGTTTGTTTTCGCAAATGTTTCGGTTGAGCAAGAGTCGCCACCGAATTTTTATTTTATCCTAAGGAAAGGATAAAAAGCACAGCAAAAACCTTTGAGATGTTTTCTTGGGTTCGGGGAGTAGATTATAGAAAGGGAAGGTATTAGCACCCTTTCTATCCATGGTTATCCATGGGCTCTTAGTTACTTGCTTAGATCAACTTGCCTTGATTTTCAATTGTTTGAAATGGTGCTTTCAATTGTTTGAAATGGTGCTTTGTGTGTGGGTTTGAAAATGTTTTGAAAAGAGGCCAATGTGGTGGCAACCTTTGTAATGATCCATGTTTGAATGTATACAAAGGTGTCCTTATCTTTTGAAAAGTTTTCAATGTTTTTGAAAATTGTTTTGAAAGTATTGTGATGTGTGTTTTGGAAAAGTAGGCAAGTGTGTTTTTGCAAGTTTAATTCAAGTAACTAAAAGTTTGGTCTACCCCTAAATTTCTCAAAGGTTTTCTCTATGTTTTAACCCTTTTAACAATTTTGTTCCACCATTGTATTTGGTGGACAATCTTGTGTTAGGATGTTAACGGGACGGGCGCGGGTCATCGTTTAGACCATGATTGCAATGGTGCCAAGTACCTTTGGCAACTTTTCGTTTAAGGGACTTGATCATTTTTAGGCAACTTTCGAAAGCGTCATCGAGGGACTATGATCATTTAATTTGTTTTTGTTTTGCCAAAGACACCTAACATGCAACATGGCCCATTATTGAAGGCAACAAGTGGAGTAACCCTAGGGGTGCAAGTGTGATTAGTGTTGTCCATTTTCATGCTTTGTTATCTTTGAATTAGGTCAAACTATTGTTGGTTGATTTTTGCATACAAAACCCTAAGTCTATCATGGTATAATTAGAAAGCTTAAAAATGCGAAAAATAAAATCCTAAATTACACAATTTATGGGATGGGGGGTACAAATGTTCAAATGGGGATATTTAGCAAGAAATTAAAACCTAAGCTATTACATCCCAATTGAATATACAAATTATTAGAATTGTACAATAATTAAATAAAATACAATAAATATGCAAAATGCAAAAAATGATTTTTATATGTATGGGAAATTATTTTTCATGTGTCAAATAAACAAAAATAAAAAGGGTAATTTTTGGGTATTTTCATGTTTTTAGGGCAAAACCCTAATTTTATAAATAAAAGGTATTTATTATATATTATATACAATATTTGTGAATTATATACAAAAAAATAAAATAAAAGGAAGTATATTGTAAAAAGTGATTTTTGAGGTCAAATATTAATAAAAATAAAAATGTATTATTTTTTGTATTTTTATCCTAAATATTCTAATAAATATATAAGTATTTATATTATTTACTAAATATATTAAATATGTACAAAAATAAAAATATTTATTATTTATAAAAAAAAAGTATATTTTAGAAAATGTTTTCAGAAAATGCAAATAAAAATAATAACTAAAAGTATATATTTTCACATTATTTCTAAGTTTTTAAATAAAAGCATTATATTTATTTATATGTACAAATGTAAACAAAAGCAAATAAATTCAAAATAAAATGCAAAAATGTATGGAAAAATATTTTTAATATTTTTTATGTTTTGTCAAAAAATAACAAGTCAGAATAAAAAAAGAAAAAGTCAAAAAATGATAAAAATAAACACAATGGGCCAAGGGGGTGTGTGTGGAAAATAGGGGTGTAAACAGAAAAACAAAACTCAGGCCCAGCCCAAGTCTATCTTCTTCAACCTCCAGCCAGTTTTGTTTGAAAATTCGCGCGCTTCCTTGCTTCAACAACAACTCCTGATTCTTTGATTTTTAGCACAAACTTATAACACAAAAAATGTCAAGCATCAAGTCACGAATCCATACATACCAAGAACTTGATCTAACTATCAGAAATGAGAGAGAATTTCTTCTCCCCCAATTCCTGACCTAACTTTTCCCTAATGTTCAGGTTCCAAATTCTCTTAACACACACAATATAAATGAAAAGTAAGGATACAGGTAGCTTCAGGGCCATGAATAGAACATGCTTTCTTCACAAACCTAAGCCTAGATATGCTTGGATAGAGAGATAGAAGTTCAAAAACTTACCTGTTCAGCTTGATTCGTGTATGACAATGGAGGTACTTTCAATGCAATGTGAGGACTTGTATAGCTTGCTTGAGGTTCAGGGATGCTTCTCCAATGCTTGGTGTGCTTTGAATCTTGCTGTATCAAGCTACAGAAGTCAACCTGCAAGAGAGAAAAGTGAAAATGGAAAACTTGGTTAGAGGTGTTACAGTCTGTTTCCAAGGCTTGGGATAGTTTGTATGGATGTTATGGAAGGTGTTTGAAGTGGTTTGGATGAAAATGCACGATGGAAACGAACTGGCCAAGTCAATCTGCAACAAGGACTCTGTTTTGCAGAAAAAATGGGCTTTGATGGATGAGGAGGTATTGGGGGTTAAGGGCTCGTGTTTCAGGTCAGTTGAGGAGTATGGAAAGTGTTGAGAAAGTTTGTTTTGGTTTCTCTTGACAGGAACTCAATGTTGTGTTTCTTTTGCAAAGTTTCTTCCTTCTTAAGTCAAAAATGCCAAGTCTTGTTACAAGCTTATGCAGGCCCCCTAAACATGCTGCAAAAGTTTGTCTTGATCAGTGGGATATGTTTATGAACTTGTGCCCAAAAGATTTGGCCTGTACCTCTTGATTTGCAAACTTGACATAAAACCATGCTTTACAAGAATGGGTAAAGTGCTTTTTCTATTTATGGCTTAATCTTGTATGCAATGGTTAAACACACAAAATAAGGCTTGAACACAAAGGGTTGGAATTAAATTATTGAGTGTAAATGATATTAGAGGCATGTAACTAGCTTGTGCAAACTGATTTCAAAAATGCATAGTGTATGAACATGAAAATGGCTCATGAACAAAGTGACTTTTGCCCATATTGACAAATTCGATTCTCCCTAACCACAAGGGTGTTTGAGAAGTTCTTGGACATTTTGGAAAGCTTGGAATGTGTAATACAATCCATCTTTGTAATGCAATTTGAAATTCCAAGTGGAAGCATGTGAAAAGTGGCCATGAAGTTAGGCAAAAATCCTGCCTAGAATAGGTCAAAATTTTTCCAAGTTAAGAATGTTTTGCACCCTTATTCCAAAAATCATAACTTGAGCTACAAGCTTCTTTTGAGGAAACTTTGTGAATCAAAGTTGTAGATTTTGCAATGGACTATAACTTTTAATGTTTTGAGTTTTGTTTGAATACAAATGTATCTTGATGTAAAGCTGGGACAAAGTTAGGAAAAAATTAGGAATTTTCATAACTTAGAAAATATCTAAGTTATGAAAATTCTTCATTTTAAACCCTAATTTGTAATTATTGATTTCTTGATGAACAAGTTTCATAATTTGACATGTTTTGATGAAAAATGAATCTTGGCACTTGATTTTGACCAAAAAGTTAAAGTTTGACTTTTCAGTATACAATTAAATTTTGATCATTTGACTGGAAAATTCATCTGTCAATCTTGTGCATTTGGGATCTTTTGAACTTGTTGAATATGTCAAGACCATGTCATTGAGTCCTTGAGTCCATATGAGAGCTTGGTTTGCCATTGGCTAGGCCAAACAGTCAAAAATTGCCTTTGTGCAGTCAAAACCCTAAAAATGACCATTTTGCCCTTTTGGTGTTTTGATCAAATTTCTTGTGGAATTGTGATCCAAACTTGATCAAATGGTCCATATGAGTTCATAATGTTGATGTGGGTCAAAAATCATGAGGTTTGACTGTCAATTGACCACAATTGACTTTTTTCCCCAATACAGCTGATTTCTAGGTCAATTGTCCAATTGACTGGGCAAAGATTGGAATCAAGGCTTGAAACTTGGTATGGATAAACTTGTGAGTCCAACATGAAGCATGAAAGTCATTTTGGGACTTTTAGGTCAGAACATCTTTGTGCAAACTCAAACCCTAATTTGGGTCAACAGTGCAAGGAGGAGTCTTGAGCAGAGCAAACCCTAACTTGATCTTGAGCTCCAAGGGTCTTGTGGTGAAAAAATGTTGAGGAAATGGGAGGGAAAATTTTGGGGTACAACACTGATGCCTCCAGTTGAAGGAAGACCTCTGATTATCTATTTTACTGTATTAGAGAATTCAATGGGGTGTGTGTTAGGCCAACATGACGAGTTTGGCCAAAAAGAGAATGCAATATACTACCTGAGAAAAAAGTTTACCGACTGTGAAATAAGATATTCATTGCTCGAGAAAACTTACCGCGCTCTAGCATGGGATGCTAGTCGGCTAAGACAGTATATGTTAACTCACACCACTTTTTTTATTTCTAAGATGGTCTCTATCAAGTACATCTTCGAGAAACCAACTCTCTCCGGACGAATAGCAAGATGGAAAATGATCTTGAATGAATATGATATCCAATATACTACACAAAAATCCATCAAAGGAAGTGTGCTGGAAGATCATTTGGCCTATCAAGCTGTTGATGACTACCAATCCATGAACTTTGAATTCCCGAACGAGAATATCATGCTAGTAACTGATTGTGAAAAGCCTGGACCGTATGACGTACCTGAACAAGGATCCCGATGGACTATGGTTTTTGATGGGGCTTCCAATGCTTTGGGTAATGGAGTTGGTGCTGTGATTATTTCTCCCGAAGGTTTCCATACAACTTTCACTGCTAGGCTATGCTTCGATTGTACAAACAACATGGCTGAATATGAGGCGTGCATCTTGGGTCTAAAGGCTGCTATCGACCATAGAATCAAGTTCTTAGACGTATATGGGGACTCAATCCTAGTGATCAGTCAAGTCAAAGGGGAATGGGTTACCAAACATCATAATCTGATCCCCTACAAAGAGCTTGTGTTAAACCTGATCCCATACTTTGAGAAAGTTACCTTTGAACATTTTCCAAGAGAAGAAAATCAGTTGGCGGATGCCTTAGCAACAATGTCATCCATGTTCAAGGTCAAGTGGGACAACGAGGCTCCGAGAGTTACAATTGAAAGATTTGACAAACCTGCACACTATTGTGAGATCGACACTGACGAGGAGAAACCATGGTACCATGAAGTGATGGGATATCTGGAAGCACAAGAGTATCCTAAAGGAGCTTTCATCAATAACAAGAAATTCCTGCGAAGGTTATCAGCCAAATTATTCCTAGGAAATGGGATCCTATATAAGCGCAACCATGATTTGAATCTACTCTGTTGTATGGACAAGAAAGAGGCATAGATAATCATGGAAGACCTGCATGAAGCTGTCTTTGGAACTCACTCTAGCGGGCATACTATGGCCAAGAAGATTCTGAGGGCTGGTTACTATTGGTCGAGTATGGAAACTGATTGTCACCATCACTCGAGGACTTGCCATAAGTTTTAAATTTATGCCGATAAGGTGCATGTGCCTCTAATTCCTTTGAATGTCATGACTGCTCCGTGGCCATTCGCAATGTGAGGCATTGGCATGATTTGAGAGATCAGACTCACGACTTCCAATGGACACCGCTTCTTCCTTGTTGCCATTGACTACTTCACCAAATGGTTCGAAGCTGTCTCATTTGCCTCAGTAACCAATAATGTTGTAGCTTGGTTTATCAAGAATAACCTCATTTTCCGTTACGATATTCCCAAAAGGATCATCACTGACAACATAACCAATCTCAATAATGCTATGATTACAAAACTCTGCACTCAGCTCAAAATCAAGCATCACAATTCTTCTCCATACAGATCTAAGATGAATGGTGCAATGGAAGCTGCCAATAAGAACATTAAGAAGATTGTGAAAAAGATGGTGGTAACCTACAAATATTGGCACAAAATTCTCCCATTTTATCTTCATGGCTACCGTACTTCAGCTCGAACTTCAACTGGGGAAACCCCATTCTCCTTAGTCTGTGGCATGGAAGTTGTTTTGCCTGTGGAAGTTCAGATTCATTCTTTAAGGATTATGAAAGAAGCAAATTTAGGAGAAGACGAATGGATTCAAACTAGATTGGATCAGTTAAACTTGATTGATGAGAGGATACTGGTTGTTGTTTGTCATGGTCAAATGTATCAAAAGCGTATAATCAAGGCTTTTAACAAAAAGATCAAGCCTCGAGTGTATCAGACTGGCAACTTGGTAATAAAGTGCATCATTCTTCCTCAAGGCGAACCCATGGAAAAATGGACTCCCACTTACGAAGGGCCATTTGTTGTTAAGAAAGTATTCTCTGGAGGTGCCAGGGTGCTAACTACTATGGACGACGAAGATTTCCCGCATTCTGTGAATGCAAACATAGTCAAAAAATACAACGCATAAAAATGACCTGCTAGGTTGACATACCTAGGAAAAAACAAGGGCATCCTGGAGAACCAAAGAGGTCCGGGCAAAAATTAGGGATATATAAAAAATATTGTACACCCGACAAGTCGAAAACCCGAAAGGGCGGCTTGGGCAAAAAAGGGTATCCTGGTGGGCTGAAAACCCGAAAGAGAGGGCCAGGAAAAAGTAAATAATTAAAGCTTATGACCATGTCTCGTGAAATCACTACAATCAGCTTTATTACCAAGTTCCAAGTTCTTGGGTGTAAGATCAATTCAATCAACTTCTTTCAACGACATGGGATGATGTTTGAAGACATACGGGAAAAAGCGAAGTTGGAACACAATGAGATCACTTCCACATAGCTATTATTTTTGTTTTCACTTTGTATTCTTTCGATGATTTCCTCTTACTAAGATCTCTGTCTCCTTGTACAAAAATTCCTATTTATAGGCAAAACATCAATACAAATATACTTTGAAGTGCAAACTTTTTGTTTTTTTGTTTTGAGTGCAAAAATGTCCAATGACTAAAATTGAATGAACATATGCATATGGACATGATTAATTGTTAACAAATGTATGTTTAAAAACGGTAATAAACATTTTCTTAAGGATTCGGGATATCCCACAAAATTACTTCAACAAAATTATCCCCACAAATTTGAATTCATAAAGTATCAATCAGGAGTTCCAATCTCCTGGAAATCATTTCCCCAGCTGAGTTGGTCCTAAACTACAAGAGAAACATGGCGGAGTTCGTCTCCAAAATAATTCATCTCCTCAATAAGGTCTTCAAAATGTTTTCCTCAACAGGGGTTATTTCCCCAACGGACTACAAAATACCCAACTCGAGTTCTTTTCTCAGACCATTACAAATTAACGGACAAAAAACCGTGTCCCCAATGGATTCGATACTATCCCTAGGAAGTTGCTGCAAAGCCTGGAGTTCGACCAGATACCAATTAACTTTCCTTCTTCCAATTCATGTTATAATTCCCCAGTAGAGTAATGGACAACCAAGGTTCTTGAACTCTATTCCCCAAGCAGAAATCAACATTCCCTGCAGAATTTCCTCGAACAACAAAGCCGAAATTTACAGCGGAAACACTCTAAACAAAGTCGAAGATACATATATTATCCATCTCCAACAGTAGTTCTGGATTTAGCTTCCCAAATCTCCCCAGTAGTTGTCAAGGATTTATTTTCCAAGACAAAGATTTACTTCAATAACATTTCACATTCATGCGCCATGACATATGCATACAAAATGAATATATCATAATCTCATTTATTTTGAGAACATCATTACGCAATGCATGCATCATGACATTCAATCCAAACTAATTATTTACCTTTTAAGGAAAGATCATTCATTAGATAAATATCATCAGCGAAAAACAAACCTCTGCTGGTTTAGTTTAAATCGATCAATGATTTATCCTGATTCCGTTCCTGTAAACACTTACTCTGGTTCAGTTAAATTGCTCCAAAGATTTATACTGATTCGTTCTCCAGTTAAATATTATTCAAGACCTCTACTGGTTCAGTTTAAATCGATCAATAGTTTATCCTGATTTTGTTCCATGGACACTTTCTCCGGTTAAGATAAATTGCTCCGAAGATTTATACTGATTCATTCTCCATTTAAAGATTATTCAAAACCTCTGCTGGTTCAGTTTAAATCAATCAATGATTTATCCTGATTCTATTCTGGAAGACACCTTCTCTGGTTCAATTAAATATCTCCGAAGATTTATACTGATACATTCTCCAGTTAAATATTATTCAAGACCTCTGCTGGTTCAATTTAAATCAATCAATGATTTATCCTGATTCTGTTCCGGTAGACACTTTCTATGGTTCTGTTAAATCACTCTGAAGATTTATACTGATTCGTTCTCCAGTTAAAGATTATTCAAGACCACTGCTGGTTCAGTTTTAAATCAATCAATGATTTATCCTAATTCCGTTTCGGTAGAGACTTTCTCTGGTTCAGTTAAATTGCTCCGAAGATTTATACTGATTCATTCTCCAGTTAAAGATTATTCAAGACCTCTGCTGGTTCAGTTTGAACCAATAAATGATTTATCCTAATTCCTTTCAGGTAGACACTTTCTCTAGTTCAGTTAAATCGCTCTGAAAATTTATACTGATTCGTTCTCCAGTTAAAGATTACTAAAAACTTCTACTTGATTCAGAATAAATCGACCAAAGATTCATTCTGACACTTCCTCCAGTTTCTACAAACAGTCACTCTGGATGCCATCTGTAAGCCCATCTCCTACAAACTCTTCATAACTTCTCCAAAATGGCATCTTTAAGCACATTCACGACACAATCAACTAACACATAGTCGAGTGCAAATTTTTTGGGCACTTTAGTGTTTAATCATCTTCTACCTTCAAGTCATGAATTACGGGCTCGCCAATCTAAATCTTCAGGTTTAAGAAGATTGAACAGGGGCAACTGTTGTACCCCAAAATTTTCCCTCTCTTTTCTCAAGATATTCCTCACAAAGATCTTCAATGTTTCAAGCTTACTCAAGTATTGACTAGGTAAAGCCATCTCCTCAATACTGATACTTCAAATTAGGGTTTGAATTTGCACAAGGAAAATTGGACTTCTAATACTCCAAATGAGTTTCATGGATCATTATGGAGTCTCAAGATTACTCATGTCAAGTTTCAAGTCTTGGATCACAAAATTGCTCAGTCAATTGATCAGATGACCTAAAATCTACTATATTGAAAGTCAATTGTTGTCAATCTACATTCAAACTTCATGATTTTAGACCAATATCAACATTTTGAAGTTATATGTATCAATTGATCAAGTTTGGATCACAGTTCTCCAAGAAATTTGTTCAAATCACCAAAAGGGCAAAATGGTCAAAATTAGGGTTTTGACTGGTTAAGGGTTTTTGACCTAATACATGACCTAATGGCTTGAAGCACAATCTCAATTATTCAAATTCAACATGTTGACCTAATTTCATGGCTCAAAACATTTCTCAAGATCAATTGATTGATAGTTGAAATTCAGTCAAATTGATGAAAAGTCAACTAATACACCAAAAGTCAAACTATGACTTTTTGGTGAAAATTGAGTTTCAAAGATCACATTTCATCAAGACATTCAAAAATATGTAACTTGATCAACAAGAAATCAAGAAAGTCAAAATTCATTTTGAAAGGTCAAAGTTTTCAAGACATAGAAAATTTTCTAAGTGTTTTTAAGCCGTGTTTTTCAGGACTTCATGCCAAATTTTCAATAAAATGCAAGATGATTCAAAGAAAACTTCCAACATGAAAGTTGTAGGATTTTATGATCTACAAATTTTCTTTACTTATCAAGTTATATAAGTGCTTAGATTTTGATTTATGAATTCACAAAGTCATGCACTTTTTTTCTTAAAACACTTAGTGAAAATTTGACCTAGTTTAGGCAGATTTTTGACCTAATTTCTTGGTAAATTTTCACCCAGCTCCAAGATGATTTTGTCAAAGTGGCCAACATGAAATTTATATATAATGTTCCAATATTTTCAAAATGTCAAAGAACTCAATGAGATCATTTTTGAGCTACGAGAATCGAAGAGATGAAGTTAGGGTTTCAAACTTAAATTACAAGTCAATTTTGTGATGAACACTTGACCAAATCAATAAGCCATGCTGTATAATCTTGCTTTGCAGGTGTCTAACTTGCAAATCACTTCTTAATTAAATGTTTACATAACTGATTGATCAATTTTCCAATTGATTCAAGCATTGTCCAAAGCAGTTTGCAATTTTAGGGAGAAAGTCACCATTTCCATTCTAGTAAAGCAAGCCTTTATGAAAAGATAAAAGCAATGTCAAAGAAATGTCAAAGATAAAAGCAACATGTCTAGAGCCTCCAATAACCTCAGACCGTGCTTGTAAGATGCCTTGAAACCATGTTTTCCACTTTTCTTCAAAATCAAGTAACATAGCGATAACTCTATACCTCATAGATCTGTCAACTTCAAGTACTCTAACCTTTTTCATATAACTATAGAAACTATTTGCAAGAAAAGGCACGAGCTCAAGCACTCTTAAAACCTCCCAAGCACCCTACTTCACAGAACTGGCCATAACTTGACAATTTTGAGTTTCAAAGCCCCAAATCAAAACCACTCGTGCATTTTCAAATCTAATCATCCATAAACTCTCTATACATCACATCAAAGCCATCCCAACACCTGTTACACTCCTGTAACCTCATTTTCATCATTCACCATTTTCAAACATCAAGCTTGCAGGTTGAATTGAGTAGGGAGACTCGGGGACTTTCAAAGAAAATTAAAGGTTGCAACACACTCAAGAAGGTCCAGGCAAGCTAAATAGATCATTGGGAAACCTCAAAGCTTGCTCAAACTCAAAACACGATCTCCATCTGCAAGGTGAGTTTTCTGAACTTTTATCTCTTTATACAAGCATCATTTGATTCTGATTTGTCAAGATAAGATGTAGATATCATAGCCCCGAAACTAACATGCCCTTAGATTTCATTTATATTTCCTGAGAAGTGTGAATTTCGAGTTTGAACTTCCTGAAAAAATTAGGTCATAATTTGGAACCACTTAAAATTCATGTTCATCTTTGACTGTTAGCTTAATTTATTTACATGGTTGGATTCGTAATAAAATTACCAGCAACTTTCATGTTTATACATTTGAAAATGGTTGAGAAATGAGAGAGATAGCAAATTCAAAAATGTTGTTTCAGTCATGGGCGCGAGGAAGAAGATGAACATGTCTTCAGGAATATGTTTATAATATATATTTATGGTTTTGTATTAATAAACAGATGTATAGCCACCCCAGTGGTAGAAGCGTGCGCCTTTGACTACAGGGACCTGAGTTTGATCCCCAATGGTACCCTTTTGTTTTTTTAAATTTTTTCTTATTTCAGATTCCATGCAAGCAAGCTATGCGCGCCTATCGCGAGCCTCACACCAACACCATTGGATATTCAGCAATCCAGATCCAGCACTATACATGATTAGGACCATGATGCACTTTCAAAAGTCAGCCACATGGGATCAAAATGGGTGCTAAACATTTGTTTGTTGGGCCTGAATCTATTTCTAACTCTCACCCCCTTTTTACTTTTCATATATAGGCCCATATACCATTTATTTTATTTTTCTGACTCTAAAACAAACAAAAAAACCATTTTTGGGCCTAACGCCCTTTTTATTATTTTCAACCACCTTTTTATTTTTAACACCCCCCCCCCCCCGACTTTTATTTTATATTCTTATTTAATTTGTTTTTTCTTTATTATTATTATTATTATTATTATTATTTTTATTTTTTTATTAAATCAAAAATCCCAAAAATGTTTTTATGTGTTATTTAGAATATTTAGTATTAGTATTTTTTTTAAGGAAAAGACCAATAATATCCTCTTTTACAAATTTCTTTTTAATTAAAATAATATTAGATTTAGATTTATTTTCCTATTTTTTTTCTTTTTTAATTAGAATTAATTTAGAACTTAGGATTTTTTTTAATTAACTAACTCTTTTTTATACTAGTTTAATTAAGATAAAGTCATTTCTTAAAAACCCTAAAAATTGCTTTCTTGATTAATTCAATTTCTTTTCTCAAAATAACTTAGGTTTAGTCTTATTAAATTAACTTAGACTAATTAGTTATTTTTCTTTTTAATTTAATTAAGTTAAACCCTCTTATATAAAAAAAAACTCAAACAAAAACAATTTCGATTTTCTTTCATATTGCCTTTACATTCTTGTACCTATATTTGACATCATTCAATATGGTTGTAATAGTAATTATGTGTATTTTCTATTATCTCCCCATTTGTAAATTTGTACCCCCATCCCCAAATGATGTAATAGCATAGAATTTTACATTTCCACAATTTATCTCTTTCAATATAAATGCTAGTAATTAGGGTTTGTATGGCAAGATATAAAATCAATAAATAGAAAACCCTAATTCAAGATACAAAGAGCATGAAAACAGACACTTTGCTCACTTGCACCTCTAGGGTTAACCTCACTTGTTACCTAAAGATAAAATAGTCATGTTACGCAAACGTGAGATACTTTAGCAAAAACAATCAAAAACAAGATCATAGTCCCTCGATGACCCTTCAATGTTGCCTTCGGTAAATGATCATAGACCCTTACGACAAATTGCTAAGTTATCCTACAATGTTGCTTTCTATGACTATACGATGACCCACGCCCGTCCCTTCACATCCAATGATAGGGCTTCTTATCAATCAATGGTAAGATAGCAATATCAAAGGGAGGAGGAAAAGAATTAAGACTTTTTGAGTAGGTAGAACGCTCGTAGTTGTTTGCTCACAACCATTTTCAAACATCTTTCAAAATACACCAAACACTTTCCAATGAAATATTTTCAAAAGTCAACACTTTGTAGGCATTCTTATAGAGACGAGAATCATTACAAAGTTCGGCTAAACGAATGCACTTTTCAAAAATACTTTCAAACAAACACAAAGACATTTCAAACAAAGAATTTCAAAGTGAGCTAGCAACTAAGAGCCTGTAGATAACTATGGATGAAAAGGGTGCTAATACCTTCCCTTTTCATAACCTACCCCCCGAACTCAAGAAAATTCTCAAAAGTTCTTTCCTGTTCTTTTCACCCTTTTCTTTATTAGATAAAATAAAAGTCGGTGGCGACTCTTGTAATTGCAAGCTTCTCAAGTAATGTTTAAAGCATTGGATTTGATGAAGACAACATGGATATCAACATTCAAAGGATGTGCAAAAAGTTTATCAATATCACATAAAACCTTGTTACAAGTCTTGAAGATTAGAAGAAGAATTATTAAAGAAACAACAAATGTCAAAAGGTATAAATAATTCTTAAACTTGAATATAGATGTTCACAAATATGCATTCATAATCATATACATATCCCACATTTTTAACAATAAGAAAAACTATGTTTGAGATCTTTTTCAAAAGGATTTTTTGAAAATAAACTTTCAGGAACCGGTTCCTACCTAACAGGAAACCGGGTTCCAAACTTGTTCAAAAATCACTTCCCTGGAATTTGTACCAGGAACCGGGTTATACCTATAGGGGAACCGGTTCCTGCGTGTTATTTTTGAATTCTGGGTTATAACGTTCACTAGGAACTGGGTTCTGCCTGGGTCGGAACCGGTTCCCAGTGAACCAGTACAAATTTTCTTTTGTTTTTTGAACATAATTCAAATGGTATTCTTTCATGATTGCATTGCATCTTTTCATATCAAATGGCATGAATGAAGAGGTATTTGTGACATTATAAATTGTGCAGATTTTCAAATTCAAATAACCTTCTTCAATTAACAATTTTCATCATTCAAATTTGCATATTCTTACAAACTTTCAAGTGTTCTTACAAATCATAAATTTTGTGAAACTTGCCATATACATTTTCATTAAGAAATCATTACAAGTTTCATACATTCATTGTGAATATTTATAATCATTGCTTGAGAATTGTTTCTTTCTTGAAGAAGAAGATCAATCAAAGATTGATAGTGCTCTCCATCTCTTTCAAATAAATCATTGTATTACAAAAAGAAACTATTCCCTTACTATCCAGGATTGTTGGAAGTAAGTGTTGTGATTTGAAGAGGATTGTTCTTCATTCACATTAGTGTTTGCTTGACCTTAAAGGTGTTAAGAACCTTTGGTCACCCTATAGGTTAGATAGTAAGCATAGGTTGTACAATCATTCTAAACTATAGTGAAATCTCTTTCGTGTTGGAACGGGGACTGGAGTACTCTCGGATTGTAAGGGGAACCAGGATATATCGCCGTGATCTTTACTTTTCCGCTTTTATCGTTTTCATCACCATAATCAAGAAAAGATAAGATATAGTCAAAAACCTTCAAACACTTAACCACAAATTACTACAAGTATTCTCATAAAACCGAATAAATTTTTATATACCTAATTCACCCCCCCTCTTAGGCACTCTTAGACTTACCATTGGCATCAGAGCAAGTTATAGGTAACTTGTTCCTAAAGATCCAGAATGGCTTCCGCAAATCAAAATCCGGTTTTCAAAGATGGTGGTAGTAACAACAAGCCTCCATTGTTTTGTGGTGAATACTTTGACTTTTGGAAAATTCGCATGAAGGCTCATATTGAAGTGCAAGGAGAAGAAATATGGAATGCTGTTGAGAATGGTCCATTTACTCCAGTGTGTGTTGTCAATGGTGTTGGGTCATCAAAGCCTAAAGCATCATGGGATGACGATGACAAGAAAAAAGTTCTCTTTGACAAAAAGGCAATCAATATTCTCTAAAGTGCTCTTAGTATGGATGAATTTTTCCGAGTATCGGCATGTACAACGGCAAAGGAAATTTGGGATACTCTTGTAGAAACTCATGAAGGAACCGCCGAAGTCAAAAGGTCTAGATTGAACACTTTGAGTCAAGAATATGAATTATTCAGAATGCTTCCCAGAGAATCCATCCTTGACTTGCAAAAGAGATTCGTTCACTTGACAAACCATTTGAAGGCACTCGGTAAGACTTTAAATAACGATGAATTAAATCTTAAAGTGCTTAGGTCTTTAACTAGGGAATGGAAACCAAAAGTGACGGAAATATCCGAAAAGAAAAGCCTAGCAACTATGACTTCCGCAACACTTTTCGGAAAACTTCAAGAATATGAGACGGAACTTGGAAGGCTTGAAAAACATGAGAATCATGAGAAGAAATCCAAAGGCATTGCTTTGAAAGTTGATTCAAAAGAAAGTCAAGATAAAGATGCATCGGAGGAAGATGAAAACTTCTTGCTTCTTGTAAAAAGGTTAGGAAAATATTTTGGTCATAAAAATAATCTTCATAATGCTAACTTTGTCAAAAGAAAGAAATTTTATAAGCATAAAGATAAAGAAGCCTCCACATCAACACAATATGTCACATCTAAGAATGTGGTGTCTACTACAAGGCCACTACAATTGTAACACATGGATCTCTTTGGTCCATCAAGAACAAAAAGCTTCGGAGGTAATGTATTCACTTTGGTTATTATTGATGATTTTTCTAGATATTCTTGGACTTTGTTTCTTATGCAGAAAAGTGATGCCTTTAAAGCTTTTAAGAAGTATGCTAAGCAAATCCAAAATGAAAAATCACTAAAGATTGTATCCATAAGAAGTGATCATGGTGGAGAATTCCAAAATGCACAATTTGAAGAATTTTGTGAAGAACATGGTATCTCTCATAATTTTTCAGCACCTAGAACTCCACAACAAAATGGAGTAGTTGAAAGAAAGAATAGGTTTCTAGTGGAACTTGCAAGAACAATGCTTAGTGATGCAAATCTTCCTAAATATTTTTGGGCGGATGCGGTTAGTACGGCATGTTATGTTGGAAATCGAGTTATCATTAGACCTATAATAAAGAAGACTCCATATGAACTCTTCAAAGGAAGAAAGCCAAATATTGCTCACTTCCACATTTTTGGATGCAAGTGTTTTGTTCTTATCAATGACAAAGACAATCTCGGTAAGTTTGACAAGAAATCCGACGAAGGTATATTTCTTGGTTATTCTCTTTCTAGTAAAGCATATAGAATTTATAATAAAAGAACTTTAACTATCGAAGAATCTATGCATGTATCTTTTGATGAAACTAACACCTCTAAAGAGGAAGTAGTTGTGTGTGATGATGATGATCCTATAAATTTACCCCCGGAAGAACTTTCAAATGATCAAGTTGTGAAATCACCTGAAAATCAAGAAGACATTGTACAACAAGATTCAAACATCAATGATCTACCAAAAGAATGGAGAACTCATAGAGACCATCCTATTGACAAAATTATTAGTGACATTAGCCAAGGAGTATCAACAAGATTAAATCTAAAAGATGCTTGCTTAAACATGGCGTTTGTTTCTCAAATTGAACCTACCAAAGTTGATGAAGCCTTAGGAGATGATCAATGGATTATTTCTATGCAAGAAGAATTAAATCAATTCGAGAGAAATAAAGTTTGGGAACTTGTTCCTAGACCAAGTGGTAAACACATCATAGGTACCCGATGGGTGTTTAAGAACAAACTTGATGAGAATGGTCTAATTGTTCGAAACAAAGCAAGGTTGGTTGCCCAAGGCTACAATCAAGAGGAAGGAATCGACTTTGAAGAAACATTTGCTCCGGTTGCAAGGTTAGAAGCTATACGTCTTTTACTTGCTTATGCTTGTTCATTAAATTTTCAGCTTTTTCAAATGGACGTCAATAGCGCATTCTTGAATGGATACATCAATGAAGAAGTCTATGTCAAACAACCTCCGGGATTTGAAGACTTCAAACATCCCACACATGTCTTTAAGTTGAGAAAGGCTCTTTATGGCTTAAAGCAAGCACCAAGAGCATGGTATGATAGACTTAGCAATTTTTTGTGTGAAAAAGGTTTCGAAAAGGGTAAGGTTGATAAAACTTTGTTCATTAAGAAAATCAAAAGTAACACTTTATTGGTTCAAGTCTATGTTGATGATATCATTTTTGGATCGACTAACAAAGAAATGTGTGAGGAATTCTCATTGATGATGCAAGGAGAATTCGAGATGTCTATGATGGGAAAGATGAACTACTTTCTTGGACTACAAATCAAGCAACTAAAAGATGGAATCTTCATCAACCAATCTAAGTATTGCAAAGAATTATTGAAAAAGTTTGATATGGACAATTGTAAAGCAATGAATACTCCAATGGGCTCCGGTACATATGTTGATCAAGATGAATCCGGTACTCCAATTGATATTACAAAATACCGAGGTATGATTGGTTCCTTATTGTATTTGACGGCAAGCCGTCCTGACATAATGTTTAGTGTTTGTCTTTGTGCTCGCTTTCAAGCAAATCCAAAGGAATCACACCTCATGGCAGTTAAAAGGATCATGAAGTATCTCAAAGGAACAACCAATGTCGGCTTATGGTATCCTAAAGGTAGTATTTGCACTTTAATTGGTTATTCTGACGCGGATTATGCAGGTTGTAAAACTGATCGTAAAAGCACAAGTGGTACTTGTCACATTATTGGAAATGCATTAGTATCATGGGCTTGTAAAAAGCAAGCATGTGTTGCTCTTAGCACGGCCAAAGCAGAATACATAGCAGCGGGTAGTTGTTGTGCACAAATTCTTTGGCTCAAGCAACAACTCCGTGATTACGGACTTGATCTCGGATGCATTCCTCTTCGATGCGACAATACAAGTGCTATCAATATTACAAAGAATCTGGTCATGCATTCAAGAACCAAACATATAGATATTCGACATCATTTCCTCTGTGATCATGTACTTCAAGGATATGTCGAAGTCACTTTTGTGGATTCTCATAACCAACTCGCAGATATCTTCACAAAACCGCTTGCTCGAGAACCATTCTTCAAAATCCGAAGAGAACTTGGTATTTTGGATGAAGGTGATCTCTAAATGTTTCTCATAAGGTGCACATCTTAATTTTTGTTCAAAAAAATTTATGTTTCAGTACACTCTGCTTCTACTCCTTCTTTTATATGTTTTTATTTGATAAAATATGTGTGGTTGTGTTTAAAATTGTTTGTGTTTTTTAAATGAATTTGTTTCACTGTTTTTCCCCATCCTTTTTGATGTTAACAAAGGGGGAGAAGAATATGCATATGTGTTGTTTTGTTTCAAAGAAATTGCAGGCCAAAATAACTATCATAAAACTCACTCCAAAATTCAAAGAATCATGGACTTAGGGGGAGCATACAATTTAGGGGGAGCCTTGCATTTGCTTAACATTTTTGCTACACAAAACAACATAAACATTTCAAGAATTGTTTTCAAGACTTGATTGTCATCATCAAAAAGGGTGAGAATGTAATTGCAAGCTTCTCAAGTCATGTTTAAAGCATTGGTTTTGATGAAGACAACATGGATATCAACATTCAAAGGATGTGCAAAAAGTTTATCAATATCATATAAAACCTTGTTACAAGTCTTGAAGATTAGAAGAAGAATTATTAAAGAAACAACAAATGTCAAAAGGTATAAATAATTCTTAAACTTGAATATAGATGTTCACAAATATGCATTCATAATCATATACATATCCCACATTTTTAACAATAAGAAAAACTATGTTTGAGATCTTTTTCAAAAGGATTTTTTGAAAATAAACTTTCAGGAACCGGTTCCTACCTAACAGTGAACCGGGTTCCAAACTTGTTCAAAAATAACTTCCCTGGAATTTGTACCAGGAACCGGGTTGTACCTATAGGGGAACCGGTTCCTGCGTGTTATTTTTGAATTCTGGGTTATAACATTCACTAGGAACCGGGTTCTGCCTGGGTCGGAACCGGTTCCCAGCGAACCAGTACAGATTTTCTTTTGTTTTTTGAACATAATTCAAATGGTATTCTTTCATGATTGCATTGCATCTTTTCATATCAAATGGCATGAATGAAGAGGTATTTGTGACATTATAAATTGTGCAGATTTTCAAATTCAAATAACCTTCTTCAATTAACAATTTTCATCATTCAAATTTGCATATTCTTACAAACTTTCAAGTGTTCTTACAAATCATAAATTTTGTGAAACTTGCCATATACATTTTCATTAAGAAATCATTACAAGTTTCATATATTCATTGTGAACATTTATAATCATTGCTTGAGAATTGTTTCTTTCTTGAAGAAGAAGATCAATCAAAGATTGATAGTGCTCCCCATCTCTTTCAAATAAATCATTGTATTACAAAAAGAAAGTATTCCCTTACTATCCAGGATTGTTGGAAGTAAGTGTTGTGATTTGAAGAGGATTGTTCTTCATTCACATTAGTGTTTGTTTGACCTTAAAGGTGTTAAGAACCTTTGGTCACCCTATAGGTTAGATAGTAAGCATAGGCTGTACAATCATTCTAAACTATAGTGAAATCTCTTTCGTGTTGGAAAGGGGACTGGAGTACTCTCGGATTGTGAGGGGAACCAGGATATATTGCTGTGTTCTTTACTTTTCCACTTTTATCGTTTTCATCACCATAATCAAGAAAAGATAAGATATAGTCAAAAACCTTCAAACACTTAACCACAAATTACTACAAGTATTCTCATAAAACCGAATAAATTTTTATATACCTAATTCACCCCCCCCTCTTAGGCACTCTTAGACTTACAACTCTTGCTATCCACAACAATTGTGATAAAATGTAAAACACTCAAGTCAGTTCTCGCACCATATTACACTTGTATATGGAGGTCAAGGACATTCTCTCTGAGATCTGGGGGATCCTTCTGATCAAAGGATCCAGATTTGTGGAATCTTGTTTGTGGCCATGAAACAGATTATGTATGAAGTGAGTAATTATGGTATACACTAACCACATGATGTGCTTCTATTTAGGAAGAGAAGTTTTGATTCTAGGGTGTTCTTAGCATTTATTGAGGAGGAGTCCCTACTGCTCTGAAATTGGAAGACCTTGAAGATATGTCAGACGTAATGTCTTGACATCTTAGTGCTGAGAATTTATTTTTCTCAACATGTCTGGCTTGTGTTTCTCTTAAACAGGATGAACGTTATTTACTCTAACTTGATATTATCAAGTCTATGAGAGCATGGAACTCTTTTCTGTTGTAGTGGAAAAGATCTTTCAAGGGATTGTATGCATTAGAGATGTATCAACTTGACTTCAGTGGTTGATTGATGTCTGCATTATGGAGTGTCATCATAATTGTAACACCCCGAATTCTAGATTAATTATTTAATTATTAATTTAGCATGATTATATGATTCAGCGTGAAGTGTTTGATATCTTGATGATTATATGTGATCTTTTATAGTGATTTGTGATATTATAATGAATATAAAGTGTACCATGATGATTGAGATAAATATAATGTTTGAATATGATGTTTGGATGACTATGATGTATGATGGGTTTTTATGTGTAGAATAGTGGGAATTATACTAATTAAGTGGATTATAAGTATTTTGGAATAATTAGAATAATTGCTTAGAATTATTTTAATTGGGAAAAATAGAATAATAGAAGTGTAGAGAAAATAAGGGCCAAATGGTAATTAGTGGATAATAAGTAAGGACAAGATGAGAAGTTTGATATTATGGGTCTAAAGGTTATACAAGGAATTATGGGAAAAGAAAATAATTGTGGAACGATCGTAGAATTGGGAGAAAGAAACTAACGTTGTGGAGAAAGGAGGCTAGGGCAAAAAGAGGGAAGAGATTTCGGTAGAGAACCAAAGAGAAGTTGAATTGCTGCTATAATAAAAGGTAAGGGGAGTTTTATCATTGTTATTATATTTAATTCAAGGTTTAGATGATTGGTGGATTGCCTTAGGTTTTGGTAGATGGTGATTTGGTATTGTTTGATGAGAAATTGATGAATTGGTGATGAATAGTGTTGTATAATCGATGTATATTGAGTATATAAATATAGGTTGTTGACAAATGATGAAATCCTATGATTAAATTGTATTTTAGGACCTGTAACATGATAAAATCACAAGAGAATTGGATTGGTTTATGCATGAATTCGCAAGAGGAAAATCCTGTTCTCACAAGGTCATCAGGCGATGGAGGATGTGTTTATGGGCGATAGAGCTTCGCAAAGAGAAGGTGGGAGAGAACGAAGGAATATTAGATCTAGTTTCTGTAATGTTTCACCCCTAGTGTTAATGGGAATGTAGTGGTAGAAATGTTGAGACCAAGCAAATGGATTGACTTAACTCGCACAAATAAAAAAATCTCCACCGCGCTTTATTTTTTCCAGAGGAATGGGAAAAGAGAGAATAACCCAAAAAAGAGGGGGGGAGAATCTATGTACAAGGGTTGGTTATGAAAAGGGAATGTATTAGAACCCTAAACATCTACGGTACTCTGCATGAACCTCTTTGAAAATTTGTGTATTTTGGCTATAAATGTTGTATATAAAAATAGATGGTGGAGGTGAGAAGAGAAATATTTTTATAATTTTTGCACCCACTGTGGTTGCGAACCTTTAGCGCCTACATACCAACTTCCATGCAATAGGGGATCAGGGTACTCGTAGTTCACCTTTAAAAATTTTAAAACACAAGTGTGTTGGTTAACTTTAAGAGAAGAGACATTGTTGTCTTATCTGAGTGGAAAAACATACTTACTACCCACAATTATGAGAAAGCAGAATTTGCGTCATCTCAAAGTGGAGGATATACCTTGAATTTTAAAATCAACAAAGACTCACTCAACACCCAAGTGGAAAATATCTCACTTTACTACATATCATAGAAGTATAGTAGCTCGCATTACTATAAGGATTGACAAGGGTCTAATCTTTTGAGAAAATTTTAAAGTAAAAAGCCAAAGTGGAAAAAATGGTTTGAATGAGATTAATTAACTTTTAGTCTTCTCACAAAAATGTCAAAGTATGACTAAGTTGATTAAAATTTAATTAAGGAAATAATTTTGAAAATGCATGGATCTAAGTCCAAATTTATTGTGAAAGCGGTTCAAGTTAGAAAACAAGAAGAGTTTTGAAAAAGAGGGAGAATATTTTTGAAATTAACGAAGATGGGAGGAGATAAAGAGACTATCCTAAAGCATAAGGTAAAAGTTAGGGAAAAGAACCGTCTAACCAACAAGAAGCCAACACTTGACATAAAGAGTCAATGTAGAATTCTCATCCTTTGGATTAAAACCAAGCAAGCGATGATACTAAACCTCTTAAGAATACCATGCGTCAGATGCATTAGGTCTTCATAAAAATTAGGCAGAGTAACGACTATATACATAGGAATTCCCAATCACAGACAAAGCAGATAATCAGAATAACCTGCACACAAAGGAAATTAACCCAATGTCTTGGAGTAAACCCCAAGAACTCATACAAAATAACAAACAAAGTCACAAGGTCCAAGGGTATCAAGGCTTCTAGTCCTAAGTCCAAGAGGTCCACAACTCAATTATGCCAGGGATAGTAACCAAATAGTCCAAGTAACCTTAAAGTTTTTTATTGTTCAAATTGGTTATTAAGTATCTTCAAAAAGAAAATGAAAAGCTCAAGTGAGCAAAAATAAAAATGGCATAAAGATAAATGCTCAAATGAGAAAAGATAAAAATGACATGAAATGTAAATACCAAAATAAATGTTACATAAAAGTAAAGGCATAAAGTAAAAGCATAAAGTAAAAGTCAATTGTTAGTGAGTTAGAAATTAGAGGTTAGTTGAATGACCATCTTGAAACTTACATCTGAAAACTCATTAGAAGATTGATAAAATCAAATCTTCTCAACAAAAAGTTTCATTTGCTTTTTGTCAAGTATATCATTCATTTCAAGTTCTCAAGGCGACAACATATGATCAACAATGTTTAAATGATTCGCTCAAAACAAAGTTTATGATGGTTCATTAGAGGATTGATAAGACCAAATCCTCATAACAATGAACCTCAAGGTTATTAGATCAAAGGTTTCAAATTAAACATACTTGGGCTTGCAAACATAGGTTTGGGCCATGAATGATCATTTCTCGAATCAGGACAAAATTTATCCCTATGTTAAGAAATCGTACTTGGACTTATATAGAAGTCGCATCTATTTTGAGGTCGATCAATATCAATCTATGTACCATGTGTTTAGATAAATGATATGTAGATTATTCTCCAACAACATGTAGTACAAGTAAGAAAGGGATAAGATGAAGAGGGAGGGGATATATTAGATGAAATTAGGGTTTCAAATATCCTCAACATCATTCATCCATTTTGGTGGATTTGGATTTTCAACCTATCAACACCCAAGATCCAATGAGGTTGAGAAACTTGTCCCAAAATAAAACCCAAATCAGGACCAAATAAAAATAATAAAATAATATTTAATAAAACAATATTTAAATGGTTAATAAAAGGGAAATAATTGGTAAAATACATAAAGTATATTAAATCATCAAATAAAACTAAAAAAAAAGAGTCAGAAGTCAAACAAAAATCAATAAGTGTTGACAAATTATTTTGAAATTTTGTAAAATCATAAACTAATTTTTAAATTTAAAGAAATAAGAAAAATAAACCAAAAATTATGAAAAATAGCAAAATCAAAAATAAAAATAAGATGAGGTCACCAATATTTGTCAAGAGATCATTGGATCCTTCCATGATTTTTCCAGAATTTAAAATACCAGAAATTATTTTTAAAACAATTAAAATAAGGAAAACAATAAAAAATTATGAAAAAATCAAATATCAAAATAAAAATATAAAAAAAATATTCACAAAGTTAGAAATAATAAAAATTATTTTTGTGTATTTTTTTCATAATTTTTGGATAAAAAATAAGAGAGTTATGAATTTTTGAAATTAAAACAAATTTTATAAAAATAAAATAAATCAGAAATAATGTGAGGCGTTGGATCTGATTCATTAAAACACGCTGGCACATCTAATAGATCAAGAGTGATGATGTATGGAGATCCACTGTCAACAAGCACACACTGAAGTTACGATAGTCAGACCAATGATAACATTTCAGTTGTCATGTTCTCATTAGTTGAAGAAGCCACGTAGCTCATCTTCAACCTACAGCTACCTTGCAACTAGGGAGAGATCAGGATTCTTAAATCTGTAAATTTAGATGCTCACATTGGTATCATTATATGCGTCTCTTCAAGACGATCACAACCATATCCTCGCGTCAAATTTATATAAAACACAACGTACACGATTTGGAAAAAACGAGAGATGTTTTGAAATTTTTGAAATTGAAAACAGAAGCATCAAATGCATTGATTCACCAAATTTGAGTTAGCTTTAGGACTTGGCTAGGACAATTTAGGAAGCCTTAGGACTTGGTTTTTCTTCTGTTAGCTTCAGTGAAGTTCAATGATGAAGAGTCAGCAAACAAATTAGATTGAAAAGTGGAGAAAATATGAATTTGAAAACTCAAAAAGTGAGTTATGGAGAGAGTTTGGCAGGGTGTTTTTGGTTGTCCAAGCTTGAGAAAATGAGAAGAGTGAGGTCCTCTATTTATAGGGAAGTGAATGGTGCAAAGAATTGAGAGGAAAATTGAAGTTTTGAGGGAAATTAGATGGACCCCGAAAGTGGAAAATGTGTGACTCCATGTGCATGAAAACCCATCTAATTCATGCGTTTTGATCCTTAATTAAACTTTGGGAACTTTTTAAAACATGTTTTAATCAAAAAAGTGTGCTAATTTGATGATTAGAAGATGGATAATGGATTTCAAAATCTGACTTGGAGGAAAAATGCAGTTTCAAGTAGCTGACTTTGAACTCATGGTGTGCACGATTAAGGAAGCCTTGGGAGATGATTCATGATGCATTAGAAAGTTTGTGTATCACTCTTTATAATTTTCCAAGAAAGAATTCATTTTTATGCTTGATCTAGAAGTTATGCTTGGTCAAGATTAAAAAAATGCATTGACTTTTATACTTAAAAAAATTCTAAGTTTTTTCTTTAAAAATGACGTATAATCTTTTGATTCCAAAAAGGTCTTCCTTCAAAATTGAGATTTTATCATTTATTCTAGCATGAATTATACTCCCTAAATAGTATTGTGAAACTTATATCACTAAAAAATTCTAAATATTGAACAAATTATGATCTTGTGAAATTGGTGAAAATCCATGAGATGACCTATAATCTTTTGAGCTAAAAAATCATCTTACAATCATTTACAAACTTAGATCCAAAAAGAGAGTTAAATTTAACATCCTTAAGATGATTTTGAAAAACTAATGAGCTCAAGATGATAAAAATTGACCAAGTTATTATCTTTTGAAGTCACTTCAAAAGAATTTGATGGTCTATCTAGAGGACTTGTAATCTTTCTCAATCATTAGTGATCTTCCATATGAAATTTGCTTGAAACTATTGAAGTAATTTGTGAATAACCCTTTAAAGAGAAACATATATTTGGAATCACTCAAAAATCTGAAAAGATGAACAACACATAGTCTTTAGGAGTTCAAAACCCTAGCTCTTAAAGCATTAAAATGACCTGGAACCCCTTTTAATTTTTGACAATCTTTCTTGCACAATTGATTTTCCTATGTGAAGAGAAGTTGTTGTGGATGATAATAATAACCCATAGAAATAATAATCACTTCCAAATGTTGAAAATTGATAAAATTATGCACATGTAATCAAGGAATCAAGAACTTATCAAATTAGGTCAAACTTCTTGAATCAATCTTGCATCTCTTGACTTTCCTTAGAAATGTAGAGCATGATGAGACATAGTAGGCTTTGAAATCACTCTATCTTGAAACACACACAAATATGAAGTTTAAATCTCAATGAAGCTTTGTTGAAGAAGGTATGGAAATAAATTCATGAACCTATGAATTAACCTGATGAAATATGTTGTGCCATCACCTATAATGTCAACATCCATAGAGCAAATATACATTATATTTTTTAGTTAAAAGTCAATCAATCATAAAAAAAACATGTACAAAACCATACAAAACCATAGGAAGAAGAACCAAACCCTAGTGTGTGATCTTGATATGATTGGGTTGACATTGAAATCATGAGAGATCTTAGGGGGGAAAATTGGGGTATAAAAGGGCGAAGTGTGACACGAAGGTAGCGTCTCTAGGCGACAGAAGTGTGTCTCCAAGAGACGGAAGGAAGAATTAGTTGTCCAAGTTGGAAATCTTAAAATGATCACAACTTTAGTTTTAGATCTCAAATTGAGGTTTCGTTCGAAGTGTTGGATAACTAACACAATGAAATTTAATTATATTAAGAAAAATGAGACTAGGAGTATATCTTAGACATCTAAGTTAGAATAGAATTAGGTTCCCCACGTTGAATCACAATGATGTTTTGTTTATGTTGATGCCTTACTTATGATGATGCTTTGTATATGAAAATGATGTTATGATGTTGTGTTAATTTCTATGATGATGCTATGATGATTGTGTTTATTACTATGAAGATATGATGATGTTTGTGATAAATCATGAATGGTGATGCATGGTGACTAGCCGTGATCGTATTAAATATATTGTTGCCTATGATTGCATTTATGGCATAGTTAGGACTTTGGTCCAGTGATGTTAGTAGGGCTTCGGTCCAGGGATGTTACTAGAGCTTCAGTCCAGCAACGATGATAGGACAATTGTCTAGTGAAGGCATCAATCCCATAGTGTGAATTGAGTGCAAACTTGTGAAGTGATTTGGTTCCAAGCGGGAATTGATCCTATGGTGGGGATCTTTGGAGATAACGATTATTTAGTCATTAATGAAGTTTTGGTACCACATGCATGAGCCTATGATGATGCATTACATTCTATATGACATTGCATTATGATTTATTTGTGATGCTTGATGATACATTGCGTATAATGATACATGTTCGTGTAATGATGAGGTTGTGAAGGTGTGAGTATAACATGAAGATATGATGATGTGAGAAACTTTGCTTATATGCATATTTACTATGTCTATTCCTTATGCATTATATAATGATTATGATTTACTCACCCTTTCTGTTTGAATGTTTCCTCCACGTGGGTAACGTGCAGGTGATCGAGAATAGTTCGTAGAAGCATTAGAGGATAGCTTCAGAGCGTGTATTTAATTTTTTTGAATAAAAGGAGTCTTGCTATGATATTTAACATCGGAGTTAGGATCGAATTATTGGAACTTATGTTCTTTGTTTTATTTTAAGATGTTGAGTCAACCTACATGGTACTCGATATGTTTTTATTTTTAAGTATGAGTTATGAAGAATGACTAATTTTATGAAGTACTATAATGACGTGTTTTGAACTATGATTTCCGCTGCCACGATTCAAAGAGCTAAATGTTGATTATATCTTGTTAAAGATTTTGAAAACCCATGTTACGGAGAAGGATGCATCGTTATGATGTTTTATATGAAGATGTGACACCCTCGTTGGTGATGTAATCTGATTTGTATATTCAAATAATTACGAATGTTCCTTGGGGTTTCGAAGGGTGTCATCCAAATCACCAAGGATGAGCATTTCAGATTTTTATCTAGAGCAAGGAGAAGTTGCTAGAGTTCAGTTATGCGGTGTCCTCACATGATTGAACATTTGTTTTTGCAAGGATTAAAGGGCATTCTTGTGTCTTGAAGAATTGGGGGAAGTAGACTCAATCAGAACAGTCTAATTATGGTATTGTGATCATACAATACCCCTTTTGTTGTATTCTGCTCAAAATACATGTTAGAGGGAATTTCCTCCCTAGGTGCAGAAGGATGGCATTTACCACTTCAAAGTTAGACACGAGGTATGGATATTATGTGTATAAGAAGAAGCTTCTTGAGGTGTGCATTCTCTGCATGTATTTTGACCTGGTCTTGAAGGTTGATCAGCTACTGATGGTTGATCCTCTTGTGTCCCTTGCAAGAGTTGTATATGGACTTCCATGGGTATTGTCTCCAAAGCCGTGGTAAAAGGTTAAGTCCATGTGTTCTAGGCTAATGTATGAACTGATGGTGGAAGTGTAAGATCAAGCCACTGACTTAATCTAGCATGGTTTGTGGTGTGAATGAGTGTCATGACTGTTTTTCATGAAGATGAATCAGGTGATGTCAGATGTGTGCAGAAGGAAATTTTCATATCTAATGGTCTACCATGTGTGGAAGGGTAGCATCATTTGTTCTTTGCGTATGAAGAAATCTTTCCTCTGATGGAAAATACCTTGTCGAGAGTTGGGTATTATTCTGATCTGGTGAAGATGTGCATGTGACTGATGACAAATATCTTGACGGGAGCTGGATATTTATCTGATATGGTGATGCAAGTTTGTAGTCTGAACTCTTTTTTTTAGAAAGTATATGAGAGTTTATTTCTCTCAAATGGTTTTCAAGTGGTTGTTATGATCTGAATGAGCTACAAAAGATGTGTTTTTATTAAGAGCTTCACTTGGAAGAACGACTCTCAAGCATAATGAGTTCTTTGGATGATGGATCAAGAACCAAAGTGATTGAGTTCTGTGATGTGAAGTTGATGTCCCAAATAATTTTGTAACATCATGCTTGTTGATGGTTTCCTTTGGAAAATGCTTGGAATTTTGAATGAAGAATGTGTTGCTCAAAATTAGTGTCAGAAGAGATAGTTATGACTATGTGGATCAAAATATCCAGATTTTGATCTTGTCTACAGTAGTAAGTTTGGTGAATGCATGACTACTGTGATACGTTGGCAGAACTGACTGTTAATACTGGTTTAGCATTTGTGTTTGCAAATGTCGCGGTAAGCAAGAGTCGCCATCGTCTTTTATTTTATCCAACAAAGGAAAAAGGAAAAAGAACAGAAAAAACCTTTTTCGAGATGTTTCTGAGTACGAGGGGTAGATTATAGAAAGGGAAGGTGTTAGCACCCTTTCTATCCATTGTTTTCCATGGGCTCTTAGGTACTTGCTCATTTTGAAGTTGCTTTTGTGTGTGTTTTGAAAAGCTTTGAAAATGCCTTAGTGCGGCATTTCACTTTATGGTAACCCTTGTATCAGTCCTCAAGAGTGTGATAAAGCGTTTTTGAAAACTTTGTTTGAAAAATGTTTGTAAGTGTGAAAAATTGATTGTTTTGAGCAAGTACTTAAAAGTTTCTACCTACTCGAAAAAGACTGTTCGTTTTCTTATTTCCTTTAGACAGTGTTATCCTACTATTAAGGAATAGGTAGCTCCATCATTGGAGTTTAAGGGAAAATCGAAAGGGACGATTACGGTCACTTAAGGCAACAGGGCAAGATCTCTTAGTAACTGTCCTAAAGTTCTAAGATGGCATTTTGTTTTACCGAGGCAACTTTCGAAAGGGACCTGCAATCTCTGAATTAGAGGACAGTCACTAAGAATTCTCACGTTCGAGAATAGTGACCGTATTTCCGAGGCAACTGAAGTGGGAGATATCCTAGGGGTGAGCATGTACAAGTGTTTGATTTCAATTTGTTTATCTTTGCACAATTAGGGTGTTCTATTGTTTTAATCATTTAATCTTTCCATTCAATCCTATGATCATTCATCTAACAGCTAATAGTAGCGGAAAAATAAAATGCGAGAATCTTAAACCTAGCTATTACATGGTTTTGGGGGGGAGGGGTGTTACATAACCAAACTTGGGGGAAAGCGGTAAATAAAAACAGTAAATGAAAACCTAATTCAAAACTATTACAAATCATTAACAGTTACATTAATTCGAAAAACTTATCAATTAAAGAGAAAATATTTTGTCATTTTTTTTCATGTTAAAAAAATATTTGAAACCTTAACCTAAATCTAATTAATTTTTATTTAATAAAAATTATCAAGTTATAATAAACAAATTAATTAATTTTTTTTCATTAAATTAATTTTAATTATAAAACCTAATTCTATTTATTGATTTTTTTGATTTTTTAATTATTAAAAAAATGAATTTAAAACAATTAAAATAAAATAACAATAAAGAAATAAAGACTAAAAAATAATGAATGGGTTGTTTGGCCAACAGGGAGGTTTGAATTGGAATTTTTGCAAGGCCCAACGGCGCTGACCCAATTGCCAGCGTGCATTCCAGTGTGATCAGCCTTCAGGGAGTGCATCATGGATCTTCAATTCTGGAGCATTGGATCTGTTATGAGATGATACAAAGGGTTGGATCTGAGGACATATGGTGGTCCTTCTAGGTCATAGCGCATTGGATCCTACAAGGTCTAATAAGAAAAAACAAAATTGCATGGACCTGGGATCGAACCCAGGTCCTTCCCGTCACAAGCGTGTCTCCTACCAATTGAGCTGGACAGTTATTCGTGAATATAATAAAACAAATAAAACTTAATGTACACTAAGTGTTGTGCCCAGAAAAACACGCGTGAATTCAAACTTTCTAATGGGAGATTGACACCTAATCTTCTTCCTCCTACAACCGTCACTTTAGAGACCAAACTTTTACCTACGGACAGGTTCGTCACTATAGGCTATAGTGACAGTTTTTCTCCATAGCTACAAACTTGCAAAACTCAAAAATGCAGCACAAGCAAGATAAATTGAAACTACAACCAGGGATCAATCATAAAGTTTCCACTGAATGCTATGTGTTGTACCCCAAAATTTTCCCTCTCATTTCTCAAGGGATCACCCTGGATCCCAGGTTTGCTTCTATCAAGTTTCTAAGCCTTGAACTATAAATTTTTCCAAGCAAACCATTCACAAGGGTAAAATGGTCATTTGCACACTGAAAAGTCAAACTTTGACTTTTGGATCAAAATCAAGCTTCAAGAATCATATTTCATCAAGACACGTTGAAATATGAAGTTTTGTTTCATCAAAATCCAAAAAGTCAAAATTCTAAATACTTAGAATTTTTTCTTAGTGTTTAAGAAAATATGACAATTTCAGAACTTCTGACCAAATTATCACCATAACACTCAGCAAATTCTGGATACTCTCAAGGCAGAGTTTGGTCAGAACTTTTGGGCAAGTTTTCACAAAAAAGCTTCAGTCAGAGGTTGCAAACATGGTTCAGAACTGACGCTTTAATCAGAGCATGTGGAAGCAATGTTCTCCTTCAGAACATGCTGGAGCCAGAGGATACAAAGATCAGAGGTTGGATGCTACGCTGAAGCAAAACTTCTGATCCAAAACTAAGCCTTGGTGTAGAGTTTCACGTTGTAGGATTTCTGGTTGTGATAAGTCTCATCATCATTTAATGCTCATTTAATGCTCACAACCACCTTCTGAGTCTTTATCCAAAGGATTTTCACCACGTGTACCTCTGCTGTCTTGGGATAGCAACTTTGCTACTAAGCCCATTCTTTGCTTTTTTCTTTTCCTTAATTCCTGCTGACAACCACCATGCTTGCTTCAAAAATAAGGCAACGCTTCAGCACATGAAGGCTATATTCAACGCTTTGGTCAGAACTTGACCAAATCCCAAAACCTTATTTATACAACCTGCTGTAGACCTATGACCAACAGCTGGTTCAGCCTACGCCTGCATCCCATGATTACACCAAACTAGTATACGAAAACTGTGATGAAAAAGCAAAGGAACGGGATGCCAAAGAGGTTCAAATCCCACTTGTTTTTTCTCCCAAAATCACAGCAAATTCATCTATAAATACTTGGCTCCATCACACGTTCAAGGGGCTTGCTTTTGGAGAGAGATTGGCCAAAAGAAAGAAAAGGAAGTTGTGAAACCTTCATAAAAAATACAAATTTCTCATACACAAAAACAAACCTTTGTTCTTCCTTTTGAATTAAAGAACTTGGCACCACCACTCCTCCGTTCTCTCATTGACTCAGAACATCCAAAGGTAGACACTCAAAGCTCCAAGCACGCTCCAGTTAAGTCTTTCTGACTTTACTTGCTTTTCATTCTGAACATCATTAACATGTAAATATCATATTATTTATGTTGTGCATATCATTGTATGAACAGAAAAACTATGGATCAGAACATCTAGAATAATGCTAGGCTCAGACTTAGGATTGGAACTTCTCTGATTTATTGTGCTATGATCATTCTGATTTGCTGAACTGAATAAATTGTTGATGTGCTGATTAAGAGTTGAAACATAACACAGAACTTCTGTTTTGACTCACCATTTTAACACACGGAACTTATAAGATTCACTCACTGTTCTAACACAGCACAAAACTTCTAAGTTCTCCTCACATGTCAAATACACTGAACTTCTTATGTTTCCATCAGCTGTTTTCAAACACTCAGAGTTTATGACTTTCACATGCTGACAATGTACTGAACTGCTGACATTTGCTCACTGTTTTAGTGTAATACAGAACTTCTGACTTTTGGTTCACTGGGTGCGTACCACCCAGAACCTCTGTGTTTTCCCTCTAACGTGTCTTGCAGGATCTCAGAGTATGCCAATCCAGAACTTCTGATGCCCACTGACGTTCCTTTCTGAGTCATCACGCGCCTGGCTTTAGAACTTCTGATCCTAGTTATTCTTCTTGCAGCAGCACGCTGTTTCTATTTTTCATTTATTTTCCTTTTCATTATTTTAAGATTAACTTTCTTTTAATATAAACATAAAAAGACATAAAAAATATTTTCTTTTATTAACTAATTTATTTATTTATTTAATTAGACAAAAACATTTTCTAAACAAGTCAATTCCTTTCTTATATTGTACATTTCAATATGGTTGTAATAGTAATTTAGGACTTACTTTTACATGAAACCCCCATTCATAAATTTGTACCCCCATCCCCTAAATATTTTAATAGCGTAGGACTTTACATTTCTGCAATTTATCGCTTTCAAATGTAAATGCTAGTAATTAGGCGTGTATGGCAAGATAAAACCAACAAGTAGACCACCAAAAATCAAAGACAAATGCATGCAATCAAACACACTTGCACACATGCACCCTTAGGGTAATCTCACTTGTTGCCTTACGAAAATGGCCATGTTATGCATGTGGGATGTCTTAGCACAAACGATCAAAATACAAGATCATAGTCCCTCGATGACGCTATCAAAGTTGCATTTCAAAATGATCTTAGTCCCTAAAAGAAAAGTGCTAAGTCATCTCACAACATTGCTATCATGGTCATACGATGACCCAACGCCCATCCCTTCACATCCAACGATGGGGCTTCTTACCAAAACAATGGTAAGATAGCAACGTCTAAAGGAGGAGGAAAAAGAACACCTAAGGGTTAGATCACATTTACTTACACTTGTTTGATTTGTTTGCTTTACATTTTGGGTCCTTGTTTGGGTTTGTTTTAAATCCTACACCCGGATTTGGGGGCACCTTTTAGGTAAGTAGCAATAAACTGTGAGGGAACTATGCAGCGTATACCGACATGGTTGAAGCAGTAGCTACATTGATGTGGCACTTTGGTTGGTATTGATAACCCTTGAGTCAGTCAAGGAGAGTACGGGGCCGCCGTGTGGTGTCGTGAAGCATCAACTGACCTTAGAACCTTACTTGACCAGCTTGGCCATTAGGAAGTAGTGAGATAGCCGGTTTCGGTGTAAAGTTGAAAATTGGTTGATACTCGATGCTACAATCATTGAGACCTGACCCCTGAGTTTTGTTCGGTTGCGAGTCAATTTCTTATTGAATGAAGCTTGTGGGAAAGGTCAGTGATATTGAGACCCCTTAGAACCCGGTTACTATTAACTAGGACAGGTTGAGCCAACTAAACTTCAAGAGGGTACTTACCTACAAACTCCATGCAAGCCTAAACCTAAGGACTTGTCTGCTTTGTGTGAATATGATTATTTGTATATACACTTGCTTACCTCGCATATTTGTACATAACATCATAACATCATGCCATAGCATTTTCAATAACCATTTCAAGGATCTCGAGGGTCTTTGATGCAGGTTATGATGAACCAAACATCTAGCAAGGGGCAGGGGGTTTATTTTCCTCTGACCAAACACCATCAAAGATCAAGTACAACAAACTTAAGTCAAGGGCTATGACCCACTTGATATGGTGAGCTTAATCCTCATGGAAGGCCATCCACCGATACGATGTTCTCCAATCAAAGATGTTGATCAAAACTTTTTCTTGTGTTTACCCCGTGAGATCCTTGAAAACATGCATCCAAATATCATGCATCATATCATAACAGGTTTCTCCAATACAGGTCTCTTTATCTTCCTACTGTTTATTTCAGTAAGATGGATATGGAACAAACGGTGAAAGATCTCCAAGATCAAAACGCTCAATTTCAACAAATGTTTCTGGCTATGGCTAAGGGGCAAGAGGACCTAAAATCTATCCTTCTCAAAGACAAGAAGAAAAAGCCCAAGAAGTCAATAGGCGTCATGAACTTGGGAAGAAGACCTGGAGGAACAGTCAAGAGAGTTCCATATTTGCCCTGTACGATGGAGTCTTTTTCCCTAAGATGTACTTAAAGTCTTATGTCTGCAAGATTCAACCATACACAACTGATCTGAAGCTTTGGATCCATTTCTTCTAAGAGAGCCTAGTAGGGACTCAACTCGAATGGTTCTATCAATTGAAGAGTTCTCGAACCCACACCTGGGAGGATTTAGCTGCTACTTTCTACAAGCAATATCAGTACAATGTTGATCTTGCACCAACTCGTGTGCAATTGCAGAACATGACCATGGGTTCCAATGAAAGCTTCAAAGGGTATGCCAAAAAGTGGAGAGATCTGGATAGTAGGGTGCAGCCCCCTTTAACTAACAGGGATCTGATTGACATTTTTATGGGAACTTTGACAGGGCCTTTCTTCAAACACTTGATCGGAAGTTCCTCAGCCGGGTTTACCGAGCTAATATTGACCGGCAAAAGGGTCGAAGCTGGCATCAAAAGTTGAAAGATCCAAGGAGCTACACCTCTGGATGTTCCAAAACAACTGTACAGTGGGAAGAAAGAGTCTAATGCAGTGTCTGGTCAAAAGAGTCATCATAATCAACACGTGGGGGCAGTCTAGATCTCTGATTCTGCGTCACACCGACCACAGCAAAGGGGAAATCAATGAAAGCCAGACGATCCCAAAAGACAGTTTACCAACATCAACACGCCGTTGTCTCAAGCGCTACAACACTTGTTGAGGATGAATCTGATTGCATTGATAGGACCTCGTCAGAACCCTAAAACTTCTTCTCCTAACTACAATCCTAATGCAACATGTGCTTATCATTCTAACAGTCCCGGGCATGATACTAACGATTGTTGGGCATTGAAGTACAAGATTCCAAATTTGATTGACGCCAAGGAGATCGAGTTTGATCCTCCGGAGACTCCAAACGTGATCACTACTCCTATTCCAAGACATTGAGAGTGTCTTGTTCATTTTGAATTTTAAATTGTAATTTCTTTTGTTATTCAAACAATTATCTATTAATGTCAAACTTTGTTTCATTAATGCATTGCATATGTTTGTCTTGATTTGATCCACTCATTTTCATTACATTTAAACTATGATTTTTACTCTCTTTATAAAATTTAAACTATTGCTAAAAGTTACAAACCTTTAGAAGGAGGATAACGAAAACAATGCCATAATCTCATACAATATGCTTTTGAATAGACCTTGCTGACGATGTACATGCGTTTTTTTTCAAAACCCAAACACTGGAGTTATAAGGAAGATAATCCCTAGTCAACCCCTTCGGGCCAAAGAAGTAGAAGTTTTGTTTCTTACACAAATCAAAACCTTTAATCAAAACCTAGGGCAGGATAGTCTCTCAGTTAATTCAAACGCGCGTTCAAATTGCAAACTCTCATTTCGTAATACAATGAATGACATCAAAAAAAACATTCCTCCGGGATCAAAAGATAGTGATGGTTCCCTATCACATAGGCAGTCATTATCTCTCAAAAGGAAAAGCCCACTAAGCCAAAACCTACGAAGGAGACTTAAGAAAAATGGGGCATCCCGTTGACTGTAATCTCAAAACAAAAACAATTCGGCAAAAAGCAGGGATAACAAATCAAAAAGAGGTCACTACAACTCCTCAACAACATGAAAAAAAATGTTGCAAGAAATGACTGCCTTCCGACAAACTTAACTTTTCTGAACCATGACTAAAACATCATTCCAGACACAATTGGAGTTCAAACGTACAATTAACTGAGTTTAAGACTGAAGAACGTCACGAAGAACGGGTGGGTACAAATACACTTTGAGCCTTTATCCTTTGTTTCTTAAACCGTGAACCAATCCACGTTACAACCCTTCAAAAGTCCTAATTGAAGCATGGGTTAGTTTGAAAGCATACTGTTACAAAAGGTATCCTGAGTCCTTTAAGGCTTTACTTTAAATCCAGAGTTGAATTACAAACTTCTTTACTTGCTAAAAACGCATTTTTCAAAACCTCAAGACAAGCATAGACTTTGCATTACTTGAATATCACTATTTGCATGTGGCTATTTGTTTGACAGCGGAGAAATTCACACAACGAATATCCAGTGAACGAAAGCTCTCTTAGTGAACAAAATCAATTCAAGTAGAATGACACTCCCATTGACAAATCTCCTATTAACAAGGGGACATGATATGTCACTATCCAGCACACCTGGGGCAGTCCAGTCAAGATTTCAAGAATTCTCTACAAATGCAGAGTAACTAGGGGAAGGTCTCCGTCTCCGTCACTTGGGGCATTGAACGTCAATCTCAGCAAAGGATTACGTATAATCAAAACGTCATTTGGCAATGCCACAAACATTAGCTGCTAGGGGAAATGACAAGTCTCCCCAAACTCCTTCTCATAGGATGATTCCCCAGTAAGAGTTTAATCTCTGAACATCTTTCCCCAGCTGAGAAAACCTTAAGAGTCCTCGAAGACTTTCCCCCAACAAAGTTGTCACCTCTCTAGCAGACCGGCAACAGAGTTTACCTCCCCAACAAACTACATATTTCCCAGCTTGAGTTTGCCTCTCCAACTGATACAAATCAAAGGACTACAACTCTTCCCCAGTAGACTATTCTACAATCCCCCAAGTTACTGTGAAACCTGGACCCGACCAGATATCAGTTCAACTTCGACTCCCCAGTAGAGAAATGGACGACTAAGACTCCTGAACTCTTTTCCCAAGTAGGAATCAACACTCTACAACAGAGTTTTCAATACTCCCCAGTGGAGTTTCTCCTCAAACAACAAAACAAGAATCCCCGGTGGAAACATTCTAAGAAAAGTTTGAAGACACACCAACTCTTCAACAACAGTCCAGGATTTAACGACTCCCCAACATTTGTCAAGGATATATTTTCCCAAAAAAAAAATATTCATTAAACATTTCACATTTCATACATCCTATTTACATACATGATAAAGGCATACAACACAATCTCATTTATTTTTGAGAACATCATGACATCATGCATTTCATACATCATGACATTGCATAAAGCTAACGTTTTACCTTTTTCAGGAAAAGGTCAATCAACAAATGGCTACCATCAACCTTTTCAAGTTCCAGATTAATACTTGTAATAAGCCAGGAAAACTATCTGTGGACGACTGATTGTAGATTAATACCTGTAACAAGCCAGGAAAACTATCTACATGAAGAGATTGGAGATTAACACCTGTAACAAGCCAGGAAAACTATCTTTCTTTCTCATATCAAAGATTAACACCTAAAATCAGACAAGACAACTACCTACTCGACCATCATGAAGCAACCCTACACATGTTCCTCAATTCCAGATGCAGTTTTACACGGACTCATCATCAAGCAACCCTACATTGGTTCCTTCTCTTTCCAAGATGCAGTTTTACACGGACTCATCATCAAGCAACCCTAAACGGGTTCCTTCTCTTTCCAAGATGCAGTTTTACATATACTCATCATCAGGCAACCCTACACAGGTTCCTCCATTCCAAATGCAGTTTTACACGGACTCATCATCAAGTAACCCTACACCGGTTCCTTCTCTTTCCAAGATGCAGTTTTACACGGACTCATCATGAAGCAACCCTACACAGGTTCCTCCGTTCTAGATGCAGTTTTACACAGACTCATCATGAAGCAACCCTACACAGGTTCCTCCTTTCCAGATGCAGTTTTACACTGACTCATCATGAAGCAACCATACACAGGTTCCTTCTCACTTCTAGATGCAGTTTTATACAGATTCATCGTCAGGCAACCCTACACAGGTTCCTCCTTTCCAATATGTAGTTTTACACGGACTCATCATGAAGCAACCCTACACAGGTTCCTTCTCAGGAAATTTCAGATGAAGTTTTACACGGACTCATCATGAAGCAACCCTACACAGTTTCCTTCTCACTTCTAGATGCAGTTTTTACACGGACTCATCATCAGGCAACCCTACACAGGTTCCTCCTTTCCAAGATGCAGTTTTACTTGGACTCATCATGAAGCAACCCTAAACAGGTTCCTTCTCACTTCTAGATGCAGTTTTTACACGGACTCATTGTCAGGCAACCCTACACAGGTTCCTCCTTTACAAGATGCAGTTTTACACGGACTCATCATGAAGCAACCCTACACAGGTTCCTTCTCAGGAAATTTTAGATGAATTTTTACACGAACTCATCATCAAACAACCCAACTTTCCAATAAAGTTCAGATGCGCTCCAGACATGGACGCCATGCTGGTAATCATCCAGTTCCAGCTTATAGATACAGTCTAGCAATCACCTCTGGATGGGATCTTTAAGCCCATCTCTAACAACTATCCATTATCTCTCCAAATGGCATCTTTAAGCCCACTCCCTACACAATTAATCACAACATCATTGAGTGCAAATTTCTGGGCACTCTAGTGTTCAATCATCTTCCACCTTCAAATCACGAATGGCAGAATTACCAATCTAATTCTTCAGGTGTAAGAAGATTGAATAGGGGCAGCTATTGTACTCCAAAATTTTCCCTCTCATTTCTCATGGGATCATCCTGGATCCCAAGTTTGCTTCTATCAAGTTTCCAAGCCTTGAACTACACATTTTTCCAAGCAAACCATTCACAAGGGCAAAATGGTCATTTACACACTAAAAAGTCAAACTTTGACTTTTGGATCAAAATCAAGCTTCAAGAATCATATTTCATCAAGACACGTTGAAATATGAAGTTTTGTTTCATCAAAATCCAAAAAGTCAAAATTCTAAATACTTAGAATTTTTTCTAAGTGTTTAAGAAAATATGACAATTTCAGAACTTCTGACCAAATTATCACCATAACACTCAGCAAATTTTGGACACTCTCAAGGCAGAGTTTGTTCAGAACTTCTGGGCAAGTTTTCACAAAAAAGCTTCAGTCAGAGGTTGCAAACATGGTTTAGAACTGACGCTTTAATCAGAGCATGTGGAAGGAATGTTCTCCTTCAGAACATGTTGGAGCCAGAGGATACAAAGATCAAAGATTGGATGCTACGTTGAAGCAGAACTTTTGATCCAGAACTAAGCCTTGGTGTGGAGTTTCACGTTGCAGGATTTCTGGTTGTGATAAGTCTCATCATCATTTAATGCTCATTTAATGCTCACAACCACCTTCTGAGTCTTTATCCAAAGGATTTTCACCACGTGTACCTCTACTGTCTTGGGATAGCAACTTTGTTACTAAGCCCATGCTTTGCTTTTTTTCTTTTCCTTAATTCCAGCTGACAACCACCACGCTTGCTTCAAAAACAAGGCAGCGCTTCAGCACATGAAGGCTATATTCAACGCTTTGGTCAGAACTTGACCAAATCCCAAAACCTTGTTTATACAACCTGCTGCAGACCTATGACCAATAGCTGGTTCAACCTATGCCTGCATCCCATGATTACACCAAACTAGCATACGAAAACTGTGATGAAAAATCAAAGGAACAGGATGCCAAAGAGGTTCAAATCCCACTTGTTTTTCCCTCCAAAATCACAGCAAATTCATCTATAAATACTTGGCTCCATCACACGTTCAAGGGGCTGGCTTTTGGAGAGAGATTGGCCAAAAGAAAGAAAAGGAAGTTGTGAAACCTTCATAAATATTCCAGATTTCTCATACACAAAAACAAACCTTTGTTCTTCCTTTTGAATCAAAGAATTTGGCACCACCACTCCTCCGTTCTCTCACTGACTCAGAACATCCAAAGGTATCCACTCAAAGCTCCAAGCACGCTCCAGGTAAGTCTTTCCGACTTTACTTTCTTTTCATTCTAAACATCATTAACATGTAAATATCATAGTATTAATGTTGTACATATCATTCTATGAATAGAAAAACTATGGATCAGAACTTCTAGAATAATGCTAGGCTCAGACTTAGGATTGGAACTTCTATGATTTGTTGTGCTATGATCATTCTGATTTGCTGAACTAAATAAATTACTGATGTGCTGATTAAGAGTTGAAACATAACACAGAACTTCTGTTTTTCACTCACCAGTTTAACACGCAGAACTTCTAAGATTCACTCACTATTCTAATATAGCACATAACTTCTATGTTCTTCTCACATGTCAAATACACTGAACTTCTGATGTTTCCATCAGCTGTTTTCAAACACTCAGAGTTTATGACTTTCACATGCTGACAATGTACTGAACTGCTGACATTTGCTCACTGTTTTAGTGTAATACAAAACTTCTGAATTTTGGTTCACTGGCTGCGTACCACCCATAACCTCTGTATTTTCCCTCTAACGTGTCTTGCAGGATCTCAGAGTATGCCAATCCAGAACTTCTGATGCCCACTGACGTTCCTTTCTTCGGCATCACGCGCCTGGCTTTAGAACTTCTGATCCTAGTTGTTCTTCTTGCAGTAACACATTGTTTCTATTTTGCATTTATTTTCCTTTTCATCATTTTAAGATTAACATTCTTTTAATATCAACATAAAAAGGCATAAAAAATATTTTCTTTTATTAACTAATATAATTATTTTTTTAATTAGACAAAAAAATTTTCTAAACAAGTCCATTCCTATCTTATATTGTACATTTCAATATGGTTGTAATAGTAACTTAGGACTTACTTTTACTTGCAACCCCCATTCATAAATTTGTACCCACATCCCCTAAATATTGTAATAGCGTAGGACTTTACATTTCTGCAATTTATCGCTTTCAAATGTAAATGCTAGTAATTAGGCGTGTATGGAAAGATAAAACCAACAAGTAGACCACCAAAAATAAAAGACAAATGCATGCAATCAAACACACTTGCACACATGCACCCTTAGGGTAATCTCACTTGTTGCCTTACGAAAATGTCCATGTTATGCATGTGGGATGTCTTAGCACAAACGATCAAAATACAAGATCATAGGCCCTCGATGACGCTATCAAAGTTGCCTTTCAAAATGATCTTAGTCCCTAAAAGAAAAGTCCTAAATCATCTCACAACATTTCTATCATGGTCATACGATGACCCAACGCCCGTCCCTTCACATCCAACGATGGGGCTTCTTACCAAAACAATGGTAAGATAGAAACATCTAAAGGAGGAGGAAAAAGAACACCTAAGACCTTTTGAGTAGGTAAATTACTTTTAGTTGCTTGCTCAATTTCAAAACAAATATCCTTGCTATTTTCAAAACAATCACATACACTTTCCAAACATATTTCTAAACTTGAAACATTTTCAAAAGCTCAACACTTTGTATACGTTCTTACGAACGAGAACTATTACAAAGTTTGCCTAAACATTGGCACCTTTTCAAAATACTTTCAAAACCAAACAAAGCACATTTTTCAAACAAAAGCAAGTGATCTAGCGAGTAACTAAGAGCCCATGGAAAACCATGGATGAAAAGGGTGATAATACCTTCCCTTTTCATTATCTACCCCTCGAACTCAAGAAAACATCTCGAAAGGTCTTTCCTGTGCTTTTTCACCTTTCCTTATTGAATAAAAGAAAAGTCGGTGGTGACTCTTGCTAAACCGCAACAATTGCAAACACAAACACAAAACCTCAAGTCAGTTCTCCCACCGTATCACAGAACTGGCGACTTTGCTGGGGATGTTATACGTTAAAGTGTGGTTACCTTAGGGTTATATCACATTTACTTACACTTGTTTGATTTGTTTGCTTTACATTTTTGTTCCTTGTTTGGGTTTGTTTTAAATCCTACACCCGGATTTGGGGGAACCTTTTAGGTAACTAGCAATAAACAGTGAGGGAATTGTGCGGCATATACCGACATGGTTGAAGCAGTAGCTACGTTGATGTGGCACTTTGGTTGGTACCGATAACCCTTGAGTCAGTCAAGGAGAGTACGGGGCCGCCGCGTGGTGTCGTGAAGCATCAACTGACCTTAGAACCTTACTTGACCAACTTGGCCTAAAGGAAGTAGTGAGATAGCCGGTTTCGGTGTAAACTGAAAATTGGTTGATACTCGATGCTACACTCATTGAGACCTGACCCCTGAGTTTTGTTCGGTTGCGAGTCAATTTCTTATTGAACGAAGCTTGTGGGAAAGGTCAGTGATATTGAGAACCCTTAGAACCTGGTTACTATTAACTAGGACAGGTTGAGCCAACTAAACTTCAAGAGGGTACTTACCTACAAACTCCATGCAAGTTTAAACCTAAGGACTTGTCTGCTTTATGTGAATATGATTATTTGTATATACACTTGCTTACCTCGCATATTTGTACATAACATCATAACATCATACCATAGCATTTTCAATAACAATTTCAAGGATCTCGAGGGTCTTTGATGCAGGTTATGATGAACCAAACGTCTAGCAAGGGGCGGGGGGTTTATTTTCCTCTGACCAAACGCCGTCAAAGATCAAGTACAACAAACTTGAGTCAAGGGCTATGACCCACTTGATATGGTGAGCTTAATCCTCATGGAAGGACATCCACGGATACGAAGTTCTCCAATCAAAGATGTTGATCAAAACTTTTTCTTGTGTTTACCCCGCGAGATCCTTGAAAACATGAATCCACATATCACGCATCATATCATAACATGTTTCTCCCATACAGGTCTCCTTATCTTCCTACTGTTTATTTCAGTAAGATGGATATGGAACAAACGGTGAAAGATCTCCAAGCTCAAAACGCTCAATTTCAACAAATGTTTCTGGCTATGGCTAAGGGGCAAGAGTACTTGAAAGCTCTCCTTCTCAAAGACAAGAAGAAAAAGCCTAAGTAGTCAATAAGCGTCCTGAACTTGGGAAGAAGACTTGGAGGACCAGTCAAGAGAGTTCTAGATCTTTCAAATCCATCCAACATGGGGGATAGTCTTGAAGAAGACTACAATCTGGAGATTGATTAAGTTGAAGCTGACTACTCTGGGGAACAATATCCTCCCGCTGATGACAAGTACAAACAGTTGGAGGATCGCGTCAGTGCTATGGAGATTCAACAGATACCTGGCTTGGATTTAGGAGACATGGGTTTGGTTTCTGGAGTGGTCATCCAACCAAAGTTCAAAGTCCCTACCTTTTCCCTGTACGATGGAGTCTCTTGCCCTAAGATGCACTTAAAGTCTTATGTCCGCAAGATTCAACCATACACAACTGATCCGAAGCTTTGGATCCATTTCTTCCAAGAGAGCCTAATAGGGACTCAACTCGAATGGTTATATTAATTGGAGAGTTCTCGCATCCACACCTGGGAGGATTTAACTGCTGCTTTCTACAAGCAGTATCAGTATAATGCTGATCTTGCACCAACTCGTGTGCAATTGCAGAACATGACCATGGGTTCCAAGGAAAGCTTCAAAGGGTATGCCCCAATGTGGAGAGATTTGTCTAGTAGGGTGCAGCCCCTTTAACTGACAGGGAGCTGATTGACATCTTTATGGGAACTTTGACAGGGCCTTTCTTCAAACACTTGATCGGAAGCTCCTTAGCCGGGTTCACCGAGCTAATACTGACCGGCGAAATGGTCGAAGCTGGAATTAAAAGTGGAAAGATCCAAGGAGCTACACATCTTGATGTTCAAAAATAGCCGAACAGTGGGAAGAAATAGTCTAATGCAGTGTCTGGTCAATACAGTCATCATAACCAACACGTGGGGGCAGTCCTGATCTCTTATTCTGCATCGCACCGACAACAGCAAACGGGAAATCAACGAAAGCCAGACGAGCCCAAAAGACAGTTTACCAACATCAACATGCCGTTGTCTCAAGCGCTACAACACTTGTTAAGGATGAATCTAATTGCATCTATAGGACCTCGTTCGAACCCCAAAACTTCTTCTCCTAACTACAATCCTAATGCAACATGTGCTTATCATTCTGACAGTCTCGGGCATGATACTAACGATTGTTGGGCATTGAAGTACATGATTCAGAATTTGATTGACGCCAAGGAGATCGAGTTTGATCCTCCGAAGACTCCGACCGTGATCACTACTCCTATGCCAATACATTGAGAGCGGCTTGTTCATTTTGAATTTTCAATTGTAATTTCTTTTATTATTCAAACAATTATCTATTATTGTCAAACTTTATTTCATTAATGCATTGCATATGTTTGTCTTGATTTGATCCACTCATTTTCATTACATTTAAACTATGCTTTTTACTCACTTTATGACATTTAAACTCTTGCTAAAAGTTATAAACCTTTAGAAGGAGGATGACAAAAATAGTGCCATAATCTCATACAAAGATGCTTTTGAATAGACCTTGCTGACGATGTACATGCATTGTTTTTCAAAACCCAAACACTGGAGTTATAAGGAAGATAATCCCTAGTCAACCCCTTCGAGCCAAAGAAGTAGAAGTTTTATTTCTAACACAAATCAAAACCTTTAATCAAAACCTGGGGCAGGGTAGTCTCTCAGTTAATTCAAACGCGCGTTCAAATCACAAACTCTCATTTCGTAATACAACGAATGACATCAAAAAAATATTCCTCTGGGATCAAAAGACAATGATGGTTCCCTATCACATAGGCAGTCATTATCTCAAAGGAAAAGCCCACTAAGTCAAAACCTACGAAGGAGACTTAAGAAAACTAGGGAATCCCACTGACTGTAATCTCAAAACAAGAACAGTCAGGCAAAAAGCAGGGATAACAAATCAAAAAGAGGTCACTGCAAGAAATTATCAAAACAGATTCATGATGGACAAATATTTAGAATCGAGTTTGGAAAAAAAACGCAAACTGTGACTGTTACAGAGTACGATTCTTGACGTTTCAGGCTTTGGGAATGCTTGCAATGGCTTCAGAGGGTCTCAAGGAGAATGTTTTGATACTTGTTTGGGATTGAAACAAGCTGGAAATGGAAATTCGAGTTTGATGACTTTAGTGTTTTTTTTTGCAAATTGGACACGGGTTCTCCAGGTCATGTATCTCTGTTTCATGCTTGCTAAAAGCTTGTTTATATAGAGAATGATTAGGGGACACGAAAATGCAATGTTTGTAACAGCTACGGACAAGCTTTTGAATGCCGTGAATGTCCATTTGTAACCTTGGCCAAAATTATGGGATTTTGTCCATTTTATAATTTTTAATGAGTGCAAACATCTTGGCCTTGCTGTACACGAAAATTGGGACCCCTCTATGCATTAAAACAAGCCTTAAACATATTATTTGTAATAATCTTGATTTATTTGATTTTTAATTAAATAAAATTAATATAAAATGAAAATAAAGTCAAGACTATGCAAAAATATTTTTAGGAGTCCTCTATGGTCTTAGAAATATGTTCGAAGTTTAAGAATTTGACCAATTGCCTTAAAAATCCAAATTTTCCCAATGCATATTTCTTGAAATTTCCCAAATTTTCCCAACTTGGGAAAGCCATAACTTGCTCAATTTTTATCTCATGATGATGATCTTTTACTTTTTGTAAATCCCAAGATGTCTACTTCGATCCCTCTTTTGATCAATTTTGCTTTTGAAGATGTTATCTTGATGTTAAAGGTCTTGGAAAAAAGTGGCTTTTATTGACTTTCTAAAAATGACATGTAACATATGAACTTGTATCTCTCAAATGGTGCATTTCTTGGACTTGAGGGATGAAGAGAAGTTGTAGGCAATTGGATTCTATTCAAAATGAGATTTGGTTGGAAAATTTATGATAAATGATGAGAAAGTTATGCTTGGTCAAAGTTTGGTTGGCTTTTCCTATAGAAACCCTAATTTGCTATTTTTGACTTTTTATGAATTAGGAGTATTTCTTGAGGAATCATGATCAACCCTAGATCAAATGATGGATTTAACTTCAAAATGTTGATGTTGACCAAAAATCTTAAAGTTTGACTGTATATAGGTCATAGTTGACTTTTGACCTAGCAAAGTTGATTTTCCAATACTTGAGCAATTGTCTGAGCAAACTTATTGAGCAAAGCATGAAACTTGGCATGGATGATCTCGAGGACATATTAGGACCATGGGAAGCATTGAATACCATTGGAGCTCAAACATCTTGATGAAAATGGAAACCTTAGTTGGGGCTCATTGCCTTAGGAGGAGAATTTGTCTGGTCAATTCTCAATCATCCTAGGGCAAGTTAGGGACCTCAACGGGTATGTCTTGTGTGAGAATGGGAGGGAAAATTCTGGGGTACAACAGCTGCCCCTGTTCAATCTTCTTAAACCTGAGGATGTAGATTGGCTGGTCTGCCTTTCGTGATCTGAAGGTAGAAGATGATTGAACACTAGAGTGCCCTGAAATTTGCACTCGCATGAAGTGAATGTCGTTGATAATATAGGGAATGGGCTTACAGATGCCATTTGGAAGGCGACTGAGAATCGTCAGAGATGGGCTTAAAGATGCCGTCCAAAAAAGATATCGTTTGCATAAGAAATTCATTTGCGAGAATTCTTGCACCTACCGTTGAGAAGGACTTCATCAGGGATTGTTGATTTATGTCCTAGGAAATAGAGTATAGGAGCTTCGATTATCCATTACTTTACCGGGGATTTAACTCTTGATTGATGAGACAAAAGTGAGTTGTTATCTGGTCGAGTCTGGGTTTTACGACAACTTACTAGGGAAAATACAATCGACCGTATCTGGTCGGGTCCAGGTTTTATAGTGTTATAAACTATTGTCCAGAGATAAAAGAGAAGGAACCTGTATATGAATTTCTCGGGACAAGTCCATGTAAAACGGCGCCAGGTAATTCATGAAAAAGGAGCCTGGATAGTATGTCTATGAGAAGGAACATGGGTAGTAGGGTTACTTCGAAATAAAGCCTGGGTAGTAGGGTTGCTTCGGAATAAAGCCTGGGTGGTAGAGCTGTGAGAAGGAAACTGGGTAGTAGGGCTGCTTCGGAATAAAGCCTGGGTGGTAGGGCTGTGAGTAGGAAACTAGGTAGTAGGGATGCTTCAGAATAAAGCCTGGGTGGTAGGGCTATGAGAAGGAACCTGGGTAGTAGGGTTACTTCGAAATAAAGCTTGGGTAGTATGGCTGTGAGAAGGAACCTGGGTAGTAAGGTTACATCGAAATAAAGCTTGGGTAGTAGGGTTGCTTCCGAATAAAGCCTGGGTGGTAGGGTTTTGAGAAAGAACTTGGGTAGTAGGGTTACTTCGAAATAAAGCCTGGGTAGTAAGGCTGTGAGAATGAACCTGGGTAGTAGGGTTACGTCGAAATAAACCTGGGTAGTAGGGATTCTTCGGAATAAAGCCTGGGTGGTAGGGCTGTGAGAAAGAACCTGGGTAGTAGGGTTACTTCGAAATAAAACCTGGTTAGTAGGGCTGTGAGAAGGAACTTGGGTAGTAGGGTTACTTTGAAATAAAGCATGGGTAGTAGGGTTGTGAGAAGGAACCTGGGTAGTAGGGTTACTTTGAAATAAAGCCTGGGTATTAGGGCTTCCTCTTTTAATCACGCAGATTAGTTGACCCATTTGGTTTCGAGAAATGATTTTCCATTAGTTGTCTGCAGATATGACATGTATAGCTTCATGGATTTAACCTTGAACTGTTGGAATTGTTGATGATAACCATCTTTCCTAAAAAGGTACAGGATTAATTATATGCGATGCATGAAATGCATTGTGTGATGATGTTCTCAAAATAAATGAGATTATGTTGTATGCAATATGTATGTGCACGTCATGGTGTATAAACATGAAATTCTATTGTGACATATCCGAGTCTAGGAAAATAAATCCCTGACTACTGCTGGAGAGTATTGGAAATTGAATTCCTGACCGTTGTAAGAAAAGTGGTTCTTCTACTTCCGCTGGGGATGATGAGTAGAGATGATTTGTCGAGGACTTCCTCTTTCTATTTATGAATACTCGGCTGGGATTTTTTTTTTCTTCTGTTTAAGAATGAATCTGTGGGGAGACTAGTACTTCTGCTTGCGAATATTCCACTAGGTAGAAGATGCTCTATTTGGGGAGTGCTCCGCTGAGAGAGAAGAATTCTTCTATTGGAATATTCCATAGTGAGAAAAGAATTATGTTGGAGACTTTACTGGGGAATATTTGGTAGCTAGGGAAAAGGAACTTTGTTTAGGATGATCTTCTACTGCCAGAGAAATAAACTCTAATGGGTATGAAGATTTGAAAGCTACTGGAGATTATAAAGCTCTGTGGGGAATGAGAGGTCAAACTTTGGTCGTTTTACTCTACGGGGACGAGGTTTCATAAACTGCTGGGGACAAAAATATACTCAGCTGGAAAACATGGATTTCAAATCTCTGAGGAATTCTGCTGGAGAAGGTAATTCCTGCTTGGAAAAAAACTGTAGAGACTAGGACTGGATTTCAGACATTGCTTCATTCCATAAGCCATTAGCAATTTTCTTTCTGTTCTTTATGTAAATATTTGCAAACAGTAATCATATTCAATATGCATATGTCACGAATAATCACAGGACTTTTTTGCAAAATAAAACAGAAATATAGAAAGCAGGTAGTTTTGGACTTTCAAAAACTGATTTGTATTGATTTTTGAAGTTTGCCTATAAAAGGCATTTATGTACAAGGAGACAGACATTCTAGTAAGAAAATGTTGTCACAAGAAGAATTTATACAAAGTTATATACAAAGAGAAAACAGCTATGTATAATGATCCCATTGAGTTTCAATTCTGCTATTGCTTTTATGCCTTCGAGCGTCTCATCACTTCACTGCTTGTCCGAAGTTGACTGGATTGATCGGTACCGATTGAGTTTAATAGTCTGATATTGAATTATGATCGCAAGGTGATCCAATGGGACATAGTTTTATGCCTTAAATCCCTAATTCTTGCCTGGACCGCCCTTTCGGGTTTTCATTCCACTAGGATACCCTTTTTTGTCCAAGCCGCCCTTTCAGGTTTTCGACTCGCCGGGTGTACATATTTTTGTTTTTATCCCTAATTTTTTCCTGAACCCTTTTGGTTTGCCGAGATGCCCCTATTTTTTCCTAGGCCAGTCGACCTAGCGGGTCTTTATTTATGCGTAGTATCTTTTCACTATGTCCGCATTCACATGGTGGGGAAGGTCGTCACTATCCATGGTGGTTACAATCATGGCTCCACCATAAAATATGTTCTTGATTGCAAATTGCCCTTCGTATGTGGGGGTCGATTTTCCCCTAGGATCACCTTGCGGCAGGATGATGCGCTTGATTACTAGATCACCCACTTGATATACCCGACGTCTGATTTTTTTGTTGAAAGCCTTGATCATCCATTTTTGGTACATCTGACCATGACAGACAGTAGTAAGCCTTTTCTCATCAATTAGATTCAGTTGATTAAGTAGAGTCTAGATCTAATCGTCTTCGTTTAAACCTGCATCCTTCATGATCCTTAAAGAAGGGATCTGGACCTCAATTGGTAGGACAACCTCCATACCACATACCAGAGAATAAGGTGTTGCCCTTGTTGACGTACGCACTGAGGTGCGGTAACCATGAAGAGGAAATGGTAACATCTCATGTCAGTCTTTGTATGTCACCGGCATATTCTATATGATCTTCTTAATATTCTTGTTAGCAGCCTCCACAACGCCATTCATCTTCGACCGGTAAGGGGAAGAGTTATGGTACTGGATCTTGAACTGTTTACAAAATTCGGTGATCATTGTGTTGTTGATATTCGTACCATTTTCAGTGATGATTCTCTCTGGAACACCATACCAACAGATCAGGTTATGCTTGATAAACAGCGCCACAACATTCTTGGTTACAGTAGAAAAAGAGGCAGCTTTGACCCACTTCGTGAAATAATCAATGGCCACCAGGATGAAGCGATGCCCATTGGAAGCGGTAGGTCTAATCTCTCTGATCATGTCAATGCCCCACATTGCAAAGGGCCAAGGAGACGTCAAGATGTTCAAAAGAACCGGAGGTACAAGCACCTTATCAGAATAGATCTGGCATTTGTGACAAGTTCGTGAATGCTGATAGCAGTCTGCTTCCATAGTGAACCAATAGTATCCTTCCCATAGGATCTTTTTAGCCATGGTATGTCCACTCGAATGGGTTCCTAAGGTACCTTCATGTAATTCTTCCATAATCCTCTCTGCTTCGCTCTTGTCTACACACCGAAGTAAAGTAGAGTCATGGGTGCGCTTGTAGAGGATTCCATTACTAAGGATGAATTTCACGGCGAACCTTCTCAGAAACTTCTTATCATTGACAGATGCCCCCTCGGGATACCCTTGAGCCTCGAGATATCTTTTCACCTCATAGAACTAAGGTTTGTCTGATACTCCTTCCGTGTCGATCTCGTAGCAGTATGCTGGTTCATCCAATCTCTCAATAGTGATCTGAGGAGCCTCGTTGTCCCACCTGACCTTGAACATACAGGACATGGTAGCTAGAGCGTCCGCTAACTGATTCTCTTCTTGTGGAAAATTTTCAAAGGTTACCTCCTCAAAGTGTGGAAGCAATGTCAGCACGTGCTCTTTGTAAGGGTAGAGTTTCTGGTGCTTCGTGTCCCACTCGCATTTGATTTGACTTATTACTAAAGTTGAATCCCCGAATATACTCAAGAACTTGATCCTTAAGTCAATAGAAGCTTTGAGACCCATGATGCATGCTTCATACTCCGCCATGTTATTGGTACAATTGAAACATAGTCTGGCAGTGAAAGGAGTATGACAACCATCAGGAGATACGATTACAACACCAATGCCATTACCGAGTGCGTTCGAAGCTCCGTCAAAAACCATAGTCCATCGAAATCCTTCTTCAAGTCCTTCATCCGGTCCAGGTTCTTCATAGTCAGTTATTAGCATAATATTCTCATCCGGGAACTAAAAATTCATGCACTGGTAGTCATCCACGTCCTGATGAGCCAAATGATCAGCTAATACACTCCCTCTGATTTCTTTCTGGGTTGTGTATTAGATATCATATTCGGTTAAGATCATCTGCCATCTCACTATTCTTCCGGAGAGAGCGGGCTTCTCGAAGATGTACTTGATCGGATCCATCTTAGATATCAACAAAGTAGTTTGGGTCAACATATAATGTCTCACTCGGCGAGCCGCCCATGCCAAAGCGCATCAAGTTTTCTCGAGCAGTGAATATCGTATTTCACAGTCGGTAAACTTTTTGCTAAGGTAGTATATTGCATGCTCTTTTCGACCAGACTCATCATGCTTCCCTAACACACACCCCATTGAATTATCCAATACTATTAAATACATTATCAAAGGTCTTCCTTCAACCGGAGGCATAAGAATTAGAGGCTCTTGAAGGTAATTCTTGATTCTTTCAAAGGAAACTTGGCATTCGTCATTCCACTTTACCACTCGATCTTTCTTCAGAAGCTTGAAGATTGGCTCACAAGTAGCAGTCAGATGTGAAATGAACCTGGCAATGTAGTTTAAACGTCCCAAGAAACCCTTAACTTCCTTCTCAGTACGGGGAGTGGGCATCTCTTGTATAGCTTTTACCTTTGCAGGGTCTACTTGAATACTCTTGTCACTGACAATGAAACCTAGGAGTTTACCAGACCTTACCCCAAAGTTGCACTTGTTCAATTCAGTCTCAACTTGTACGTCTTCAACCTATCAATAAGCTTTTGCAGATGATCGAGGTGCTCTTCTTCATTTTGAGATTTGGCTATCATATCGTCAACATATACCTCTATCTCGTGATGTATCATGTCTTGGAACAAAGCTACCATAGCTCACTGATAGGTTGCCCTAGCATTCTTCAACCCAAATGGCATCACCTTGTAACAGAAAGTTCCCCACTGCGTGACAAAGGTTGTCTTCTCCATGTCTTCAGGAGCCATCTTGATCTGATTGTACCCAGAGAAACTGTCCATGAAGAAAAAGATATTATGTTGTGCGGTGTTGTCAACCAGAACATCAATGTGGGGAAGCAGGAAGTCATCCTTGGGGCTTGCCTTGTTCAAGTCTCAGTAGTCCACACACATATGTACCTTTTCGTCCTTCTTAGGTACTGGAATGACATTGGTAACCCATTATGGATAGGAGGTGACAACTAAGAATCTGGCATTGAACTGTTTCATGACTTCGGCCTTGATCTTTTCTGACATCTTAGGGCGCATAGGACGAATCTTCTATTTAACTGGAGGAAAATCTTCTTTGGTTGGAAGACGATGTACCACAATATTTGCGTCTAAACCAGGCATGTCTTCATATGACCAGGCGAAGATCTCGACATAATAATGTAACATCTGTATCAACCGCTGTTTGACATTAAGCTCCAAATTTTCACCTATCTTGACTTCTTTCTTGTCTTCCTTTGTACCCAAGTTTATTGTCTCAATTGGCTTTTCATGAGGATGTGTGGCCCTTTCTTCCTGTTGTAATAGTCTAGCAAGTTTTCCGGGTACCTCACAATCTTCCTCACCTTCGCCCTCGGCTTCGTTGATCAGACTTTCAAAGTCATAACTGGAAATAGCATAATCGTTATCGATGGGATCCATAGTGGATATGGATCTGCAGTTGATACATGAGTGTGTGTAAGAGCATAGCTGTATAGACAAAGTAAAAGGCAGAAAGGAAGAACAAAGAGCGCAAACTTTTTATGCAAAAATGTCCAATGTTTTATTGATGAAATATGATAATGACATATAATAACCCTCACAAATAAATCCATTGTGCCTTGGGTAAGACACAAGGCCATAAAGTTTATATTTTTTATTACAAATATGAAAAACAAGCAAGACAATTACTGCTGAATAAAAGTAATCAGCACGAAATCTTTGGTCGTCCAGTTACTAGGTTCACCATTGATAGTAGGTGTTGTACCCCAAAATTTGCCCTCCCATATTCTCCAAGAAATTGCCAAGTCAAGTCACAAAATTCCCCAAGGGTTGTGCAGTCCAACTGTCTCCTATACAGTCAAAACTAGGGTTTGTGTTCTGATCAAGAAAAGAAAGTTTTCAAAGGCCCAATCAAGTCTTACATGCCTACAAATATGGTCAAGTATCCTCATATTAAGTTTCAAGGCATTCAGCTCAAAATTGCACAGTCAAAACCCTAAATTGCACTACAGTCAACTGTAGGGGCAAAATGGTCATTTGACAGTCAAAAGTTCAAATTTTTGGTCAACATATCATTTTTAAGCCACAAACATCATTTGATCAATGCTTGATCATGATTCTCAAAATTTGGCTCAGAAAATCATCAAGATGCAAAAGTTTCCTTATTTGGACAGCTGAAAAAGTCAACTGAAATTGACCAGGGCATAACTTTCACATGGATTATCAGAAAAATTCCATCCAAAGCTCATTTTGAAGAGAAAGACATTTCCTACAACTCATCTTCATACTTCAAGTCCAAGAAATGCTCCCACAAAAAGTTATCAATTTCAACATTATAGGTCATTTTCAAAAGTCAACAAAAAGGGACTTTAAGTCAAAGGCCATAACTTGAGATTGGTAAATCAAAATGACATGGGACCAAAGGCATTGGTTAGAGGACTCAAAGACCTTTCCAAAATGTAAAAGAACATGAGAAAAGCTTAAAAATTGAGCAAGTTATGCCTTGTGGAAGTTGGGAAATTTTTGGATATTTTGAAAAGTCAACACTACTTCAAATGACCTAAAATTGCTAATGGGCCCATTTTTCTTCCATGATTCATCATTCTAAGCATGTGCACGACCACTTGGCCCAAAGGGAAGTATTTTCTCATTTTTTATCTATTTATTTGAATTATTATTTATATTAATTCATTTAAATTATTTAAATATGTGGAAAATATATAACTTGACCTAAAAAATCTTTTTATACAGGTTTTGCCATCAAGATTTCGTGCATAGGTCAAATAGGAAAGAATTGGATTGATTTGAGCATAATTGACACAAAATACACATGAAAAAAGATATGGAAAATCTTAAGAAATCAAATATTCAAAAACCATTAATTCATTGGATTTTATTGAGTTTTGTTAACCTAATAGCTTCAGTACAAATGCTTGAACACAACCCTAATGCCCAGAGACTGAAAGCTGCGCAAGAAACCTCATTGACAAACTTGGAAAAACTCCATAAAACTCAATTCTGAAAACAGCTTTTGAGGTCGATAAAAAGCATAATATTGGTTTCAATAGCTTGCCAAGGTCGCCCTGAACACATTCCAATCACAAACAGCCATCAAAACCTCAAGAATTGGTACATTGAACTTAAACTGTACAGCAAAAAAGTCACGATCGTATTTTCAATTCTAGGCATTCTCATGACATTCTAATTGTGGATTTATATTCATTGTGATGTTTTAAAGCTAACCATGATGTTTAATTTGATTTTTATGCTGTATCTACAATTGTACCATGCGCGATTTCTAGAGTTTACAGGGTTGCAAATTTGGGGATTTTGAAACGGAGTAAAATTAGGACTCAAGACCATGACCATTAACATCAGCGCTTTGGGACGAACGAGAATCAACCCTCGCGCTCAATTTATGAGCGCTTGAGAGCTATTCGCTATTTTCCAATAGCCCACCTAATGAAACGCGTGAAAAAACGTTGCCTTTGTGTTTTGTTTTACAGGGGTGAGGAAGAAGATGATGTGCTGTCAACGAATGATACGCCGGTTTGAAATTTCGCGCGTTACACCACTAACCACTTGCTTTTCTTTTATAATATTCATTGTTTATTTACTAATCAAACGCGTTCAATGGCTCAGCTGGCATACGCTTATTGCTTCAACATTCAAGACCTGGGTTCGAGTCCCAGGTCTGTATAATTTCCAATATTATTTTTCAATGTAAATTCCCATGCAGCGCTAGCGTTAAGGCACACCATATTCCATCACCATCAAGCCAGCCACGCGTCTAGCATATCCAGATCAAAGGCTCAAGGTTGCTGAACACCATAAGCCTTAGTCAAAAGTCCCATACGTGGCCTGGAAAAGTCAAACAGATTTCAAGCTTATTGGGCCAGTTTCTTGGATCATACCTCCTAATTTGGGATTGAATCCCCCCTGGTTTGCCTTCTCTATATTTTTTTATTTTATTTTCAATTGCTATTTTCTTTTCTTTATTATTCTAATTTAATTAATTATGTTTACAAAATACAAAAAAATACATAAAAACTCAGAAAAAGATAAAATATAATGATTATTTATTTTGATATTTTCTTGTAAATAAATTAGCATGTAAATAAATTTAGTTTAAATTAGGGTTGCAACATTAATTCTTTTTATAAAAAATACAAAAAAAATATAGAATTAGGTTTAATTAATTTTTATCCCTTTTAATGTTTTCCTTTTTTACCATATTATTTATTTATTTATTTTCATAATTAATTGTGCATAAAAATTAGGTTTAATTTAGGTTTCAATTTAATATTTTCATAATAAATTTAAAAGTTATTAGAATTAGGTTTTGCCTTCTAGTTTAATTTTAATTAACTCTTTCTTTTTATCAAATTCCTAAAAACACTAAAAAATACCAAAAACATTCTTTTTTTTAATTTTAAATTTTAATCCCTCATTGACTTTAAATATTTTGCAAAAGGGTCCAACGCCCATGTTCTTAATTGTTTAATTTCGTGTATTTATTTTATGTCGCTTGAATAATTATGTACCTGTCCCGAAGCTTTGTAACATTTACTTTTCGCACTTTTACTTTATTTGCTTTACTTTCCGTCAAATCGGGTCCGGTTTAATTTTGGCGATGTGGACCCGCGCCATTTGTAATAGTTTTAGATTTACTTTTCCCGCAAATATTTCAACTGTTAACAAAAAGCATGAAAGAATGTATGGCCTTAAATAAAATCAAGCGTAGATCACCAATAATATGACAAGACAAATATCTGAAAACGATACACAAATCGCACACACCACCCCTAGGGTACGCCTCATTGTTGCCTTGCCTCGAAAGGTGATCGTCGAGTAGAGGATGTCTTAGTAAGTCCTCATGATCCGGGAACCTGGCATGAGGGTAGCTTCTAAGGTGTCTTCCTATTGCTCCGGTGATCACCATGTCCCAAACCTCGAATTGACCCGAACACCTCCAACGGTGGTGCTACCTACCTCTCCATGGTGGGATGGCACTATCTTAAAGGACATTTACACAGACGAATTCCTTAGGGTAGGTAGACGACTCTAGATACTTGCTCTAAATTCAAAACAAATCAAAAAATACTTTTCACACCAACACATTTTCAAAAGCTTTCAAAAGCAATTTTTCAAATACTCTGACACAAGAGTCGATCTGAAATTTTCAAATAAACTTTTTTAAAACCCACAGTTGAAAAGCAAACAGAACATTTTGAAAACACAAATGAGCAAGTATCTAAGAGCCCATGGATAACCATGGATAGAAAGGGTGCTAACACCTTCCCTTTCTATAATCTACCTCCCGAACCGAGAGCAATCTCCATAAGGAATTTTTCTGTGCTTTTGTCCTTTCCATTTGGAGAAAATAAAAGACGGTGGCGACTCTTGCTTACCGCGACATTTCGCGAACCAGCGTTAAACAGTCAGTTCCAGATCCACAGATCACAGAACTGGCGACTCTGCTGGGGACTTAAACTTAAAGTGAGGTGTACCTTAGGGTTAGTTCATAACTGTGTTTTCAATTGTATTGACTTGTCTGCTTTAAATTTGTGGGTTGCATGGGAGTTACATAGATCCTAACCCGGATCTGGGGATACCCTGTTTAGGTAGCATAAGCTGTGAGGGACCTGTCTGGCGTATACCGACATGGGTGAAGCAGTGGCTACGTTGGTGTGGCGCCTTGGTCTGTACCGATATCCCTCGTGTTGAAACGGGGAGAATATGGGTCTTCCAAGGAGTCATCAAGCACCAACAGACCTTAGAACCTTAAATGACCCAACTTGGCCATTAGAACAGTAGCAGTATGCTACGCCCATTGAGGCTAAACTCTCGTGATGGTTCTGGCTGCAAGAAAAGATTGCGATGCTGGAGTTATGACCGATTGAGGGTAGTCAATGATATTGGGATCCTCTAAGAACCCGGTTACTTTTGATAGGACAGGTATGAACCAACAAACTGAAAGAGGGTAATACCTAGACCTCATGCTGGCCTAAACTCTAAGAGCTTCTATTGTGTGACTTGTGTGCCTTCGTACTTGACTACTTGCATGTTTTATCTGACACATGAACTACTTGCAGGTTCTGTTAGTCTTTAACTGGGACTCATGACAGGTTTTACTTAAGTTTCTTGCAGGTTTTGGTTTGCAGTCCTTAATCGGGACTCATAACAGGGTTACCTACATTACCCCATGCATATCATGACATCATACCATTGCATACATCCTAACCCATTTCAAGGATCTCAAGGGCTTGTGATGCAGGTCATGATGAATCAAACACCCAACAAGGGGCAAAGGGGATTTATTTTCCTCTAGCCAAGGGTGTCAGGGGCTATGACCCACTGGATATGGTGAGCCTTTGACCCTTGAAGAAGGATTTTCTACAACAGGAAGTTTCTTCAATCAAGTCACCGGTTTTCAACTCTAACAAGTTTCTCTGTTTACCCCGCGAGATCCTTGAAATCATTGCATGCATATCATACATATCATTGCATAACAGGTACCCTTTCTCTGCAGGTTACTTACCTTCTTCGCTGTTTATTTCAGCAGTCTCGTCATGAATCCTGAATCCTCAACCGAGCACACTATCAAGGCCCTCCAGGCTCAGAACGCCCAGTTCCAAGGGTTGATCATGAATTTGACCCAGGGGCAACAAGATCTGAAGGCCCTGCTCTTGAAGAAGGACAAGAAGAAGAAGAGGACTGTTTTATTCAGCCCTAGACGCAGATCTGGGAACACACCGCAGACTGAAACTAAGAGGACTACCCCATCTGTGAGGGAAAGCAGTCACCATGAGAGAGAGGTGCCTAGTCCAGTGGTCTCCGACAACGAGACAGATTTCAACAACGAACAATACCCTCCGGCTGAGGACAAGTACAAGCAGTTGGAAGATCGTTTGAATGCTATGGAAATACAACAAGTACCTGGGCTGGATTTCGGAGATCTGGGTTTGTCTACTGGTGTGATCATCCCTCGGAAGTTCAAAGCACCATCATTCACTAAATATGACGGGGCGTCTTGTCCCAAGCTACATCTCAGGTCTTATGTTCGGAAAATCCAACCATACTCAGCAGATAAGAACTTGTGGATCCACTTCTTCCAGGAAAGTCTTTCAGGGACTCACCTCGAATGGTTCTATCAACTGGAGGGAACCAAAGTTCGTAACTGGGAGGAGTTGGCGACTGCTTTCTATAAGCAGTACCAGTATAATGCCGACCTTGCTCCCACACGTACCCAACTCCAGGGTATGTCGTTGGGGTCAAGTGAAGGTTTCAAGGAGTACGCACAAAGATGGAGAGACCTTGCTGGAAGGGTGCAACCTCCGTTAACTGACCGGGAACTCGTTGATATGTTCTTGGGGACCCTATCCGGGCCATTCTTCAACCATCTCATTGGTAATTCATCTGCAGGATTTACCGACCTCATCCTGACTGGCGAAAGAATTGAAGCTGGTATCAAGAGTGGGAAAATTCAAGAGGCCACACCTTCTGACACTCACAAAAAGCCTTACACGGGAAAGAAAGAATCTAATGTTGCATACAGCCAAAAGAGTCGTCGTGACCAACATGCAGGGGCAGTCATGATTTCTGGTTCTGCACCACGCCGCCAACCACAAAAGGGAAATCAGCGAAGGCCGGACGAGCCTAAAAGACAATTCACCAACATTAACATGCCATGGTCACAAGCATTGCAGCACATGTTGAAGATGAACCTGATTGCGGTGATTAACCTTCCTGCAAATCCCAAGACCTCCTCTCCAAGCTACAACTCGGAAGCAAGGTGTGCCTATCATTCTGATAGCCCGGGGCACGATACTGAGGACTGTTGGGCACTGAAGTACAAGATTCAGAACATGATCGATGCCAAAGAGATCGAGTTCGAGCCTGCCGGGACCCCCAACGTGATCACTGCTCCCTTGCCAAAACATGGCTAGGCTTGAGAGATTTTTGTTCATTTGAATTCAAGTTGTATCTTTCTTTTCTTATTCAAACAAACAATTAGTATGTTAAACTCTTTTATTTCATGAATACATTACACATGTCTGTCTTGAATTAATTATGTTTACCATACCTAAAACTGCTTTCATATTTTGTGATGATCAACTCTCGACTGAAAATTCTAAACCTCTTGAGGGAGGATGACGAAAAAGATACCACGATCTTTACAATATGCTTTTGAACAGACCCCGCTGATGAGGTACAGGCATTGTTTCAATCCCTAAACACTGGAGTTATAAGGAAGTTAATCCCTCGTCAACCCCTCTGAGCCAAAGAAGTAGGAGTTTTTCTTTTCAAAAATTAAAACCCTTAATCATAACCTGGGGCAGGGTAGTTCTTTCAGTTGATCTAAGTGCATAACGAATGGCACCAAAAAAGGTCCTTAAAAAACAAAGAAAGACAGTGATGGTTCAGGACAATTATAAGGACAGGCAGTCATTATTAAAAAAAAATCATAAATGAAAAGCCCAAAAAGTCAAAACCTATAAAGGAGACTTACAAACTGGGGCATCCCGCTGACTGTAATTCCAAAAAAGGAAACAGTTCAGGCAAAAAAAGAAAGGGATACCAAAAATCAAAAAAGAAAGAGGTCCTACAAACCCTCAGCAAAAAAGGAGATGACTGCCTATTCAAATAAACGTCCAATATCTGAACCATCATTGGAAAATCAGAGCAAAGACTCAAACAAGGTCTAACGTATGATCAACTGAGTTTAGGATTGGAGAACATCACGAAGAGCGGGTGGGTACAAATAATTTGAGCCTTTATCCTTTGTTTCTTGAACCGTGAACCAAGCCACGTTATAACCCTTAAAAAGTCCTAGCTGAAGCATGGGTTAGTTCGAAAGCATATTGTACGAAAGGTATCCTGACTCCTGAAGGTTTGCTGTAAAATCTTGAGTTGACACCGCACTGTATTACAAAAAATGCATTTTCAAAATTCAAGACAGACATAGGCTTTTGCATTCTTAAAATAACCTTGTTTGCATATGACTATTTGTTTGAACAGCAGGGAAATTCGCACAATGAACACCTGGTGAACAGAAGTACCTCCAAACAGAAGTACCTCCAATCAAGGGGCACAATAGGAGCATTGCCCAGTGTCTGGGGCATGGCAAAATACTTCCAACAGGGGCAACTCCCTACGTTCTGAGAGCGTGGACATAGTCGAAAAAGTACTGCGCAAAATCAAAGACCCGCTAGGTTGACATACCTAGGCAAAAATAAGGGCTTCCCGGCGAACCAAAAGGGTTCGGGCAAAAATAAGGGATGAAAATGGAAAAATATGTACACCCGACAAGTCGAAAACCTGAAAAGGCGGCTTGGGCAAAAATGGGTATCCCGGTGGACAGAAAACCCGAAAGGGCGGTCCAGGCAAAAGTTAGGGATCAAAGCGTATGACTATGTCCCGGCATCTCGTCACTTGTCTACCCGAAGATTTGTCAATCACCCACACAGGTATCCTCTTCCCTCACCTCCGAAGCAGGGGCAATAATGAGTTATCCAGGCGATCCAATTGCTCTGCCAACCAAAGTACAAAGAAAAGATCAATATAAGGATGATTACCATCTACCTTTACAAATTCCAGATCGTGGGTTAACATCCGAGACCAAACAGGACAATCATCCACTTAATCAAAATCATGCAACCCTACATCGGTTCCTTCTCAATTTTCAGAAGAAGTCTCACATGGACCTATCTTAATATGACCTAACCCCGGTTCATCAAGAAGTTTTTACACAAACTTATCCAAGTAACCCGACCCCGGTTCCTCTAGAAGTCTTACATGGACCTATCTCAAGATGACCTAACCCCGGCTCATCAAGAAGTTTTTACACAAACTCATCCAAGTAACCTAACCCCGGTTCCTCTAGAAGTCTCACATGGACCTATCTTAATATGACCTAACCCCGGTTCATCAAGAAGTTTTTACACAAACTTATCCAAGTAACCCGACCCCGGTTCCTCTAGAAGTCTTACATGGACCTATCTCAAGATGACCTAACCCCGGCTCATCAAGAAGTATTTACACAAACTCATCCAAGTAACCTAACCCCGGTTCCTCTAGAAGTCTCACATGGACCTATCTCAAGATAACCTTACCCCGGTTCATCCAGAAGTTTTTACACAAACTTATCCAAATAACCTAACCCCGGTTCCTCCAGAAGTCTTACATGGACCTATCTCAAAGATGACCTAACCCCGGTTCATCAAGAAGTTTTTACACAAACTTATCCGAGTAACCTAACCCCGGTTTCCTCCAGAAGTCTTACATGGACCTATCCAAAGATGACCTAACCCCGGTTCATCAAGGAGTTTTTACACGAACTTATCCGAGTAACCTAACCCCGGTTTCCTCCCGAAGTCTTACATGGACCTATCCCAAGATAACCTCACCCCGGTTCATCAAGAAGTTTACACGAACTTATCCAAGTAACCTAACCCCGGTTCCTCTAGAAATCTTACATGGATTTAGCTCAAGATAACCTCACCCCGGTTCATCGAGAAGTTTTACATGAACTTACCTCACCAGGCAGCCCTACACAGGTTCTCCGGACGTAGTTTTACACGAACTCGACATCAAGCAACCCTACACCGGTTCTCTCTCTTCAAGATGCAGTTTTACATGGACTCGTCACCCAGAAACCCTACACAGTTTCTCCCTTTCCAAAAAAAAAAAAAAAAAAACGAAGTTTCACACGAACTCATCATCAAAGTAACCCTACCCAGGTTCCTTCTCCATTTCAGATACAGTTTTACACAAACTCATCAGCATGCAACCCTACATAGGTTCCCCCTTTCAACTTACAAAATTACATTCCAAAACTCCCCAGAAGAGTCCAATCCAAGTTTCCCCAGGAAAGTTGGAATTCGTCCCCCCAAGCAGTAAGCTTATCCCCAGTAAATTCTGGAAGCTTACCCTCGCAGAGTACGAACGCGTCGCCCGGCTTTATTCAAAGAGTTATTTCCTTAACAGGATATAACTGGGTTATCCTCAGCCAAAAGCCACGGAAAGAGCGTCCTCGACGAAGTCTTCCTACCCCAGCGAAGTCCATCAGCATTTCCAGCAAAGATATCCTCAGCAAGTTGTTATCAACAATTCAGCAAAGCATCTCTCTCCCCACAGAATATCACTCCCCAGCAAGATCGCTAAAGTACTTTTCTCCCTGCAGAGTAATCATCCGCCAAGTTTATTCCGCAACGGAGTCATCTTCTCCTACCGGTATTCTTGCAGCTATCATCCCCAGCGGAAGCAAAATCTATTCTTCAACACCAGCCCAGGATATTGACTTCCTGGCACCCGTCAAGGATCTACTTTCCTAGACGAAAACATTCATAAAACATCACATACATCATTATAGCATGCATAACGCATCATATCATACAAACCTCTCATTTTAAGAACATCATTGCTTGATCCATATCATGCATTGCATATGACTGACCTCTACCTTTCAGGAAAGACGCAGTTGAAATTCTCAAACATATTTCAAGGCCTTCTCTAGTCCAGCTAAATCGACTCCCAACAGATTTTTCTGATGAAGACTCAGTAGAAGTTATCCCAAATGGTCCCCTCTCCGACAAGTGCGTGAGGTGGTAATTCCTTTTCAAGATGTTTCCCTCTCCGACGGTGAGTGTGAGGTGATAGTCTCCTATGGTCCCCTCTCTGACAAGTGCGTGAGGTGGTAATTCCTTTTCAAGATGTTTCCCTCTCCGACGGTAAGTGTGAGGTGATAGTCTCCTATGGTCCCCTCTCCAACAGCGAGTGAGGTGGTGATTCCTTTTTCAGATGTTTCCCTCTCCGACGGTGAGTGTGAGGTGATAGTCTCCTATGGTTCCCTCTCCAACGGCGAGTGAGGTGGTAAGTCCTTTTTCAGATGTTTCCCTCTCCGACGGTGAGTGTGAGGTGATAGTCTCCTATGGTTCCCTCTCCGATGGTGAGTGAGGTGATAATTCCTTTCCAGATAGTCCCCTCTCCGACGGTGAGTGAGGTGATTCTCTTTCAAATTATAATGGCCTATGGTTCTCGTTCCGATATTGCAAAGATGGTAATTCTCGCCAAGATTTTTCTCAACGAGCGTAGTTGAAGTTAAAATCACCCAAGGTTCTCTTACCATTCATGCTAAGGCAGTAACCATACCTGGTTCATTCATCATCTTTTGAAGCTCCAGATCCAGCTCCTGTAACCAGTCAGGACATATCTATGCCAAGCATCTAAAAATCAGCTCCTGCAACGTGTCAGGTACTCATTTTTTTCTTTTGCAGGTATGCAGGTTCTCGCTAAGGAATCTCCTACGCAATCAACATTCAGATGGCATCTATAAGCCCATCATCCTATCCAGCAATCTCTAAATGGCATCTATAAGCCCATCATCCTATCCAGCAATCTCTAAATGGCATCTATAAGCCCATTCCATCATCACTGCTACTATGTGAGCGCAAATTTCTGGGCACTCTAGTGTCCAATCATCTTCTACCCTCGGATTACGAAAGGCACATCAGCCAATCTGCATCCTCAGGTCTAAGAAGATTGAACAGGGGCAACTGTTGTACCCCAAAATTTGCCCTCCCATATTCTCCAAGAAATTGCCAAGTCAAGTCACAAAATTCCCCAAGGGTTGTGCAGTCCAACTGTCTCCTATACAGTCAAAACTAGGGTTTGTGTTCTGATCAAGAAAAGAAAGTTTTCAAAGGCCCAATCAAGTCTTACATGCCTACAAATATGGTCAAGTATCCTCATATTAAGTTTCAAGGCATTCAGCTCAAAATTGCACAGTCAAAACCCTAAATTGCACTACAGTCAACTGTAGGGGCAAAATGGTCATTTGACAGTCAAAAGTTCAAATTTTTGGTCAACATATCATTTTGAAGCCACAAACATCATTTGATCAATGCTTGATCATGATTCTCAAAATTTGGCTCAGAAAATCATCAAGATGCAAAAGTTTCCTTATTTGGACAGCTGAAAAAGTCAACTGAAATTGACCAGGGCATAACTTTCACATGGATTATCAGAAAAATTCCATCCAAAGCTCATTTTGAAGAGAAAGACATTTCCTACAACTCATCTTCATACTTCAAGTCCAAGAAATGCTCCCACAAAAAGTTATCAATTTCAACATTATAGGTCATTTTCAAAAGTCAACAAAAAGGGACTTTAAGTCAAAGGCCATAACTTAAGATTGGTAAATCCAAATGACATGGGACCAAAGGCTTTGGTTAGAGGACTCAAAAACCTTTCCAAAATGTCAAAGAACATGAGAAAAGCTTAAAAATTGAGCAAGTTATGCCTTGTGGAAGTTGGGAAATTTTTGGATATTTTGAAAAGTCAACACTACTTCAAATGACCTAAAATTGCTAATGGGCCCATTTTTCTTCCATGATTCATCATTCTAAGCATGTGCACGACCACTTGGCCCAAAGGGAAGTATTTTCTCATTTTTTATCTATTTATTTGAATTATTATTTATATTAATTCATTTAAATTATTTAAATATGTGGAAAATATATAACTTGACCTAAAAAATCTTTTTATACAGGTTTTGCCATCAAGATTTCGTGCATAGGTCAAATAGGAAAGAATTGGATTGATTTGAGCATAATTGACACAAAATACACATGAAAAAAGATATGGAAAATCTTAAGAAATCAAATATTCAAAAACGATTAATTCATTGGATTTTATTGAGTTTTGTTAACCTAATAGCTTCAGTACAAATGCTTGAACACAACCCTAATGCCCAGAGACTGAAAGCTGCGCAAGAAACCTCATTGACAAACTTGGAAAAACTCCATAAAACTCAATTCTGAAAACAGCTTTTGAGGTCGATAAAAAGCATAATATTGGTTTCAATAGCTTGCCAAGGTCGCCCTGAACACATTCCAATCACAAACAGCCATCAAAACCTTAAGAATTGGTACATTGAACTTAAACTGTACAGCAAAAAAGTCACGATCGTATTTTCAATTCTAGGCATTCTCATGACATTCTAATTGTGGATTTATATTCATTGTAATGTTTTAAAGCTAACCATGATGTTTAATTTGATTTTTATGATGTATCTACAATTGTACCATGCGCAATTTCTAGGGTTTACAGGGTTGCAAATTTGGGGCTTTTGAAACGGAGTAAAATTAGGACTCAAGACCATGACCATTAACATCAGCGCTTTGGGACGAACGAGAATCAACCCTCGCGCTCAATTTATGAGCGCTTGAGAGCTATTCGCTATTTTCCAATAGCCCACCTAATGAAACGCGTGAAAAAACGTTGCCTTTGTGTTTTGTTTTACAGGGGTGAGGAAGAAGATGATGTGCTGTCAACGAATGATACGCCGGTTTGAAATTTCGCGCGTTACACCACTAACCACTTGCTTTTCTTTTATAATATTCATTGTTTATTTACTAATCAAACGCGTTCAATGGCTCAGCTGGCATACGCTTATTGCTTCAACATTCAAGACCTGGGTTCGAGTCTCAGGTCTGTATAATTTCCAATATTATTTTTCAATGTAAATTCCCATGCAGCGCTAGCGTTAAGGCACACCATATTCCATCACCATCAAGCCAGCCACGCGTCTAGCATATCCAGATCAAAGGCTCAAGGTTGCTGAACACCATAAGCCTTAGTCAAAAGTCCCATACGTGGCCTGGAAAAGTCAAACAGATTTCAAGCTTATTGGGCCAGTTTCTTGGATCATACCTCCTAATTTGGGATTGAATCCCCCCTGGTTTGCCTTCTCTATATTTTTTTATTTTATTTTCAATTGCTATTTTCTTTTCTTTATTATTCTAATTTAATTAATTATGTTTACAAAATACAAAAAAATACATAAAAACTCAGAAAAAGATAAAATATAATGATTATTTATTTTGATATTTTCTTGTAAATAAATTAGCATGTAAATAAATTTAGTTTAAATTAGGGTTGCAACATTAATTCTTTTTATAAAAAATACAAAAAAAATATAGAATTAGGTTTAATTAATTTTTATCCCTTTTAATGTTTTCCTTTTTTACCATATTATTTATTTATTTATTTTCATAATTAATTGTGCATAAAAATTAGGTTTAATTTAGGTTTCAATTTAATATTTTCATAATAAATTTAAAAGTTATTAGAATTAGGGTTTGCCTTCTAGTTTAATTTTAATTAACTCTTTCTTTTTATCAAATTCCTAAAAACACTAAAAAATACCAAAAACATTCTTTTTTTTAATTTTAAATTTTAATCCCTCATTGACTTTAAATATTTTGCAAAAGGGTCCAACGCCCATGTTCTTAATTGTTTAATTTCGTGTATTTATTTTATGTCGCTTGAATAATTATGTACCTGTCCCGAAGCTTTGTAACATTTACTTTTCGCACTTTTACTTTATTTGCTTTACTTTCCGTCAAATCGAGTCCGGTTTAATTTTGGCGATGTGGACCCGCGCCATTTGTAATAGTTTTAGATTTACTTTTCCCGCAAATATTTCAACTGTTAACAAAAAGCATGAAAGAATGTATGGCCTTAAATAAAATCAAGCGTAGATCACCAATAATATGACAAGACAAATATCTGAAAACGATACACAAATCGCACACACCACCCCTAGGGTACGCCTCACTGTTGCCTTGCCTCGAAAGGTGATCGTCGAGTAGAGGATGTCTTAGTAAGTCCTCATGATCCGGGAACCTGGCATGAGGGTAGCTTCTAAGGTGTCTTCCTATTGCTCCGGTGATCACCATGTCCCAAACCTCGAATTGACCCGAACACCTCCAACGGTGGTGCTACCTACCTCTCCATGGTGGGATGGCACTATCTTAAAGGACATTTACACAGACGAATTCCTTAGGGTAGGTAGACGACTCTAGATACTTGCTCTAAATTCAAAACAAATCAAAAAATACTTTTCACACCAACACATTTTCAAAAGCTTTCAAAAGCAATTTTTCAAATACTCTGACACAAGAGTCGATCTGAAATTTTCAAAGAAACTTTTTTAAAACCCACAGTTGAAAAGCAAACAGAACATTTTGAAAACACAAATGAGCAAGTATCTAAGAGCCCATGGATAACCATGGATAGAAAGGGTGCTAACACCTTCCCTTTCTATAATCTACCTCCCGAACCGAGAGCAATCTCTATAAGGAATTTTTCTGTGCTTTTGTCCTTTCCATTTGGAGAAAATAAAAGACGGTGGCGACTCTTGCTTACCGCGACATTTCGCGAACCAGCGTTAAACAGTCAGTTCCAGATCCACAGATCACAGTAGGGTAGATCCAGTTGTCAATATCAGAATCCTCATCATTGTCTTCTATAACATTGACCCCATGATTGCTAGTGCGTAGGGGAGGTCCTCCAACCCGAGCATGTCGAACAACTCTTTGAGCTCCTAAAGTAAAGCCCAAACTAAATTTGTCAGTTTTGTAAGAAAATCAGGGAGCTGTCCCCAAATGGTACACCCACCTTCTTCAACTACTGCTTTGGCATCCTTGAGAGAAACCATCTTCAAAGGAGGTCTGGTGATCTTTGGCACACAGGTAATAGTCTCGGTTGATGCCATAGTCTGGGGAACCTCTTCAAAATTTTGACAAGGGGTCTCAATGAACTCACCGTCCATTTCCACATACCTGGAAAAGTTTAGATGGCTTACCATGTACTCCTCTTCATAATGCACGGTGACAATCTTTCCCTTCACTGGATACTTCAACATTTGGTGCAACGTAGAAGTAGCAGCTCCATCTTCAAGGATCCAAGGACGACCCAACAAACAAGAATAAGATGGCATGATATCCATCACGTAGAAGATGGATTAAAAGGTCTAGGAACCCACTTTGACAGGGATGTCCACCTCCCCGTGCACCATTATTTTTGAACTGTCGAAAGCCCTCGCCACAATGTTACTGGGATTTAAGGTCAAAGCTTCACAATCTAGCCAATCAAGAGCCTTCTTGGGCAGAACATTCAGTGATGATCTAGTGTCCACTAGCACATGGGCCATAGTAATGTCCCTGCATTCGACCGAGACATGCAGAGCATCATTATGCTTTCTTCCCTTGGGTGTCAAATCAACATCAGAAAAGCCCAACCCGTTATCAGCAGTCAGAATGGCCACACAGTCCTCGAATTGGTCAGAGGAGGTTTCTTGTGGCACATGTGCAGTCTTGATAAATGTAACCAAAGCCTTTGCATGGGCCTCGGAACAAATAACAGAGCCATCATTGATATCTTTTAAAGGGGTCTTCCCTAGCTGTTCGACCACATTGTAGTCGCTCTTCTTAATTATCTTTAAATTCTTCTCCATTTCTTATTTAGAGGATTCCAAAATAAGTTTTATAGGTGCCTTCGTCCAGGCGAGCTCACTTACAACCTCTTTGCCCCGAGTCCCAGATGACTCATCGACAGGGGTAACAACTGGAGTAAGGATGGGAGTAGTAGCAGGAGTACTAGCCAGAACAACAGATGGAATAACGACAGGCTTAGAAACAGTCTTCAGGGAGATCTCGGGAGAGAAAACCCTTCCACTTCGAGTAATTTTGCTGGTCCCGACAATGTTACTGATATCGGGATCAGCCTCTTCACTTTTTTCGTCTTTAATGGTTAACAAATCCTACTTAACGCCATGGTAGTAAACGTCAGCATCATAATTCCAAGGAATAACTTTGTCCGAGGAGTATGGTATAGGGCCAGGAAAAGTGATTATTATAGAAGAATTTCTTGGAGCAGATGTAATCCTAACAGGTCTTTTGGAGGAGACCTTGGTAGGATTGGAAGAAATAGTTATGATATCAACATCTTCATGTAGAACAGTTGGAACCTGAGTCTTTTTGAACAAAATCTCTTTGTTATCCATTAGGCATTGAACACCTGCCTTCAGCAAATAACAACCAGAAGGCAGAGATAAACACATGTGGCAACCTTCACCACAACCCGAAAATAAACCGGCTAGCAACAAATTCTTCTTCATGGTCATGAGAGGAGTAGAAACTTCATCAAAAGAAGTAACAAATAGATCAGTATTAACGATATTAACACCACGGTTGTGCTTGGGCATGGGAGCAGTTATGAAATTAGGTATCTCAGGAGCATCAAACTCAATCTCCTTTGCTTTGATCAGATCTTGTATCTTATTCTTCAGAGTCCAACAATCGTTTGTATCATGGCCTGGACTCTAAGAATGGTAAGCACACCGAGCGTTTAGATTGTAACAAGGAGATGTGGTGTTGGGATTCTTGGGAGCCTACCATAAGGTTGCAAAATTAGATTTTAACGGATGGGGTAAAACCTCAGACAATGTCATTGTGATACGGTGGGAGAACAAACTTGAGTGTTTTGCGTTTGATCGCAAATGTTGCGGTTAGCAAGAGTTGCCACCGACTTTTCTTTTATCCAAAAGGAAAGGTGAAAAGCACAGGAAAGACCTTTGAGATTATTTCTTGAGTTCGGGGGGTAGATTATGAAAGTGGAAGGTATTAGCACCCTTTTCATCCATGGTTTTCCATGGGCTCTTAGTTACTTGCTAGATCACTTGCTTTTGTTTGAAATTATGCTTTGTGTGGTTTTTGAAAGTATTTTGTAAAGAGGAAATTGTTTAGGCAATCTTTGTAATTATTCTCGTTCCTAAGAATGTATACAAAGATGTTTGATCTTTTGAAAATGTTTTCAAGTTTGTAAGAGGTTTTGAAAGTGTAGGTGTTTGCTTTTGAAAATAGAAAAGATGTTTTGAAGTTGAGCAAGTAATTAGGAGTATTCTACCTACTCAAAAGTCTTTCTTGGTCATTTTCTTTTCCTTTGACATTGTTATCTTACCATTGATTTGGTAAGTAACCCTATCTTTGGATGTAAACATGACGGGCGTGGGTTACCGTATAACCATGATTAGCAATGTTGCAAGGTATCTTAACATTCTCTTTTAGGGACTAAGATCATTTGAAAGGCAACATGGATAGCGTCATCGAGGGACTATGATCTTATATTTTGCTTGTTTTTGCAAAGATACCTCACATGCGTAATATGGCAATTTTATAAAAGGCAACCAAGTGGATTTACCATAGGGGGTGTTGTGTGCAAGTGTATTGTTTTTCATACTTGATTTTGTCTTTGATTAGGGTTTTCTATTTGATTGGTTTTAGTCTTTCCATACAAACCCTAATTACTAGCAATTGTATATAAAGCGATAAATTGAGGAATTTAAAATTTACTACGCTATTACAATACTTGTGGGAGGGGGAGTGTACAAATTATAAATGGAGATTGCAAGAAAATAAACCTAATTAATCTATTACAACCATATTGAATTTGTACAAGATGAATAAAGGTACAAAAATGTGAAATGTAAAGTAAAAGGATATTTGTTTGGATTTTTATGAGAAAAAGGGTTTTGATTTTAACCTATTTAACTAGAAGAAAATAATTAATTAAACCTAAATTTACTAAGAAAAGATTTTAAATAAAACCCTAAATCTATTAATTGATTAAAAAGAAAGTAAGCTTAAGAAAAGTATTTTTGGTATTTTTGTCTTGAAAATAATTATAGTGTTATAAAATATTTTTGGCCTTTTTAATATTAAAATAATATATTTTAATTGGTGTAAAAGAAAATAATTAAAACCTATTTTTAATTAAATTTACAAAGTTAATTAGTAAAATAAATAAAGTATTGATTAAATGAGATAATTTTTGTGAGAAAAAATAAATAAACTATGTCCAAATACAAATCTACTATTTTTATATTTTTTATGATTTTTTAATATTAGAAAAATATTTAAGAAAACAAATAAATAAAAAATAAGAAAAAGAAAATAAAACTGGGCCAGGGGTGTGTAAATAAAACAGGGGGGTTAGCAAGCAAAAACAAAAACAACAAGGCCCAAGGAGGCCCAGCGCCTGCCAAAAAAGAAGTCAGAATGCAAAACAATGTAAAAAAACAAAAGGGTACCACTCTGGGTCGAACCCAGGCCCCTCCGGTTACCGGCGCGCGCTTCTACCACTGGGGTGGCTATACATCCGTTTATATAAATCAAACAATAAATACATACGGTAAATATGTTCCTGAGGCCAACTTCATCTTTAACCTCACGCCCAGCCAGAAGCTCTGTAACTCAATCAATCCTCAACAAAAATGAAAACTGTAAACATGAAACTTGTAGAAAATTTCCTCACGATTTCAGAAATGTAAAGCATTAAAACTATAGATCAAACATAAACATGAATTTCATTGGACCTAATCTGAACCCTAAAAATCTCAGAAATTTCAATCTTAAAATTCTCTAAGCTCAAACAAAATTAATGAAAACTATGAACATAGTTAGCTTTAGGGCAATGATATCTATATGTTTCATTCACAAATAAACCATTGATGATGTCTGTATGAAAAGTTCCAAAGCTAGAAAACTTACCTTGCAATAAGGTATCAGGTTTGAAGTTTGAGAGGCTTTCAGTGAGTTCCAATGATTGGGTTAGCTTCTTCAAGTTCCCAAGAAGCTAAAGGGATGCTTAGCTTGAGCTGAAAGTGTCTGAGGAGTTTTGGAGAAGTCTAAGTGCAAAGCTCTGTTTTTGAAAATGGTGGATGATGATGGAGGTGTTATAGTGGTGCTGCATGGGTTGGGATTGTTTGTGTATACTATTTAGAAACTTTTGAAAGCAAAAGGCCAAGAAACGCACAAGTAGATTTGAAGATTGGCTTCAAAACTCAGAAATGACAAGTTTTGAAGTGTTTTTGGTGATTCTGTGTTCTAGATGTTTTATGGGATTAAGCATTCGTGTGTTTTGTGGCAAATGGTTTTTCTATGTATAAGAAAAAGGGTTTGAGTGTATTGGAAAGTCAGAAGTACAAGTTACAAGCTATTTTCTATATTACTTGATTTTCAAGAAAAGTGGGAAACCAAGTTTCAATGTGAAGTACAAGTATGGGCTGAGTGATTGTAAGTGTCTAACAAATTTCTCTTGTGTTATAAGACATGTATGATTGATCGCACTAAATCGCACTATGTTTCTGACTCAAATATCACATGTTTTCCTTAGTTTTTATTGTCATTTTCTCGTATTATGTTCCTTTTTCCTTTGTTTTCAGGATTCTTGTCATTTCAGAGCCTTCTGTGAAGAAACGAGCCAAAACGCCAAGAAATTAGGGTTTTTCAAGATATTCTGCACTTATGGCGTTCAGCACCGCGCTGGCTACAGGAAACGCGATGACGTGGCCCACTTTCACCCAGAGATCAACTGCCACGTTCCCATGATGTGGCGGTTCCAGGCACCGCGCCCGCGGCCACCCTCACCGCGCCCGCGGCCTTCACAAAAAGGTTCCCGCTCAAAAGAAGTTAAGGGGCATGCTGGTCCTTACGCACCTCAAAGTTCCTCTATAAATAGCTTTCGATTCTCATTCTTTAGTTTGATCCAAGCTTAGTACAATCTTAAGCCATATACTATCAATTTCTGTAAAGTGATAATCTCTTCACATCGGGGAGTTATTGCGGTGTAGATTGAGTTGTAATCGAGTCTTGGAGCACTTTGGTTGAAGTTCATCATACCGGCCTTACTTTTCCGTAGATTTGTATCAGATTCAAGTCTCCGACCGGAGCAAGGTTCTAATTTATTGCATTTCTTTATTTAATTGCTCTTATCATAGTCTACACGTTTTATAGACTTTAAATGCTCTTATCATAGTCTACACGTTTTATAGACTTTAAATGCTCTTACCATAGTCTACACGTTTTATAGACTTTAAATGCTCTTACCATAGTCTACACGTTTTATAGACTTTAAATGCTCTTACCATAGTCTACACGTTTTATAGACTTTAAATGCTCTTACCATAGTCTACATGTTTTATAGACTCGCACTTATTATGTCTGGCTAAACTATAAAGGTTAGGATGTAATGATTGTCATCGTGGTTGTGTTCCAATTGTCATGCTAGTGAAAATACTCTGGGGATGTTTTGCTTCTAACTTAAGTCAATTGTGTTTTAATGTTTATTGGGTAAGATTGAAAGTCGTCCAAACTAATGATACGACTTGATTATTATTTAACCAAACAAAAAGAGCGAGAGCCGTTGATTGGTTAAATAGGAATCATTGACCCTTTTTAGAAAACGATTTTGAAACTATTTTCGGACGCGTTTGTAGGTTTGAAATCTGACTCTTGGTCAAAAGCCAAAAGTCTCTTTAAGTTAATCTTTCCAAGTAAGATCACTTTTCTTTTAAGTCAAAACTATCAATTTCTTAAAAATAGGTTTACCTCTTTAACGCGGAAGGCACCCTTTATATGTGACAATAAAGGAATTTAATTTAAAGAGTAAACTCGGTTCTTAGTAGTCAAAAGCTACAAGTTCCCGTTAAACTGATTCTTTGCTATCAATAGAAAATACTGCCCCATAAGTAGGTTCATCTACGCATGACCGGACCAATATCTGATTACATGATTTACATTCCAACCTGTCTTTTAAACTGTTATTTCCCTCGCTCATTTACTTTGTGCACTGCACTCACATCAATATCCTTATTCGCCTTAGATAAGCACCTTAGCAATAGAGTTGATAGATTGACAATTGGTCTCTGTGGTTCGATAATCTTATATATTACTTCGATAGGCTGTACACTTGCAGTACTACATTTAGGCTATACGTTACAGATTAAACCCCCATCAAGTTTTTGGCTCCGTTGCCGGGGACCAACTTCGTCAAATTTCGTACCCTATTGTTATCCCGTTTAGACTAAGGCTATTCTAGCCGGTAGATGCGTAGAAATCATAGCACCGGCAACCTAATAGATCCTTTAGTGGAACCTGAACGTTACGCCCGTGCCCGTCTTTTTATTCGCAAGATAAGAAGAGCTATGGCAGAAGATCGTAACCAAAGACCGCTCAAGGAATTCGCCCAACCATCTAACGAGGAACCTAGTTCTAGTATAGTAAACCCTGCTATAACTACCAACAACTTTGAACTAAAGCCCTCGTTACTACAATTAGTACAACAAAACCAATTCGCTGGTCTCGCTACCGAGAACCCGAATCAACATTTAAAGGTATTTATCCAGTTAGCTGACACCCTTAAGGCAAATGGAGCCACGCCCGAAGCTATTCGATTAAGACTATTTCCTTTTTCCCTTAGAGGTAAAGCTCACGACTGGTTAGACGCCCTTCCAACTAACTCAATAACAACTTGGGAAGACCTTAGGAGAGCTTTTCTTGCGAGGTATTTTCCACCAAGCAAGACCGCTGTTCTTAGGAACCTGATCACTTGTTTCACCCAAAACCAAGGCGAATCACTTTTTGATGCCTGGGAGAGATATAAAGAACTTTTAAGAGCCTGTCCACACCATGGCCTAGAGCAATGGTTAATCATACATACCTTCTATAATGGACTCCATTACAACACAAAGATGTCCATAGACGCTGCCGCTGGCGGAGCGTTGATGAACAAACCTTACCCTGACGCTTGTGCCCTAATAGAGGACATGGCCCAAAACCACGCCCAATGGGGATTAGAACGAGCGACAGTAGAGAAAAAGGAGAGCCATGGAGGAAAGCATGAGGTAAGTTGCATGGACATGATTAATGCCAAGATGGACGCCCTAGCCTTGAGAGTCGAGAACATGTCTCAAAACCCAACCACAGTAGCAGCAATCCAATCGGAGTGCGAACTCTGTGGAACTCAAGGACATCAAACCGTTGACTGTAACCTTTTGAACGAATCAAGCTCAGACCAAGTTAACTATACTCAAGGGAACCCTTTCTCGAATACGTACAATCCTGGATGGAGGAACCACCCGAATTTCTCTTACAAAAACAACAACCCTATCCAAAATCCTGGACCTTCGAGACCTCAAGGATTCCAAACGCAAAAACAAAACCAACCTATGCAAATAGTACCCCCAAGACCAAACCTTAAAGAAACCATAGACACCTTTATTCAAGCTCAAACCCAGCAAAATAAGGAGTTTATGAACCAACACATTCACACGAACGAACTAGTTACTCAACTAGCAACTAAGTTTGACCAGATAATAACCCACACCAAAATACTTGAGACTCAGATTTCCCAAGTAGCACAAAACACCTCTGTATAAGTTGCACCTGGAGGACAATTCCCTGGACAAACTCAACCAAATCCAAAAGGCCAAGCAAATTCTATCACACTAAGAAGTGGAACCGCTTATGAAGGGCCTAGAAATCCTGACTTAAGCACATCAGAAAAACCTATGGAAGATGCTACGCCCAAAGACCAGGTGGAGGAACCAGAGAAACCAGGAAAGCAATCAAAACCAGAAGTAGAGAAAAACACTCAACAACCTTATAAACCACCTATTCCATTCCCACAGAGGCTGAAAAACACCAAAGTAGAAAACCAGTACCAAAAGTTTATTAAGGTAATAGAGAAACTCCATGTTGAGATTCCTTTTACTGAAGCTATAACCCAGATACCATCATATGCTAAGTTTTTGAAAGATATTTTGACCAATAAACGGCGACTCGATGATCCCAAGCCTTTAGAATGTCATTTTATATCCGAAAATAAACTCGCCAAGAAAGATAAAGACCCTGGAAGTTTTTCTATCCCTTGCATCCTAGGTAACCATATGATAGACAAAGCATTTTTAGACCTAGGAGCAAGTGTAAGTCTGATGCCTCTGGCCGTCTGTAAAAGGTTAAAATTAGGAGAACTTCAACCTACTAAGATGTCCTTACAACTAGCTGATAGATCTGTCAAATATCCCATGGGTATTTTAGAAGACATACCTGTCAAGATTGGTCAGTTGTACATTCCGACCGACTTCGTCGTAATGGATATCAAAGAAGATGAAGACATCCCAATCCTCTTAGGAAGACCCTTCCTATCGACCGCCGGAGCTATAATAGATGTTAAGAAAGGGAAACTGACTTTCGAGGTAGGAGATGAAAAGATTGAGTTCATTTTATCAAAATTTCTAATGGCACTAGTGATAGGAGATGCGTGTTATGCCATTGACATCATTGATGAATGTGTAAATGAGCTCGAACAAAACGAATTCTTAACCAAATTACCATCAACCCCTATTTTAGAGGATGACGAATTTGAGAGTATCGAACCGTACATTGACGACAACCTTTTCGAATGCTTAGCTCTTACCCATGACCTTATGCCACATACTGAGAAAACCACTATAGAACTTAAGGAACTACCCAAGAATCTAAGATATGAGTTTTTGGATGAGGAGATGAATAAACCTGTTATAATTAGCGCCACTCTAAACCAAATAGAAACAAATCAACTATTAGATACCTTGCGAAAATATCCCTCAGCTTTAGGGTATAAAGTTTCAGATTTAAGAGGTATAAGCCCATCCGTATGCATGCATCGGATTATGCTAGAAAAAGATTCGAAACCCTCAAGAGAACATCAAAGAAGAATAAACCCTATCATGAGTGATGTAGTCAAGAAAGAAGTTCTTAAGTTATTAGAAGCTGGTATCATATACCAAATTTCGGACAGTGAATGGGTAAGCCCAGTCCATGTGGTACCCAAGAAAGGAGGTATCACTGTTCTGAAAAATGAGAAAGGTGAGCATGTGGCAAAACGAACAGAAGAAGGATGGCGAATGTGTATAGATTACAGAAGGTTGAATAAGGCAACAAGAAAAGACCATTTCCCTCTCCCATTTATAGATCAGATGCTTGAACGTCTAGCAAAACACTCATGTTTCTGCTATCTTGATGGATATTCGGGATTTTTCCAAATCCCTATTCACCCAGAGGACCAAGAAAAAACCACATTTACCTGCCCTTATGGAACATTCGCTTATAGACGAATGCCCTTTGGACTCTGTAATGCACCTGCCACTTTCCAACGTTGTATGATGTCAATTTTCGCAGACTACCTAGATGGAATTATGGAAGTATTTATGGACGATTTTTCAGTGTGTGGGTTTGATTTCAAAAACTGCCTCTCGAACTTGGAGAAAATCTTAAAAAGATGTGTGGAAGTAAACCTTGTGTTGAATTGGGAAAAGTGCCACTTTACGGTAAGTGAAGGGATAGTCTTGGGACACATTATTTCTGAAAGAGGTATAGAAGTCGATAAGGCCAAGATAGAAGTTATAGAAAACTTAAACCCACCTAAGACCGTTAGGGAAATAAGAAGTTTCCTAGGACATGCCGGGTTCTACCGACGTTTCATCAAGAATTTTTCCGCAATAACAAAACCTTTAACTAACTTATTGATGAAGGATGTCGAGTTTGAATTCGACCAAAAATGTCTTGAGGCCTTTGAAGTTTTAAAACAAGCTCTTATTTCAGCACCTATCATAAGACCGCCCGATTGGACACAACCCTTTGAAATCATGTGCGATGCTAGTGATTTCGCTGTAGGAGCTATACTAGGGCAAAGAAAAGACAAAAAAACTGCATGCAATTTACTACGCTAGTAGAACACTAGACGCTGCCCAGCTAAATTATACAACCACAGAAAAAGAATTGCTAGCCGTAGTTTTTGCTATTGATAAATTTCGATCTTATTTGGTGGGAGCAAAAATAATAGTATACACAGATCATGCAGCAATCCGGTACTTGTTAAGTAAGAAAGATGCTAAGCCTAGATTGCTCAGATGGGTACTTTTACTCCAAGAATTTGACTTGGATATTAAGGATAAAAAAGGAGCTGAAAACTTAGTAGATGATCATCTCTCTAGGTTAGAACACCTTAAGCCTGAACTTATACCTATAGACGATCACTCTACTTATGAAAGATTAATAGCTGGGATAAACTCAACTGAAGAAGAGACCTATGAGGAAATCTCAACCATGAACAACATACCATGGTATGCAGATATTGTGAATTATCTAGCCGCTGATATCATACCCCCTGACTTAAGCTACCAACAGAAGAAGAAGTTTTTTAGAGATGTTAAACACTTCTTTTGGGATGAACCCCTCCTATTCAAAAGAGGAATAGATAATATATTCCGACGATGTGTGCCGGAGGAAGAAGTAGGCAATGTCATTAAACATTGTCATGCTTCACCTTATGGTGGACATGCAAGCACGTCTAAAACATGCGCCAAAATATTTCAAGCAGGTTTTTATTGGCCTACTGTATGGCGCGATGTCCACACTTACATTACAAAATGTGACCGATGCCAACGCACTGGGAACATCTCAAGACGTGATGAAATGCATTTAAGAAACATCCAAGAAGTGGAAATATTTGATGTCTGGGGTATTGATTTCATGGGACCTTTTCCTTCCTCAATGGGTAATAAGTATATCCTAGTAGCTGTCGATTATGTCTCAAAGTGGATCGAAGCTGTTGCATCACCCACAAACGATACCAAGGTAGTTATCAAACTATTTAAGAATATTATTTTTCCTAGGTTTGGAACCCCGAGGTTAGTCATAAGTGATGGAGGATCGCATTTTATATCTAAGATATTTGACAAGCTTCTAAGCAAATACGGAGTAAAACATAGAGTAGCATCACCATATCACCTGCAAACCAGTGGCCAAGTAGAGGTATCGAATAGGGAGATTAAGCAGATCCTAGAAAAAACCGTATCACTATCCAGAAAAGACTGGTCTGGAAAACTTAAAGACGCCTTATGGGCTTATAGAACGGCTTATAAAACCCCTATTGGAACAACTCCTTATCAATTGGTTTATGGAAAGTCCTGTCATTTACCCTTCGAATTAGAACATAAAGCCTATTGGGCCATTAAATCCTTGAATCTAGATTACCTGAAAGCCGGAGAAAAACGTATCCTGGACATTCACAAGCTAGAAGAGCTTCACTTGAATTCCTATGAGAATGCCATCATATATAAGGAAAGAACCAAAATGTGGCATGATAAAAAAATCATCAAGAAAGATTTCAACATTGGTGATCCTGTTCTCCTATTTAACTCAAGGTTACGACTTTTTCCTGGTAAGCTTCGTTCAAGATGGACAGGTCCATTTGAAGTGTCAAAAGTTCTAAAGTCTGGAGCAGTAGAAATCAAAAACAATTCATGCGCTCCATTTGTGGTAAATGGACAAAGACTGAAGCTCTACAAAGGAGGCGATTTGCCTGTTTACTACTCTAGTCATATTCTTATAGACCCACCAATACCTACATAAAGTAAGATCTAATCGTCAAGCTAAACGACGTTAAACAAGCGCTGCATGGGAGGCAACCCATGGTTTATTCTTTTTTATTTTATTTTTATTTTAGTAATTTATATATTTTATCTGGACTAATTTCTTGTGTTTATATTTTCAGGATGCATTACCCCGATGGTATGGTTGTGATTTTCAGAGATGAAGCACAAAAGACCCGATTTGCTACCTTATCTGCTAGACCTATGGTACCCACTAGGTACCCCGATCAGAGCTGCATGGAGGCACTCGGGATTGAGCCAAGTATTCGGTATCTATGCAACCAACTTAGCTGGGATTCTTATGCTGATGATGTCCACAAAACCTACAGGAACCTTACTCTGGAGTTTCTTAGCTCTATGGACTATAACCCACGAGTGGGTGAAGGAGATGAGCAAGGACGCCTGAGTTTCAGATTGTTTGGCACCGAGTATACCCTGACCACCAAAGAATTTGGGGATTTGCTTGGTTTCCAAACTGGACCGACCGCTATAACTGAGTTCCCATTGAGTTGCTACATGGACAGAGACATTGATAAATTTTGGCAGGACATTACTGATAGAGCCAGTCTTGACCCCTCTACCCAGATGTCCCGGAAGATCCATAACCCGGCCTTCCGATACTTCGAGATGATCCTATGCCACACTTTCTTTGGGAGGAGTTACTGTGACCACTTGGTCACCGCTGAGGAGATCCTTTTCCTATACTGTGCTAGTCAGTCCAGACCTATAGCTAGTGGAGGTTTTTTGATAGAGAGCCTCGAGCAGACTGCTCGATCCGCTGTAGGGCTCATTCATTCCGGAGGGAATGTGACACAAATAGCTTCTGCTTTGGGTTTAGACAGTATGATAGCACAGCTGACCCCATACTGTGGATATACTTTTCTGGATTTAGACTTTTGCATGGATCGTGGATTCATGAGGAGGGCCTCTTTCCACCCATATCGGTACAGATTGCTTATCAATGACCAGACAGTTTACACCTTCACCATGCCAGACCCTCAGATGACTTGTGTTTCCAACTCTGCTAATTGGAACTATTCTGTAGAAGGTTGGGGTGAGATATCAGAGTACACTCCAGAATACACTCCTGCTTCCGAAGATCTCACTCCAGACTACACTCCTGCTTCCGAAGATCCCACTCAGGACTACACTCCTGCTTCCGAGGACTCCGCTCCGGATCACACATCCCGACCCGAGGTTACACACACTACTGTTCTTACTAATAACCTCAGCTTGCAGGAACCTGATATTCGCACTCTATTGACTGCTATGCGCACTGAGATAACCACTCTCCGCAATGAGGTGGCTGACCTTCATTTGCAGTTGGAAGTGAATGATGTTACCTTTGCTGGTGAGTTAGATGAATTAGCTCACGAGGTGGCAGAGATTCGACGCCAGCTGACTGAGCTGCGTGGCCCAGGCACTCCTGCAGAGCATCCTACCGGTTGGCAATAGATCTGTATTGTTCACAAGATATCTAGTTTCAGTATTATTAGTATTATGTTGATTTCCTTTTCAGACTCATTTTTATTTTTGCATTATCTGTTTCCTGAGTTGTTAATATTTATTTTGATGACCCAATGTCCGTACCTATATCTATATATATATATGCATATGTTATATTTATTTACTAATGTTTTTGTTTTTCTAGGTCACCATAGTTTTAATATAAAAATAAAATAAATATACATGTGTATATGTATTCACGTACATATATGCACATTTATAAGAAAAATAGGTACACCTCCAGAAATTGAAGATAATGGCGAGGAAGAAAAAGCCCAATGGAAAGAAAGCCAGGCCAGCCCAACTGACCTCGACCTCACCGCGCCCGCGGTAGGCCCTGCCGCGCCCGCGGTGACGCAACGGTCACCTAACGGCTAGTAGCTCGTTTTTCCCCCCATTTTACCACTTTTTTCATTTCCAATCCCATTTTCTTCCATTTTTTTACCCAATTTATTACCCATACCAACCCACTACATTTATTTCCATTATTTTCATCATAAATATTTACAACCACCATTTTCTTTCTTCCTTTCCTATAAATACCCCCCACTATTTCATTTTCTTCCCCACACCTTCATTACTTCTACATCCCATTCTTTCTCTCTTTTCATCCACAAGAAAATCCTATGGAATATCACGGTTACATTTTACGTGGTGGTCAAGCCGGAGAAAGGCAACTAAAGCGGCTTGAAAAATTGCTGACAACACCAATACACTCTACCAGGTATATCGATGAAAACTGTCTATATTCATTAGGTATATACCATAGTGTATTCTTCCTTCTAGATAAAATAGGTATGCATGATATTTTTGCTACTCAAGCACCAACCTACCCTAGGCTGACGTTCGAGTTTTTAAGTTCTTTAATTTATAACGTCTCCCCTAACACTGCTAGCACCGTAGGTGGAGTCAAATTTAGAATGTTTAATATCGAATATGATTACTCCACTGACGGTCTAGCCGCCATGTTAGGATTGCCTTATGGGGATGGTGCCATTTGTGAAGCACCTTTAGACACGGATTGGGCATTTGAAGCATTTTTGGCCAGAATTACTAAACAAAATGCAACATCTTTTGATGGCCTTCTTGCTTCTCACATCCACAATCCTGCCCTTCGTGTCTTTAGATTTCTTTTAGCATCCACCATCTTTGCTCGGGAAAACCCAAACAAGGTGAATGCTAAAGAATTAATTATCATGCAGAGCTGCCTCACAGACACCAAAGTTAATCCCGTCCCATTCATGATTGCCCACATGCACCATGTTTTAAGAAAAGGTGGGCCGATTTCCTTTGGTGGACTGATTACCACTATTGCCCGTGCCATAGGATTGGATACGGAACTTGCTACCCTAGAACCACTTCCTCCTCGGATTGCAAATCTTAAATTTTTCAGGGATATGCGTTTATGCAAGACGAGGAAGGAAGGTGGTTACTTCCTCATGGTTGGAGGTGCTGCTATACCCAGTATTGTTATGCCTTGCACCCGTCGTACTGATATTAGATTTGAGCGTAACTGGACCTACGATCTCAACGCTCCTGCTTTTATTGGTCCGTTACCCCCAAATCTACCTTTAAACGAGGGTAACAACACTGATGATGAGTACGATTTCCAAACAGAGGAACCACCCCATTTTTCACCACCACACACGGCACCTTCTACCTCTAACCCACATGCAGGTACAGCTCCTAGTTTCCATGTCACTGAGGACATGTGGCGTGAGCATATGGCCCGAGAGGCCCAGAGGGACACCCTCCTTGCTACCTTGCAGCAACAGGCGGCCGACAACATGGCCTTCATGCAAGCGTCCCAAGAACAAAATGCTAGCTCTCTGCGCACTATTATGAAAAGTCAGCTGGCTTTCCAGAGAGAACAGCACCTACACCAGACCACATACGCTCGTCATTTCCAATTGATGGAGGCAACCCAAGGCACCCTCATTGGTCGGACCCAAGAGCTACAATCGGCAAATGCCGCCTTGTCAGAGAGACTGGAGCAGCTTGTTTTGGACCGAGATAGCCGCCGTCGCAGCCGTAGCCGCCGTTCCGGTCGTACCAACCAGGATGGTGAAGGTCCTAGTGGCCCCCACTAGTGTTTTCAGGTACCTCCTCCTACCTTATTTTGGAACATTGAGGACAATGTCTGATTTAAGTGTGGGAGGAGCATTTATCGCTTTTATTTCCCATTTTCGCTTTTATTTATCGCTTTTATTTTCCGTTTTTCCTGCTTTTATTTCCCTTCCGCATTTTTCCTTTTTTATATTCGTAGTTAATAAAATGCATGTGATAGGCGAGTCTTTCTGCGTAGTGTACCCTTTCATTTCCCCCACCTTTTAGCCTTACAAAATTTTTATTTTTCAAATATTTATGGTTGTTTTTAAGGATTTGGGCTATGAGACAGGGCCTAGATATGGTCTGTTTCTCGGACACTCACTTTTTGAAAAATTCGTTATCATTTTTACACCATAAGCCTTTTTGAATATTTAGATTAGATCCTTTCTCCCCAATATGCCATGATTTTGAATAAAACTGTACAAATAGGTCTTCAAGTAGTTTATCTTAGCAGTCAGCTCCGGCCTAAGCATACTCTAAGTGTGGGATCGATGAATATAAGTGGATGATCTCTATTTTGCCTTAAAAATTATAAAATAAAGTATGAATACGACTACGAGTTGGGTGATCCTCACAAAGATTACTCAACTCAAGAAAGTTGTAAGCACCAATAAAAACAAAGAAAAAATATACACATAAGGCACATCCGTTGTAGTTGGTCCAGAGGTATCTGGTGCTGGACTTGGTAGGGCAGACTTCGGTCTGATCCCCCGCAACTGCAAATGGGTAAAATAAAAAGGGGTTAAACCAACTCTTGTACCAGAACCCCATCACTTGAGATCAGAGTCACTAACCGGTCACTACACCATGAGTATGTACGGATAACGGGCTTAATGTGATTGCGCCTGAATGAAAAAGGACCTCGTACAAAAAGAAGCCTTAGCATAGTAAGGATATTAGGATCGATCTGTATACTTATGAGGTTTATGTCCGCATTTCTGCGAGTAGTGTAATTACGATACCCTTGATTCAGATAGTTAGTGCCTGACAACACACCCTTACTCGGACTTAGAAGCCCTCTTTGCCCAAAACCTGTATACACCATAAATTTCTTTCATCTACTTTTAAGAGTTGTTGCTTGAGGACAAGCAAAGGTCTAAGCGTGGGAGGATTTGATCGCACTAAATCGCACTATGTTTCTGACTCAAATATCACATGTTTTCCTTAGTTTTTATTGTCATTTTCTCGTATTATGTTCCTTTTTCCTTTGTTTTCAGGATTCTTGTCATTTCAGAGCCTTCTGTGAAGAAACGAGCCAAAACGCCAAGAAATTAGGGTTTTTCAAGATATTCTGCACTTATGGCGTTCAGCACCGCGCTGGCTACAGGAAACGCGATGACGTGGCCCACTTTCACCCAGAGATCAACTGCCACGTTCCCATGATGTGGCGGTTCCAGGCACCGCGCCCGCGGCCACCCTCACCGCGCCCGCGGCCTTCACAAAAAGGTTCCCGCTCAAAAGAAGTTAAGGGGCATGCTGGTCCTTACGCACCTCAAAGTTCCTCTATAAATAGCTTTCGATTCTCATTCTTTAGTTTGATCCAAGCTTAGTACAATCTTAAGCCATATACTATCAGTTTCTGTAAAGTGATAATCTCTTCACATCGGGGAGTTATTGCGGTGTAGATTGAGTTGTAATCGAGTCTTGGAGCACTTTGGTTGAAGTTCATCATACCGGCCTTACTTTTCCGTAGATTTGTATCAGATTCAAGTCTCCGACCGGAGCAAGGTTCTAATTTATTGCATTTCTTTATTTAATTGCTCTTATCATAGTCTACACGTTTTATAGACTTTAAATGCTCTTATCATAGTCTACACGTTTTATAGACTTTAAATGCTCTTACCATAGTCTACACGTTTTATAGACTTTAAATGCTCTTACCATAGTCTACACGTTTTATAGACTTTAAATGCTCTTACCATAGTCTACACGTTTTATAGACTTTAAATGCTCTTACCATAGTCTACATGTTTTATAGACTCGCACTTATTATGTCTGGCTAAACTATAAAGGTTAGGATGTAATGATTGTCATCGTGGTTGTGTTCCAATTGTCATGCTAGTGAAAATACTCTGGGGATGTTTTGCTTCTAACTTAAGTCAATTGTGTTTTAATGTTTATTGGGTAAGATCGAAAGCCGTCCAAACTAATGATACGACTTGATTATTATTTAACCAAACAAAAAGAGCGAGAGCCGTTGATTGGTTAAATAGGAATCATTGACCCTTTTTAGAAAACGATTTTGAAACTATTTTCGGACGCGTTTGTAGGTTTGAAATCTGACTCTTGGTCAAAAGCCAAAAGTCTCTTTAAGTTAATCTTTCCAAGTAAGATCACTTTTCTGTTAAGTCAAAACTATCAATTTCTTAAAAATAGGTTTACCTCTTTAACGCGGAAGGCACCCTTTATATGTGACAATAAAGGAATTTAATTTAAAGAGTAAACTCGGTTCTTAGTAGTCAAAAGCTACAAGTTCCCGTTAAACTGATTCTTTGCTATCAATAGAAAATACTGCCCCATAAGTAGGTTCATCTACGCATGACCGGACCAATATCTGATTACATGATTTACATTCCAACCTGTCTTTTAAACTGTTATTTCCCTCGCTCATTTACTTTGTGCACTGCACTCACATCAATATCCTTATTCGCCTTAGATAAGCACCTTAGCAATAGAGTTGATAGATTGACAATTAGTCTCTGTGGTTCGATAATCTTATATATTACTTCGATAGGCTGTACACTTGCAGTACTACATTTAGGCTATACGTTACAGATTAAACCCCCATCAATGATCAGAAAAGAGCAAGTGCAAAGCTCAAGAACAAGTTTTGTGCAAAAAGTCACTTTATCAAAATGGCAATGTGCACTTTCTTCCCAAAATGGATATAAAGCATGGCCTTGCATTGAATGCTTGAAATGAGACCTCTAACAGTTGTGCAAGAAATTAATTATGGAGTGCCTAACAATTTCGCGGCCTGCAAAGTATAGTTTATGCAGCATAACTTTGAATTTGAATTTTGTTCATCACAAAATGCCTTGTAAATCAAGTGATAAAACCCTAACTTCATCTCTTCGATTCTCCCTACTAAAAAAGGATCTCAAGGAGTTATTGGACATTTTGAAAAGCTTGCAATGTGCTCTACAACCCATATTTGAATTGATTTTAAAGATTCCCCTTGGAACTATATGAAAAATTGCTATGAAGTTGGGTCAAAATCCTGACCAAATTAGGGCAAAATTTCACTAAGTGTTTTGTTTCATGATCATGTATTCTTAAAATTATAACTTGAGATCCAAGAACTTTTGGAAGGATTTGTGTGAAACAAAGTTGTAGATTTCATGGAGATCTACAACTTTCATGTTCGAAGTTTCTCTTGAATCAGCTTGCATCATGGTGAAACTTTTGCTCAAAGTTATGAAAAAATAAGAAATTTCCAACACTTAGAAAAATTTCTAAGTTTAGAAATTTTAACTTTTCAAAATGAAATTTTGAATTTTGGATTTCTTGATGAATAAGTTTCATATTTTGACATGTTTTGATGAATTATGATCTTTCACATTTGATTTTGACCAAAAAGTCAAAGTTTGATTTTTCAGTATACAGTTGACTTTTGATCAGTTGACTTAAAATTCATCTGCCAATCCACTGGACTTGAGTAATGTTTTGAGCCATGTCATTAGGTCAAATTTATGCAATTGGACTTTTGAGATCATTCCTTAAACCAATTGATCATTTGCTAGGTCAAAAATCATAAATTGCCCTTTCCCAGTCAAAACCCTAATTTTGACCATTTTGCCCTTTTGGAGATTTAATCAAATTTCTTGAGGAGTTGTGGTCCAAACTTGATCAAATGATACATATGAGTTTAAAATGTTTATGTGGATCAAAAATTATGGAATTTGACTATAAATTGGCCATAGTTGACTTTTTTCCTAATACAGCTGATTTTTAGGTCAACTACTCAATTGACTGAGCAAAAGTGTGATCCAAAGCTTGAAACTTGACATGAGTGATCATGAGGGTCCATAATTATCCATGAAATTCATATGGGGCATTCGAAGTCCAAATATCCTTGTGCAATCTCAAACCCTAATTTTGGTCATTAGTGCTTTAAGGAGGTGTTTTGAGCTGATCAAACCTATTGCAGTCTTGAGCCAAAGGAGATCTTGTGAGAAAATTCTTGATAAGTGAGAGAGAAAATTTTGGGGTACAACAGCTTCCCTTGTTCAATCTTCTTAAGCCTGAAGAGTTAGATTGCGATTTTTTCCATTCGTGACTTGAAAGTGGAAGATGATCGGACACTAGAGTGCCCAGAAATTTGCACTCGGTGATGTGAAGGTTGATGGTATACAGAATGGGCTTAAAGATGCCATTTGGAGGGATGAAGGAAAGTTGTTGGAAATGGGATTGCAGATTCCATCCAAAAATGATTGTTAAACTGTATCTGTAAGTTGAAACTGAATGAGTATCAGAGTAGCATCCGTGTCTGGAGCGTATCTGAATTGTATCTAAAGATTGAATCTGAATGAGTATCAGAATGGCGTCCATTTCGGGAGCGTATCTGAACTGTATCTGAGAGGTTCAATCTGAATGAGTATCAGGATGGCATCCGTGTCTAGAGTGTATTTAACTGTATCTGAAAGCTGAATCTGAATGAGTATCAAAATGGCATCCGTGTCTGGAGTGTATCTGAACTATATCTAAAAGCTTGAATTTGAATGAGTATAAGGATGGCATCCGCGTCTAGAGCGTATCTGAACTGTATTTAAAAGCTGAATCTGAATGAGTATCAGAATGGAATCCATGTTTGGAGTGTATCTGAATTGTATCTGAAAAGGTGAATCTGAATGAGTATCAGGATGGCATCCGTGTCTGGAGCGTATCTGAACTGTATCTGAGTTGAATTTGAAGAACCCGTGCTAGATTGCTCCAGTTGGTCATGTAGATAATTGTCCTGGCTTGTCTTAGGTATCAACCTCTGACCTTTATAATTTGTTGATGATAGACATTGACTAATCTTATCCTGAAAAGGGTAAAACATGTGTTGTAAGAAATGTCATGATGTATGAAATGCATGGTACAATGAGATTGTGGTATATGCATTCGTGTTATCAATGTTCATGATATATGGATGTGATGTATGCGTATGTGAGCTAATTTGTTACACTGTTGTTGGATTGGGGAAAATAAATCCCTGACTACTGCTGAGGGTACATAGTACAAGTCTTCATGTTGTGAAGTTGAAGTGTTGATAAATTTCCACTTAGAGAAAATAACTCTGTTGTAAGGGAAATTCCGGGTGCTGCCTGTAAAATCCTGTTAGGGAATCCTGAGAAATTGGACAACTTCTACTGGGGATTTATAACTGGAAGCTTTGTTCCGTTAGGGATTAAACTGCGCATTGCGGGGGATTTTATGGAATAGCTCAAAGATATTGCCCTATATTTTAAAGCCATCAGTGGTTGTCTTTCTATTTTGTTTATTTGTAAACAGTAATTATGTTCAAATGCATATGTTCAAAAATAAATCATTGGACATTTTTGTAAACAAAACACAAGAGTAAAGAAAACATATAGTTTTGCACTTTCAAAGGGATATCTTTGTATTGAATTTGAGTAAGTATTTTTGTACAATGAGACAAACTTTCTAGTAAGAGAATGTCGTCGTAAAAAATGAAAATTTGATACAAAGACAAAATAGTTATGTGCAATAATTCCATGGGGTTCCCATTCTGCTATAGCCTTCGTGTCTCTGAGCATCTTGTTTATTTGTTGCCTTATTCGAAATTGATTGAATTGATCAGAACCATCGAGCTTGTCAGTAGAAGCCAAAGGTTATCCATAAGGTGATCCACCAGGACATAGTCATACGCTTTAAATCCCTAACTTTTTCCTGGACCGCCCTTTCGGGTTTTCGTTCCACCGGGATACCCTTTTTTGCCCAAAATGCCCTTTCGGGTTTTCAGCTTGCCGGGTGTACAGATTTTTTTGTTTTATCCCTAATTTTTTCCTGATCCTTTTTGGTTCGCCGGGATGCCCTTGTTTTGCCTAGGTGTATCAACCTAGCGGGTCTCTTATGTGTAGTATCTTTTGACTATGTCTGCGTTCACAGGGTGTGGAAGGTCGTCGCCATCCATGGTGGTCAGGATCATTGCTCCACCAGAGAATATGCTTTTGATCACAAATGGTCCTTCGTATGTAGGAGTCAATTTGTCCCTGGGGTCACCTTGCGGTAGTATGATGTGTTTGATCACCAAATCCCAAACTTGATATACTTGGCGTTTGACCTTTTTGTTGAAAGCCTTGATCATCCATTTTTGATACATTTGACCATGATAGACAACAGTAAACCTTTTCTCATCAATCAAGTTCAGTTGATCAAGTCGAGTATGGATCCAATCGTCTTCATTCAGCACTGCATCCTTCATAATTCTCAGAGAGGGGATCTGGTCCCAATAGGCAAGACAACCTCCATGCTGTATACCAGAGAGTAGGGTGTTGCCCTGGTTGATGTGCGAGATGTGGTACAATACCCATGGAGGGTGAATGGTTGCATCTCATTCAAGTCCTTGTACGTGACTGTCATTTTCTGTATGATCTTTTTGATGTTCTTATTTGCGGCTTCGACAGCACCATTCATCTTTGGCCGGTAAGGGGAAGAATTGTGATGCTGGATCTTGAATTGCTCGCACAGGGAGGTGATCATAGTATTGTTTAGATTCGTACCATTGTTTGTGATGATCCTCTCCAGGATACCATGCCGACATATGAGATTCTTTTTAATGAACCGGGATACAAATTTTTTGGTAACAGAAGCGAAAGAGGCTGCCTCAACCCACTTTGTAAAATAGTCAATGGCCACTAAGATGAAGAGGTGTCCATTAGAACTTGTGGGTTTGATTTCACCATTCATATTGATGCCCCACATAGCCAAGGGCCAAGGAGCCGTCAAGACATTCAGAGGAACTAGAGGTACATGCACCTTGTCAGCATAAACCTGCACTTGTGGCAGGTTCGAGAGTGTTGATAGCAATCTGCATCCATGGTAGACCAGTAATAGCCTTCCCGTAGGATTTTCTTTGCCATCATATGCCCATTGGAATGGGTTCCAAAAGTTCCCTCATGTAGATCAACCATGATCTTTTCAGCTTCAACCTCGTCTACGCATCGAAGCAAAATAGAGTCATGGTTGCGTTTGTAGAGAATGCCATTACTGAGGAAGAATTTAGCAGAGAATCTCCTTAAGAACTTCTTATCATTGACTGAAGCTCCTTCCGGGTATTCTTGAGCCTCGGGATACCTCTTGACTTCGTGAAACCAAGGTTGGTCCACTACTTCTTCAGTATTAATCTCGTGAAAGTGAGTTGGTTCATCCATTCGTTCAATGGTGATCTGGGGAGCCTCGTTATCCCATTTAAGTTTAAACATGGATGACATTGTGGCTACTGTGTCTGCTAGTTGATTTTCTTCGCGCGAGAAATGTTCGAAGGTAATCTTCTAAAAATGTGGGATCAATGTCAGTACATGTTATTTGTAAGGGATAAGGATAGGGTGTTTGGTGTCCCATTCCCCTTTGATCTGGCTGATGACCAAAGCTGAATCTCCAAATACTTTTAAGGATTTGATCCCCAAGTCTATGGCAGCTTTGAGATGAAAAATGCACGCTTCGTATTTTGCCATGTTATTTGTAAAATTGAAGCAGAGTCTTTCCGTAAAGGGAGTATGACATCCTTCAGGAGATATAAGTACAACACCAATACCATTGTCGAGTGTGTTGGATGCCCCATCAAAAACCATGGTCCATCGGGATCCTTGTCCAGGTCCGTCATATGGTCTGAATTATTCATGGTTGTTTACCATCATGATGTCTTCATCTAGGAATTCGAACTTTATAAACTGATAGTCTTCCGCAGCTTGGTGAGCCAGGTGATCAGCTAGTACACTGCCCTTTATTGCTTTCTGGGTAGTATATTGTATGTCATATTATGTCAGGATCATCTGCCATCTCGCTATTCTCCCAGAGAGTGCAGGTTTCTCGAAGATGTATTTTATTGGATCCATTTTAGATATCAATAAGGTAGTATGGGTCAGCATATATTGTCTTAGCCGGCGAGCAGCCCATGCCAGAGCGCAACAAGTTTTCTCGTGCAGTGAATATCTTGTTTCATAATCAGTAAACTTTTTGCTCAGGTAATAAATAACATGCTCTTTTCGGCCAGACTCGTCATGCTGCCCCAGTACACACCCCATTGAATTTTCAAAAACAGTTAGATACATGATCAATGGTTTTCCCTCGATTGGTGGCATCAAAACAGGAGGCTCTTGCAGGTACTCTTTGAACTTGTCGAAAGCAGTTTGGCACTTATCATTCCATTTGACTACTTGATCTTTCTTCAGTAATTTGAAGATTGGTTCACAAGTAGCTGTCAGGTGAGAGATGAATCTAGAAATGTAGTTTAAGCGTCCCAGGAATCCTCTGACTTCCTTCTCGGTACGAGGAGCAGGCATCTCTTATATTGCTTTCACTTTGGCGCTATCCACCTCGATACCTTTATTGCTGATGACAAAGCTTAGGAGTTTACCATACCTTACTCCAAATGTGCATTTATTTGGGTTCAACCTCAACTTGTACTTCTTTAGCCTCTGAAACAGTTTCTGTAAATGATCAAGATGCACTTCTTCTGTTTGAGATCTAGCTATCATGTCGTTTACATAGACCTCTGTTTTGTGATGTATCATGTTGTGAAATAGAGCTACCATGGCATGTTGATAGGTTGCCCCAGCATTCTTCAGTCCGAATGGCACAACCTTGTAGCAGAATGTGCCCCACTGTGTGACAAAGGTTTTTTTCTCCATGTCCTCAAGCGCCATTATGATTTGGTTGTAGCCTGAGAAACTGTCCATGAAGGAAAACACTATATGTTGTGTCGTGTTTTCGACTAGAATATCAATGTGTGGAAGTGGGAAATCATCCTTAGGGCTTGCCCTATTCAAATCTTTGTAGTCCATGCACATTCGTACCTTGCCGTCCTTTTTGGGCACGGGAGCAACATTGGAAACCCATTGTGGATAGGACGTGATGTCCAAGAATCCGGAATTGAATTGTTTCATGACTCCCGCCTTAATCTTCTCTGACATGTCTGGTCGCATTCGACGGACCTTTTGTTTTACCGGAGGACAATCCACTTTTGTATGTATACGATGTACTACGATATCTGTATCAAGTCCCAGCATGTCATCGTACGACCAAGCAAAGACCTCAACATAATCGTGTAGAAACTAAATCAGACGCTCTTTAACACTGGGTTCCAGATTGGCATCCACCTTGACTTCTATTTTGTCTTCTTTGGTATTTAGGTTGATTGTGTCCACTGGTTCTTCGTGGGGCTGAATGGTCCTCTCTTCTTGTTGTAGTAACCTGGCGAGTTCCCCTAGCACTTCACAATCTTCCTCACCTTCGTCTTCGGCTTGGTAGATTAGATTTTCAGAATCACAGAAGGACATAGCAGAATCGTTACCCATGGGATCCCGAATGGATGTAGACCTACATTATGAGTGTGAGTGTGTGTAAGAGTATAGCTATCTTTGAAAGAAACGAAAATGTAAAAGAGAAAAACAATGAGCACAAATTTTATATGCAAAAACCTCCATGATTCATTGATGTCATATGGAAATGAGATAATAACCCTTACAAATGGACCATTGTGCCTCGGGTAAGACACAAGATTTTAAGAGTCTTAATTGTTTTAATATTACAGATCCGACAAAATGTAAATACAAATTATTGTGGGATAAATGTGATCGGGACAAAATCTCTAGCTTCCCATTTGTTGACCCCTCCATTAATAGTTGGGAAAATCCAATCCTCCAAGTTGTAGCTGTCTTCATCATCCTCTACTGCGTTGGCTTGGTGGTTGCTGATCTTCAAGGGTGGTCCTCCGGCACGAGCACGGCGTACAACTTTCTGGGCTCCTGAAGTAAAACCCAAACCGAATTTGTCAGAGTTGTATAGGATATCTGGGAGTTGACCCCAAATAGTGCACCCACCTTCTTCTATCACTGCCTTGGTATCTTTCAAAGACGACATCTTGAGTGGAGGCCTTGTAATCTTTGGGACTTGAGACACAGCCTTGGTTACTGCCATAGTCTGTGGGACTTCTTCAAAGTGCTGGAATGGAGTTTCAATAAATTCACAATTTGGTTCCACATATCTGAAGGAATTTAGATGGCTGACCATATACTCTTCTTCTCCATGAACGGTGATGATTTTCCCTTGAATTGGATATTTCAGCATTTGATGGAACGTAGAAGTAATGGCACCAACATTGTGAATCCATGGTCGGCCTAATAAGTAGGAATATGAAGGGAGAATATCCATTACATAAAAAGTTGAATCAAATGTTTGGGTTCCAACTTTTATGGGGATGTCCACTTCCCCATAAACCATCCTTTTTGAGCCGTCAAAGGCCCTCACTACTATGTTGCTCGGTTTCAATGTCAATCCTTCACCGTTAAGCCTATCAAGAGCCTTTTTAGGCAACACATTCAGAGACGAACTAGTGTCCACCAAAACATGAGCCAAGGTCGTGCCCCTGCATTCGACTGAGACATGAAATGCCTCATTATGCTTCATCCCTCTTAGCGTTAAATCAGCATCTGAAAAACCTAAACCATTATCTACAGTCAAGCTGGCCACACAGTCTTGGAACTGGTCGACAGATGTTTCTTGGGGTACATGGGCAGTTTTGAGGAATTTTACCAAGGCTTTTGCATGAGCCTCGGAACATAATAATAAAGCCAACATGGAAATTTTTGATGGAGTTTTCCCCAGTTTCTCAACTACATTATAGTCGCTTCTTTTTATGATCTTTAGAATTTCCTCCATCTCTTTTTAGGAAGTCTCAGTGATAGCTACTGATGGAGCCTTCGTCCGGACAGGCTCAACCAGAATACCTTTACCTCGAGTCTCGGTTGACTCGGCAGTAGGAATGTCAGTAGGGGTGATAACAGGTTGTAACAGTTTGTCGAAAGGAGTATTAGCAGAGATGATTGTAGGACTGGGAATAGGCTTTGGAGGAGCAACAACAACAGGAATGATTACAGGTCCAGAAATATATTTGGGAGGAGCAATTTCTGGAGAGAAAACCCTTCCACTTCGAGTGATCTTACTAGTCCTTGCGATATTACTGATATCAGAGTCAACTTTCTCAAAGCTTGAATCTTCATCAGCTAGCCAATCTTGCTTGATACCGTGTTAGTAGACATCACCTCCATAATTCCATGGGACGGTTTTGTCTGACGAATACGAGATTGGTCTAGACATGGTAATTATCAATGAAGATACTTTAGGAACTGATGTAATTCTAACGGGTCTTTTGGTGGAGACCCTGGAAGAATTGTCGAAAATGGTCATGATGGAAATATAATTATAAGAAACAGTTGGAATTGAAGTCTTCTCGAACAAAATCTCCTTGTTATTTATTAGGCATTGAACGCCTGCTTTTAACAACGGATAACTAGTTGGTGAGGATAAACAGAAATGACAGTTGTTGTACCCCAAAATTTTCCCTCTCTTTTTATCAACATTTCTCATCACAAGGCTCTTGGAACTCAAGATCAAGCTAGGGTTTGCTCTGCTCAAGACATCTCCTTGCACTGATGACCTAAACTAGGGTTTGAGTTTGCATAAGGATTTTTGGACCTTCAATGCTCAAAATGACTTTCATACTTCATATTGGACTCATAAGTTTGTCCATACCAAGTTGCAAGCCTTGAATCAAATTTTTGCCCAGTCAATTGGACAGTTGACCTAGAAATCAGCAGTATTGGGGAAAAAGTAAACTGTGGCCAATTTACAGTCAAACCTCATGAATTTTGACCCACATAAACATTATGAACTCATATGAACCATTGGATCAGGTTTGGACCACAACTCCACAAGAAATTTGATCAGATCACCAAAAGGGCAAAATGGTTATTTTTAGGGTTTTGATTGTACAAAGGCAATTTCTGACTTTTTGACCTAGCCAATGGCAAATTAGGTTCAACCATGGACTCAAGGACTCCATGACATCATCTTGACTTATTCAACAAGTTCAAAAGATCTCAAATGCATGGGATTGACATATGAATTTTTCAGTCAACTGATCAAAATTTGACTGTACACTGAAAAGTCAAACTTTGACTTTTTGGTCAAAATCAAGTGCCAAGGGTCATTTTTCATCAAGATGTGTCAAATTATGAAACTTGTTCATCAAGAAACACAAAATTGCAAATTACGTTTTGAAATTGAAAATTTCATAACTTAGAATTTTTCTAAGTTAAGAAATTTTCTTAGTTCTTCCTAACTTTGCCCCACATTTTCACCATGATGCAAATGGATTCAAACAAAACCTCCAACATGAAAGTTGTATTCCTCCACAAAGTATACAACTTTGATTCACAAAGTTTTCTCAAAATAAGCTTGGATCTCAAGTTATGATTTTTGGAATAAGGGTCCCTAAAACTTTTAACTTAGTGAAATTTTGCCCTAGTTTAGGCAGGATTTGGACCTATCTTCTTGGCCATTTTTCACATAGTTCCATTTGGAATCTCAAGTTTTATTTCAAGGATGGATTATAGAGCATGTTGCAAGCTTTCCAAATTGTCCAAGAACTCCTCAAACACATTTGTGGTTAGGAAGAATCGAAGGCTTGAAGTTGGCAAAAACTCACTTTTCATCCATGGCAAATTCATGTTCATACAAGTTGCATTTTCAAGTCAGCATGCCTTACACTAGTTTGCAGGCCTATAAACCACTTCACACTCCATAATTTAATGCAAATCCATTGGGCTAATACATTGTTTTTGTCATTAGAGCATTGTACACAAGATTAATCCCTAAATGGTAAAAGGCATATTTCCATTTTTGTAAAAGTTTGCTTTATGTCAAAACCATAATCCTTGAGCCTTGGTCCAAGATCTCTTGCAGCAAAACAAATCCACAAATTAGAGGGGCCAAGAGGATTGTATGCAAGATGATAAGATGGCATGTACAGGCCTGCTTCACACACCTCCACATTCTTACTTCAAAAACAAGAAACTTGTCAAAAACTAGAGAACTTGAAAACCAGCCAAGACCAACTTATGCAAACAGTTTAAACATCTTTCTCACACCCCTTTGAGTTAGAAACACGATTGTTTGAGCCTCAAAACACCCCATAGCCAGAAATCACATTCCTTTGGCAAAACAGAGCAGGTGCTCCAACTTGAGTTCCATAGCTCATTTGGCTCGTGCGTTTTGCCCCAAGTTGCTTCAAACACCTTCCATTCAACTCACCCAAGCTATCCGACACCTCAAACACTAACTGTAACTCCATTTACAGTGTTCACCATTTTCATTTTGAGCTTGTGCAGGTTGAGTTCTATAGGCTGATTCAAGGACATTTAAGGCAAGATAGCTATTGGAGAAGGTCAAGTGAAGTTCAAGCAAGCTACCAGACATCTCAAGCCTTGTTGAAAAGCACTACATTGCCCTACACGAATCCAACTGAAACAAGATTTTCTCCACTTTTTATCTCTCTATTTAGGAACATTTATCCTTAGGTTTGTGAATAAAAAATGTAGTGTTCATTGCCATGAAGTTGTACATATGCTCAGTTTTCATTTATATTAAGTGTGCTAGGAGAATTTCATCCATGAACATGCTGAAAAAACTAGGTCAGATTTTGGGGCCAGAGAAATTCTCTCTGGTCTTTGAGAGTTAGGACAAGTTGTTTATATGGTTGGAATCGTCTTGAAATTCTCTACAAGTTTGATGTTATGTGTTTTTGCAATAGAGCACGTTGTAGCGGTGAAAATCGGAGATCAAGCTATTAATTAACTTGACTCGCAAAAGCAAGAGTCGCCACCGCGCTTTATTGTCTCCAAGGGAAAAGGGAAAAGAGCGAAATAAAACCCTAAAGTATGCAATGTAAATTAATATTTAAAAGTAATAAAAGTACAATGCGTTTTTGAAAGAGATCGAGAGTTCGGGGGTTGGTTATACAATGGGAAGGTATAAGCACCCAATGCATCTGCGGCACTCCGCAGGAACCTTTTGAAATATCTGTTTTTTTTGGTTAAAATTGTTTGTTTGATTAAAATGGTTCGTTTGACTAAAAATCGGTGTTGGAGAGATTTTGAAGATACGACGACCTAGTGTCGAAGTTTTGACTTAAAAGGTATGAGTTTGAAAATTGAATCTTTTGGGAAAATTATCTTAGGTTTAACAAAATAGTAAACAAGCAAACAAATGAATGAAGGGGTTCGCGCAATCGTGTGAGATATGTTCGATGACATGAAGTCAACGAAATTTAAATCTTTTCCTTGGAGTTGAGCAAACAAGCGAAATGAGATAAACATCAAATTACAAATATTCGAAAATCCACAAGGAAATAAAACAGATAAATGTAACTAATCATCTAAAAAAGTTATTTGAACTAAATTAAAAAAAATTAAGATTACTTGTTAAAATAATTCTAAACTAACTATAAATTCTAAGGCTATAAATAAAAAATTCTAAAATTACTAAATTAGATCTAAACTAAATTAACATTTTAAAATTAATAAATTACATTTAAATTAAATCGAAATTATAAAGGCATTAAATTAAATCTAAATGAAAACTCTAAAATTATTAAATTAAAACCTAAATCAAATTAAACCTAAACCAAATAGAATTTTAAAGTTACTAAATTAAATCAAATGAAACTCTAAAATCATTAAACTAAAACTAAAATTAAACTAATTCTAAATCAAATAAAATTTATAAATTTATTAAACTAACTCTAAATTAAATAAAAATTTTAAAGTTAACTAAATAGAAGTCAAATGAAATTCTAAACTAAAACTAAACTAAAACTAAACTAAAACTAAACTAAAATTTACTAATATTTTGTTTATATTTTTTTTTAAAATGAAAGTTTATTTACATTAAAACTTTAACATCCCAAACTTAACACAATACAACATCACCAATTAATTCAATTAAAACAAAATAGAAATTAATTAAGTGAAAAAAAATGGTGAAAGAAATGTTACTGAAGTGGCAGCTGGCGGTAGCATTTGATGCACATGGCGTGGCAGCAGTTAGGCAAAACCATTTTATTACAAGGCTCTAAGCAAATCCCACATTCATCCTCTCTTTGTAAATCAACATTGGTTAGTTTCTCATCTCCTTCAATCACCTTCTTACCATAAACCGAACCTTCTCGCCCTTTCTCAGTTTTTCAACTATCTCAACTACTTTCTCTGGGGTTACATCTTCAAAATAATTATAAGTATATCCTTCTGAACCATTAGAGTAATCAGCCACGAAAAGCTGAAATTGGAAATGACGGTGTTGTTGCGGAGATTATTGTTAATACGAACTGGAAAAGAATCACATTGAATTGAAGCGCAAACGGTGGGAGGTCCGGTTGAAGGTTGAAGGAGAACGAGGATGAACAGTGGATGGGCGGAATGATGAGGAGATTAATGGCCGCTGGTTGGCGATTCCGGCGGATGGTGATGATTTATGGGTGAACATTGTTGTTGTGGTGGGTTGTGTTGAAAGCGGAATTCGGACAGCAAGAACAGAAGGTTTACGGTGATGGGTAAGGTCGGTTCGAAGGGAGCCGGGAGTTGAGGCTTGCAGACAGAAGTAGCAGAAGGAGAGGTTTGGGAGTATGAGAGGAAGTATTGGATTTATTTTTTTGAAGATTGAAGAGAGGGTTTTGTTTGTGTTGGTGAAACAAGCGATGGATGGAAATTGGATGCTAAGATGTGAAGATTGAATGGATGGTGATGACGTGAGGATGGTGTTGATATGGTGTTTGGCATTTGAGGGATAGGAATGAAGTTCCTCATACTCATTTGTGGGACTTGAGGTCTTGGTGAAGGTTGACCAACAAAGTGAAATGCAGGGTGTTGTTTTTGCAATTCGTTGCAACAAGCTCCAAGCTTTATCGAAGTAATGCATTCGAGCAAGGATGTGGAGGGTGATTTCGAGCGAAGAGGGAGATGGGTGTTTCGTGATGCGGACAGGGGGTAGTACGGCCGATGGTGGTGGTTGGTGTACCGGCGGTAGGGTGAGTTGAGAGGGACGGCAAAATCAGTGATGGTGTTGATGGTTCGGTGATGGTTTAGGGGGGGGAAGTTGATGAATGTTGGAGGAGAATAGTAGCGAGGTCACGAGTTTTGTGTTGCTATGCCATCTTGTTGTTGTTTTGTGATGTGAGAGGAATAGAAAGTGGAAATAGGAATAGAAAGTGAGCTAGCTACTGTAAGTTTCTTTTTTTTGTTGTGTGATGTGTCTCCCCCCCTTGCAAAGAAAGAAAATAAAGCTTTTAAATAGAAAAAGAATAGAAACATTATGATTTCAAAATAAATCCAAGCCTTTCAATATAAATCCAATCTCTATCAATCCGCAAACCATGCTTTCGACCAATGAGAAATCAATCTCTATCAATCCGCAAACTATGCTATCGACCAATGAGAATTAAGCGAAACCTAATTAATATTTTTTATGACCAAAAAGTCCCTGAATGACAAAAATAAAATAAAACTTGAAATTATAAAAAATAACTCAATTTAAAATGATTTTTTTTTTGAATATTTTATGAATAAAAAAAATAAAGACCCAAAATGACCGAAAATGATAAAAAAAACGGACGAAAGTTTATCCGAAAAAATAAAATGAACACATTAAAATAATCTACATGTCACAAAGATTAAAGAAAAAATATTCAAGAAGTCAAAAAATCAAAAATAAAATAATAATAAAAATATCAGACTAAACAGACGTTTAAGGTTAAAAACGAGACTTCGAACTGTACCGAAAAAATAAAGCGAGCATACCGTCGTAATCTATGTGAGGTGCAGATTCATAAAATGATCGGTAAAAGGTGGAAACTTGAAATATTTTTCTCACTAATTTTTCGTACATTGTTGAATCGTTTTTTAACAGTTTGTCTATAAAATCAAAATATTTTTATTATCGACATATAAACAACTTGGAGCAATGCAAGAAACGAGTAAAGAGATCAAAATGCATGAAGTGAAATGTCAGGTATTTTACAACTGAAAGACGATGCCAACTTTGATTTAAACTGACTTTTTCTGGTCAACTTAAATACGACTAATGATGCAAAATATGATGAATGAAGATATTTACTAATAATTGCGACCAAATGACAAAATATGGTATGAATGTGCGACTGAAAAATTAGGGGCGAAATTAAGGGTGCAACGGTGTGCCTTGATGAATCAGTCTTCGAGAATCCACAATCAACCGTACTTCTGGCTTGGGAGACTCAAGACCTTAATTGAGGCGCGACACCTGATGCTTTTGATTCAGACCTGTCTCTGCACATGAAACAAAAGAAAACACGAACATACACCTTTGTATGCGATTAGAAATTAGTGGTACATATGCTAAAAATGTTCAAAACACTTGACAATCTTCGCATAGTCAAAGCTCGAAGGTGAGAGGTTAAAACCGACCGTATTTAGTGACCTTGACTTATCTTAAAAAATGCAAAAATAAAAATGGGATTTTAGGTCAAAAATTGGGGTACAACAGCTGCCCCTATTTAAGTTTCTTCTATCTGGAGATATGAAGATTGGGATCTTCATTTCGAAGAGATTGAAGGGACTTAAATATAGAATACACAATTTTTGGCCTTAAGATACCGCGATTATGTTCATGATATGATATGAATGTAATGCTCTGAATTTTATGGGGAATGACGCCATATGAGACAGACTATGCTGGAGAAACCAAGCACATTATACAATAATCCCACAGAGGAAGAGGTTGTAACTCCACTGGGGAAACAAAGTCATAGACTTCAAATGAGAGACTCTTGAATGATTTACGTCAGTATTGAGACTGGAAAAGGTAATGATTTACATTAGTACGAAGACCGGAAAAAGAAATGATTTACATCAGCACTGTGACTGGAAAAGGAAATGATGGACAACAGTACTGAGACTGGAAGATGATTGTCATCAGCACTGTGGCTAGAAAACAAAATGATTGACATCAGCACTGTGGCTGGAAAACAAAATGATTGACATCAACACTGTGGCTGGAGATAAACATCTCTGATTTCTGAATTTTACCAAGAACCGTAACACATTTCTTCTTTAACCAAGATATCGCTTGAAAAGGATAAAATAACAAACTTCCTCACGGGACTTTTCCGAAAGGAATGCCATTTGCTGAGTAGACATTATTGTTGGAGATACACAAGCTGCTCAAATAAAGAGGCCGCCACTTGCTTCCTTTCAAAGGTGTCAATAACATACAAGCTGCTCATGAAGAGACCGCCACTTGCTGTCTTCAAAGAATATTAAAGCACACAAGCTGCTCATGAAGAGTCCGCCACTTGTTTCCTTTCAAAGGTGCTATGACATACAAGCTGCTTAAATAAAGAAGCTTCCACTTGCTGTCTTCAAAGAATATTAAAGTACACAAGCTGCTCATGAAGAACTGCCAGTTGTTGCTTATAACCCACAAGCTGCTCATAAAGAAGCTGCCACTTGCTGTCTTCCAAAAATACTAACGTACAAGCTGCTCATGAAGAAACTGCCACTTGCTATTTCTTTTCAAAATTACCAATAACACACAAGTTGCTCATGAAGAGACCGCCGCTTGTTGCTTTCTTAAAAGGTATCAATAACACACAAGTTGTCTCATGAAGAGACTGCCGCTTGTTGTCTTTTCAAGGTATCAATAACACACAAGTTGTCTCATGAAGAAACTGCCGCTTGTCGTCTTTTCAAGGTATCAATAACACACAAGTTGTCTCATGAAGAAACTGCCGCTTGTTGTCTTTTCAAGGTATCAATAACACACAAGTTGCCTCATGAAGAAACTGCCGCTTGTTATTTGTCAAGAGTATCCATAACACACAAGTTGTCTCATGAAGAAACTGCCGCTTGCTGTTTGTCAAGAGTATCCATAACACACAAGTTGTCTCATGAAGAAACTGCCGCTTGCTGTTTGTCAAGAGTATCCATAACACACAAGTTGTCTCATGAAGAAACTGCCGCTTGCTGTTTGTCAAGAGTATCCATAACACACAAGTTGTCTCATGAAGAAACTGCCGCTTGCTGTTTTCTCTTCAAAATTATCAATAACACACAAGTTGCTCATGAAGAGACCGCCGCTTGTTGTTTTCAAAGGTGACAATAACAAACAAGTTGCTCATGAAGAGACCGCCGCTTGTTGTTTGTCAAGAGTATCCATAACACACAAGTTGCCTCATGAAGAGACTGCCGCTTGCTGTTTCCCAAAAAGATACCCATAAAATATCGTGAAGATATTGCTGGAGGTGAGAACCAATAATTTCATCGGGGATGGACAAATTGCTCATGAAGAGACCGCCATTTGTCGTAGAGAAATCATAAACAATCAAACTGCTCAAATAAAAAGTCATTCGCTTGTTGTCATGTCGATATTCCAGAAGAAGGTTGTGATAACACTACTGGGGAATAAAGTTCATCTTCAATGGGGAACCATGAGTAACTCCTTCTTGAGGAGACCAAATATTTACATTGCAAAATAAATGCACTCTCCATCTAGGTTTCACAGCCTATAGAGATCCACAGGGTATCATTCACAAGAGACAAAGCTCAATCCAGGAATAAACTGGAGAGAAAATAGTCAAAACAAGACTCCGCCCAATGAGGAAACAACTCAAATGGGGATTTATCCTATCCAGAGATGGAAAAGGAAAGCTAAAGAAAGATTCTTCCACGAGAGTTAACTCAGTGGGGAATTAGAAAAGAGGCGCACTTTCTGCTTAAGTTGACACTCTATTTGGAAAGATCCAATACGCTATTTGAATAGACATAACCAAGGTATACGAACTCAAAAATATCAACAAATACAACTGTGCGTGCATGATGCAAGTGTGAATGAATAAATGAATGCCATGTATGTGCGGACAAAACAGACAGGGGAGATGGATAGAAAATGATAAGACATCACAGTACAACTCGACACTCGGCTAATCTCAACAGGATGGTAACATTACTGGAGATAGAAAACAAAAGCCATCATTGGAGCAAGGTCTTTTTACAAGGCTTAAATATCTCGGGAGAGGAAGATATTTTCAGGTAGAAAACCCAAAGTCTAGTCTTCTATTGCAAACAATCCATTGAAAGGATAACAACACAAACAAAGTTTCAGCTGGAAAGAAGTCTTGCTTAGCTGGAGATATTGGGAACACCACCCTCTGATGATGTATGAAAAACATATCTTGACAAATCTGGATTGCCCCTGGGATTAATTTTGGATGCCCCAAGTTTACTGCTGATAAGCTGCGTGTTGCACGACATTTCTTGCGAATAACTTCACTTAAAATGCCCCAAGCCATATGGCTGATGAGGAGAAATAATCTCAAGAGGATTTTACAAAAGACCTGGCATTCACCATGCTCTGGTGTCTTCAAACTCTTAGAGAGATTCATCAAATCTCGACGTGATTGCCCCGGATTGACTGTAGTTGGCACAACAAAGTCTTCAAATTTTTTCCCCAAAAGAGTAAACAAGTTGGGAAAACATTAACTGGGAGAAGCAACATGTCCATGTTCAAGGTCTTTAGGTGACATGCCCCTGGATATGATTTTTCTTGAAATGATCCGCCAATTACTCAACAGAGCTTCAGGCCTTAAGAATAGACTCATCACTGGTGCTTATATGTGAGTTTCCTTGATATCAAACAAATGTTTTGCAGTTAGAAAATTTTATTATGAGAATGAAAATTCTAATGCAACAGTTATGTAAGTCTTGAAGATTTTGAAAAGATATCGCACAAATTTTGCGAGTTAGAGCATCATTTATTTTTGTATAGGAAAAACATATGATACCAACATAACTATTTAGAACATTCATGGGAGTCAGGAACACTATCTCATTGAAGTATGCTTTCAAAATAACCTTGCTTCAATTAGGACTTTTGAAGGTTGTAATGTGGTCTGGTTCATGGTTTTTAAAAAAAAGATTTAAGGCTCAAGATATTTGGTGCCCACCCCCTTCATGATGTTCTCCAATCCTATGTTCAGTTAATTCAACATGAGTGTTCATCTTTCAAGAGGATTTTGTGACGGTCAAGGAAACGACGAGGCTTTCGGAAGAGAAACCCCCCTTATGTCTTCGTGTTTGTAGTCACCAATTTGTTCTTTGCTGAGGACTTTTCTTTGTAGTCCTTTCTTTGCAATTTTATTTTTCCTAACTTTTGCCTGAACTAATTCTTTTGAATTGATAGTCCAGCGGGATGCCTTAATTTTGCCTAAGTCACACGTTTTCATGTTTTTTTTTTACTTAGCAGGCTTTTTCTTTTTTTCTCGATTTTTGACTTTTTGAACAAGATGTGTGACATTAGCTTGTCTTTGCTTGTTGAGAGGATTGTGATTGCCTCGTTTCTTGATGAATGAGGGATAACATTGTGGTTCCACATCCTCTAGATTCATTATACATGAAGGATAGCCCTCGTAGTTTCTCTTCAAAAAACATCTTCCTTATGAATTTTGAACACTCAGTCAGATTAACTAAAAACTACCCTGCCCCAGGTTAAAATTCAAGGTTTTTTCGTATAGAAAAGAAACTTCTGCTTCAAAGCTCAAAAGGGGTTAGCAAGGGATTATCTTCCTTATATCTCCGGTGTTTAGGAATTTGAAACAATGCCTGTACATCATCAGCAAGGTTTTATCCAAAAGCAAACAACCAGAGATTTTGTGTTCTTTAGATCATCATCCTCCCTTCAATCTCTGCCTAAGCAAGAGAATGGGCGACAAGTTGGTATCATAATGCCAAAAGAAATTTAAAATTTGAAAACAAATATGAGTGAAACGAATGAATTTCTTCAAGACAAACATACTCGTTGTATTAAGATAATCATACAGATGCAAACAAGTTCTTACATGCAAACAATGTTTTGATAAACAAGAAAAATTGCAACAAGCAGAAATAAGTTAATGATCGGGGAAGGCTTTCCATCTGGACTTGAATCACTGAAAACATCTTTCAAAACTCAAAGTGACCGTCAATCGTGTTTACTCTTCGGCACGTGCTTGATTTGAACTTCAAAACCAACGTCCTTGAATGACAAGATACCACTTCTGACCAACTTCTGAACCTCAATCTTCAAAGCAAAGCAACCCTCCAAGTCATACCCAGGAGCACCTTGATGAAAAGTACAAGCCAAATCAGCTTTGTAGTACCAATGTATCTTCTCAGGAACCTTCGGTGGAGGTCGGGTCTAAACCAAATTCCTCTGCATCAGGATAGGGAACAACTCTGTATAGGTAATTGGAATTGGATCAAACTGGGTTTTCCTCTGATTAGGACCTTGCTGATTTTGTTGATGAATAGGAAGAACATGATGATTTTGACGATGAATATTTCTTCCTATGGTTCTCTTCTTGGAAAAGTTATTATCAAACTTCTTCACACCATTAGCTAAGCTACCATCTTCATATGAACATCCCTTCCCAACATCTTCTTCTAGACGCACTCCCATATTCACCTTGTCAGGAAAGTCATTAGGTGCATTAACCAACACCTTCTCATGAGAGAATTATTTTAGAGTTTCAGTGAAGACTTTTATCATCGCTTCCTCCCTCCTAAAAGGATTGACTTGGGCGGCAACCAAAATTTCGACCAAACCAGTTAAGTGCTCCACACTAGCTTTCAAATTAGTCATCTCTCTACGAAGTTCATAAACCTCTTGCTTGATATTCTCCATTATTCTCTTAGCGCGAGTGTTGTACTGGTGAGACCAAAGGAAAATAAGACTCGGAAAAAGACCTTTGAAAGTGAAACAAAAAATGTAGACTGATGTATGATATGCAAAAGAGAGTTTTTACTTGATTTTCAAGGAACTCAAGATATTAAGTTGTAAACATAAAAGTATGAAGATAGAAGATGAATTTTAAATTGGCTCCAAACATTGATCAAGTTATCATCAAGATCAATCATCCATTTTGGTGGATTAGGGTTTTCGCCCTATCAACACCCAAGATCCATTGAGCTTGACGAAACTTGTGATGTTTACAAAGAAAGACCTCCAAATTCCTTGAAAGTCAAGTGAAAAGGGTTTTATGGATGCATGAATGCATGGCTATGCAACAATCCACAAGCAAGGTCACAAATAAAGTCGAAAGGTTTAACGTCTCGAGCATGGAGTCAAGGTAAGGAACACCCCCAAGGTATGTACTAACGGTTTAATCACACCTGTAGAACAAGGTTCTAAGAGTTCCCGGGGTCTACATTCCTCCTTCGGATATTACCAACGTCTTGATTACTCAATAATCAGCAATATTCTCAAGAGAAACTCATCCGAGCGTAGCATCGCATAACAATTATTTCCGAATTACTCCGTTATAATCTCCGTGCTACACCTAAAAGGCCAAGATGGGTTAGGGTTCTACGGTTCCCAGCTTCTCTGGCTCCCAGGTCGAAAATAATAATGTCTTCCCGATTACTCGGTAAACAAATATTACGTTCAAAAGGGCCTTCCACTGAGTGAGGGATCCCATGCCTCCTTCTTCGGGATTACTCCCTCAAAGTTAACATGACTATACCGCCCGTCCTATTCCTAAGTGTAACTTAGTCCGGGTATAGGACTTGTCCTTTGTAAATATTATTAACACCCAAATAATCATAATATATACATATAATCAAACAATCAAATAATGATAAAACAGATAAAACAAATTAGGCTTAACCCACTTAGGGATGGACCAGCAAGAGGTCAATCTTTCCCCAGCAGAGTCGCCAATTCTGTAGCGGTGAAAATCGGAGATCAAGCTATTAATTAACTTGACTCGCAAAAGCAAGAGTCGCCACCGCGCTTTATTGTCTCCAAGGGAAAAGGGAAAAGAGCGAAATAAAACCCTAAAGTATGCAATGTAAATTAATATTTAAAAGTAATAAAAGTACAATGCGTTTTTGAAAGAGATCGAGAGTTCGGGGGTTGGTTATACAATGGGAAGGTATTAGCACCCAATGCATCTGCGGCACTCCGCAGGAACCTTTTGAAATATCTGTTTTTTTTGGTTAAAATTGTTTGTTTGATTAAAATGGTTCGTTTGACTAAAAATCGGTGTTGGAGAGATTTTGAAGATACGACGACCTAGTGTCGAAGTTTTGACTTAAAAGGTATGAGTTTGAAAATTGAATCTTTTGGGAAAATTATCTTAGGTTTAACAAAATAGTAAACAAGCAAACAAATGAATGAAGGGGTTCGCGCAATCGTGTGAGATATGTTCGATGACATGAAGTCAACGAAATTTAAATCTTTTCCTTGGAGTTGAGCAAACAAGCGAAATGAGATAAACATCAAATTACAAATATTCGAAAATCCACAAGGAAATAAAACAGATAAATGTAACTAATCATCTAAAAAAGTTATTTGAACTAAATTAAAAAAAATTAAGATTACTTGTTAAAATAATTCTAAACTAACTATAAATTCTAAGGCTATAAAAAAAAATTCTAAAATTACTAAATTAGATCTAAACTAAATTAACATTTTAAAATTAATAAATTACATTTAAATTAAATCGAAATTATAAAGGCATTAAATTAAATCTAAATGAAAACTCTAAAATTATTAAATTAAAACCTAAATCAAATTAAACCTAAACCAAATAGAATTTTAAAGTTACTAAATTAAATCAAATGAAACTCTAAAATCATTAAACTAAAACTAAAATTAAACTAATTCTAAATCAAATAAAAATTATAAATTTATTAAACTAACTCTAAATTAAATAAAAATTTTAAAGTTAACTAAATAGAAGTCAAATGAAATTCTAAACTAAAACTAAACTAAAACTAAACTAAAACTAAACTAAAATTTACTAATATTTTGTTTATATTTTTTTTTAAAATGAAAGTTTATTTACATTAAAACTTTAACATCCCAAACTTAACACAATACAACATCACCAATTAATTCAATTAAAACAAAATAGAAATTAATTAAGTGAAAAAAAATGGTGAAAGAAATGTTACTGAAGTGGCAGCTGGCGGTAGCATTTGATGCACATGGCGTGGCAGCAGTTAGGCAAAACCATTTTATTACAAGGCTCTAAGCAAATCCCACATTCATCCTCTCTTTGTAAATCAACATTGGTTAGTTTCTCATCTCCTTCAATCACCTTCTTGCCATAAACCGAACCTTCTCGCCCTTTCTCAGTTTTTCAACTATCTCAACTACTTTCTCTGGGGTTACATCTTCAAAATAATTATAAGTATATCCTTCTGAACCATTAGAGTAATCAGCCACGAAAAGCTGAAATTGGAAATGACGGTGTTGTTGCGGAGATTATTGTTAATACGAACTGGAAAAGAATCACATTGAATTGAAGCGCAAACGGTGGGAGGTCCGGTTGAAGGTTGAAGGAGAACGAGGATGAACAGTGGATGGGCGGAATGATGAGGAGATTAATGGCCGCTGGTTGGCGATTCCGGCGGATGGTGATGATTTATGGGTGAACATTGTTGTTGTGGTGGGTTGTGTTGAAAGCGGAATTCGGACAGCAAGAACAGAAGGTTTACGGTGATGGGTAAGGTCGGTTCGAAGGGAGCCGGGAGTTGAGGCTTGCAGACAGAAGTAGCAGAAGGAGAGGTTTGGGAGTATGAGAGGAAGTATTGGATTTATTTTTTTGAAGATTGAAGAGAGGGTTTTGTTTGTGTTGGTGAAACAAGCGATGGATGGAAATTGGATGCTAAGATGTGAAGATTGAATGGATGGTGATGACGTGAGGATGGTGTTGATATGGTGTTTGGCATTTGAGGGATAGGAATGAAGTTCCTCATACTCATTTGTGGGACTTGAGGTCTTGGTGAAGGTTGACCAACAAAGTGAAATGCAGGGTGTTGTTTTTGCAATTCGTTGCAACAAGCTCCAAGCTTTATCGAAGTAATGCATTCGAGCAAGGATGTGGAGGGTGATTTCGAGCGAAGAGGGAGATGGGTGTTTCGTGATGCGGACAGGGGGTAGTACGGCCGATGGTGGTGGTTGGTGTACCGGCGGTAGGGTGAGTTGAGAGGGACGGCAAAATCAGTGATGGTGTTGATGGTTCGGTGATGGTTTAGGGGGGGGAAGTTGATGAATGTTGGAGGAGAATAGTAGCGAGGTCACGAGTTTTGTGTTGCTATGCCATCTTGTTGTTGTTTTGTGATGTGAGAGGAATAGAAAGTGGAAATAGGAATAGAAAGTGAGCTAGCTACTGTAAGTTTCTTTTTTTTGTTGTGTGATGTGTCTCCCCCCCTTGCAAAGAAAGAAAATAAAGCTTTTAAATAGAAAAAGAATAGAAACATTATGATTTCAAAATAAATCCAAGCCTTTCAATATAAATCCAATCTCTATCAATCCGCAAACCATGCTTTCGACCAATGAGAAATCAATCTCTATCAATCCGCAAACTATGCTATCGACCAATGAGAATTAAGCGAAACCTAATTAATATTTTTTATGACCAAAAAGTCCCTGAATGACAAAAATAAAATAAAACTTGAAATTATAAAAAATAACTCAATTTAAAATGATTTTTTTTTTGAATATTTTATGAATAAAAAAAATAAAGACCCAAAATGACCGAAAATGATAAAAAAAACGGACGAAAGTTTATCCGAAAAAATAAAATGAACACATTAAAATAATCTACATGTCACAAAGATTAAAGAAAAAATATTCAAGAAGTCAAAAAATCAAAAATAAAATAATAATAAAAATATCAGACTAAACAGACGTTTAAGGTTAAAAACGAGACTTCGAACTGTACCGAAAAAATAAAGCGAGCATACCGTCGTAATCTATGTGAGGTGCAGATTCATAAAATGATCGGTAAAAGGTGGAAACTTGAAATATTTTTCTCACTAATTTTTCGTACATTGTTGAATCATTTTTTAACAGTTTGTCTATAAAATCAAAATATTTTTATTATCGACATATAAACAACTTGGAGCAATGCAAGAAACGAGTAAAGAGATCAAAATGCATGAAGTGAAATGTCAGGTATTTTACAACTGAAAGACGATGCCAACTTTGATTTAAACTGACTTTTTCTGGTCAACTTAAATACGACTAATGATGCAAAATATGATGAATGAAGATATTTACTAATAATTGCGACCAAATGACAAAATATGGTATGAATGTGCGACTGAAAAATTAGGGGCGAAATTAAGGGTGCAACGGTGTGCCTTGATGAATCAGTCTTCGAGAATCCACAATCAACCGTACTTCTGGCTTGGGAGACTCAAGACCTTAATTGAGGCGCGACACCTGATGCTTTTGATTCAGACCTGTCTCTGCACATGAAACAAAAGAAAACACGAACATACACCTTTGTATGCGATTAGAAATTAGTGGTACATATGCTAAAAATGTTCAAAACACTTGACAATCTTCGCATAGTCAAAGCTCGAAGGTGAGAGGTTAAAACCGACCGTATTTAGTGACCTTGACTTATCTTAAAAAATGCAAAAATAAAAATAGGATTTTAGGTCAAAAATTGGGGTACAACACACGTATGCAGGATCTGGTAGTTTGTACAGGGACGCGCGCGTTTTTTCAAATGCTGGAGGTTGAAGATGAAGTTTTGGGCTGGGCTTGGCCTGGCTGCTTTTGACACCCCCTCTTTTCCTTTTTGCACCCCCTGGCCCAATATCTTGTATTTTCATATTTTTTTTTCATTTTTGTTTTCATTTCTGATTTTGTTTATTTATTTCCAAATATAAAAAAATGCTCAAAAATATTTTCATAATTTTTTCACATTTATTTGGCATTTTATTTTAATTTTTCTAACATAAAAAGCATTTAAATACTTTTATATTATTTATTTAAACTTGAAAATAATATGTAAATTATACTTTTATTTTTATTTCTTATTTTTATTCACACTGAAAATATTATTAAAAATATAATTTATTTTTGTACATATTTTATTTTATATTATACATATTTAATATATTTAATATACATATATATACATATATATACATATATACTTTTATTTTATTAAATATTTTAGAATAAAAATATAAAATATTACATTTTCACTTTTATTATTATTCATACTAAAAAATACCTTTTTTAAGTATATTTTATTTTTGTACATATTAATATATTTTATTGTATATAAATAATATAATATGTTTATTTTCTTAAAGAAATTAGGGTTTTACCCTTAAAACAAATAAAATTAATCCTTTTTATTTACTTCTTTATACTTTTTTTACTTTTACATACATAGGTAAACAAAAACCTTTTTTTTTTGCATAATACATATTATTTGATATTTATTTATTTTGTTTAATTAAATATTGTCCATTTAAATATTTACGCATTGTTATTCAATTTGGATGTAATAGTAAATTAGGGTTTATATTTCTTGTCAAATACCCCCCATTCAAAATTGTACCCCCATCTCTATAATCATGTTGTAATAGCTTAGAATTTTAAATTCTCGCACTTTACGCTTTCAATTATGCCATGATTAGAGAATTAGGGTTTGTATGCAAAAATCCAAATCAACAAATAGTTTGACCTAATCAAAGATAAAAATGCATGAAAATCAAACACAATGCACACTTGCACCCCTAGGGTTAAAATCCACTTGTTGCCTTCAAAAATGGGCCATGTTATGCGTGTTGGGTACTTTGGCAAAACAAAAAGATCATAGTCCCTCGATGACACTATCTTGGTTGCCTAAACAAAATGATCAAGTCCCTCAAAATTTTCCAAAAATACTTGACCCAATTGCTATCATGGTCTATACGATAACCCGTGCCTGTCCCGTTTAACATCCTAACACAAGGTTGTTCACCAAATGCAATGGTGAAACAACACTGTCAAAAGGGTTAAAAACATTAGAAAAGATCTTTTGAGTAAATTAGGGTAAATAGCTCTTAGTTACTTGATCAAAAAGCTTGTAAAACATCCTTGCTATTTTTCAAACACACTTCACAACACAATTTCAAGACATTGCCCAAATCAAAACTTTCAAACATTGAAATCTTTTCAAAAGACAAAAACACCTTTGTATACATTCAAACAAGATTCATTACAAAGGTTGCCACAATGATGGCCTCTTTTCAAAACATCTTTCAAAACCACACACAAAGCACCATTTCAAACAATTGAAAAGCAAAAGCAAGTGATCTAAACAAGTAACTAAGAGCCCATGGATAACCATGGATGAAAAGGGTGCTTGCACCTTCCCTTTTCATAATCTACTCCCCGAACCCAAGAAAACATCTCAAAGGTCTTTCCTGTTCTTTTTGACATTTCCTTAGGATAAAATAAAAAGTCGGTGGCGACTTATGCTAAACCGAAACATTTACGAACACAAACGTAAAACCTCAAGTCAGTTCTCCCACCGTATCACAGGACTGGCGACTCTGTTGGGGATAACTTTAAAAGTGGAGTAACCTTAGGGATTAGATCACCCTTGCATGCTTATCTTGTTTGCTTTTATTGCTTTACATTTGGTTCTCTTGTTTGGGTTTAAATCTTCCACCAGGATTTTTTGGAAACATTCATAGGTAAATAGCAATACGTTGTGGAAACTGTGCGGGGTATACCGACATGGTTGAAACAATAACTATATTAGTGCGACATATTTGTGGGTACCGGTAGCCTTTGAGTCAATCAAAGAGAATACGGGGCCGCTGAGTGATGTCATGAAGCACTAATGAACTCTTAGAACCTTACTTGACCATCTTGGCCTTTTTAGGGGTAGTGAGATGACTGGCTTTGGTGCAGTCCGAAGTTGGTAGATACTCGATACTACACTCATTGAGGGTTGTTTTCTTGGAATAATTTAGTCGCCAGTTAAGTGGCTAAACCAAAACAATGAACATAGAAAATAACCCAGTGATATTGAGCTCCTTAGAACCCGGTTACTATTTATAGGACAGGTTGAGCCAACTAACTTCAAGAGGGTACTTACCTATGAAACCTCATGCAAGCCTGAAACTAGGATCTTGTGTGACTTGTTTGTACATATGCTTGTGCATACATCATGAACATCATAAAACATCATATGCATCCACTAACCATTTCAAGGGTTTGGATCTTCATCTTTGTTCTTGTTTTGTTGGTCATGGAATCTCTTCGCAGGAAAATAATTCAAGTCAACCTTGTAAGGATCCCTCCTCAAGTCAAGGAGCTTACTTCTAAGATTCCAGAGAATTCTCATTTCAGTGAAAGACATGGTAGACTTCTCAACTTGGTTAACTCCAACATTGAAGAAGACATGGTGAAAGTTCTCTTCCAGTTCTTTGACCCCCTACACCATTGCTTTACATTTCCTGATTACCAACTAGTACCTACTTTGGAGGAATTTTCTCAACTCCTGAGGATTCCTATTCTCCATCAACTATCCTACAACGGTACGGAAAGAGAACCAAATCCTGAAGATGTTGCTCAAGCCTTACACTTGCAACCATCTAATATCAAAGGACATTGGGAAACCAGAAGTGGTGTCAAGGGTTTCTTGGCAAAGTTTCTGTTTGAGAAGGCACAAGACTGCTGGAATTCTCTAGATCTACAAGCTTTTGAGGAGATTGTAGCACTTCTCATCTATGGGTTGGTCTTATTCCCAAACCCTGATCAGCTTATAGATGTGAATGCTGTCAAGATTTTCATATCTCGGAATCATGTGCCTACATTGCTTGGAGACATCCTACACTCATTTTAAACACGAACAATGAGGAAAAGAGGTGTTCTCATGTGTTTTACTCCTCTTCTAGCAAGGTGGTTTATTTCTCACCTTCCCCAAACAGTTTTGAAGAATGAGCAGGGTTTAAGGTGTTCACAATGATTGATGACCCTCACACATTCTGATGTTCATTGGTGATCTCGGTCCAGAGAAAATGTCATCATCATTGATCGTTGTGGAGAGTTTCCTAATGTCCCACTACTTGGAATTAGGGGAGGCATTACCTATAACCCCTGTTTAGCTTTGAGGCAGTTTAGGTATGCCCAAAGGGATGGCCCTCATGATATACTGATTCCTGACCTAGTTTTTGACTTCGACAATGATGCGCAAGGACTTCGACAAAGGTTTATCCGAGCTTGGAGGATGCCCAACAAAGTGGATAGTAAGACACTGGGGCACAAGAATTCCATCCCCCTTGAGCCTTATCTCAAGTGGGCACGAACCCGCGCCCAGAATCTTATGATGCCATATCCTCACATTCTCCTCGTGATCAAAGAGCCTGTTATGGAAGGAGAGGTTCCATACACCCTCCTACATCCAGACATGCCAACATCATTGGAAGAATTGCAAAAGAGTTGGATACAGCACAAGGAAGAACGAAATACTTTTGAAGCCAACTTCTATGCCAGTGAGAAGAAGGTTTTGGAACTTACCCTCCGACTTCATGAAGAGGAAAGTCTTAACACTTACATCGTGCCAAAGAGGATGCGCAACGTCTTTTTACATTAAGAATTTTGTAATATTTTTCCCATGGGGCATTTATGTACTAACAAATCTCTTCTTAATATGACGTGTGTTCTTTTTGTTTACAACAAATTTTAATTTCTGAATCCTTGAATGCATTACATGAATAACATATCATTCATCATATGCATAAACAGGTCTTCATGCCAGGTTTCCTTATCTTTCTGCTGTTTATTTCAGCAAGATGGATTTATAGCAGACGGTTAGAGACCTGCAATCGCAGAATTCGCAATTCCAACAACTCCTCATGACTTTAGCAAAGGGTCAAGAGGACCTTAAAGCACTGTTGGAGAAAGAGAAATACAAAGAGAAAAAGAAGAAAAGGACTGGTATGGCCACTATGGGAAGAAGGTTTGAGAGCCAGGCTAGAAAGGTCCTCGAGTTCCCCTCGACGTCTGATGAAGGGGTTGGTAAAGGTAAAGGAGTCGCAATGCCCTCCGAGTCTGAAGTTGAAGAAGAAGAGGAAGAGGATGAAGATTACTTCGAACAACAATACCCTCCGGCAGATGATAAGTATAAAAATCTTGAGGATCGGTTGGCAACCATGGAGTTGCAAAGGGTACCTGGGTTAGATTTCGAAGAACTATGGTTGCTCGCTGGGATCGTCATTCCTCCCAAGTTCAAAGTACCTACATTTGCTAAGTATGACGATTTGTCCCGTCCGAAGATGCATCTGAGATCCTACGTCAGAAAGATCCAACCCCACTCCTCTGATAAGGATCTTTGGGTCCACTTTTTTCAAGATAGTTTGTCAGGCACGCAATTGGACTGGTTCTATCAACTTGAGAGATCTGATGTTCATAACTTGGAAGATTTGGTTGCTTCTTTCTACCGACAATACCAATACAACACAGATTTAGCGCCTACTCGTACTCAACTACAGAGTATGGGTATGGCCTCTAATGAGGGATTTAAGGAGTATGCCCAGAAGTGGCGGGATTTGGCTGGAAGGGTGCAGCCACCATTATCAAATACAGAGTTGGTTGATATGTTTTTGACCATGTCTGGTCCATTCTTCAATCACCTAATAGGGAGCTCATCTGCAGGGTTCACTGAATTAATTCTGACCTGTGAAAGGGTCGAAGCTGGCATTAAAAATGGTAAAATTCAGAAGGATGCCTCCGCTTCCACTGCTATTAAGAAGACCTTCCCAGCTAAGAAGGAAGTTTCTGCTGTTCACACCCAGAGAAAGCAAGGGAGAACAGAGCGCCGACCAATGGTGAGGGCTGTTATGATCCAAAACTTCTCAGCCGACCAACCTCGCAGCAATCAACTAAGAGCTAATCCGCAAAGGGTAGAAAGGCCAGAACGACAATTCACCCGATTCAATATGACACCGGCTCAAGTCCTCCCTCATCTGTTAAAGATGAACCTTACCAACTTGAAAGAAGCACCAAAAAACCCCAATACCTCTTCTCCTTATTATCCCTCCAATTTAAAATGTGCATACCACTCACACAGTGTAGGGCATGATACCAACAACTGTTGGGATCTTAAAAACAAGATCCAAGACTTAATAGACGCCAAGGAGGTAGCATTCGATGCGCCCGAAAAGCCGAATGTGATTTCTGCCCCAATGCCCAAGCACGATCATAATATCTATGCCGTTATGGAAGATCTTCATGTTACCACTGTTGATGACCTTTTGACTCCGTTACCAGTGATTAAAGTGAATTTGATGAAAGCCGGGATATTCCCAGGTTGTGGAAAAGACTATTACTTTTGTTCAAACTTGCAAGCTGACTGCCCACTGTTGATATCAGGCATCCAACACCTGATGGATACCCAAGAGGTCCTCTTTCAAAAAAAACTTGTTACTACTATCACTCATGTTACTCCTGTTACCTTTGATACTCCAATCAATGACATTGCTTTAATAACCATCTCCGACAATCTTTCCAAGACCTGCAAAAGGCCTGTTAAGATTACGCATGATCCTAAGTTTGTGCCGCTGAAAATCACCATGCCGGGGCATATCCCGTATAAATCTAACAAGACGATACCATGGAATTACAGAGGATAGATCTTCTACCATGGTGTCAAACAAATCGAATCAGTCCAAGAGAATTCCGATGATGAAACCCCTGATATAGGGAATATTGCGGGAACGAGCAAGATAACTCGCAGTAGAAGGATCTTCTCTCCGGAGATTTCTCCTCCATGGGCAGTCTTCGGACCCTCGAGAGTTTTTGTACCTGTCAAGCCATATGTGCAAAGTCCGGTAATTGAAGAAATTGACGCACCTGAAGCTAGACCCTCTGATGTTACTGCCAATAAGGGAAAGGGGATACAAGAAGCGCCTGTCAGGACGAAGGCTCAGACTGTGGTTATCCCCGAGACCACCCAAAAAGAGATGGAAGAAATCTTAAAGATAATCAAGAAGAGCGACTACGATGTCGTAGAGCAGCTAGGGCAAACCCCTTCCAAAATCTCTATGCTGGCTCTCCTACTCTGCTCCGAGGCTCATGCCAAGGCCTTGATCAATTTCTAAAGACAGCACACGTACCTCAAGAAACTTCTGCGGACCAGTTTCAAGAGTGCGTGGCTAGCCTTACATCCGATAATGGTCTTGGCTTTTCTAATGCTGATTTGACGACGAGGGGGAGAAAGAATAACGATGCACTGCATGTCTCGGTAGAGTGCAGGGGGACCACACCTGTCCATGTTCTGGTTGACACCGGTTCATCTTTAAATGTTCTACCAAAGAAGGCGTTGGACAGATTAGACTATGAAGGTTTGACCCTAAAGCTCAATAAAATCATTGTTAGAGCCTTCGACGGTTCTAAGAGGATGGTTCATGGAGAAGTGGACATTCCAATCAAAGTGGGTACAGAAATTTTCAACTCTACTTTTTATGTGATGGACATCCGTCCTTCATATTCATGCTTGTTGGGAAGGCCATGGATCCACAATGATGGGGAAGTCACTTCTTCTCTACACCAAATGCTAAAGTATATGGTCCAGGGTAAGATCATAACGGTTCGCGGTGAGGAGAAGTATATGATAATTCACCTGGACTCTTTCCGTTATGTGGAGTTAGATGGAGAATTCATAGAAACACCTTTCTAACACTTTGAAGAGGTTTCTCCTGAAGTCGCAGTAGCAAAGACAATGGTTGATGTGCCTATCATTTCCAAGCCTGTGTCTCGGATGGAATCCCTCAAATATGAGGAGGCTGTAATCAAAGAAGGAAGAAGTACAGTGTGGGGGCAACTGCCTGATTTTCCTCACAAGACGGACAAGTTCAGATTGGGTTTCACTGCCGCTGGCCAGAAAGCTATGCGTCGCTCCCGGGCTAGAGGACCACCCTTAAAAATCACTCACCATGGAATTCATGCCTTAGAAGATGATGATGAAGAAGACAACTTTGAAGATTGGATCTTTCCAACCGTCGAAGGAGGATTAAGCAACTGGGAGGCGAAAGACTTCGTTCCCATCACTTTCATCAATCAGTAATTTATCTTTGAACAATTTCCTATTTTGGTCTGTAATAATTAAACAATTCGTACACTCTCTTCACCTTATGCCTTACCCGGGGCATATAGGTCCATTTGTAAGGGCTTGATTTCTTCATTATCATATGCCATTTTTAATGAATCATTGGACGTTTTCATCTATAAACTATTGTGTTCATTTTCTTTCCTTTTACATTTTGTTTTGTTTAAGGATGGCTATCCCTTACACACACCCACACTCACAAAATGCAGGTACCCATCCACTCTGGATTCCATGGGTGACTATTCTTCTTTGGCCTTCAGTGACTCTGAAGATTTGGTCAATCATGTCGAGTACAAGGGTGATGAAGACTGTGAAGTGCCTGGAGAGTTAGCTAGACTTTTGCAACAAGAGGAAAGGGCTATTCTGCCCCATGAAGAGTTGCTAGAGACTATCAATTTGGGAACAGAGGAAGACAAGAAAGAGGTTAAAGTGGGTGCCAATCTGGAGCCAAGTGTCAAAGAGCGCTTAGTGCAGTTGTTGAATGAATATGTTGAAATCTTCGCCTGGTCCTATGAAGACATGCCAGGACTGGATATAGATATTGTGGTTCACCGTCTCCCTACAAGAGAAGTCTGTCCACAATCAAACAAAAAGTCCTCCGAATGAGGCCCGACATGTCTGAAAAGATCAAAGCCGAGTGATGAAGCAATTCAATGCTGGCTTTCTGGCTGTTACTTCCTATCCATAATGGGTTGCTAACATTGTGCCCGTGCCTAAGAAGGACGGCAAAGTCAGAATGTGTGTGGACTATCGGGACTTAAACAGGGCTAGCCCTAAAGATGATTTTCCACTACCACACATTGACATCTTGGTTGACAACACAGCTCAACACAAGGTATTTTCCTTCATGGATGGATTCTCGGGATACAACCAGATCAAAATGGCCCCCGAAGACATGGAGAAGACTACTTTTGTTACGCAGTGGGGTACCTTCTGCTATAAAGTGATGCCATTTGGACTGAAGAATGTCGGGGCAACCTATCAGCGAGCCATGGTAGCTTTGTTTCATGACATGATACATCATGAGATTGAAGTCTACGTAGACGACATGATACCCCATTCACAAAAAGAAGAAGAACACCTCGACCATATGCAAAAGCTGTTTGTCAGATTAAAGAAGTATAAGCTCAGACTGAACCCTAGCAAGTGCACTTTCGGAGTCAGGTCTGGTAAACTTTTGGGATTCATCGTCAGTAACAAAGGCATTGAGGTTGATCCTGCTAAAGTCAAAGCTATACGAGAAATGCATGGCCCCGCATTGAAAAGGAGTTTAGAGGTTTCTTGGGACGCTTAAACTATATCGCAAGGTTCATCTCTCACCTAACATCTACCTGTGAACCAATCTTCAAGCTGTTGAAGAAAGATCAGGTGGTGGAATGGAATAATGACAGTCAAGTTGCTTTTGATAAGATCAAGGAGTATTTGCTGGAACCTCCTATCTTGATGCCACCCGTCGAAGGAAGGCCTTTAATCATGTATCTGATTGTTTTGGATAACTCAATGGGGTGCGTACTGGGCCAACATGACGAGTCTGGCCGAAAAGAGAATGCCATTTATTACCTTAGCAAAAAGTTTACCAACTGCGAGACTCGCTACTCACTGCTCGAGAAAACTTGTTGCGCTTTGGTATGGGCTGCTCGCCGGCTAAGACAGTATATGTTGACACATACCACTTTGCTGATTTCCAAGATGGATCCGATCAAGTACATCTTCGAGAAGCCTGTTTTATCTGGAAGAATCGCTAGATGGCAAATGATCCTGACAGAGTATGATATCTAGTACACAACCCAAAAAGTTATAAAGGGGAGTGTACTAGCTGACCATCTAGCTCATCAAACCGTCAAAGATTACCAACCTATGAGGTTCGATTTCCCTGACGAGGACATTATGACATTGGACAACATTGAAGGTAACGAACCGTATGACGGACCTGAACAAGGATCCCGATGGACCCTGTACTTTGATGGTGCTTCAAATGCACTTGGCAACGGTATCGGCGCGGTACTTATCTCTCCAGAAGGTTTCCATACTCCTTTCACTGCTAGACTCTGCTTTAGCTACACCAACAACATGGCCGAGTATGAAGCTTGTATCTTTGGTCTCAAGGCTGCAATTGACCTAGGAATCAAATCTTTGGTCGTATTTGGGGACTCAGCTTTGGTTATCAGTCAAATCAAAGGAGAGTGGGACACTAAACATCCTAATCTTATCCCATACAAAGAACATGTCCTGACATTGTTGCCTCATTTCGAGCAGATTACCTTTGAGCACTTCTCGCGAGAAGAAAATCAACTAGCGGATGCTCTGGCTACAATGTCTTCTATGTTTAAACTCAATTGGGATAATGAGGCTCCCCAAATCACCATCGAGCGAATGGACGAACCTGCGCATTGTCATGAGATTAATACCGAAGAAGTAGTGGAACAACCCTGGTTTCATGAAATCAAAAGGTATCTCCAGACTCTAGAATACCCTGAAGGAGCTTCCGTCAATGACAAAAAGTTCTTAAGGAGATTTTCCGCCAAGATCTTCCTGAGCAATGGTATCTTATATAAGCGCAGCCATGATTGTGTTCTACTTCGTTGTGTGGACAAGGTTGAAGCTGAGTCGATCATGACTGAGATACATAGTGGCACATTTTGCACCCACTTAAGCGGACATACGATGGCTAAGAAGATTCTAAGGGCAGGCTACTACTGGTCTACCATGGAAGCTGACTGTCATCAATATTCCCGTACTTGTCACAAATGCCAAGTCTATGCTGACAAGGTACATATTCCTCCAGTTCCTCTCAATGTCTTAACAGCTCCCTGGCCATTCGCGATGTGGGGTATCGACATGATTGGAGAGATCAAGCCTACGACATCCAATGGACATCGCTTCATCCTGGTGGCTATTGATTACTTTACCAAATGGGTCGAAGCAGCTTCCTTCACCTCTGTTACAAAGAATATGGTTGCCCGCTTCATCAACCAGAACCTCATATGCCGGTATGGTATCCCCGATAGGATCATCACGGACAACGGTACAAATTTGAACAACACTGTGATCACCGCTCTGTGCGAGCAGTTCAAGATTCAACATCATAATTCATCTCCCTATCGACCAAATATGAATGGTGTTGTTGAAGCCGCGAACAAAAATATCAAGAAGATCATTCAAAAAATGACAGTCACCTACAAGGACTGGCATGAGATGTTATTGTTTGCTCTGCACGAATATCGTACCACGGCGTGTACTTCAACTGGGGCAACCCCCTTTTCTTTGTTATATGGCATGGAGGCTGTTTTACCTATGGAAGTTCAGATTCCTTCCTTGAGGATTATGAAGGATGTTGGTTTAAGTGAAGACGATTGGATTCGGACCCGGCTTGATCAACTTAATTTGATCGACGAGAAGCGACTTACTACTGTTTGTCATGGTCAGATGTATCAAAAACGGATGATCAAGGCTTTCAACAAGAAAGTCAGGCGTTGGGTGTATCAAGTCGGAGATCTTGTAATCAAGCGGATCATCTTGCCGCAAAATGATCCCAGGGGCAAGTGGAATCCTACTTACGAAGGACCATTTGTGATCAAGAATATCTTTTCTGGTGGGGAAATGATTCTAACCACCATGGACGGTAATGACTTGCCGCACCCTGCAAACGCAGACATAGTCAAAAGATACTACGCATAAAATGACCCGACAAGTTGAAAACCCGAAAGGGCGACTTGGGCAAAAATGGGCATCCCGGTGAATTGAAAACCCGAAAGGGCGGTTCAGGCGAAAATTAGGGATAAATAAAAAAATCTGTACACCCGGCAAGTTGAAAACCCGAAAGGGTGGTCCAGGCAAAAGTTAGGGAATTAAAGCGTATGACTATGTCTCGTCGGAACACTTTAAGGACAATCTCTTCACGGACAAGCTCCAAGCTTTTGATCAATCCAATCATCTGCGGACGAAGAAACGAATGGACAAGATACTCAGAGTTGTGAAGGCTATAGCAGAATGGGAACCCCATGGAATTGTTGCACATAGCCATCTTTCTTTGTATAAAATTTTTCTCAATTTTACGACAACATTCTCTTACTAGGATGACTGTCTGCTTTGTACAAAAATACTTACAAAGTTAATACAAAGATACTTCAAAGTACATAAATTTTCTTGCCTTTTCTTTCTTTTTACAGTTATGTTTTATTTGAAAACGTCCAATGATTTGTTAAATGAGCATATTCATTTGAATATAATCACTGCTTACAAATAAAACGAATTGAGAAAGGATAATTACTGATAGGTCGAAAGTATAGGAAAACGTCTTTAAGCTATTCTAGAAGAAATCCCCTACAGTATGTCATTCAGATCCTCAACAAAGCTAAAACCTTGGAGTATATATCCCCAGCGGAGTTAAGTTTCAAAATTCCCATCAGAGTTAAGTCTCTAAACTCCCGATCCCCAGTGGAGCCCGAAAACCCTGAAATACATATCCCCAGTGAAGATGAAACTTTCTTCCCCAACAGAGTCCAAAAACTCCAAATCTTAAACCCCGGTGGAATGCTATCCAACTTCCTCTGATTCACCAGTAGAGTTCTCCACCAAACAAGGAATTCCCAGTAGATTGGCATACAACCCAAACTCCTGATTTCCCCGGCAGAATAAACACTCTCCCCACAGAGTTATTTCCCGACAGAACGAAGATTCTAGTTCTCGTTTCTCCATTTGAAGCCTCCCAGGTTTTAATTCCCCAGTAGAGGCCGTCGGATTTTTCCTTATTTCCTCAGGAAAGTCATGAAGGATTCTCACATCCCCACAGAAGTTGTCAAAGTTTTGATAATCCCCGCAGGTTTCCAAGGATTTTCTATCCCCAACAGTAATTAGCAGTGTTCTCTCATCTTCGACAATCAAAGATTTTCGGAATCCCTAACATCGGTCAAAGATTTACTTCCCCCGGCAACAGTCAAAGATTTCTTTATCTCCAGCTATCAAGGATTTATTTTCCTCAGCAAGACAGCTAATCAGCTTACATGCGCATACATTACATTCATATATCATAAATATTGACGGAACACATTTTATTGCATCATACATGGCATGCAACATAACTTTGTGTTTTAAACTAACATTCTACCCTTTTCAGGATAAGATTAAAAGCTACCTTTAACAAATATTCAAAGAGTCAAGATACAGTATGGATACACCCCAGACACGTTGGTCATTATATTACTCATTCAGACTTCATCAATCAGATACAGACTAGATACGCTCCAGACACGGCGGCCATTCTATTTTTCATTCAGATTCAACTATTAGCTTCAAGTTCAGATACACTCCAAACACGGAAGTCATTATGTCACTTGTCCGGATCCCAGTTACAGTACGGATACACTCCAAATACGAAAGTCATTCTGCTACTCATACAAATCTCAACTTCAGATACAGTCCAGATACGCTCCAGACACGGTTGCCATTCTGTCACTCATTCAGAATTTATCCCCAGCACATATATGCTCCATACACAGATGTTTCTGCGTCACCCATTCAGAATACAGATACACTCCAGACACGGCAATCATTCTGATATTCATTCAAGAATCAAATATAGTTACAGCTCGGATACGCTCTAGACACATATGCCATTCCTTTGCTCATACGAACCTAGTCTCCAGATACAACTCAGATACGTTCCAAATACGGATACCGTCCTGATGTTCATTCTACTGATTTTCAATAAACAAAGTTTTGGATGGCATCTCTAAGCCCATCACCATCAAGATTCTACCATTTCCAAATGGCATCTTTAAGCCCATTCCCTCACCTACATTTTGACGAGTGCAAATTTACGGGCACTTTAATGTCCAATCCTCTTTTACCTTCGAGTCACGAAAGGCAAACTTCCCAATCTAACTCTTCAGGTTCAAGAAGATTAAACAGGGGCAACTGTTGTACCCTAAAATTTTCCCTCTCTTTTTATCAACATTTCTCATCACAAGGCTCTTGGAACTCAAGATCAAGCTAGGGTTTGCTCTGCTCAAGACATCTCCTTGCACTGATGACCTAAACTAGGGTTTGAGTTTGCATAAGGATTTTTGGACCTTCAATGCTCAAATTGACTTTCATACTTCATATTGGACTCATAATTTTGTCCATACCAAGTTTCAAGCCTTGAATCAAATTTTTGCCCAGTCAATTGGACAGTTGACCTAGAAATCAACTGTATTGGGGGAAAAGTCAATTGTGGCCAGTTCACGGTCAAACCTCATGAATTTTGACAAACATCAACATTATGAACTCATATGAACCATTGGATCAAGTTTGGTCCACAACTCCACAAGAAATTTGATCAGATAACCAAAAGGGTAAAATGGTCATTTTTAGGGTTTTGACTGTACAAGGCAATTTCTGACTTTTTGACCTAGACAATGGCAAATTAGGTTCAACCATGGACTCAAGGACTCAATTACATCATCTTGACTTATTCAACAAGTTCAAAAGATCTCAAATGCATGGGATTGACAGATGAATTTTTTAGTCAACTGATCAAAATTTGACTGTACACTAAAAAGTCAAACTTTGACTTTTTGGTCAAAGTCAAGTGCCAAGGGGAATTTTTCATCAAGATGTGTCAAATTATGAAACTTGTTCATCAAGAAACCCAAAATTGCAAATTAGGGTTTGAAATTGATATTTTCATAACTTAGAATTTTTCTAAGTTATGAAATTTTCTTAATTTTTCCTAACTTTGCCCCACATTTTCACCATTATGCAAATGGATTCAAACAAAACCTCCAACATGAAAGTTGTAGTACTCCACAAAGTCTACAACTTTTATTCACAAAGTTTTCTCAAAAGAAGCTTGGATCTCAAGTTATGAGTTTTGGAACAAGGGTCCCTAAAACTTTTAACTTAGTGAAATTTTGCCCTAGTTTAGGCAGGATTTGGACCTATCTTCTTGGCCATTTTTCACATAGTTCCATTTGGAATCTCAAGTTGCATTTCAAATATGGATTATAGAGAATGTTGCATGCTTTCCAAATTTTCAAGGAACTCCTCAAACACATTTGTGGTTAGGGAGAATTGAAGCTTGAAGTTGGCAAAAACTCACTTTTTATCCATGGCAAATTCATGTTCATACAAGTTGCATTTTCAAGTCAGCATGCCTTACACTAGTTTGCAGGCCTCTAAACCACTTCACACTCCATAATTTAGTGCAAATCCATTGGGCTAATACATTGTTTTTGTAATTAGAGCATTGTACACAAGATTAATCCCTAAATGGTAAAAGGCACATTTCCATTTTTGCAAAAGTTTGCTTTATGTCAAAACCATAATCCTTGAGCCTTGGTCTAAGATCTCTTGCAGCAAAACAAATCCAAAAATTAGAGGGGCCAAGAGGATTGTATGCAAGATGATAAGATGGCCTGTACAGGCCTGCTTCACACACTTCTACATTCTTACTTCAAAAACAAGAAACTTGTCAAAAACTAGAGAACTTGAAAACCAGCCAAGACCAACTTATGCAAACAGTTTGAACATCTTTCTCACACCCCTTTAAGTTAGAAACATGATTGTTTGAGCCTCAAAACAACCCATAGCCAGAAATCACATTCCTTTGGAAAACAGGGCAGGTGCTGCAACTTGAGTTCCATAGCTCATTTGGCTCGTGCGTTTTGCCCCAAGTTGCTTCAAACACCTTCCATTCAACTCACCCAAGCTATCCCACACCTCAAACACCAACTGTAACTCCATTTACATTGTTCACCATTTTCATTTTGAGCTTGTGCAGGTTGAGTTCTATAGGCTGATTCAAGGACATTTAAGGCAAGCTAGCTATTGGAGAAGGTCATGTGAAGTTCAAGCAAGCTACCAGATATCTCAAGCCTTGTTGAAAAGCACTACATTGCCCTACACGAATCCAACTGAAACAGGTTTTTCTCCACTTTCTATCTCTCTATTTAGGAACATTTAGCCTTAGGTTTGTGAATAAAAAATATAGTGTTCATTGCCATGAAGCTGTACATATGCTCAGTTTTCATTTATATTAAGTGTGCTAGGAGAATTTCATCCATGAACATGCTGAAAAAACTAGGTCAGATTTTGGGGCCAGAGAAATTCTCTCTGGTCTTTGAGAGTTAGGACAAGTTGTTTATATGGTTAGAATCGTCTTGAAATTCTCTACAAGTTTGATGTTGTGTGTTTTTGCAATAGAGCACGTATACAGGATCTGGTAGTTTGTACAGGGACGCGCGCGTTTTTTCAAATGCTGGAGGTTGAAGATGAAGTTTTGGGCTGGGCTTGGCCTGGCTGCTTTTGACACCCCCTCTTTTCCTTTTTGCACCCCCTGGCCCAATATCTTGTATTTTCATATTTTTGCATTTTTGTTTTCATTTCTGATTTTGTTTATTTATTTCCAAATATAAAAAAATGCTCAAAAATATTTTCATAATTTTTTCACATTTATTTGGCATTTTATTTTAATTTTTCTAACATAAAAAGCATTTAAATACTTTTATATTATTTATTTAAACTTGAAAATAATATGTAAATTGTACTTTTATCTTTATTTCTTATTTTTATTCACACTGAAAATATTATTAAAAATATAATTTATTTTTGTACATATTTTATTTTATATTATACATATTTAATATACATATATATATACATATATACTTTTATTTTATTAAATATTTTAGAATAAAAATATAAAATATTACATACTAAAAAATACATTTTTTAAGTATATTTTATTTTTATACATATTAATATATTTTATTGTATATAAATAATATAATATGTTTATTTTCTTAAAGAAATTAGGGTTTTACCCTTAAAACAAATAAAATTAATCCTTTTTATTTACTTCTTTATACTTTTTTTACTTTTACATACATAGGTAAACAAAAACCTTTTTTTTTGCATAATACATATTATTTTATATTTATTTATTTTGTTTATTTAAATATTGTCCATTTAAATATTTACGCATTGTGATTCAATTTGGATGTAATAGTAAATTAGGGTTTATATTTCTTGTCAAATACCCCCCATTCAAAATTATACCCCCAGCCCTATAATCATGTTGTAATAGCTTAGAATTTTAAATTCTCGCACTTTACGCTTTCAATTATGCCATGATTAGAGAATTAGGGTTTGTATGCAAAAATCCAAATCAACAAACAATTTGACCTAATCAAATATAAAAATGCATGAAAATCAAACACAATGCACACTTGCACCCCTAGGGTTACAATCCACTTGTTGCCTTCAAAAATGGGCCATGTTATGCATGTTGGGTACTTTGGCAAAACAAAAACAAAACAAAAAGATCATAGTCCCTCGATGACGCTATCTTGGTTGCCTAAACAAAATGATCAAGTCCCTCAAAATTTGCCAAAAATACTTGACGCAATTGCTATCATGGTCTATACGATGACTCGCGCCTGTCCCGTTTAACATCCTAACACAAGGTTGTTCACCAAATACAATGGTGAAACAACACTGTCAAAAGGGTTAAAAACATTAGAAAAGATCTTTTGAGTAAATTAGGGTAGATAGCTCTTAGTTACTTGATCAAAAAGCTTGTAAAACATCCTTGCTATTTTTCAAACACACTTCACAACACAATTTCAAAACATTACCCAAATCAAAACTTTCAAACATTGAAATCTTTTCAAAAGATAAAAACACCTTTGTATACATTCAAACAACAGTCATTACAAAGGTTGCCACAACGATGGCCTCTTTTCAAAACATCTTTCAAAACCACACACAAGGCACCATTTCAAACAATTGAAAAGCAAAAGCAAGTGATCTAAACAAGTAACTAAGAGCCCATGGATAACCATGGATGAAAAGGATGCTTGCACCTTCCCTTTTCATAAACTACTCCCCGAACCCAAGAAAACATCTCAAAGGTATTTCCTGTGCTTTTTGACCTTTCCTTATGATAAAATAAAAAGTCGGTAGCGACTCTTGCTAAACCGAAACATTTGCAAACACAAACGCAAAACCTCAAGTCATTTCTCCCACCGTATCACAACAACTTTCATCACAGCCTGGGAATACATCGGCATTCAACAAGTTCTTTTTAATAGTCAGAAGTGGGGTCACAAGTTCATCAACTGAAGTAACACACATATCTTCCTCAACGGCGTTGATATTACGGTCGTGCTTGGGCATAGGGGCAGTGATTACATTGGAAATTTCTGGCGCGTCAAATTCGATCTCTTTGGCTTCAAGAAGGTCTTGTACTTTGTTATTCAGAGCCCAACAGTTGTTAGTGTCATGGTCGGGACTTTCGGAGGGGTATGTGCAGCGGGCATTAGGATGATAGTGAGGAGAGGTTGTGTTATGGTTCTTTGGAGCTTCTTTCAAAGTCACTAGATTGGATCTTAACAAATGTGGAAATACTTGAGATAGTGTCATATTAATTCTGGTGAACTGTATGACCGGTCTTTCCGTTCTTGGTTGGTTGCTTCTTTGCTGAGCAGGTGCGGGTTTAGGGATCATGACATCCCCCACCATTAGATGGCGTTTATCCCTATCTTGATTTCTCTAAGGTTATACAGCAACAACTTCTTTCTTTCCAATGAATGGTTTTCTTACATAATAAGAGGATGCATCTTTTTGAATCTTCCCATTCTTTATCCCGACTTCCACCCTTTCTCGGTTCAATATCAATTCAGTAAACCTGCCGATGAAATCCCAATTAAGTGGTTGAAGAAAGGACCGGACAAAGTTCCCAAGAACATGTCTACTAATTCTCTTTCAGATAGGGGAGGCTGGACTCTTCCTGCTAAGTCCCTCCACTTTTGCGCATAATCTTTAAAGCCTTCACTTGAAACCATGGCCATACTTTGGAGTTGAGTACGGGTGGGTGCAAGATCAACATTGTATTGGTATTGTTTGTAAAAGGCAGCGGACAGATCTTCCCAGTTATGAACATTGGCTCTTTCTAACTGATAAAACCAATCAAGTTGAGTTCCTGATAGACTGTCTTGGAATAAGTTTACCCATAAATCCTTGTCAGCGGTATGAGGCTGGAATTTCCTCACATAGGACCGGAGATTCATTTTGAGACATGAAACTCCGTCATATTTGGCGAACACAGGTGCTTTGAATTTTGGGGGAATGACAATCCTAGATACTAGACCCAACTCCTCAAAGTACAATCCAGGCACTTTTTGAATTTCCATTGCGCTTAATCATTCTTCCAGATGCTTATACTTATCGTCGGCTGGAGGATATTGTTCTTCAGAATAATCTTCTTCTTCCTCTTCCTCTTCTAAATCTGGATGAACAACTGCTTCCTTGCCTTTCCCATCTTGATTGTCTTTCTCACCAGATGACGTTGCAAATTCCAGGGTCCTTCTTGCTTGCCCTTGGAATCTTCTTCCCATATTTAGAATTTCGGTTACTTTCTTTGCTTTCTTCTTTTTCTCTTCAACCAGCAAAGTCTTCAACTCTTCTTGTCCTTTGGCTAGAGTTAAGAACATCTGTTGAAACTGGGCATTTTGGGCTTGGAGGTCCTTCACCGTTTGCTCGAGATCCATCTTACTGAAATAAACAGTAGAAATATGAAGAGACTTGTTGCAAGAAACCTGTTTATGTTATGATGAATGGTAAATGCATATGAAATGATTCCAAGGATTTTAAAGATTCAAATTTGTTTTAGACAAAAAGGAAACACACATTATATTAATAAATTAAAGCTTGAGTACATCAATGCCTCCTTGGGAAAAACTAATACAAAAACTCTAAGATAAAAAGGTAGTACGCATCCTCTTTGGTGCGATGTAGGCATTCAGGTTCCTCTCCTCATGAAGTTGCTTAGTGAGTTCCAAAACCTTCTTCTCGCTAGCGTAGAATTGGGCTTCGAAAGTATCTCGCTCCCCCTTGAGTTGTATCCAATCACTTTGTAAGTCTTAAAGAGAGGTGGGCATGTCAGGATGTAGGATGGTGTATGTAACATCCCCTTGCATAACAGGCTCAATGATTACCAGGAGAATGGAGGGATAAGGCATCATAAGACTCTGAGCACGAGTTCGTACCCATTTAAGGTAAGGCTCAAGAGGGATGGAATTATTATGCCCCAATGTCTTGCTATCTACCTTGTTCAACATCCTCCAAGATCGGATAAATCTCTAGTGAAGACCTTGATCGTCGTTCTCGTGGTCAAATACCAAACCTTAAATGAGAATCTCATGAGGGTCATCCCTTCGGGCGTAACCAAACTGTCTTAAGGTTAAGCAGTGGTTGTAGGTGATACCTCCCCTAATGCCAAGTAAAGGTACATTAGGGAATTCTCCACAACGGTCGACAATAGTAACATTCTCTATAGATCGGGAGCACCAATGGATGTCTGAATGTTTGAGTGTCATCAACCTTTGTGACCACCTTGAACCTTGCTCGTTCCTTAATACAGATTGGGGAAGATGCGAAATAAACCATCTTGCCAAGAGATGAGTGCAACATATAAGGACACCTCTTTTCCTCATAGTGCGAGTGTGAAAAGAATGTAGAATATCCCCTAGCAAATTAGGCACCGGGTTATAGGATATGAAGATTTTGACGGCGTTCACAACTATGAGTTGGTCAGGATTTGGAAACAAAACCATCCTATAGATGAGGAAAGCCATAATTTCCTCAAAGGCTTACAAATCCAAAGAGTTCCAACAGTTTCGGGCTTTCTCAAACAAGAACATTTCTAGGAATCCTTTGACACCACTCCTTGTTTCCCAATTAGTTGTGACATCAGATGATTGCAAGTGTAGAGCTTGAGAAATCTCTTCTGGCTTTGGGTCTCTTTCCGTACCGTTGAAAGGTAGTTGATTGAGAATGGGAATCCTAAAGAGTTGGGAGAATTCTTCCAAAGTTGGCACAAGTTGATAATCGGGAAATGTGAAGCAATGGTGTAAAGGATCAAAGAATTGAAAGAGCACCTTCATCATGTCTTCATCAGTGTTGGAAGTGACCAAGTTGAGTAGGCGACCATGCCTCTCGGTGAATGGAGAATTTTATGGAATCCTTGAAGCTATCTCCTTAAGTTGTGGAGGGATCCTTACAAGATTGACTTGAATGGTTTTCTTGTGAATAGAATCCATGTCCTACAAAACAACAAAAGTAAATCCCAAGATCCTTGAAATGGTTAGTGAATGTGAGTATGATTTTATGATGTTTATGATGTTATGTACAAGTAAATATACACAAACAAAGCAAACAATCCCTTAGGTTTAGTCTTGCATGGAGTCTCATAGCTAAGTACCCTCTTGAAGTTTAGTTGGCTCAAACCTGTCCTAGCAATAGTAATCGGGTTCTAAGGAGCTCAATATCACCAGTTTGTTTCCTTGGTCATTGTTTAAGCATAAGCCTCTTTAATGGCGACCAAAATATCCCAAAAAACTAAACCTCAATGAGTGTAGTATCGAGTATCTACCAACTTCGGACTGCACCAAAGCTGGTCATCTCACTACGCTCTAAAGGCCAAGTTGGTCAAGTATATATTCTAAAAGTTCATTAGTGCTTCATGACATCACTCAGTGGCCCCGTATTCTCCTTGATTAACTCAAGGGCTACCGGTACCCACAAATATGTCACACTAACGTAGCTATTGCTTAGACCATGTTGGTATACCCTGCACAATTTCCACAACGCATTGCTACTTGCCTATAAGGTATCCCAAATCTGGGTAGAGGATTCAAACCCAAATAAAGAACCATAATGTAAATCATACAAGTCAAACTATGAAAGCAAGTAAATATGATCTAACACTAAGGTAACCCCTCTTTTAGAATAGTCCCCAACAGAGTCTCCAGTTCTGTGATACGGTGGGAGAACTGACTTGAGTGTTTTGCGTTTGATCGCAAAAGTTGCGGTTAGCAAGAGTCGCCACCGACTTTTCTTTTATCCAAAAGGAAAGGTGAAAAAGCACATGAAACACCTTTGAGATTATTTCTTGAGTTCGGGGGGTAGATTATAAAAAGGGAAGGTATTAGCACCCTTTTCATCCATGGTTTTCCATGGGCTCTTAGTTACTTGCTAGATCACTTGATTTTGTTTGAAATTGTGCTTTGTGTGGTTTTTGAAAGTATTTTGTAAAGAGTCCATTGTTTAGACAATCTTTGTAATGATTCTCGTTCGTAAGAACGTATACAAAGATGTTTGATCTTTTGAAAATGTTTTCAAGTTTGTAAGAGGTTTTCTAAAGTGTAGGTGTTTGCTTTTGAAAATATCAAGGATGTTTTGAAGTTGAGCAAGTAATTAGGAGTATTCTACCTACTCAAAAGTCTTTCTTGTTCATTTTCTTTTCCTTTGACATTGTTATCTTACCATTGATTTGGTAAGTAACCCTACCTTTGGATGTAAACAGGGAGGGCGTGGGTTATCGTATAATCATGATTAGCAAGGTTGCAAGGTATCTTAACATTCTCTTTTAGGGACTAAGATCATTTTAAAGGCAGCATGGATAGCGTCATCGAGGGACTATGATCTTATATTTTGCTTGTTTTTTCTAAGATACCTCACATGCGTAATATGATCATTTTGTAAAGGAAACCAAGTGGATTTACCCTAGGGGGTGCTTGTGTGCAAGTGTATTTTTTTTCATGCTTGATTTTGTCTTTGATTAGGGTTTTCTATTTGATTGATTTTAGTCTTTCCATACAAACCCTAATTACTAGCAATTGTATATAAAGCGATAAATTGCGGAATTTAAAATTTACTACGCTATTACAATACTTGTGGGAGGGGGTGTACAAATTATAAATGGGGATTGCAAGAAAATAAACCTAATTAATCTATTACAACCATATTGAATTTGTACAATAAATGAAATAAATAATGTACAAGATGAATAAAGGTACAAAAATGTGAAATGTAAAGTAAAAGGATATTTGTTTGGATTTTTACGAGAAAAAAGGTTTTGATTTTAACATAATTAACTAGAAGAAAATAATTAATTAAACCTAAATTTACTAAGAAAATATTTTAAATAAAACCCTGAATCTATTAATCGAATAAAAAGAAATTAAGCTTAAGAAAAGTATTTTTGGTATTTTTGTCTTTAAAATAATTATAGTGTTATAAAATATTTTTGGCCTTTTTATATTAAAATAATATATTTTAATTGGTGTAAAAGAAAATAACTAAAACCTATTTTTAATTAAATTTACAAAGCTAATTAGTAAAATAAATAAAGTATTGATTAAATGAGATAATTTTTGTGAGAAAAAATAAATAAACTATGTCAAAATAAAAATCTACTATTTTTATATTTTTTAAGATTTTTTAATATTAGAAAAATATTTAAGAAAACAAATAAATAAAAAATAAGAAAAAGAAAATAAAATTGGGCCAAGGGTGTGTAAATGAAACAGGGGGATTAGCAAGCAAAAACAAAAACAATAAGGCCCAAGGAAGCCCAGCGCCTGCCAAAAAAGAAGTCAGAATGCAAAACAATGTAAAAAAACAAAAGGGTGCCACTGGGGCTCGAACCCAGGTCCCTCTGGTTACAGGCGCGCGCTTCTACCACTGGAGTGGCTATACATCTGTTTATATATATCAAACAATAAATACATATGGTAAACATGTTCCTGAGGCCAACTTCATCTCCAACCTCACGCCCAGCCAGAAGCTCTATAACTCAATCAATCCTCAACCAAAATGAAAACTGTAAACATGAAACCTGTAGCAAATTTCCTCACGATTTCAGAAATGTAAAGCATTAAAACTATAGATAAAAGACAAACATGAATTTCATTGGCCCTAATCTGAACCCTAAAAATCTCAGAAATTTCAATCTTAAAATTCTCTAAGCTCAAACAAAATTAATGAAAACTATGAACATGGTTAGATTTAGGGCAATGATATCTACATGTTTCATTCACAAATAAATCATTGACGATGCTTGTATGAAAATTTCCAAAGATAGAAAACTTACCTTGCAAGAAGGTATCGTGTTTGAAGTTTGAGCAGCTTTCTGTGAGTTCTAATGATTGGGTTAGCTTCATCAAGTTCCCAGGAAGCTAAAGGGATGCTTAGCTTTAGCTGAAAGTGCTTGAGGAGTTATGGAGAAGTCCAAGTGCAAAGCTCTGTTTTTAAAAATGGTGGATAATGATGGAGGTGTTACAGTGGTGCTGCAGAGGTTGGGATTGTTTGTGTATGTTATTTAGAAACTTTTGAAAGCAATAGGCCAAGAAACACACGAGTAGATCTGAAGATTGGCTTCAAAACTCAAAAATGACAAGTTTTGAAGTGTTTTTGGAGATTCTGTGTTCTAGGTGTTTTCATGGCTTAAGCATTCGTGTGCTTTATGGCAAATGGTTTATGTATGTATAAGCAAAAGGTTTTGAGTATATTGGAAAGTCAGAAGTACAAGTTACAAGTTATTTGCTATATTACTTGATTTTCAAGAAAAGTGGGAAATCAAGTTTCAATGTGAAGTACAAGCATGGGCTGAGTGATTGTAAGTGTCTAACAAGTTTCTCTTGTGTTATAAGACATGTATGATCAGAAAAGAGCAAGTGCAAAGCTAAAGAACAAATTTTGTGCAAAAAGTCACTTTATCAAAATGGCAATGTGCACTTTCTTCCCAAAATGGATATAAAGCATGGCCTTGCATTGAGTGCTTGAAATGAGACCTCTAACAGCTATGCAAACAATTATTATGGAGTGCCTAACAAGTTTGAGGCCTACAAAGTAGATTTTATGCATCATAACTTTGAATTTGAATTTTGTTCATCACAAAATGCTTTGTAATTCAAGTGATAAAACCCTAACTTCATCTCTTTGATTCTCCCTTCGCAAAAATCATCTCAATGAGTTCTTGGACATTTTGAAAAGCTTGCAATGTGCTCTACAACTCATATTTGAACTTCTTTGGAAGATTCCCCTTAGAACTATATGAAAAAGTGCTATGAAGTTGGGTCAAAATCCTGACCAAATTAGGGCAAAATTTCACTAAGTGTTTTGTTTCATGACCATGTATTCTTAAAATTATAACTTGAGATCCAAGAACTTTTAGAAGGAGTTGTGTGAAACAAAGTTGTAAATTTCATGGAGATATACAACTTTGATGTTGGAAGTTTCTCTTGAATCCGCTTGCATCATGGTGAAAATTTGCTCAAAGTTATGAAAAAATAAGAAATTTCCAACAGTTAGAAAAATTTCTAAGTTTAGAAATTTTAACTTTTCAAAATGAAATTTTGAATTTTGGATTTCTTGATGAATAATTTTCATATTTTGACATGTTTTGATGAATTATGATCTTTGACATTTTATTTTGACTAAAAAGTCAAAGTTTGACTTTTCAGTATACAGTTGACTGAAAATTCATTTGTCAATCCACTGGACTTGAGCAATGTTTTGAGCCATTTCATTAGGTCAAAATGATGCAATTGGAATCTTGACATCATACCTTAAACCAATTGATCATTTTCTAGGTCAAAAATAAAAAATTGCCCTTTCCCAGTCAAAACCCTAATTTTGACCATTTTTCCCTTTTGGAGACTTGATCAAATTTCTTGAGGAGTTGTGGTCTAAACTTGATCAAATGATACATATGAGTTTAAAATGTTGATGTGAATAAAAAATTATGGAATTTGACTGTAAATTGGCCACAGTTGACTTTTTTCCCAATACAGCTGATTTTTAGGTCAACTGCTCAATTGACTGAGCAAAAGTGTGATCCAAAGCTTGAAACTTGACATGAGTGATCTTGAGGGTCCATAATGATCCATGAAAGTAATATGGGGCATTGGAAGTCCAAATATCCTTGTGCAATCTCAAACCCTAATTTTGGTCATCAGTGCTTTAAGGAGGTGTCTTGAGCTGATCAAACCTAGTGCAGTCTTGAGCCAAAGGAGATCTTGTGAGCAAATTCTTGATAAGTGAGAGGGAAATTTTGGGGTACACCAGTCATATTGATCCGGGTGAACTTCCTTTGACGTCTTTCTACCCTTGGCTGATTGTTTCGTTGTTGAGTAGCCACAAGCCTAGGTATCATCACAGCCCCTACCGTTGGACAATGCTCGATTCTATTCTAACTTTTTGGATTGTAAAAAGCATTGAACTCCTTCTTACTCATGAATGGATTTTTCATCGTACTTGAAGAGGTGTCTTTATGGATCTTGCCACTTCGGATCCCAGCTTCTACCCTTTCTCCAGTCAATAACAACTCATTAAAACCAGCTGAGGAGCTACCAATCAAGTGATTAAAGAACGAACCAGATAGCGTGCCAAGAAACATGTCTACCAACTCCCTATATTGATACTTCTTATAAAAAGAAGCAGTCAGATCTTACCAGTTACGGACATTGATTCCCTCCAGTTGATAGAACCACTCAAGCTGAGTCCCGGATAGACTGTCTTGGAAGAAATGGACCCACAAGTTCCTATCAGCAGTGTGAGGATGAATTTTCCTCACATAAGAACAGAGATGAAGCTTGGGACAAGAAACCCCATCATACTTGAAGAACACCGGAACCTTGGACTTTTGCGGGATGACAACCCCAAAGACCAAACCCAGCTCTTCATAATCCAAACCTGATACCTTCTAGACCTCCATTGCATTCAAATAATCCTCCAGTTGTTTGTATTTTTCATCAGCAGGAGGATATTGTTCCTCATCATAGTCAGATTCATTATCAGACTCTTTTGGACTGGAGTCTTCCTCTCTTGTTTCCTCCTCCTGATTGTCCCCCCCTTTAGAGGAAGTTGCCAGCTCTGACACTCGCTTAACCGGTCCTTTGAACCTTCTGCCCAGATTCAGGATACCAGCGGTCTTCTTCGCCTTCTTCATTCTATCCTTCAGAATAAGGGCCTTCAGATCTTCCTGCCCTTTAGCCAAAGCTACGAACATTTGCTTAAATTGGGCATTTTGTTCCTGGAAATCCTTGATACTTTGTTCAGAAGCCATTATTGCTGAAATAAACAGCAGAGAAGATGAGAATCCCACTTTGAAACCTGTTTACGCAATGTCATGGATGATATGTGTATGCAATGATTTCAAGGATTCTTAAAGACTCAAATTTTCTTAGACAAAAGAAACAAACGTTAATTGTATTAATAAGTTAGAATTATTACAAAGAGTTCCCTTTAGGCTTACAATCAAACAAAATAAAACTTAAAGCAAAAATAAAATTAGGTTTCCCATAAGCGCATCCTTTTTGGTGCAATGTAGGAGTTTATATTCCTCTCTTCATGAAGTAGCCTAGTGAGTCCCAGGACTTTCTTCTCGCTGGCGTAGAATTGAGCTTCAAACGTATCCCGCTCCTCCTTCAGTTGAACCCAAGATTTTTGTAACTCCTCGTGATCAGTTGGCATGTCAGGATAAAGAACAAGATAAGGAGTGTCTCCTTCAGCAACCGGTTCCATAATTATAGGTAGGATGGCGGGGTAAGGCATCATAAGACTTTGAGCACAAGCTCGTACCCATTTGAGATAAGGCTTAAGAGGGATGGAATTCTTATGCCCTAGTGTCTTACTATCAATTCTATGTACCATGCCCCAAGTTCGCATGAACCTTTTACGGTAACCCATAGCATCATTCTCATAGTCGAAGGAGATTCCTTGGATAAGTGTATCATGAGGACCATCCCTTCTCGCATATCCAAATTGTTGCAGTTCCAAACAAGGATTGCAAGTAATTCCTCCCCTAATGCCTAAGAGAGGGACATTAGGGAATTCTCTGCTTCGATCAATAATGGTAACATTCTCCGAGGATCGAGGACACCAATGAATACATGAATGTGTAAGAGTCATGAGCCTATGAGACCATCTCAAACCCTATTCATTCTTCAAGACAAATTGGGGTAGGTGCGAAATAAACCACCTAGCCAAAAGAGGAGTGCAACACAGAAGGGTCCCTCTTTTCTTTATAGTGCGAGTATGCAGAGAATGTAGGATATCTCCAAGCAAAGTAGGTACCGAATTGCGTGACAGGAAAACCTTAACTGCATTCACGTCTATGAGCTGGTCCAGATTAGGAAACAGTACCAACCCATAGATGAGAAGGGCTAACACCTCTTCAAAATCTTGTAAGTCCAGGGTATCTAAAAAATGATGAGCTTTCTCAAACAAGAACTTAGCCAAAAAACCCTTGACACCTCTCCTGGTTTCCCAATTTGCTATTACGTCAGACCGTTGTAAGGAAAGAGCTTTAGCAATATCTTCAGGTTTAGGGTCTCTTTCCATACCATTGAAAGGTACCTTGTTAAGGATAGGCTCCTCCAGTAATAGAGAAAACTCCTCCATGGTAGGCACTAACTGGTAATCTGGAAAAGTAAAGTAGTGATGTAGAGGGTCAAAGAATTGAAAGAGCACTTTTAACATTTCTTCATCAGGGTTTGAGGTGACCAAGCTGAGAAGTCGACCATGTCTTTTAGTGAAGGGAGAGCTTTCAGGAACCCTTGATACTAACTCCTTAAGTTGAGGAGGTACCTTTACCAGACTGACTTGGATAGTGAATCTGCGGGCGAGGGCCATGTACTACAAAACAAGACAAAAATAAACTCTAAGAATCCTTGAAATGGTTAGTATAATATGCTATATTATGATGTCATGATTATGCTCAGATATAGCAGATATAGAAAACACAAGAAAATCACACATAGACCTTAGGTTTAAAGCTTGCATGGGTTTTAAGGTAATACCCTCTTGAAGTTGGATTGGTTCAACCTGTCCTAAATATAGTAATCGGGTTCTAAGGGATCTCAATATCACCAATCTTTTCCCCAAATTTCATTCCGATAGACAAATGACTTACCACCAAATGAAACTCAAGAGTCAAACCTCAATGAGTGTAGCATCGAATTTTGTTTTACACCAAAGACGGCTATCTCACTACGTCCTAAAAAGCCAAGTTGGTCAATTAAGGTGCTAAGGTTAGTTGACGCTTTATGATACCACGCAGCGGCCCCGTATTCTCCTTTATTACTCAAGGGCTGCTGGTACACACCAAAGTATCGCATCAACGTAGCTACTGCTTCAACTGTGTCGATATACCCCACATAGATCCCTCACATTTTGTTGCTACTTACCTAAAAGAAATTCCTTGATCCGGGTTTAGGATCCAAACAAACCTAAAAGATACACTTAAAAGTAAATCAAACAAGACAAGCCAAAGAAGAAATTAAAATGACCTAGATTCTAAGGTAAATCCCACTTTATAAATCATGCTCCCCAGCAGAGTCGCCAGTTCTGTGATACGGTGGCAAAACTGACTGTTAATACTGGTTTTGCGTTTGTGTTCACAAATGTCGTGGTAAGTAAGAGTTTCCACTGTCTTTTATTTTATCCAACAAAGGAAAAGGGAAAAAGAACAGAAAAAACCTTTTTCGAGATGTTTGAGTACGGGGAGTAGATTATAGAAAGGGAAGGTGTTAGCACCCTTTCTATCCATGGTTTTCCATGGGCTCTTAGGTACTTGCTCATTTTGAAGTTGCTTTTGCGTGTGTTTTGAAAAGCTTTAAAAATGCCTTAGTGCGGCGTTTCATTTTATGGTAACCCTTGTATCAGTCCTCAAGAGTGTGATAAAGCGTTTTTGAAAAATTTGTTTAAAAAATGTTTGTAAGTGTGAAAAATTGATCGTTTTGAGCAAGTACTTAAATGTTTCTACCTACTCAAAAAAGATTGTTCGTTTTCTTATTTCCTTTAGATAGCGCTATCCTACTATTAAGAAGTAGGTAGCTCCATCGTTGGTGTTTAAGGGACAATCGAAAGGGACGATTACGGTCACTTAAGGCAACAGGGCAAGATCTCTTAGTAACTGTCCTAAAGTTCTAAGATCGGACTTTTTTTTACTGAGGCAACTTTCGAAAGGGACCTGCGATCTCTGAATTAGAGGACAGTCACTAAGAATTCTCACGTTCGAGAATAGTGATCGTATTTCCGAGGCAACCTAAGTGGGAGATACCCTAGGGGTGACCATGTGCAAGTGTTTGATTTCAATTTGTTTATCTTTGCACAATTAGGGTGTTCTACTATTTTAATCATTTAATCTTTCCATTCAATCCTATGATCATTCATCTAACAGTTAATAGTAGCGAAAAAATAAAATGTGAGAATCATAAACCTAGCTATTACAAGGCTTTGGGAAGGGGGTTACATAACCAAACTTGGGGGAAAGCGGTAAATAAAAACAGTAAATGAAAACCTAATTCACAACTATTACAAACCATTAACAGTTACATTAATTGGAAAATAAAATGAAAATAAATAAGCGCGCGAAAAAATTAAGACGGGAATGAAGTCTAAGTCCTAAAAGAAAGCTTATCAATTAAAGAGAAAATTTTTTTGTCATTTTTTTATGTTAAAAAAATATTTGAAAACTTAACTTAAATCTAATTAATTTTTATTTAATAAAAATTATCAAGTTATAATAATCAAATTAATTAGTTTTTTTTTCAGAAAATTAATTTTAATTATAAAACCTAATTCTATTTGTTGATTTTTTTTTATTTCTTAATTATTAAAAAAATGAATTTAAGATAATTAAAATAAAATAACAATAAAGAAATAAAGACCAAAAAATAATGAATGGGCCTGGTACTGTTTGGCCAACTGGGAGGTGTGAATTGGAATTTTTGCAAGGCCAAAAGGCGTTGGCCCAATTGCCAGCGTGCATTCCAGTGTGATCAGCCTTCAGGGAGTGCACCATGGATCTTCAATTCTGGAGCATTGGATCTGCTTTGAGATGATCCAAAAGTTGGGATCTAAGGACGTATGGTGGTCCTTCTGGGTCATAGTGCATTGGATCCTGCAAGGTTTAATAAGAAAACACAAAATTGCATGGACCTAGGATCGAACCCAGGTCCTTCCCTTCACAAGCGTGTCTCCTACCATCTGAGCTGGACAGTTATTCGTGACTATAATGAAACAAATAAAACTTAATGTACACTAAGTGTTGTGCCCAGAAAAATGCGCGTGAATTCAAACTTTCCAATGGGAGATTGACACCTAATCTTCTTCCTCCTGCAACTGTCACTTTAGAGACCAGGCTTTTATCTACGGACAGATTCGTCACTATAGGCTATAGTGACAGTTTTTGTCCATAGCTACAAACCTGCAAAACTCAAAAATGCAGCACAAGTAAGATAAATTAAAACTATAGTCAGGGATCAATCAGAAATTTTTCCCTGAATGCTATGGTACCCATAATCTTGTCCAATTTTCCCTAGAGAAGGAAACCCCAAATTCGAGCTTATGAACCCTAGCCATAGCAAGAAGTTATTCATGCGCTTAAAATTTAATCAAACCAATTAAAAACATTACAAATGTGATAGCAAGCATGGATATATGATCAAAATAGATTCATGATGGACAAATCATTAGAATCGAGTTTGGAAAAAAAACATAAATCGTGACTGTTAGAGAGCACAATTCTTAACGTTTCAGGCTTTGGGAATGCTTGCAATGGCTTCAGAGGCTCTCCAGGAGTATGTTTTGATACTTGTTTGGGATTGAAACAAGCTGGAAATGGAAATTCGAGTTTGACAACTTTAGTGTTTTTTTTGCAAATTGGACAGGGGTTCTCCAGGTCATGTATCTCTGTTTAATGCTTGCTAAAAGCTTGTTTATATAGAGAATGATGAGGGGACACGAAAATGCAATGTTTGTAACAGCTATGGACAAGCTTTTGAATGTCGTGAATGTCCATTTGTAACCTTGGCCAAAATTATGGGATTTTGTCCATTTTTGAATTTTGAATGAGTGCAAACATCCTGGCCTTGCTGTACACGAAAATTGGGACCCCTCCATGCATTAAAACAAGCCTTAACCATATTATTTGTAATAATCTTGATTTATTTGATTTTTAATTAAATAAAATTAATATAAAATGAAAATAAAGTCAAGACTATGCAAAAAAAAATTTAAGAGTCTTCTATGGTCTTAGAAATATGTTTGAAGTTCAAGAATTTGAGCCATTGTCTTAAAAATTCAAATTTGCCCAATGCATATTTCTTGAAATTTCCCAAATCTTCCCAACTTGGGGAAGCCATAACATGCTCAGTTTTTATCTCATGATGATGATCTTTTAATTTTTTTAAAGCCCAATATGTCTACTTCAATCCCTCTTTTAATCAATTTTGCTTTTGAAGATGTTATCTTGATGTTAAAGGTCTTGGCAAAAAGTGGCTTTTATTGACTTTCTAAAAATGACTTGTAATGTATGAACTTGTATCTTTAAAATGGTGTATTTCTTGGACTTGAGGGCTGAAGAGAAGTTGTAGGGAATTGGATTATACTCAAAATGAGCTTGGTTAGAAAAATTCTGATAAATTATGAGAAAGTTATGCTTGGTCAAAGTTTGGTTGACTTTTCCTATAGAAACCCTAATTTGCTATTTTTGACTTTTGATGAATTAGGAGCATTTCTTGAGAAATCATGATCAACCCTTGATAAAATTATGGATATCACTTCAAAATGTTGATGTTGACCAAAAATCTTGAAGTTTGACTGTATATAGGTCACAGTTGACTTTTGACCTAAAATAGTTGATTTTCCAATACTTGAGCAATTGTCTGAGCAAACTTATTGAGCAAAGCATGAAACTTGGCATGGATGATCTTTAGGACATGTTAGGACCATGGGAAGTATTAGATACTATTGGAGCTCAAACATCTTGATGAAAATGGAAACCCTAGTTGGGGCTCATTGCCTTAGGAGGAGAATTTGTCTGGTCAATTCTCAATCATCCTAGGGAAAGTTGGGGACCTCAATGGGTATGTCTTGTGTGAGAATGGGATGGAAAATTTTGGGGTACAACAACTACTATGTTGGAGATTTTAATAGTGTGATATGATCAGGAAGATTATGAAGAAGTGTTTTCCTTTGCTGCAAGTGTATCAGCCTGGAGCTTATGGAGCAAGCAAACTGATTGTTCAACAGATATGTGAAGTTTTGGTCCTTCAATATGAGCATGTGAGAATCTTCATGTGTTTTCATATAGTGTTGAAGTGGTTATGTTCAAAAGGAGCCTTGTGTATCCATTGCAGGGGAAGTACTTGTCTATGGTGTATTGTTGCATTGGTGCATATAGTTTTTAAGCTTGCATGATGATCAAGCTTGTGGAGAAGTTAAACCTCTTGTGAGGTAATAATGATAGACAACATTTTGTGACATTAGATTGCTGGATGTCATTCTGATGTGTTGTTATCAAGACATGTATGGTTCTATCTAGGTGAAGCTAGTTGGTTGAAACATGTGCTCACATGTTTCTCAGAATGATTCTAAAGGGAAGTGTTGCTTGTGTCTGGGAAAATTTCTTTTTCTCTGTTGTGTTTTGGAAGGACTCTATCAGAAGTTGTGGTTGAATGAGAGTTGTCACATATGATGGTCTTGATATTTTGATTTTTGCTGGCCAAAAAGGGGAAGAGAAGAGTTATATATTCAACTATTGAGTCTGAACTTTGTATTTGAACCAGTTTCACAAGGAAGACAAAGAGAATGTTCTATTGAGTCTCTTAGTCTTGATATTTGTGACTTGTGATCTGACTTATGAGAACAATTGTTACATGTGTTCTGAGTTACCCGAATTGAAGGTATTCTGGGTTGAGGGAGAGTGTTACCTATCTTCTTCCTCATGTACACCGTGACTTCAGGACTTTCTATCCTGAGGTTGTTGTTCTGTGGTGTTAAGTTTGTTCGGGCTGATGTTGGATGTGATATCTTGACATCAATCTGTCAGAGGATGCTGACTTTGACTATTTTGGCTAAAAAGGGGGAGTGTATATGTGCTAGAATATGTGCTATGTTTTTGTGTAGCCAGCTTTTAAGGGAGAGAAAATATGTGTTAATCGTTGATTCCCTTAAGAGAGAGAGAGAGAGAGAGAGAGAGAGAGAGAGAGAACATTTGTGTTGGACTGTCATGGAGAAGTCCTATTGTTGATGTTGTGACATCATGACTGAAGACGGTGAAGACTGAAGACTGTCAAATGTGTGAAGACTAAAGACTGATTGCTTCTGATGGTTTTAGTTTATGATCGTTGCTAACTGATTGTATTATTTAGTCTTTGAGTTATGTTCTGGTTGTATCTATGCAAAGTCTATGAAAATTAGTTTTATCCAAAATAAGTCGAAGGGGAAGATTGTTAATTCTCTGTTCTTATGGTTGACATTATGTTTGGTAAAACTAATATAGCAGCAATATGTTTAATATGATGTATTATCTTGCTAAGAAGAACAGGTTGAGCAAGAAGTCCTATTTTATGTTAAGACATGTTGAGATGAGAAGTTCTCATCATCTGGAACAACATGTCGGGTAAGATGTCATATGCAGGGTCATTCGACATTGCGTCTGTGCTGGGCTGGACAAGTAGATCAGTTCAAGATTTAACAGATGTATAATATTATGCTATCCTATGTGGTGCTGTTTTATAGGTCTGTAAGATTCAAGTAAAAATTAATAAGAATACTTACTTTATAAATATGGAGACATATTAGGAAGGATATGATTGAAGACCTATTTTGTAGTAGAAGTTTTTTTTGATTTGTAACAGCTAAATGAGTTTTGATTTAAAGCCCAAATTCAGTTGGGAAATACGTTATGAGTAGAGTCATTGTAACCTAGGAAAAACACTGGCCGTGATCTTAAAAGATGTAGTTATTAGGAATGAGTATGTGCCACTCTCTAGGAGAGTTGGTATGTGTTACAAAGTTGTTATCTCTGTGACTGTTCTCCTTGAAGTTGTTAAGCAAGAGGGAGTATTGTTCTTGGAAGAAGCCTTTAAGCAACTCCAAGTTGTGTTCTTAGTCAAAAGTCGTGGCTAGGTATTGTCATGGAAGTGTGTCTTCTTATTTTGTTGTTATGGAAGTGTGTCTTTCTATTTTTGTCCAATCGCTGTCTGTGATTGATGAGGGATTGAGGAGGACATCATATGTAGGTGAGTCTTAGATAGAAAGTTAGCACGTGTGGTGATTAAGTGAGAAGTTGTAAACGGTGGAGTTTAACTTTTAATTAATAATATTATAATGGACTTTATCCCTGGCTTGGTATGCCCCAAAAATAGAAGATTTGCCCCGAATTGGGTTAACAATCCATGTGTGTTGTTTATGCTTTTTAGTACTGTTTTATATGTTTATACCTTGAAGATATTGTTCAAGTCAGATCAGATGTCTCAATATGTCATATGACACCTGAAGTCTGACATACCAGAATTTCAATAATAATAAGAATAATACTAATAATAATAATACTAATAAAAGTACTAATAATAATAATAATAACAATAATAATAATTATTATTATTATTATTATTATTATGCTAAGCCAAATTATTTCCTTTCTAATATTTAAGTTAGATTAATTCTTTATCTATTTCATATTTTTCTTTCTGAAGTATTAGATACACATTTGTATATACTTAGTGTATTATTGTATAAACCTACATTAGTGAGTAGTTAGTTGAAGATACATTCTCTTTGTTATGTATAAATAGTCTCTGTATCTATTTCTATATTCAATGAAACAATAATAAAACTTTTCTTTCGATACTTTCCTTCCTCTTCTCTTTTCGTTCTTGAATGAAATAGTTTCTTTTCTTTCCATGATGAGTTTCTTCATCCTTGACATTGTATCAAAGCTTATATATCTCCGGTAGCCATTGTTTTCTATTTTCGTTATCTTCATCTTCTCCATTATCTTCATTCTTGCTTCAATGGTTGCTCATAACTTTGTTGATTTAAGTATCAATTCCGCAAACCCTTACTATATTTTCATCTGAATGAGAACCCTACAATTGTTCTTTTTTTCCCTTTGCTCGATGATAAAAACTACCATACATGGTGTGATACGGTGGGAAGAACTAACTGTTTTTTTTTTTGAATGCTAGTTTGCGTTTTTGCGTTTTTTTCCAAAAAATGTCGCGGTAAGCAAGAGTCTCCACCGTCTTTTATTTTATCCAACAAGGAAAGGAAAAAAGCACAGAAAAATACCTTTTTCGAGATTTTCCTCGTGTTCGGGGGGTAGATTATAGAAAGGGGAGGTATTAGCACCCTTTTTATCCGTGGTTATCCACGGGCTCTTAGGTACTTGCTCAATTGTTTTCAAAATTGATTTTCTTTGTGCTTGTGGGTTTTGAAAAAGTTTTTATTTGAAAACTTCGATTTAACTCTTGCTTCTGTCCTCAAGAGTGTAATGAAGTGTTTTGAAAACTTTGTTCGAAAAGGAGTGTAAGTGTAAAAGTTTGTTTTGTTTTAAAAGAGCAAGCATCTAAGAACCATCTACCTACTCGAAAAAGGGATCGTTCTATGCTAATGTCCTTTAGACGATGCTATCCCACTATTAATGAGTAGGTAGCACCGTAGTTGGAGTTTAAGGGTCAATTCGAATTAGGGACTTACGGTCACCAAAGCAATGTTAGGATGCCTTAGCGGTAACCCTAATGTCTTAGATCATTTGTTTTGAGGCAAAAATATCTGAGGCAACCGTTTCGAGGCGACTATGATCTTTTAGACAAGAGGGCGACCTCTAAAACGACCTATGCTCAATGACCGTGTACGAAGGCAACCAAGTGGGGTGTACCCTAAGAGTGCGCATGTGCGAGTGTTTAGTTTTCAGTTATTTTTATCTTTGTACATGTTAGGGGTGATCTAAGTTAATTTTAGGTTAAAACATTCAGTCTTGTCATGCAACCCTATTATCAAACATCTAACAGTTATAATTTGCAGAAATAAAGTGCAGAATTTAAATTACAAGGCGTCGGGTATTTACATCGCCAAAGACAAACCCTTTGAAAATAAATAAAGCGATAAAAATAATTAAAAGTCCTATTTACTATTACAATCCGGGAGCAGGTACATTATTGGATAAAAATAAATGACGCGTGCGGGAAATTAAATCGATCATGATTAGGGTTTTGACCCTTTTGATTAAAGAAAATATTTTTTGTTGTTTTTGAATTAAGAAAGACATAAATCCTAAATTAATTACTAAATTAATTTAATAAACTAATTTAAATGACAAATAATTTATTTTTGGAGTTTTTTATTATTTTAAGAAAGAAAATAAAATAAATTGAATTAGTAATTAAAACCTAATTAAATCTAGTTAATTTTAATTATTTGCAAAATAGGTTAAAATTATTCTAAAATTAAAACCTAAATTAATTAATTAGTATTAATAAAAAAATAAAAGTTAAAATTTGATTGAATAAAAATATTTTTTGGTGATTTTATTTTATAAAAAGAAATTTGTGATTGGTTAGAAGTTAAATAAAAATGATAAAATAATTAAAATAAATAAATAAAATAAATAAGAAGAGGGAGTATGGGCTTGAAATTGGGAGTACGAATAGAAATCTGAAGGCCCAAAAATGCTCGCCTTTGTAGACTTTGCAGATCTAGTGCGCATGCATTGACTAACGCCTTGGTAGTCCTTCAATCCATAGCCATCAGATCTGGCCATTGGCCATCTGTCTCTTGGATGTATGAAGGTACATGGTGAGCTGCAGGCCAACACGCGCATTGGAACACCTGAAAGACAAAATTAATAAGAAATTGGGGGACCTGGGATTTGAACCCAGGTCCTGAAGGATGATACACGCTTGCCTTGCCACTACACCATCTTGTTTTGTTTGTTAATATAATGAAAAGAGTATATTATATAATAAAACAAGTCAATGGCCAGAAAAAACAAAAAAACACACGCGCGGTATTTGAAAGAGCCAATGGGCAGGGGACACCTCATCGTCCCTGTCCTGAAACCTGTAAAAGATTACCTGCGGATTTGAATCTGCAGCTAAAAACGCAAGCCTGTCCTAAAATCTTCTATAGGCCATATAAATCCATTCCAAGAACATGGTTGGGTTCATTATGGCCTCCTGATCAAAGATATGCCCTTCTTGTGGATCAATTATTCCTGAAATAGAAAACCCCAAAAATGCTTCCAAGAACCCTAGCTATGGCGTTTTGCATTACAGGTTAGATAAACGAAATTAAATGATACAAATATGCATTTAATTTTTGTTATAGATGCAAGAATGGAGAGTTTCGATTTCAAGAACAGAGCGGGGTTTCGAGACACTTACAGCGCGTTTGTACGTCTAAAAAAAGCTTGCTTTAGATTGGTTTAGCTTGTGTGAATGCCCAGGAAGCGATTGGGACAGGTCTTGGCCTCTGAAGATGCCTCCAACTATGATTTCAATCTCAAGCTTTTTGGTGAATTTTTCAAATCTTGTTCTGCCTCTCTCTGCACTTTCCAACCCTTGTTCCGTCCCCTTTGGCTTGCTTATGTAACATGCTTTGCATTAGGATAGAAATCATGGACTGAATCCCGCCAAATCAATGCACATGAATATGATTTGATTCCCATTTACAAACTTGCCAAATTTGATTTGATTCAATCTTTTTGCACATGATTTTCCTTAGTACGAGTTTGGAGATATGCTAGCTGTCCATTGAAGCCTACAATCAATAAAAAATCTTTGGTTATCAATTTTTTTGATTTTATATGATTTAATTTAATTTAAAATGAATAAATTCAAATAAAAATCAAATTAAATAATAAAAATTATATATGGACACATGGCTGAAGCTAGGGCACGTGGAAAATGATGCAAACTCAAATCATGTGGAAAAGAATGGGCACATTTGAAAAAAATTGAAGTTTTGGGGATAGTTGACTTTTGGCAATTATGCAAAAAAGTCCAACTTCAACAATGCATAACTTCTTCAATTTTGAACCTTTGGAAGTGTTCTTGGACTTTTTGGAAAGCTTGAGATGTACTCTAACCAACCATATTGGTATCATCTCATTTTGATATTCTATTCTCAAGTTATAAGCTTTGTCAAAAAAGGTGTTTTTGTTGACTTTCAAAAATGACCTATAATGTCCAAATTTATAACTTCTTGTGAGGGAATTTTTTGATCTTGGGGTATGAAGATGGATTGTAGGAAATTTAATCCTCTTAAAAATGAGCTTTGGATGGGTCATTTCTCATAAAGTATGAGAAAGTTATACTTGGTCAAAGTTGAGTTGACTTTTCCTACTAAACCCTAATTTAGCAACTTTTGAGTCTTGATGAATTTTGAGCAATCCTTGATGAATCATGATGAACCCTTGATAAAATGATGAAATATTCTTCAAAATGAGAATTTTGACAAAAAGGCTTGAAGTTTGACTGTTTATAGGTCACAGTTGACTTTTGCCCTAGCATAGTCGATTTTTGGAACTTTGAGCAATTGACTGAGCAAACTTCCTCTACAAGGCTTGAAATTTGACATGGATGACCTTGAGAACATATTAGGACATTGGGGAGCACTTGAGATCATTTGTACTCAAGGATCTTGATGCAACACAAAACCCTAATTTGGGGTTGACTGCCTTAGGAGATAGCTTGTCTGTCCAACCCTTGAGCAAACTTGAGCAACTTGGAGATTTTTCTTGCAATGTTTTGAGGAATATGAGAGGGAAAATTTTTGGGTACAACAGATTCCCCTGTTCAATCTTCTTGAACCTGAGGATGTAGATTGGCTTTCGTGCCTTTCGTGATCCAAAGGTGGAAGATGATTGAACACTAGAGTGCCCGGAAATTTTTACTCTCATGAAGTGGTATCATCCTTGTGATGTAGGGAATGGGCTTACAGATGCCATTTGGAGATTGCTGGCGGGAGGATGGGCTTAAAGATGCCATCTGCATGAGTGCCGATCGCATAAGAGATTCCTTAGCGAGAACTTGCATACATGTTGTTATGGAAGATTCTGCTTGGGGAAGTCTGATCTTGGTTGAGATTTAGGAACTTGCATGTACTTCAACTGAGAGAACATCTTTGCTGAGTTTTAAGAACTTGTCTGTAATTCAACTGGGGGGAAACATCTTCGTCAAGATTTAAGAACTTGCCTGTAATTCAACTGAGAAAACTCTGTTGAGATTTAAGAACTGTCTGTAATTTGATGGAGGAACGTTGCCGAGATTTAGAACCTTATCTGTAATTCAACCGAGGATAATTCTGTTGAGATTTAAGAACTCGTCCACACTTTGACGGAGGAAAATTGTCGAGATTTAGAACCTTATCTGTAATTCAAACGAGGATAATTCAGTTGAGATTTAAGAACCGGTCAGCACTTCGACTAAGGGAAACATCTTCATTGAGATCTAGGAACTGTCTGTAATTCAACGGAGGATAACTCTGTTGAGATTTAAGAACTCGTCCACACTTCGACGGAGGAAAATTATCGAGATTTAGAACCTTATCTGTAATTCAACCGAGACTAATTCAGTTGAGATTTAAGAACCGGTCAGAACTTCGACTGAGGGAAATTATTGAGATTTAGAACCTTATATGTAATTCAAACGAGAATAATTCAGTTGAGATTTAAGAACCGGTCAGTACTTCGACTGAGGGAAACATCTTCATCGAGATCTAGGACTTGTCTGTAATTCAACCGAGGATAATTCTGTTGAGATTTAAGAACTCACCCACACTTCAACGGAGGAAAATTGTCGAGATTTAGAACCTTATCTGTAATTCAACCGACACTAATTCAGTTGAGATTTAAGAACCGGTCAGTACTTTGACTGAGGTAAAAGATTTATAGCTGAGAATTTAACTACATCTTTCCTGAAAAGTAAAGGTTAGTTGTATGAAAGGCATGATATATATCAAGCAATGATGTTCTCAAAATAAATGAGATTGTGTTGTATGATGCGTATATGCATGTGTCATGATGTATGGAAATGTAATGCCTTTAGCTGGGGGAAATAAATCCCGGGTAGCTGCTGGAGAAAAGAGTTGAATTCTTCGTTTCCGCTGGAGATAGCGAATGAAGATGATTGTGAGAATAAACCTGCAGGAGATAATAAATCCGTTGGGGAATAAACTGATGACGATATTACTCTGTGGGGAAGAGATGTTCAGCTGAGGATTCCATCGATAAATTCCGCTGGGGATGAATTACCGTTGCTGGTGATACCGAATCCTGTTGAGGATTGACTTCCTGTTTGTGAAAGGAAAGAACTCCACTGGGGATGATCTTTCAGTTGCGACTTCACTGGGAATAACCTTTTAGACTCTAATGGGGATAATCCTTTGAGCTATGCTGGGGACAATATTCCAAAGTCTACTGGGGGTGATTCTCCAAACTTCACTGGGGAAGCTTTTTCAGACTGCGCTGGGAAAAATTAAAACTCCACTAAGGATATCTGTATTTTGCCGGGGAATATCCTTATACTCCGTTGGGGAATATTAAGACCTTTCGGTGCTGATGGTAAATAAACTCTGCTTGGGGAGAATATTACCGATTCATTTACAGTTGCGAGTCTCAGCTTGGGAGAGCTAATCATTACTGTCTTACTCTGCGTGGAGTGAATGCATCTCAAACAAATTCTTTAGCTGAATTTACCTTGTACCTGGTGGACAGAGCAACTGTACAGTTTGGACAATTCTTATTTGCCCCTGTTTCTGATACTACAAGTAATCGACTTTTGTTTCGCATGTAAATATTCTTGAGCAACAATTAATGTCGAATGCATATATCAAAAATGAACATTGGACGTTCTTTGCAAAACAAAACAGATAAAGAAAAAAAACAGTTTGAAATTTCTCTGAAAATGAATTGTATTGATTTTGAAGTTTGGCCTATAAATAGGCGTTTTTGTACAAGAGGCTGACGCCCTAGTAAGAGAGCGTCGCCGAACAGATAGAATTTACACAATTTGTGAAAACTAAACAAAACAACTATGTGAATAATCCCACTAGGTTCCAACTCTGCTATTGCCTTTATGTCCTCGAGCATCTCATCACTTTGTTATTGGGTTGAAGGTAGATCATATTGATTAGTGCCATCCGAGCTTGATAGTTGATACCGAAGTCTGGTTGCAAGGTGATCCAATGAGACATAGTGTTACGCTTTGATCCCTATTTTTTTCCGGGACCGCCCTTCCGGGTTTTCAATCCACCGGGATACCCTTTTTTGCCAAAGCCGCCTTTTCAGGTTTTCAACTTGCCGGGTGTACAGATTTTTTCATTTTCTTCCCTTACTTTTGCTCGAACCCTTTTGGTTCGCCGGGAAGCCCTTATTTTTGCCTAGGCCAGTCGACCTAGCGGGTCTTTGATCATGTGTAGTATTTTTTCACTATTTCTGCATTGACGGGGTGAGGAAGGTCGTCATCATCCATGGTGGTTAGAATCATAGCTCCTCCTAAGAAAATGTTCTTAACCACAAATGGCCCTTCGTAAGTAGGGGTCCATTTGCCCCTGGGATCACCTTGAGGTAGTATGATGCGCTTGATCACCAGATCCCCAATTTGATATTCTTGTCGTCTAACTTTCTTGTTAAATGCATTGATCATCCGCTTTTGATACGTCTGACCATGACAGATAGCAGTAAGTCTCTTTTCGTTGATTAAGTTCAGCTGATCAAGCCGGGTCTGGATCCAGTCATCTTCACTCAAACCTGCATCCTTCATAATCCGAAGAGAGGGTATCTGAACTTCAATGGGAAAGACTGCTTCCATGCCATAAACCAAGGAATAGGGTGTTGCCCTTGTTGACATCCGTGCTGAGGTACGGTACCCATGAAGAGCAAATGGTAACATCTCGTGCCAGTCTTTGTAGGTCACTGTCATCTTCTGCACAATCTTCTTAATGTTCTTGTTAGCCGCTTCTACAGCCCCATTCATCTCCGGCCGGTAAGGAGAAGAGTTGTGATGCTGTATCTTGAACTGTTTGCAGAGTTCGGTGATCATCTTGTTGTTGAGATTTGTACCATTGTCCGTAATGATCCTCTCTGGTACCCCATATCGACAGATCAGATTGTGCCGAATGAACCGTGCCACGACGTTCTTGGTTACAGTAGAAAAAGAAGCTGCTTCCACCCACTTCGTAAAGTAATCAATTGCTACCAGGATGAAACAATGTCTGTTGGATGTTGTAGGTCTGATCTCGCTGATCATGTCAATGCCCCACATTTCAAAAGGCCATGGAGCCGTCAAGACGTTCAGAGAAATTGGAGGTATGTGCACCTTATCAGCATAGACTTGCCACTTGTGACAGGTCCGAGAATGTTGATAACAGTCGGCTTCCATGGTAGACCAAAAATATCTTGCCCGAAGGATTTTCTTTGCCATGGTGTGTCCACTGGAGTGAGTTCCGAAAGTACCTTCATCTAACTCTATCATGATCCTTTCAGCTTCGTTCTTATCCACACATCACAGTAAGGATGAATCATGGTTACGCTTGTAAAGAACGCCATTGCTGATGAAGAACTTTGCCGCGAACCTTATTAGAAACTTCTTGTCATTAACAGATGCACCCTCGGGGTATCCTTGAGCCTCGAGATACCTCTTTACCTCATGAAACCAGGGCTTATTTGCTACCTCTTCAGTCTCAATGTCACAGCAATGTGCAGGTTCTTCCAACTTCTCAATGGTAATCCGGGGAGCTTCATTGTCCCAATTGACTTTGAACATAGAAGACATTGTAGCCAGTGCGTCCGCCAACTGATTCTCCTCTCTAGGGAAGTGTTCAAAGGTTATCTACTCGAAATATGGAAGTAACGTCAATACATACTCCTTGTAAGGAATAAGATTCGGGTGTTTCGTATCCCACTCGCCTTTGATCTGACTGATCACGAGAGCGGAATCTCCGAAAACACTTAAGAACTTAATCCTTAGGTCAATTGCTGCTCGAAGACCCATAATGCATGCTTCATACTCCGCCATGTTATTGGTGCAGTTGAAACATAGTCGGGCGGTAAACAGAGTATTAGAGCCTTCAGGAGACATGATCACGGCGCCAATGCCATTACCCAAAGCGTTTGAAGCTCCATCAAAGTACATAGACCATCGGGATCTTTCCTCAGGTTCTTCATCTGGTCCAGGTGTCTCGCAGTCAGTTACGATCATGATATTCTCATCCGGGAATTCAAAGTTCATAGACTGGTAATCATCCACTTCTTGATGTGCCAAATGATCCGCCAACACACTTCTTTGATTGCCTTTTGGGTTGTATATTGAATGTCATACTCAGTCAAGATCATATGCCATCTTACTATTCTTCCGGATAAGGCAGGTTTCTCGAAGATATACTTGATTGGATCGATCTTTGATATCAATAGAGTAGTGTGAGTTAGCATATACTGTCTCAGTCGGCGAGCAGCCCATGCCAAAGCGCAACAAGTTTTCTTGAGCAACGAGTATCAGGTCTCGCAGTCGGTAAACTGTTTACTAAGGTAATAAATAGCATGCTCTTTTCGGCCAGACTCGTCATGTTGACCCAGCACACACCCCATTGAGTTGTCGAGTACTGTCAAGTATAAGATCAAAGGTCTCCCTTCAACTGGAGGCATCAAAATGGGTGGCTCCTGGAGATACTCTTTAATCCTTTTGAAAGCGACCTGACATTCATCGTTCCATCTTACCACTTAATCTTTCTTCAGTAACTTGAAGATCGGCTCATAAGTAGCAGTCAGGTGGGAGATGAATCGGGAAATATAGTTCAGACGGCCCAGAAAGCCTCTGACTTCCTTCTCTGTTCGGAGGGTTGGCATTTCCTGTATAGCCTTCACCTTTGCAGGATCCACCTGAATACCTTTATCGCTTACGATGAAACCCAGCAGCTTACCAGATCTCACCCCGAAGGTGCACTTGTTCGGGTTTAACCTTAGCTTGTACAACTTTAACCTGTCAAATAACTTCTGAAGATGGTCCATATTCTCTACTTCAGTCTGGGACCTGGAAATCATGTCGTCAACGTATACCTCAATCTCATGATGGATCATGTCATGTAACAAAGCGACCATGACGTGCTGATACGTTGCCCCAGCATTTTTCAACCCAAAAGGCATGACCTTGTAGAAAAAGGTACCCCATTGAGTAACAAAGGTTGTCTTCTCCATGTCTTCGGGAGCCATTTTAATCTGATTATAACCAGAGAAACCATCCATAAAGGAGAAGACCTTATGTTGTGCGGTATTGTCAACCAGAACGTCGATATGAGGCAGAGAGAAATCATCCCTGGGACTCGCCCTGTTTAGATCCCTATAGTCAACACACATTCGAACCTTACCATCCTTATTCGGCACAGGAACCACGTTGGCAACCCACTGCGGGTAGGAAGTAACTGCTAGAAAACCGGCGTCAAATTGCTTCATCACTTCAGCCTTGATTTTCTCAGACATCTCCGGGCGCATTCGGCGGACCTTCTGCTTTACTGGAGGACAGTCTTCCTTGGTAGGCAATCGGTGAACCACAATATAGGTATCCAACCCAGGAATATCTTCATAAGACCAGGCAAAGATCTCAACATAGTCACGCAGCATCTGAATCAACCATTGCTTAACACTAAGCTCCAGATTTGCACCGATTTTAACCTCTTTCTTGTCTATCTCTGTACCCAGATTTACCGTTTCCACAGGCTCTTCATGCGGCTTAATAGCCCTCTCTTCCTGGAGTAGCAGTCTAGCAAGTTCACCAGGCACTTCACAATCATCTTCACCTTCGTCTTCGGCTAAGTTGATCAGACTTTTGAAGTCATAATTGGCAGTAGCATAGTCGTTACCAGTGAGATCCAGAGTGGATGTAGACCTGTATATGTGAGTGTGTGTAAAATAAATGTTTTGCAATATAAAATAAAAACAGGGAGCACAAAATTTGAAATGCAAGAAACGTCCAATGCTTTTATTAATGATATATGTAGATGACACACATAAAGCCCTCACAAATGAAGCCACAGTGCCCCGGGTAAGACACCGGGCCGTAAAGTTTAAAACATTGTTTGTTACAAATTCAAAACAAAAGTCTCATTACTGGGTAACAAAAGAAATTAGGATGAAGTCCTTTGCTGTCCAGTTGCTTAGTCCACCATCGGCAGTGGGGTAGATCCAACTGTCAAACTCAGATTCTTCAACGTCGTCTTCAATGACATTTACTCCTGAATTGCTGATAAACAGGGGAGGTCTTCCGATCCGTGCATTCTGAACAGCCCTTTGAGCTTCTGCAGTGAAACCCAAACCAAACTTGTTAGTCTTATGTGCAAAATCAGGGAGTTGGCCCCAATTCTCACACCCACCTTTCTCAACAACAGCCTGGGCATCCTTGAAGGAAGCCATCTTCATTTGAGGATCTTCAACAACAGTCTCAGTTGACGCCAGCGTCTGGGGAACCTCTTCAAAATGTTGAAACGGGGTCTCAATGAACTCCCCATCCATCTCTACATATCGGAAATAGTTGAGGTGGCTCACCATGTACTCCTCCTCTCCTTGTACTGTCACAATTTTCCCCTTGACTGGGTACTTTAGCTTCTGGTGGAGCGTTGAGGTTACTACCCCAGCTTTGTGGATCCATGGACGACCCAACAAACAAGAATAAGATGGCCGAATGTCCATCAAATAGAATGTAGATGCAAAAACCTGAGAACCGACCTTAATCGGAATATCCACTTCTCCGTGTACCATCCTCTTGGACCCATCAAAAGCCCTGGCTACAATGTTACTCGGCTTCAGCTCCAACCCTTCACAGTCTAACCGGTCTAGCGCTTTCTTGGGTAACACATTCAGCGAGGACCCAGTATCCACCAATACGTGAGCAAGAGTAGTGCCCATGTACTCAATGGAGACATGAAGGGCGTCGTTGTGATTCTTCCCCTTAACAGTCAAGTCGGCGTCGGAGAAACCCAACCTATTATCTACTGTCAGACTAGCCACGCAATCTTTAAACTGATCAGCTAATGTTTCTTGTGGCACGTGCGCAATCTTCAGAAAAGCAATCAGAGCCTTGGCATGGGCTTTTGAGCATAGCAACAGAGATAACAAAGATTTTGTATGGGGTTTGCCCCAACTGCTCGACTACATTATAGTCGCTCTTTTTGATGATCTTAAAAATTTCTTCCATCTCTTGTCTAGAGGCTTCAACAGTAATCGTCTTCGGTGCCTCCGTCCGGGCAGGCTCATCAGTGGTCCCTTTGCCTCGAGTGTCAAATGACTCAGCAACAGGGGTAAGAATTGGAACTTGAACAGGAATAGTATCAGGTGCACTGGCAGGTGTAATAACGACAGGCTTCCGGACAGTTGGTGGAGAGATCTCAGGGGAGAAAAGTCTTCCGCTGTGAGTGACTTTGTCAGGTCCAACAATATTGCTGACGTCAGTATCAGCATCCAAATCTTGTTTAACTCCGTGATAATACACGTTAGCCCCGTAATGCCAAGGGACAACTTTATCGGATGTATAGGGGATAGGCCCAGGAACAGTGATGATCAATGGTGCAATTCTTGGAACATATGTAATTCTAACAGGCTTTCTCGAGGAAGCCTTAGGAGAATTGTCGAAAATGGTGATTATAGCAACTTCTTCAGTAGAAACCAAAGGAACAAAAGTCTTCTCAAACAGAATTTATTTATTATCCATCAGGCGTTGGATACCTGACTTTAGAAGATGGCAACCGGTAGGTAGGACAGCACACAGATGGCAACCTTCGCCACAGCCCGAAAATAAACCGGCTAACAGAAGATTCTTCTTCACAGTCATCAATGGAGTAGCAATGTCTTTTACAGAAACCACAAACGAGTCTTCATCTGTAGCATTCACCCCATGCTTGGGCATGGGAGCAGTCACAACATTAGGTCTTTCAGGTGCTTCGAATTCAATCTACTTCGCATCAATCAAGTCATGTACTTTGTTCTTCAAGACCCAGCAGTTATCTGTATCATGCCCCGGGCTATCAGAGTGAAAAGTACAGTGGGCATTCGGATCGTACATCGGTGATGTTGTGTTGGGATTCTTCGGGGCCTCCCTAGGAATCACCAAGTTGGTCTTCAATAAATGCGACATAATTTGGGATAAAGTCATGTTGAGCTGAGTGAATTGTCTTCGCAGTCTCTCGGCCCTTGGCTGATTGTTGCATTGAGGAGCAACAGTAGGTCTTGATATAACCACCGCATTAACAGCTTGGCGGCATTCAGGTCTATTCTAGCTTTTCAAACTGTAAACAACATTGGACTCCTTCTTAAAAGGCTTCTTCTCGGTGCCTGATGAAGCACCCTTCTGTATCTTGCCAGATTTGATACCGGCCTCAATTCTCTCCCCGGTCATAATCAGCTCTGTAAACCTGGACGAAGAACTTATAATCAGATGGTTGAAATACGAACCAGACAAGGTCCCCAGAAACATATCCACTAGCTCCCTATCAGCCAAGGGAGGTTGCACTCTTCCAGCAAGGTCCCTCCACTTCTGAGCGTAGTCTTTGAAACCTTTGCCCGCAACCATAGACATACCCTGGAGTTGGGTACGCGTGGGAGCGAGGTCGGCATTGTATTGATACTGCTAGTAGAAGGCGGCAGCCAAATCCTCCAAATTATGGATACTAGCTCCTTCCAGTTGGTAAAACCATTCAAGCTGAGTCCCTGAGAGACTGTCTTGAAAGAAGTGGATCCAGAGGTTCTTGTCAGCGGTGTATGGCTGAATCTTTCTAACATACGAACGGAGGTGCAGTTTTGGGAAAGAAACCCCATCGTATTTAGCAAAGATCGGTTCTTTAAACTTTTGGGGAATTACCACCCCAGATGACAAACCTAAATCATCGAAGTCCAGTCCAGGTACCTTCTGGATCTCCATCGCACTTAATCGGTCTTCAAGCTGTTTATATCTATTCTCAGCAGGAGGATATTGGTCTTCGTCAAAGTCAGTCTCGTTGTCTGAAACCACAGGGCTATGAGCCCTCCTTTCTTCATGATTTTCTCCCCCTCCAGATGAGTGGGACAAATCAACTTTATCTCGCAGCCTGTTTCCAAACCTGTGACCCATGTTAAATAGGACTGTCTTCTTCTTCTTCTTCTTCTTCTTCTTCTTCTTATCTTTCAAGATAAGGGCCTTCAGATCTTGCTGACCCTTAGCCAGGTTCATGAACAATTCTTGGAACTGGGCATTTTGAGCTTGCAGAGCCTTGATTGCTCGTTCAGTTGATGGTTCAGAAGACATGATGCTGAAATAAACAGCGAAGAAGATGAGAAAAACCTGTAAGGGTACCTGTTATGAGGTGCATTGAATGAAATGCGTGTGATATGATTTCAAAGACGTTGAGAGATTAAAATTCGTAAACCAAAATGAAACACACTTTTATTAAATAAACTTTGAATTAAATTGTTCAAGAAATGCCCTTAAGGCGTTACAAAAAAGGAAATACTGAAAAGTAAATAAAAACTAGAAATGATCAAAGGACATCAGCGCTCCCATGGTCATTTCCCTTTGGTGCTGACATAGTCATTGAGGATCTTCTCATTCTCCAACTGCCTTGTCAACTTCTGAATCTTCTGCTCTTGCTCGTGATACTTTTCTCTGTAAGTATCCAGCTCTTCTCTCAGCTGCATCCAATATCTTTTTAATTCCCCAATGTCAGTAGGCATGTATGGATGGAGGATGGTAGGAGGAACCCCTTCTTCATCAGCAACTTCAACAATTATAGGCAATACGGCTTCGTATGGCATTCCCAGCTTTTGGGTACGGATTAGAACCCATCGGAGATATGGCTCCATCGAAAGAGAAGTCTTTGCACCTAGCTCGTGTGGATCAGACCTGTGTACTCTATCCCAAGCTCGTATGAACCTGCGGCGTTGCTCGTCACTATCCCCTTGGATATCAAAGACAATACTTGGCATTAGCAACTCATGAGGTCCTTCCCTCCTGGCTCGCCCAAATTGACGTAAGGCCAAACAGGGGTTATAGATGATTCCTCCATTGGTTCCTATCAGTGGAACATTGGGGTATTCTCCACAGCGATCAATAATAGCCACATCTTCCATGCCCTTGATAGTCCAAATGATGTCATTATGAGAGAGAGAGACATAATCCTATAGTCCCATCCCATGCCTTCCTTGTTCTTTAAAACTGATTTGGGGAGGTGAGAAATAAACCACCTTTCCAACAATGGAGCACAACACATAAGGGTTCCCCGTTTCTGAGCAGCACGGGCATAAAGAGAGTGCAAAATGTCACCCAAGAAAGTGGGCACAGGATTACCGGACATGAAAATCTTCATTGTATTCACGTCGACGAAAGAATCTGAGTTAGGAACCAACACCAAATAATATATGAGAAGAGCCATAATGTCTTCAAATGCTTGGAAGTCTAGACTGTCCCAGAACTGATTAGCCTTACCAACCAAGAATTTAGTCAAGAAGCCCTTTGTTCCACTACGAGTTTACCAATTAGACATTACCTCAGCCTTTGTCAGATGGAGGGCTGAAGCAATCTCTTCCTGCCTAAGGATCTTTTCCCAACCTGTGAACGGGGTCTGCTCCAGAATAGAGATACCGAGTAGATCAGAGAACTCTTCCAAGGTAGGGACCAACTAGTAGTCCGGAAAAGTAAAGCAATGGTACAGTGGATCAAAGAACTGGACTAAGATACTCATCATTTGTTCATCCATCTTGGAGGTGACCAAACCAAGAAGGTGCCCATGTCTTCTGATGAAGGAGGTAGTATCTGAAACCTTTGCAACCAATTCCTTAAGCTGAGTGGGAATCTGGACAAAGTTGATCTGAATGTTGTTTCTACGCATGGGTGCCATGACCTATAAAACAGAACAAAGATGAATCCCTCATGTCTTTGAAATAGGTTAGTCCAATGCAAGATGCATGCAATGTCATGATGTCATGATGTCATGATAGAAAACACACCACAAGTATCCACAAATAGCAAACATGGTAAGGGCAAACAAGTCACACAGATAGCCCTTAGATTTCAGGCTGGCAAGGAGCTTAGGTACTACCCTCTTTCAGTTCAGTTGGTTCAAACCTGTCCTAGAAATAATAACCGGGTTCTAGAGGATCTCAATATAACTGACTACCCTTGATCGGTCATAATTCCAGTTTAGCAACTTTTTCTTGTGGCCGGAATCATTGCGAGAGTTTAGTCTCAATGAGTGTAGCATACTGCTACTGTTCTATGGCCAAGTTGGTCAATTTAAAGGTTCTAAGGTCAGTTGGTGCTTAATGACCCCTTAGCAGACCCATATTCTCCTCGTTGCGCCACAAGGGATATCGGTACATACTAAAGTGTCACACCAACATAGCTACTACTTCAACCGTATCAGTCTACGCCGTACAGTTCCCTCACAGTTTATTGCTACTTACCTAAAGGGTATCCCCCAGATCCGGGTTCGGATCTATAGTAACTCCGATACAGGCCCACAAATATAAAGCATACAAGTCAAGAAATTGAAAACAATATGAATTATTCCTAAGGTACACCCCACTTATTAAGCGTCCCCAGCAGAGTCGCCAGTTCTATGATACGATGGGAAGAACTGACTATTTTTTTTTTAATGCTGGTTTGCGTTTTTGCGTTTTGTTTTTGCAAAATATCACGGTAAGCAAGAGTCGCCACCATCTTTTATTTTATCCAACAAGGAAAGGAAAAAAGCACAGAAAATTCCTTTTTCGAGATTTTTCTCGGGTTCGGGGGGTAGATTATAGAAAGGGAAGGTATTAGCACCCTTTCTATCCGTGGTTATCCACGGGCTCTGAGGTACTTGCTCAATTGTTTTCAAAATTGCTTTTCTTTGTGCTTGTGGGTTTTGAAAAAAAATTTATTCGAAAACTTCGATTTAACTCTTGCTTCTGTCCTCAAGAGTGTAATGAAGTGTTTTGAAAACTTTGTTCGAAAAGGAGTGTAAGTGTAAAAGTTTGTTTTTTTTTGAAAGAGAAAGTATCTAAGAACCATCTACCTACTCGAAAAAGGGATCGTTCTATGTTAATGTCCTTTAGACGATGCTATCCCACTATTAATGAGTAGGTAGCACCGTAGTTGGAGTTTAAGGGTCAATTCGAATTAGGGACTTACGGTCACCAAAGTAATGTTAGGATGCCTTAGCGGTAACCCTAATGTCTTAGATCATTTGTTTTGAGGCAACAATATCCGAGGCAACTGTTTCGAGGCGACTATGATCTTTTAGACAAGAGGGCGACCTCTAAAACGACCTATGCTCAATGACCGTGTACGAAGGCAACCAAGTGGGGTGTACCCTAAGAATGTGCATGTGCGAGTGTTTAGTTTTCAGTTATTTTTATCTTTGTACATGTTAGGGGTGATCTAAGTTGATTTTAGGTTAAAACATTCAGTCTTGTCATGCAACCCTATTATCAAACATCTAACAGTTATAATTTGCCGAAATAAAGTGCGAAATTTAAATTACAAGGCATCGGGTATTTACATCGCCAAAGACAAACCTTTTGAAAATAAATAAAGCGATAAAAATAATTAAAATTCCTATTTACTATTACAACCCGGGAGCAGGTACATTATTGGATAAAAATAAATGACGCGTGCGGGAAATTAAATCGAGCATGATTAGGGTTTTGACCCTTTTGATTAAAGAAAATATTTTTTGTTGTTTTTGAATTAAGAAAGACATAAATACTAAATTAATTACTAAATTAATTTAATAAACTAATTTAAATGACAAATAAATTATTTTTGGAGTTTTTCATTATTTTAAGAAAGAAAATAAAATTAATTGAATTAGTAATTAAAACCTAATTAAATTTAGTTAATTTTAATTATTTGCAAAATAGGTTAAAATTATTCTAGAATTAAAACCTAAATTAATTAATTAGTATTAATAAAAAAATAAAAGTTAAAATTTGATTGAATAAAAATATTTTTTGGTGATTTTATTTTATAAAAAGAAATTTGTGATTGGTTAGAAGTTAAATAAAAATGATAAAACAATTAAAATAAATAAAAAAAATAAATAAGAAGAGGGAGTATGGGCCTGAAATTGGGAGTACGAATAGAAATCTGAAGGCCCAAAAACGCTGGCCTTTATGGACTTTGCAGATCTAGTGCGCATGCATTGACTAGCGCCTTGGTAGTCCTTCAATCCATAGCCATCAGATCTGGCCATTGGCCATCTGTCTCTTGGATGTATGAAGGTGCATGGTGAGCTGCAGGCCAACACGCGCATTGGAACACCTGAAAGACAAAATTAATAAGAAATTGGGGGACCTAGGATTTGAACCCAGGTCCTGAAGGATGATACACGCTTGCCTTGCCACTACACCATCTTGTTTTGTTTGTTAATATAATGAAAAGAGTATATTATATAATAAAACTAGTCAATGGCCAGAAAAAACAAAAAAACATGTGCGCGGTATTTGAAAGAGCCAATGGGCAGGGGACACCTCATCGTCCCTGTCCTGAAACCTATAAAAGATTACCTGCGGATTTGAATCCGCAGCTGAAAGCGCAAGACTGTCCTAAAATCTTCTCTAGGCCATATAAATCCATTCCAGGAACATGGTTGGGTTTGTTATGGCCTCCTGATCAAAGCTATGCCCTTCTTGTGGATCAATTATTCCTGAAATAGAAAACCCCAAAAACGCTTCCAAGAACCCTAGTTATGGCGTTTTGCATTACATGTTAGATAAACGAAATTAAATGATGCAAATAGCTTGGAAATGTTGTGAGGATTACAAATATGCAGTTAATTTTCATTATAGATGCAAGAATGGAGAGTTTCGATTTCAAGAACAGAGCGGGGTTTCGAGACACTTATAGCGCGTTTGGACGTCTGAAAAAGCTTGCTTTGGATTGGTTTAGCTTGAGTGAATGCCCAGGAAGCGATTGGGACAGGTCTTGGCCTCTGAATATGCCTCCAACTATGATTTCGATCTCAAGCTTTTTGGTGAATTTTTCAAATCTTGTTCTGCATCTCTCTGCACTTTCCAACCCTTGTTTCGTCCCCTTTGGCTTGCTTATGTAACATGCTTTGCATTAGGGTAGAAATCATGGACTGAATCCCTCCAAATCAATGCACATGAATATGATTTGATTCCAATTTACAAACTTGCCAAATTTGATTTGATTCAATCTTTTTGCACATGATTTGCCTTGGTACGAGTTTGGAGATATGCTAGCTGTCCATTGAAGCCTACAATCGGTAAAAAATCTTTGGTTATCAATTTTTTTGATTTTATATGATTTAATTTAATTTAAAATGAATAAATAAAAATAAAAATAAAATTAAATAATAAAAATGATATATGGACACATGGCTGAAGCTAGGGCACGTGTACAATGATGCAAACTCAAATCAAGTGGAAAAGAATGGGCCCATTTGACAAAATTTGAAGTTTTGGGGATAGTTGACTCTTGGCAATTTTGCAAAAAAGTCCAACTTCAACAATGCACAACTTCTTCAATTTTGAACCTTTGGAGGTGTTCTTGGACTTTTTAGAAAGCTTGAGATGTCCTCTAACCAAAAATTTTGGTATCATCTCATTTTGATATTCCATGCTTAAGTTATAAGCTTTGGCAAAAAAGGTGTTTTTGTTGACTTTCAAAAATGACCTATAATGTCCAAATTTATAACTTCTTGTGAGTGAATTTATTTATCTTTGGGTATGAATATGGATTGTAGTAAATTTCATCCTCTTCAAAATGAGATTTGGATGGGTCATTTCTCATAAAGTGTGAGAAAGTTATGATTGGTCAAAGTTGAATTGATTTTTCCTGCAAAACCCTAATTTAGCAACTTTTGAGTCTTGATGAATTTTGAGCAATCCTTGATGAATCATGATCAACCCTTGATCAAATGATGAAATATTCTTCAAAATGAGAATGTTGACAAAAAATATTGAAGTTTGACTGTTTATAAGTCACCGTTGATTTTTGCCCTAACACAGTCGATTTTTGGACCTTTGAGCAATTGACTGAGCAAACTTCCTCTACAAGGCTTGAAATTTGACATGGATGACCTTGAGAACATATTAGGACATTGGGGAGAACTTGAGGTCATTTGGACTCAAGGATCTTGATGCAAAACAAAACCATAATTTGGGGTTGACTGCCTTAGGAGATAGCTTGTCTGTCCAACCCTTGAGCAAACTTGAGCAACTTGGAGATTTTTCTTGCAATGTTTTGAGGAATATGAGAGGGAAAATTTTTGGGTACAACACATGGTCTCGATCGATGCCTATTGTGTTGATATCCAATAACAAAGAAAAGATCATCGATGGTTCACTTCTCAAGCTTATTGTGTCAGATCCTCTTTATGATCCATGTATTCGATGTAATACAATTGTTCTTTCTTGGATTCAACACTCTATTTCCGAGTCAATTGCAAGATTGATGCTTTGGATTGACAGTTATATCGACATATGGAAGAAATTACAGATTATGTTCTCTCACAGTGATATCTTCCGTGTTTCTGACATTCAATAAGATTTATACAAACTTCGCCAAGGTACTCTCGATGTATCTAATTACTTTACGAATCTGAAAGTGCTATGGGATGAATTGGAGAATTATCGACCAAATCCATTTTGTTCATGTGTGATTCCTTGTTCCTGAGGTGCTATTACGTTTATTCGTTGCCATTGTGAACAAGGTTACGTGATATGTTTCCTTAAGGAATTGAATGAGAAATTCACCCACTCCAAGTCTCAGATTATGATGATGAATCCTTTACCAAACAACGACAAAGGTTTTTCTCTGGTTATTCAATAATAAACAGAGATGAACAATCTTGTATCTGCTATTATACCTAGCATTAGAAACACTGAAGAAAGCACTTCTTTGAATGTTCAAGTTGGGTGTAATGTTGCACATGGTAAACCTCATCAGTACAAAGGAAAGTATCAGGGCAACAATGGCTCTAGACGACATAATCATATCTGCACTCACTGTGGGACAAACAATCAAACCGTTGATACATGTTTCATCAAATATGGCTATCCACGAGGCTTTAAGAACAAAAACAAAGGCAATGGTTCAAATTTCTAGTCGAATGTCACCATCAATAGTGCTTCAGAAAATTCTACATCAAGATCCACTCCTTCCTCCTATGGTTTTACTCAGGAGAAATACAACAATATCCTTGCCCTGCTTCCGCAATCAAAGCTTCCTTTCACAACCAATTCAGTTTCCACTTCCCCTCATATCATGAATTCTCATTCATCTAATGTCAATGGTACGTCTCTTAATTTATGGATCTTAGATACTGGTGCCTCCAACCATATTTCTTTCAATCTTTCAGTTTTTATTAATTGTAAATCCATTGTTCCAATATCTATTAATTTTCCTGATGGATCTCAACTTTCTTCCTCATTATCTGGTTTTGTTATTATCACATCTTCCCTTAACCTTGCATAATGTCCTCAGAATTCCTTCCTTTAATGTCAATCTTATCTTTATAGCCAAGTTAGCTCAAAATAATGATTGTTTTGTATAATTTACTACTAATTCATGATTGTGATACGGTGGCAGAACCGACTGTTTTGAAAATGCTGGTTTGCGTTTTGCGTTTTATATTCGCAAAATGTCGTGGTAAGCAAGAGTCGCCACCGACTTTTATTTCATCTAATCGGAAAGGAAAAAAGCCCAGAAAAAAAATCCTTTTTCGAGATTTTGAGTACGGGGGTAGATTATAGAAAGGGAAGGTGTTAGCACCCTTTCTATCCGTGGTTTTCCACGGGCTCTTAGGTACTTGCTCATTTTTTGAAAATTGCTTGTGTGTGTTTGTTTTGAAAAGTTTTGTTTTTCTTTGTTTTAACCCTTGTTTCTGTCCTCAAGAGTGTTACGAAGTGTTTTTGAAAACTTTAGTTTGAAAAGTTTGTTTGAAAGTGTATGGTGTAAAAAATTTGTTGTTTTGCGCAAGTACCTAACAGTTATCTACCTACTCGAAAAAAGATCGTTTCTGTTCTTGTTTCCTTTAGACAGCGCTATCCTACTATTGAAAAATAGGTAGCACCGTCATTGGAATTGTAAGGGTCAATTCAAAAGGGATGTACGATCACTAAAGCAATATTAGGACGTCTTAGTAATAACCCTAAAGTCTTAAGATCATATTCGAGGCAACATTTCCAAGGCAACATTTTCGAACGAGACTTTTGATCTTTGTTAAACAGGAGGGCAACCACTAAGACACCTTATACTTAATGATCGTTTACCGAAGGCAACCGAAGTGAGAGTATACCCTAGGAGTGCACATGTGCGAGTGATTTGATTTCAGTTATTATCTTTGCACATTAGGGTTTTCTAGCCGTTTTAAATCATCATGCAGTCTTCTCATACAATCCTATTAACATACATCTAAACAGTTAATATTTGCGAGAATTAAAATGCGGGAAATAAAACCTACGCTATTACAAGGCTTCGGGGTAGAGATTAATTACATAGCCAAAAAACCCGTAAAAGACGATAAATAAAGAAAATCCTAATTTAAACTATTACATACCGTGGGCAGTTACATCAATATTGCAAAAAATAATAAACGCGCGCGATGAATCGAATGCAAAAATAATTAGGGTTTTGACCCAACTATACCTAATTGCAATTTAAATGAAAAGTCATTTTTTGTCGTTTTTGATTATTTGAGAAAATAAAGTTTAGTTGAAATAAAAAAAACCTAAATACTAATTAATTTAAATTTAAGAAAAATAATTAAACTAACCTATTTTTGTATTTTTTTTATTTTGAGAAAAGAAATAAAAATTAAATCAAGAGTCTAACCCTAATTTTTCAAATTGATTTTAATTTTAAAAAAGTTAGAATTACCCTAGATTAAATTAAACTAATATTAAATTAAATTTGATAAAATAAAACCTAATTCTAATTTTTGTGAAAACTCTTGATTTTATGATTTTGTGAAAAAGAAATTAATTTTGGTTAAAAATAATTAAGCAAATTAAATTAAATAAAAAGAAATAAATAGAAAAGAAAGAAAGATGGGCCTGATGTTGTTTTAGCAAGGGGGTGCTGTTTGCAAATCTAAGCCCAACAAGCTCAGGCCTTTGTTGACTTCGTCGAATCCCTTGCACATGCTTGACTGGGGCGCATGGTGGTCCTTCATTGGATAGCCTTGGATCTGCAGCCTTGAGTACATCAGGTGGCTGATGTGGAGAGTGCAAGGAATACGCTTGGGAATGTAAACCACTGGATTATCCTGAAAATATTGAGAAAATAAAATGCATACGCCTGGGATCGAACCCAAGACGTGTGCATCAAAGGCCAGCAACCTCACCATCTGCGCTAGCTTGTTAGTTGTAATAATAACGAAACAAATAAAATATAACACAAATAACATGCCACGCTTCCCAAAACGCACGCAGATTCAAACAAGCCACTCACATACTGCCACACCATTGTCTTCTTCGTTGCTTCCGTCGTTTTAGATAAAAGACCTTTACCGACGGACATCAAGCGTAGGTATAACCCCTATATATTTCCAAACACTTGTACACGCATGATAAATCAAAACCAATGGTACAAATTAACTTGTTTCAAGCCCACGAGCATCATGGTACCATTATCATTGTCCAATTTTCCCTTTACAAGAAATCCCTAAAAACGAAACACGAACCCTAGCCATGGCAGTTTGATGCACAGTTAATAAAAACACAATTGAATACAACCATTAGCTTGCAAACATCTCAAGGATTATAAATATGTCAATTAATCATGCTAAATATGTCAGAATTAATGTATTCGAATTCAAGAAAATATGCAAACCGTGTGACTCTTACAAGGTGTTTCAAGGTGTGGGGAAGCTTGCTAGCGATTGAAACACGATCCTAGGGAGTCCAGCAATTGATTGGTATGATTAGAATGGATTGAGATGGCCTGAAACTTGGAAATTGGTTTGCAAATTTTTCTTGAATGTTTGAAATTTGTTTTTTGCCTTTGCATGCTTCTAGCCCCTTCTTTTTGGTCTGCATTTGTTCCTTATGTATACTAGAGTGTATTAGGGTTGCAATTTTGTATCAAATCTCTTTCAATTATGAATATTGATTCATGATTCAATCCTTGCACCAAATCTTTCCAAATCAAGCAAATTCAATCTTTTTGTGTCCATGTGAAGCCTTGCACGATTTGATCTTGTCTCCAGCTGTGTAATGGACCTAATCATGCATAAAATCTTAAGATTTAATTAGTTTTTGATATTTTCATTATTTTATATTGAGTTTATTTGATTTACATGAAATAAAATCAAAATAAATAACAAAAATAAAAGAATGACAAGTGAAATGGCTCATGGGTCGTGGTTCACATTACAAACTCAGTGCAAGCATAAAAAGTTGGGCCCATTTGACAAAAAATGCAATTTTGGACACATTTGACTTTTGGCAATTTTGCAAAAAGGGTCAACTTGGCCAATGCACAACTCCCTCAATTTTGATCCTAGAGATGTGTTCTAGGACTTTTTATAAATCTTAAGATGTCCTCTAAGCAACCTTTTTGGTCTCATATCAATTGAGTCTTCCATGTTCATGTATGAAGATTTGACCTAAAAGGTGTTTTTGTTGACTTTCCAAAATGACCTATAATATCCAAATTTATATCTTCTTGTGAATGCATATTGTGAACTTGGGAGATAAAGATGGATTGTAGGTAATTACATCCTATTCAAAATGAGATTTGGAGTGGTCATTTTGGATAAAATATGAGAAAGTTATGCTTGGTCAAAGTTGAGTTGACTTTTCCTACAAAACCCTAATTTAGCAACTTTTGGGTTTTGATGAATTGTGAGCAATCCTTGAGGAATCATGATCAACCCTTGATAAAATGATGAATAATACTTAAAAATGAGAATCTTGACCAAAAATCTTGATGTTTGACTACATGTGGGACACAGTTGACTTTTGCCCTAACACAGTCGATTTTCAGGCCTTTGAGAAATTGACTGAGCAAACTTCCTCTGCAAGGCTTGAAACTTTACATGGATGATCTTGAGAACATATTAGTACAATGGTGAAAATTTGGGATCCTTTGGACTCAAACATCTTGATGCAAAATGAAACCCTAATTTGGGGTAGACTGCCTTAAGAGAGAGTTTGTCTGGTCAACTCTTGGACTTCCTTGAGCAATTTGAGGACCTCACTTGACATGTATCGATAAATATGGGAGGGAAAATTTTGGGGTACAACAATGCTCCATTATGCAGAACCCTTCCAAGGAAACAATTGGTATAGCTGAATTGCAAAGTGGACTCTATGTCCTTGATTTTTATGCACATCATTACTGTTGTAATTTTGTTCCTAATAATGATTGTAATATCTGGAACCTCAGATTAGGACACTTATCTCATATTGGTTTACAAAAAATGTTGCAAAATATTTCCCTTTTGTTTCATGTAAAAACACATATTCTCCATGTGATGCTTGTCATCTTGCAAAATAAAGAAAGCTTTATTTTCTCAATATCACTACTTGGTTTAATTTTTTTTTTGAAATTCTTCATGCTGATTTATGGGGACCCTTTTCCATAATATCTACTCTAGAACACAAATACTTTCTTACTCTAGTTGATGACTTCTATAGATATACATGGGTAATTTTTCTTAAAACTAAGGATTAAACCAAAGATAGTCTTATCAATTTTATAGAATATGTTGAAAAATAATTCCACCCATCTCTGAAATGTCTAAGGACTGATAATGGAACAAAGTTTCTAGCATTACATAGTTTTCTGTTATCAAAGGGTATAGTTCATCAAAAATCTTATGTTGAAACCCCTCAACAAAATGGGGTTGTTGAAAGAAAGCATCAACATATCCTTAATGTGGCTAGATCCCTACATTTCCATTTTAACATGCCATTAAACATGTGAAATTTTTGTGTATAACATGTTATTCACATTATTAACAGACTTCCAACACCTTTACTTAAATCTAAACGCCCTTATGAAATCTTGTATCAGGAGCCACCCTCCTTAATACATCTTAAAGTATTTGGTTGACTTTGTTATGCTTCTACTTTACTAGCTCACAGAACTAAGTTTGATCCTACGACTTGGAAGTCTATTTTCCTTGCTTATAAGGAAGGAACCAAGGGTTATATCATGTATGACTTAAATATTCACATTATTTTTGTGTTCAGAAATGTTATTTTCTATGAGAATAGTTTCCCTTTCAAAGATAAATTTGTTCCTCTTACCTGTCAGCCTGAGGTTTTCATACATAACCTTTTTGTGACATTTTGTCACCTACTGATAAAAATCCCTCGGTTAATGACTCATATGAAAATAGTAATGATGCTACACCAGGCCCCTCTCAAAATCATACTTGTGCTGGTACTTTTCTTGATACCCCTGCTAGTGTCTTGCCTGCTACCCCTGCTAGTTTTGCCTACTAGTAATATCACTGACCAGATTTCCCCTTTATCCAATAGTCATAATATGGACTCTGCTCAATCCAGCACTTCTTTACCAAACAGTCCTAATTGTCCTCATCCTATATCGGATGTACCTCCTCAAAGAGTTTCAACTAGGACCTATCACCCTCCTAGTTACCTTTCTGATTATCATTATTATTATACTTCCTCTCATTCTTCTTCTCCCAAGGTCTTATACCCTTTATCTTCTATTATTTCCCATAACGATTGTTCTCCTGCTTACCATCATTTTTGTTATTATATATCTTCTAATATTGAACCATCCACTTTTTAACAAGCTAACAAACTTGATTGATAGAAAAATGCCATGAATGTTGAACTAAAAGCTCTTGATGATAATCATACTTGAAGTGTTGTGGATTTACCTCCTGAGAAAATGCCTATAGGTTGTAGATAGGTATATAAGATTAAGTACAGGGCAAATGGTTCAATTGAAAGGTATAAGGCTAGGCTTGTTGCAAAAGGCTATACCCAAATAAAAGGGATTGATTTTTTTTATACTTTTTTCTCCTGTAGCTAAAATCACCACAATCAGGGTTCTGTTGTTTATAGCTTCTATTAAGGGTTGACATCTGGAACAACTTGATGTTAACAATGCTTTCCTTCATGGGAATTTGCATGTATATATGACATTTCCTCCTGGTTTATCTAATTATAAGACTTCACAAGTTTGCAGGCTCCATAAATTATTATATGGACTAAAGCAAGCTAGTAGGCAATGATACTCAAAGCTCTCCTCCTTTCTGATTTCCCTTGGTTATTCTCAATCTCAAGCATATCATTCCTTATACATTAAATCTACATCTTCTAGTTTTAATGCTTTACTTGTGTATGTAGATGATATAGTTTTGCCTGCCAACTCTGCTCATGAAATTTGTCATGTCAAGACCCTTTTGGATCAGTAGTTTAGAATAAAAGACCTTGGCCAACTCAGGTCTTTTCTAGGTTTTGAAATTGCAAGATCCACTAAAGGTATTTTCATGAACCAAAGAAAATACACATTACAATTGCGGGAAGATACACGGTTTCTAGCTGCAAAACCTTCTCCTATGCCTTTTGATCCTAATCTGAAATTGTCCACTACAGATGGACATCCTATTGCTGATCCCTCAACATATAGAAGATTAATTGGCAGATTGATTTATTTGACTAATAGCTGACTTGATATCTCATATGTTGTTCAGCATTTGAGTCAGTTTGTTTCCAAACCCTTAATACCTCATTATCAAGCTGCCACAAGGATCTTAAGGTATCAAAAATTTGTCCCTGCCAAAGGTATTTTCGTCTCAGCATCTAGTAGTTTCAAACTTTATGGATTTGCTGATTCAGATTATGCCAGATGTTGCGAAACTAGGAAATTCATCACTGGTTAATGTATGATTCTTGGCTCCTCCCTTCTTTGCTGGAAATCTAAGAAGCAAAACATAGTTTTTCGTTCTTCTACTGAGGCTGAATACCGTGCTTTGGCTTCCTTGACCCGTGAGCTTCAATGACTTCAATAACTTTTTGCAGATTTTTTTATCACTTTTCCTCAACTAGCTTCTGTTTACTGCAATGGCAAGTCGGCCATATACGTTTCTCATAACCCCACTTTCCATTAAAGGAGTAAACATATTGAATTGGATTGTCATATGATTCGTGAAAAGATATAGTCCAAATTGATACACTTGTTACCTATTTCAACTACTTCTAATATGTCCAAGTTGGGTTTTGCAGCATCCAAAGTTTATCCTTGAGGGAGGATATTAGATATACATTTGTATATAGTTAGTTTTTTATTGTATATACCTACATCAGTGAGAAGTTAAGTTAGTTGAAGATACATTTTCTTTTTTATGTATAAATAATCTCTGTATCTATTTCTATATTCAATGAAACAGTAATAAAACTTTTTTTTCGATACTTTCTTTTCTCTTCTCTTTTCCTTCTTGAATGCAACAGTTTCTTTCCTCTCTATGATGAGTTTCTTCATCCTTGACATGAAGTTATACGTTTTCCGCTTCCTCAACATCCATCTTTTAAACTCTCATCTGCTTTACAGAAATATTTTATTCACGTAAAATATTTATTTCTTACTAATTATTGTCCATCATCAATATTTTATTCATTTTGTTCCAATGTCTTCTTTAAAAATATTAATTAAGATTGTTATTAAAGAAAATATTTAGAGGTAAGAGTTTTTTTCTCATACACTCATACTATATGGTAGTGTTATAGAATGATAACAGAACCTTTAACTATTAAAATTAAAGTAACTATATCAAATAAAGAAAAGAAAATAAAAATTATATATATTGGTTTGATTCCTGTAATAACTGTATGTTATCATTTGTGCTCTAATTAAATCATGATTACCATACCAATATATTCTTCTTTTTCTATTAATTTGCAATTGTAATTTTAGTTATTAGATCTCATGTAATTCATTCTTGATTGCTATATTTACATATATGTGAAATAATATAGTTTGTTTTCAAGTTTGCTTTGGTGAAAGTTTGATTCAGTACATTCAATGTTACGCTCATCCGGCGGTTAGGCATATAAATTCTTAGAATACTCGCTACTGTTACTTTTATGTAATATATAAATAATAAACAGTTAGGGTTTGCTTGTTTCATGGTTTAAAATTATATTATTTGAAATAGTAATCTTATGATTATTATTTTTGAGAATATTGTTTTAATCTATGTGTTTGATAGGAATTTAAATTTTTAGGAATAATTATAAAATTATTTAATTTTAAATAATAAAAAATAGTAGTAAATATGAATAATAGTGGGAATTTATAGTTGGTTGAAGTTATTCCCATGAGAATATTTTATTTCTATGGAAATATTTTATTCCCATCTTTTATGTCTTAGAATAAGAATAGAAAAATCACTTGTAAATAATATTTCTTGGAATAAAAAGTTCTTTGGAATAAAGTTGTAAAACTTGAATCAAATATGAGAATATTGTATTTTCATAGTAATATTTTCAGAAATATTTGTTGTAACTGTGAAACAAACATACCGAGAATGTTATGTTATTATTAGAATAATAATGCAAGTGTGAGTAAGTGGAGAAATAATCTCATATTTAATATGAATGTGGTGACTTGAATATTTATAAGTGGGAGAATTCACTCATCTATTATCTTAATATTTTAGATGAATAAGTAGTGTGTCTCTCACAAAAATATTTAGTCTTACACTATGTATCAATGTTCCCTAGTGAACTCCATAGCAATTATTAGTATAAAAAATATATATAATTAATATTATGATACTCTAATGTTTGGAGTACTTATTTTGATATTGATTTTTGTACTATTGAGACATGTAGGATAGGTTAGTAAAGTCATTGTGTTTCGCAGTTGCGATAAATTCGATGCTTTTTGGGACTTTGTAGTAGGAATTTTTGTCGTAAGTTTGATGCTTTTCGAGATTTTGTAGCTGAAATTTTTCAGGATTTTGTGCAAGAGACTTTGTGGCAGTTTTCCATTGGAATGAGTTTAAGTATAGGTAGGAGTGTAATCAGTTCGGTTTGGATCGATTTTTGGTCAAAAAAAATTTGAACGGATGATATCTCCATCGATTTAGTTTGGTTTGATTTGGTTTTTAGTATTTTACAAAAATAGGATCGAACTAAACTAACTAGTTTGGTTCGGTTTGGTTGATCAGCTTACAATATTTTTTTCAAACATTATATTCTCAGTGTATTCTCCACTATCGTATTTTTCGGTGTATTTTATACTATTATTATTTAATATAATTCACTTTATCTAATTTATTTCATGCTCTATTTTTTCAAACAAATTACAATTTGTTTTTTATCCATACGAAATAGTGACATGATTTATATTGGATCGTGATACAAGTTAACTATCAAATATAAAAGTTGACACTTGTAATCAGAATGTGGGAAGTTATTTGAAAGCTTAACAAATAAAACACAATAACAATAAAAAAAATTCAATTCACATAAACTAACGTGTTCACATCTCAAACACACATCAAAACTATTTTTATAACAATACTAGAAGGAATTTTGTTGAAAAAGAAACAAAAAAGATTTTAAAATATGAAAACTAACAAAGAGAACTTGAGCATAAAAAAGGAGATCATTGCAACACCCCGATTTTTATTTACTATTATTTAATTATTTTATTAATTATTATATTACATAGTAATTGATTTAATTGTGTGTTTTGATGAATATTTGAATTATTTGAATTATTTGAATATATGTGTTATTTGAGTAATTGGAGTTATAAGTAAGAATAGTAAATATTTGGAATTGGATTTTATGTCATAATAGAATGCTTAAGTGGAATTAGACCCATTAATGAAATAGAGTAGTAAGAAGAGGAATTAGAATTAGTGTTGTCATAAAACAAAAACAAAGATGAGAAGAGAAGAGAAGAGGAGAAAGAGGAAAAAAGAGGAAAATTGAAAAGGCAACCCTAAAGACTCCACACTCAAGGTAAGGGTGAGAATCTATTTTATTGTGGGAGTATATATGATTAGATGATGGGTAGTAACATGTAATATGATTGAGTATGTGAATTTCTAGGTTTTAAATCACCCAATTTAATTTAGGGATTTGGAAATTAGATTTTAGAAATTTAGTTTTTATGATACAAATAGGTTTCCTATGATATATATATATATATATATATATATATATATATATATATATATATATATATATATATATATATATATATATATATATATATATATATATATATATATATATATATATATATATATATATATATATATATATATATATATATATATATATATATATATATATATATATGCTAGAATATGTTTATTTGATGAAAAATGAGTATTAGAACATGAATTGGTAGTGAAATTCGTGCTTGGACAGAATGATGTCCGCATTAATTTTTTTGGTTTTCGCAAAGGGCGCTTATTGCGGGTAGGGCCACTTAGTGCAATCTACTTCAAGTTGAAAAATTATATTATGCATGAATGAGATTGGGATCTTGTATGTTATGATTTATCATGGATTTACATGTATTTTAATAATTTATTTGACTTGATTCAAATTGGTTTTTGAAGCGTTTTGATGAGAAACTTAATACTTGAATTGTGTATGTAAGTGTTGGAATTTGATGATGTTTGAGTATAGCATGATTTGCATCTAATTGCTACATGTTATAAGAATGTGTTGAGATAATTTATACTATGAGATTGTGTATATGTGATTGATTGGCATGAAAATATGTATGTTGTGTAATATTGTGAAGATAATTCAAAATATGTTGAATTATGTGATGAGCTATTGTGATGAATTATTGAGGTTGCACATTTACATGCATCATTTGTGTCAAGAGGTAAGGTTTGGTAATTTCATGGGAACTATTGACTTGTCCCAAACCTAACGCTGAATGGGGTTTGAAAGCTTAAAGTTGAATCGGGATTTTATTGGTGGTTATCTGTCTTGAAGATGTGCATTCGGCAGAGCCGGTAAGGATAACATTGATACCACATGCATAATGCATTTGATTTGTATTTGAGTCACATGTGTCGATGTAAATTGTTGCATTATCACTCATTATGTAATATTAGTGTGAATATGGTGTTTTGATGTGCAATATGTGATAATTGATTTAATTGTACAATTGTGGTAATTAGAATTAAATTTCATTTGGAATATGAATTGATGATCTATGTTGTATATGTGGATTGGTATATTGGATTATGTTATGCCTAATACGAGGTTTTATGAAGAGTGATGGATTCATATTGGTGTACGTATGTTTTACATTGCTTATGATTATATATTTTCATAATGATATGAATTCTCACCCTTCTGTTAGAATCATATTTTATACGATATCACTCAGGTATCAGAGATAGCATTGCTTCTTGCCAGGATTAGAGGAGGAGCTAGATCCTTATTTATCTGCTTATTTCTAGGTAGTGAGTCATTTATCTGGTCTATGTAACACAGGGGATATTCGGACTCATGTTTGATTTGTTTTGAGAGATATTTATTATTACTCTCTTTTATTTGGATATGTATGAGTTTATGTGATATTTGGCATCAGTGCCTAGTACTTATGATATGATTCTCAGTATGTGATTTAATTTATTTATATCTTTATGTTGAGATGATTATTTCGTTGCGAGATGCATAATTTTGTATGCAAATCTTTATGATATGATCATGACCTGTATGCATGTTTGAATTTTTTTTGTCGTTTTGTGAAGTCAATTGTGACACCCTCTTTGAGATGTATGCTAATTTATTATGATTATGCTATTTATTTCTATGTGGGGTTAGAGGATGTTACAACCATAACATATCATAACAATAGAGAAAGCAACAGTGGCAGCGAGTGGCAAGAGCAACTGTTTGGTGAAAATAAGTTTTTGTGACTTATGATTTCTAATTTATATGTTTTGGAGTTTTGTTCCAGATGCATGTGTTGTAAAAAGGAATAAAATGTAAACAAAGATGGTGAATGATTAGACTTATAGAAAATTTGGACTTAATAATGGATGAAATAAAATACTTAGAGCTTACTTATGGCTATTAGTTCGGTTCACCGATTTGGCCATTCATAAAAACTAAAACCGAGAATCGAACAGAACCACATTGGTTTTCATTGGTTTGGTTTGATTTTGGTACCAAACCAGAAACAAACAATTTGTTTTCGGTTTAGATTGGTGATTTAATTGGTTTTTTCTGATCTAGTTACACTCCTCTGCATATGGATCATCATTAGTGTTTCGTATAGTAATTTTGTTCACATTGTATTCCATATGATATAAAATAAAATAAAAACTATTAATTATATTTTAATTGTGAAGTGTTTTGTTATTATTTTATGATTTTTTTTTGTAACGGGTATTATTCAACGTGGATATGGAATTTGACCCTTACAATTAAGATTTTAGGTACTCAAGGAGAAAAGCATGATTAAATATGTTCTTTGAAGCGCGTACAGGGGCAAACAAGGTATTTTGTAAAAAAATAGTACTTTATGTAATAAATAAACTGTTGTGGTCACTAGTACGAAAAATCCATTTAACAACGGTTGATAAATATATATAATTGCGCAGGTCCAGACATTGTTGTGTAGAGTGTTGATGTAAATTCGTTACGAACAATCACGATCCTGATATCACAACAGTTATACTTATCCATCGTTGTGATATATACAATACTGAATTCAAAACCCAACACCAACAAACAAATTACATTAAATAAAGGTTAAAATAGAAAATTGTTATGAAAAGTACCTATAATTTATTATATTCAATATATATTACTTACCAAATACATCATTAAAGAAATATCAAAGCCGACCCTAAACAAGCAAGCCGACAACCCAAAGCCTAAAATAAAGAGGGGCCTCAAATAATTAGTTTGGGTTTTATGAATTATAATGATAACATTATAATATATTTTCGTTTAAAATATTATAATATGATTTCCCTTCTAAACCAATTAAACTGCTAAAACTAGTTTATCAAGTATCGAACTTGTACACCTTACCATGAAAAATACATTCAATACCAATTAAGCTAAATAAAATTTTTGTTTTTCTTTGTTTATTATATATATAATATTAATTTCATTAAAGTTATTGATTTTATTTAGTTAATATAAAATTTAGATAATATATTTTTTGTAATTAAATATCTTAAGATTTCTTATATGGTTAAATTATTTATTATTAAGTTTTTAGGCTAAAAAATATCATAAATTATTAGTGGTTTGATCTTGTTTTATAAAAAGATATGTTATTAAATTTTATTTTAGAATAATATATTTAAATTATTTGGATATTAGTGTTATTTCTAATTAATTTTTATAAAACCATAACACCAACTAAATAACTTATCTCTATATAATTACTATTAATAACTATCACTCTCTTAATACCTAAAAAAAAAAATGCGGTTGATAAAGTTAATTCAAATTATTTGTGGGTTATTACTAACAACTTTCATTCTCTTAAAACTTAAAAAAAAGGAGAAAACGGTAGAAAAATTTAGTTCAAATTATATGTAGTTTTTTAATTAAAAAATATATTATCATATTTATTTTATAATAATATATTAAAAACTTAGCAATATTAGTATTATTTAACAAAATCTTATTAAACACTAAATATTCTGTTGGGGTCCATTTTATTATTTATCTCGGGGCTCTAAAAAGTTAGGATCGACTCTAAGAAATACGACCACTAAATTTGTAAAGAACTATATAATCTTAAAATTAAACTATTCTTGAAAACCAACTTAAAGACACCATTGTATTCCAAATTGCATGCTTTTCATTCAGTACATTTTATGTTCCTTAACCCATAATATGATTCAGTGGTCGGTTTCCTACAATACATCGATATTTTTTATTTTTGTTTACCTCATCAGTGTCGGTTATCATTGTGATTGTTATGATGACTTATCATCATAACAATCATGATCTTAACAATCACGATGATAAGCGACGACAATGAGGTAAAGTAGAATAATAAATATCGATGTGTTATAGAAAGCAGACCATTGAACTATATATTATGGGTTAATGAACATAAAATGTGTTGAATGAGACGCATGAAATTAGGATTACATTGGTGTCTATAAGTTGGTTTTCAAATACATCTTAATTTTCATATTATAAGTTTTTATGTCAATTTAAATTATTGCATTTTCATTAAAAGGTTAGTGATACAAACAATATACACAATATATAATAAACTAAACTCCATCTTCTGTCAACTTGTATAAGAATTTAAAGAACAAAACATTGCTAAGTCACTAGAAGCCTTTTTGTTATGACTTAGCAATGTCTTGTTCTTGTTTTGAGAATATTTTTCAACAAAAAGATCACACAACAACACAATAAATACATGTAAAATAATACACAAAAACAAACATTTTAGCCACAAAACACTAACAACATACAATATCACAAAATATATTAAGTTATTTATAGAATCCACCTTTTATTGAAAATAATAGTGAAACTAAGAGGTTCATCTAGTTTGTGAAGCCATGAGGAAGAAGTATAAGATGGATGAAGTTAACACAATAGCTTCATACTTCTTATATTTCTTTTCATAGCTTCTAAAACTAGATGAAGTTTGTTGTTGTTGTTTCTTCGTTCACTTTTCTTGAGTCCTACAAACACCATGAAAATTATTAACATGTGAAACGAAAAACTTATTTGTCAACAACTCAATATGCAATGCAACAAAGACATTGAATAACATACAACAATAAAAGAAGCATAAACTATCTAACCATGTGAAACATAACAACAACATACACAAAAACAAGAGAATAAAGGAAAAAAGAAGAATACCTTTATGTAAGAAGGACAAGATTGACGGCTATACTGTAGAATAGGAATGCTAATGATGAAGAAGAAGAGAAAAAATGGATTCTAGAGTTTTACTGTGAAAGATACGACGCTACTGTGAAAGAGAGAGAGTTAATTCGCTTATATATAAATATACCCATAATGGTTATCGTTACCATCTGTGGTGATATATATAAATGTATCACATCGGTTGATCTAAACAACTGAATTAGTAACCCTTTACTTTATATATAAAAATAAATATAATAGAAAAGACGTGCTTTAATGTTAAATGAATAATATATGTGAGGGCACTGAGGTTCGAACCCAAGAAAACCTGGATTCTATAACCACGGTTATGGCTGCAACCATTATTAGATGCTAAAAATATTTAATAAAAAATATAAATAAAATGTTAGCACCTGAGTTTAGAGATGTCACCACGGTATTGAGAAGAACCGTGATGAACTGGGCATTGTTGTTTGTGTGTTTTGTAATAGTGGGTACTATTGGCTCTTAAATTCGACACCCACGATAAATTGGACTTATGGGCCAAAAAATAGAGCCAAGCTGGAAAATACTTCGAAGGATGGAAAAACTTAGAGAAATATCTGAGTTGCAAATTGGTCTTTAACCAGATATCACCATCAAGCCTTCGACTGAAAAGGTCCTGTGACCTTCGACTAGAAGTGCAACCCTCGTTTCAGCATCAAAGACGAAGGATATTTGAATTTGAAGAAGGGAGGGAAATGCAGTTCGCCTAGCAGTTAAGGGAAAGCGACATGGTAGGAAGATAGAGATCGAGGGGAATGCAGAGGACACTTGTCTTCATCCTAGAGCAAGGCAACCCCTCGACAGTTACATAATTTTAGTATAAAGATAGGAAGTTTGTGTAGATTTTCCGTGTGTTCAACCTATTGTACTAGTCACTCAATATTATTCAAGTACCCGCTGTGTGTGAAAGAATAACTGAGAATGTACATTGGAAACACCACCTTTTATTCATAAAATATTTTACATTTCTTTGATCTTCTTTTGCAAAGTTTACGTTTCCTGCATTTTATCTGCATTTCTATTTGCTTTCCAAAACCAGAAACACCATATCCCCGGTCGAACGTGTGTTCTTCCTAGATATTAACTTTTACATCAAACCAGCACAAAAATTAGCATATGTTCTGGGATCAATATGATCGATCCCACGAGTAACCAAAATGACTTTCCTTTTTGGAGGATCAACGGTTATTTACCAAAAACCACGGTAAACAAATTGGCACACCTAGTGGGACGTTGCTAATTTTTATCATCTGTTTGTTCATTTATGTTATTGCTTTCCTTTTACACGTATATAATGTTGCATGTTATTAAGAAGTGGTAGAATAATTACCAACGAGTTTACTGTTAGGAAGAGAAATAGCGAGAGTAGAACGGATAATGAGCCAAATCATGGAGAAATACCTCCACCAAATACTACAGGAACAACGGTTATAACTACCGTTGGAGAAAATATCTCAACATCTGTTGGTTCAGTACCAACGTTAACCACGAATCAAACAGGACCCATACTTTCGTATGTAGGTCCTAGAGGTCCATTAGGAACACCCCCACCAAGGGAAAATCCAGGATCTCGACCGTACGCTCCCCCAAGATTTTCGACAACTTGGATGGGTCGAGAACAGCCTTATGGCATGCCAACCACTGAAATGGCTAGCCTTATGAACGCCGCGTCTACATTTTCAGAACCTTTGGTGAGTACGTCTTCACCATTACAGGGATATGGAGCCAGTATGGTAAATTTGGGTAGAAACCAACTTTTAGGAGGGCCGTCACATGCAATACCAAGCCTCACAAATGCTTCTATAACAATTTTGAGGAAACAGATGGATGAAAGCAACCATGATATGGTGCAAATGATGGCACAAACACTAGGTGTAGTGCTGAACCCCCTAATACAAAATATTGCCCATTCGAATCAACAAATGGCAGCGCAAATGACGCGCATGGCTGAATTTTTTGGGGTTCCCCAAACTATTCGACAACCCTAAAGAATACCAATAAGAGCGAACCAAGGGATAATCTTGGAGGAAGACTTAACCATTAACTAAAATACACAGATTCCTAGAGTAGAAATAAAATAATCTAGAGTCGAAATACCTCGAAATCCCCTACAGATCCCTAGAGAATTCGATCAAGGAGTGATTATGGTGAATAGGAACCAAAACGCTGATGAATTGATACAACAAGTTCGACACCAAAATTATGGAACAGATAATAATCTGACTGCCATGATCGAAAGAATCATGATACAGAATGGGATGAACATTAGTTTTCACAGACCAAACTTCACATCTCCATTGTCAGAATATATTCTGCAAACAGATTTACCCCCTTGGGGAAAAGTCCCTAAGTTTACTAAATTTTTAGGGGATACAACAGAGTCTACTATCGAACATGTGGAAAGATATTTGATAGAAGCTGGGGAAATTACAAACAACGAGAACCTTAGGATTAAATATTTCCCAAGTTCTCTAACGAAAAACGCTTTTACTTGGTTCACTACCCTCCCAGCCAATTCGATCCATAATTGGAATCAATTGGAAAGGTTGTTCCATGAACAATTTTACATGGGACAGACCAAAATAAGTTTGAAAGAATTGGCTAGTGTGAGAAGGAGATTCACTGAGCCAATAGATGAGTATCTGAATAGGTTTCGACTGCTTAAAGCTAGGTGCTTTGCACAAGTGCCTGAACATGAATTAGTCGAAATGGCAGCAGGGGTCTAGATTATTCCATTAGGAAAAAAATTAGATACCCAATACTTGAGAGACATGGCCCATTTGGCCGATAGAGTTCGACAAGTAGAACGCCTTAAAGCCGAAAAGGCTAAAGCGACCAAGACTCATCGAAGAGAAAGAGTAGCCTATGTTGAAATGGATGATGACGACCCAGAGACATCTAGTGATCCTATAGATATCTATGAAGGCGAAATAGACTTAACAGAATTAAAACAAGGGCCTCCATACTCTTGCGAATTGCTAGTGCCCTCAAATGGGAAGAATCCTGTTGAATCTGAAAGGAACAGTGACAGATTCCCAAAGAAAACATATAGTTTCGACATCACTAAATGTGACGAAATATTTGATTTATTAGTCAAGGATGGCCAAATGATAATGCCCCCTGGGGAAAAAATGCCTCCTTTAGAACAAAGAAAGAAAAGAGGTTTTTGTAAATATCACAATTTTCTGGGCCATAAAACCTCACAATGTTTTCTTTTCAAGGATCTTGTTCAAGAAGCACTCAAAGAAGGAAGGCTCAAGTTTGATAATAAGCTGGCAATGAAAATTGATGCGAACCCGCTACAAATGGATGCACACTATGCTGAACCAGTTGGCATCCATATGGTCGAATTTTCTGAGGACTTCATCAACAAGCCTGTATTTGGCAATTTTACTGGAAACATATCTAGGAAAATTGTCGAAGGGGTAAGGAAGGCTATTGAAAGCCTGAACATAGGAGCTACTGAAGGCTCAAGCAAAAGAGCTACAAAAAGCTCAAACAAAGGAGCTGCTGAAAGCTCAAACAAGAGGACCACTACAGGTTCTTACCTGGCTGCCGTCAAGGGTTCGATAGAAAAATTGGAAGTCAAGATGCAAAAACTGAACCTCGTTGCCAAGAGCAACGTGGAGGTAAACATGGTCCAGGTATCTGAGGCCAAGGCTTGGGAGGTGGCCATTCGACAAGAGGAAGTGAACAAGACAACATTTCCAAAAGAAAACGAGATTCTGGAAGAATTTTTACATCGATGCCAAAAGAAAAAGTCTGAAGTGATGATGTGTCCTAGATGCAGTTCCATTTTTGACAAGAAGGCTACGGAGCACATACAAGGTGTGATAGCAGCGAAGGAAAAATGGGGCACCAATGCTCAGCCAAATATGGATCCAAAAGTTAGATATGATCCCGGGAGGGGATATCAAAAGGAACCCATGAGCCAAGTGAGGAGGGCACCAACTTTTCGGCCTCTAACTAATGTACCTGTGGATACTTGGCTCAGTACAGCGGGCAAAAAAAGGCCCAATGAAGAAAAATGGCGAACGTTTGATATGCCAAGGGGCTCTTCTTTGGCTTACAGGAAAGGGTTCCAAACTAATACAATGAATAAAGTGGATCACATATCAAGCAACTACAAGGGGAAGAACCCCATGTCTCGCTCCCAATGGCGAAGATTTCAAAGAGGGCGGAAAGCCGAGAAAGAGACTGCAGCAGAGCCTCACCCAGAATCTAGCACCAACGTGCCAAGAAAAGGAAAAGGAAAGCAAAGGAAACCTCTGGAGAGGGAACCAATTTCTAGAAGACTGGTATGGCCAGAACAATGTGGGTCGAATGACGAAGGTAATCCTGACTCTGATGACACTTTAGATATTATGGTAAACGTAATATCAATGTTGCCCAGGGAGTACAACCGTCAGGTCGAAGACAAAGAAACCGACTTGATGGTTGAATAAGAAATGGCCAGACATAGGCTAATGTGTTACTACATGATGAATAATGGTTGTGTTGAGGAGCAGAACAATTTCTTTGAGCCACCTACTAAGGCGATGAAAAATCACCTCAAGCCCCTATTTATCAGAGCAAAGATATGGGAAGTGACCATAAATAAAATCTTGGTTGATTGTGGGGCGACCATAAATATAATTCCATAATCTATGCTGAGGAAAGTAGGAAAAGGGGATGCTGATATTAAGTACCACAACATGGTTCTCTCAAATTATAAAGGGGGTATTGGAACCACCATGGGAGTTATACAACTGAATCTCAAGGTGGGCTCAATTCTTCAACCTACCATGTCCATGGTAATTTCAGCAAAACCCAATTATAATCTGCTTTTAGGTCGAGAGTGGATACATGGCATAGGTGAAGTGCCATCTTTGATGCATCAGAGGGTTACAATATGGCACCCCGATGGTATCGTATAGAACATAGAGGCTGATCAAAGTTAATACCTGGGCGAAGTTAACAACATTGGAAAAAATAGCTTCGACACGAACTTGGCTCATATAGGGCCATGCAACCCTCCTGACTTAGATCTGAATCCAACACCCAATGCTTTTTGTTATCTTTATCTACACTCTGATCATGGTTTTCAGTGGGATAGAGAGGATTTATCAAACATCGACTATGGAGGGGTTGATGACATACGACCAACAGGCTGGGGGAGTGAGTTTGGTGATGATGACTGAATCACAGGCTCTACAAATGATTTCGGCATATGTAGCCAAAAATAGAATGATAGCAGCCTTAGAGGCTGAAGTCAAATATATGGCTCTTGAAGCCAATGAGCAAGTATCTTCCAAAGAGGGCCCTGGGAAGGATTTCGACCCAGAACCTCCTGACTCAAAAGAGAAAGAAGTACGAAACCAGAGGTTAGACGCCATTTATGATGATGAGCCTCTAGGTTTCGAAAAAGATCCATTGGCGAACAGTGTTAGAATGCTAGCACAAGACCCCTTAGAAGAAATAAACCTAGGTGAAGGTCCTATAAAAAATCCAACATATATCAGCATGAAGATAGATCCAGAACTAAGGGTCGAAATGATCCAATTGTTAAAAGAGTTCAGAGATTGCTTTGCATGGGATTATGACGAAATGCCTGGTCTCGACAGAAGCTTGGTGGAACTACAATTGCCAACAAAACCTGGAAAGAAGCCTGTCAAGCAAACTCCAAGGCGCTTTGCACCAGAGATTCTGTCGAAAATTAAAACGGAAGTCGAAAGACTGCTAAAATGCAAGTTCATCCGAATGACCAGATATGTCGAATGAATTGCAAATATAGTACCTGTTATAAATAAAAATGGTACCTTAAGAGTGTGCATTTATTTCAGAGATCTGAATGCTGCAACACCCAAAGATGAATATCCAATGCCTGTGGCGGAAATGCTTGTCGATTCCGCCGTTGGTTTCGAATATATGAGTATGCTTGACGGATACTCTGGATATAATCAAATTTTCATTGCTGAGGAGGATGTGTCAAAAACAGAATTTCGTTGCCCTGGGGCCTTAGGCACTTACGAATGGGTAGTAATGCCTTTTGGCCTAAAAACGCAGGGGCAATGTATCAATGAGCAATGAATTCTATCTTCCATGATTTTATTGAGACTTTTATGCAGATTTGTATTGATGATATTATTGTCAAATCTGTTTCAGGGAAGACTCACATAGACCATCTTCGGTAATCCTTTTAGAGGATGAGGGACTATGGTCTTAAAATGAATCCTCTAAAGTGCGCTTTTGGTGTCAAAGCAGGGGACTTCTTAGGCTTTGTGGTCCATAATAAGGGAATCGAGATAAACCAAAACAAGACCAAAGCCATTTTGGAAGCCAAAGCGCCAACCAACAAGAAGGAGTTGCAGTCTCTGCATGGTAAGATAAATTTCCTGAGGAGATTTATATCCAACCTCAGTGGGAAAACGCAAGCCTTCTCACCACTACTTCGACTCAGCAAAGGAGGATTTGAATGGGGACAAGAACAACAAGAGGCCTTCGACAAAATCAAAGAGTACCTCACCAAGCCACCTATTTTGGTACCTCCTTGTAGAAATAGAAGTATGAGATTGTACATAGCTGCATCTGATAAAACCTTAGGGAGCATGTTAGCTCAAAAGGATGAGAATGGTGTGGAAAGACCCATATACTACCTCAGTAGAGTTTTAAATGATGCAGAAACTAGATATAACGAAGTTGAAAAACTATGTTTATGTCTTTACTTCTCATGTACAAAACTCAAGCAATATATTAAACCAGTTGATGTTTACGTTTCGTCTCATTTGATGTCTTCAAATATATGTTGTCGAAACCTATTTTGCACAATAGAATTGGAAACTGGGCACTTGCATTAACTTAGTACTCATTAACCTTTATGCCTCTCAAGGCTGTAAAAGGTCATGTGGTAGAAGAATTTATAGTCGACCACTCAATAAATGAAGAATCACTAAATTACTTGGAGATTGAACCTTGGAAGTTATACTTCGACGGTTCTAGTCATAAAGACGGAATTAGAGTGGGGGTTCTAATTATTTCTCCAAACAAAATTCCAACAACATTTAAGTACAATATCGAAGGAGATTGTTCGAATAATGAAGTTGAATACGAAGCTTTAATTGTAGGCCTTGAAATCTTGTTGGAATTGGGGACAACTCGAGTTGAAATAATGGGAGACTCAGAGTTAGTCCTAAAACAAGTTACGAAAGAATACAAATGCATAAGAGAAAATATTATCATGTATTTCGTAATAGCCAGGCGTTTGTTGAAGAACTTCGAAGTGGTTAACATTCAACATATACCAAGATTGGAAAATCAAGTGGCTAATGATTTAGCACAGATCGCTTATGGGTATAAAGTTTCAAAATAAAAACTACAATAAGAAGTCAAAGTTAGAGGAAGAGTAGTATTCACTAAGTTGTCTCTAATAGATTTGGAAACAACAACATTGGGATACACTGATCATGAAAACTTCGAAATTTCGTTCATAGACAATCTAACAGAACAAGATTGGAGAAAGCCTATAGTAAATTATTTACAGAATCCAGGGGCTTCGATGGAGCGAAAGATAAAGTATAGGGCATTAAGCTATATACTAATGGGAAATGAATTATTCAAGAAAACACCTGAAGGTGTGCTACTGAAATTCCTAAGTGAAACAAAAGCATCCATAGCCCTTTCTACCACACACTCCGGGGCATGTGGAGCACATCAAGTAGGCCATAAGATGAAATGGTTGTTGTTTCGACAAGGACTGTATTGGCCCACTATGTTAAAAGATTGTGTTGAGTTTTCAAAAGGATGTCAAGAATGTCAAGTACATACAAGCATCCAACATGTACCAGCAAGCGAACTTCATTCGATTGTGAAACCTTGGCCTTTTAGAGGATGGGCATTAGATCTTATTGGAGAGATTCGACCAGCGTCCTCTAAAAGCCAGAAATACATATTGGTGGGCATTGATTATTTTACTAAATGGATTGAAGCAATTTCTTTAGTCAATGTAGATCAAGAGAATATCATTGAATTTATTCAAAAGTACATTATATATAGATTTGGAACCCCTGAGACAATAACGACAGATCAAGGATCAGTCTTTACTGGTCGAAAAATGCAAGAATTTGCTACAGAAATTGGATTCAAATTGTTAACGTCTACACCTTACTATGCACAAGACAACGGCCAAGTCGAAGCTACAAATAAGGTAGTAATCAGTTTAATAAAGAAACACGTGGGAAAGAAGCCAAGAAACTGGCACAAGACGTTAGATCAAGTTTTATGGGCTTGTCGAACCTCTCCTAAAGAGGCTACAGGAACAACACCATTTCGTCTAACTTATGGTCATGATGCGGTATTGCCAGTGGAAATTTGTCTACAGTCAACGAGGGTTCAGAGACATCAGGATATCCCTTCTGAAGTTTATTGAAATATGATGTTGGATGAATTAGTTGATTTGGACGAAGAAAGGTTGAAAGCTTTAGACCTCTTAAGATTAGAGAAGAAAAGGGTCAAAAAATCCTACAATTGAAAAGTAAAACCTAAGACATTTCTGCCTGAGGATCTAGTATGGAAGGTAATTCTCCCAAATGATCGAAAAGATAGAAATATGGGGAAATGGTCCCCTAAGTGGGAAGGACCTTTCAAAATTATCCAAACTTTCTCTGGTTGAGCCTATGAGATCGAGGAGTTAAATGAAGATCAAAGGTTTCCGAGAGTAAATGGTAAATACTTGAAACAGTATAGACCTATGCTTCAAGAGGTTAAAATAGCCAATTTATAGTCACAATCGAAATAAGGAAAAAGCCAAATTGGAAATTTCATTAAAAATTACCAAAATGGCCTTAAGTTATTACAATAGACGATTATACAAATATAGAGATAGAATTTAAAAGGGGAGATTGGCTTTAATCTGAAGATATTTGATCCTCTGTAATTCCAGACGCCTTTCACACAGAGCCTTCGATTGATGTAGGGTTTCAAGTTTAGCATCGAGCGTTTGAGCCCGATCAGCATGTTTTAACCCTTCAGCAAGTTCCTCTTGGCTTTCAGGCTCAGTATTAATGGCAAGGAGTTCTTCTTTCCTTTCATCATTGGCGGCAATTTTAGCTTCCAGTTATTTGATCTACGCCCTCATATTAGCTGTATCTTGATCAATCTCCTCAACTTCTCTCTTCCTAGCTTCTTGAGCCTTCGACAACTCTTTCAGTTTGGAGGCTGATTCAGTAGCAGCGTGCCAGGCAGCAGCTACGTGACCGTTAGCCTCTTCGATCTCGCGAGTGAGAGTCCTTCGACGGTTGTAGTCTCCTGACACTTGGTCAATGATGGAAGTTAAATCCAAAATAACGCTAGATATATCTGGAGAAGCATCGAGGAGATCAACAACCCTCAAAGTGGTCTTCAGGAAGGAGGGAGCAGTAGGTTCTCCCTCCAAGGTTAGCATTAAATCCCTTTTGAAAATTTACGCCTTAACCTTCTGAAGCGCCTCATCAAGAGAAGATGTTGAGGTAGATTTTCTAGACACGGTCGAAATGCTATGATCAGAAGAACTTTCTCGACCCTCAAGAATGGAAGTCAAATAACCCAAAGGATTTTGTTGTTTCAACAAGGCCAAATCTTCTTTGGTGCGAGACCCTGTCGAAGGGGAGCTCTCGCTAATAGCATAAGCCACATTTACTACCTGTGTTTGAACATGGGAAGCTTCAGTATTTGCAAGATTTTGGGCCCCCTCGGTAGAGTTTTCTCTGCCATCAGCCTCTGGAATTTTTTCATTCTGATTCTCCCCCTCCAATATACCTTCCTTTTCTGTTCCAACTACAGCATCAGTAGCCTCCTCCTCTTCACCTTCCTGTACATCATCCAATGGAGCCCTGATTTCTTCTTGTTCTCCTATAGGGCCTTCTTCATTTGTTTCTTCTATGGTCTCATGTTGATGCTCAGAAGTTTGGTTCACCTCACTAGCTGAGCTCACGAAAGAGCCTTTTGCTGAAGAAGGCCTATAAGTAGGATTTCCCTCACTATTTAACAAAGTTACAGATCCTTTGACAGGAATGGGAGCCTGTTTAGAAGTGCCAGCAGTATCCTGAAGATTAAAAAAATTTATTCTCAGAATTATCATGGAAAAAAGGGGCTAGTTCAGGAAATAAGCAGAGTCTGTTGAAGTAAATACCTGAAGAGGAATTTCGGCGCTGAGACTTGAATTGTCACTCTCACTAGGATTATTCAGCCTAGCGGCTATCTCTTTCTCAGTAGGCTCTCTGATGATTACAGGAGGAGGCCTCATTTGGTATCTGCAGTCTTAATTTTTGTCTTTGGGTGAGGCTCAGGTATAGGAGCTGGTTTCTTTAATTTTTGTCTCTTAAGAGGAACAAGAGGAGATTCCTCTTCTTCATCACTAGAGATTTCAATCTCCGGAACCTTTCGTTTCTTGGGAGTGGTTTTCTGAACACCCAGAAAAATAAGAGTCAGAGGAATCAACATCTATACCAGAAAATAGTGAAGGAGAAAGGTATAGAAGAAAGTGAGTACCTTTGGTGAAGGGTTCACAGGAGGGTCTCCCCCTTTGGTGCTTTCAGCCGCCTTTTTGGTGTTGGTCCTCTTGACAGCTATACAAGAAACAAATATAAGTTGGATGTCGAATGATTGAATCTAAGACAAATAGACAAAAGGGGAAAAATATTATCTTTCTTGATCTTGTCAAAGACCGGCTTGAACGCCTCGTGAAGGTGGTTGGCGAAATCCTTCTATTCGAAGAATTCTTCGTTGTAATATTGCCTCCACCAGCCCTCAAAAATTGGCGAACACATAAAATTAAGATTAAAGTCGAACAGAGTTAGTACGGTCCGACCAACGTACCTACCAATGTGCTTGGTAGCAGCATCCTTTGAGTAATCTGCATTATAAAACAATACCAGCTTCTCTCGAGGGTAGATGGGAGACATAAGTGACTGAACAATATTGAACTGTCGAGAGACAAGATTCGGTTGGTAAGAAATCAAACTCAGTTGATTCTTCGAACTCTTGAATCTCAGCAGCATGATTCTGGGTTGAAGAAACGACTCCCAAATAGCCACATATTCGTCTTCTAAGTCCTCCTCATCAGCCGAAGGAAATGGTCGAGTGAACCATTATGGACCAAATTTTCGACTCGCGAAGGGAGCCATGGTTGAAACAAAATTTTGACGCTCTGCAAACATCATCACAAAGCTAGTGAAGGCTTTTTGAAATTGCTGACCCTCATCAGTCGGAGTCAATAAGACTAACCTGGTACCTTCGACCCTCCTATTCAGAATTTATGGGGCCTCTTCATTTATCTTATTCTTTTGAGGAAGAAAAGATTCGAAAGTGGCGTTGAGCCAGAGTTGAAGAAGCCAAAAGGGGCCAGAGAGGAGCAAGCTTTCCCTGTCTCCAATGACTTTGAGTTGAGTCACACCATTGCTGATGGACTCATACAGATTGGCCAAAATCAATTCATCCAAACAGAGAGGGTAACCATGGTGAAGCTGTGTTGCAAGCGTAAGCATCTTCTTAGCCACTTGAAGTGACTTAGTACAAAAGACGAAGCGAGATAGCAACATAGCTAAGAAGGCTATATGTTCCACCTCTGACACAGTGCTGCAAGATTTATCATGAAAATGATTGATGAATGTGGTATATGTGGGCTTCGTGGCTGAAAACCGAATGGAATCCTCAGATAAATCTTCTGGGTCGAAGTAATCACCAGTCGGTCGAAGACCGGTAATTGCTGCTATATCAAAAAAGGCCGGGGTCACCATTCCACAAGGAAGATGAAACTTGAAATGGGCGCTGTCCCAGAAGTATAATGAAGACACTAACATGAGAGGGAAGTAGGATAACCCTATCTTTGACAGCATCACCAGGTCATAGATCCCTATTTCTTTCCAAATTGGGGTTTGTACCTTCTCCATTTTGTTCATCCAGTCTGAATATTCTGAAGAAAGGCTAGGGCACGATCGAAAGATCCTATTCCCTTTATTCATGAACTGAAGATTAATATCTTCCTTCGTCTGGTCATGTTGTTGATTGGCTGGGGTTGCATCCTCAGGATCACTCTTGGGTTTCTTTGCACAGCCTATAGGTTTAAGCCTAGGGTGAGTCGGGAAGAAATCACTATTTTTTATGGGATTGTCGATGCATGCAGACAAAGGACCAGACATGGCATATATATCCCCAGAATACCTGATGGGGATGAGGAGCTGAGAGTTGTATGCTTCGCGCCTTTCTTTGGTCATAGGTTCAGAGACGAACCTTAGCTCCTGAATCGAAGTAGGAGGAGAACTTGTGGGAAAAATCTCCGGTTGACGCTGTACGTCAGAAACATTCTTGGGCTTAGGGTTGTTTGGAGCATTAGAGAGGAAGGCCATTGTTATGAGTTGGTGAGAAACAAAGATAATAAAGTCACTAAGGTATAAGGTATTTTCTGCAGAAGATATGAAGGATGCTAAGTGTTGGGAAAGTTCCAAAAGAGAGAGCTTAAGGCGATTTATAGTGCTCAGGGAGAATTGTTTCTCGTCAAGGTCATTTAATGCTATAAACATAATGGGGCACATGGTAAGCAGTGAAGCAGTTACCGTGCAGGTGATGGAGAACATTTGACATGCTTGCCTAGGTTCTAGGAGTAATGGCCATCATGGCAGCATAATAACGGCTGATTGAAACAACATCTTGGGAAAAGAGTAATGATGATTCTAAGTGTGGCAGTTGTTGGAAGGCGAAAAGTACACGTTAAGCCTTTGTGGAAAAAATAGACATGTGTCGAATAGGAATATCAAATAATGTCTATTTCTCTCGACATCAAAATATACATTCTTAGGGGGAAATTTGTTGGCTCTTAAATTCGACACCCACGATAAATTGGTCTTATGGGCCAAAAAATAGAGCAAATGGAGTCAAGCTGGAAAATACTTTGACGGATGGAAAAACTTAGAGAAATATCTGAGTTTCAAATTGGTCTTCGACCAGACATCGCGATCAAGCCTTTGGCTGAAAAGGTCCTGTGACCTTCGACTAGAAGTGCAACCCTCGTGTCAGCATCAAAGACGAAGGATATTTGAATTTAAAGAAGGGAGGGAAATGCAGTTCGCCTAGCAGTTAAGGGAAAGCGACGTGGCAGGAAGATAGAGATCGAGGGGCATGCAGAGGACACTTGTCTTCATCCTAGAGCAAGGCAACCCCTCGACAGTTACATAATTTTAGTATAAAGATAGGAAGTTTGTGTAAATTTTCCGTGTGTTCAACCTATTGTACTAGTCACTCAACATTATTCAAGTACCTGCTGTGTGTGAAAGAATAACTGAGAATGTACGTTGGAAACACCACCTTTTATTAATAAAATCTTTTACATTGCTTTGATCTTCTTTTGCAAAGTTTACGTTTCCTGCATTTTATCTGCATTTCTATTTGCTTCCCGAAACAACAAACACCATCTCCCCGGTCGAACGTGTGTTCTTCCTAGATATTAACTTTTACATCAAACCAGCACAAAAATTAGCATATGTTCTGGGATCAATCTGATCGATCCCGCGAGTAACCAAAAGGGTTTTCCTTTTTGGAGGATCAGCGGTTGTTTACAAAAAACCACGGTAAACAGGTACACTATTTTTATTTCACTTATTTTTAGTATTTAAACTCTTTAGAAATGAGGATATGAATTTTATTTCGCTAGGAATTATCAAACTATTGCTCAATTTTTACTAAAACTATGTTTCTCCAAATTTTATTTCAGTTATGGTTATAATTATCCCATTTTTTAGTTTAAAAAATGTTGCATTTTTAATAAGAAATTTGAAGTAATATTCGGAGAAAATTTGGGATGTTACATAAGTGGTTGTATAATATATCATTATTAGACACTACTATAAATAATACATTTTATGACGAAGCTTTCACGTCATCCAATGAAATATCCGAAGTTAAATAACATTAAACACACCATTTGTTTAAAGTTTCATCTAATCCCTCAGTTTTTTAGAAAACCGAAGTAACTAGGGGTTTGAGCTTTGATTTCCAGCTCCTGTAAATTTATTTAGAACCAAAATTTGTCCTTTATTTTGTAAATCATTTTATAGCTCGAGTTTTTAGAAAACCGGCATTAAAAGTTTATTAAAATTATATTTAATTAAATTGGATGCAGATTTTACCTCGGTTTGTTACATCGGTTTTTCTGGAAATCGAGATGTTAACTCTAATTAATATTTTATCTCACTTATCAAAATGTTAAGTTACATTCATTCACTTTTTACGCCCTAAAACTTTTATTCGACTGAAACACCATTCTCTCCATGAAATGAACAAAAACACCATCTTCTCCAAAGAGGAAGGAAGGTCGAATCTCAAATCAACATTTTTCTTATGATTTTCGGTATGTAGAACTCTCTCATGTGAGTGTTGTTGTCGATGTGTTGTTGTTGTTTTCATTGTTTTTGTTGTTGTTATTTTTATTATTGTTATTATTATTGTCATGGGTTTTGAGACTAGCTTATAATGTACATTGTTGTTTTTTAGGTATTTGTAGTTGTTGTAGTTTATTGTTATTGTCGCATTATTTTGGAATGTTCATTTTAATTATACTTTCAGAAGTGGTATGTTATTATGGATCGTAGTTGGATGAGAGTCAATAGATTAAGTAAAGAGTATGAGAATGGATTTATTAAATTTTTGGAATCTGCGGAAAAAACCTTCCTAACAATAATGAGAATTTTGATAATGTTCTTTCCAAGGTGATATGATACCTACTGATAATTCAATGGTTCAAGAGAATGTTTGATAATGTAAATGATGTAAAGAATACTAAATGGCATGCAAAAGAAATATTATTTGATGGAAAAATTGTCAATGTAGCTGAGTTATTGCAATGGAAGAAAATTGATACGTTGTTTTCAGATTTTGCCCCTGAGCAAAGAAACCTTAAGCTTGGACTTGTCACTGAAGGAATGAACTCGTTTGGTAATTTGAGTATTAACCATACTTCATGGAATGTTCTTTCCATGATTTATAACATATCTCTATAGTTTTGCATGAAACACAAATATATGATATTATCAATGATAATTCGGTTCCAAAATAAACAGTGATTGAAGATTTTAAAATATTGTGGGAGGAAGGTGTTAATTTTGATGATACGTATACATCTGATAACTTTAAGCTGCGTGCCATGTTGTTTAGAACAATCAATGACTTCTCTACATACAATAATTTGTCTGGGTACAGTGTCAAGAGACACAAAGCGTGTCTAATATGTGAAGATAATACATGCTTCCACGAGTTAAAAAAAGGGGAAAAGACTGTTTACGTTGGCCATCAAAAATTTCTAAGACCTAATCATCCATATCGTAGATTGCAAAAGGATTTTAATAGAAATTAGAAGTTTGGTATCGCTCCAAAGCCCTTAACTGGGAAGGATGTTTATAAAAGAAAACAACACATTGATGTTGTCTTTGGAAAGAAACAAAAAGGGATTGTGGAGAAAAGTATTTGGAAAAAGAGTTCGGTTTTCTTTGATCAACCATATTGGTCTAGCCTCGATGTAAGGAAATTTCTTGACGCCATGCATGTGGAGAAAAATGTATGTGATAGTTTGATTGGAACAGTTCTAAACATTATTGGAAATACAAAAGATACTAAGAAATCCTGTTAAGATATGGTGTTGATGGGTATACGACAAGAGTTAGCCCATAACATATAGGAAATAAAACATATGCCCCCTGCATGTCACACTCTATCTAAAAAGAAAAAAAAGTTCTGTAATTGTTTGCATGGTATCAAAGTTCCCCAAGGGTACTCAATAAATGTGAAGAAACTTGTGTCTATGAATGATCTGAAATTAGTTGGCTTAAAGTCTCATGATTGTCATGTCTTGGTGCAACAACTTCTATCAGTGGCTATCTATGACTTTCTACCAAAAAATGTAAGGGTAACTATAACCAAATTATGATTATTCTTCAATGCTATATGTAATAAAGTTATTGAACCTGGAAATTTAGATGAGTTGGAACATGAGGCTGCAATCATCTTCTCTGATCCTTTCAACGCTTCTAACAAAACCTTGCTAAACCAGAAGTACTTGTATAACACCATTTTCCTAAATCGACATATAATTCAATTAATTTAAATAATTATTCACCCTAGGGTGTCACTCATTCATAAAAATACACCTATTATTGAATTGAATGGTTTGCAGCAGAAATAAAAACTTTTTGCAACATCTTCACACAGTCTAATACATCGAAATTATTCAAACTAACATAAGTTTATGACAAACAACTCAAAGATCATCAAAACATGAAATATTGTCCCATCACATGTCTTACAATACCATATAAACATAAAGGGTACTCAAGTAAAATGTAAATAAAGAATAAGGCATTGATCGTCATTCCTCAACATCAAAAGAACTAAGCACTACCTGAATATGTAATATATGCACAAAGCCACACACAAAAAAGAAAAGGGGTGAGAATACACCATATAAATATTAATGGTGAAAGTTAACAGCAAGAAAATAAACAAAACAATAACAAATACTATTCTCACAAAACACTATCATAATATAATTTTTAATGAGAATGAAAAATGCACAAACTTCTCCTTTAATATGCATGTGGTACCGGGTTTTTGGGCATCAAAGGGGTGCTTCTGATTTATCCTTATCTCTAGTTCCTCTACTCACCGTGTCCCTCTATAGACACGAGACCTTCATGGTTCCTCTCTGGACCTGACTTCACTGGACCAAAGTTCTACCTAACTCCAATATATATGCATGCATGATTCTTTACAGTAAACAAGCATACAACGCAACATTAACCAAAATCATCAAAAACTCATACTAAAATTTGGCTCCACTCTTAAACCATATTTTTTCCATTAATCAGGTCTCACTATAATCCAACTAGATTACTCAACTCAAATAATTTATTTAAATGGTTATATTTCAACTCCGAATTTATTAATAATTGAGTTAACATATGTTATTACTCAACAACTCGAAAATCAACCAAAATGCTCAAAACATCTCAATAAGGTATCTTATCATGTATAACTCAACAACAACTCTAAAGTACTCAAAATTACTCAAAAGCACACAAAATTACTCTATTGACAACCTTTATAAAAGATAACTCTACTAAACTCTAAGGGTTGTCAGTTTAAACTCAAAATTACTTAAAAGTTACCCGAAGGTAAGAAAAAGGTTACTGATATAAAAAATTACACAAAAATTAGCGAATTGATCCCTGAACTTGAAACTGTCGAAAAATCCCTAACCCGCCCGTATATGATTCTTCACTTCCGCACACTAGCGCCAGCATGGCACCCATAGTGCAAACCTTGTATGCACACTGTTGTGGACCTACCGCGCCCACGCCACTATTGTAATGCTAATGATCAGCCACAACCCATCCTGCACCTGACAGCCATCATCACGGAATGGCCTGCCCCGCCTCGGCTTCGACGTTCGGCCGTAGCCATCAAGATGAGGCACCATAACCTTGGCCTCAGAACCTTGGATCCACCGCACTGATCCTGACTTCTCGATTTTCTCGATCTAGTAATCGTATGTTTTAGCCGTTGCAGCAACGCTCTACCGCGCGACCCACATTAGAAAAATCTGACTTTTTGATTCTAACATTTTTAGAAAAACATACATTTTCTAACATTTTTGAAAATTTTGATTCTTACAACATTATGGAAAAATTATCAAAAATCACAGATCAAACAATTTATCGATATCACACAAGTCAAAAAAATTATTATTCTAAATATCCCACAAAAAAAACACAGTAATCATATAATATCCCAATATACATTAACATATTATAACCACATATTACAGTAAGAATCATTTATATCTATATATTATCATCAATAACACACCATCGTATAATGATCACATGGGATTTATCTTAAATCCCATTTGGTCACAACAGGTAAACACATGGAAACTAATCTATTTATTGTTCGATGCTGAAAGCTCTAATGATTTGAGCTCTAAAGATTTGACTAATTTTGGTAAAACAAGATGCTGAACAAGATGTTAAAATATGTGAAAAACAACATGTCAAAAAAGATGTCCAACCATGAAGACTCGACATCTTGGACCACTACAGCGGGATTTTGGTAAATCTGTTCCAAGATTTAAGGAGCGCTTTAGCAGTGGATCAAGGAAGGCTTATACCTAGGGCAATTTAACTAATTCTTGTGTAAAACTTTGGAAAAGTAAAAATAAGGGTTTAGTGTTTTGAGAGTCGTGTACTTTCTTGTGTTGTAAGTCACCCTTTGTCTCGATTTGATACATTGTGGTAGACATAGTTTTTATACAGATTTAAAAGCCTTTAGGTAATGAACTGTGTATTGTTACTGGATGAAGCTTTGAAGCAAATACAAGTATTTTTGTTAGTCAAGAGTATTGGATGAACTTTATATTGAAAGGGGTGTCTTTCAAGTAGTTTGATATAGTCAACAGAGGTTGTGGCTGTTAGATATCACTGAGGTAATTTAGGGAATGAGATAGGTTTCTCTTATCTTAGATGAAGTTATGAGATAAAGATTGAATTGGGTAGTGATTAAGTACAAAGAAGGTTGTTTACTTGTAAACCCGAGGTTGTTTACATAAAATAATACTACTGATAGTGGAATCTTCTTCTTGGCTTGGTAGCCCCTAGAGTAGTTGTTGTTGTACCCCGAACTAGGTTATCATATCTTTGTGTTATTATCATTCTAAAAATTTACAATTTATTTTCTTCTTGATTGCTTGACATGTCGTAATAGATGTTGGAACATCTATCATGACTTTAAAATAATAAGTATTATAACAATACGTTTTATTTTGTCCTTGTTTTGAAATGTAGAGATCAGTGTCTTGACATGTGTTAGGACATTAGTTATATGTACACTAGTGTTATAAATGGTTTTAAAATTTGAGAGACGCCACCCTTAATTTTTATCCCAAGGAAGGGAAAATAAAGGATAACCCTAAAAGTTAGAGATGCTAGGTTTTTTGGACTCGGTTCTAGAAGAAGGGAAGATGTTATGCACCTCTCATCTACCTTGTTCACAAGGATACTAGGGTGAGAAGCGCGATATAAGGAAATAGGGTTTTGATTTTTATTATGGGAACTCGCCACAATTTTAGTCATATGCCTACATATTCTCTTATGAGGAATCAGAGCCCCAATTCGTAGTTCGTAGTTGCTTTGTGTTTTTTATGGATTACGAAAAATATTTGAATTTCCCGATGCTTAGCCTAGGTGTATGAATAGCGGAGATTTTAGACGAAGTGCTTAGTCAACTTAAATATTATCGTAATCCTTTTTGAAGGTTTTTTATTGAATAAATTTGATTTATGAAAATAATTTCTTGTTGGTTAAGTATTTTTTATATATTAATTGTAAAAAATTATCTTATTTATGCATGCTTAAAATAATTTAATTTAATGCAATAAATAGAAAATATTTTTGATGAGTTGAAAAATATATTATTTGATTTTATGATAATAATAATATAATAACATTAAATATATTAAATATATTAAATATATTAAAATATCAAATGTAAAAATAATGATAATAAAATGATAAAGAAAATAAATAAAAAACACAGGGGGGTGTAAATTAGGTTAGAGTAGTAAACTAGGGGGTGTTAACATCATGGGCCTGAATTCAGATATAGAATTTAGGCCCATAAGGCAGAGGGTGTATTTTTACATTATGGAGAAAAATGGAAGATGCAGGAAGTAGGGGTCCAAGTCCAGATATTGGACTTGGCCCACTTGGCCATGAGGGGGTGTGAATTAGCGTGTGTAATAAAATAAAAATAGGAGGGAGTTGTGAATAGCTAATGGGTCAGGCCCAAGATGGTTTAGGGAGTCCGTGTGGGAGGGCGCAAGGGGATATCATGGACGCGTGGATCCTGAAATGAACTATTAAGATCTCGTGGCTGTGATAGAGGGTGCAGGGTAACGATCGTGGGTGGCACGCATTCGATTACGAATCACATTATATTTCTGTTTTACCAAAACAAATTTCCATTTTTGTGTCATTTTCCTCTCTCCGCCTCTTATCTCTCTTTTTCTATTACAACACCAACCCAAGCATAAAGACTCCATCATCACCAACTCCACACACCTCAATTGGCAGAAAGTCTTCCTCTTTTCAAGAAACTTAAACCTTAATCCTCCTCGATTGATCCCAACAAAACCCTGAATCACAACAGTTATCCAAAAAAGTAAGAAAAACGAAAGTTAGGTTTTCGTTACCCTTAATCACTATTGTTCCTTGAGTTTTGCGTTTGTCTATGTGACCCTTCTTCTGATAACTTTTCACTTTTGTCCTTCCATGTACCAATACGGTGGATGAAGACAGAGGTTCGGCGGTGCTGGAGGACGAGGGCGACGGAGCGTCTCCGATCCAGGGTTTCTGAGATTGAAACACAGATCCCTTTTTCAACCTTCTGTCAACTTCTCTCTCTTGTAAATTTTCCCCTCGTCTGTAAATTTTATCCCCCCTTGTAATCTTTTTGTTCTTTCGTTTTTATAGCATTTTATGGTACAATTTTAATTTGTTTATGTTTTAGCCATAAGCTCATGATTTGTATTGATTTAGTTTTATTGTACAACTTGATGAAAAGATTTGTTTTTGTATTCTTCTTGGTTTTGATTCTGTTTTAGTTTAAAGATTTGATTCATTCTGATTTGGAGAAATAAATGCAAAGATGTTGGTTTAATGAAAACAATAATTGTTCTTTCGCGTTAAAGCAAGTGTTTTTCTGATTAATCCAAACAGTGCCTGCTAGTTTTTGGAGCATGTGTTTTTTGGATTTGGACTTTAGGCTGTAGTAAGCGTTTTGGGCTTGAGAAAAGATTCGTGTAAAAAGGCCTTTTCAAAGCTAAAACCAATATCTTTTTATTTTGATGAAATTATAAAAATAATGAACCAAAAAAAGAAGAACTAATCAGTAATAACAATTAATTATAACAATATAATAATAATGTTATAATTAAAAACAAAAACAATCTTTTCAAACAAAAAAAAAACAGAATGGGCCACAGTGTTTTAATTTATTGGGATTTAACAACAAAAACATATTGCTTTACATATTCTTTCAACCTTATCCAAAAACCTAAACGGGCCTTATTGATTTGCAACATACACCACCTTTTCAATATCTGAAATAGAATCAAAAAAATTACATGGGCCCTTTCAGATTTAGAAAGGCCCATGATTTTTCAAAATAGTATACCCCCATTATAAGAATGAACTTTCTCTCAAAACATGAATGAAACCTTAATGGGCCATGAGATATTGATGGTCCACTTTAGATCAATACATATCTCTTCCATGTTTTACACCCCCATATAAATAAAACCTACAACAGGATTTATTGAATTAGAAACCTAATTATAATATAATGGCAGAGAAAATTTGGGGTATGACAACCAGAATTTCAGATGCCAACAGTCCTAAACCCCAATTGGCCAAACAAATTATAGAAACATACAGAATAATAAAAATTTGCAGATGGCAAGGTAATGACCCATCACCATCCTGATTGCCTCTAATCACCCATAGGTAAAGTAATCCCCTATTACTTTAAATTCAAGATTTAACAAATTTTCTTCACGATCCTCACCGTCGCTCCAAAGCTCTATGTTTTCCAATTAACCAACTCACGATGGGTTACTTTCCAAATTCTAATTTTTTCGTAACCTACCTCAATCCCTAACGTTAAAATATATACAACCCTAAATTCACAATTTGGTATCCACACCCCTTCATTCACACCCCTCTGACTCTGAGAATTTCTTTCAGTAATATCCCAAATTTTATTTTATTCCATAAAACTCTATTTTCTAAATAGAGTGTAACACTTTTATTTTATTTAAATAAAAGTTTCACTTAAATAAATATTTAATAAAAATCCATATTATATAATACTATAAATTATTTCTAATAATTCGAAGGGTTAAATATGTTTAAAGTCTTACTAAAGTTAGGCATTTTTACTTTTCATCTCTATAAAAAAATTCGTTAAATAATCGTCCCTCTAACGTAGGAATTTTATGTTTTGATCCCTCTTGCTAAAATCATCGCTAATTCAGTCGCTAAGTAGTAAATCGTCGCTGAAAATAGTCACTAATTCAGTCGCTAAGTTTCTGGTGGGACCTAAAGTTAAAATTCCTAACTTTAGAGGGACGATTCTTTAACAAAATTCTTTAGAGGGACGAAAAGTGAAAATGCCTAACTTTAGAGGGACTTTGAGCATATTTAACCCTAAATTCAATTATCCAATTGTCTCGAAATAAATAAAAACGTCTAATTATTTTTAAGAATTTAAATAAATCATATTTTATTTTCCCCAAGGATTTAGAACAATTGCTATTTGTGGATTTCACAAGTATTTAGTTGTTTATCCTTTTACTTGGTGCTCAAGAAAGAAGAAGGCAAGATGTCTCACCAGAAGGTGTAACATCAAGCAGTTGCAAGAGCTTTAGAACCTATTATATGGTTGTGTTTGGTTCAATGCAAGGTAAGGATCCTGGTGGATAGAAAGGTGTATATGATACAATTTTGTGTCCTTTATTAAAGTGAATCTATTATTTGTATAGTCTTCAAATGGTCTTATCTACTCCTTGAATGAGAACAAGGTATGTTTCTGAGTTACTTTATTGAGATTACTTTTAGTGATTAGTAACTTCAGAATAAAAATCAGTGATATGTTCATTCAGAAAGGTATTGATATTCAACAAGATGTTGGAACATCATCATAAAAATTTGTTACTCTAGTATATGGAAGATTCTAAAGGGCTAGAAGGCACTGAATAAGGATGCTCTCAAGAAGCATTTTAAGAGGGAGTTTATTATTTGGAGTTTATTTTGGTCTTTGATCATCACATGTTTTAGAGATGGAATATTGAATGATTGTGAGTCTTGGGGTAAAAAGCTATTGGCCAAGTCAGAAGAAGATTGGATAATTGGAGGATATTCTAGTGTTAAGAAACAATCTGGTTTCTAAGATTAGAATTAATTGAGTCCTGATATTTCTGAAGATTAGGTACATTGCTGAAGAAATGAGTGTTTTCAATTGGTTTAGTTACTAAGAGAGTACAATGTCAACCTGAATGTTATGACATTACAATATGACAAGCCAATACAATCAAGATACTCAAGGTTTATGTTATGTTTACCGAAATAAAGTCATGGGTTTAAGTCAACATTGTGTCGAGAGTTTTGTAACAAGCAAGGTTTAGCACTCTTAAACCTGGTACGTCTGAGAAGCTCTAGGTAGTCTCATAACTTTAGGTGCAAGTTATAATGAGAAGATGAGGAGTTTTTTTGAAAATTCGCAACTAAGGATTTTTAGTGAAACTATTTGGACGGTTCTACCTACTATTCTTGTGAAGCGTACAATCTTAGAAATTTTTTTTTCAATGACATGAAAAATGTCATTTCAAATGTTGTAACATTGTCAACAGTCAAAGTTTTGAAAAGAGAGAAAGTTGAACAAGAACATGTCTCTCTCATATTGTGAAAGGTGCATTATTACTCGAGAAGATTTTATCTCCTTCCAACAACGTTTACATTAACTTCAATATCATTACAAACAAGGTTTCATTATAATTAAAGTAACTCTCCTTGTCTTTAAATATGGTCTACATTAACATCCTCTTTTTCTGTGTTTCAACATGAGCAAATATTCTAGAGATACTGGTACTAAGAAGGTTCATCTGCTGGAATCTAACAAGGATCAGAGCAATGATCCAAAGAAGACTGGGTTCAACATTGCAACAAATGTTGGAACATCAACTGGAGTATCTTGGACAAATAAAACATTTGTGATAGAGATGAAATCCTTGAGGAGGAATCAGGTTCTTATACAAGATTACATTCAAATGCTGATGAAGACTGGGTCAAGTTCATTGACTCAGGAGGGAGATTTGGATAGTTGGTGACTGTATCTTGTACATATTTTGGTTAGTAGAGTCTTGTTTGGTAGTCTTTGTGTCTTTGGAGAGACTTAGTGTTTGGGTAAGGGTTGTTTTTTTCTTCTTTTGTTTTGTTTTCTATTTTAGTCAGTTTGATGCTTTTTCTTCTGCATCAAGTTATTGAGTTAGTTTTGAGTCTTCTTTCCTTTGCGTCTTGAATCAATTCTTGTATGTTTTGATTATATTTGTGTTAGGTTATTTTTAATGTTTTTTTATTATCAATTTTTGGCTAAAAAGGGGGAGAAAAGAGTCATTGAGTCTAGTCTAGTGTTATGTGTAACACTTTAGGGAGAGCATGATTGTCCATCATGTGAGTCTTATGTATGAGTGTGTGCGTGATTGTCCATCATGTGATTCTTGTGTCTGAGTGTGTGTGTCTATTGCTTCTGCTGCTACATTTGTTGTAGTTATGTTTTCAGGATGTCACATTGGATGTTCCAACATCCTTTTCTATTCTTATGTCTTGTATTATGAGTTATGAGCATAGTTGTATCCTGTGATCTGAGTTATCCAGAATTGAGGTCTACTTCTATGAGTCTTTAACTGGAAAGTTTAGGGTGGTATATTGGGACTTTGTTTGAGGAGGGGTGTCATTTACCTTCTTCCTCATGTACAAAGTTTACATGTTTAGCATGTATCTTGTGTTGGCGTTCTGTGGTTTTATTCCTTTTCCAAGGTTATTTGGTCTTTGGTTGTTTTAGCCAAAATTTTCCAAAGGGGGGATTGTTAGTACCATTATTTTGTGGATTGGAAACATTTTTCTAAAACATCGTTCTGACCAAATGTTAAACAAGATGTCGTAACATCTTATTCTGATATGGAGAAGGCTTGGGCAGCTGTTTTTAAATATTGACAGATTTGATTTGATTCTGTTATATTTCCTTTCGATATATCTCTATTTATTCCATAGGTTAAGAAGATTTATTTTGGAATTTTTTTTTATATCTCCAGCTATACATTAGTTACTAAATCGGGCCTTGAAACAATTTTGGAAACTTTGTATTGGTTGTTCCAATACTTAAGGATATTTGCTACACAATTGGTGTATCACTCAGCTTATGGATCAAGGAGCTTCTGGACTCAGAATTCGAAGCCCATGGACTACAGAGTTGTATTTAAAGGGGAATCCTAACCTAATATAGCTTTAGTTTTCAACAATTATAAAAAAAAAGGGGAAGCATAAGTCTTATATTTTGAGAGTCTCTAGTGTTGTTTGTGAGTCACCCATGTATCTTTTGATACTATGTGGTCAACTGATTGTTACTTGACTATTAGTCAAGTTATTGTTCTCACTCGAAGATTTTAAGCAAGAGTTTTTGGATTTTGTTTTTGAAGTGTAATCTTCTAAATTAGGATATATTTGTTACAGTAACGGGGATTTGGACGGTTAGATATCACTGAGGTGATTTAAGAAGTGATATGGAGATTTCTCATATTTAGGAAGTTCCTAGGTATAAGTTGCATTGGGTAGGGATTAGGCAAGAAGTTGTAAATTGGGATTGTTTAGCTTTGAACTAATACTATTGATACTGGACTTCCTTCCTACCTTAGTAGCCCCTAATGTTGGTGATGTTGCACCGAACTGGGTTAACAACTTTATGTGTTATTTATCATTCTGCAGTTGTTATTTACGTATCACTTATAGCTAAATTGATCTGGTCTGCTACCAGATGTTGTAACATCTGCCTTAACATCATTATGATGTTGGGATATATGTTTGTTGCATGTACCAAAATTTCACTGTGTACTAGAGCTTCTGATATATACTAAAACTCTGAAGATTTCATGTTCCCTTGCCCAAGTTCTAAAGATTCTAAAGACAAGGTTCTGTTGAACGAGTTCTGAATATTTTGAAGACCAATGGTTCTCTACAACAACTTCTGAAGACTATGAAGACAAGGTTATATTGATTGAAGTTCTTAAGATTATAAAGAAAAGGTTATGAAGACTCTGAAGACCAAGCGCTGGAGACTCCAAAGACATGGTTCAGGTTAAACAAGTTCTGGAGAATGATGACATAGTTCTGGAGACTTAACTTTGATCCTTCTACGCATGCTTCAACCATTATACATTTAGAAGCCTCTGAAGCTTAGAAGAGAATATCAAAAGGTTTCACATGAGTGATAGTACAAGGTGCAACATCACCTCGCCTCCACTATGTTGTATTTGTGGGGCAAGGATACTACGATTTTTCGAGGTTGTCTATGTTACACAACAACAATGTATCTAGAGGGGGGTGATTAGATACCCCTTTTAAAATATCCAGAAAATTCTGGTTTTGAAAAAGAAGTTTTATCAAAGAGCGACGCAAAAGCTTTTTTAAAATGTCGTCTCTTACGAACATTATTGGAAACTCAAATATGCAAGCTTTATAACAAAACACAATACAGAATAAGAACGATATGAGAATTAATATGCTTGAATCATTTTACAGCTTATTTAACGCTTATTACAAGTTACTAGTAAAGCTATTTCAAATGGTAATATTAATAGAACAAGTTAAATCAATTTATCAACCACTTAGTGTGAAAGTGAATTTTCAGAATTTTCCTTAAGTTGTATTGATATACAAAACCATTTATAATCAAAAGTGATTATAAGCTGTTGTACCCCAAAATTTTCCCTCTCATATTTTCCAAGGTCTTCCCTTACATGGTTGGTCACAAACACTTGCCTAAAGAAAATAAAGTTTTTTTGAAGATGAACAAAGTGTCTTTTGATTGGCATCTGGGAAAAGTCTTTGATTGGGTATCCAAAATCCTTCGATACAGGATTGACTCACCAGTCTTTGATTGGGCATTTGACACTCTTCGATCGAGCTTTGATTAGTAAGCTTAGATTAGGTGTTTGGAACCCTCCGATCAAGCTTTGGTCCGCAAGTATTCGATTGAGCGTTGGACCCCTTTCGATCAAGTCAATTTCACAATGCTTCGACTACGCATTAACTACTTCAGACTTGCTTTTAATTCACGAGGCAAGAATCTCCTACAAGTTTGTTTCGATTCACAAAGGCAAAGGCCCCTCAACTTGCTAGCACACCAGGCAAGAGGCCCATTCGAAGAACATGTAAATGACTCATTCGAACAACATGTAAAGGTTCATTCTAAGAAGCATTCTAAGTTTCCATTCGAAGAACATGTAAAAGTCCATTCGAAGAAGCATTCAAAAGGCCCATTCAAAGGGTACATAAGAAGTCCATTCGAAGGAGGCAACTCAAGGCCAATCGAAGAGCATGGCCTGAAGGCATTCGAAAATCAAAGGTGTCCAGTTTCATTCAAGATTCAAAAGAGACATAAATATTTCAAAAAGGAAATCTTTTAATATGTCTGATTCTTATCTCATGGCTTTAAAGGCCTGGTTAAATTGCTATCCCTTGCCATTTTTATGCACCCTCACACTCCTATAAATACGAGGCCAAGGACACTTACAAGGGGACGGGAGATTAGAGATACGCTTCACACAAACCCACCAAAGGTTGTCAAAATTTTCATAAGTAATCCAAGCCAAAGCGACCCTTCAAAAATGTATCCACGCCCAGAAGTCCCAGATCAAAGGTACCCACATCCAAAAAGTGCTAAATCGAAGGTGTGATACGGTGGCAGAACCGACTGTTTAATACTGGTTTGCGTTTTGCGTTTTTTATTCGCAAAATGTCGCGGTAAGCAAGAGTCACCACCGACTTTTATTTCATCCAACCGGAAAAGAAAAAAGTACATGAAAAATCCTTTTCCGAGATTTTGAGTACGGGGGGTAGATTATAGAAAGGGAAGGTGTTAGCACCCTTTCTATCCATGGTTTTCCATGGGTTCTTAGGTACTTGCTCATTTTTTAAATTGCTTGTGTTTGTGTGTTTGCTTTGAAAATGTTTTACTTCGTGATAACCCTTGTATCAGTCCTCAAGGGTGTGACGAAGTTATTTTGAAAATTTGTTTGAAAAGTGTAAGTGTGAAAAGTTTTGATTTGAGCAAGTACCTACTAGCATCTACCTACTCGGAAAAAGATTGTTTCAATTCTTGTTTCCTTTAGACAACGCTATCCTACTATTGAGAAATAGGTAGCACCTTCGTTGGATTTGTAAGGGTCAATTCGAAAGGGACATACGGTCACTAAAGCAATATTAGGACACCTTAGTAGTAACCCTAGAGTCTTAAGATCTTTTCGAGGAAATATTTCTAAGGCAACATTTCCGAGGCAACATTCGAATGGGACATTTGATCTTTTTAGACAGGAGGGCAACCACTAAGACACCCAATGCTTAATGATCGTTTACCGAAGGCAACCGAAGTGAGAGTATACCCTAAGAGTAAACATGTGCAAGTGATTTGTTTTCAGTTTATTGTCTTTTCACATTAAGGTTTTCTAACCATTTTAATTTTGTCATGCATTCTTGCCATACAATCCTATTAGCATACATCTAGACAGTTAAATATTTGCAGGAATTAAAAATGCAAGAAAATAAACCTAGCTATTACAAGGCTTCGGGGAGGGAGATTATATACATAACCAAAAATCGGGGATTTAAACAGTAAATAAAAACCCTAAGTTAACTATTACATCCTCAAAACAGTTACAAAATAATGGAAAAATAAAATAAGCGCACGACGAATTAAATGCGAGGCGATTAAGGTTTTGACCCTTGGCTAGACCTAATTGCAATTGATTAAAGAAAAATGTTTTTTGTCATGTTTTTGTTGCTTGAGAAAATAATGAAGAATTAAATTAAAAGAAAATCCTAAGTTCTAATTAATGTTAATTTTTTTGAAAATAAATAAATTAATTCTAAACAACCTATTTTTGTATTTTTGTTTTATTTGAGAAAAAGGAGAAAAATTAAATCGAGAGTTAACCTAATTTTTCTAATTTTATTTTAATGGTGAAAAACAAATTAAAGTTACCCTAATTTAAACATTAATCTAATTAATTAACAAAATTAAATTTGATAAAAAACCTAATTCTAATTTTTATGAATTCTTGATTTTATGATTTTATGAAAAAGGTGATTAATTTTGTTAATTAAAATAATTAAGGAAAATAACAAAAAAAAAACAAGAAAATAAAAAAAAAGGAAGAAATGGGCCTGATTGCTAGCAAAAGGGAGTGTGGATCTGAATTCCTTTGGCCCATTAAACTGCAAGCCCAGCCAAGGCGCTGGATCACGCGTGGGCGTTGACTTGAGGAGTATGGTGGTCTCTCATTGTTGGCACGTTGGATCTGGGTAAGAGCACATCAGATGGCTGGATGTTGAGGTTGTATGGAATGCGCTTGAGAATGTGGTGCACCTGATCATATGAAGAAAAATAATACAAAGCAAATGTTGGTACGTGGGATCGAACCCAGGTCCTTATGCTCAATACCACTGCTTACTTGCCAGCTGCGCTGGAATGCTAATTTGTTAACATAATAGAAATAAAGCATGATAAGTAAAACAAACAATATATTCAGAAAATGCACACAAAATTCAAATTGACCATTCCTGGGTTGCCACGCCTCATCTTCTTCCTGGGACTGTCGCTTTAGGAAACAAGACTTTTACCTACAGACGTTCACTGTAGGTATAACCCTGTTCATCTCAAAAATTGCATACGGGCAAGATAAATGAAAAGTAATGGTACCAATCAAATCGTCTCATCCTCACGAGCATCATGGTACCTAGAACAAGGCCTAATTTTGCCTGTACTGAAAACCCCTAAAACGAACACAGAAACCCTAGCAATGGCAACATCATGTACAAGCATAAAAAATGAAATTAAATGGCATGGTTAGCTTGCAAACATGATGGCAAACACGACTATAACAATCAAAAGTGATAAAGATGCAAGAATCATGATAATCAAATTGAAAAAAATGCCAAATCGTGTGAGTTATAGTTGGTGATTCTGAGTGCTTCAAGCCTTGCAATTGATCCAATTGGCTTCTGGGAAGGTCCAACAATGGATTATCAATGTTGGAATGGTCTGAATTGATCTCTAGATGCAAAAAAATCCAACACTTTTTGTCACTTATTTTTGAGTTTTGTTCTATACCTCTCACGACCTCTAACCCCTATTTTTTGATATGGAATTCTTCATTGTATAACCTAGACTGAATTAGGTTAACAAACTTCGAATGAATCTTTGCATTTATCCAAGATTTGATTTGATTTGCAAGTTATATGATATGTTGCTATTTTGAGCCAAATCATGCCTTTCTTGTATCAATTGCCATTGATTTGAATCGATCTTGTAAACTCAACATATCTTGATTGTTAGTTCGTCAAAAAAACAAATCAAATCATATCTTTATTAATTTTCATCATTTATTTAATTTAATCCACTTTTTAATTAATGAAAAATCAAAATAAATTGAAAAATGAAGCACATAATGGGTGAGTGAGCATTTGAGTCATGGACCACGTTATAATTGAGATGCAAGCATAAAAAGTTGGGCCCATTTAGCAAAAAATGCAAATTTGAGCACATTTGACTTTTGGCAATTTTGCAAAAATGGTCAACTTGGCCAATGCATAACTCTCTCAATTTTGAACCTAGAGAGGTGTTCTTGGACGTTTTAGAAATCTTAGGATGTCCTCTAAACAACCCTTTTGGTCTCATCTCAATTGAGTCTTCCATGTTCATGTATGAAGCTTTGACCCAAAAGGTGTTTTTGTTGACTTTTCAAAAGGACCTATAATGTCAAAATTCATATCCTTTTGTGAGTGAATATTATTGACTTGGGAGATGAAGATGAATTGCATGGAATTTCATCCTATTCAAAATGAGCTTTGGATGGGTCATTTCTGATAAAGTATGAGAAAGTTATGCTTAGTCAAAGTTGAGGTGACTTTTCCTATAAAACCCTAATTTAGCAACTTTTGGGTTTTGATGAATTGTGAGCAATCCTTAAGGAATAATGATCAAACCTTGATAAAATGATGGATAATACTTCAAAATGAGGATGTTGACCAAAAATCTTGAAGTTTGACTGTATGTGGGCCACAGTTGACTTTTGACCTAATACAGTTGATTTTCCGACACTTGAGCAATTGACTGCGCAAACTTCTTCTGCAATGCTTGAAACTTGACATGGATGATCTTGAGAACATATTAGGACAATGGTGAGAATTTGAGTCCTTTGTGGTTCACACATCTTGATGAAGGTGGAAACCCTAATTTGAGGTATACTGCCTTAGGAGAGAGTTTGTCTGGTCAACTCTTGAACTTCCTTGAGCAATTTGGGGACCTCACTTGCCATGTGTTAAGAAATATGGGAGGGAAAATTTTGGGTACAACAGCTGCCCCTGTTCAATCTTCTTAAACCCGAGGATGTAGATTGGCTCGTCTGCCTTTCGTGATCTGAAGGTGGAAGATGATTGAACACTAGAGTGCCTAAAAATTTGCATTCGCATAAAGTGATACTTGATTTGTGATATCTGGAATAGGCTTACAGATGCCATTTGGAGGTTGAGGATTGAAAATTGTCGGAGATGGGCTTAAGGATGCCATACGAAGAGGTGCCGATCACATACGAGATTCCTTTACGGAAACCTGTATACCTGTTGTCGAGGAGGATTTCGCTAGGGAATGCCGGTCTCTGTCTTGAGAGAAATAGAGTTTTAGGAGCTTCAGGATTCCGCTACTCTACTGGGGAATAACTACGGTTTAAGGAAGCGGAAGTGAACTGCATGTTTGGTCGGGGTATATGCTGCACCGCGACTTACTAGAGAGATGCGAAACCAATCGTGTTTGATCAGGTCCCGGACTTACAGTGTTGTGGACTGCTGCCTGGGGATAAGAGAGGAAGAACCCGGATGGTAAGGTTATAAGAAGTAACCTGGATAATAGAGTTACTTCGAAATGAAATCCTGGATAGTAGGGCTGTGAGAAGGAACCTGGATAGTAGGATTACTTCGATATGAAAGCCTGGATAGTAGGGCTGTGAGAAGGAACCTGGATAGTAGGGTTACTTCGATATGACAGCCTAGATAGTAGGGCTATGAGAAGGAACCTGGATAATAGGGTTACTTCGATATGACAACCTGGATAGTAGGGTTGTGAGAAGGAACCTGGATAGTAGGGTTACTTCGAGATGAAAGCCTGGATAGTAGGGCTGTGAGAAGGAACCTGGATAGAAGGGTTACTTCGTCATGAAAGCCTGGATAGTAGGGATGTGAGAAGGAACCTGGATAGTAGGGTTACTTTGACATGAAAACCTGGATAGTAGGATTGTGATAAGGAACCTGGATAGTAGGGTTACTTCGATATGAAAGCCTTGATAGTAGAGCTGTGAGAAGGAACCTGGGTAGTAGGGTTACTTCGAAATAAGTTTGGGTAAAACTGCAGAGGGAACCTGGGTGAGGTTGCCTTGTGATGAGTTCATGTAAAGCCTCAGAATGAAAGGGGGTAAGGTTATTAGTTTGTGTAAAACTTCAGGATGAATCGGGGTAAGGTTATTAGTTTGTGTAAAACTTCAGGATGAATTAGGGTAAGGTTGCTTTTGTCGCGCCGATGATTACTCCGTTTAACTTCGAGTGTTGATCATGGACCTGATGGAAATTGTTGATAATAACTGTCTTTCCTAAAATAAATACAAGGTTAGTTATGTGCGATGCATGAGATGCATTGTGATGAGGTTCTCAAAATAACTGAGATTATGTTATATGTAACGTATGCACATGTCATGATGTATGAACATGAAATGCTGACATAATAATCTAAGTTCGGGAAAATAAATCCCTGACTGCGGTTTGGAGAGTATGGGAAATGGTATTCTTGACTGCTATAAAAACCATAGTTCCTCTACTTCTGTTGGGGATGGTGAACAAAGATGACTAGCTGGGGATTCACATCCATTCGGAGGGTGAAATGTTTTCCGGAAGAGAACCTGTCTGAGGATAACTCTGTGGGGAATAACTCTGTTGGAGACGAGATACCATGTCGATGGATCATGCTGATTTGGAGAAATGAATTCAGTTGGGGATGAATTTCCGTTGCTGGTGTGTTGGCTCCTAAATTCGACACCCTTGTTTTTATTAATATCAACCATTAAAGCTAAAGGATGGTTTCGACCAGCTGGTTCTGTCGAAGTGTTCGTCAGAGGATGGCAATGAACTTAGAGAATTTCTTCCAAGGGAGAATTTGGTTGCCTTCGACGTCGAAGGTGTTTCTCGTCGAAGATGCTTCTCGACGAAGGTGTTCGATTGCTCAGAGTGGAACGGTTTGAGATTCAAACGTTTGGAGGGAAAACGGTTCCCAGCGGTTACCAAGTGCAACGTGCCAAGATCTGGAGCGTCGAACGCTGAGAATGTGCCAAGTGGAGTCATCTCGAAGCAGTGTAACTGCCCGACAGTTACTTGGGATGTGTTTAGTATAAATAGTAGTAGTTCACGCAGTTTTTCGCGTGTGTTCACAATTATATACAAGTCACTCATATAGATTCGAGTACCCAGCGTGTGAGAAAGAATTGTTGAGAATGTATGTGTGAAACACCACTTTATTAACCAAAGTCATTTATTTTCCAGAAACTTTACTTGCTTTCTCCTTTACTTTTCCAGTCGAAAGCCTTTATTTTAAGCCTTCCTTTATTTTATCAAGTTCTCTTCTTCATGCAATTTACATAAAGCTTCTTTATTTTCTTGTCATTTAACCATTATCAAACTTAGTCAAAACCCCAAAATCAACCATGTCTTAGGATCAATCTGATCTATCCTGCGAGTAACCAAATAAGTAACCTTTTGGAAGATCAGCGGTTGTTTACCAATTCCAACGGTAAACAAATTGGCACACCTGGTGGGACTGTGTGTTGATTTTGAAGTTTAACCTTTTTTACACAAAATATCATCTTTTTCGAGAAGTATTGCATGCTATTGAGAAGTGGTAGAATATACACTAACAATACCAATACTGCCAGAAGAAGAGAAGAGATGGCGAATCCGCCAAACAATAACGAAATCCCACAAACGAATGTGGGAACAACGGTTATCCCAACCGTGAGTGAAGCGATAACCGCTGGTTCAACACCAGCAGTAACGGTCACAACGACGGGGCCATTACCACCGTTCACTGGCCCCAGAGTGCCTTTGGGAACTCCCCCACCAAGGGGAAATCTAGGCACAAGGCCTTATGTTCCCCCAGGATTTATGACAGGCGGTCAAAATCGAGAACCACTCTATGGCATGCCAACGTCTGACTTGGCTAGCCTAACGAACGCTACGTCCACTTTTTCAGACCCTTTAGTGAGTGCCTCTTCGCCACTCCAAGGTTCTGGAGTAGGTATGGCGAACAGAAATAGGACCCAACTCTTAGGAGGAACGTCCCAAGTAGCACATGGCCTTACAAATGCCTCGACAGCAGTCTTGAGGCAACAAATGGACGAAAGCAGCCATGATATGGTTCAAATGTTGGCACAAACTTTAAGTACAGTGATGAATCCTCTAATACAAAACACCACCCAATCGAATCAGCAGATGGCATCACAAATGACGCGTTTGGCTGATTTCTTTGGAGTACCCCAACCTATTCGACAGCCCCAAAGGGCACAAATAAGGGGAAACCAAGGTATACTCTTAGAGGAAGAAACCACTATCAACCAAGGCCAGCAGCCTGTCGAAGAAAACCTTAGGGCACGATTGGATCAGCCTGTCGAAGAACCTAGGGTTATAACCCCAGAGGTAAGGTTAGTTAACAGAAACCAAAATGCTGATGAAGTAGTTCAGCATATCCAATACCAGAATATGGGCTTGGAAAATAATCTGGCAGCCATGATCGAAAGAATCATGACGCAGAATGGGATGAACATGGGCTTTCGTAGGCCCAACTTCACATCCCCACTGTCAGAATACGTATTACAAACAGACTTACCTCCTAGATGTAAAGTCCCTAAGTTCACTAAATTCTCTGGGGACACGACAGAATCTACTGTCGAACATGTGGCGAGATACTTGATCGAAGCAGGAGATATTTCAAACAACGAAAACCTGAGGATTAAGTACTTCCCAAGTTCTTTAACAAAGAACGCTTTCACTTGGTTTACAACTCTTCCCCCCAATTCGATCCATCATTGGACCCAGTTGGAGAGATTGTTCCATGAACAATTCTATATGGGACAAACCAAGATAAGCCTGAAAGAATTGGCCAGTGTAAAGAGACGTTTCACTGAACCTATAGACGAATATCTCAATAGGTTTAGGTTGCTCAAAGCAAGATGTTTTACACAAGTGCCAGAACATGAGTTAGTCGAAATAGCCGCAGGCGGTTTAGATTATTCCATTAGGAAGAAGTTAGACACTCAATACCTGAGAGACATGGCCCAACTGGCCGATAGAGTTCGACAGGTAGAACGCCTTAAAGCTGAGAAAGCCAAGGAAACGAAAACTCATAAAAGAGAGAGGATAGCGTATGTTGAGATGGATGACGAAGATCCAGAAACCTTCGACGAAACTATAACCGTCGAAGAAGGCGAGGTCGATTTAGTGGAACTAAAGCAAGGGCCACCATACTCTTGCAAACTGTTAGTCCCCTCAAGTGGGGAAAATCCCACTGGTCCGGAAAGGACCAACGATAGGTTCCTCAAAAAGACGTATAGTTTTGATATTACAAAATGTGATGAAATCTTTGACTTGCTTGTAAAAGATGGCTAAATGATAGTACCCCCAGGGGTAAAAGTGCATCCTCTTGATCAAAGAAAGAAGAGAGGCTTTTGTAAATATCATAATTTTTTGGGTCATAAAACGTCTCAATGTTTTCTTTTCAGGAATCTTGTGCAAGACGCTATCGAGGAAGGGAGGTTGAAGTTTGCTGACAAGACCCCCATGACTGTGGACTCTAACCCGTTGCAAGATGAAGCCCATTATGCTGAACCTTCAGAGGTGAACGTGATCGAGGCATCCAGAAGCCAGTCGAAGAGGCCAGGAATCACAATGGTCGAAGTCTCAAAGGACCATATCAACATGCCAATCTTTGGAAGTTTTTTTGGGAATCTATCCAGAAAGACAATTGAAGCGGTTCAGAAGGTGGTCGAAAGCCCAAAGCTGGAGACAGTTGGAGCCCAAAAATCTGGAACAAAACCCAGTTCTCACTTGGCTGCAGTTCAAGGCCAGACAGAGGACTTGGAGATTCAAATGAAGCAGTTGACTCTTGCCAACAAAGATACCATGAATGTCAACATGGTCGAAGTCTCTGAACCAAAAGCATCAGAGGAGGCCATGAGGCAAGAACAAGCCAACAAAACTGCTTTCCCTAGGGAAAATGAAAATCTGGCAGATTTCCTGCAAAGATGCCAGAAAAAGAAGTCAGAAGTGATGCTGTGTCCCAGATGCAGTTCGATCTTTGACAAAAAAGCTGCTGAACATATTCAAGGTGTAAGAGCAGCAAATAGAAAAAGGGAAAGTGTTGATACTCGACATGACCCCAGAAGAGCCTCCCAAAGAGGTTCAAACCAAGAAAAGAGGCCACTGACTTTCAGGCCTCCAACTAATGTGCCAGTAGATACATGGTACAAAACATCTGGTCGAAAGAGGCCAAGCGAGGAAAGATGGCACTCCTTCGAAGTGCCAAGAGGTTCGTCTTTAACACATAAAAAAGAGCCTCAGGTTGCTACCCCTAAAGTAACACAGGTGTCAAGCAACTACAAAGGGAAAAATCCCATGTCTCGATCTCAATGGAGGAGATACCAGAGGCGACGAAAAGCTGAGAGGGAAGCTGCTAATGAACCAAAGGCAGAAACCAGTTCAAATGTTCCTCAGAGAAAGCAGCGGAAGCCTCTAGAAAGAGAACCAGTAACCAATAGGCTAGTTTGGCCTAACCAGGGTGAAGTTGATGACGAAGATGGTTCTGAGTCTGATGACACTTTGGACATTATGGTGAACATAGTCTCAGTTCTGCCCAGAGAGTTAAACCGCCAGGTGGAGGTCGAAACAAGAGATTGGGAAGTGGAGCAAGAAATGGCCAAGCATAGGCCAGTGTGCTATTTCGTCATGGATAATGGCGATACTGAAGAGCAGAATGGGTTCTTCGAACCACCTACAGAGGCGATGAAAAATCACCTCAAACCTTTATTTATAAGGGCTAAACTCGAAGAAACCACAGTAAATAAAATCTTGGTGGATTGTGGGGCAACCATCAACATCATCCCTCACTTTATGCTAAGAAAAATAGGCAAAAGTGATGAGAACATCAAGCCTCACAACATGGTCCTGTCGAACTATGAAGGCGGCATAGGGACCACTATGGGTGTGATCCAACTGGATATCAAGGTGGGATCTATCCTTCGACCAACTATGTTCATGGTCATATCGACCAAACCTAACTATAATCTTTTGTTGGGCCGTGAATGGATTCATGGTGTTGGAGCTGTACCATCATCAATGCACCAGAGGTTACTGCTATGGCGTCCTGATGGAATGGTCGAAAACATAGAAGCGGACCAAAGCTATTACCTGGGCGAAGTAAATCACCTAGGGCTGGCAGACTTCGACAAGAACTTGGCTCACATTGGGCCATGCCCAACACCTGACTTCGACTTGGCACCAGCGCCAAATACTTTTTGTTCCCTATACCTGCACCCTGAGCATGGTTTCCAATGGGACAGAGAAGACTTGTCCCACATTGACTTTAGTGGGTTAACTGATATCTAACCAACTGGTTGGGGAAGTGAATTCAGTGACAATGACTAAGTCACAATCATTGCAGTGAATTTCGGCTTACGTAGCCGAAACAAAGATGATAACGACTCTCGAAGCCGAAGTAAAATATATGGCCACACAGGCCAATGATCAACAGTTATCTTCTGCAGGTCCTGGAAAGGACTTCGATCCAGAACCTCCTGATATCATGCCAGAAGGGATGCAGGAACAAAGGCTCGACGCCATCTACGATGATGAGCCTTTGGGATTCGAAAAGGACCCTTTAGCGAATAACCTCAAGATGCTGGCGCATGATCCTTTAGAAGAAATCAACTTGGGCGAAGGGTCAGAGAAAAAGCCAACTTACATTAGCGCAAAAATTGACCCAAAACTCAGGTTGGAAGTAATCCATTTGTTGAAAGAGTTCAAGGACTGTTTTGCATGGGATTACGATGAAATGCCTGGTCTCGACAGAGGATTGGTGAAACTTCAATTGCCAATCAAACCTGGGAAGAAGCCAATCAAGCAAAGTCCAAGACGCTTCGCCCCAGAAATACTGTAGAAGATCAAAACGGAAGTCGAAAGACTGCTGAAGTGCAAATTCATACGCGTCACGAGGTATGTCGAATGGATTGCAAACATTGTGCCAGTGATTAAGAAAAATGGTACATTGAGGGTGTGCATAGATTTCAGATATTTGAATGCTGCTACACCCAAAGATGAATATCCTATGCCTGTGGCGGAAATGCTAGTCGATTCTGCCGCTGGCTATGAGTACCTGAGTATGCTTGATGGTTATTCAGGATATAATCAAATTTTCATTGCTGAAGAAGATGTGTCGAAAACAGCTTTTCGATGCCCTGGGGCTTTAGGCACTTACGAATGGGTAGTGATGCCTTTTGGCCTAAAGAATGCTGGGGAAACATACCAGCGAGCAATGAATTCTATCTTCCATGATTTTATTAACACTTTTATGCAAGTATATATTGATGACATTGTTATAAAATCTGTTTCCAGGAAGAACCATATAGACCACCTTCGACAATAATTCGAAAGAATGAGAGAACATGGTCTGAAGATGAACCCTTTGAAGTGTGCATTCTATGTGAAAGCTGGAGATTTCTTGGGCTTCGTTGTCCATAAGAAAGGAATCGAAATCAACCAGAACAAGACGAAGGCAATTCTGGAAGCGAAAGCGCCATCGAACAAAAAGGAATTGCAATCTCTGTTAGGCAAGATAAATTTCTTAAGGAGATTCATATCTAACCTAAGTGGGAAAGCTCAAGCCTTTTCACCCTTACTTCGATTGAATAAATAGGGATTCAAATGGGGGCAGGAGCAACAAGAAGCCTTCGACAAAATCAAAGGGTACCTCACAAAGCCACCTATTTTGGTGCCTCCTTGTAGCAACAGGAGTATGAGATTGTACATAGCTGCAACCGACAAAACTTTGGGAAGCATGTTAGCCCAAGAAGATGAAAATGGAGTCGAAAGACCCATTTACTATCTTAGTAGAGTTTTGAACGATGCAGAAACTAGATATAGCGAAGTTGAAAAATTGTGTCTATGTCTGTATTTCTCTTGTACAAAGCTCAAGCAATATATAAAACCAGTTGATGTGTATGTTTCGTCTCATTTTGATGTTTTCAAGTACATGTTGTCGAAACCCATCTTGCACAGTCGAATTGGCAAGTGGGCACTAGCATTAACTGAATACTCCTTGACCTTTATGCCTCTTAAGGCAGTGAAAGGACAAGTGGTGGCAGACTTTATAGTCGACCACTCAATTCAAGTTGAGAGTATTAATTATGTGGAGATAGAACCTTGGAAATTCTACTTCGATGGTTCCAGCCATAAAGATGGAACAGGAGTAGGAGTATTGATTATTTCTCCAGAAAAAATTCCAACAACATTCAAGTACAAGATATCAGGTTCTTGTTCGAACAATGAGGCTGAGTATGAAGCTCTAATTACTGGCCTTAAGATATTGTTGGAATTGGGGGCAACTCGAGTCGAAATAATGGGAGACTCAGAGTTAGTCATTAAGCAAGTCACAAAAGAATATAAATGCATAAGAGAAAATCTCATTATGTACTTTGTGATAGCAAATCGTTTATTGAAAAAGTTTGAAATGGTCAACATTCGACACATACCCAGATTGGAAAATCAAATAGCCAACGATTTGGCACAAATTGCATCTGGGTACAAAATTTCAAAAACGAGATTACAAAGAGCAATCGAAGTTCGAGAAAAGATAAAAGCAACTTGTTTGTCACCAACAAACTTGGAATCGACAAGACTAGGGTATGCTGATCAAAGTAACTTCGAAATTTCGTTCATAGACAATTTGTCAGAGAAAGATTGGAGGAAACCCATTGTGGATTATCTTCAAAATCCAGTAGCTTCGACAGAACGAAAAACAAAGTATAGGGCGTTGAGTTACATACTCATGGGTAATGAGTTATTTAAAAAGACGCCTGAAGGGGTGTTGCTAAAGTGCTTAAGTGAAACTGAAGCATACATAGCCCTTTCGACTACGCACGCTGGAGCATGTGGGGCTCACCAAGTAGGCCATAAGATGAAATGGTTGTTGTTTCGACAAGGACTATACTGGCCCACCATGTTGAAAGATTGTGTCGAGTTCGCCAAGGGTTGTCAAGAATGTCAAGTCCATATAGGCATCCAACATGTACCAGCAAGCGAACTTCACTCGATAGTGAAACCTTGGCCCTTTAGAGGATGGGCGTTGGACCTTATTGGAGAGATTCGACCAGCATCATCAAAGAACCAAAAGTATATATTGGTAGGCATTGATTATTTTACTAAGTGGATCGAAGCTATTCCTTTAGTCAATGTAGACCAAGAAAATGTCATTGAATTTATTCAAAAGAACATTATCTTTAGATATGGAATCCCTGAGACTATAACTACTGATCAAGGATCAGTTTTCACCGGTCGAAAGATGCAGGAATTCGCTCAGGAAATAGGCTTTAAACTCCTAACATCAACGCCTTATTATGCAAAGGCAAACGGTCAAGTCGAAGCAGCGAACAAAGTAGTGATTGGCTTGATAAAAAAGCATGTTGGGAAGAAGCCAAAAAATTGGCATAAGACGTTAGACCAAATCTTGTGGGCCTGTCGAACGTCCCCAAAAGAAGCCATAGGCACAACACCATATAGGCTAAATTTTGGTCATGACGCAGTGTTGCCAGCAGAAATTTGTCTTCAATCTGCAAGGGTTCAGAGACACCATGATATCCCCTCTGAAGTTTATTGGTACATGATGTTAGACGAACTAGTAGATTTAGACGAAGAAAGACTGCGCGCTCTCGACCTACTAAGGCTTCAGAAGAAAAGAGTAGAAGACTCTTACAATAAAAAAGTGAAACCTAAGGCATTCTCGCCTGGAGAATTAGTTTGGAAGGTGATTCTTCCCATGGATCGAAGCATGGGAAAATGGTCACCCAAATGGGAAGGACCATTCAGAATTATCCAAACTTTTTCTGGTGGAGCTTATGAAGTCGAAGAGTTAGGTGAAGATAAAAGGCTCTTGAGAGTAAATGGAAAATATTTGAAAAAGTATAAACCTATGCTCCAAGAGATAAAAATAAATAGCAAGTAATGACTAAATTAACCATAAATAAGCCAAAATGGAAAATTTTATAAATTAGCCAAAATGGCAATATTGTCAAATACATATTACAATATATGGTTAAAGGGCTGGGTCAATCAGAAGGGGATCGAATCTTTGAGTCGAAGGTACTTCGCCTGCTGCAACTCCAGTCTTTTGTTGCACAAGGCATTCTCCTGGGCAAGCTTGGCAATTTGGTCATCGAAGGCTTGGGCTTTCTCAGCAAACTCTAGGCCTTGTGTGATTTCAACTTGACTCTCGGTGTCTGGAATAGTCGAGAGAAGTTCCTCCTTGCTCTTAGTATTGGCATTCATCTTGGCCTCTAGCTCTTCGATTTGCGCCTTTATGGAAGCATTCTCTCGATCTATGGCATCAATTTCTTCCTGCTTAGATGCCTTTTGCTTCGACAACTCTGCAATTCGAGAAGTCGTCTCTGCTACAGCAGTCCATGCAGAAGAACTTTTTCCATATAACGCTTCAAGCTGGCTGTTGAAGCCCCTTTGTCGCTGATAGTCTGCTGAGACTTGGTCAATAATGGAGTGTAACTCCATGATAAAGCTTGAAACCTCCAGAGTCACAACTAGCAAGTCTACGACATTCAAAACAGCCCCCAAATACGATGGAGCAGTAGGGTCCCCCTCCAAAGCTTTCATCAAATCTTTCTTGAAGAACTGAGCCTTAACCTTCGTCAAAGCCTCATCGAGAGGAGAAGTCTCAGTGGACTTCCCCAACTGAGTAGAAGCCTCCTGACTAATATCAGACGAACTTCCCTTGCTCTCGATAATGGCATTCAGATAGCCAATGGGATCAGTTTGCTTCAAGAGTGCTAAGTCTTCTTTCGACCTATGCTTTGTTGAGGTGGTAACCTTTGCAGCAGCGTTGTCTTGGGGTTGAGGCTGTTCAGTAGCATTTGCCTCGACTTGACTTTCTTCGACTTTAAGATCAACAGTACCAGCATCAGCATGACCTCCTTCGTCATGTTGTTCCTCCGACAGATCAACCACTTGAATCTCTTTTGGTTGTTGCTCTTCTGTTTGTGGATCTTCTGTTTGTTGTTCTTCTGTCTCAGCATTGGCTTCATCTGTTTCAGCATTGGCTTCATCGTTCGCCAATTCTTTCTCTTGTGGCCTACTGAGTTCAGCAGAATCTAGTGTTTCAGAAGTCTTTGGCGCTGAGCTTTCAGTGGTTTCCTGGAAAAAAGAAGAAGAAAAATCTTCTAGGTTAGAGAGAGACATAATTGAACGCGAGCATCGACGCCTGAGTTAAAAAGGGTCAAAGAAATTACCTGCAGAGGAACTTCAGCCCCAGGGCTGGAATTGTCGCTTTCGACAGGTTTATTGAGAATAACATTTAGTTCCTCCTCCGTTGGCTCTTCAATAATTACGGGAGGTGGCCTGGGTTTTCTCCCAGCAACCTTTATTCTGATTGTTCGAGTCTCAGGGGAAGGAACGTCTTTCTTCAGTTTTCGCCTCTTTAGAGGAGCAGGGGGAGAATCGTCTTCTTCGTCACTCCCAGATTCGACCGTCAGAGCAGGTCGTTTCTTGGGTGAAGGTGCCTAAAAACCAATTGGAGTTCGATTTAGAAGCTACATCGAAAGTCAGAATGTTAAAACCAGAAGAAAATAATAAAAGTCTGGTTACCGGTGCAGAAGGCTTTTTCGAAGGACCTTCCCCCTGATGGCTTGTTGTAGTTTTCGCCGGTGGTATAGTTTTCGCCGGTGGTGGAGGTTTTGTCAAGGGACCTCCTCCCTGATGGCCTTCTGCAGCTTTCTTGGCTGCAGGCTTTCGAACAACTGAAATAAGACAAAATAATTAACAGGCTACCAGTCGAAAGGGAAAGACAAAATAATTTGGAAGAATGAACTTACATTTCTTTATTTTGTCCAAGACAAGAACAAAAGACTTCTGAAGTTCGTCCACGAAGTCCTTCTCGTCGAAGAACTCTTCAGCGTAGTAATTTTCCACCACTCTTCGAAGGATGGTGAGCAGAGAAAGTTAAGCTGATAGTCGAACAACGAAAGGACTGCTCGACCAGCATACCTGCCGATATGCTTGGTGGCAGCATCTTCAGTATAGTCGTTGCAAAAATATAACATAGACTTCTCCCTGGGAAAAATAGCAGAAGGAAGTGTTTGAATGATCCAAACTGGCGAGAGACCAAGTTTGGTTGATACGCAATCAAGCTCAAGTGGGTCTTGGAGCTCTTGAAGCGCAGGGGCATTATTCTTGGTGTGAGAAATGCTTCCCACATTATTGTATGTTCTTCGACCTGAGGGTCACTTGACGATTTAGGATGGGGCCTCGTGAACCATTCTGGACCAACCTTTCGTCGAGCAAAGGGAGCCATGGTCGAAACAAATTCTTTCCTTCTTGCAAACATCAAGACGAAGTTTGCAAAAGTTTGTTGAAGCTCCAACCCATCATCAGTTGGGGTCAGTAGAGCCAATCTGGTGCCTTCGATGCACCTATTTTCTATCTCCGAGGCTTGCTCATTTATTTGAGTCTTCTGAGGTAAGAAAGACTCGAAGGTGGCATTGAGCCACAACTGAAGTAGCCAAAAAGGTCCTGCAAGCAGCAGACTGGCTCTGTTCTCGATGATCTTCAAAAGAGTCGCTCCGCTGCTAATCGACTCGTACAGATTCGCCAAGATTAATTCTGCCAAACAAATATTTTGGCCATGGTGGAGTTGGGTGGCGAGGGTGACCATCTTCTTTGTCACCTGTAAAGACTTTGTGCAGAACACAAAGCGTGACAGCCATAAGGCTAGAAACGTGATATGCTCTACATCCGACACAGTGGCCGTCGACTTATCATGGTAATGGTTGATATAGGTGGTGTAGGTTGGTTTCGTAGCTGAGAATCCAATCTGATCCTCCGACATTTCTTCTGGGTCGAAATAATCCCCAGTGGGTCGAAGGCCAGTGATGGCAGCCACGTCGAACAGCGTGGGTGTTAGCATTCCACAGGGAAGGTGGAAGGTGAAATGGGTGTAATCCCAGAAGAGTAAGGAAGCTATCAACATCTCTGGGGAGTAGTTGAGACCCGTCTTCGACAACATAACTAGGTCGAATATCCCTAGGTCCTTCCAGATCGAAGCCTGGCTTTTTTCCATTTTTTCCAGCCAAGCACTGTAGTCAGGAGTGAGGCTAGGGCTAGACCTGAAAGCCCTAACACCCCTATTGAAGAAGCGAAGATCAATTTTCTCCTTAGCGGGATCTTCGTTATCCTCTGCATCTTTTTTAGAGCATCCAACAGGTTTGAGTTTTTCAAGCACTGGAAAGAAGCTTTTGATCTTCATGGCTTCAGCGATGCTTGGGTTGAGCGGGCCAGACATGGCGAAGATTTGGTTGGAGTATCCAACCGGAATCATGAGTTGGTGTGAATAGGCTTCACGTTCAGCAATGTCTAGGGGTTCAGGAACCCTTCGTTGGCCTGTAGGAGTAACTACGGGGACAATGGAGAAGATCTTGGGTTTAGCATTTCTGGAGGGGATGTTAGAACTAGGAGCGGTAGAAGAACCTGAGGCCATTGTTGATGTTAAGGTTGAAGATGAAGTGAAGAACAAAGTGTTTACAAAGTTTGCAAATATTTTGTGTTCAAGGAAGTTTGAAGGCAAGATAGCGTGAAAAAGTCCCACAATGGGTACTTGGCGCTATTTATAGTAGTTGGGAAATCCCCAAATTCGAGGCCATTTAATGCCATTTAATGTTGCAGAAGGTAGTGGGACACGTGGCGTCCCCCTGTTGACATATCCGTTCTGCAGAAATGAAAGGGTGCAGCGTGCGCCCTCGTTTTTGGGAAATTGTCATGATGACAATTTGTGAAAAGACATTTGGCATGCTGCACGCCGTACTGAGGTGACGTCTTAGGTACGAATGAAATGATGGCTTTTTCTTGGGATTATCAGTGGTTGGTAGAAGACAAAAAGTGCACAATTTAATTTGTGACTAAGAGTGAAAAGATAGGTGTCGAATGGAATTTCAAAGAATGCCTTTTTCTTTTCAGAGTCGAAATAAGGCATTCTTGGGGGGCAATTTGTTGGCTCCTAAATTCGACACCCTTGTTTTTATTAATATCAGCCATTAAAGCTAAAGGATGGTTTCGACCAGCTGGTTCTTTCGAAGTGTTCGTCAGAGGATGGCAATGAACTTAGAGAATTTCTTCCAAGGGAGAATTTGGTTGCCTTCGACGTCGAAGGTGTTTCTCGTCGAAGATGCTTCTCGACGAAGGTGTTCGATTGCTCAGAGTGGAACGGTTTGAGATTCAAACGTTTGGAGGGAAAACGGTTCCCAGCGGTTACCAAGTGCAACGTGCCAAGATCTGGAGCGTCGAACACTGAGAACGTGCCAAGTGGAGTCATCTCGAAGCAGTGTAACTGCCCGACGGTTACTTGGGATGTGTTTAGTATAAATAGTAGTAGTTCACGCAGTTTTTCGCGTGTGTTCACAATTATATACAAGTCACTCATATAGATTCGAGTACCCAGCGTGTGAGAAAGAATTGTTGAGAATGTATGTGTGAAACACCACTTTATTAACCAAAGTCATTTATTTTCCAGAAACTTTATTTGCTTTCTCCTTTACTTTTCCAGTCGAAAGCCTTTATTTTAAGCCTTCCTTTATTTTATCAAGTTCTCTTCTTCATGCAATTTACATAAAGCTTCTTTATTTTCTTGTCATTTAACCATTATCAAACTTAGTCAAAACCCCAAAATCAACCATGTCTTAGGATCAATCTGATTGATCCTGCGAGTAACCAAATAAGTAACCTTTTGGAAGATCAGCGGTTGTTTACCAATTCCAACGGTAAACAAATTGGCACACCTGGTGGGACTGTGTGTTGATTTTGAAGTTTAACCTTTTTTACACAAAATATCATCTTTTTCGAGAAGTATTGCATGTTATTGAGAAGTGGTAGAATATACACTAACAATACCAATACTGCCAGAAGAAGAGAAGAGATGGCAAATCCGCCAAACAATAACGAAATCCCACAAACGAATGTGGGAATAACGGTTATCCCAACCGTGAGTGAAGCGATAACCGCTGGTTCAACACCAGCAGTAACGGTCACAACGACGGGGCCATTACCACCGTTCACTGGCCCCAGAGTGCCTTTGGGAACTCCCCCACCAAGGGGAAATCTAGGCACAAGGCCTTATGTTCCCCCAGGATTTATGACAGGCGGTCAAAATCGAGAACCACTCTATGGCATGCCAACGTCTGACTTGGCTAGCCTAACGAACGCTGCGTCCACTTTTTCAGACCCTTTAGTGAGTGCCTCTTCGCCACTCCAAGGTTCTGGAGTAGGTATGGCGAACAGAAATAGGACCTGACTCTTAGGAGGAACGTCCCAAGTAGCACATGGCTTTACAAATGCCTCGACAGCAGTCTTGAGGTAACAAATGGACGAAAGCAACCATGATATGGTTCAAATGTTGGCACAAACTTTAAGTACAGTGATGAATCCTCTAATACAAAACACCACCCAATCGAATCAGCAGATGGCAGCACAAATGACGCGTTTGGCTGATTTCTTTGGAGTACCCCAACCTATTCGACAGCCCCAAAGGGCGCAAATAAGGGGAAACCAAGGTATACTCTTAGAGGAAGAAACAACTATCAACCAAGGCCAGCAGCCTGTCGAAGAAAACCTTAGGGCACGATTGGATCAGCCTGTCGAAGAACCTAGGGTTATAACCCCAGAGGTAAGGTTAGTTAACAGAAACCAAAATGCTGACGAAGTAGTTCAACATATTCAATACCAGAATATGGGTTTGGAAAATAATCTGGCAGCCATGATCGAAAGAATCATGACGCAGAATGGGATGAACATGGGCTTTCGTAGGCCCAACTTCACATCCCCACTGTCAGAATACGTGTTACAAACAGACTTACCTCCTAGATGTAAAGTCCCTAAGTTCACTAAATTCTCTGGGGACACGACATAATCTACTGTCGAACATGTGGCGAGATACTTGATCGAAGCAGGAGATATTTCAAACAACGAAAACCTGAGGATTAAGTACTTCCCAAGTTCTTTAACAAAGAACGCTTTCACTTGGTTTACAACTCTTCCCCCCAATTTGATCCATCATTGGACCCAGTTGGAGAGATTGTTCCATGAACAATTCTATATGGGACAAACCAAGATAAGCCTGAAAGAATTGGCCAGTGTAAAGAGACGTTTCACTGAACCTATAGACGAATATCTCAATAGGTTTAGGTTGCTCAAAGCAAGATGTTTTACACAAGTGCCAGAACATGAGTTAGTCGAAATAGCCGCGGGCGGTTTAGATTATTCCATTAGGAAGAAGTTAGACACTCAATACCTGAGAGACATGGCCCAACTGGCCGATAGAGTTCGACAGGTAGAACGCCTTAAAGCTGAGAAAGCCAAGGCAACGAAAACTCATAAAAGAGAGAGGATAGCGTATGTTGAGATGGATGATGAAGATCCAGAAACCTTCGACGAAACTATAACCGTCGAAGAAGGCGAGGTCGATTTAGCGGAACTAAAGCAAGGGCCACCATACTCTTGCAAACTGTTAGTCCCCTCAAGTGGGAAAAATCCCACTGGTCTAGAAAGGACCAACGATAGGTTCCCCAAAAAGACTTATAGTTTTGATATTACAAAATGTGATGAAATCTTTGACTTGCTTGTAAAAGATGGCCAAATGATAGTACCCCCAGGGGTAAAAGTGCCTCCTCTTGATCAAAGAAAGAAGAGAGGCTTTTGTAAATATCATAATTTTCTGGGCCATAAAACGTCTCAATGTTTTCTTTTCAGGAATCTTGTGCAAGACGCTATCGAGGAAGGGAGGTTGAAGTTTGCTGACAAGACCCCCATGACTGTGGACTCTAACCCGTTGCAGGCTGAAGCCCATTATGCTGAACCTTCAGAGGTGAACATCATCGAGGCATCCATTTTCCCCTGGGAACACCTTGCGATAGCATAATGCGTTTGATCACTAGATCCCCGACTTGATATTCTTGACGTCTGACTTTCTTGTTAAAAGCTTTGATCATTCGTTTTTGATACGCTTGACCATGGCAGATAGCAGTAAGTCTCTTTTCATTGATTAGATTCAGCTGATCAAGTCGGGTTTGGATTCAGTCGTCTTTGTTCAAACCCACATCCTTCATAATCCTGAGAGAGGGTATCTGGACTTCGATGGGTAGGACTGCCTCCATGCCATACACCAAAGAGTAGGGTGTTTCCCCTGTCGACGTCCGTGCTGAGGTACGATAACCATGAATAGAGAATGGTAACATCTCATGCCAGTCCTTGTATGTCACCATCACCTTCTGCACAATTTTCTTGATGTTCTTGTTAGCTGCTTCAACAACGCCATTCATCTTTGGCCGGTAGGGAGAAGAGTTATGATGCTGAATCATTAACTGTTTGCAGAGCTTGGTGATTATTGTGTTATTGATATTTGTACCATTGTCAGTAATAATTCTCTCTGGTACACCATATCGACATATCAGATTGTGTCGGATGAATCGCGCCACGATGTTCTTGGTTACATTAGCAAAGGAAGCTGCCTCAACCCACTTCGTGAAGTAATCAATGGCTACTAAGATGAAACGATGTCCATTAGACGCAGTAGGTCTGATCTCGTCGATCATGTCGATGCCCCACATTGCAAAGGGCCAAGGAGCTGTCAAGACATTCAGGGGAACTGGAGGTACATGGACCTTATCAGTATAGACTTGGCACTTATGACAGGTTCGAGAGTGCCGATAACAATCGGTTTCCATAGTGGACCAGTAATATCTTGCTCGTAGGATTTTCTTCGCCATGGTATGTCCACTGGAATGAGTTCCGAAGGTACCTTCATGTAACTCTGCCATGATCCTTTCTGCCCCTCTCTTGTCTACACACCGCAGTAAGGTTAAATCATGGTTACTCTTATAGAGGATTCAATTACTGATGAAGAAATTCACAGTGAACCTTCTCAGAAACGTCTTATCATTAACAGATGCCCCCTCGGGGTATTCTTGAGCCTCAAGATACCTCTTTACCTCATGAAACCAGGGTTTATCTACTACCTCTTCAGTCTCAATGTCACAGCAATGTGCGGGTTCATCCAACCTCTCAATGGTAATCTGGGGAGCTTTATTGTCCCACCTGACTTTGAACATAGAAGACATAGTAGCTAGCGCGTCCTCCAGCTGGTTCTCTTCTCGTGGGAAATGTTCAAAGGTTATCTCCTCAAAGTGCGGGAGCAATGTCAGTACATACTCTTTGTAAGGAATAAGATTCGGGTGCTTCGTATCCCACTCTCCTTTGATCTGACTTATCACCAGAGCGGAATTTCCGAATACACTCAAGAACTTAATCCTCAAGTCAATAGCAGCTCGAAGACCCATGATACACGCTTCATACTCCGCCATATTGTTGGTGCAGTTGAAACATAATCGGGCGGTGAACGGAGTATGACAACCCTCAGGAGATATAATTACAACGTCAATGCCATTACCCAATGCGTTTGAGGCTCCATCAAAATACATAGACCATCTGGATCCCTCCTCGGGTCCTTCATCCGGTCCAGGTTCTTCGCAGTCGGTTACCAACATGATATTCTCATCAGGGAACTCGAAATTCATGGACTGGTAGTCATCCACGGCCTGATGCGCCAAATGATCCTCCAATACACTCCCCTTGATTGCTTTTTGGGTTGTGTATTGTATGTCGTACTCGGTTAAGATCATCTACCATCTTGCTATCCTTCCGGAGAGAGCGGGCTTCTCGAAAATATACTTGATTGGATCCATCTTTGATATCAACAAAGTAGTGTGAGTCAGCATATACTGTCTCAGTCGGCGAGCAGCCCATGCCAAAGTGCAGCAAGTTTTCTCAAGCAATGAGTATCGGGTCTCACAGTCGGTAAAATTTTGGCTAAGGTAATAAATGGCATGCTCTTTTCAGCCAGACTCGTCATGCTGCCCTAGCACATACCCCATTGAACTGTCTAGCACTATCAGGTATAATATCAAATGTCTTCCTTTAACTAGAGGCATCAAAATTAGTGGTTCTTGAAGGTATTCTTTGATTCTTTTGAAAGAGGTCTAACATTCATCATTCCCCTTTACCACTTGATCTTTCTTCAGCAGCTTGAAGATTGACTCACAAGTAGCAGTCATATGTGAAATGAACCCGACGATGTAATTCAGACGTCCCAAGAAACCTCTAATTTCTTTTTCTGTGCGGGGGATCGGCATCTCTTGTATGGCCTTTACCTTTGCAGGGTCTACCTGAATGCCTTTTTCACTGACAACAAAACCCAGAAGCTTACCAGACCTTACCCCAAAGGTACACTTGTTCGGATTCAACCTCAACTTGTACGTCTTCAACCTGCCAAACAGTTTCTGGAGATGATTAAGGTGCTCTTCCTCAGTCTGGGACCTAGCTATCATGTTATCAACATAAACCTCAATCTCGTGGTGAATCATATCGTGGAACAAAGCACCATGGCGCGCTGATAAGTTGCCCCGACATTCTTCAACCCAAAAGGCATTACCTTGTAACAGAAGGTGCCCCACTGTGTAATGAAGGTTGTCTTCTCCATGTCCTCAGGAGCCATCCTGATCCGGTTGTAGCCAGAAAAACCATCCATGAAGCAGAAGATCTTGTGCTGCACATTATTGTCGACTAGAACATCAATGTGAGGAAGTGGGAAGTCATCCTTGGGGCTTGCCCTATTTAGATCTCTGTAGTCCACATACATCCGTACCTTACTGTGATCGGTGGATCTGGAACTGACTGTTTGACGCTGGTTCGCGAAATGTCGCGGAAGCAAGAGTTGCCACCGTCTTTTATTTTCTCCAATATGGAAAGGACAAAAGCACAGAAAAATTCCTTATGAGATTGCTCTCGGTTCGGGAGGTAGATTTATAGAAAGGGAAGGTGTTAGCACCCTTTATATCCATGGTTATCCATGGGCTCTTAGATACTTGCTCATTGTGTTTTCAAAATGTTTGTTTGCTTTTCAAGGTGAGTGGGTTTGAAAAAGTTTCGTTTAAAATTTCAGTTCGACTCTTGTATCAGTCCTCAAGAGTGTTTGAAAAGTTGTTTTTGAAAGCTTTTTGCAAAGTGTCAGTGTGAAAAGAAGTTTTTTTTGATTTGTTTTGAATTAGAGCAAGTATCTCCGAGTCATCTACCTACCCTAAGGAATTAGTCTGTGTAAATGTCCTTAAGGTAGTGCCATCCCACCATTGAGAGTTAGGTAGCACCACCGTTGGAGGTGTTCGGGTCAATTCGAGGGTCAGGGACAGTGTGCTCACCAGAGCAATAGTATGACACCTTAGAAGCTACCCCCATGCCATGTTCTTGGACATGAGGACTTACTAAAACGTCCTCTACTCGACGACCACGTTTCGAGGGGCAAGGCAACAATGAGGCGTACCCTAAGAGTGGTGTTTGAATTGTGTGTCATTTTCAGATAATGTTTGTCTTGTCATGCATTTGGTGATCTACGCTTTGATTTTTATTTGGGCATACATTCTTTCATGTGTTTTAACAGTTTAAAGGTGCAGAAATTAAAATGCGGAAAATAAAGGTCCTACGCTATTACAAGGCGCGGGTCTATACGTCACCAAATTAAACAAAGACCCGATTTGAATAAAAGTGCAGAAAAGAAAGTCCTAATTATCTATTACAAAGCTTTGGGGCAATTACATAAATTAAAAATGAAAAAAATAGGAGCAAACGCGCGACACGCAATTATAATTGAAGGTGCGAGGGCGTTGGACCCTTTAAAGAAATTAAATTGAAATTACAAATTAATTAATGATTAAATGAAGAAAAGAAATTATTTTTTTGATGTTTTTGATATTTATGAAAAAAGAAGATTAATTGGAATTAAAAGTTAAATAAAACCCTAAGTCTAAATTGTTTTTAATTATTAAAGAAAAAATGTTTAAGTTTTAACCTAATTTACCCTAATTAATTAAATGACATATTTATTTATAAAAATTAGTTAATGATTAATAATAAGAAGAAAAATTTAATTATTGAGAAAAAGAGTAAAATGCTAAAAACCCTAATTTTTATGTATTTTAATTGTTTAAGAAAAAACATTAAAGTTAAACCTAAAATTAAACTAAATTGATTAAGAAAATTTATTTACAAAATTAATAGAAATTAATATTAATAAAACATATTTTGTTTTATGATTTTCTGATTTTATTATGAAAATAAAATTATTTGAAGTAAATTAAATAAAAAAAATGATCAAAAGAATTAAAAAATAGAAAAGAAAAGAAAAGAGATTAAAAGTTATACAAACATTGGGGGGTGTCTGCCCAATTTGGAGGTTGATTTGCAGCAATTAAGCCCATTGAAATGCAAGGCCCTTTGGACTTTCTGGGATTACGTGTGCATGGTTGACTAGTGTGTACCCTGGAATTCTCATCATGGCCTTCATATTGATCATTAGAGACACATGGCAGGCTTGGATATTAGGATGCATGGTGCTCCTTGGAGTGAAGGCTACGCTGGAATATGTTAGAGAAAAAAGTATGAAATATATAAGGGGACCTGGGAATCAAACCCAGGTCCTAGCGTTTACCCCATATATGTCCAACCGTCTGAGCCATGCGCGCGCGTTGTATGGAAATTGGCAAGCAAATAATATAATGCAAAGCAGCGCTGAGTGGTATCCAACGCGCCAAAATTCAAATGCGCCAGTCCCCATGAGCCACGTCTCCTTTCTTCTTCGTTTTGCCTGCATTTATAAAACAGATAACGGGGGTTTTAAACCCCCACTAACCCTAAACATGAAAAATAGCGATTAGGCCATACGCAAATATAAAAAGGTCTCATGGCCTAATTTTTCCAGATACATAAACCCCTCTTTTGAGGTTTCTGAAACCCTAGCAAGCATCCATGGTGTATTCTTGTACAGGCAGCCATTCTTCAATTGAATGGTACCATTAGCTTTGGAATGATCACGTTAGTACAAATCAAACATTAAAATGCATTGATATGGCCTGAAAATACAAACACGAATATGCAAAATGTTATGAACAGGATGATTCAGTTATACCAATTCTTGAGGTCAGGGTCTATGTTCTTGATTGCAATCCCTTCCTGGATGTGTAAGCAAGCTATTGGAATGCTTCTTAGGCCTTGAAACGCACGGCAGCTATGTTTTCAGTTTTGAGTTTTTTTTGTCAAAAATGCAAGTTTTGTTTTGAGGTTTCAGCGCAGCATTCTTGTTCTTTTCATTAGGGTTCTGTTTGCATATGTATGAGGAATTATTCTAGGTCAAAAACAAAGCCCAAAATCCATTGAATCAATGTTTCAATATTTGATTTTCAAGCATCTTTTTCAATCTTTTTGTCATGAAAAATATGCCTATTTTTGAAGATCTTGCCTCTTGATGTGGTACACGAAATCCCTAGGCCTTAATGAGAGAATATGCTGCACACAAAGATTTGGAAAACATGTTTTAGTATTTTTCTTAAATTTAATTTTAATTAAATGAATTAATAGGATTAAAAACTCAATTAATTAATTAAAAATAAGAAAATAAATCCCCTTTGGGTCAACGGGTCGTGCATAGCTTTTGGATGATGATTCTTGGAAGAAATTGAGGCCCATTAGCAATTTTGAGGCATTTGAAGCAAAGTAGACTTTTCAAAATTCCCAAAAATTTCCCAACTTCCACAAGGAATAGCTTGCTCAATTTTTAAGATATGATCATGTTCTTGGACATTTTGGAAAGGTCTTGAAGTCCTCTAAACAATGCCTTTGGTCCCATGTCATTTTGATTTACCAATCTCAAGTTATGGTCTTTGACTTAAAGTGCCTTTTTGTTGACTTTTGAAAATGACCTATAATGTTGAGATTGATAACTTTTTGTGAGAGCATTTCTTGGACTTGAAGTGTGAAGAGGAGTTGTAGGAAATGTCATTCTCTTCAAAATGAGCTTTGGATGGAATTTTTCTGATAAACCATGTGGAAGTTATGCCCTGGTGAATTTGCAGTTGACTTTTTCAACTGTCCAAAAATAGAAACTTTTGCATCTTTAGACTTTTTGAGCCATGCTTTGAGAATCATGATCAAGAATTGATCAAATGATGTTTGTGGCTTCAAAATAAGATGTTGACCAAAAATCTTTACTTTTGACTGTCAAATGACCATTTTGCCCCTGCAGTTGACTGTTGAGCAATTAGGGTTTTTGACTGTGCAATTTTGTGCTGTGAGTCTTGAAACTTAGCATATGGATGCTTGACCATGTTTGTAGGCATGTGGGACTTGTTTGGACCCTTGGAAACTTCAATTTCTTTGCCAGAACCAAAACCCTAATTTTGACTGTTAGGAGGCCATTGGACTGTGCAACCTTTGGGGGATTTTGAAGCTTGATTTTGGCAAATCTTGAAGAATATGGGAGGGCAAATTTTGGGGTACAACACTTACCGTCCTTCTTAGGTACCAGAACAACGTTGGAAACCCACTGCGGATAAGAAGTGATAGCTAAGAATCCTGCGTCGAACTGTTTCACGACCTCTTCCTTAATTTTCTATGACATTTCAGGGTGCATACGGAGGACCTTCTGCTTGATCGAAGGACAATCCTCTTTAGTCGGTAGGCGATGTACCATAATATCAGTGTCTAAACCAGGCATGTCTTCGTAGGACCAGGCGAAGATCTCAACATAGTCGTGTAGCATCTATATTAACCGTTGTTTGACACTAGGCTCCAGATTTGCACCTATTTTAACCTCTTTCATGTCTTCCTCTGTACCCAAGTTCATTGATTCGACTGGCTCTTCATGAGGCTGTATGGCCCTTTCTTCTTGCTGTAATAGTCTAGCAAGTTCTCCAGGCACCTCAAAATCATCCTCACCTTCGTCCTCGGCTTGGTTGATCGGATTTTTGAAGTCATAACTAGCAGTAGCAAAGCTGTTATCAATGGGATCCAGAGTGGATATGGATCTGCAGTATGATACATGAGTGTGTGTAAGAGAATAGCTGTTTTGATAAAGTGAGAGGCATAAAATAAAAAACAAGGAGCGCAAAAATTTGTATGCAAGAAACGTCCAATGCTTTATTAATGATATATGAAATGACAAATAATATCCCTCACAAGCAAATCCAAGGTGCCTCGGGCAAGGCACCGGGCCGTAAAGTTTCAAACTGTTTATTACAAATCTTAAAACAAATGAGTCAATTACTGCGGAATAAAAGAAACAGGTATGAAGTCCCTAGCCGTCCAGTTATTCGATCCACCGTTGGTTGTTGGGTAGATCCAGCTGTCGATGTCTGAATCCTCTTCACTGTTTTCAATTGCATTAATTCCCCAATTGCTGATGTATATAGGAGGTCTTCCAGCCCGAGCGCGCCTAACAGCCCTTTGAGCCACTGTAGTAAAGCCCAAAATAAATTTGTTAGTTTTGTGAGTGAAATCACGGAGCTGACCCCAATTGGTACACCCACCTTCTTCAACCACAACCCCGACGTCCTTGAGAGAAGCCATCTTCAACGGAGGTTTGTTGGTAGTAACTTCAGTTGATGCCAAGATCTGAGGGACCTCTTCAAAATTATGACAAGGAGTTTCTATGAATTCCCCGTCCATCTCTAGGTAGCGGAAGGAATTGAGGTGACTCACCATATATTCTTCTTCACCTCGCACTGTGACAATCTTTCTCTTCACCGGATACTTCAGTATTTGATGGAGTGTGGAAGTAACTGCCCCAGCCTCATGGATCCAAGGATGACCCAGCAAGCAGGAATACGACGACCTGATATCCATTACGTAGAAGGTGGACCCAAAAGTATGAGAACCCACTTTGACAGGGATGTCGTGCACAATCCTCTTCGATCCGTCAAAAGCCCTTACCACAATGTTACTAGGCTTTAGAGTCAAACCCTCACAATCCAAACGGTCCAACGCTTTCTTTGGCAGAACATTCAGTGAAGACCCGATATCTACCAGCACATGCGCCATAGTGGTGCCCCTGCACTCAATTGAGACATGCAGAGCATCATTATGATTCCTTCCTTTTGGTGTCAGATCCGCATCTGAGAAACCCAGCCCATTGTCAGCAGTCAGGCTAGCCACACGATCTTTGAACTGATCTGCTGAAGTTTCTTGTGGCACATATGCAGTCTTGAGAAATGCAATCAAAGCCTTCGCATGGGCTTCAGAAGAGAACAACAGAGACAACATGGATATCTTTGATGGGGTCTTCCCCAGCTTCTCGACCACATTGTAGTCGCTCTTCTTAATGATTTTCAGTATTTCCTCTATTTCTTGTTTAGAGGCTTCCACAACTATTTTCTTAGGTGCCTCCGTCCGGGCAGGCTCACCTATAACTTACTTTCCTTGAGTCCCAGATGGCTCAACAGCAGTGGTAATAACTGGAGTAGGAACGAGATAAATGTAAGCAGTGCTGGTTGGAGCAGCAGTTGGATTAACAGTAGGCTTGATGATCTTTAGAGCAATATCATGAGAGAAAACTCTTCCACTTCGGGTAACCTTACTAGTCCCTACAATATTACTGACATCAGTATCAGCTTCTTCATTCTTCAGATCTTGCTTAATGCCATGATAGTACACATCAACACCATAATGCCATGGGACGACCTTGTCTGAGGTGTACGGGATGGGACCAGGAGCAGTGATTATCAGCGGAGCAATTCTTTGAAGAGGTGTAATCCTAACAGGTCTTCTCGAGGAAACCTGGGAAGGATTGGCGGAAATGGTTATTATAGCGACGTCTTCAAGGGGAACAACAAGGATCACAATATTCTCGAACAAAATTTCTTTATTATCCATCAGGCGCTGAACACCCGACTTCAGCAAACGACAACCAGAAGGTAGAATTGAACACATGCGACAACCTTCACCACCACCCGGAAATAAATCGGCCAATAGCAAATTCTTCTTAACAGTCATAAGAGGAGTATAAATTTCTTCAACAGAGGTCACAAACAAATCAGTGTCAACAACATTCACTCCACGACCATGTTTGGGCATGGGAGTAGTTATAACATTCGGCTTTTGTGGAGAATCAAACTCTATCTCCTTGGCTTCAAGCAAATCTTGTACTTTGTTTCTCAAAGCCCAGCAATCATTTGTATCGTGGTCAGGACTCTCAGAATGGTAGGTGCACCGCGCGTTGGGATTGTATCTGGGAGAGATAGTGTTTGGATTCTTGGGAGCCTCTTTTAAGGTTACCAAGTTGGATTTTAATAAATGAGGTATAACTTCAGCCAAAGTCACGTTGATGCGGGTAAACTGTCGTTGTGGTATTTCCACCCTTGGTTGATTGTTGCATTGTGGAGCAACTGCGGGTCTTGGCATCACTACAACATTTACCGTTTGACGGTGTTCAGATCTGCTTTGGCCCCTCGGGCTATAGACCGCACTGGCTTCCTTCTTACCAGTGAAAGGCTTCTTTGCTGAACTTGAGGAGGCATCCTTCTGTATTTTACCACTCCGAATTCCAACTTCTACTATTTCTCCAGTTAAAATCAGCTCGGTGAAACCAGATGACGAGCTGCTGATTAAGTGATTGAAAAATGGACCTGATAGCATTCCTATAAACATATCAACCAACTCCCTATCATATAAAGGGGGTTGAACTCTCCCAGCCAAGCCTCTCCATTTTTGAGCATAATCTTTAAAACCATCACCTGCACCCATGGACATACTCTGGAGTTGAGTACGGGTGGGAGCAAGGTCGGCATTGCACTGATACTTCTTGTAGAAAGCAGCAGCAAGATCTTCCCAGTTTTGGACATATGCTCCCTCCAACTGGTAGAACCATTCAAGCTGAGTCCCTGACAGACTATCTTGAAAGAAGTGCACCCACAAATTTCTATCAGCGTTGTGGGGTTGAATCTTCCTGACATACGAGCAGAGATAGAGTTTTAGGCAGGACACCCCATCATACTTGGAAAAAACTGGAGCTTTGATCTTCTGCGGGATGACTACTCCCGACACCAATCCCAGTTCTTCAAAATCTAGTCCAGGTATACTCTGAACTTCCATGGCACTCAGACGGTCTTCTAACTGTTTGTATCTATCCTCAGCAGGAGGATACTGCTCATCCTCATAATCAGTATCGTTATCAGAGACTGCAGGACTAGGGTCCTTTTCCCCTTCTTGGTTCTCCCCTTCCTTGGATGAAGAGGTCATATCAGTTTTATGCTTCAACCTTTCTCCAAACCTTCTGCCCATATTCAGAATACCAGTCTTCTTCTTCTTCTTCTTCTTCTTCTCTTTCAGAATAAGGGCTTTCAGATCTTCCTGCCCCTTAGCCAGACTTATGAACATCTGTTGGAACTGGGCGTTCCGTTCTGTGTCTGAAGATCTTTGATGGCTTGATCGGAAGACATTTATGTTGAAATAAATAGAGAAGAAGATGAGAAACCTGTAGTGGTACCTGTAATGGTGTGTATGATAATGGGATGCACATGTAATGATTTCAAAGACCTCGGGAAATTTAAATTTGCAAACCAAAATAAACAAGAACTTTATTAGGTTCAACATGACTTTAAGGCGTTACAAATAAGTAAATAAAACAAATCTAAAACTAAAAAAGAAAAATCAAAAGTCCCATGGACGCGTCCTCTTTGTGCTGATATAATCATTGAGCACTCTTTCTTCATGGAGCTGCCTGGTGAGCTTTAAAACCTTCCTCTCTTGATAATGGAACTGTTCCCTGTAAGTATCCTGCTCATTCTTAAGCTAAATCCAAGACCTCTGTAACTCCCCAAGATCGGTGGGTATGTAAGGATAAAGAACCGTGTAAGGAATGCCTTCTTCAGTAGTGGGCTCCACAATCACTGGTAATACAGCCACATAAGGCATCATAAGCTTCTGGGCACGAGCTCGCACCCATTGGAGGTAAGGCTCCATAGGAATGGAAGTCTTTGATCCCAATTCTTTGGGGTCAGATCTGTTTACCATGCCCTAAGCTCGTATGAACCTTCAGCGATACTCATTAACATTATCCTCATAGTTGAATACAATGCTCTCAATAAGTAACTCATGGGGACCATCCCTTCGAGCATGAACAAATTGTCGCAAATCTAGACAAGGATTGTAAGTTATACCCCTTCTGATACCAAGTAATGGGACATTAGGGTACTCCCTACAGCGGTCAATAATAGAAATGTCTTCCGTAGCTCGGGAACACCAAAGAATATTCGTATGAGCGAGTGACATTATCCTGAACGACCAACCCAAGCCTTCTTCATTCTTTAGTACAAACTTAGGGAGGTGAGAAATAAACCACCTCGACAACAACGACATAAAGCAAATAAGAGTCCCTCTTCTCTTCATGGTACGATTATGGAGAGCGTGCAAAATATCTCCAAGCAAGGTAGGCACAGGGTTGCGAGAAAGGAAAATCTGGATAGCATTCACATCTACGAAGGAGTACGGATTAGGGAAGAGAACTAAGCCATAGATAAGAAGAGCCAAGACCTCCTTGAAATCCTGAAAATTCAAATCATCCCAAAATAGCTGAGCCTTGTCTATCAGAAATTTGGCTAAAAAACCCTCGACTCCGCTTCGAGTTTCCTAATTGGATACCATATCGGCCCATTTCAAATGCAAAGCTGAGGCAATGACTTTTGGATTAGGAACTTCTTCTATACCTGTGAAGGGTACCTGTTCAAGAACGGGTATGCCCAATAGCTGAGAGAATTCTTCCAAGGTGGGTACCAACTGATAATCTAGAAAGGTGAAGCAGTGATGCTTGCGATCGAAGAACTGAAAAAGTACACTCATCATCTGTTCATCAAGGTTTGAAGTAACCAGGCTGAGAAGTTGACCGTGTCTCTTAATGAAAGTATAAGTTTCAGAAACTCTTGATGATAGCTCTTTAAGTTGGGAAGGTATCTGCACAAAGCTGATTCATATAGTATTTCTACGCACAAAAGCCATGATCTTCAAAACAGAACAAAGATAAATTCCCTTGGTCTTTGAAATGGTTAGTGTAATGAAGCATGAATTCCATGTTATGATGCATGATGTCATGATAAACCATAGGTATAGCAAACACAGGTATTGCAAACACAGTCAAATCACACAAAGCCCTTAGGTTTAAGGCTTACATGAGGTCAAAGGTAATACCCTCTTGAAGTTAAGTTGGTTTCAAACCTGTCCTAGAAAAAGTAACTGGGTTCTAGAGGATCTCAATATCACTGACCATCCTTTATCGGTCATGGTTTCAGCTTACGCAATCTTTTATTGTGGCCGAAATATTCCGAAAGTATGATCTCAATGAGTGTAGCATCGAGTATCAACCAGTTCTCAACTCTATACCGAGGCCGGCTATCTCGCTACTTTCTAATGGTCATGTTGTTCAACTAAGGTTCTAAGGCCTGTTGGTGCTTCACGACACCACACAGCGACCCTGTATTTTCCTCATTTCACCACAAGGGATACTGGTACCAACCAAAGTGCCACACCAACGTAGCTACTGCTTCAACCGTATCGGTCTACGCTGTACAGTTCCCTCACAGTCTATTGCTACTTACCTAATGAGTGCCCCCAGATCCGGGTGTAGGATCTATAGTAACCCCAAACAAAAACCCTCAAAAATAAAGCAAACAAAGCAATCAAGAGAAGTAATTTTGATGACCTAGATCCTAAGGTATACCCCACTTATAACTCCCCAGCAGAGTCGCCAGTTCTGTGATACGGTGGCATAACTGACCGCTTAATACTGGTTTGCATTTTACATTTTTATTTGCAAAATGTCGCGGTAAGCAAGAGTCGCCACCGACTTTTATTTCATCCAACTGGAAAGGAAAAAAGTACAGAAAAAATCCTTTTTCGAGATTTTGAGTACGGGGGGGGGGGGGGGGGGGGGGTAGATTATAGAAAGGGAAGGTGTTAGCACCTTTTCTATCCATGGTTTTCCATGGGCTCTTAGGTACTTGCTCATTTTTTAAATTGCTTGTGTTTGTGTGTTTGCTTTGAAATTTTTTTACTTCATGATAACCCTTGTATCAGTCCTCAAGGTTGTGACGAAGTTGTTTTGAAAATTTGTTTGAAAAGTGTAAGTGTGAAAAGTTTTGATTTGAGCAAGTACCTACTAGCATCTACCTACTCGGAAAAAGATTGTTTCTATTCTTGTTTCCTTTAGACAACACTATCCTACTATTGATAAATAGGTAGCCCCGTCGTTGGATTTGTAAGGGTCAATTTGAAAGGGACGTACGGTCACTAAAGCAATACTAGGACACCTTAGTAGTAACCCTAGAGTCTTAAGATCTATTCGAGGCAACATTTCTGAGGCAACATTTCCGAGGCAACATTTCTGAGTCAACATTCGAATGGGACATTTGATCTTTTTAGACAGGAGGGCAACCACTAAGACACCCTATGCTTAATGATCGTTTACCGAAGGCAACTGAAGTGAGAGTATACCCTAAGAGTGAACATGTGCGAGTGATTTGTTTTCAGTTTATTGTCTTTGCATATTAGGGTTTTCTAACCATTTTAATTTTGTCATGCATTCTTGCCATACAATCCTATTAGCATACATCTAGACAGTTAAATATTTGCAGGAATTAAAAATGCGAGAAAATAAACCTAGCTATTACAAGGCTTTGGGGAGGGGGATTAATTACATAACCAAAAATCGGGGATTTAAACAATAAATGAAAACCCTAAGTTAACTATTACATCCTCAAAACAGTTACAAAATAATGGAAAAATAAAATAAGCGCGCGGTGAATTAAATGTGAGGCGATTAGGGTTTTGACCCTTGGCTAGACCTAATTGCAATTGATTAAAGAAAAAAGTTTTTTGTCATGTTTTTGTTGCTTGAGAAAATAATGAAGAATTAAATTAAAAGAAAATCCTAAGTTCTAATTAATGTTAATTTTTTGAAAATAAATAAATTAATTCTAAACAACCTTTTTTTTGTATTTTTGTTTTATTTGAGAAAAAGGAGAAAAATTAAATCGAGAGTTAACCTAATTTTTCTAATTTTATTTTAATGGTCAAAATCAAATTAAAGTTACCCTAATTTAAACATTAATCTAATTAATTAACAAAATTAAATTTGATAAAAAATCTAATTCTAATTTTTATGAATTCTTGATTTTATGATTTTATGAAAAAGGTGATTAATTTTGTTAATTAAAATAATTAAGGAAAATAACAAAAAAATAAGAAAATAAAAAAAGTGAAGAAATAGGCCTGATTGCAAGCAAAAGGGGGTGTGGATTTGAATTCCTTTGGCCTATTAAACTCTAAGCCCAGCCAAGGCGCTGGATCAGGCGTGGACGTTGACTTGAGGAGTATGGTGGTCTCTCATTGTTGGCACGTTGGATCTGGGTAAGAGCACATCAGATGGCTGGATGTTGAGGTTGTATGGAATGCGCTTAAGAATGTGGTGCACCTAATCATATGAAGAAAAATAATACAAAGCAAATGTTGGGACCTGGGATCGAACCCAGGTCCTTATGCTCAATACCACTGCTTGCTTTCCAACTGCGCTGGAATGCTAATTTGTTAAGATAATAGAAACAAAGCATGATAAGTAAAACAAACAATATATTCAGAAAATGCACGCAAAATTCAAATTGACCATTCCTGGGTTGCCACGCCTCATCTTCTTCCTGGGACTGTCGCTTTGGGAAGCAAGACTTTTACCTACAGACGTTCACTGTAGGTATAACCCTGTTTATGTCAAAAATTGCATATGGGAAAGATAAATGAAAAGTAATGGTACCAATCAACTCGTCTCATCCTCACGAGCATCATGGTACTTTGATCAAGGCCTAATTTTTCCTGTACTGAAAACCCCTAAAATGAACACAAAAACCCTAGCAATGGCAGCATCATGTACAAGCATAAAAACCGCAATTAAATGGCATGGTTAGCTTGCAAACATGATGGAAAACACGAATATAACAATCAAAAGTGATAATGATGCAAGAATCATGATAATTGAATTGAAAAAAATGCCAAACCGTGTGAGTTACAGTTGGTGATTCTGAGTGCTTCAAGCCTTGCAATTGATCCAATTAGCTTATGGGAAGGTCCAACAATGGATTAACAACGTTGGAATGGTCTGAATTGATCTCTAGATGCAAAAATAATCTAACACTTTTTGGCACTTTTTTTTTTAGTTTTGTTCTATGCCTCTCAAGAACTCTAACCCCTACTTTTTGATATGGAATTCTTCATTATATAACCTAGACTGAATTACGTTAACAAACTTGGAATGAATCTTTGCATTTATCCAAGATTTGATTTGATTTGCAAGTTATATGATATGTCGCTATTTTGAGCCAACTCATGCCTTTCTTGTATCAATTGCCATTTATTCGAATTGATCTTGTAAACTTATCATATCTTGATGGCTAATCTGTCAAAAAACAAATCAAATCATATCTTTATTAATTTTCATCATTTATTTGATTTAATCTACTTTTTAATTAATGAAAAATCAAAATAAATTGAAAAATTAAGCACATAATGGGTGAGTGAGCATTTCAGTCGTGGACCACATTATAATTGAGGTGCAAGCATAAAAAGTTTGGCCCATTTAGCAAAAAATGCAAATTTGAGCACATTTGAATTTTGGCAATTTTGCAAAAATGGTCAACTTGGCCGATGCATAACTTTATCAATTTTGACCCTAGAGAGGTGTTCTTGGAATTTTTAGAAAGCTTACGATGTCCTCTAAAGAACCCTTTTTGTCTCATATCAATTGAGTGTTCCATGTTCATGTATGAAGCTTTGACCCAAAAGGTGTTTTTGTTGACTTTTCAAAAGGATCTATAATGTAAAAATTCATATCGTTTTGTGAGTGCATATTATGGACTTGGGAGCTGAAGATGAATTGTAGGGAATTGCATCAACTTCAAAATGAGATTTGGATGGGTCATTTCTGATAAAGTATGAAAATGTTATGCTTGGTCAAAGTTGAGTTGACTTTTCCTGTAAAACCCTAATTTAGCAACTTTTGGGTTTTGATGAATTGTGAGCAATCCTTGAGGAATCATGATCAACCATTGAACAAATGATGGATAATACTTAAAATGAGGATGTTGACCAAAAATCTTGAAGTTTAACTATATGTGGGCCACAATTGACTTTTGACCTAGTACAATTGATTTTTAGACACTTGAGCATTTGACTGAGCAAACTTCTTCTGCAAGGCTTGAAACTTGACATGGATGATCTTGAGAACAAATTAGGACAATGGTGATAATTTGAGTCCTTTGTGGTTCACACATATTGATGAAGGTGGAAACCCTAATTTGAGGTATACTGGCTTAGGAGAGAGTTTGTCTGGTCAACTCTTGAACTTCCATAAGCAATTTGGGGACCTCACGTGCCATGTGTTGAGAAATATGGGAGGGAAAATTTTGGGGTACAACAGAAGGTTCAAATTACTGGTAAGAGAGGGTAAAATTTAAAACTTTGTATTTACATAACACATCCATATTTGTTGTTTCATGCGATTTGTCATTCTAGACAGAATCGAAGGACTTCGGTTTGGCACCCAGGTCATGTTTTTTGTTGCTAACATTTGTTGCAGATATAGCTTGGATAGACCCAGCACGCGCAGGATCAAAGGACTTGGGTTTCGATACCCAGTTCCTACGTTTTATTTCGCTAACATATTTTTGCAGATGTAGTGCCTCCACAGGTGATCCTTCAGGCCTTTCCAGCAACAACCTTCATAGAAGCGAAAGGCAGCCTTCTTCCTCTGAATCGAAGCCCCCCTTTCTCCCTGCAATCGAAGTTTACCCATATCCTTCCCAAACCCAATCGAAGGAGGCAGGAAAAGGTACAAATAGAAGCTTTCCCCGTCAATTCTCAAGCCCAATCGAAGGCTACTCACACCCATTCCGTAGCTCAATCGAAAGAAGGCCAAAAAGAGTGAATCGAAGGAATCCAAGGCATGGATCGAAGAAGTCTTTTATCTTCTTTATTTTTACTTTTTACTTTTCTTTCGATTGGGTTGTAATAGCGTAGGACCTCTATTTTCTGCATTTTTTTACTTCTTTTCATATTAACTGCTAGTAACTAGGCTTGTATGAAAAGACTAATAATCAAACGTTAGCAAACTTAACAAAAAGACAAAAAATAATTGAACATAACACACTTTCACATATACACCTCTAAGGTACGCCCACTTTGGTTGCCTTTTGAAAAAACAGTCATGAGGCAGGAATGCTTTAGCAAAGACCCATAAATCAAAAGATCATAGTCCGTAGATGACCCTACAATTGCCTTCTCAGTAAATGATCTAGTCCATAAAACAGAATTACTAAAGCATCTCCATAATTTGCCTTCGTGACTGTAATGTCCCTCCAATTGTCCCTCAAAACATCAAATGACAAGGCTACCTACTCACTAATAGTAGGATAGCATTGGCTAAAGGAAAAGAACAACCTTTTCGAGTACAAAAGTAGATAGCTGTTAGAAGTTTGCTCAAACTATTTTTGCACTTACCCATAATTAATATTCTTTTCAAAAGACATTTTCAAACACTTTCTATACTTTCTCCACTATCTCGAGAAACATTACAAAGTTCTCCGTACTAAGGAGTTTTCAAAACATTTTCAAACACAAAGCACAAAGGCATTTTAAAAATGAGCAATTCTCTAAGAGCCCATGGAAAACCACAGATGGAAAGGGTGCTAACACCTTCCCATTCCATAATCTACCCCCTTACTCAGAAAACTCTAGAAAAGTTCTTTTTCTATTCTTTTCACCCTTTCCTTTGTTGGATAAAAGAAAATTCGGTGGCGACTCTTGCTTACCGCAACATTTGCAAACACAAAACACAAAACCAGTATTACAGTCGGTTCTACAACCGTATCACAGAACTGGCGACTCTGTTAGGGATATAAAAAAGTGGGGTTTACCTTAAGAGTTAGTTCATTTTAAAATTGTTTTAATTGCTTGCTTTGTTTTCTTTATCCTTGGAAGGTTGTTTGAATTGTTACTATAGATCCTACACCCGGATCTGGGGGCATCTTTTTAGGTAAATAGCAATAGATCGTGGAGACTGTACATCATAGACCGATATGGTTGAAGTGATAACTGTGTTGGTGTGACACTTTGGTTGGTACTGGTATCCCTTGTGTTGAATCCAGGAGAATACGGGGCCGCCGCATGGTGTCGTGAAGCACTAGCGGACCTTAGAATCTTAGTTGAACACACTTGGCCATTAGAAAGTAGTGAGATAGCCGGCCTCGGTGTAAATATGGGGATTGGTTGATACTCGATGCTACACTTATTGAGATCAGACTTTCGAGATGTTTTGGCCATAAGAAAAGATTGTTAAGCTGAAATAACTCGATAAAGAAAGATCAGTGATATTGAGACTCCTTAGAACCCGGTTACTATTTCTAGGACGGGTTTAAAACCAACTAAACTTCAAAAGGGTACTTACCTTAGACCCCATGCAAGCCTAAACCTAAGGGTGCTTGTGTGATTTGTTTTCTTTCAACTTGAGCTACTTGCTGGGTTTTTATCTAATGACGTGATTTCCTTGCAGGATTTATTTAAATCCATTATCCAATAAACTGGTTTTCTTGCAAGACATACTTGTCTTCATCACCCTGCATTTTTGCTTGATGCATAACATGCACATCATAGCATCATACCATAGCATTTCCTTAACCATTTCAGGGATCTCAAGGACCTGTGATGCAGGTTATGATGAACCAGACGTCTAGCAAGGGGAAACGAGATTTATTTTCCTCTTGCCAATGTTGTCAAAAGATTAAAACACGACAACTTGAGTCAGGGGCTATGACCACTTGATATGGTAAGCTTGACTCTCATAGAAGGACACTCAACGATACAAAGTTCTTCAATCAAAGATGAAAATTTCAACTTCTGACATTTTCTTGTTTACCCCGCAAGATCCTTGAAAATATTACATGCATGCCATTTCATAACAGGTCTTCCAGTACAGGTTTCTCATATTTTCGCTGTTTATTTCATCAAAAGAAATGGCCCTTGAACAAACAGTGAAGGATCTACAGACTTAGAATGCCCAGTTTCAACAGATGATCATGGCTCTGGCCAAGGGGCAAGAAGAACTGAAAGCCCTGCTTGTTAAAGAAAGGAAGAAGCCGAAGAAGCCAACTGATTTAGTAAATCTGGGAAGAAGGATCAGAGGACCAGTACAGCGAGCCTCTAAACTAGTAACTTCATCAAAGGAAGGAAACTGTCAGGAAGAGGAAACAAGAGAGGAAGACTCCAGTCCAATAAAATCTGATGGTGAAACTGACTATGATGAGGAGCAGTATCCTCCTGCTGATGATAAATACAAACAGCTGGAGAATCGTCTCAATGCTATGGAGATTTAGCAGATAATTGGCTTGGACTTTGAAGAATTAAGATTGGTTTTTGGCTTGATGATCTAACCAAAATTCAAGGTCCCCATGTTTGCTAAGTATGACGGTGTCTCCTATCCTAAGTTGCACTTAAGGTCCTATGTCAGGAAGATCCATCCTCACACTGCTGACCGGAAGTTATGGGTCCATTTCTTCCAAGAAAGTTTAGCTGGCACACAACTGGAGTGGTTCTACAAGTTGGAAAGAACAGAAATTCATACCTGGGAAGACTTGTCTGCTACATTCTACAAGAAGTACCAATACAATGCTGACCTCGCTCCAACTCGTACACAACTTCAAAGCATGTCTATGGGTTCTAGCGAAGGATTCAAAGAATATGCCCAAAAATGGATAGATCTAGCTGGCATGGTACAACCTCCTCTGAATGATCGGGAAATGGTAGATATGTTCATGGGCACTCTGACAGGCCCGTTCTTTAATCTGCTGATTGGGAGTTCCTCATCTGGATCCACAGAGATGGTTCTGACTGGAGAAAGGATCAAAAGTGGTATTAAGAGCGGGAAGATCTTGATGGCTGTATCTTCTAATGCTTAGAAGAAGCCATTTACTGATAAGAGGGAAGTCGATGTTGTGTATGGCCAGAAGGGTTGTAATAAGGCAGACTACCTCTAACCTATAGGGGTAGTGCTAGTCTCTAATTCGGCACGCGTGCAACGACCATAACAACGGGGTAATAAACGAAGGCAAGACGAGCCTAAGAGACAATTTAGTACGATCAACATGCCGCTCTCTCAAGCATTATAACATATGTTGAGGATGAATTTGATTACGCTGATAGGACCTCATCCAAACCCTAAGACTTCTTCTCCTAACTACAATCCTGATGCAAGGTGTGCCTATCATTCTGGTAGTCCTGGGCACGATATTAACGACTGTTGGGCACTAAAATACAAGATTCAAAATATGATTGATACCTAGGAGATTGAGTTCGACCCTCTTGAGGCTCCCAACGTGATCGCTGCTCCCATGCAAATCATGGCCAGGATTGAGAGCATTGTTGTTCATTTAAATTCTCAATTTGTATTTTCTTTATTTGTTCAAACAATTATTGTCATGTAAAACTTTGTTATTTTATTAATGCATTGCACATGTTTGTCTTGAAGTAATTTGTTTTCATTATGCTTAAACTGCTTTCTTACTTCCTTTTTGTGATATTCAACTCTTGATTAAAAGCTCTAAGCCTTTAGAAGAAGGATGACGAAAATGATACCACAATCTCTACAATATGCTTTTGAACAGACCCCGCTAACGATGTACAGGCGTTATTTCAAATCCTAAGCAGTGGAGTTATAAGGAAGATAATCCCTAGTCAACCCCTTTGAGCCTAAGAAGTAGGACTTTTCTTTTCACACAAATTAAAACCCTTAATCATAACCTGGGGCAGGGTGTTTTTCTCAGTTAATTCAGAGGCGCATTCATTCGCAAACTCATCCTCCATGCATAACAAATAGTGTAGAAGATACATTCCAAAAGATGGTGATGGTTCCGCATAATCATCAAAGCAGGCAATCATTATTTTTCAAAAGAAAATCCCGCTAAGTCAAAACATATGAAGGAGACTTATGAAAAAACTGGGGCATCCCGCTGACTGTAATCACAAAAGAGACAGTTCATGCAAAATAGGGATAACGAAAAAAAAAGGTTACTACAAATCCTCGACAAAAGAATATTACAAAAATGACTGCCTCTTCAAAACAAACATTCAATTTCTGAATCATCACCAAGTATCAGAGCAAAGATTCCAGACTCAATCAGGATCTAAACGCGTAATTAACTAAGCATAGGACTGAAGAACATCACGAAGAGTGGGTGGGTACAAATAAAATTTGAGCCTTTATCCTTTGTTTATTGAACCTTGAACAGGCCACATTATAACCCTTAAAAGTCCTACCCGAAGCATGGGTTAGTTCGAAAGCATACTGTTACAAAAGGTACTTTGACTCTTATAGGGTTCTCTATAAATCATGAGCTGACATCACACTTTTATAAAAGTTATTTGTTTTACTAAAAAATGAATTTTCAAACTTCAAGACAGACATAAGCTTTGCATTCTTCAAATACCATTGTTTGCATATGACTATTTATTCAACAACAGAGAAATTTGCACGACGGATATTCGATGAACAATAATCCTCTCAGTGATTAGAATCACCTCAGATGGAAAGACATTCTAGTGGTAGGCCTTTCATAATCAAGGGGCATAGCATGGTGTCCAACTGATCTTGGGAAGTCAAGTCAAGGTTCAAGGAATCTCTCAAAAATGCCAAATAGCCAGGGGCAGATCTCCATCTGAATCACTTGGGGAATTGGACATGAATTCCAACAATGAATCCTGTATGATCAAACAAACATCTTCTGGAAGTGTGGCAACACTTACTACTAGGACATTGACAATTCTCTGTACCCGGCGAACATGGACATAGTCGGAAAATTCTATGCATGAACAAAGACCCGCTAGGTTGTCTGGCCTAGGCAAAAATAAGGTCATCCCGGCAGACCAAAAGGAGTTCGGGAAAAATTAGGGATATACGTATGAAAAAAAATCTGTACACCCGACAAGTCAAAAACCTGAAAAGGCGGCTTGAGCAAAAAAGGGTATCCCGATGGACTGAAAATCTGAAAAGACAGTCCAGGAAAAAGTTAGAGATTAAAGCGTACGACTACGTCCCGTCATCTCGTCACTTGTTTAATCAGTAGAAGGTTTATTACCCTGATCTGAATTCACCAAGAACTCCAAGAGTTGGGATAACAGTCAAACCATCTACAAAATCCCTGGTTGATATTTTCTACAACATGTATCGAGACAAGGAAATTCTACTACAAGGTCGTCGCCATATCCTCAACTTACAACCTAGTGAGGTCATATTCTCTTGTATCCCCAGCAAAATAGGAATTTCTAAGTACTGCTTCGACATTAGGTTTCCCCCAGTAAGGTCGTCAAACTTTTCAGGATTCCCCAACAGGATTTCACAAAATCCTCAGGCATTGCACAATGCTTTCCTTCTCCAACATAGTTTATCTCCATAACAACAGAAGATTATCTCCCAGCAGTTCAGCTTCAAAAATATCTGAAGACCTACATTCTTCATCGCTGACTGCAATCAGGGATTTATTTTCCCTAATTTAACAGCACTGTAATAGAACATTTGATACATTCACATATTTCATTCATACATCATTCTACAAACGTCATAGCATATGCAGTACAAATGCATACATCCCAATCTCATTTATTTTGAGAACACCATTACATAATGCATTTCATACATCATGACATTGCATACAACTAAAGCTTTACCTTTTCAGGAAAAATCAATCAGCAGATATTTATCATCAACAATTTTCAATAAGTCCATGATTTGCTGCTGAAACAAAACAGAGTAATTATCTGTGCGACCAAATACAGCTTTACACGGGCTCAACATGAAGCAATCTTACACGGGTTTCTTCTGACTTCCAAATACAGATTTACACGGGCTCAACATGAAGCAATCTTACACGGGTTTCTTCTGACTTCTAAATACAGCTTCATACGGGCTCTTCATGAAGCAATCTTACACGAGTTTCTTCTGACTTTCAAATACATCTTTACACGGGCTCATCATGAAGCAATCTTACACGGGTTTCTTCTGACTTCCAAATACATCTTTATACGGGCTTTTCATAAAGCAATCTTACACGGGTTTCTTCTAAATTCCAAATACAACTTTACACGGGCTCATCATGAAGTAATCTTACACAGGTTTCTTCTGACTCCAAATACAACTTTACACAAGCTCATTATGAAGCAATCTTACACGGGTTTCTTCTGACTTCCAAATACAACTTTATACGGGCTCTTCATGAAGCAATCTTACACGGGTTTCTTCTGACTTCTAAATACAGCTTTACACAGGCTCATCATGAAGCAATCATACACGGGTTTCTTCTGACTTCCAAATACAGCTTTACACGGGCTCATCATGAAGCAATATTACATAGGTTTTTTCTGACTTCCAAATACAGCATTACACGGGCTCATCATGAAGTAATCTTACACGTGTTTCTTCTAACTTCCAAATACAGCTTTACACGGGCTCATCATGAAGCAATCTTACACGGGTTTCTTCTGACTTCCAAATACAGATTTACACGGGCTCATCATGAAGCAATCTTACACGGGTTTCTTCTAACTTCCAAATACAGCTTTACACGGGCTCATCATGAAGCAATCTTACACGGGTTTCTTCTGACTTCCAAATACACTTTGTAACGGCTCTTCATGAAGCAATCTTACATGGGTTTCTTATGACTTCCAAATATAGTTTTACACTGACTCAACCTGAGGCAACCCTACCCAGGTTCCTTCTCTTGAATTTCCAAATGCAGTTTTACACGGACTTATCCTGAAGCCACCCTACCTAGTTCCTTCTCACAATCTCTAGATGCAGTTTTACACAGACTCATCCTGAGGTAACCCTACCCATGTTCCTTCTTTTGAATTTCCAGATGCAGTTTTACACGGACTCATCCTTAAGCAACTCTACCCAGGTTCCTTCTCACAATCTCCAGATGCAGTTTTACACTGACTCATCCTGAGGCAACCATACCCAAGTTCCTTCTTTGAATTTCCAGATGCATTTTTACACGGACTCATCCTGAAGCAACCCTACCCAGGTTCCTTCTCACAATCTCCAGATGCAGTTTTACACGGACTCATCCTGAGGTAACCTTACCCAGGTTCCTTCTCTTGAATTTCCAGATGCAATTTTATACAGACTCATCCTGAGGCAACCCTGCCCAGGTTCCTTCTCTTGAATTTCCAGATGTACTTTTACACGTGCTCATCCTGAAGCAACCTTACCCAGGTTCTTTCTCACAATATCCAGTTGCAGTTCTACACGGACTCATCTTGAGGAAACCCTACCCAGGTTCCTTCTCTTGAATTTCCAGATGCAGTTTTACACCGAGACATCCTGAAGCAACCCTACCCAGGTTCCTTCTCACAATATCTAGATGCAGTTTTACACGATCTCATCTTGAGACAACCCTACCCAGGTTCCTTCTTTTGAATTTCCAGATGTAGTTTTACACGGACTCATCCTTAAGCAACCCTACGCAGGTTCCTACTCACAATCTTCGGATGCAATTTTACACGGACTCATTATGAGGCAACCCTACCCAGGTTCCTTCTGTTAAATTTACAGATGCAATTTTAAACAAACTCATCCTAAGGCAACCCTACACAGGTTCCTTCTCTTGAATTTCCAGATGCAGTTTTACATGGATTCATCCTGAAGCAACCCTACCCAGGTTCCTTCTCACAATCTCCAGATGCAGTTTTACACGGACTCATCTTGAGGAAACCCTACCCAGGTTCCTTCTCTTGAATTTACAGATGCAGTTTTACACAGAATCATTCTGAAGCAACCCTACCCAGGTTCCTTCTCACAATCTCCAGGTGCAGTTTTACACAGACTAATCCTGAAGAAACCATACCCATGTTCCTTCTCACAATCTCCAGATGCAGTTTTACACGGACTCATCCTGAGGTAACCCTACCCAAGTTCCTTCTCTTGAATTTTCAGATGTAGTTTTACACATACTCATCATGTGGCAACCCTACCTAGGTTCCTTCTCTTGAATTTCCAGATGCAGTTTTACACGGACTCATCCTGTAGCAACCCTACCCAGGTTCCTTCTCACAATATCCAAATGAAGTTTTACACGGACTCATTCTGAAGAAACCCTACCCAGGTTCCTTTTAACAATCTCCTGATGCAGTTTTACACGGACTCATTCTGAGGCCACCCTACCCAGGTTCCTTCTCTTGAATTTCCAGAAGCAGTTTTACATGGACTCAAATTTTGAGGCAACCCTGCCCAGGTTCCTTCTCACAATTTCCAGATGCAGTTTTACATGGACTCATTCTGTGGCAACCCTACCCAGGTTCCTTCTTACAATTTCCAGATGCAGTTTTACCCTGACTCATCCTTAAGCTGCCCTACCCAGGCTCCCTCTCATATATCTCCTAAAACAGCCCTACCCAGGTTCCTTCTCATACACTTCCAGATGAAGTCTTACCCGGACTCATCTTGAAACAACCCTACACAGGTTTCTTCTGATACATTTCCAGATAGTAGTTAATTTCATTCTCCCCAGAAAATTACTGCAAAGCTTGGATTTAAACCAGAAAACAATAATCTTTAATCTCTCCAATCCAGAGATAACTCCTCAGTAGAGCCATGGACAAATGAATTTCCTACACTGTATTCCCGACAGAGTTTTCCTCAAACAGGAAAACAACAAAAATCAACATCCCCCAGTGAACTCCTCCTCAGACAACAGGAACAGGAATCCCCATAAAGAGACTTCTTATAAAGTCAGCATCTACTTTGGATGGCATCTTTAAGCCCATCTTCGACGACTCTCCGTCATATTCCTTGGATGGCATCTTTAAGGCCATCTCCGACGACTCTCTGTCATCTTCTCCAAATGGCATCTGTAAGCCCATTATCGACACCGTCAACCATCAGTGCTATGTCATGCGAGTGCAAATTTCTGGGCACTCTAGTGTTTAATCATCTTCCACCTTCAGATCACGAAAGGCAGACAAGCCAATCTACATCTTCAGGTTTAAGAAGATTGAATAGGGGCAGCTGTTGTACCCCAAAATTTACCCTCTCATGTTTTCCAAGGTATTCCCTTTCATGGTTGGTCACAAACACTTGCCCAAAGAAAATAAAGTTTTTTTTTGAAGATGAACAAAGTGTTTTTTGATTGGCATCTGGGCAAAGTCTTCGATTGGGTATCCAAAATTCTTCGATATAGGCTTGACTCACCAGTCTTTGATTGGGAATTTGGCACTCTTCGATCGGGATTTGATTAGTAAGCTTCGATTAGGTGTTTGGAACCCTTCGATCAAGCTTTGGTATGTAAGTCTTCGATTGAGCGCTGGACCCCTTTCGATCAAGTCAATTTCACAATGCTTTGACTATGCATTAATTACTCTAGGCTTTCTTTCGATTCATGAGGCAAGAATCTCCTAAGAGTTTGTTTCGATTCACAAAGGCAAAGGCCCCTCAACTTGCCAGCACACCAGGTAAAAGGCCCATTAGAAGAACATGTAAATGACTCATTCGAAGAACATGTAAAGGTTCATTCAAAGACGCATTCAAAGGGTCCATTTGAAGAACATGTAAAAGTACATTCGAAGAAGAATTCAAAAGGCCCATTTGAAGGGTACATATGAAGTCCATTCGAAGGAGGTAACTCAAGGCCAATCGAAGAGCATGGCCTAAAGGCATTCGAAAATGAAAGGTGTCCAGGTTCATTCAAGATTCAAAAGAGACATAAATATTTCAAAAAGGAAATCTTTTAATATGTCTGATTCTTGTCTCATGGATTTAAAGGCCTGGTTAAATGGTTGTTCCTTTCTATTTTCATGCACCCTCAGACTCCTATAAAATACGAGGCCAAGGACACATTACAAAGGGAAAGGAGATTATAGATACACTGCCCACAAACCCACCAAAGGTTGTCAAAATTTTCATAAGTAATCCAAGCCAAAGCAACCCTTCAACAAAAGTATCCACGCCCAGATGTCCCAGATCGAAGGTACCCACATCCAGAAAGTGCCAAATCGAAGGTTCCAACTACTGGTAAGAGAGGGTAAAATGTGAAACTTTTATTTACATAACACATCCATATTTGTTGTTTCCTTCGATTTGTCATTTTAGACAGAATCAAAGGGCTTGGGTTTGGGACCCAGGTCATGTTTTTTGTTGCTAACACTTGCTGCAGATATAGCCTGAAAAGACCTAGCGCGCAGGATCGACGGACCTGGGTTTCGATACCCATGTCCTGCGTTTTATTTCCCTAACATATTTTTGCAGATGCAGTGCCTCCATAGGTGATCCTTCAGGCCTTTCCAGCAACACCCTTCATAGAATCGAAAGGCAGCCTTCTTCCTCTTAATCGAAGCCCCCCATTTCTCCCTGCAATTGAAGTTTACCCATATCCTTCCCAAACCCAATCAAAGGAGGCAGGAAAAGGTGCAAATTTAAGCTTTCCCCGTCAATTCTCAAGCCCAATAAAAGGCTACTCACTCCCATTCCCTAGCTCAATCGAAAGAAGACCAAAGAAGAGTAAATCGAAGGAATCCATGGCATGGATCAAAGAAGTCTTTTCTCTTATTTATTTTTAATTTTTACTTGTCTTTCTATTGGGTTGTAATAGTGTAGGACCTCTATTTTCTGCATTGTTTTACTGCTTTTCATAGTAATTGCTAGTAGCTAGGCGTGTATGAAAAGACTAATAATCAAACCTTAGCAAACTTAACAAAAAGACAAAAAGAAATTGAACATAACACACTTGGACATATACACGTCTAAGGTACACCCACTTTGGTTGCCTTTTAAAAAAAACAGCCATGGGGCCGGAATGCTTTAGAAAAGACCCATAAATCAAAATATCATAGTCCCTCGATGACCCTACAGTTGCCTTCTCGGTAAATGATCTAGTCCCTAAAATATAATTTCTAAAGCATCTTCATAAGTTGCCTTCGTGACTGTAACGTCCCTCCAATTGTCCCTCAAAACATCCAACGACCAGGCTACCTACTCACTAATAGTAGGATAGCACTGCCTAAAGGAAAAGAGAAAAAGAATAACCTTGTCGAGTACAAAAGTAGATAACTGTTAGAAGTTTTCTCAAACTATTTTTGCACTTACACATAAATACTATTCTTTTCAAAAGGAATTTTCAAACACTTTGTATACTTTCTCCACTATCCCGAGAAACATTGTAAAGTTTGTCGTACTAAGGCATTTTCAAAACATTTTCAAACACAAAGCACAAAGGTATTTTAAAAATGAGCAAACCTCTAAGAGCCCGTGGAAAACCATGGATGGAAAGGGTGCTAACACCTTCCCTTTCCATAATATATCCCCTTACTACGAAAACTCTCGAAAAGGTCTTTTTCTGTTCTTTTCACCCTTTCCTTTGTTGAATAAAAGAAAATTCGGTGGTGAATCTTGCTTACCGCAACATTTGCAAACACAAAATGCAAAACCAGTATTACACAATCGGTTCTACCACCGTATCACATAAGCTATCTCAACACTTGATTTACAATTAAAAAATGGTTCAGAAAATTCTTACTATTCAATTGATAACACAATTCTATTTGACAAATTGATCAATGAATATCAAAGCAAGTAAAATCAAAAATAAAAGAGACACAAGGAATTTGTATTTAGAGTTCCTCACTGTCGTCCCTGCATGTGGTTTTGTCTGTCGCATCTAGGATTTTCTTTGAAGTGTGAAGGTGGAAGAAAGAAGAGTTTCCATCAATGTTATTTATCCCAAGAGATGGAAAGGGAACACTGAGTAAACTTTAAGGAAGGAAAAGAATATGATCTCACAACCTAGAGAAAAAGGGTAAGGAAGTCGATTACGCAAGGGGAATGTATTAGCACCCCTCACGTCTGTGGTACTCCATAGGATCCACTTAACTTTGTTCTAATATATGGATGTATAAAAATCAAAGTCTAATGATAAATTCTAAAAGGGAATGCATGCAAAGTATATACAAAAAAGAAAGTTTTTATTAGTTGTGCTCGTCGCGGTTGCTAACCTTTGTTCCTACGTACCCTATTTGTGTAATGAGAGATCAGGGCACTTGTTGTTCACCTGAAAAGGTGCTTTGATTTGTTGTGTGTTTATTATGAACAATGCTTGCGAAGTATGTCCTTTTTGAAAAGGTTTTAAAAGAAAATCCAAATGGAAAAAGAAGTTTGAATTGGTTAGTGTTTTTATAGGTAAGATGATAAATGGATCCCATTGCTAGGACACTTATCATCCCTCTACTTTGTGGAAAAAAGTTTGGATTTTGAATCACACCAGAGACTTATGAATTAAAGAAGAACAGGTAATGGTTTGTACCCTCTCATTCTTCCCATTACTAAGGACTCTTGAAGGTGTGGCTCTCATCAATTATTTATTAAGTGTTTTGAAGATTTGAAAGAAAAAGTTTTAGTTTTAATACGAATGCAAAAGAGAAAGACTAAACAAAAGGGGATCTCAATCTTATAAGTTGGTATGCTTGTGAACCTAAAGTTTGGATAAGAGTGAGATCTACTTAATGTTGTCATACATGGATTCCTAACCTAAGGTCTATTTAGTAAAAATTTAAGAAGAATGAACTAAAGATCCTATGGGGAACATGGCAATCTCATAAAAGAGAAGAAGAAAAAGAAGAAGTAGCAAGAAATCATACACTTAGTTAAGAGAGAAAATAAGTAAACATCACATGAGGTAATTAGATAAGATACCTAACAAACACCTACTTAGATAAGCAAGTAACACACAAACACCTACTTAGATAAGCAAGTAACATGAATATAAGAAGAGATGGTAAAACATCAACACCTAACAATGATATCAAGTCATCAAAGTAGGATAGAAAAGAGATGAAAATAGATGATAAAGTATCAACACCTAACAATGATATCAAGTGATCAATGTAGGATTGAAAATAGGTCAAAAGAGATGATAAAACATCAACACCTAAAAATGATATCAAGTCATCAAAGTAGGATAGAAAAGAGATGAAAAGAGATGATAAAACATCAACACCTAACAATGATATGAAGTCATCAAAGTAGGATATAAAAGAGATGAAAAGAGATGATAAAACATCAAAACCTAACAATGATATTAAGTCATCAACGTAGGATATAAAAGAGATGATAAAACATCAACACCTAACAATGATATCAAGTCATCAACGTAGGATAGAAAAGAGATGATAAAACATCAACACCTAACAATGATATCAAGTCATCAAATTAGAATAAAAGAAAGAGATAGTAATTAGCCAATTACTCATCACACATGATAAGTAGAGACTTACTCAAGATATAAGGTACTTAGATGAGATACCTATAAAAACCTACTTAGAAAATCAAGCAAAGATAGGAGAATAAATGGTAAAATATCACACAAAAATGATAACACCTCAAGTATATTATGGAAAAGAAGGGGTAATGTAAAGAAGAAAAGGTAAACATAGACATGTTATACAATTAGCATAAACCTCATGGTCAAGAAGAAGTTTAATTAGTCATTAAAAACATGGTTCAAACACCAAGGTACACAAACTAACATCAATCAAAGCTGTGATGTAAAGTGCAAAAATGTGTGTGGTCAAGTGAACATGGAATAATGTGTTAAGTATGAGTGAAGTCAGAAGCAAACACTAAAGGTTAACACATAACATTGACCTATAAACACCCCTAAGGTATCACTACTAAAGCACATACAAATGTTAGTGGAAGGATTTGTCAATATCACACCTTAACAAGGTCCTAAAGACAAGTGAAACACATTGTTGTACCCCAAAATTTTCCCTCTCATTTCTGAAGACATTTCTCACAAGATCTCCAAAAGCTCAAGTTTGTGCAAGTGTTGACTAGGTCAAACTATCTCCTAAACACTAATGCCTCAAATTAGGGTTTTAATTTTCACAAGGATAATTGGACTTATAATGCCTAAAATGACCTTAATGGATCAATATAGGCCTCCAAGAATACTCATGTCAAGTTTCAAGTCATATATCACAAATTTACTCAGTCAACTGACCAGATGACTAAAAATCAACTTTATTGGGTAAAAAGTCAACTGTAGTCAACCTACAGTCAAACTTCATGATTTTTGGCCAACATCAACATTTTAATCTCCTATTCATCATTTTATCAAGTATTGATCACAATCCCTCAAGAAAAGCACTCAATTTACCAAAAGGGCAAAATAGTCAAAACTAGGGTTTTGATTGTAATTAACTAATCAAGTGACTTTTGACCTAATATATGTTCTAATGGCTTGATGAATAATCTCAAGGATTCAAATAAAACATGTTGACCTAATTTCATGGTTCAAAATATTCCTCAAGATCAATGTATTGATAGTTGAAATTTGAATAACTAATGAAAAGTCAATTGATACACAAAAAGTCAAACTTTGACTTTTTGATCAAAATTTGATTTCAAAGATCACAATTCATCAAGATATTCAAAAATATGAAGTTTTATCATCAAGAAATCAAGAAAGTCAAAAGTCAATTTGAAAAGTCAAACTTTTCAAGACTTAGAAATTTTTCTAATTGTTTTTGTACATGATAATTTCACTACTTCATGCCAATTTTTCACCAAGATGCAAGATGATTCAAAGAAAACTTTCAACATGAAAGTTGTAGATCTTGATGAGATTTATAACTTTTATTTACTGATCAAGTCCTACAAATGCTTGTATTTTGAGTTATAAATTCATGAAGTCATTTACTTTTTCTTAAACACTTAGAGAAATTTTCACCTAGTTTAGGCATATTTTTGACCTAACTTATTGGCCAATTTTCACCAAGCTCCAAGATGATTTTGTCAAAATGGTCAGCATGAAAGTTGTAGAGGATGTTTAAAGCTTTCAGAAATGTCCAAGAACTTAAATATATCATACTTGAGCTAAGAGAATCAAAGAGAAGAAGTTGAGGCTTCATTCTTGATTTTTAGGTCATTTTTGTGATGAACACTTGACCAAATCTCATAGCCATCATGCACAATATTGCTTTGCATGCTTACAACTTGTGTCTCACTCCATAATTAATTGATTACACAACTGATAGATCCATTGTCCAAGAACTTGAGCTATTGTCCAAGTTATTAATCCATTTTTGGTACAAAGGTAACATTGCCATTTTGGAAAAGCCAACTTTAATCATAATGTCAACCCCTTGAGCTTTGCACTTATTCCTTATAAACACACACAATCTCAAAGCCAGAAGCAACTCGTCTGAAGCCTCCTGCCATTTCAGACCATGCTTCTACTATGCATTTGAACAAGGTTATCTCAATGTTGATTCAAAACTAAGTCATATAGATATAACTTTGTAACTTACAAACCTGATGTTCTCCTTCTCTCAAACCCTTCCCTATAAATAAAGAGATTATTTGTAAGCTAAGACACGATTTTACAAGCCCTCAAACAACCTCATTCTCTCTCAAATCATAAATTGCAACACAAGCACAAAAACTTGTCATTTCTGACTTTGAAATCCAAACACAAAATCTACTCGTGTGTCTTCCCTTAAAATCATTCTAAAAGCTTCCATACATCAAATACAACTCATCCTAATCCCTGTTTCCTAACTGTAACTCCATTTTCACCATTGTCTAAAGTCAAAAACAAAGCATTGCAGTTGGACTTCTCCAAACCATTTCAACCACTCTCAAGTCAAGTTAAGCATTGCATTAGCTTCCTAGAGGTCCAAGGAAGCTAACCAAATCATTGCAGCATCTTGAAACAAGCTCAAACTCAAACACAAATGCCATTTTCAAAATGAGTTTTCTAACTTTTGAACTCTTCATATAGGCATCATTTGGTTTCCATTTGTGAAGATAAAATGTAGATATCATAGCCCTGAAACTAGCCACGTCCTTAAAATTTATTTATGTTGCTTGAGTAGTGAGAATTTTGAACTTGAACTTCCTAAAAAATTAGGTCAGAATTTTGTACTATTTAAAATTCATTCTCATCTTTGATTTATAGCTTTAGTTATTTATATGACTGAAATCGTGATGAAATTTGGAATAACTTTCATGTTTATAATTTTGAAAATGATTGAGAAATGAAGAAGTTATAGTTTTGATAATGTTGGTGTTCATCCCTGCACCCTGAAGGTTGAAGATGAAGTTCAAATTTTGGAAACTTGGTTTATTTTAAATTTATTGATAGTTGTTCTATAAACGGATGAAACAGCCACCCTAGTGGCAGAGAGCATGCGCGTAAGGCTTTGGTCTATAGGGACCTGGGTTCGAGCCCCATTGGTACCCTTTTGTATTTCATTTATTTGTTTATTTAGATTTTATGCATACAAGAAAGACACGCATACCATGGACTTCATATAAACACCATTTGATCATTGAACAATCAAATCCAGTGCCCCACATAAACAAGCGCATGGTACACCTAAAGAAATCAACCACACTGTTTCAACATAGGCGCCTGGGCCTCCTGACTTTGGGCCTGGAATTATTTGTTCTTCTCACCCCCCATTTCACATTCTAATAACCTGGCCCATTTTCTTTTTATTATTATTTTATGATTTTAAACAAAAAACACATATTGGGCCTGGACTCCCTGTTTGCTAGCTTTATACACCCTTTTTACTTTCTAACACCTAGGCCCAATATTTTTATATTCTTTATATATTTTCTTCACCTTTACTTATTTATTTATTTTATTATTTTATTTTAACCACAAAATATATAAAAAAATACTTTTTTAAAAAAAATAATTTTCTATTTTTATTTTCATCTTATTTATTTTTATAAATAAAACACCAAAACAAAGGCATTTTTCTTAATTAAATTAATCTCTTTTAGAATTAAAACTAAATTAGACTTAGTCTTATTTAATTTTATTTCTTAACTTAGAATTAGGTTTTGATTAAAAAATTAATTAACTCCTTTTGTGATTAAAATTAATTAGTTAATTAGGTTAACATTAAACCTTTTTCATCCATAAAAAAACACAAAAACAATTCTCTTTTCTTAAATATTGCCTTTATATTCTTGTACATTTTATTTTGTAAAATTCAATATGGTTGTAATAGTAATTAGGTTTTAATTGCTTTCATCCCCATTTGTAATTTGTATTCCCATCCAACCAAATGATGTAATAGGATAGAACTTTAAATTTCTGCAATTTACCACTTTAAAATATTATTGCGAGTAATTAGGCTTTGTATGGCAAGACATAAAATCAACAAGTAGAAAACCATAATTCAAGTCAAATGCATGAAATTAAAACACTTTACAAACTGGAACCTCTAGGATTAACCCACACTTGTTGCCTTAGAATAAACAGTCATGTCCCTCGAACATGGGATACTTTAGCAGTAATCCTCGAATACAAGATCGTAGTCCCTCGATGACCCTTCAGTGTTGCCTTCGGTAAACGATATTAGACCCTTCTAAAATTTTTCTAAGATATCCTTCAACGTTGCCTTCTATGACTGTATGATGACCCACGTCTGTCCCTTCACATCCAATGATATAGTTGCTTACCAATCAATGGTAAGATATTAATATCTAGAGGAGGAGGAAATGAACAAAGACTTTTTGAGTAGGTAGAACGTTTCTAGTTGCTTGCTCACACCATTTCAAAACATCTTTCAAAAACACCAACACTTTTCATGAACTATTTTCAAAAGTCAACACTTTGTATACATTCTTATAGAGACGAGAATCATTACAAAGTTTGCCTAAACAAAGGAACTTTTAAAAAATACTTTCAAAACAAATCACAAACATATTTATAAAGAATTTCAAAGTGAGCTAGCAACTAAGAGCTCATAGATAACTACAGATGAAAAGGGTGCTAACAACTTCCCTTTTCATAACCTACCCCCTGAACTCAAGAAAATTCTCAAAAGGTATTTCCTATTCTTTTCAGCCTTTCCTTTATTGGATAAAATTAAAGTCGGTGTCGGCTCTTTCTATCTGCAACAATTGCGATAAAACACAAAACACCCAAGTCAGTCCTCCTACCTCATTACAGAACAGGCGACTCTGCTGGGGAATAATTTAAAGTGGGGTTACCTTAGAGACTAGATCACCTTTAAATGCTTTCATTGTTTTACTTGCTTGCTGTGATACGGTGGCAGAACCGACTGTTAATACTGGTTTGCGTTTTTTAATTATTTTGAGAAAATAAAGTTTAATTGAATAAATAAAAAAACCTAATTACTAATTGATTTGATTTTAAGAACAATAATTAAATTAACTTATTTTTGTATTTTTTTTATTTTATGAAAAGAAATAAAAATTAAATCAAGCTAACCCTAATTTTTTCTAATTGATTTTAAATATATAAAAAAAATTTAGAATTAACCTAAATTAAATTAAACTAACATTAAATTGGATTTGATAAAATAAAAAAAAACCTAATTCTAAATTTGTGAAATTTGATTTTATGTGAAAAAAGAAATTAATTTTGGTTAGAAAATAATTAAACTAATTAAATTAAGTAAAAGAAAAAATAGAAAAGAGAAAGAATGAGCCTAGTGTTGTTTTAGAAAAAGGGGGGGGTGTGGATCTGACTTCTAGGCCCAACAATTCCTTGGCCCCATGGACTTTGCCAGATTCGGTGTGTACATTTGACTCCAGTGCATGGTGGACCCTCATTGGAAGGCCTTGGATCTGGCAGCCTTGATGATCTGATGGCGGAATGCTGATGATGCATGGTGAGTCCTTTGTCATGTGGTACATTGAATCATCCTGAAAATATTGAGAAAATAAAATGCACACGCCTGGGATCGAACCCAGGACGTGTGCATCAAAGACCAATGGCCTTACCACCTGCGCTGGCTTGTTTAGTTATAACAATAATTAACAACAAATATAATATGCTAAAACAAATGGCTGAACTAAAAAATGCACGAAATTCAAAACTGGCCATTCACCACCTGCCACGCCATCATCTTCCTCGTGGCTTCTGTCGTTTTAGATCAGATACTTTTACCTACGGACACCAGGCGTAGGTATAACCCTGTGCATCTCCAAAACCCTGTGCAAGCATGATAAATCCCAACCAATGGTACCAATCAACTCGCTGCAAACTCACGAGCATCTTGGTACCATTATTAATGCCTAATTGTTCCTGTACACAAAACCCCTAAAAATGAAACTAGAACCCTAGCCATGGCAACTTGTTGTATAGTCAATAAAAATACAATTGGATATAACCATTAGCTTGCAAATATCTCAAGGATTAAGAATATATCAATGAATCATGCTAAATATGCCAGAATTATGATATTCGAATTCAAGAAAAGAGATGAACCGTATGAAACTTATAGCGCGATTCTGAGTGTGAGGAAGCTTGCTAGTGGTTGCAACAAGATCCTTGGATGTCCAACAAACGATTGGTGTGACTAGAATGGCTTGAGAGGGCCTGAAACTTGTAAATTGATTTACAACTTTTCTTGAATTTTTGCAACTTTGTTTTCTCTCTTGCACGCCTCCAACCTCTTTGTTTTTGGTATGCAATTGTCCCTTATGTACCCTAGAATGAATTAGGGTTGCAAACTTGTATCAAATCTCCCTCAATTATGATTATTGATTCATGATTTGATCCTTTGTGAAAATCTTTCCAAATCAAGCAAAATGCAATCTTTTTGTATCTATATGAGCCTTGCATGATTTGATCTTACTTCAAGCTGTGTAATGAACCTAAACATGCACAAAATCTCAAGCTTTGATTATTTTTTGATATTTTCGTTATTTTATTTTGATTTTATTTGATTTAATTGAAATAAAATCAAAATAAATGACAAAAATAAAAGAATGACAAATGGAAGGGATCATAGGTCGTGGGTCACATTACAAACTCAGTGCAAGCATAAAAAGTTGGGCCCATTTGGTAAAAAATACAATTTTGGACACATTTGACTTTTGGCAATTTTGCAAAAAGGGTCAACTTTGCCAATGCATAACTCCTTCAATTTTGACCCTAGAGATGTGTTCTGGGACTTTTTAAAAAGATTAAGATGTCCTCTAAGCAAAATTTTTGGTCTCATCTCAATTGAGTCTTCCATGTTCATGTATGAAGCTTTGACCAAAAAGGTGTTTTTGTTGACTTTTCAAAATGACCTATAATGTCCAAATTCATATCTTCTTGTGAGTGTATATTTTGAACTTGGGAACTGAAGATGAGTTGGAATTACATCCTCTTCAAAATGAGCTTTGGATGGGTCATTTTTGATAAAGTGTGAGAATGTTATGCTTGGTCAAAGTTGAGTTGACTTTTCCTACAAAACCCTAATTTAGCAACTTTTGGGCTTTGATGAATTGTGAGAAATCCTTGAGGAATCATGATCAAACCTTGATCAAATGATGAATAATACTTAAAAATTAGAATGTTGACCAAAACTCTTGAAGTTTGACTGTATGTAGGCCACAATTGACTTTTGCCCTAGCACAATCGATTTTCAGGCCTTTGAGCAATTTACTGAGCAAACTTCCTATGCAAGGCTTGAAACTTGACATGGATGATCTTGAGAACATATTAGGATAATGGTGTGAATTTGGGATCTTTTGGACTTAAACATCTTGGTGCAAACTGAAACTCTAATTTGGGGTTGACTGCCTTAGGAGAGAGTTTGTCTGGTCAACCCTTGGACTTCCTTGAGCAATTTGAGGACCTCACTTGAAATGTATTGAGAAATATGGGAGGGAAAATTTTGGGGTACAACACTTGCTTTACATTATGGGTTACGTTTGGGTTTTTATAGATCCTCTACCCGGATCTGGGAACATTATTAGTTAAGTAGCAAAGATTGTAGATATTGTTCCGCATAGACTGATATGGTTGAAGCAATAGCTATGTTAGTGTGACACATTTGTGGGTGCCGGTATCCCTTGTGGTGAATCGAGGAGAATACAGGGACGCTGTGTGGTGTCATGAAGCACTAACTGACCATAGAACCTTTAGTTGAAGAACATGGCCATTAGGAAGTAATGAGATATCCGACTTTGGTGCAAAGCTGAAGATTGGTGTATACTCGATACTACACTCATTGAGATTGTAATTTTGGGATATTTTGGCTGCAAGAAAAGATTGAGTGTGCTAAAACAATGGCCAATGAAGAAAGATCAATGATATTGAGATACCCTAGAACCCGTTTACTTTCTAGGATAGGTTGAACCAACTAAACTTCAAGAGGGTACTTACCTATGAAACCTATGCAAGCCTAAACCTAAGGTGTTTGTGTGCTTTGTTTGTGATTCATGACATTATAAACATGATAACATCATAAGAATTCTCACTAACCATTTCAAGGATTTAGGAATTATCTTGGCTCTGTTTTGTAGGACATGGCTTCCACTCGTAGAAATACCATCCGAGTCAAATTCATGAAAGTGCTTCCTCAACTTCAAGAGTTAGCATCAAGGGTGCCTTGAGATTCTCCCTTCACCAAGAAATATGGTCGACTTCTCAACTTGGCTACTTCAAACTTCCAAGAAGAAACGATGTGTGTGCTCTTCCAATTGTTTGATACTATGCATCATTGCTTCATATTTCCCGACTACCAATTGGTGGGTAGTAAGCATATTTTCCACACGAACAATGTCAATGATGTCTTATCTCATAAAATTAACCAACACACTTGTGTTTTAAAAATTTTAAAAGGTGAACTACGAGTACCTTGATCCCCTATTGCACAGAAGGTGGTACATAGGCACAAAAGTTTTGCAACCGCGGCGGGTGAAAAAATCATAAAAAATATATTTCTTTTCTCACCTCCACCATCTATCTTTTATACAACATTTTATAGCCAAAATATACAGATTTACAAAGAGGTTCCTGTGGAGTACCGTAGATGTTTATGGTGTTAATACCTTCCCTTTACATAACAACCCCCCTTACCTAGAATCTTCCCCCCTCTTTTGGGTTATTCGCTCTTTTCCCATTCCTTTGGAAATAATAAAGCACGGTGGCGATTTTTATTTTGATCTGTATAAGTCTAGTGAATCCAATGGCTTAGTCTTAAACATTTCTACCGCTACAGAAAAAAATGGTGACTTCATTGGGGAAAGATTGACCTCTTATTGGTCCATCCCTAAGTGGGTTAAGCCTATCTTTGTTTATATATATATATATATATATATATATATATATATATATATATATATATATATATATATATATATATATATATATATATATATATATATATATATATATATATATATATATATATATATATATGTGTGTGTGTGTGTGTTATTGTTGTTTATGTGTTATATGTTATGTATATGTTTGTCTGGTTTTTCCTGGTTTTCAGGGGCTTGGTGATTACTTATAAGTCCTATACCCGGACTTGGGAAACTTTAAGATAGGACGCGCGGTATAGTCATGTTAACTTTGAGGGAGTAATCCCAAAAAAGCTGGCATGAGATCCCCCACTCAGTGTAGACCCCTTTGATTGTAGTGTCATTTACCGAGTAATCAGGAAGACGTGCTGCTTTCGACCTGGGAGCCTGTTGAAGCTGAGGACCGTAGAATACCTAACCCATATTGGCCTTTTAGGTGTAGTGCAGAAGCTATGACGGAGTAATTCGGAAATAGTTGTCACGCGATACTATGCTCGGACGAGTTTTTCTTGAGAATATTACTAATTACCGAGTTAATCGGGAAGTTGGTAATATCCGAAAGAAGGATGTAGACTCTGGGAACCTCTAGAACCTTGTTCTATCGGTGATAACTTTTAGACCATACCTTATGGGTAGTACCTTCGACCTCATGCTCGTGACGTTGATCCTATGAACCCTATGTTTGTGATCTTGTGTGTGATTGTTGCATCATGCATCCATTCACTCATAAGCATCTTTTGAAGAAATTTTATTTCAAGGGACTTGAAAGTTGACCATTTGTGAATATCTCAGGTAACTTTTGACCATGGATTCTGGAAAAAGAAAGACCGGAAAATGCAGTTTCAAAGATCCCAAGATACATGATTTGATCAGTCTAATTCTCGAGATTGAGTGTTCTGCAGATTTTTGGAAGAAGTATGGATCCATCATTCCTCCCATGAAGCTTAGGATGAAGGAGGGTATTCTCTCGAAATTGGTCCAGTTTTATGATCTGATGTATCATTGCTTTAATTTCCCTGACTATCAGTTGATTCCTACACTAGAGGAGTACTCTTATCTGTTGGATTTACCTATTACCGATCGTGTTCCTTTTACTGGTTTGGAGTGTGAGCCAAAACCACACGAGATTGTTGCTTTGATCCATATGGGGAAGTCTGAGGTTGAAGCCCATATGACTACTAAAGGAGGAATTAGAGGATTACTAGCTCAGTTCTTATTGGAAAAAGCTCGTTACTTTGCCAGGATGAAGAGTACAGTCGCTTTTGAGGCCATCTTTTCTCTACTTGCTTGAGGGTTCTTTTTATTTCCTAATGTGGACAAGTTTGTTGACATTAATGCTACCAGAATCTTCATGATTGGAAACCTAGTTACTACATGGTTGGGTGATGCTTATTAATATATTCATCTTCGGAATTATTATCACAGGGGAATGATTATCTGTTGCACGCCTCTGTTGTACGAGTGGTTTATTTCTCATATGCCTCAGTCTGATGCTTTCTGGGATGTCAGGAAGGAACCCCGTTGGGCTCCTAAGATCATGGAACTTACTCACTCAGATATTAATTGGTATCATAAGGCTTACCATAATGTAGAGATTGTCGACAATTATGGTAGTTTCCCCAATGGGCTTACCATGATGTCGAGATTGTGGATAATTGTGGTAGTTTCCCCAATGTACCTCTTCTTGGTACAAAGGGAGGAATTAAATACAACCCTGCTTGGTTTTCCGATGAGGGATAAACCAAATAATATTCATTTGAGTAGTTTCTTCCTGAAGGAGGGAGAAGACTATAAGGAAGCTAGGAAGCAGATTGCGAAGTCCTGGCGTCACATTCATAGGAAGAATAGGAAAGACTTGGGACCTAGGGGGGCTGTTTCTTTGGAGCCTTATCTTCCGTGGGTCCAAACGAGAGCTATCCAGTTAAAGATGCCATATTCCTGGGAAGCACCTATGCTTGATTTGTTCGTGAAGACCACTCCTCCCCTATTGGATGATGTGGAAGAGCTACATCTTGCTTTAGTCAGGATGCAGCAAGAAAAGGAAGCTTGGAAGAATAAGTGTCAAACTTTAGAGACTTCCTATACAGCAGACTTGAAGGAGAAAGACGAATTGATTGAGATTCTTAAGAGTCGGGCTGTAGAGACAATGGAGAGGCAAGGGGACTTATTTTCCTCTAAGCCTCAGTCAGAATCTAGTTTCTCACTTCCTGATTCAGGTGATTGGAAGGAGGTTGCCACCAGATATGCGGAAGAAAACCATAGGTTAAAGGCTCAGATTTCCAGGCTTACAGGGAAGCGCCAACGTATAGAGTGATCTCCATCAACTTTACTTCTTAGGGTTTTATACTTTATTTTCATCTTGTAATTGGGATTATTGAGACTTGTAATTCATTTTGAAGTTATTATAATAAAAAATTTCAATATTTCAAATGTGTTATTACCTTGATATTTGCAATGTGTCTATAAATCTTTAAGTCCCTTGAAATATTAATAAAAAAATAAATCATGTGCATTGTATATCATGCATCATATTGCACATATTTGTTGCATTTGTTATGCATATCCAAGTGTCTTACCAAGCTTCTTTACTTCATTTAGCAAGATGTCTCACCACTACAATACTCGAGCTAATTTCAGAAGGAAGATGGACAACTTAGAACAAGAGAATCGCGAGCTGCGCGAGGAAGTTTCTGCTCTGAAGGCCGGCATGGCCAATCTCACTTCTTTGATGGAATCTCCGGTGGCTGCTCAGAATCAGCCACCGAGTGCTCAACCTCAACAGACAAGGGTTACTACTGAAGCTCCAACTGTTCATGTGTCTGCTACTCGAGTTGTTATTTAGAATCGCATGCCTCAAGGTTATCCATGGGGAATTCCAGAGAACTTTATGCCTTAAGGTTTCAATCTTCGTCCTCAAGTTACTCCAATCATTCAGACTACTGTTATTTCTGCTCCTCCTATGGTGCATGCTACTCCTGCTGCACCTCATTCGGTGAATATTGTCCCATTTGCTAATGATGATATGTATCGTCCTTTTCCTCCACCAAGTGAAGGCTTGGGTCTCTATGATAGAATGGATGATTTTCAAGATCAGTTTGACAAGATGCAAAGGGATATGAAGGCCCTCATGGGAATGGAATTATTCGGGAAGAATGTGAATGATATATGCTTGGTCCCGAATGTCAAGATACCTGCGAAGTATAAAGTCCCAGAATTCGAGAAGTACAAGGGAAACACTTGTCCTCGTACTCATCTTGTGATGTAAATAAGAAGAATGTCTACCCACACTGATGATCAACGTCTGCTGATTCACTTTTTTAGGATAGTTTGACTGGTGCTGTGTTGTAGTGGTCCGAAAGGACAGGGAATCATTCAAAGAATATGCACAGAGATGGCGTGAGGTAGCCGCCCAAGTGATTCCTCCCATGGAATAAAAGGAGATGACTAAGATTTTCCTGAAAACTCTGGGTGCTGTCTACTATGAGAGGATGGTAGCGAGTGCGCCAAATGACTTTACTGAAATGGTGGGCATGTGTATCCATTTGGAAGAGGCTGTAAGAGAGGGCTGTTTAACAAAAAATGAAAGTTCCAGAAGTACGAAGAAGCCATCCTATTGGTTTTACAAAAAGAAGGAGGGAGATACAAATGTTGTTATGCAAGAGAGGAAGGTTAATCCTCCTAGAAGAAATTATCAGCCTCATCAGAAGGTCGCCTCAGTAACTCCAGTTGTTGAGGTAGCTCCAACCATTGTTGCTTATCAGAGACCATCCCATTAGGGGAATCAAGGGTATAATCAGAGAAGGGAGAGTTATGACCCTATACCTATGAGCTATGAAGAATTACTTTCAGCGCTAATTCAAAAGAAGTTAGTTCAGACCATACCACCTCCCGTTATACCATCACCATTGCCTTGGAATTACAAGATAGACCAAACATGTGCTTTTCATTAGGGAGCACCAGGGCACAATGTTGAGAACTGCTATCCTTTGAAAACTGAAGTACAAAAATTGGTTAGGTCTGGTATCTTATCCTTCAAAGATGTTGGCCCTAATGTGAAAGATAATCTTTTGCCAAAGCATGGAGGAGCAAATACTGTGAACATATATGGCTGGTTGTCCAGGTGATTTCCGTATTTTTGATATTAATTTGGTTAGAGGAGATTTGGTAAAAATGCATGCAGACCTCTGGGAATTTAGCTACTATACGCATGACCATGCTGGTTGTGCTATTTGTAGTATAGATATACAGGGTTGTGACAAGATAAATGTTGATTTGCAGGAGATGATAGATGAGGGCCTCATCCAGATAATCAGGCCTAGGGCAGAGTATGAAGAGGAAGTAAACATGGTTTTTGGATGTCCTAGAGAGTTCAAAATCTTTGATGTGGAACATATGAATGAGGATCTTGTACAATTGCATGCTAATTTTTTCCACATGGATGGTCAGGTACAACATCAATATGGATCTTGCCGAATTTGCTGTTGGGACTCCCGAGGATGTTCAATTGTAAGGAAAGGTATTAAGTTGTTATTGGATAATAGAACTATCAAGGTTACATGCCAAAGGGATGATTACCATGAGGTTAATGAGATTGAGGTTTGTTTGGCTGAAGGAGAGTCAGATGATGAGTATGCCTCTGCGAATGAGTTCTTCTCCTCATATGAAGATATGTTTTCTAGAGATGACTCTGTAATGACTGAATGTGTTGAAGAGGGAGTAAATGTTATTGTGACTTATTTTGGTGCACCCACCCCTTTTGAAGTTGAATATCATAGCAAGCCAGCCATTACTCCATTGCTGATTAGCTTACCGGGTCCTGTCCCCTACAAGTCAGACAAGGTTGTACCCTACAAATATAATGCTACAATTTTAGAGGATGGCGTGGCAGTTCCCATCCAGCCATTGCCTAATGTTGGAAATATTGCTGAGACTAGTAGAGTGACCCGCAGTGGTCGTGTATTTGCACCAATTATTGGTGGAAATGATAATGCTGGAAAGAAAACTGTTGAAGATGTTGAACCCAAGAAGGCTGCAGGTGAATCTAGTGGAGCTATGCTAGAAAATAGGTGGATGATATTTTGAAGATAATCAAGATGAGCGACTACAAAATTGTAAATCAGATACTGCAGACTCCTTCAAAAATATCTATCTTGGCTTTATTGATGTACTCCTCTACTCACATAGAATATTTGATGAGGGTATTGGACCAAGCTTTCATGGAAAGTGATATGCCAGTAGACCAATTCAGCAGTGTGGTAGGGAACATTACATCATGTAATAACCTGTGTTTCTGCGACGATGAACTTCCCGATGAAGGAAGGAATCACAATCTGGCACTCCACATCTCTATGAAATGCATGAATGATTCATTATCCAATGTGCTGATTGATAATGGATTTGTGTTGAACGTTATACCAAGGAGAACACTTATGAAGTTAAAATATCAAGGAATACCCATGCGCCCAAGTGGAATTATCATGAAAGCGTTTGATGGATCAAGGAAATCTGTTATTGGTGAAGTGAACTTGCCTATTCATATAGGCCCACATTTGTTTCAGATTACTTTCTAGGTCATGGATATTATACCCGCTTACAACTTTTTGTTGGGACGGTCGTGGATACATGAGGTAGGGGCTATCACTTCAACTTTACACCAGAAGTTGAAGTTTGTGCGTGAAGGAAAAGTGGTAATTATAAATGGAGAACAGGAATTAATGATATCTCATTTGTCCTTTTTCAGCATTGTGGAGGCGGATGAAGCTGCTGTTGGAACCCAATTCCAAGCTTTACCCATTGATAACAAAAGAGGAAATGAGAATTCTATGGCTTCATTTAAGGATGCTCAGTAGGTTGTGCATAATGTCCATAATGAAGTATGGGGACAAATTGTTGATCCACATGTAAACAAGAATATAGCTGGCTTGGGGTTCTTTGTGAAGAATGATAAAGTTAAGAGCATGAAACATGAAGCAGAGCCATAAATGCCAAATAGTGTGACGCACAGAGTTAGGGTTCAAAACTGGATCACCATTGATGTTCCCTCTTGCACACATGTTTCAAAGTAATTTGTTTTTGTTAATCTTTTTGAAAAGCTTTCACTCTGCCCAAGGTGAAAATATTGATATTGTATGGGCTTATCTGTTTGCTTTGATTTTTAAAATCAATAATAAAAGTTGTCTTTGTTTCCCAAATTGTGTTTTTATTTTTTTTATTTTTTCTTGGAAAATGGTAATCAGAAAAAACCTTTCAAAATAAATAATAACTGAAATTCAATCTGCATGATCACTTGTTATATGTGTTAGTTTCTAAAAGCAATCATAAATCATACAAGCAGATTAATTAAAAAAAACCGTTGAATACAATGACCCTGCATCCTCTCCTGAGTATGTGGATATTTTTGCTTGGTCTTACCAAGATATGCGTGGTCTAGATATAGATATTGTAGAGCACCGTTTGCCGCTGAAGCCAGAGTGCCCGCCAATCAAACAGAAGTTGCAAAGAACTCACCAAGATATGGCAGTGAAGATCAAAGAAGAAGTTCTAAAGCATATTAATGCTGGTTTTCTTGTGACATCCGTGTACCCTCAGTGGATTGCCAATATTGTCCTAGTACTGAAGAAATACGAAAAAGTTTACAGGTGCGTAGATTACAGAGATTTAAATAAAGCTAGTCCAAAATATGATTTTCCATTACCACACATTGATATGTTAGTTGATAGCACAACAAAATTCAAAGTTTTCTCGTTCATGGATGGATTTTCCGGGTATAATCAAATAAGGATGGCTCTTGAGGACATGGAAAAAACAACGTTTATCACACCCTGGGGAACATTCTATTACAGAGTGATGCCCTTCTGGTTGAAGAAAGCTGGTGCAACGTACCGAAAGGTTATGACAACCCTATTCCATGATCTGATGCACAAGGAAATTGATGTATATGTTGGTGATATGATTGCTAAATCCCAGACTAAAGAAGGGCATGTAGATGATTTGTTGAAGTTATTTCAGCGTTTGAGGAAGTATCGTCTCCACTTGAATCCAAATAAATGTACCTTCTGTGTTCGGTCAGGGAAATTATTGGGTTTCATTGTTAGCCAGAGAGGCATTAAAGTTGACCCTGATAAAGTCAAAGCAAGTCAGAGGGTTCCTCGAGCGTTTGAATTATATTTCCAGATTCATTTCCCACATGACTGCAACGTGTGAACCGATCTTTAAGTTGCTAAAGAAAGATCAAGGTTGTGTGTAGACAGATGACTGCCAAAGGGAATTTGAAAGTATTAAAGAATATCTGCTTGAACCTCCTATCTTGTTCCCTCCTGTTGAAGGAAGACCATTGATTATGTATCTGACAGTGTTAGATAATTCCATGGGTTGTATGCTGGGACAACAAGATGGAAAAAGGAAGAAAGAGTATGCCATTTATCATCTCAGTAAAAAGTTTACTGATTGTGAGTCGCGGTATTCCATGCTGGAAAAGACATGTTGTGCTCTGGCTTGGGCGGCAAAATGTTTGTGGCAGTATATGTTGAATCACACTACTTGGTTGATCTCCAAAATGGATCCAATAAATTACATTTTTAAAAAGCCTTCTCTTACTGGGAGAATTGCCCGCTGGCAAATGCTGTTATCTAAATATGACATCGAATACCACACTCAAATAGCTATTAAAAGCAGCGTGTTGGCAGATTATCTTGCTCACCCACCAGTTGATGATTATCAGTCTGTGATGTATGATTTCCCCAATGAGGATGTGATGTTTCTGAAAGTGAAAGATTGTGATGAACCATTTCCTGAGGAAGGTCCTGATCCTGAATATCGCTGGAGCATGATATTTATTGGAGCTATGAATGCTTATGGTAAAGGAATTGGTGCTATGATTGTCACTCCACATGGACCACACATTCCTTTTACTGCAAGGTTGGCATTTGATTGTACTAATAATATGGAAGAATATGAGGCTTGTATCATGGGCCTCGAGGAAGCTATTAATCTCATAATTAAAATTCTAGATGTGTATGGCGATTCAGCTTTGGTAATAAATCAGATTAAAGGAGAGTGGGATACTCGTCACCCCATCTTGATCCCTTACAAAGATCATGCTAGAAGATTGTTACCCTTCTTTAATAAAGTTGAATTCCATCACATTCCCAGAGACGAAAATCAAATGGAGGATGCTCTTGTAACTCTGGCTTCTATGTATCAAGTGAATACTTGGAATGATACACCTTGAATTATAGTTCAACGAATAGATAGGCCCACTCATGTGTTTACAACAGAAGAGCTAGCAGATGAGAAACCTTGGCATTATGATATCAAGCATTTTCTACAAACTCAGCAATACCCGATTGGTGCACTGAAAAAAGATAGAAAGACATTGAGAAGATTGGCTGGCAGCTTCTTCCTCAGTGAAAATGTGTTGTACAAGAGAAATTATGATATGGTCTTGCTCAGATGCATGGATAGACACAAAGCAGACATGTTGATGCATGAGATTCATGAAGGTTCATTTGGCACTAATGCCAATGGACATTCGATGGATAAAAATATGCTAAGGGTAGGTTACTATTGGATGACAACGGAATCTGACTATTACAGATTTGCAAATAAGTGCCATAAATGCCAGATTTATGTGGACAGGATTCATGTGCCTCTGACACTTCTAAATGTTATTTCTTCCTCATGGCCTTTCTCTATGTGGGGTATCAACATGATTGGAATGATAGAACCCAAAGCCTCGAATGGACACCATTTTGTCTTGGTAGCAATTGATCACTTCACCAAATGGGTGGAAGTTGCTTCATATGCTAATGTTACGAAGCAGGTGGTAGTGCGCTTCATTAAGAATAATCTCATATGTCGGTATGGTGGTCGAGCAGAATTATCACCGATAATGGCTCGAATATGAACAACAAGATGATGACAGAACTTTGTGAAGAATTCAAGATTTTCCATCATAATTCATCTCCGTACAGGCCGAAGTTGAATGGGGTTATTGAAGCTGCTAATAAGAATATCAAGAAGATCATCCAGAAGATGGTTGTTACTTATAAAGATTGGCATGAAATGCTCTCTTTTTCTTTACATGGATATCAATCATTTGTCCGCACTTCAACAGGAGCAACCCCGTTCTCCCTTGTGTATGGAATGGAAGCAGTGCTCCCAATCGAGGTTGAGATTCCCTCTTTGCATGTGATAATGGAAACCAAGTTGTCAGAGGCTGAATGGGTCCAAAACAGGTTTGACCAATTGAATTTGATCGAAGAGAAGAGAATGACGACTTTGTGTCATGGGCAGTTATATCAGAAGAGAATGAAGAAAGCTTTTGATAAGAAGGTCAAACCTCGTGAATTCAGAGAAGGCAACCTCGTGCTCAGGAAGATCATTCCTTTTAACGTTGATTCTAGGGGAAAATGGACTCCCAATTTTGAAGGCCCATATGTTGTCAAGAAAGCCTTCTATGGCGGTGCATTAATTCTTGAAATTATGGATGGCGAGGAGTTCCCATGTCCCGTGAATGCTGATGCAGTCAAGAAATACTTCGCCTAAAGAAATAAAAAAACAGCTTGCTAAGTTAAAAACCCGAAAGGGAGACTTAGGGAAAAAGAAGCGTATTGGTAGGCCGAAAACCCGAAAGGGAGGTCTAGGAAAAAATTAGAGACATAAACAGAATAAAATTTCCCTCTAAGTTGAAAACCCGCAAAGGCAGCTTAGGCAAAAGTTAGGGACTTTCTTGGCAAGTAACCACATCAGACAAGACTTGATCATTGAAGCAACAATCTTCTTGGATCCTCACCATATTTCAACGGAAGCTACTTCTCAGAATTTCAAAGTTGTTAGAGGGAATAGTGGTCATTGTATCTCAATGTATCTTTTCCATTATATCTTACCATTTTCCGAACTTTGTAATCATCTGTGGAGTCTCGCCATTCGCAGACTACCATTCTATCAATAAAATTTGAGCTTTTACCCAATTCTTTGTAATTCTTATTTTATTCAGCTTACAAAGACTCCATTTATTATTGATAATAATTTTCAAAGAAAAAAGATTAAATAACAAGATTATATTTCGAAAAGAATTTACAAATTACTTTTACTTTAGATTTTATGATTCTAGATGAAAATAAAAGTTGTGATCCCAGGAATGGACGAACTCCAGTAATTTTGGGAAGTTTTGTTTCCCCCAGGAAGGTTTTTTTAGGTCGTTTTTGCTGATATGCGCGTGATTTTTGTATATTGAAGACGATACCAACTGGTGTAAGGTGCGGTATCAGGTTTGTAATCCCATTATCGCCAGTCAAGTCTTGGTTCATTTTTTTATTTTGGGTTTGTATAATATGAAGTCTCTATCCCAGATTCTCCAACAAAGTCTTCCCTCATATGATGAAAGGTCTTGTTTCTTGGTGTACTGAGATGGAACTATTTGCAAAATGTCGCTCTTTCTACAGTATTGGCATTATTGTTGGTATTTATTTTCCCAGGCAACTAGACCAGGGCAGTATATTTTCTAAGAAGTGTTGAGACAGTTGTCAACCCTTTGGGTTTTCACCCGCCAAGTGTTGGATTTAATTTAAAATCCCCATGAGTTTGACCTCTTTCTATAATGTTGACTTCTTGATTCCCCAAGAAGGCTATCCCAGGGCATCTTTTGTTGGAATAAGTTTGCATGATATGAAGACTCAATCCCAGATTCCCCAGTGAAGGCTTCGCTTATTTGATAGAAGTTTTTTCTCCCTGTGGATGCTGAGTTGGACTCATTTTTCAAAGTATTTCCCTTTCGGTAGTACTTGCATTTTGTTTGATTTCCCGATAGGCAAGGGCAATATTTTATTTAAGAAGTGTTGAGGCATTTGTCAGATTTTTGGGTTTTCACCCGCAAAGTGCTGTGTTTGATTTAAAATCCCCATAAGATTGATTTCTTACTGTAATGTTTGACTTCTTAACTCCCCAAGTTTTTATCCCCATGAGGTTTCATACTTTTCCCCAGAGAAGTTGGTGCAATACTTACTCTCAATATTGAAGAATGTGTTTTGGTTTCCCCTCAACGACGTGGTGTTGTCCTCCCCAATGAAGTCAGCACGAGGTATCTAGTTGGTATCTTGATGATGAGGAACTATCTCCCATAGTAAAGTCTATATGATATTTCCCCCATGAAGTCAGTACGAAATCCTCAATTGATGTTTTGACGACATGGTTTTCATCTTCCTTATTTGAAATCAGTATTGCAATCCCTAGTATAAGTACGGACCGTGAAGCATGTGTTTTCCCCATTGAAGTCTGTGTGCTATTCCCTGGTGAAGCCTGAAGAAGGATGTTATATCCCTGTATCGGTACTGTTTTGTCGCTATGATTTGATTACTTTCGGATTATGTTCCTTCCCAATGAAGTTAAGCCTTGAAATAGGATTCTGTTTCCTCAGTTGGTGCTTACTTTCTCTTGAAATTTTCATCTTGGATGTGATTTAGCCGAGTATTGACTATACCCGAGTTAGTTTTGTCTGGTTATTCCCTGTATTATATGTCTGTTTTTCCATCATATACATAATAACACTCATACATTCATATATAGTTGAATTTAGAAAATCATTGCTCATTTGCACTCATTAATTTTTTTAAAGCATATTATCCTGTTTTGTAGAGTTGTGTTGTTCTCTCTCCAATAGAGTGTCAACCTTAAGCATAAAGTGTGTATTCTTTCAATTTCCCCACTGAGTTATCCCTCATGGAAGATTTTTGCTTTAGCCTTCTTGTACAGCTCTTTGTTTGGATGATTTGGATTTCTTTCTTGAGTTTATTTCTCAAAGGATGTATTTTGGTCGATTGTTTCATTCTAGTTTATTTTTGGTTTGAATCTTTGTTTCCGAGCAATATTATTACTTTGGATTCCTGCAAGCTTCGAGCATTGGTTTGAGAATATGCATTTATTTTAGCACGGGAATACTTTTATCTCTTCAGCAGGAATATGTTGGCATTTCCCCATCAAGTTGTATTTCATTCCCTAGGAAGTCATATTTCTTTCCCCAGGAAGCCATATTTCTTTCCCCAGGAAGCCATATTTCTTTCCCCAGGAAGCCATATTGCTTTCCCCAGAAAGTCATTTTTACAATCCTTCCCATAACAGCAAGTAGCAGGTCTCTTTATTTTAGCAACTTGTACTTCCATGTAAAAAGTCGACGTTACTTTTTTGCTATCTTCCTTATGAGTGGATAGTTTGTAGTTCATTGTCAAATTACTCAAGTGGATGGCAAGTCTTTCAATATCACGGAGACAGTTCATTGTGAAATCTTTACAAGTGGTAGTCTCTTTATTTGAGACAAATTATATATTACCCTTTTCAGGCAGAATGCCTTGGTTAAAGAAGAAGTTAAGACCCGTTCTAGGTGAAATGCCATGATCTTGGGAAACTTGTTATTGTCAATATATATTTTTCTACATTCAGTGAAAGTTGGTAGTTCATAGTCAGTGAACGTCGATGTTATTCTCTTACTACCTTCAGTGAACGTTGGTAGTTCACCTTCAGTGAACGTTGGTGTTATCTTTTTGCTACCTTTAGTGAATATTGGTAGTTCACAGTCAGTGAATGTTGGTGCTATATTTATTTTCTCTCTACCTTCAGTGAACATTGGTAGTTCATCATCAATGAACGTCGATGTTATTCTCTTACTACCTTCAGTGAAAGTTGGTAGTTCACATTCAGTGAACGTGGGTGTTATCTTTTTGCTACCTTCAGTTAATGTTGGTAGTTCACCGTCAGTGAATGTCGGTGCCATATTTCTTTTCTCTTTCTACCTTCAGTGAACGTTGGTAATTTCTCCTTCAGTAAAAGTTGGTGTATCCTTTGATCTTATACCGTCATCTATAAGTCAGTATCTTTTTGATCTTCTACCTTCGACTATTGAGTTGGTAGTTCACAGTTAGTTGACAATCACTTTTATCCCGCACTATTTCCTCTTTAGCTGGGTCGATGCTACCATATCTCTTATTTGGGTTTTACACTAATAGAGTTGGGTCTTTTGATTCACCAGTGATTTATTTTCCTGGTCGGGTTTCTCTTTTGATCCTTATTTCCTTTGCTACATCCACAATGGTGTTTTGCGTCCCTTTGAAGTTGTTCATATGCATTCATACTCATAAGCATTGCATGCCATCTTAGGACCAAAAATAGGGTTTGTTTTATATTTAAGTATATTCGATCACATTGACACGAATATTTTTAACCTTCGTATCTCCTGATAGAAGAAACTTAAATAAGGGCAGCTGTTGTACCCCAATTTCCCCCCCTAAGATTCCTCTATCATCTCATACCATCACAATGCAATCATATCATAAATTAGGGTTTGAGGTTTATCTTCTACTGCATCCTGTCTTAGGGATTACCTATTGAATCACCAAGCACTTTGAAGATCCTTGAATTGTGTACTTTGCATATGTATGCTTTTAACTAACCTCAAAATATGGGCATTTTGTCCTTTGGAATATTATATTGTAGGTCATGGCACAATTGCAGTCATCTCACCATCTCCTAGCACATATGATCAAAACTAGGGTTTGAAGTTTAATCAGGAGATATTGGGATTTTTGTGCAATTATTGATCCCATAATTCTCTACATAGTCATGAGCATCTAGCATTGGAAGTTTGATCATCAACTTTGGCTTGAAAGGGTTTAATTGATGAAAAGGGGTAAAATGGTCATTTTGTCAGAAGACAGTCAAAATCAGTTGTTGACCAAGTGGACTTTTTGTCAACCATCCATTCAATATCCTTACTCTCATATTTCATGGTCAATAGTGGAAAAATATCAAGAGGAAGTGTGAATTGGAGATAACTTGTCAAGGAAGTTATTTGAAGTTTTGAAGTTTTGAAAAATTTCTAAGTATCCATAGGGCTGAATTTTGACTGGCTATAACATTCTCAAATTTTATTGAAAATGTGCAAACTTTATATGCATAGAAAGTTAATGAAACATTCTCCAACTTTGTTTGAGTGGCCCCAAGTCCAAAAAAGGAAAGGAAAAAAAGTTATGAAGCTTGGAAGATTTTGACACTTAGTGAAATTTTGGTTAAAAAATGTAAAAGTTTAACTTCTTCATGTGCATTTTTGAATGACCATTTGGACTCAAATCAAAAATTTGGAAACATGAAAGTTGTAGATTGAAGTTTTCTCTTCATTCTTCATTCAAGAATCATCTCAAATGGTTAAGTGTAGAGAAAGATAGGATGATTAGGATTTTGAGTTGAAAACTGAATTTTTGCCCAGCACAAGGCAAGTCACGTGCGCTAGGCAGTCATTTCATCAAACATGTTGTGGGCGCGCATTCATCAATACTTTTCTATGTGAAATATTCATTATTTTGAGAAATGTCCAATATCAAAGTTGTAGCCCTAAATGTGAGGAACAATTTTGCTTCAGAAAATTTCTCCAAATTCTCCATAAATTTTGAGATATAGTTGAAAGAAGAAGGCATCATGCAAGCTGAAATGTTTTGCCCAGCCAGGCCTCACGCGCGTGCAGCCAGCCTAGTCAGGCCTTGCATTTTATCAAGCAGTTTGTAATAACACATTCATAGCCAAATATCTAATTGATCCAAGCTTCATTTTGAAAAAATTTAAACATGAAAGTTGGAGTGTGAAGTGTCTTCTCCATTTTTTATTCAAACCTTGTCACATTTCATGCACCATGGAGAGAGATATAAGGAGTTAAAGATGTGATAATGAAATGGAAAAGCTTGCATGTGAATGCATGAAAATTTTGTAAGCAACCAAGTCTCAGCCTGCCAGCTCATCACTTACGCCTTCCTTACTCAATTCCCACTCTTCATTTGTTACTCAAAATGACCTCAATGTGCTAAGCAAACAACATAAAACACCTTACATTTCATTTTTCTTATTTTCCTCACTTTCTCATTCCTCACTCTATATAAAGCAACTAGATTCAATAAAGAAGGGGTTGGCAAGAAAATCAGGAGCTATCTCTCTTTCTCTCATCCTCAAAAAGCAAGCTAACACGCATCCTCATTCTCACAAAAGCCAAACTTGATTTCTCTTCCATTGCTCAAAATTTCTTTTCTTCGAAACAATTCTCACTCTTGCTCCAGCCTCCATTTCTCTCTCATTTCTTCATATTTGGAGTTTAAGAAACAAGTTTCTCTGGGTTTCTCATCACTGGATTCAGAGGCATAGTGGATTTATCTTTCACATGAAAGGTAAAATTCAGATTTGGATTTCTCGATTGCTAGCTTAATTCAATGCTTGAGATCTTGCATACATGTTGTTAGTTGGCCAGAAAATAGGTGTGATGTATACATTTTTCTCGATTCAAGCTTCAATGGTGTTTTGAACTTTCTGCAAATTCTACTCAATTCTCATTTTCAATGACTTTGAGCTTAAAAATCTCTTTGATCTTGCCTTGTTTTTGGAATCCAAAAGTTGTGTGACGTTCTTGGATGTTTTTTGATCATGTTTTCTTTTTGAATCTTGCCAAATGGTTTAGTAATAAGAGAGAAATCGAAGCCTTAAAATGCCTTGCTGAACTGATTCTTGCGCGTGTTTTGGGTTTTGGCATGTTGGTAGGGACGATGACGTGTCTCTGCCTGATTGTACACGAATCCATTTAATCTTTTACAGTGCATTTTGGCAAAAAGGGTGTAAAAGGCTTTATATATTAATTTTTCTTTTGTTTTCTCAAATTTTATTTTAATTTTTTTTCACTTCAAAAATTATAAAAAAAATATTTCAAACTCCTTTTTCAGTATATTTTCATATTTTGATTTTGATTTCATTTTTTTAATCATTTTTCTTGATTAAATAAAATCATGTGAATAATTAGGGTTTTAATATTTCTTTTAAATCTTGAATTTTATTTTCTTATATCTATTAAGTAAAAAATCAATAAAAAAATATTTTTGGACTCCTCTCTGAGCTTATTACATGAAAATATTTTTTGTCCTATTTTATAAAAATTTTGGATTACAAATTAAATCATTTAATTGAACATGTTCATCTTTCCCTTGTTTTTTTTAATGATTTATTTAAATAATTTTTATTTCTTTTTTCCTTTTGAGATAAAATTCAGGAAAAATATGCTTACTGACCCTTAGAGTTTTCTTTACATTTAGGTTATTTTACATCAAATTTATTTGGCCTTTGGATCTAATTGATTAATTTTTGAACTTATTTTCCCTTTTTAGGGTTTTTGCTTGATCATGCACATTAATGGATTTAAATTTCTAACTTCCTATACCTATAAAATAAGAGATGAAGTTGTTTGGAGTGCTTGAACATGTTGAGGCCATAAATATCATTTTTATGGTATTTTACAATGTGATTTCATGTTTTTTCACAAATCATTTTACAAAACCATCTAGTTTAAGGCTTAAACTTGCTAGTTTTCAAGTTTGCATTTCTAAAGCAAATTTCCACCTCAATCCAGGGAATCCAAATTTTATTTATGACTTTTATAGGATCTTAGGAAGTTAGGGTTTTAATTTTATGATTTTTCAAGTCATTTTTATATTTTAAAACTAGTTTTAACTTAAGATTGTATTTTGAGGTTTTATCTTTGATTAATGCTTGTAGTTGAAAACTTTTGTACATGATTCTTGTTTGGCTCTTGAAATAGCATGAGGTACTGACTTGGATAATATCTTGAGGAAAATTCTTCAACATCATTGGGTATTTGGTGTTGATAGGTTGATAAACCAAATCCATTAAAATAGACGAATGATGTTAATGATATTTGAAATCAAATCCCTTCCCTCTTCATGTTATCCCCATTTCTCATTGTATTACATGTTATGGGATAATGATCTCTATATCATTTATCCAAACATGAAATACATAGATTTCTATTGACTGACCTCAAAATAGGCGTGACTTCTATATAAGTCCACTTACGATTTCTTAACATAGCGCTAAATTTTGTCCCAATTCGAATAAATGATCATTCATAGCCCAAACCTGTGTTTGCAAGCCCAAGTATATTAATTTGACCCCTTTGATCCAATAACCTTGAGATTCATTGCGTGTAGGCTTTGGTTCTACCAATCCTCTAATGGATCTTCATAAATTTTGGTCAACGCGGATCACTTAAACATCGTTGATCATTAAATGTTGCCTTGAGAATTCTTAAATGGATGATATACTTGACAAAAAGCAAATGCAACTTGTTATTGAGAGACTTTTATTCTATCAATCCTCTAATCAGTTACAATGTAAGTTTCAAGATGGTCATCCAACTAACCACTAATTATTAACAATTGACTTTACTTTATGCTTTTATTTTTATGCTTTTATTTTTATGTTTTTTGTACTATTTACTTTAGCATTTACATTTCATGCTATTTTCATCTTTGCTCACTTGAGATTTTATTTTCTTTTTGAAGATAATTAATAATCAACATAAACCATAAAAAAACTTTAATGATACTTGGACTATTTGGTTACTATCCTTGGCATTAGGGAGTATTGGACTTCTTGGACTTAGGAATAGAAACCTTGGCCTATGTTAGAGACCTTATGACCTTAATTGATATTTTGTATGGAGTTCTTGAGGTTTACCTCAAGACATTTGGTTGTTTGTTTGTTTTGTGTGCAGGTTATTGTGATTACATACCTTGTTTGTAATCTGGAATTCACCCGTATACAACTGTTACTCTGCCCAATTTTTGTGAAGGCTTAATACACTTGAAGTTTGGTTCTCTCAAGAGGTCTAGTATCTTTGCTTGCTTGGTTTCAATCCAAAGAATTGGAATTCTATCTTGACTCATAATGTCAAGTATTAGCTTCTTGTTGGTTAGATGGTTCTTCTCCTTAGCTTTTACCTTATGTGTTAGGATAGTCTCTTCTTCTCCTCCCATATTCTTTAATTTCAAAAATCTTCTCCCTCCTTTTGAAACCTCTTCTTGTTTTTTAAACTTGAATCACTTTCATAATAAACTTGGACTTATGTCCATGCATTTTCAAAATATTTTCATAAATAAACTTCAATCAACTTAATAATACCTTGACATTTTTTGTGAGAAGAATAAAAGTCAATCAATCTCATTTCAAACCATTTTTGCCACTTTGTCTTCTACTTTAAAACTTTTTCTCAAAAGATTGGACACTTGTCAATCCTTGTAGTGATGCAAACAATTATACTTATACAATATATAGTGAAGTGAGATATTTTCCACTTGTGTGTTGTGTGAGGCATTGCTGATTTTAAAATCCAAGCCATACCATCCACTTTTAGATGATGCAAATTCTCCTTTCTCATGATTGTGGGTAGTAAGTATTTTTTCTACACGGACAATGATGATGATGTCTTATCTTATAAAATTAACCAACACACATGTGTTTTTAAAATTTTTAAAAGGTGAACTACGAGTACCCTAATCCCCTATTACACGGAAGGTGGTACGTAGGCACTAAAGGTTCGCAACCGCGGCGGGTGCAAAAATCATAAAACATATATTTCTTTTCTCACCTCCACCATCTATATTTTATACAATATTTTATAGCCAAAATATACATATTTACAAAGAGGTTCCTGCAGAGTACCATAGATTTTTAGGGTGCTAATACCTTCCCTTTTCATAACCAACCCCTTACTTGGAATCTTCCCCCCTCTTTTGGGTTATTCTCTCTTTTCCCATTCCTTTGGAAACAATAAAGCGTGGTAGTGATTTTTATTTTGATCTGTATAAGTCTAGTCAATTAAATGGCTTAGTCTTAAATATTTCTACCGCTACACTATGTTGAAATGATCCCATCGAGTTTCAACTCTGTTATTTACCCCATGTTTTCTAGCATCTCATCCCTCGATGTTGGAAGAAGTTGATTGAACTGATATGTACCCTTTGAACTTGATGTCGATAATTATGTTGGCTGTAAGTAGATGGGTGATCCAACGGGACACAGTCATACGCTTTAATCCCTAACTTTTGCCTGGATCGCCCTTTCGGGTTTTAAGTCCACAGGGGTATCCTTTTTTTCCCAAGCTGCCATTTCAGGTTTTTGACTTGCCGGATGTACATTATATATATATATATATATATATATATATATATATATATATATATATATATATATATATATATCCCTAATTTTGCCCGAACCCTTTTGTTATGTTGGGATGCCCTTATTTTTGCCTAGACCAGTCAACCTAGTGGGTATCTTTTATGCGTAGAATTTTTTGACCATGTCTGCGTTCACAGGGTGTGGAAGATCTTCACCGTCCATAGTGGTAAGTATCATAGTATCGCCAGAAAATATCTTCTTGGTCATAAATGGTCCTTCGTATGTGGGAGTACATTTTCCCCTGGGATCACCTTATGGTAAGATGATGTGCTTTATAACCAGATCACTAGCCTGGTACACCTGATGTATGACTTTCTTGTTAAAGTCCTTGATCGTGCACTTCTGGTACATCTGACCATGGCAAACAACCTCTAGCCTTTTCCCATCAATCAAATTTATCTGGTCAAGTCTAGTCTGAATCCATTCGTCTTCATCCAAACCCGCTTCTTTCATAATCCTTAGAGAAGTGATTTGGACTTTGACAGGCAGGACAACCTCCATACCGTATACTAGAGAAAACGGAGTTGCCCCAGTTGATGTACGTGTTGAAGTGCGATAACCATGAAGAGAAAATGGTAACATCTCATGCCAATCTTTGTATATCATTGTCAACTTCAAAAAATCTTCTTAATATTCTTGTTGGTGGCTTCTACTGCGCCATTCATCTTTGGTCAATATGGAGAAGAATTATGGTGTTTAATCTTGAACCACAAGTAGAATTTCATGATCATGGTATTGTTATGATTGGTACCATTATCCATGATGATCCTTTCAGGTATGCCATACCGATAGATGAGGTTATGCTTAATAAATATGCCACTTCATTCTTGGTAACAGAGGCAAAAGAGGCTGCTTCAACCTACTTCATAAAATAATCAATAGCAACCAGGATGAAATAATGCCCATTAGATGCAGTAGGCTTAATCTCTCCAATCATATCAATGCCCCACGTTGCAAACATCCAAGGAGCAATTAAGACATTCAAGGGAACCAGAGGTACATGTACTTTGTCAACATAAATCTGGCATTTGTGACAAGTTCTGGAATGACAATGGTGTAGCGGTATAAATGTTTAAGACTAAGCCATTTGATTGACTTGACTTGTACAGATCAAAATAAAAATTGCCACCCCACTTTATTGTTTCCAAAGGAATTGGAAAAGAGTGAATAACCTAAAAGAGGGGGAAAGATTCTAGGTAAGGGGGTTGGTTATGCAAAGGGAAGGTATTAGCACCCTAAAAACCTACGGTACTCTGCAGGAACTTCTTTGTAAATCTGTATATTTTGGCTATAAAATGTTGTATTAAAATAGATTGTGGTGGTGAGGAAAGAAGTATATTTTTTATGATTTTTGCACACGCCGCGGTTGCAAACCTTTAGTGCCTACGTACTGCCTTTCGTGTGTTGGTTAATTTTATGAGATAAGACATCATCGTTATTGTCCGTGTGGAAAACATACTTGTTACCAACAATCATGTGCAAGGAGAATTGAAATCATCTCAAAGTGGAGGATATGGCTTGAATTTTAAAATCAACAATTCCTCACTCAACACCCAAGTGGAAAATATCTCACTTCGCTACATATTGTAGAAGTATAGTTGTTTGAATCACTACAAGGATTGAAAAGAGTCCAATCTTTTGAGAAAAGTTTTAAAGTAAAAAGCCAAAGTGGAAAAGATGGTTTAAATGAGATTAATTAACTTTTAGTCTTCTCACAAAAACGTCAAGGTATTATTAAGTTGATTGAAGTTGATTTATGAAAATGTTTTGAAAATGCATGGACCTAAGTCCAGGTTTATTATGAAAGTGGTTCAAGTTTAGAAACAAGTAGAGTTTTCAAAAGGAGGGAGAAGATTTTTGAAATTAAAGAAGATGGGAGGAGATAAAGGGACTATCCCAAAGCATAAGATAAAAGCTATGAAGAAGAACTGTCTAACCAACGAGAAGCCAAATCTTGACATTATGAGTCAAGATAGAATTCCCATTATTTGGATTGGAAACCATGCAAGGATACTAAACCTCTTGAGAAGACCAAACCTCAAATGTATTAATTCTTCACAAAAATTGGGAAGAGTAACGGCTGTATACAGATGAATTCCAGGTTACAAACAAATGTAATCGCAATAACCTGCACACAAAACAAACAAGCAACCCAATGTCTTGAGGTAAACCCCAAGAACTCCAGACAAAATATCAATTAAGGCCACAAGGTCTCTAACATAGATCAAGGTTTCTATCCCTAAGTCCAAAATGTCTAATACTCTATAATGCCAAGGATAGTAACCAAATAATCCAAGTATCATTAATGTTTTTTATGGTTCATGTTGATTATTAAGTATCTTCAAAAGGAAAAGAAAAGATCAAGTGAGCAAAATAAAAATGGCATAAAAGTAAATTCTCAAGTGATCAAAGATAAAAATAGCATGAAATTTAAATGCTAAAGTAAATGGTACATAAGGTAAAAAGCGTAAAATAAAAGCATAAGATAAAGTCAATTGTTAGGAATTAATGGTTAGTTGGATGACCATCTTGAAACTTGCATTTGGAACTCATTATAGGATTGGTAGAATAAAATCCTCTCAACAACAAGTTGCATTTACTTTTTGTCAAGTATATCATCCATTTAAGAATTCTCAAGGTAACTTTTAATAATCAATGATGTTTAAGTGATCCACGCTGACCAAAATTGATGAAGATCCATTGAAGGATTGGTAGAACCAAAGCCTCCTAACAATGAATCTCAAGGTTATTGGATCAAAGGATTCAAATCAACATACTTGGGCTTGCAAACATAGGTTTGGGCCACGAATAATCATTTTCTCAAATCGGGACAAAATTTAGTGTTATGTTAAGCAATAGTAAGTGAACTTATGTAGAAGTCGCACCTATTGTGAGGCCGGTCAATAGCAATCTATGAACTTCATGTTTGGATAAATGATATAGGGATCATCATCCCTTAACATGTAGTACAATAATAAATGGGGATAACATGAAGAGGGAAAGGATACAATGTATGAAATTAGAGTTTCAAATATCATCAACATCATTCGTCCATTTCAGTGGATTTGGTATATCAACCTATCAACACCCAAGACCTAATGATATTGAATAATTTGTCTCAAAATATTCCTTAAGTCAGTATCACATGCTATTTTAAGAATTAAACAAGAATCATGTAAAAAAAATTTCAATTACAAGCATTAATCAATGGTAAAACCCTATATGCAATCTTAAGTAAAAAAATAGATTTAGAATAGGAAAATAACTTGAAAACATATGAAATTAAAAACCTAACTTCCTAAAGGCCAGTAAAAGTCATAAATGGGGCTTAGAGCTCTTGATTTGAAGTGGAAATTTGATTTTTAAATGCAAAAATTGAAACTAGCAATTAAAGGCTTAAACTAGATGGTTTTAGGAAATAATTTGTGAAAAATATGAGATCACATTGTAAAATTCCATAAAAATATCTTTTATGACCTCAAGTTGGTCAAGCACTCCAAACAACTTCATCTATGATTTTATAGGCATGGGAAGTTGGAAATATAAACCCATTAATGTGAATGATCCAACAAAACCCTAAAAGAAAGAAATTAAATTCAAAATTAAACAAATTGACCTAAATTTAAATAAATTGGATGTAAAATAACCTAAATGTCACTAAAATTCTAAGGATCAGAAAGAATATTTTTCTTGAATTTTATCCTAAAAGAAAATATTAAAATGAAAATTATTTACACAATTAACCCAAGAAAATAAGGAAAAGATGATATGTCCAACAAATGATTAAATTTGTGACTCACGAATTTTACAAAATTGGATAAAAATTATTTTCAAAAAGTAAACTCATAGAGAAGCCCAAAAATATTTATTAGGGATTTTTTTATTTAATAGAAATAGGGAAATAAAATTCAAGACTTAAAAGAATGTTAAAAACCCTAATTATCTATATGAATTTATTTAAATTAGAAAAATGATAAAAAAAATGAAATAAAAATAAAAATCTGAAAACATATTAAAAAAGGAATCTAAAATATTTTTATGATAATTTTTGAAGTGAAGAAAATATTAAAAGAAAATATGAGGAAAAAAAAAATTTGAAATGCAAAGGCTTATAACACCCGTTGTTTAGAAAATGCATTGTAAAAGAAAATTAAGTCATGTTCAATCAAACAGGGACACGTAATCATCCCTACGAAATTGCATATTCTCTATTTTTTCAGTTTTGAAGCCAAATGTTCATATCCCAATAACTCATACGTTTCTTGATGAAATTCAAAAATTCAAACACCAAAGTTCAAGATAGAAATTAGTAGAACATGATAGAATCAAAAATTTCATGAAATGATGCATTGATGATTGTAAAAAACATGCACAAAGATGACTACATGAACACGTTTTTGAGTTGAGAAATTCAACAAACAATTTTATGATTCAATTTTCTCCTTCAATATCCACCAAATCACACGACCCAAGTACCAAAATTGATCACAAAAATGCAAGGATTATGAACAAGCTACTGGATCTTTCCGAAATCTCATGGATTAAAGAAAACGCAGAGCTGCAGTTAAGAGTGAGAAAATGAATCGTCTACCTTGAAATGAATTTGGTGATTCTTGAGCTCAAATAAAGAGCAAGTAATTCAGAGATCAATAGCTTGGAGGTTCAAAGATGATAGATGGAGAGAGAGATATGAAGAAATCTTGCTTGACAATGGAGGAAGTGATCTTGAAATTCAAAGAGAGAGAAGAGAGCTTGATTTGACGAGAGTTGGCTTCGTGAGGGAGAGAGAAGAGGGATTGCTTTATGATTTCTTTACCCAACCCTTTGATTGTTGAATCTCATTGCTTTTTATAGAATGAGGGATGAGAGAGTGAGAGAAATGAGAAGTGAGGCATGTTGTGCGTTTTGTGTTGTTTTGGGATGAAAAGCGTGCGTTTTGGAAAAGTGAGGTAGGATGGGGGCGTGAGGTGGCAGCTGGAGCTTTGTTGGTACAAAATTTCCATGCATTCACATGCAAGTTTTTACCATTTCATGAGTATGCCTTTACCTCCTTATATCTCCCTCTATGGTGCGTGAAATTTCATAAAGTTTGAATAAAAAATGGAGAGGACATTTCATACTCCAACTTTGACATTCAAAAATTTCCAAAATGAATCTTAAATCAATGAAATAATTGGCTATGAGCACATGCTTACAAACTGCTTGATGAAGTGTCAGGTCTGACTGGGCATTCTGCGTGTGCGTGATGCCTTGTGCTGGGCAAGAATTCAGCTTGCATGGTGCCTTCTTCTCACAATTATATCTCAAAATGTAGGAATATTTTTGAGAAACTTTCTGAAGCAAAGTTGTTCCTCGCATTTAGGGTTGGATCTTTGATGTTGGACATTTTCCAAAATAATGGATATTTCTCATAGAAAAGTGATGATGAATGTGTGCCCACAAAATGTTTGATGAAATTCTTGGCCTAGCGCGCGTGACTTGCCTTGTGCTGGGCAAAATGACATTTTAAAGCTCAAAATCCTAATCACCATATCTTTCTCTACACTTAACCATTTGAGATGATTCTTAAATGAAAAATGAAGAGAAAAATTAAATCTTCAACTTTCATGTTGCCAACTTTTTGATTTGAAACCAAATGGTCATTCAAAATTGAAAATGAAGAAGACATATTTTTGCATTTTTATCCAAAATTTCACTAAGTGTCAAAAACTTCCAAGCTCCATAACTTTTTTTCCTTTCATTTTTTGGACTTTTGGCATATCGTCATAGTTGGAGAATTTTTCATCCTCTTTCTAGGCATATATAGTTTGCATATTTTCAATAAAAATTGATAAACTTATGGCCAATCAAAATTCAGCCCTATGAACACTTAGAAAATTCCAAAATTTCAAATAACTTCCTTGACAAGTTATTTACAATTCACATTTCCTCTTGATATTTTTGCACTATTGAACATGAAATGTGATAATAGGGATATTGAATTGATAGCTGACCAAAAGTCTACTTGGTCAACAATTGATTTCAGCTATCTCCTGACAAAACGACCATTTTACCCCCTTTCATCAATTGAACCTTTTCAAGCCAAAGTTAATGATCAAACTTCAAATTATAGATGCTCATGATCATGTAGAGAATTATGGGATCAAGTATTTCCCAAAATTCAAAGATTTCCTGATTAAAATCCAAACCCTAGTTTTGATCCTCTATGCTAGGAGATGTTGAGATGAAGGCAATTATGTCGTTGCCTATAATATGATATTCCAAGAGATAAAATATACAAATTTTGAGGTTAGTTAAAAGCATACATGTACAAGATACAAAATTCAAGGTGCTTCAAAGTTCTTGGTGATTCCCATAGGTAAACCTAAAGACACGATGCAGTAGAAGAAAAACCTCAAACCCTAGTTTGTGATCTGGTTGCATTATGAAAGTATGAGGTGATAGAGGAATCTTAGGGGAAAAAATTTGGGTAAAATAGTTGCCCTTATTTAAGTGTCTTATATCTGGAGATACGAAGGTTAAAATCTTCGTGTCGATGTGATTGAAGATACTTAAATATAAAACAAGCCTTATTTTTGGCCCTAAGATACCATGCAATCATTATGATTATGCATGCAAATGAAAAGATCCAAAAGGAAGTAAGACAACACTGGGGATGTAGGAAATAAAAAACAAGGATCAAAAGAAAAACCCGACCAGGAAAATAAATCACTGGTGAACAAAAGACTCGAATCTATTGAGGTAAAGTCCAAAGAGGAGACAAGGTAGCATCAACTCAGACATTGAGGAGAGACGGTAAAGGATAAAAGTGATCGACAGATAACTGTGAACAACCAACTTAATAGTCGAAGGTAGAAGATAAAAAAGATACCGGCTCACAGCTGACGGTAAACTACCAACTCAATAGTTGAAGGTAGAAGATCAAAAAGATACACCAACTTTTACTGATGGTAGAGAGAAAAGAATAACACCAACATTCACTGAAGGTGAAACTACCGACTTTTACTGAAGAGAGAGAGAAAATAATAACACCAACATTCACTGAAGGTTAATTTTGTACCTTAAAATTTTCCCTCCCATTTTATTCAAGGCATTGAGGTCCCCAATTGCCCAAGGATGACCAAAAATTGACCAGACAAATTCTCCTCCTAAGTAATGGATTTCCATCTAAGGTTTCATTTCGCACAAAGAATTTTGGTTTGCAAGGGCTTCAAATGATTTTCATGGCACCCTATACGCCTTAGCATAATGGCATAGCTGAAAGAAATAAAATAAGTGTACATGACAAGGTGTGGGTCAAAAGCTAAGAATACGCCTAAGAGCTTTTGGGTCAAAGCAGCTTCGACAGAAGTATGCAGTCTATTCTGATGCCCAAATAAACATTAGGATCAAAGGAAGGATAGTTTGAAGAAAGAGTGATGAGTCTTTTATGAAGTCTTTGATTGATAAAGAGCTAGTAAAGAGCTTCGAAAGGTTTGTTTTCGAACTGTTGAAATAAAGGTCATTCAAAGCATTACAAGGAAGGACATTTCGATTGCCATGTTGGTTGAATTGGTTCTTCGAAAAGAAGAAGATGTTGAATTCTAAAGCTTTGATCTTATGGTTCGAAGGACATACAACCTTCAAACATGGCATGATTTCATAGAAGGACTGTTAGGGTCGAATAAGCCAAATATGAGTTATCTTAGAGTTTCTAGATCAATGTGTTTCAGGCATGTACCTGAACAGGTGAGGAAGAAGTTGGATGATTGAAGTAAAGTCTTGGTGCTCATAGGTTATCTTTCGATTGGTGCATACAAGTTGTATTCACCAATATAAGATGAACTAGTGAGCAATAAAGATTGTTCTTGTAGACGAAAGAAATGGGTGGGAGTGGAGTCAAAGTTCAATTCGACAAGAAGATGAACAAGTTAATACTTTGATTGGTCGAATCGAAGAACCACTTGCACAATTGTGATTGAAGAATTATGACCAGAACGAAGCTTCGACTGGTCGAATCGAAGAACCACCTGCATAACTGAGATCGAAGAAGAACAGAACGAAGCTTCGACAAGTCAAGACGAGGAGGTGATACTTTGATTGGGCGAATTGAGGGAAAGGAGATTGAAAAGAACAAGAACTGTTCGATTAGGTTGATGTTCCCATATTACACAACCAGGCAGATGGTGACCTAATCGAAGAAGCCATGATGATGAAGCCTTGAGCAATTTGAACTGGAGCTCAGAGCCATCGAAAGGAGCAATATTTAGGAGCTTGTCAAAAGAGACAACATAAGAAACCATTGGTGTGAAGTGGATCTACAAGTATATGTAAGCTTTCGATTCCCATCAGGTTGGAGGCCCAAACAACTCATAGCAAGCTATCAAAACCGTGAGGAGTATTTTTGGATCAAATCTTGGCTTAAAATAGAAAGAATACATATATTTCCAAATCAAACATTTCCCTTGATTACATATGATATGGTACCATATTTGTTACCCTAATTTGGTCCCATATATATGTACAAGAAAATCAAACCTAGAGGACACGCTACAGCTGCCTGAAAAAAGCTCCAAAAAATTCCAAAAAAATTCAAAGAAGAAGTGAAACTCATATCACATAATTCAGCTTCCCTAGATTCATTCCAAAGGATGCATCATCATCCTGAGGATCCCAGGAGTGCATACCAGCCCTCCTTAACGCTTCAAGCATCCTAAAACAAGCAGATCTCGTTGCTCTAGTTGGGTAAAATTCTCATGCTCTATTCTTTCAGTTCATGCAATTTAAATGGATTTGATGCATAGATCCATATTTATGTTGTTTTTTAGATTTATTTTGATGTAGTATATGCAAGGTTTAAGACAGGAATCAAGAAACACCATTGTTATGGCAGGCTGCAACATTTTGGTCGTATCTCCCTGTACAAGCACTTTATGTCCAAACCAATGCCATGGTTGGATTCACAGCATGCGATTTGGGGGGGGGGGGGGGGGATAGGCACGATCTGTGGTCTCGAATCTTTCTATTTTGCTGGTTAGGTTGTTGGAATGGCCAGAGGATGGTGGTTTGACCCCACTAGAGCGTGCACGTTTAACACCTCAACATTTTAAGATGTTTCAAATATATTGTTTTCTTGTTGTTTGTATTAATGAGTGAACAGATGGCCCAGTGGTGAAGGATGTCTGTGTAAGCTTGGAGAGTCTGGGTTCAATCCCCAGGTTTTTGTGTGTTTTCTCATTCTTTTTTCAGATCCAGCGTAGCATGTTTCGGCGTGCCTACCACGCCCCTTCAACTCTCAACCACCAGATTTGTACATATCTGATCCAACACGCCCAAGAATGACCTCCATGGTGCAACTCTAGGAGCCAGGCCTCACAGGATCAGGCGCAGGATTGGCTCCCTAGTCTTGGCCTTACAAAAATTTCAAAAAAATGCACCCCTTTTTTCACTTTAGTACCAGGCCCAATTTATTTTCTTTTCTTCACTATTTTATTTATTTAATTGTCTTATGTTTAAAAATCATTTTACTAAATTAAAATCAACAAAATCATAAAAAATATTAAACTTAGGATTTTCTAATTAGTTTTAATTTTGTAAATTAATTTAGTTAATTTTTTTGGTTTTATTTCATTAATTTAAAAATAATTAGAACTAGGTTCATTCAATTCAATTATTTTCTTAATAAAAAATGCCAAAAAATATTAGGTTTTGTTTAGATTTAATTTTGGTTAATAATTTTTTATTATTTTAATTAAATTAAATTTAGTTTAATTTAATTTAATATTTTCCTAAATAGGCAAAAAAAATAACAAAAAAAATAATGTTCTTTTACTTAGAAACATTTTAGGGTTTTAGACGTCTTTTCCAATTCGCGCGTGTTTATTATTTTAGCATTAGAACTTTTTATCATTAATGTATATGATTATGGGTTGTAATAGAATAACTAGGACATTTACTGTTTTCCCCAATTTTAGAGTTGTAAATTCCCCCTCCCTGAAACCATGTAATAGTTAGATTTTAATTTCTGCACTTTAATTTCCCGCACAAATATTGAAATGTTACATGTATGCCTAATAGGATTTTATGGCAAGAATAAAACAAAACTCTAGCAAATCTAATGCAAAGACTAAAATAACTTAAAATAATACAATTGCACATGCGTACCTCTAGGTTACCCCACTTCGGTTGCCTTCGGAAAAACAGACATAACTCTCGAAACGTGAGAGATTTTAGTGGCTATCCTCTGGTTTAAAGATCATAAGTCCCTCGATGACCCTCTCGACGTTGCCTCGGTAAAAATGATCTTAAAACCATAGGGTAATTACTATGGTTTCTTACCCAGTTGCTTTTTTGACTATAAACGTCCATTCAAATGTCCCTCAAACATCCAACGACTAGGGCTACCTACTCACTAATAGTAGGATAGCATTGTCTAGAGGAAAATAGGAAAATAACAAACCTTTCAACTAAATAGATAGCTGTTAGATGCTTGCTCAAACAAGTTTTTACACTTACATAAAACAACTTTCAAAAGCATTTTCAAAACACTTTATCAACACTTTTGAGGATTGGTACAAGAGTTATCATAAAGTAAACCGCCTTACTATTGGCATTTCAAGAATACTTTTTGAAACACATAAAGCACAAGGTATTTCAAAATGAGCTAAGCATCTAAGAGCTCGTAGATAACTACAGATGGAAAGGGTGCTAACACCTTCCCTTTCCATAATCTACCCCCTTACTCAGAAGACATCTCGAAAGGTCTTTTTCTATTCTTTTCATCCTTTACTTTGTTGGATAAAATAAATGTCAGTGGCGAGTCCTGCTTACCGCAACATTTGCGAATATAAATGCAAAACCAATATAACAGTTGGTTCTGCCACCATATCATAGAACTGGCGACTCTGCTGGGGAATAATAAAAGTGGGGTTACCTTTGAGTTTAGTTCATTCTTGCTTTACATTGTATGTTTTGTATGCTTTATCTTTAAGGGTTTGTTTGGGATGTCACTAAAAGATCCTACACCCGGATCTGGGGCCCCTTTTAGGTAAGTAACAATAGATAATGGGGAATCTGCAGGGTATACAGACATGGTTGAAGCGATAGCTACGTTAGTGTGACGCATTTGTCAGTACTGGTAGCCCTTGTGTTTAGTCAAGGGGAAATGGGGCTGCTGTGTGGTGTTATGAAGCACTAACTCACCTTAAAACCTTTAATTGAACAACTTGGCCATTAGGAAGTAGTGAGATAGCCGGCTTTGGTGCAATCCGAAGTTGGTTGATACTCGATACTACGCTCATTGAGATCAGGCTTTTGGGATATTTTAGTCGCCAATAAAGAGGCTTTCGCTGAAATAATGCCCAATGAAGAAAGATCAGTGATATTGTGATTCTCTAGAACCCGATTACTATTACTAGGACAGGTTGAGCCAACTAAAACTTGAAGAGGGTACTTACCTACAAACCCCATGCAATCCTGAACCTAAGGTTACTTGTGTGACTTGTTTTCTTTCATTATCTACCAACTTGAATTCCTTGTAGGGCTTGTTTTTTTTCATTACCTAACGATGTGAGTTCCTTGCGGGACCTATTTGTATCCATTATCCAATAACCTGGATTTCTTGCAAGATTTACTTGTTTACGCCACCTTAGACTTTTGCTTGGTGCATATCATACGCATCATGACATCATGCTATAGCATTTCCTTAACCGTTTCAAGGACCTCAAAGGTCTGTGATGCAGGTTATGATGAACCAGACGTCTAGTAAGGGGCAAGGAGATTTATTTTCCTCTAGCGAATGCCATTAAAAGACCAAAACACGACAAATTGAGTCAGAGGTTATGACCCACTCGACATGGTGAGCTTGATTCTTGTAGAAGGACATCCAACGATACAAAGTTCTTCCGTCAAAGTTGCAGTAAAAATTCAACTTCTGACATTTTCTTGTGTTTACCCCGCGATATCCTTGAAAACATTACATCTACACATCATACACCATATCATGACAGGTTTCCCCCATGCAGGTTTTCTCATCTGCTTGGTGTTTATTTAAGTAAAAATGGCTCTCGAGCAGACTGTCCAAGATCTCCAAACTCAAGATGCTCAATTCAAGGAAATGTTCTTGAATCTATCCAAGGGGCAAGAAGAATTGAAAACACTCATCGCTGGGAACACGACCAAGAAAAGTCCTGAAGACAACAAGGATGACCAGTTGGAACAACTACAATCTAAGATGGAAAGGATGAGAATCCAGATGAGTGGTCAGATGGCTCTTATCCAAAGTTTAGCTCGGGAACAAGAAGAATTGAAGATTCTCATTAGTAAGCTTCATCAAGATAGCTACGACCGTATGGGGAAAACTACTAGAGCTTGGGGCCTAATCAATGATCAATCTCTCTTGGCAAATAGGGAATTGGGTGACATGTTCATGCGGGGGCATGTTGAAAATAAACTCAGGAGCGGAGAAATTCAGGGGACTGCATCTTCAAGTACTCAGAAGAGATCATACAATGGAAAGAATGAGTCCAGTATTGTGTACGACTAGAAGGATCGTAATAAGAGCGGTGTTAACCAATATGTGGGGGGCAGTACGGATCTTTGATCCAGCACCATTGCAACAACAACGGGGAAATCAGCAAAGGCAAGATGAGCCCAAGAGACAATTCACCAAAATCAACATGTCGTTGTCTCAAGCATTGCAACACATGTTGAGGATGAATCTGATTACGTTGATAGAACCTCATCCAATTCCCAAAACTTCTTCTCCTAACTACAATCACGGTGCAAGGTGTGCCTATCATTCTGGAAGTCTTGGGCATGATACTAACGATTGTTGGGCGTTGAAATACAAGATTCAGAATATGATTGACACCAAGGAGATTGAATTCGTCCCTCCTGAGACTCCCAATGTGATCATTGCTTCCATGCCGAATCATGGCCAAGATTGAGAGCGTTTATTTCATTTGAATTCTCAAATTGTAATTTCTTTTGATTGTTCGAACACTTGTTTCATATCAAACTTTGTTATTCCATTAATGCATTGCATATGTCAGGAACTGAAGCATGGGTCAGTTTGAAAGCATATTGTTGCAAAAGCTATCCTGACTCCTGTAAGGTTTTCTATAAATCCTGAGTTGATATCGCATTCTTGCAAATTTTGTTTTACTAAAAAATGAATTTTCAAAAACATCAAGACATACATAAGCTTTGAATTTTTAATACCATTATTTGCATATAACTAATTGTTCAACAACAGAGAAATTCGCACGACGAATATTCAATGAACGAAAATCCTCTTAATGAACAAAATCACCTCATATGGAAAGACATTTCCAATAACATGCCTTTCATAATCAAGAGACATGACATGGTGTCTAAACTGATCTGGGGGCAGTCGAGTCAAGATTTAAGGAATCCCTCAAAAGTGCCGAATAGCCAGAGGCAGACCTCCATCTAAATCACTTGGGGCATTGAATAGGAAGGGCCACGTGCGACCAAGAAAACATTTTTATGGCAGTGCTACGACACTTACTATTATAGACAGTGACGACTCTCTGCACCCGGTGAACGCGGACATAGTTGGAAAATACTATACATGAAAAAAGACCCGCTAGGTTGACTAGCCTAGGAAAAAATAAGGGCATCCCGACGAACCAAAGGAGTTTGGGAAAAAATTAGAGATATATAAATAAAACTGTACACTTGGAAAGTCGAAAACCTGAAAAGGAGGCTTGGGCAAAAAAGGGTATCCCGGTAGACTGAAAATCTGAAAGGACAATCCAGGAAAAGTTATGGATTAAAGTGTATGACTATGTCACATCATCTCGTCACTTGTATATCAGTAGAAGGCTTATCACCCTGATCAACATTTACTCAAGACTCCAAGAGTTGGAATAATATTCAAGCTATCCATAAAAGCCCCACAGAGTAACCACACCCAGGGGATTATCTTCGCAAAGTTCATCATCAGTAAGGATACGTTCTCCAGTGGATACAGAGATGTCCTCCTACAAAGTCATTGCTACATTTTTTAGCATACAAACTAACGATGTCAGGAGTTCCAATACCCCCTGCAGAGCAAGGATCTCCAATCATCTCCACAACATCTCAAATAATTCCTCTGCATAGTTCATAAATATTTTGGGTTCCTGAACAGGGCTCCACAAAAATCACCAGGCGGTCTACGAAGTTTCCTTTTCCCAACAGAACTAATCCCCAAGCGGTTTGTGGAGTTTCCTTTTCCTGATAGAGTTTATTTCTCTAGCAACAGAAATCCATATCTCAATAGTTCAACTTTAAGAAATAACTAAGATTTATATTCTTCATCCCCAACAACAATCAGGGATTTATTTCCCCAGTTCAAGAACATTGCAATAGAACAGCTGATACGTTCACATATTGCATTCATACATCATTTTACAAGCGTTTAACATAAATACATATATCACAATCTCATTTATTTTGAGAACATCGTTACCCGATGCACTTCATGCATGATGATATTGCATACAACTAATTCTTTACCTTTTCAAGGAAGATCAACATACGAATACTATCAACTTATGCAAAGCAACTCAAAGATTAATGCCCGAAACCAGACGGGGAAACTATCTACATGACCAAGTGGTATGAACTCTCGAAGCAGGACGAGTTTACCAACAAATACAGCAAGCCACAGATTAACTCCCGAAACAAAACGGGGAAACTATCTTTCTTTCTTTAAGGTCAGAGATTAATTCCTGAAAAAATCCAGGGCAACTATCTCTACGACCAAGAAAAAAAAAGTTCTAGATTAATACTTGAAACAAGACAGGACAACTATATATGGAAAACTGATTGTAGATTAATACCTCAAACAAGACATTATAACTATCTACATGAGCAGATTAAAGATTAACTCCCAAAACAAGATGAGGAAACTGTCTTTCTTTCTCTAAGGTCAGAGATTAATTCGTGAAACAAGGCAGGGCAACTATCTCTACGACCAACAAAAAACAAGTTCCAGGTTAATACCTGAAACAAAACATGACAACTATCTGTGAACAGCTGATTGTATATTAATACCTGAAACAAGACAAGATAATTATCTACATGAGCAGATTAAAGATTAACTCCTGAAACAAGACAGGGAAGCTATCTTTCTTTCTCTAAGGTGAGAGATTAATTCTTGAAACAAGCTAGGGAAACTATCTCTACGACCAACAAAGAACAAGTTCCAGATTAATACTTGAAACAAGACAAGACAACTATCTGTGGACAACTGATTATAGATTAATACCTGAAAGAAGACAATACAACTATCTACATGAGCAGATTGAAGATTAACTCTCGAAACAACACGGGGAAACTACCTTTCTTTCTCTAAGGTCAGAGATTAATTCCTGAAACAAGCTAGGGAAACTATCTCTGCGACCAACAAAAAACAAGTTCTAAATTAATACCTGAAACAAGACAGGATAACTATATGTGAACAACTGATTATCGATTAATACCTGAAACAAGACAGGATAACTATCTACATTAGCAGATTAAAGACTAACTATCGAAACAAGACGGGGAAACTATCTTTATTTCTCTAAGGTCAGAGATTAATACCTGAAACAAGCAAGGGTAACTATCTCTACGACCAACAAAAAACAAGTTCCAAATTAATACTGAAACAAGACAGGACAACTTTCTGTGGACAACTGATTGTAGATTAATACCTGAAACAACACAGGACAACTATCTATATGAGCATATTGAAGATTAACTCCCGAAACAAGACGGGGAAACAATTTTCTTTCTTTAAGGCCAGAGATTAATTCCTGAAACAAGCCAGTGCAACTATCTCTACGACCAACAAAAAACAAGTTCTAGATTAATACCTGAAACAAGATAGGACAACTATTTGTGGACAACTGATTATAGATTAATACCTGAAATGAGGCAGTACAACTATCTACATGAGCAGATTGAAGATTAACTCCTGAAACAATACGGGGAAACTATCTTTCTTTCTCTAAGGTCAGAGATTAATTCCTAAAACAAGGCAGGGCAGCTATCTCTACGACTAACAAAAAACAAGTTCCAGATTAATACCTAAAACAAGATAGGACATCTATCTGTGAATAACTGATTGTAGATTAATACCTGAAACAAGACAGGACAATCATCTACATGAGCAGATTGAAGATTAACTCCTGAAACAAGACGGGGAAACTACATTTCTTTCTCTAAGGTTAGAGATTAATTGCTGAAACAAGCCAGGGAAACTATCTCTAAGACCAACAAAAAACAAGTTCCAGATTAATACCTGAAACAAGACAAGACAACTATCTGTTGACAACTAATTGTAGATTAATACCTGAAACAAGACAATACAAATATCTACATGAGCAGATTGAAGATTAACTATCGAAACAACATGGGGAAATTATCTTTCTTTCTCTAAGGTCAAATATTAATTCTTGAAACAAGATAGGGAAACTATCTCTACGACCAACAAAGAACAAGTTCTAGTTTAATACCTGAAACAAGACAGGACAACTATCTGCGAACAACCGATTGTAGATTAATACCTGAAATAAGACAAGACAACTATCTACATGAGCAGATTGAAGATTAACTCTCGAAACAAGACGGGGAAACTATCTTTCTTTTTCTCAGGACAGGGATTAATTCGTGAAACAAGCCAGGGCAACTATCTCTACAACAACAAAAAATAAGTTACAAATTAATACTGAAACAAGATAGGACAACTATTTATGGACAATTGATTGTAGATTAATACCTGAAACAAGACAGGACAACTATCAATATTAGTAGATTGAAGATTAACTCCCAAAATAATATGGGGAAACTATTTTCTTTCTCTATGGTTAGAGATTAATTCCTCAAACAAGCCAGAGCAACTATCTCTATGACCACAAAAAAATAATTTCTAGATTAATACCTGAAACAAGACAGGGCAACTATCTGTGGGCAACTGATTGTATATTAATACCTGAAACAAGATAGAACAACTATCTACAAGAGAAGATTGAAGATTAACTCCTGAAACAAGACGCGGAAACTATCTTTATTTTTCTAAGGTCAGAGATTAATTCGTGAAACAAGCCAGGGCAACTATCTCAACGACCAACAAGAACAAGTTCCAAATTAATACCTGAAACAAGATAGGACAACTATTTGTGTTCAACTGATTATATATTAATACCTGAAATAAGACAGGACAACTAACTACATATTGAAGATTAACTCCCGAAACAAGACGGGGAAATTATCTTTCTTTCTCTTAGGTAAAATATTAATTCCTGAAACAAGTCAGGGCAACTATCTCAACGACAAACAAAAGCAAGTTCCAGATTAATTCCTGAAACCATATCGGGCAACTATCTATTGAATAGCTGATTATGGATCAATTCCTAAAACAAGACGGGGTGACTATCTACACGACCAGAAGAAGCAATCTTACATGGGTTCCTTCTCATGATTTTCAGATGCAATTTCATACGAACTCATCCTGAAGCAGCCCTACACAAGCTCCTTCTCATATATTTCCAGATAAAGTTTAACACGGGCTCATCCTAAAGAAATCTTACATGGGTTCCTTCTCTTGATCTCCAGATGCAGCTTTACACGGGCTCATCCTGAAGCAATCTTACACGGATTCCTTCTCGCAATTTTCAGATGCAGTTTCACACTGACTCATCCTGAAGCAGCCCTACACAGGCTCCTTCTCATATATCTCTAGATGAAGTTTAACACGGACTCATCCTGAAGCATCCCTACACATGCTCCTTCTAATATGTTTCCAGATAATAGTTAATTGCATTTTTCCCAGTAAGTTACTATAAAGCCTGGGTTTCAACCAGAAAAAAAACTAACTTTCATCTCTCCAGTCGAGAGATAAAGCCTCAGTAGAGCCATGTACAACTAAAGCTCCTAGACTCTACTCCCCAGAGTTTTCCTCAAGCAAAAGAACATAAATCAAAATTCTCCAGTGGAGTCCTCCTCAGACAACAGGATGTTGAATTCCCACAAAGAGACCTCTTATGAAGTCAGCATCTACTTTGGATGGCATCTTTAAGCCAATCTCTGACAACTCTCAGTCATCTTCTCCAAATGGAATATGTAATCACATTCCTAATATCATCAACCAACGACGTTACTCCATAGGAGTGCAAATTTTTTAGTACTCTAGTGTTCAATCATCTTCCACCTTCAAATCATAAAAGGCAGACAAGCCAATCTAAATCTTCAGGTTTAAGAAGATTGAACAAGGGAAGCTATTATACCCCAAATTTTTCCCTCCCATTATATTCAAGGCATTCTCATTGAGGTCCCCAATTTCTCAAGGTTGACCAAGAATTGACCAGACAAATTCTCCTCCTAAGCAATGTATTTCCATCTAAGGTTTCATTTCTCACAAAGAATTTTGGTTTGCAAGGGCTACAAATTATTTTCATGGCACTGTATACGCCTCAGCATAATGGCACATCTGAAAGAAATAAAAGAAGTGTACATGAAAAGGTGTAGGCAGAAAGCTAAGAATACGCCTGTTGTACCCCAAAATTTGCCCTCTCATTTCACTCAAGACATGCCTCTAGAGGTCCTCAATTGCTCAAGGATGACTAAGGATTGACCAGACAAATCCTCCTCCTAAGGCAACAAGCTTCAAACTAGGGTTTCACTCCTCATCAAGATGGTTGAATTCCAAGGGTCCCAAATTCTTCCCATGGTCCCAATATGTTCTTAAGATCATCCATGTCAAGTTTCATGCCTTGCACAAGAAGTTTGCTCAGTCAATTTCCCAGATGTCGGGAAATCAACTATACTAGGTCAAAAGTCAAATATGGCCCACATACAGTCAACCTTCAAGATCTTTGGTCAACATCAAAATTTTGAAGAGATATCCATCATTTTATCAAGGGTTGATCATGATTCCTCAAGGAATGCCCCCAAATTCATCAAAACCGAAAAGCTGCGAAATTAGGGTTTTATAGGAAAAGTCAACCAAACTTTGACCAGGCATAACTTCTTCATACTTTATCATAAATTTTCCATACAAGGCTCATTTTGAATAGGATGAAATTCCCTACAACTAATCTTCATCCCACAAGTTCAAAATATGCACTCATCAAAAGATATGAATTTCTACATTATAGGTCCTTTTGAAAAGTCAACAAAAACACCTTTTGGGTCAAAGCTTCTTACATGAAAATGGAAGACCCATTTGAGATGAAAAAAAAGGGTTGTTTAGGAGACATCCTAAGATTTCTAAAAAGTCTAAGAACACCTCTCTAGGATTGAAATTGGAGGAGATATGCCTTGTTAAAGTTGAACATTTTTACAAAATTGCCAAAAGTCAAATATGCTCAAAAGTGAATTTTTTGTCAAATGGGCCTAGCATTTCATGATTGTATCTTGTCGGAAACATGGTCCACGACCCAAATCAGCATCCACACATTATTTGCTTCATTATTTATTTTATTTTGATTTTTTATTATTTAAAATTCAAATTAAATCAAATAAATGGCAAAAAATACAAAAGATTGAATTTGATTTGATTTTTTTGTAGGAATCAAATCTTTTCAAGTTGGATTAATCAGACCAAATCAAATCAAGGCAAATCAAATAAAAATTGGCAATAGATTGAATATGTTTTTGTTACCCTAATTCACTCAAGCATATATATTGAACATAAACATGCACGAAAACAAGGATTGGCAGTGGTGAAAATACAAGAACAAAACTCAAAAATTTGCAAGAAAGTGGCGGATCGTTCTTGGACCTAGAGGGTGATTCAAGCCATTCTAAGACTACCAATAGACTCCTGGACATCTCTAAAACGTGTCTTAATCAATTGCAAGCATTTTCACATCCAAAATCGCGAGTTACAGACCTACGGTTTGCACCTCCAAGCTTGAATTTGATTTCTTAATTTACGCATAATTAATCATTACTAAACATAGCATTGTGTTTGTACTAACATTTGGAATGTTTTGGTTTACATGATTTTGTGTTTTGATGATTGTATGCATATGTGCCATGGCTAGGGTTTGTTTGGTTGTTTTAGGGTTTTCTTGCATTGGCCAATGAAAAGGGTATCATGATGCTCGTAGGTTCAAGGCGAATGGATCCATGTATTCACATTTCATTTATCATGCGTTTTGATGATTTTTGAAATTCATAGATTTAGGGCTATGGCAAACTGTCCGTAGGTAAAGGTTTTATACCTAACACGACGGATGAGGAAGAAGATGATGATGTGTTCAATCATCATTGGGCCATTCAAGTAGCTGGCGTGCGTTTTTGTCTTAATTCATTAATGCACTTGTTTTTTTTTTATATATTATCATTTGTTTTCATTATATTAACAAGCAAAACACATGGCTCAGATGGTAAAAAGCGCTTGGTATTGAGTGGGAGGACCTGGGTTCGATCCCAGGTCCCAACAATTTTCTTTATTTTCTTAACTCTTCTTTACAGATCATGTGCACCATCATCCAAAATGCCTATCATGCGCCCCAATGATCCAGCGAATGGATCACAGCCTATCAAGAACCAACATTCAATCAACGAAAGACCATGATATACCTTCCAAGCATGGCTGCACAGAATCAGCGCGTTGACTGGGCTGACCAGCTATTGGGCCTTACAAATTCAACAATATACCCCCCTTTAAGCTTCCATACAGGCCCATCTCTTTACTTTTCTATTTTATTTCTTGTTTTAATTGTTTTATTAATTATTTTCTTTTACAAAAATAACACAAAAATCAATTTTTTTATTAAATCAAAAATCACAAAAACATAAAAAAATATTTTTTTTCATAAAATATTTGATTTCTTTAATTAATTAGTTTAATTAAAATTAGGGAAATTTAATTCTTTTCATAATTAAAAATAATTAGAATTAGGGTTTAATTTTGAACATAATCTAATTTTTCTCAAAAAATAACCTAAACCTTTTTCAATTAGATTTCTTAGGGTTCTCCAATTATTCTCGCATTTAATTCGTCGCGTGCTTTTAATTATTTTTTCTATTATTGTAGATGCTCCAAGTTTCTAATAGATTTAATTAGGATTTTAAATTTCCGCATTTTATTTTCAGTCAAAATAATTATGTATCTGCGAAAGCCTTGTAAAAGTTAGGACTTTAATTTCTCGCATTTTAATTTGCGCAAACTATAAACTGCTTAGATGTATGTTAATAGGATTGTATGGAAAGACAAACTGAAAATTAATATAGTAGAAAACCCTAATATGCAAAGATAAATTAACTTAAAATTACACTCGCACATGCTCACTCCTAGGGTTTACTCCACTGCGGTTTCCTTTGGTAAACGATCATGAAGTATAAGGTTTGTTAGTGGTTGTCCTCTAGCCCTAAAAGATCTAAAATGACCCATTCAGATGTGGCCTCGGGAAAAGATATTTAAGGCTTTAGGATGATTACTAACATTTCCTAACATTGCTTTTGTGATCGTATTTGTCCCTTCGAATATCCCTAAAAAACTCCAACGACGATGCTACCTATTTCTCAATAATGGGATAACATTGTCTAAAAGGAAAACAATCAGAACTTTTTCGAGTAGGTAGATTAGTTCCTAGGTACTTGCTCAAACAAACAAAAACTTTTTTACACCAACACTTTCCAAACAAAGTTTTCAAAAACAACTTCGTAACACTCTTGAGGACAGAAACCAGGGTTAATACGAAGTAAAACAAAACTTTTCAAAACAAGCACACACAAGCAATTTTGAAAATGAGCAAGTACCTAAGAGCCCATGGAAAACCATGGATAGAAAGGGTGCTAACACCTTCCCTTTCTATAATCTACCCCCCGTACTCAAAAACATCTCGAAAAAGGTTTTTTCTATTCTTTTTCCTTTTCCTGATTGGATAAAATAAAATTCGGTGGCGACTCTTGCTTACCGTGACATTTGCAAACAAATAATGTAAACCAGTATTAACAGTCGGTTCTGCCACCGTATCACAGAACAGGCGACTCTGCTGTGGAATAAATTATAAAGTGGGGTAAACCTTAGGATATAGGTCTTATTTAATTGCTTTCTCTTGATTGTCTTGCTTGCTTTATATTTATGGGAACTGTTTGGGTTATTTGATCCTACACCCAGATCGGGAAACACCTTTTAGTTAAGTAGCAATAAACTGTAAGGGAGCTGTGTTGGGGTATACCGACACGGCTGAAGCAGTAGCTACATTGATGTGGAACTTTGGTTGGTACCCGTAACCCTTGAGTCAATTAGGGAGATGTACGGGGCCTCCGCGTGGTGTCATGAAGCATCAACTAACCTTATAACCTTTAATTGCACAACTTGGCCAGTAGGACGTATCGAGATGGTTCGCTTTGGTGTATGCCCAAGGTCGACAGATACTCGATGCTACACTCATTGAGGTTTGACTTTTGAGTTTTGTTTGATTACGAGTCAAGTGTAGGTTGTACAAGGCTTGGGGGAAATATGAGTGATATTGAGATCCCTTTAGAACCCGGTTACATATTTATAGGACAGGTTGAACCAATCCAGCTTCAAGAAGGTATGACCTTAAAACTCAAGCAGGCCTTAAACCTAAGGACTTGGTTTGATTTGTCTGTGTTTTCCATACCTGTGATTTATCATGACATCATAAACATCATACCATAGCATATCATACTAACTGTTTCAAGGGTTTCTAGGGCTCATCTTTGCTCTGTTTTGTAGGATATGGCATCTCCCCGCAGGAACACTATTCAGATTAACCTAGTGAAAGTATCTCCCCAATTAAGGGACTTGGCAGTAAGGATTCCCAAAAGCTATCCTTTCAGTGAAAAGCATGGTCGGTTGCTCAACTTAGTCACTTAAAAACCTGACGAAGAAATGTTGAAAGTGTTGTTTCAGTTCTTCGATCCTCTGCATCACTGTTTCACATTCCCGGATTACTAGTTAGTGCCTACTATGGAGGAATTTTCTCAATTATTAGGGATACCCATTCTTGATCAGCTACCTTTCAACGGTACGGAAAGACATCCTAAACCAGAAGAAATTGCTAAAGCTCTATCCTTACAACAGTCTAATATAGTGATAAATTGAGAAACCAGAGGGAGTTTTCAAGGAATTCCGGTTAAATTTATGTTCGAGAAGGCTTACTATTTTTGGGATACCCTGGATCTACAAGCTTTTGAAGAGGTTTTGGCGCTCCTTGTATACGGGATGGTATTGTTCCCTAATACAGATCAACTCGTAGATGTGAGCACAATCCAGGTTTTTTCTGTCTGGAAATTCGGTACCTACATTAGTCGGGGATATTCTACACTCTCTGAATGCTCGCACTCTAAAAAGAAGGGGGAACCTCCAGTGTTGCACTCCTCTATTGGCTAGGTGGTTTATTTCTCACCTACCCAGATCTATTTTGAAGAATGAACAGGGTAAAAGATGGTCTCATCGACTGATGTCCCTTATGCATTCAGACATTCATTGGTGTTCACGGTTCTCGGAAGATGTTACTATCATCGATCGTTGTGGTGAATTCCCTAATGTCCCTCTCTTAGTAATTATGGGAGGAATCAGTTATAACCCTTGCTTAGCATTACGACATTTTGGTTATGCGAGAAGGGATGGTCATCATGATACACTTATTCAAGGAATCACCTTCAACTATGAGAATGATGTTCAGGGTTACCACAAAAGGTTCATACAAGCTTGGAGTATGGCACATAGGGTTGACAGCAAAACACTTGGGCATAAGAATTCCATTCCTCTTGAGCCTTATCTCAGATGGGTACGAGCCCGCGCTCAAACTCTTATGATGCCTTATCCCGCTATCTGACCTATGATTATGGAACCAGTTGCCGAGGGAGACACTCCTTATCTTGTTCTTCATCCAGACATGCCAACTGATCACGAAGAGTTACAAAAGTCCTGGGTTCAGCTTAAAGAGGAGCGGGATACGTTTGAAGCCCAATTCCATGCCAGCGAGAAGAAGGTCTTGGAACTCACTAGGCTACTTCATGAAGAGAGGAATATCAACGCCTACATCGCGCCAAAGAGGATGCGCTCATGGGAAACCTAGTCTTCTTTTGTTTTATTTTGCTTAATTGTACTCTCAAAATACATTCTTTGTAAAAATTCAAGTTTACTAATACAATTCGCGTTTGTTCCTTTTTGTTTAAGCAAATTTGAGCCTTTAAGTACCCTTGAAAACATTGCATACATATCATACATATCATTGCATAACAGTATTCATAACAAGTTTCTCATCTCCTCCGATGTTTATTTCAGCAATGGCTCTTGAAAAAACTTTGAAAGATCTTCAGACTCAGAACATGCAGTTCCAGCAAATGATTGTGGCTCTGGCCAAAGGACAGGAAGAGTTGAAGGCTCTGATTGTTAAGAAGAACACTAAGAAGACCAAGAGGACAGCCGGTGTGGCACATATGAGCAGAAGGTTCAGAGCGCCGCCATACTCCTCGGATAAAGCTGTTCCTTGGAACTATGAGGCCGACGTCTATTACCTAGGCATAAAGCAGGACATGCTAGCCATTAAAGACAAGATTGCTGAAAATGTTGATTCCGACATCATCAATATTGCAGGAACCAGTAAAATAACAAGAAGTGGAAGAGTTTTCTCCCCTGAAATTTCTCCCCCGAAGACTGTTACCGGACCTGTGATCTTTCCTGTTGTGGTTCCACCCAAGACTACTACTGCAATTCCAGTAATCACTCCTGTTGACCCTCCCATCACCGGGTCGGCCGAGACTCGAGGCAAAGACATACTGATTGAGGCTATCCTGACAAAGGCCAATTCAGTAACCATACCAGAAGCTTTCAAAAAAGAAATGGAAGAAATTTTGAAGATAATAAAGAAGAGCGACTACAACATGGTCGAACAGCTGGGGCAGACCCCATCCAAAATTTCTATGTTGGCTTTGTTGTTGTGTTCCGAGGCCCATGCGAAGGCTTTGGTTAAATTTCTGAAGACGGCTCACGTTCCATAAGAGACATCTGCTGATCAGTTTGAAGATTATGTGGCTAGTCTAACTGTCGATAATGGTTTGGGTTTTTCTGATGCGGTTCTAACACCAATGGGGAGGAAGAATAATGATGCTCTTCATATTTCCGTTGAATGCAGGGGCACGACTCTGGCCCATGTTTTGGTAGATATTGGCTCCTTGTTGAATGTGCTACCTAAAAAAGCTCTGGATAGATTGGACTGTGAAGGCTTGACCTTGAAGCCTAGCAATATAGTAGTGAGAGCTTTCGATGGTTCTAAGAGGATGGTGCACGGGGAAGTGGATGTCCCTATGAAAGTTGGTTCCCAGACCTTCGATTCCACTTTCTACGTAATGGATATCAAACCATCACATTCTTGCTTGTTGGGACGCCCTTGGATACATGGGGCTGGGGTTGTTACTTCTACCCTCCACCAAATGTTGAAGTACCCAGTAAGAGGAATGATTGTCACTGTGCATGGTGAAAAGGAGTATATGATCAATCACTTGAACTCCTTCAGGTACGTGGAAATGGATGGCGAGTTCATCGAGACTCCTTGCCAGAACTTTGAAGAGGTACCTCAGATTATGGCTACAGCAGAAACTACTGATAGTCCTCCAAAGGTCACCAAATATCCCTCGAAGATGGCTTCTCTCAAGGATGCACGAGTAGTGGTTGAAGAAGGTGGGTCTACCATTTGTGGTCAACTCCCGGTTATTCACTACAAGTCTGACAAATATGGTTTAGGCTTCACTATAGGTGCTCAAAGGGATGTTTGTCATGCTCGGGCTGGAGGACCTCCCCTACGCATCAGCAATCCTAGGGTCAGTGCGCTTGAAGACAGTGATGGTGATTCTGACATTAACAGCCGGATCTTCGCGACTATCAACGACAGACTCAATAACTGGACTGCCAAGGACTTTGTACCGATTACTTTTGTTCAGGAGTAATTGTCTTTCTGATTTTTAGGATATGTAATTTAAAAACAATATAAGCTCTATAGCCATGTGTCTTACCCGGGGCACAATGGTTCTATTTGTGAGGGTTATCATGTTTCATTTTCATATGACATCAATAAAGCATTGGACGTTTGCATAAAAATTTTGCGCTCTCTGTCTTTCTTTTCTTTTATTTTATCTATACAGCTATGCTCTTACACACACTGACGTATCCAAATGCAGATCCATGTCCACTCTGGATCCCATTGATAACAATTTTTCTACTGCTCATTATGACTTTGAAAACTCGATCAACCAAGCCGAGGACGAAGGTGAGGAAGATTGTGAGGTACCCGGAGAACTTGCTAGACTATTACAGCAGGAAGAAAGGGCCATACAACCTCATAAAGAGCCAGTTGAGACAGTGAACTTGGGTACAGAGGAAGATAGAAAAGAGGTTAAGATTCGTACAAATCTGGAGCTTAGTGTCAAACAGCGGTTGGTACAGATGTTGCATGAGTATGTTGAAATCTTCGCCTGGTCATATGAAGACATGTCGGGACTAGACACAGATATAGTGGTTCATCGTCTGCCGACTAAAGAAGACTGCCCTCCGGTAAAGCAAAAGGTCCGTCGTATGCGCCCTGAGATGTTAGAGAAGATTAAAGCAGAGGTTATGAAGCAGTTCAACACAGGGTTCTTATCTGTCACCTCCTATCCGCAGTGGGTGGCTAATGTGGTTCCAGTACCTAAGAAAGATGGTAAAGTACGAATGTGTGTGGATTACAGAGACCTGAACAGGGCAAGCCCCAAGGATGACTTCCCGCTTCCCCATATCGATGTTCTGGTTGACAACACCGCACAACACAAAGTCTTTTCCTTCATGGACGGTTTCTCTGGCTACAATCAGATTAAGATGGCACCTAAATACATGGAGAAGACAACCTTTATTACACAGTGGGGCACTTTCTGCTACAATGTGATGCCGTTTTGGTTGAAGAATGTTGAGTCAACTTATCAGCAAGCTATGGTAGCTCTGTTCCATGACATGATTCACCATGAGATAGAGGTTTACGTCGATGACATGATAGCCAGGTCTTAAACTGAGTAAGAACATCTTGATCATCTACAAAAGCTGTTTGATAGGTTGAAGACGTACAAGCTGAGGTTAAATCCGAACAAGTGCACCTTCGTGGTAAGGTCTGGTAAGCTTCTGAGATTTATCATTAGTGATAAAGGTATTCAAGTAGACTATGCAAAGGTGAAGGCCATACAAGAGATGCCGACTCCCCATACTGAGAAGGAAGTTAGAGGTTTCTTGGGACGCCTAAATTACATTTTCCGATTCATTTCACATCTGACTGCTAATTGTGAGCTAATCTTCAAGCTTCTGAAGAAAGATCAAGTGGTAAAGTGGAATGACGAATGCCAGGTCGCCTTTGACAGAATCAAGAAATACCTCCAAGAACCTCATATCTTGATGCCCTCGACTGGTGGAAGACCTTTGATAATGTACTTAACAGTGCTATATAATTCAATAGGGTGTGTGCTGGGGCAGCATGGCGAGTCTGGTCGAAACGAGCACGCAATATACTACCTTAGCAAAAAGTTTACCTACTGTGAAACACGATACTCACTGCTCGAGAAAACTTGTTGCGCTTTGGCATTGGCTGCTCGCCGACTGAGGCAGTATATGTTGACCCACACTACTTTATTGATATTTAAGATGGATCCGATCAAGTACATTTTCAAGAAGCCCGCTCTCTCCGGATGAATAGCAAGATGGAAAATATCTTAACCGAGTACGACATCCAATACACAACCCAAAAAGCAATCAACAGAAGCGTGTTAGCTGATCATTTGGCACATAAAGCCATGGATGACTACCAGTCCATGAATTTTGAGTTCATGGATGAGAACATCATGTTAGTAACCGACTGTGAAGAACCTGGACTGGATGAAGGACCTGAGGAAGGATCCCGATGGTCTATGTTTTTTGATGGAGCCTCAAACGCATTGGGTAATGGCATTGGTGCTGTAATCATACCTCTCGAGGGTTGTCATACTCCGTTCACTACCCGATTATGTTTCAACTGTACCAACAACATGGCAGACTGTGACGCATGTATCATGGGTCTTAGAGTTGCTATTGACCTAAGGATCAAGTTCTTGAGTGTATTCGGGGATTCCTCTTTGGTGATAAGTCAGATCAAAGGAGAGTGGGATACAAAACACCCGAACTGTATCCCTCACAGAGAACATGTACTGACACTGTTGTCGCATTTTGAAGAGATCACCTTTGAACATATCCCACGAGAAGAGAATCAGTTAGCGGACACGCTAGCTACTGTGTCATTAATGTTTAAGGTCAGGTGGGACAATGAAGCTCCTTGAATCAGTATTGAGAGGTTGGATGAACCGGCATACTGCTGTGAGATCGATACTGAGGAGGTAGCCGACAAACCTTAGTTTCATAAGGTGAAAAGGTATCTTCAGGCTCAAGAATACCCAGAAGGGGCATCTGTCAATGACAATAAATTTATGAGAAGGTTTGCTGCAAAGTTCTTCCTCGGCAATAGAATCCTCTATAAGCGCAATCATGACTCTACCTTACTGCCGTGTGTAGACAAGAGCGAAGCATAGAGGATCATGGCAGACCTACACGAAGGTACCTTTGGCACTCATTCCAGTGGACATACCATGACAAAGAAGATCCTACGGGCATGATATTACTGGTCCACTATGGAAGCCGACTGTTATCAGAATTCTTGAACCTGTCACAAGTGCCAAATCTATGCTGATAAGGTGTGTGTACCTCCAGTTCCCTTGAACGTCTTGACATCTCCCTGGCCCTTTGCAATGTGGGGCATTGAAATGATCGGCGAGATCAGACCTACCGTGTCCAACGACCATCACTTCATCCTAGTGGCTATTGATTACTTCACGAAGTGGGTTGAGGCTGCCTCCTTTGCTACAGTTACCAAGAATGTGGTGGCATGGTTCATCAAGCATAACTTGGTTTGTCGTTATGGTATCCCTGAGAGAATCATCACGGATAATGGTACTAATCTCAACAACTCGATGATCACTGAACTCTGTAAACAGTTCAAGATTTAACATCACAACTCTTCTCCTTACCGGCTGAAGATGAATGGGGCTGTCGAAGCTGCTAATAAGAATATTAAAAAGATCATACAGAAGATGACAGTGACATACAAAGACTGGCACGAGATGTTATCGTTTTCTCTTCACGGGTATCGTACTTCAGCAGGTACGTCGACAGGGGTAACACCCTATTCTCTAGTATATGGCATGGAGGTTGTCCTACCCATAGAGGTCCAAATCCCTTCTCTACGGATTATGAAGGATATGGGTTTGAGCGAAGACGATTGGATCCAGACTCGACTTAATCAATTGAACTTAATCGACGAGAAAATACTTACTGATGTCTGCCATGGTCAAATGCATCAAAAACGGATGATCAAGGCCTTCAACAAGAAAGTCAGACAACAAGTGTATCAAGTAAGGGATCTGGTAATCAAGCGCATCATACTGCCGCAAGGTGATCCCAGGGAAAAATGGATCCCACCTATGAGGGGCCATTTGTAATTAAGAACATATTTTCGGGTGGAGCCATGATTCTGACCACCATGAATGGTGACGACCTTCCACACCCTATCAATGCGGACATAGTGAAAAGATACTACGCATAATAAAGACCCGCTAGGTTGACATACCTAGGCAAAAATAAAGGCATCCCGGTGAACCAATAGGTTTCGGGCAAAAATTAGGGATAAAAATGAAAACAATCTGTACACCCATCAAGTCGAAAACCTGAAAAGGAGGCTTGGGCAAAAAAAGGCATCCCTATGGACTGAAAACCCGAAAGGGAGGTCCAGGAAAAAATTAGGGATTAAAGCATATCACTATATCCCATTGGATCACCTTGCGATCAGACCTCAGTAATCAGATATCAAGCTCAAACGGTACCGATCAATCCAGTCAGCTTCGGACAAGTAGCAAAGTGATGAGATGCTCGAAGACATAGGGGAAATTGCAGAATTGAAACCCAATGGGATCACTACACATAGCTGTTTTCTTTTTATACACAATTTCTGTAATAATTTCCATTTTTACGGCGACGCTCTCTTACTAGAGCGCCAACCTCCTTGTAAAAAACGCCTGTTATAGGAAAATTTCAAATTAACACAAAGCGTCTTTTGAGTACAAAACTCTGTGTTTGTTTTTTCCGTTTTCTGTTTTGTTTTTCAAAAAAAAAGTCCAATGTTTTATTCTTGACATATGCATTTGAATATAATTACTGTTCACAAATATCTGCATATAAAACAGAAAGACATTTACTAAGAACTCAAAGAAACTAGTACAAAACCTAAATACCGATAGTTACCCCGTCCATCATGGTATAAGGGGCAGAGACAGTTGGAAGCAAAGTCACTATCACATATAAGCCAGTGATACCTATATTCCCCAAAGAACCGAGACAACCAAGGTCCGACCTCCATATCCCTAAGCAGGAATTCCTTCCCCAGCAGGTTCCTTGAGAAAGCTGATATCTGCATTCCCTAGCCGAGTTTTATAACCATGAGCAGTTTATAAAGCCATCTCCCGAGCAGAGTTTGTTTCTCTGACAGTAGAAGCTCAATATCGAACAGAGCTCTCCTCTCCAACAATGGAAGTTCATCTCCAGCTGAGTTTATTTCTCCAAATCAGCAGATCTTCCAACAGAGTATCTCTCTTCCCTACAGAGTCATTCTCGTGCAGGATTATTCTCAGACAGAGTCTCCTCCGGAAGAATGTTCTCAAGCAGAATGGATGTAAATCCCCAGCTAATCATCTTTGGTCACTATTCCCAGCGGAAACGAAGAACCCAACTCCTTATACTCTCCAGCAGTAGTCCAGGATTTATTTTCCCCAGCTACAGAATATCACAATAGCATTGCATATCCATACATCATGGCATGTGCATACATATTATACAGCACAATCTCATATATTTTGAGAACATCATTACTCAATATATTTCATACATCATGACATTACATACAATTAACTCTTTACCTTTCAGGGAAATATGCAATAAAGTTCTCACATGTTCTCTCTGGTTCAGTCAAACCGACACCAAGGTTGCTATTCCAGTTGAAGATATTCCAACACTTTTCAAGATTTTCTCTAGTTCATTCAAACCGACACTAAGGTTTCTATTCTAGTTGAAGATGTTCTAAGACTTTCGTCTGGGTCAGCTGAATCTCCGCTAAGATTCTCCTGATTTCTATGCCAATCAAAGTCAATCTGAGACCTTCCCCCGATTCATTCAAATCGATGCTAAGATTTCTTTCTCGGTTGAAGACAGCTCGAGACCTTTCCCTGGTTCAGAAAAATTGATACTAATATTTCTATTCTAGTTAAAGAAGCTATGAAGCCCGGAAACTTACAGGATAATAACTTTATTTCCCCAAATTACTGAAGCCTGGAGCACGACCAGATAACAAAAAAAGACACTGTGAAACCTGGAGCACAACCAGATAACAATATAAGGTACTGTGAAGCTTGGAATCCGACCAGATAGAAGTTTACTCGGCCAATTACTATTGAAGCCTGGAAACGACCGGATGTTAGTATGCCTTAAATTTAAGTTGAAACCCGGATGCGACCGAATAACCACTTAATTCCTTCAGAAGCCTAGAGCACGACCATATAACAGTTTTTGAGATTACAAAGCCTGGATCACGACCAGATAGCAAGTTTAATCTCATCTCCCCATTAAGTCACTGTAAAACCTGGAGCACGACCAGATAGAAGTTCATTTTCATCTCCTCGACTAAGAGATGATTCTCCAGTAGAGTAACGGACAACTGAAGTTCCTAAAATTCCATTTCTCCCAAGACAGAGACCAACATTCCTTAGTAGATTCCTTCTCAATGACAGGAACAAGAATTCTCATCAAAGGAACATCTCAGGAAATCAACATCCTCTTGATGGCATCTTTAAGCCCATCTCTGAAGATTCTCCGTCATATCTTCCGGATGGCATCTTTAAGCCCATCTCTGGTGACCTTCCGTCATCTCCTCCAAATGGCATCTATAACCCCATTCCTATACTACCTACACAGTCTAGCACCATCTCAGACGAGTGAAAAATTCTGGGCACTCTAGTGTTCAATCATCTTCCACTTTCAAATTATGAAAGGCAGACAACCAATCTACATCCTCAGGTTTAAGAAGATCGAATAGGGGAAGCTTTTGTACCCTAAAATTTGCCCTCTCATTTCACTCAAGACATGCCTCTAGAGGTCCTCAATTGCTCAAGGATGACTAAGGATTAACCAGACAAATCCTCCTCCTAAGGCAACAAGCTTCAAACTAGGGTTTCACTCCTCATCAAGATGGTTGAATTCCAAGGGTCCCAAATTCTTTCCATGGTCTCAATATGTTCTCAAGATCATCCATGTCAAGTTTCATGCCTTGCACAAGAAGTTTGCTCAGTCAATTGCCCAGATGCCTGGAAATCAACTATACTAGGTCAAAAGTCAAATATGGCCCACATACAGTCAAGCTTCAAGATCTTTGGTCAACATCAACATTTTGAAGAGATATCCATCATTTTATCAATGGTTGATCATGATTCCTCAAGGAATGCCCCCAAATTCATCAAAACCGAAAAGCTGCTAAATTAGGGTTTTATAGGAAAAGTCAACCAAACTTTGACCAGACATAACTTCTTCATACTTTATCATAAATTTTCCATACAAGGCTCATTTTGAATAGGATGAAATTCCCTACAACTCATCTTCATCCCACAAGTTCAAAATATACACTCATCAAAAGATATGAATTTCTACATTATAGGTCCTTTTGAAAAGTCAACAAAAACACCTTTTGTGTCAAAGCTTCTTACATGAACATGGAAGACCCAATTGAGATGAAACTAAGAGGGTTGTTTAGGGGACATCATAAGATTTCTAAAAATTCCAAGAAAACCTCTCTAGAATTAAAATTGGAGGATATATGCATTGTCAAAGTTGACCATTTTTGTAAAATTGCCAAAAGTCAAATGTGCTCAAAAGTGCATTTTTTTTGTCAAATGGGCCTAGCATTTCATGATTGTATCTTGTTGGAAACATGGTCCACGACCCAAATCAGCATCCACACATTATTTGCTTCATTATTTATTTTATTTTGATTTTTTATTATTTAAAATTTAAATTAAATCAAATAAATGGAATAAAATACAAAAGATTGAATTTGATTTGATTTATTTGGCAAGATTTAGAGGCATTTAGAAAGATATGATACAAGAGAAAAATAAAATCCAATCTTCATGGTTCCAAGAGATTGAATATATTTTTGTTACCCTAATTTACTCAAGCATATATATTGAACATAAACATGCACGAATACAAGGATTGGCAGTGGTGAAAATACAAGAACAAAACTCAAAAATTTGCAAGAAAGTGGTGGATCGTTCTTGGACCTAGAGGGTGATTAAATCCATTCTAAGACTACCAATAGACTCCTGGACATCTCCAGAACGTGTCTCAATCAATTGCAAGCATTTTCACGTCCAGAATCGTGAGTTACAGACCTACGGTTTTCACCTCCAAGCTTGAATTTGATTTCTTAATTTACGCATAATTAATCATTACTACACATAGAATTGTGTTTGTACTAACATTTGGAATGTTTTGGTTTACATGATTTTGTGTTTTGATAACTATATGCATATGTGCCATGGCTAGGATTTGTTTGGTTGTTTTAGGGTTTTCTTACACAGGTTAAATTAGCCAATGAAAAGGGTATCATGATGCTCGTGGGTTCAAGGCGAATGGATCCATGTATTCACATTCCATTTATCATGCGTTTTGATGATTTTTGAAATTCACAGATTTATAGTTATGGCAAACTGTCCATAGGTAAAGGTTTTATACCTAACACGACCGATGAGGAAGAAGATGATGATGTGTTCAATCATCATTGGGCCATTCAAGTAGCTGGCGCACATTTTTGTATTAATTCATTAATCCACTTGTTTTTTTATATATTATCATTTTTTTCATTATATTAACAAGCAAGAGACATGGCTCAGATGGTAAAAAGCCCTTGGTATTGAGTGGGAGGATCTGAGTTCGATCCCAGGTCCCAGCAATTTTCTTTATTTTCTTAATTCTTGTTTGTAGATCATGTGCACCATCATCCAAGATGCCTATCATTTGCCCCACTGATCCAGCCAATGGATCACAGCCTATCCAGATCCAACGGTCAATCAAGGAAAGACCATGATACACCCTCCAAGCATGGCTGCACAGAATCAACATGCTAACTGGGCTGACCAGCTATTGGGCCTTACAAATTCAACAATATATCCCCCTTTCAGCTTCCATACAGGCCCATCTCTTTACTTTTTCATTTTATTTCTTGTTTTATTAATTATTTTCTTTTACAAAAATAACACAAAAAATAGTTTTTTTATTAAATCAAAAATCACAAAAACATCAAAAATTATTTTTTCATAAAATATTCTATTTCTTTAATTAATTAGTTTAATTACAATTAGGGCAATTTAATTCTTTTATAATTAAAAAATAATTAGAATTAGGGTTTAATTTTGTACATAATCTAATTTTTCTCAAAAAGTAACCTAAACCTTTTTCAATTAGATTTCTTAGGGTTCTCCAATTATTCTCGCGTTTAATTTACCGCACGCTTTTAATTCTTTTTTCTATTATTGTAGTTGCTCCGATTTTGTAATAGATTTAATTAGGATTTTAAATTTCCGCATTTTATTTTCAGTCAAAATAATTATGTATCTGCGAAAGCCTTGTAATTGCTAGGACTTTAATTTCTCGCATTTTAATTTCCGCAAACTATAAACTGCTTAGATGTATGTTAATAGGATTGTATGGAAAGACAAACTGAAAATTAATACAGTAGAAAACCCTAATGTGCAAATATAAATTAACTAAAAATTACACTCGCACATGCTCACTCCTAGGGTTTACTCCACTGTGGTTTCCTTTGGTAAACGGTCATGAAGTATAGGGTTTGTTAGTGGTTGTCCTCTAGCCCCGAAAGATATAAAATGACCCATTTGGATATGGCCTCGGAAAAAGATCTTTAAGGCTTTAGGATGATTACTAACATTTCCTAACATTGCTTTTATGATCGTATTTGTCCCTTCGAATGTCCCTAAAAAACTCCAACGATGATGCTACCTATTTCTCAATAATGGGATAGAATTGTCTAAAAGGAAAACGAACAGACCTTTTTCGAGTAGGTAGATTAGTTCCTAGGTACTTGCTCAAACAAACAAAAACATTTTCACACCAACACTTTCCAAACAAATTTTTCAAAAACAACTTCATAACACTCTTGATGACAGAAACAAGGGTTAATACGAAGTAAAACAAAACTTTTCAAAACAAGCACACACAATCAGTTTTCAAAATGAGCAAGTACCTAAGAGCCCATGGAAAACCATGGATAGAAAGGGTGCTAACACCTTCCCTTTCTATAATCTACCCCATGTGCTCAGAAACATCTCGAAAAAGGTTTTTTCTGTTCTTTTTCTTTTTCCTGATTGGATAAAATAAAATTTGGTGGCGACTCCTGCTTACCGCGACATTTGCGAACAAAAAACACAAACCAGTATTAACAATCGGTTCTGCCACCGTATCACAATGCCTAAGAGCTTTTGGGTCGAAGCAGCTTCGACAGCAGTATGCAGTCTAATCTGATGCCCAACGAAACACTAGGATCGAATGAAGGATAGTTCGAAAGAAAGCATGATGAAGGTTTTAGGAAGTCTTCTATTGATGAAGAGCTAGTAAAGAGCTTCGAAAGGTTCCTTTTTGAACTGCTGAAATAAAGGCCATTCGAAGCATTACAAGGAAGGACATTTCAATTGCCATGTTGGTTGAATTGGCGCTTTGGAAATAAGAAGATGTTGAATTCGAAAGCTTTGATATTTTGGTTCGAAGGTCATACAACCTTCAAACATGGCATGATTTCATAGAAGGACTGTTAGGGTCGAACCAACCAAATATGAGTTATCTTAGAGTTTCTGGATCAATGTGTTTCAGGAATGTACCTGAACAGGTAAGAAAGAAGTTGGATGATTGAAGTAAAGTCTTGGTGCTCATGGGTTATCCTTCGATTGGTGCATACAAGTTGTATTCACCAATCGAAGATGAACTAATGAGCAGTAAAGATTGTTCTTGTAGACGAAAGAAAATGGGGAGAGTGGAGTCAGAGTTCAATTTGATAAGAAGATGAACAAGTTGATACTTTGATCGGTCGAATCGAAGAACCACCTGCACAACTGTGATCAAAGAATGATGACCAGAATGAAGTTTCGACTGGTCGAATCAAAGAATCACCTGCACAACTGAGATCGAAGAAGAATAGAACGAAGCTTCGACAAGTCAAGATGAAGAGGTGATACTTCAATTGGGAGAATAGAAGGAAAGGAGATCGAAAAGAACAAGAACTGTTCAATTGGATTAATGTTCCCAGATTACACAACCAATACAGATGGTGACCTAATCGAAGAAGCCAAGATGATGAAACCTTGAGCAATTCGAACTGGAGCTCAGAGCCATCAAAAGGAGCAAAGTTTGGGAGCTTGTTGAAAGAGCCAACATGATAAACCAATTGTGTGTAGTGGATCTACAATGACATGTAAGCTTTCGATTCCCATCAAGTTGGAGGCCCAAACAACTCATAGCAAGCTGTCAAAACCGTGTGGAGTACTTTTGGATAAAATCTTAGCTTAAAATAGAAAGAATACATATATTTGCAAATAAAATATTTCCCTTGATTACATATGATATAGTACAATATTTGTTACCCTAATTTGGTCTCATATATATGTACAAGAAAATCAGACCTAGAGGACACGCTACAACTTCCTGAAAAAAGCTCCCAAAAATTCAAAAAAATTCAAAGAAGAAGTGAAACTCATATCACATGATTCAGCTTCCCTCGATCCATTCCAAAGGTTCCATCATAATCCTGAGGATCCCAGGAGTGCTTACCAGCCCTCCTTGATGCTTAAAGCATCCTAAAACAAGCAGATCTCGTTGCTCCGATAGGGTAGAATTCTCATGCTCTAATCTTTCGGTTCATGCAATTTAAATGGATTTGATGCATAGATCCATATTCATGTTATTTTTTAGATTTTTTTTTACGTAGCACATGCAAGGTTTGAGGCAGGAATCAAGAAACACCATTGTTATGGCAGCATGCGACCCTTTGGTCATATCTCCCTGTACAAGCACTTTCAGTCTAAACCAATGTTATGGTTGGATTCGCAGCATGCGGTTTGGGGGGGGGGGGATAGGCATGATCTGTGGTATCGAATCTTTTTATTTTGCCGTTTTGGTTGTTTGAATGGCCGGAGAAGAATGTGGTCAACCACCGTGGATGGTGGTTTGACCCCACTAGAGCGTGCATGTTTAACACCTCAGTATTTTATGATGTTTCAAATATATTGTTTTCTAGTTGTTTATATTAATGTATGAAAAGATGGCCCAGTGGTGAAGGATACGTATGTAAGCTTGGAGAGTCCAGGTTCGATCCCCAGGTTTTTGCGTTTTTTCTCATTCTTTTTTCAGATCTAGTGTAGCATGTTTCAGCGTGCCTACCATGCCCCTTCAACTCTCAGCCACCAGATTTGTACAGATCATATCCAACGCGCCCAGGAATGTCCTCCATGGTGCAAACCCAGGAGCCAGGCCTCACAGGATCAGGCGTAGCATTGGATTCCCTGGTCTGGGCTTTACAAAAATTTCAAAAAAACGCACCACTTTTTTCACTTTAGTATCAGGTCCAATTTATTTTCTTTTCTTCACTATTTTATTTATTTATTTGTCTTATGTTTAAAAATCACTTTACTTATTAAAATCAACAAAATCATAAAAAATATTAGACTTAGGATTTTCTAATTAGTTTTAATTTTGTAAATTAATTTAGTTAGTTTTTTTTGTTTTATTTCATTAATTTAAAATAATTAGAACTAGGTTCGTTCAATTCAATTATTTTCTTAACAAAAATGCCAAAAAATATTAGGTTTTGTTTAGATTTTATTTTGGTTAATAATTTTATTTTTTATTTTAATTAATTAAATTTAGTTTATTTTAATTTAATATTTTCTTAAATAGGAAAAAAAATAATGTTCTTTTACTTAGAAATATTTTAGGATTTTAGACGTCTTTTCCAATTCACGCGTGTTTATTATTTTAGCATTGTTGTTTTTTTTATTAATGGATCTGCTTATGGGTTGTAATAGAATAACTTGGACATTTATTGTTTTTCCCCAATTTTAGACTTGTAAATTCCCCCTCCCCGAAGCCATGTAATAGTTAGGTTTCAATTTCTACACTTTAATTTCCCGCACAGATATTAAACTACTAGATGTATGCCTAATAGGATTGTATGGAAAGAATAAAACCAAACGCTAGCAAACCTAATGCAAAGACTAAAATAACTGAAAACAATACAATTGCACATGCGCACCTCTAGGATACCCCACTTCGGTTGCCTTCGTAAAAACAGTCAAAACTCTCGAAACGTGAGAGATTTTAGTGGCTACCCTGTGGTTTAAAGATCATAAGTCCCTCGATGACCCTCCCGATGTTGCCTCGGTAAAAATGATCTTAAAACTTTAGGGTAGTTACTAAGTTTTCTTGCCCAGTTTCCTTTGTGATTATAAACGTCCCTTCGAATGTCCCTCAAACATCCAACGACTAGGGCTACCTACTCACTAATAGTAGGATAGCATTGTCAAGATGAAAAGAGGAAAAGAACAAACCTTTCAAGTAAATAGATAACTGTTAAATGCTTGCTCAAACAAATTTTTACACTTACACAAAACAATTTTTAAAAGCATTTTCAAAACGCTTTATCAACACTGTTGAGGGCTGATACAAGAGTTATCATAAAGCAAATTTCCTTTTTATTGGCATTTCAAAAATACTTTTCAAAACACACAAAGCACAAGGTATTTCAAAATGAGCTAAGCATCTAAGAGCCCGTAGATAACTACGCATGGAAAGGGTGCTAACGCCTCCCCTTTCCATAATTTACCCCCCTTACTCAGAAAACATCTCGAAAGGTCTTTTTCTATTCTTTTCACCCTTTCCTTTGTTGCATAAAAGAAAAGTCGGTGGTGACTCTTGTTTACCGCAAAATTTGCGAATATAAATGCAAAACCAATATAACAGTCGGTTCTGCCACCGTATCATAGTTAAACTATCGACTTTCACCGAAGGTAGAGAGAAAAGAATAACACCGACGTTCATTGAAGGAGAAACTACCAACTTTCACTAAAGGTGGAGAGAAAATAATAACACCAATGTTCACTGAAGGTGAAACTACTGACATTCACTAAAGGTAGAGAGAAATAAAAAAAAATAACACCAACATTCACTAAAGGTGAAACTACCAACTTTCACTGAAGGTAGAGAGGAAATAATAGCACCAACATTCACTGAAGGTGATCTACCAACTTTCACTAAAGGTGGAGATAAAAGAATGACACCAACATTCACTAAAGGGGATCTACCAACTTTCACTGATGGTAGAGAAAAAAACGAATTGATAATAACAAGTTTCCCCAAAATTCTGGCGTTTCACCTAGAACGGGTCTCAACTTCTTCTTTAACTAAAGCATTCCGTCTAGAAAGGGTAATATATAAAGTATCTCAAATAAAGAGACTGCCACTTGTAAAGATTTCTCAATGAACTGTCTCCGTCATATTGAAAAGACTTGCCATCCATTGGAGTAATTTGACAACAAACTGCAAATTATCCACTCATAGAGAAGATAGCAAAAAAGTAATGCCAACTTTTACGGGGAAGTACAAGTTGCTCAAATAAAGAGACCTGCTACTTGCTATTATGGGGAGGATTATAAAAGTGACTTCCTGGGGAAAGAAATATGGCTTCCTGGGGGAAATGCCAACATACTCCTGTTGAGAAGCTAAAGTCTTCTCATGCCAAAATAAATGCACATTCTCAGACCAAGGCTCGAAGCTTGTAGAAATCCAAAGTAATAATATTGCGGGGAAACAAAGATTCAAACAAGAAATAAACTGGAGTAAAACAGGCACCCGTAATACATCCTTTGAGAAATAAACTCAAGAGGGAAACCCAATCCATCCAGATAAATAGTTGTAGGGAAGGATAAAGCAGAATTCTTTCACGAGGGATAATTCAATGGAGAAATTGAAAGAATATACATTTTTTGCTTAAGGTTGACACTTTATTGAAAATAGGACAACACAATTCTGTAAAAATAGGGTGATATGCTAACAAAAAATGAATGCAAATGAGCAATGATTTGCGAAATTAAAATATGCATGATGTATGTATGAATGTATGAGTGTTGTTATGTATATCCTAACAAAACAAACATATAACACTGGGGGGTAACCAGACAAAACCTTCTTGGGTAACGTCAATACTCGGCTAAATCACATCCAAGATGAAAATCTCATAAGTAAGAACCAACTAAGGAAACAACTTCCCATTTCACGGCTTAAATTCACCGGGAAGGAACATAATCCAGAAATAATCACATTATAGCAATAAATCAGTACAGATACAAGGAAATAACATCCTCCTCCAGGCTTCACCGGGGAATATCACACAGACTTCAATGGGGAAAACAAGTGTTTCACGGTATGTACTTTTACTGGGGATTACAATATTGATTTCAATAAGGCAGATGAAAACCATATCGTCAAAACATCATTTGAGGATCTCGTGTTGAGTTCATTGGGGAGGATGAAACCACTTCATCGAGGGGAAACCAAGATACATTATTCAATATTGAGAGTGAGTATTGCACCAACTTCTCTGGGGAGAAAGTATGAAACCTCATGTGGATAAAAACTTGGGGAGTTAAGAAGCCAAATGTTACAGCAAGAAATCAAACTTATAGGGATTTTATATCAAACCCAGCACTTGGCGGGTGAAAACCCAAAAAGTTGGAAAATGTCTCAACACTTCTTAGAAAAGATAGTTCCCTGGTCTAGTTTCCTGGAAAATAAATACCAACAATAATGCCAACGCTGCAAAAAGAGAGACATTTTGAAAATAGTTCCATCTCAGCACACAAAGGGAGAAGGAACTTTCGTCATCTGAGTGAAGACCTCATTGGGGAATCTGGGATAGAGGCTTCAGACCATGTAAACCCAAAATCAAAAAATGAACTAAGACTTGACTGGGGAAAATGGATTCACAAACCCGATACCGCATCATACATCAATTGGTATCATCCCTAACTATCTGAGAAACACAAGAAGATCATACGTATACCAGCAAAAATTACTTTAGAGAGCCTTCTTGGGGAAAATGAAACTTCCCAAAATTACTGGAGTTCGTCCATTCTTGAGATCACCACTTTTATTTTCCTCTTGAGTCATAAAATCTAAAGTAAAAGTAATTTGTAAATTATTTTCGAAAAATGATTTTGTTATTTAATCTTTTCGCTTTGAAAATTATTATCAATAATAAATTAAGTCTTTGTAGGAAAAATAAAATAAGAATTACAAAGAATTGGATAAAAGCTCAAACTTTATTAATAGAATGGTAGTCTGCGAATGGCGAGACTCCATGGATGATTACAAAGTTAGAAAACATGTATTATATAATGGAAAAGATACATTGAAATACAATGACAACTATTCTCTCTAACAACTTTGAATTCCTGAGCAACAACTTTTGTTGAAGTATGGTGAGGATCTAAGAAGATTGTTGCTTTAATGATCAAGTCCTATCTAATATAGTTACTTGCCAAGAAATTCCCTAACTTTTGCCCAAGTTGCCCTTGCGGGTTTTCAACTCAGCAGGAAAATTTATTCTGTTTATGTCTCTAATTTTTGCCTAAACCGCCTTTTCGGGTTTTCAGCCTAACGAGACGCTCCTTTTTGCCTAAGCCGCCTTTTCGGGTTTTCGAATTAGCGAGCTATTCTTTTATTTCTTTAGGCGAAGTATTTCTTGACTACATCATCATTCATGGGATGTGGGAACTCCTCGCCATCCATAGTTTCAAGAATTAATGCACCTCCAGAGAAGGCTTTCTTTACAACATATGGGCCTTCAAAATTGAGAGTCCACTTAACCCTAGAATCAATGTTAAAAGACATGATCTTCCTGAGCACGAGGTCGCCTTCTATGAATTCACGAGGTTTGACCTTCTTATAAAATACTATTTTCATTATCTTCTGATATAACTGCCCATGACACAAACCGTCATTCTCTTCTCTTCAATCAAATTCAATTGGTCAAGCCTGTTCTAGACCCATTCAGCCCCTGACAACTTGATTTCCATTATCACACGTAAAGAGGGAATCTCAACCTTGATTTGGAGCACTGCTTCCATATCGTACACAAGGGAGAACAGGGTTGCTCTTGTTGAAGTGCGGACAGATGTCCGATATCCATGTAAAGTAAAAGGGAGCATTTCATTCCAATATTTATAAGTAACAACCATTTTCTGGATGATCTTCTTGATATTCTTATTAGCAGCTTCAAAAACCCCATTCATCTTTGGCCTGTACGGAGATAAATTGTGATGGACAATCTTGAATTCTTCTCAAAGTTATATCATCATCTTGTTATTCAGATTCAAGCCATTGTCGGTGATAATTCTGCTCGGGACACCATACCGACATATGAGATTGTTCTTAATGAAGCGCACTACCACCTGCTTAGTAACATTAGCATATGAAGCAACTTCCACCCATTTGGTGAAGTAATCAATTGCTACCAAGATAAAACAATGTCCATTTGAAGCTTTGGGTTCAATCATTTGAATCATGTCAATACCCCACAAGGCCACAGGGAAGAAATAACATTGAGAAGTGTTGGAGGCACATGAATTTTATCCGCACAAATCTGACATTTATGGAACTTCTTTGCAAATTTGTAACAGTCAAATTCTATAGTCAGCCAATAGTAACCTATCATTAGCATCTTCTTAGCCATTGAATGTCCATTGGCATGAGTGCCAAAGGAACCTTCATGAATATCATGCATTAACATGTTTGCTTCATGTCTATCCATGCATCTGATCAAGACCATGTTATAATTTATCTTGTACAACACATTTTCGTTGAGGAAGAAGCTGCCGGCCAATCTTCTCAATGTCTTTCTATCTTTATTCGATGCACCAATCGATATTCCTATGTCTGGAGAAAATGCTTGATATCATAATACCAAGGTGTCTCGTCTTCTACTTCCTCTGTTGTAAACACATGAGCAGCCCTATCTAGTCTACAAACTATAATTCGAGGTATATCATTCCAAGTATTCACTTGATGTATAGAAGCCAGAGTTTCCAGAGCATCCGCCATTTGATTTTCGTCTCTGGGGATATGATGGAATTCAACCTTATTAAATAAGGGTAACAATCTTCTAGCATAATATTTGTAAGGGATCAAGCCAGGGTGACGAGTATCCAACTCTCCTTTAATTTGATTTATTACCAAAGTTGAATCTCCATACACATCTAGAATTTTAATTCGGAGATCAATAGCTTCCTCAAGACCCATGATGCACGCCTCATACTCTGCCATATTATTGGTGCAATCGAATGTCAACCTTACAGTAAAAGGTATGTGCGATCCATGAGGAGTGACAATTAAAGCACCAATTGCTTTACCATAAGAATTCACAACTCCATCAAATATCATGCTTCAATGAGACTCAGTATCAAGACCTTCCTCAGGCAAAGGTTCATCATAATCTTTCACTTTTAGAAACATCACATCCTCATTGGGGAAATCATACTTCACAGACTGATAATCATCAACTGGTTGGTGAGCAAGATAATCTGCCAACATACTGCTTTTAATAACTTTTTGAGTGTGGTATTCAATGTCATATTCGGACAATAACATCTGCCAATGAGCAATTCTCCCAGTGAGAGTAGGCTTTTCAAAAATGTACTTGATTGGATCCATTATGGAGATTAACCAAGTGGTATGATTCAACATATACCGTTGTAAATGTTTTGCCGCCCAGGCTAGAGCACAACATGTCTTTTCCAGCATAGAATACCCAGCCTCACAGTCAGTAAACTTTTTATTGAGATAATAAATAGCATACTCTTTCTTCCCTGTTTCATCATGTTGTCCCAGAATATAACCCATGGAATTATCTAACACTGTCAGATACATAATCAATGGTCTAACACTGTCCCAGCATACTCTGACTTTCTTTTTAGTTCTCGGTGCTGGAATTTCTTGAATTTCTTTGACTTTATCTGGATCAACTTTAATCCCTCTTTGGCTGACAATGAAACCCAACAACTTCTCTGATCAAACACCGGAGATACATTTATTTGGATTCAAGCGGAGAAGATACTTCCTCAAAAGCTGAAACAATTTCAACAAATCTTCTACATGCCCTTCTTCAGTATGGGATTTAGCAATCATATCATCAACATATACCTCAATTTCCTTGTGCATCAGATCATGGAATAGGGTCGTTATAGCCCTCTGGTACGTTGCACCAGCGTTCTTCAACCCGAAGGGCACCACTCTATAACAGAATGTTCCCCAGGGTGTGATAAACGTTGTTTTTTCCATGTCCTCAGGAGCCATCCTTATTTGATTATATCCGGAAAATCCACCCATGAACGAGAAAATTTTGAATTTTATTGTGCTATACACTAACATATCAATGTGTAGCACTGGGAAATCATCTTTTGGACTAGATTTTATTAGATCTCTGTAATCTACGCACATGCGAACTTTTCCATCTTTCTTCGGTACTGGGACAATATTGGCAATCCACTGAGGGTACACTGATGTCACAAGAAAACCAACATTGATCTGCTTTAGAACTTCTTATTTGATTTTTACCACCATATATGGGTGAGTTCTTCGCAACTTCTGTTTGATTGGCGGGCACTCTGGCTTCAGCAGCAAATGGTGTTCTACAATATTTGTATCTAAACCAGGCATGTCTTGGTATGACCAAGCAAAGATGTCCACATATTCTTTCAACATTTCAATTAACCTGCTCTTCACATCAGGATGCAGCAACGCTCCAATCATGACTTCCTTCAGATCTTCTTCTGAACCCATATTTATTACTTCCAATGACTCTTAATATGGCTGAATGGAACTCTCCTCGCGCTCAAGAAACCATGAGACCTCTTCCGGAATCTCATATAGTCTTCTTCTTCGGCCCCATATACAGGACATTCAAAGTTGGGAGAGGGTGCAGGGTCATTGTGTTCAACGGGTTTTTTAATTAATCTGCACATATAATTTATGATTGCTTTTAGAAACTGACACATATAACAAGTGATTATGCAGATTTAATTTCAGTTATTATTTATTTTGAAAGGTTTTTTCAGATTACCATTTTCCAAGAAAAAACATAATCTGGGAAACAAAAACAACTTTTATTATTGATTTTAAAGATCAAAGCAAACAGATAAGCCCATACAATATCAATACTTTCACCTTGGGCAGAGTGAAAGCTTTTCAAAAAGATTAACAAAAACAAATTACTTTGAGACATGTATGCAAGAGAGAACATCAATGGTGATCTAGTTCTGAACCCTAACTCCGTGCGTCACATAATTTGGCATTTTTGGCTCTGCTTCATCTTCCACAATGGCATTAATCCCTGAAACAGTTGGATGAAGATAACCCCCGCTACGAAAGATATCCTGATACTTTCCTGCATCAGACTTCGGCTTCATATTCTTACCTTTATCATTATTTATAGAGAATCCCAAGCCAGCTCTTTTCTTCTTTACAGGTGGATCAACAATTTCTCCCTATACTTCACTATGGCCATTATGCACAACCTGCTGAGCATCCTTAAACGCAGCTATAGAATTCTCATTTCCTCTTATATTATCAATGGATAAATCTTGGAACTGGGTTCCAACAGCAGCTTCATCCGCTTCCACAAATTTGAAAGAGGAAAAATGAGATATCAATAATGCATGTCCTCCATTTATGATGACCACTTTTCCTTCACGCACAAAATTGAACTTCTGGTGTAAAGTGAAAGTGACAACCCCTGCCTCATGTTTCCACGGTCCTAGCAAACATCTGTAAGCGGGTATAATATCCATGCCCTTGAAAGTAATCTGAAACAAATCTGGGCCAATATGAATAGGAAATTCCACTTCACCAATAACAGATTTCCTTGATCCATCAAACGCTTTCACAATAATGCCACTCGAGTGCATGGGCGTTCCTTAATATTTCAACTTCATAAGTGTGCTCCTCGGTATCACGTTCAATGCGGATCCATTATCAATCAGTACATTGGATAATGAATCATTCTTGCAGTTCATAGAGATGTGGAGAGCCACGTTGTGATTCCTTCCTTCATCGGACAGTTCATCGTCCCAGAAACTCAAGTTATTACATGATGTAATTTTCCCTACCACACTATTGAATTGGTCTACTGGCATATCACTTTCCAAGAAAGCTTGGTCCAAAACCCTCATCAAAGATTCTCTTTGAGAAGAGGAATTCATAAGCAAGGCCAAAATAGATATTTTTGATGGAGTCTGCAACAAAATATCTATGATCCTGTAGTCGCTCATCTTTATAATTTTCAATATATCATCCACATCCTTTTCCAGAGTAGCTCCACTAGATTCCCCTACTGCCTTATTGGGTTCAACTTCTTCAACAATTTTCTAATCAGCAATAACACTTCTTCTAATGACAGGCGTGAACACACGACCACTTCGGGTCACTCAGCTGGACTCTGCAATATTTTTGACATCAGACAAGGGTTGGATGGGAACTTCTACACCATCCTCTAAAATTGTAGCATTATACTTTTAGGGTACAGCCTTTTCTGATTCGTAAGGGACAGCATGCAGAAAACTAATGACTAATGGAGCAATAGCTGGCCTGCCATGATATTCAACTTCATAAGGGGTGGGTGTACAAAAACAAGGCACAATAACATTTACTCCCTCTTCAACACATTCAGTAATTACAGAGTCATCTCTGGAAAATATATCTTAATCTGAGGAGAAGAACTCATCTGCAGAGGCATACTCATCATCTGACGTAGTCTCATTTGAACAAACTTCAACCATATTAACATAATCGTTCCTATTTCCCGAAACCTTTTTGGTACCATTATCCAATAATAACTGACTACCTTTTCTCACAATGGAACAACCACGCGAATCTTTGCAGCAGATCCGGCAAGATCCATAATGGTGCCTTTATTGACCTTCCACATGGAAAAATGTGGCATGCAACTGCACCAAATAATTTTTCATATGATTGAAGGGTGAGAAGACACTTAGAAGGGGGGGGGGGGGGTTGAATAAATTTCTCTTTTTCTTTTTCTTCAAATCTCAACAATAATGGAAATACACGGTTATTTTTATCCTGATTCGTTTGAACTCAAACTACTCCAGTCCACCCGCCATGGTGATTTCTCCTTTCTCAACACAGACTTAATTCACTATAATCAATTGATTACAATCACACAACAACTGTTGTGACTAACAATGCACAAGTAAACTTACAAGTGACTAACACCACTAAGACTCAAACTGGTCCTAGTCTTCTTGAGAAATCTGACCAAACTTGGTCTCTCAAGGAACACTTACAAGAATTAAATCTTTACAGATAGTGAAACAAATTTGCTTCTAAGAAAGATATATCACAACTGTGATTTTTCACTAAGATTAGTATTGCACAAAGTGTATGTAAAATAATTTGTGAGCCCAGAATATTTTCACGTAGTTCTTGCTTCTTTTGAATTTGTTAAGTTATTGGCTTGCAATAAATGTTCTTCTATATATAGTAAGAAGAAAAAAGACCGTTGTTGCCTTCAAAAGTGGAGAGCAATAAATGTTTGCGTGTTTGCTTGCAGTATTGAATTTTCCAATGAACTAGCATAGACACTTGAGTTCATGTAGCCGTCTTTGCATTAAATGAGAAAACGGCACTTTGTCAGAGCATGTTTCCTGATCTTTGACAAGACTTGTTAACTTTTATATTCTTTCAGAACTAGCTTCATGTCTTGATTCAGAACATGCTTGCATATCTTCTTCTCAATGCTTGCTTGTTAAGTACTTCTGATCAGCGCTTGCTTTCAAAGTACTTCTGAACATGGAAACCTGCTAAACGTTAGAAGAAGCATTAACTAATTTCTTATCAGAGTCAGCATCAGCGCTTGCGTTAAAACAAATAGTTCTTTCATCAAAGAATTTCTTCATTTATTTTCAGCTCAGCATATCAAAATGCTTCTGTCAGAACATTATTTGAAACAAGTAAATATGTTCATCAGAGTATCAAATATATAAAATATAATTTATTGTTATCATCAAAACTATGAGATATGATCAGAACCAATCTTGTTCTAACAATCTCCCCCTTTTTGATGATGACAAAAAATATTCATATTTAGAAATAAAATTGAATAAGAGATAAGAATCTCCCCCTGAAATAAATATTTCTATAAGAAAAAACTTCCTAAGAATTTTCATCAGAGCTTTGAAATTTTCTTCTATGATTTCTTCAGCAAGTCTTTTGAAGATAATGTTCAGTTGAATTAAACTTCCAGAGTTTAGTGATACCTGCAAAGTTCTTTAAAACATAAAAAGAAATCTTTGTATTTTGTTAGAATGTTTGAGACTTCGTTCCATAACTGTTAATCAGAGATTAGATCAAAATACTCATTTTCTCCCCCTTTTTGGCATAATCAAAAAGTATATAAAAATAGTTGAAGAGTGCAAAAGTTTTTTTAATAAAAGATTCAGAGGTACAAAAAACAACAAACAAAAACAAGAAACAGATTGACACTAAGATTTCTTAGAAGCAAGTGCCATAAGAAGATTCTTGATCTCAGATGCAGATTCCTCTTGTTTCATCATCCAGTTTCTGATTTCCTGGTTTGTCTGATCTTGCTTGTCCAAGCGCTCGTGAATAACTTCATTATCCCTCTTATGCTCATTCAGAGTATCCATTACAAGTGAAGTAGGAGTAGAGGATGAAGAAGCTTCAGCAGATACAGCCTTTGGAGTAGATGCAGCAGAGTCAGAACGAACAAAAGTTAAAAGTAGAGTGCCCAGATCCACCATAAGAGTTGGCACAAGTTTAGGTGCAGCTTTAGCAGAAGGTTGATTAAGCAGAACTATTGCCATAAGATTTGAATCTTCAGAGGCATCTTCAGACTCATCTTCTGAAATGTCCATTTGATCAGCTGGATCATTAGCAATCGTTAGAGAAGACTTCTTGTCCCAAATATCAGCAGCTTCTGACTGGAAGGCATGCAGATGTTTAGAGAAGTTCTCAAGCACCTGATAATGACATAAGTCTTGCAACTTCAGTGACTCAGCATCTAAGGTTCTTCTGAATGTTTCCCACAGAAGATCTGTTGCTGCTGGGTTCACATTTCTGGTGCAGTCTGCCTTCAGCAGGTTCAACCAAGCTTGAAATTCTGTTAAAAAATTCTGAAAATATACATTTACATCTGGCTGAACAGGTTAGGGAATAGCCTTTTTGTAGGTTTTGTTTTTCATAAATTATAGAGATTCAAAATCAACTACAGTTTTTAGAAAGTCAGCTGGTTCAGGATTTTCTGATTGTTCAGGTGTTTCAGTTTGGTCAGGTTGTTCAAAAAGTTCTGGTGTTTCTGATGGATTGAGAGTTTCAGAGGGTTCATGTGTTGGATGGATGTTATGTTCTAGAGATTGAGGAGGTGAAAGCATTGGTGAGTTAGGTGTTGGAAGTTATGGAGATGTGGGTGGTGTGACGTTAGGTGAAATGATGATTGTGTTATCAGTAGTGGGGATAGGATTTTGTGGTTTTGTTCTGTTCATGGCAAAGATATTTTCAGAAGGTAGGGTGAATGGTGACTTTTGTGTGGCCAGAGGTACGTTGATTCCTGGTATTCTCCAAGATCCAACATCATACCATCCATTAGGTTTGGGTGATAAAGGTCTGGGAGGAGGTCTATAAAGGTTTTCAGCATGAATAGCTTGAGGGATAGGTGTTTGAGATGGTTATGTTTGAGATGGTTCTGTTTGAGTTTCAGAGGAGTAATCAGAGTCAAAATCACTCAATTCTGATAATACTTGATCTCTTTGAGGGTTTTCAGCAAGAGGTTCAGAGGGTATGGTCAAGTCTATGTCAATATCTATGTCACCTAAGGTTTAGGGTTCAGCAGATGTAGATATATTTACAGAATCATAAACAAAAATAGTTTCAGCAGGTGTACCTGATTTCTTCTTCTTCTGAGGTCTAGCAGATGGTCCTTCAACTTCTTTCCCCTTCATTGGTTGCTGAAAGACAACATCTGGAGCAACTTCATGTCTACCTTGAGGCCAACAGGATCAATTGGAGTTCCAATTTCTTTGCAAATCTGAATGTCATGCAGGATGATGCAAGGGTGATCTCCTGAGTTGAACAGTGGAAAGTCAGCAATTGGAATCCTTCTTCTGGTAATAGTTGTTGAAACATAAGGAGTTAGTTCAATCAGGAGTTTGTCAATAATATTTCTCTTCACCAAGTTCTTTCCACTCAGAGCTTTCCCACATGTAGGCTCTAATTCCCCAAGCAGGTTTGCTTCATCCAGGTGAGCAATCAGACCATTCTCAGTCAGAATGTCTGAAATCAATCTCCCCATTGGAATCCAATTCCTTTTGGATTTAGGGTTCTTCATTCTTTCCGCTTCCCTAGTTTCTTTGACATGAGTCCAGAGATGATCAAACAATAGATAGGGTAAATCAATCTTAACATTTGTTCCAAGACAGAACAACAAGTATTGCTGGTCAGCATTTATATAGTCAGGAGAACTTGTTTCCTTACTATGATGAATGCAACCATGGATGATTCTAGCCCAGATTTTGTACTTATTTTTCAAAACTCTGACTTTTGAAGACGCTTGCCCATTTGTAAAAATTTCAGCATAAACCTTTGACATTTCCATTCTGCCACTTGAAATTCCAGTCACTCCAGTTCCTTCAAAACCCATTAGTTTTCTGATGAGATTTTTAGTTATGGAGATTTCCTTACCCATCACAAATGAGAGGATGACTTTTGGAGAAGCAATAGCGTGTATCCAAAATTCCTTAACAAGGTGTGTAAAAACAGGACCAACTAGACGATCAAAGAAGTTTCCCCATCCTTGAAACTCCACAGTAGGAAGAAGATCAAAACCATTTGCTTTAAGATTATCAAAATCCACCATTAATTCACTTATAACTTCTAAGCTATCCACTGGAATGAGAGTGGTTCTCTCAGGAATGACGTACTGTTCAGATTGGGTGTTCTCAGAATCAGTAGAGAAGGAAGCCATTTGAGCACTTAGGTTGAGAGAAGAAAAATGGGTTTAAGAGAAAAATACACAGAGACGGTTCAGTTTTTAAAATAGAAGGTAAAAAGTGAGAAAGGGTTTTTACAAGGTATTTATATGAAAACTTTTGAGAAATAGGTTTTTAAAAATAAAACTGTAAAAAGAGTTTTTGAAAGAAAAAAAAATTAATTAGAAAGAATTTAATCATAACTAGCATTTAATGATAATGGAAAAGATTAACATGTCTGCTTCGTGTCTATCCATGCATCTGAGCAAGACCATGTCATAATTTCTCTTGTACAACACATTTTCGTTGAGGAAGAAGCTGTCGACCAATCTTCTCAATGTCTTTCTATCTTTATTCGATGCACCAATCGATATTCCTATGTCTGGAGAAAATGCTTGATAGCATAATACCAAGGTTTCTCATCTTCTACTTCCTCTACTGTAAACACATGAGAAGCCCTATCTAGTCTCCGAACTATAATTCGAGGTATATCATTCCAAGTATTCACTTGATGTATAGAAGCCAGATTTTTAGAGTGTCCGCCATTTGATTTTCGTCTCTGGGGATGTGATGGAATTCAACCTTATTAGGGTAACAATCTTCTAGCATAATCTTTGTAAGGGATCAAGCCAGGGTAAAGATTATCTAACTCTCCTTTAATCTGATTTATTACCAAAGTTGAATCCCCATACACATCTAGAATTTTAATTCGGAGATCCATAGCTTCCTCAAGACCCATGATGCACGCCTCATACTCTTCCATATTATTGGTGCAATCGAATGTAAACCTTACAGTAAAAGGTATGTGCGATCCATGAGGAGTGACAATCAAAGCACCAATTCCTTTACCATAAGAATTCACAACTCCATCAAATATCATGCTCCAATGAGACTCGGGATCAAGACCTTCCTCAGGAAAAGGTTCATCATAATCTTTCACTTTCAGAAACATCACATCCTCATTGGGGAAATCATACTTCACAGACTGATAATCATCAACTGGTTGGTGAGCAAGATAATCTGCCAACGTACTGCTCTTAATAACTTTTTGAGTGTGGTATTCAATGTCATATTCGGACAACAACATCTGCCAACAAGAAATTCTCCCAGTGAGAGTAGGCTTTTCAAAAATGTACTTGATTCGATCCATTTTGGAGATCAACCAAGTGGTGTGATTCAACATATACCGCTGCAAACGTTTTGCCTCCCAGGCTAGAGCACAACATGTCTTTTCCAGCATAGAATACCCAGCCTTACAGTCAGTAAACTTTTTATTGAGATAATAAATAACATACTCTTTCTTCCCTGTTTCATCTTATTGTCCCAGAATATAACCCATGGAATTATCTAACACTGTCAGATACATAATCAATGGTCTTCCTTCAACAAGAGGGAGAAAGATAGAAGGTTCAAGTAGATATTCTTTATTACTTTCAAATGACCTTTGGCATTCATCTGTCCACACACAAACTTTATCTTTCTTTAACAACTTAAAGATTGGTTCACACGTTGCAGTCATGTGGGAAATGAATCTGGAGATATAGTTCAAACGCCCGAGGAAACCTCTGACTTTCTTTTTAGTTCTCGGTGCTGGAATTTCTTGAATTTCTTTGACTTTATCTGGGTCAACTTTAATCCCTCTTTTGCTGACAACGAAACCCAACAACTTCTCTGATCGAACACCGGAGATACATTTATTTGGATTCAAGTGGAGAAGATACTTCCTCAAAAGCTGAAACAATTTCAACAAATCTTCTACATGCCCTTCTTCAGTATGGGATTTAGCAATCATATCATCAACATATACCTCAATTTCCTTGTGCATCAGATCATGGAATAGGGTCGTCATAGCCCTCTGGTACGTTGCACCAGCGTTCTTCAACCCGAAGGGCACCACTCTATAACAGAATGTTCCCCAGGGTGTGATAAAAGTTGTTTTTTCCATGTCCTCAGGAGCCATCCTTATTTGATTATATCCGGGAAATCCACCCATGAACGAGAAAATTTTGAATTTTATTGTGCTATACACTAACATATCAATGTGCGGCACTGGGAAATCATCTTTTGTACTAGCTTTTATTAGATCTCTGTGTTAGAACATAGTTTGATTCTACAACCCTTAATTAAAATTTTGATGATAACAAAATACAAAGAATAAATAACTTGTAATATTTTTATATAAGACAAATATGCTTCTTAAAATTATGTTTTGTATATACAGAAGTTCTGATGGAATCAACATCAGCATCAGAAGCATCAGAAGATCAGTAACGCTGAAGCTACCAGATTATACGTTGAAGCTTGATGACCAAAATCTGCGCATAAAACACTCTGAATCTGATCAAAGTTCTTTACCAAGTCATCAGCACTCTGAAGCGTTATCATAAGTTAAAGCAAAGAACACTCTGAAGAGTTATCATAAGAAAAGAAGACTCTGAAGCATTATTAATTATTCAAGACAGAATTAAATGCTAACGGCTCTCTTCAGACAAGATCTTCTTCAAAAGGAAAGTGCTATATTATCATTAAAATGGCTTTATGGACAACGTATCTTTACCTTGCCTATATAAACAAGTCTGCGTGAGAAAAGACACACGCATGCACTCATATAATTTGCCAAGCCTTCAAAACCACGCTTACTCAAACGCTTTAGCAAATTCAGTTTATTCCAAGCTTAAGTTATGTAATTATCACAGTTGTGATATATTGTTTTGTTAGAAAACATCAACACATCATTGTTCAAATTATTTGTAAAAGATTTCCTTGAGATAAACCAGTTTGTGGTTATACTCAAGAAGACTTTAACAGTTGTTAAAGTAGCTGTTGTAATCCTTTGAAAATAGTGGATTAAGACCTCGTTGGAGAGAGGCGAAATCACCTTGACGGGTGGACTGGAGTAGTTTGAGATCAAATGAACCAGGATAAAAATAATGCGTTGTCTAAGCATTTGTTTTAAGTTTTTACAATTCAACCCCCCCTTCTTGTGTTTTTCACATCTTCAATTGGCATCAGAGCGCCTGGTTCTGAGCTTATAACACTTAACCGTGTCAGTACAAGATCCATCGTCAGAAAAACACAATGGCAAGACCAAGTCAAAACATCAGCAATGACAACAATGAAGAGAGAGACAAATTCAGTGGCGAACCTCCAATCTTTGATAGAGAGAACTTTGACTACTGGAAAGACAGAATTGAGAGTTTCTTTCTGGCCCATGATGCTGATTTGTGGGACATGGTGACTTATGGATACACGTACCCAGTGGATGGAAGTGGTCAGAAGATTGACAGGAAAATGATGTCTGATCAGCAAAAGCGTGAGTTCAAAAATCATCATAAGGCCAGAACAATTCTTCTCAGCGCCATCTCTTATTCAGAGTATGAGAAGATATCAAATAGAGACACTGCAAAGAATATGTTTGACTCTCTGAGAATGACGCATGAAGGCAACATTCAAGTCAAAGAAACCAAAGCCCTTGCACTCATTCAGAAGTATGAGGCATTCAAGATGGAAGAGAGTGAATCAATAGAAACTATGTTTTCAATATTCCAAATTCTTGTTGCTGGTCTAAAAGTTCTTGACAAAGGGTATTCCACTGCTGATCACGTTAAGAAGATCATCTGAAGCTTGCCAAAACAATGGAGGCTAATGGTCACAGCGCTAAAGCTAGCCAAGGATCTCAACAAAATCTCTCTGAAGGAACTTGTCAGCTTCCTCAGAAGCCATGAGATAGAGCTAGAAGCCGATGAACCTCAAAAGCAAGGTAAGCCATTAGCTTTAAAATCTAACATAAAATCTGACTCCAAAGTTTTGCAGGCTGTGGAAGAAATCTCCGATGGGTCCTCATCAGAAGAAGATGAAATGTCTCTCCTCTCCAGAAGGGTGAACCAATTGTGGAAGCAGAGGCAAAGGAAGTTCAGGAATCCCAGAAGATCAGAAAATCAGAATGAATCTTTCTCTAGATACAGAAGGTCAGAATCCTCCTCTGGACACAGAAGATCTGAAGGCTCTTTAGGAAACAGAAAGCCAAACAACAAAGACATTATCTGCTATGAATGTAACGAGCAAGGGCACTACAAAAGTGATTGCCCAAAGCTTCAGAAGGAGAAGCCCAAAAAGAAGTTTGGCAAGGAAAAGAAGAAAAGTCTCATGGCTACATGGGATGATTCTGACACATTTGAAGCTGACTCAGAATCAGATGATGAAAGAGCAAACATAGCTCTCATGGCAAACATAATAGAAGATAGTGAAGCTTCTGAGTCAGACTCTGAATCAGATACAGAAGAGGTATTCCCTGACTTTACTATAAACTTTACTAAGGCTGAACTAGCTGAAAGCCTTAATGAAATTCTGGAAAGATATCAGCAGATCAGAATCAAATTCAGAAACCTGAAAAGGAATCTTGCATCTGACTCTAATAAGACTGAGAGTCTCAAATTGGAGAATTCTGAGTTAAAAGATAAAATTTCAAAATTAGAAAATCAATTGCAAAACTCTCAGAAGGAAAGAATCCCTGAAACTCCCAGCAATGCTGATGAGATCATCAAGGAGTATGATCACAACTTTCAGAAGTTTCTAGCTAAAAACATAGACAGAAGCAAAATGGCTTCAATAATCTATGGAGTTAGCAGAAATGGCAGAAAAGGGATAGGATATCAAGGTAAGGTACCTACACCAAAAAATGCCATGGACTTAGTTATAAAATGTACTCCACTTGATTCACACATTATATATGGGCACACACATGACATAAAATATACAAGTAGGGATTACTCTGTCAAACCAAAATTCAACCAGAGTTTTGGTAAAACTAACAAATCAGGACCCAAGAAAATGTGGGTACCTAAGGATAAAATAATACATGTGGCAGATATCTTTAGCTGCAAAGGAAGTATGAGGCATTCAAGATGGAAGAGAGTGAATCAATAGAAACTATGTTTTCAATATTCCAAATTCTTGTTGCTGGTCTAAAAGTTCTTGACAAAGGGTATTCCACTGCTGATCACGTTAAGAAGATCATCTGAAGCTTGCCAAAACAATGGAGGCTAATGGTCACAGCGCTAAAGCTAGCCAAGGATCTCAACAAAATCTCTCTGAAGGAACTTGTCAGCTTCCTCAGAAGCCATGAGATAGAGCTAGAAGCCGATGAACCTCAAAAGCAAGGTAAGCCATTAGCTTTAAAATCTAACATAAAATCTGACTCCAAAGTTTTGCAGGCTGTGGAAGAAATCTCCGATGGGTCCTCATCAGAAGAAGATGAAATGTCTCTCCTCTCCAGAAGGGTGAACCAATTGTGGAAGCAGAGGCAAAGGAAGTTCAGGAATCCCAGAAGATCAGAAAATCAGAATGAATCTTTCTCTAGATACAGAAGGTCAGAATCCTCCTCTGGACACAGAAGATCTGAAGGCTCTTTAGGAAACAGAAAGCCAAACAACAAAGACATTATCTGCTATGAATGTAACGAGCAAGGGCACTACAAAAGTGATTGCCCAAAGCTTCAGAAGGAGAAGCCCAAAAAGAAGTTTGGCAAGGAAAAGAAGAAAAGTCTCATGGCTACATGGGATGATTCTGACACATTTGAAGCTGACTCAGAATCAGATGATGAAAGAGCAAACATAGCTCTCATGGCAAACATAATAGAAGATAGTGAAGCTTCTGAGTCAGACTCTGAATCAGATACAGAAGAGGTATTCCCTGACTTTACTATAAACTTTACTAAGGCTGAACTAGCTGAAAGCCTTAATGAAATTCTGGAAAGATATCAGCAGATCAGAATCAAATTCAGAAACCTGAAAAGGAATCTTGCATCTGACTCTAATAAGACTGAGAGTCTCAAATTGGAGAATTCTGAGTTAAAAGATAAAATTTCAAAATTAGAAAATCAATTGCAAAACTCTCAAAAGGAAAGAATCCCTGAAACTCCCAGCAATGCTGATGAGATCATCAAGGAGTATGATCACAACTTTCAGAAGTTTCTAGCTAAAAACATAGACAGAAGCAAAATGGCTTCAATAATCTATGGAGTTAGCAGAAATGGCAGAAAAGGGATAGGATATCAAGGTAAGGTACCTACACCAAAAAATGCCATGGACTTAGTTATAAAATGTACTCCACTTGATTCACACATTATATATGGGCACACACATGACATAAAATATACAAGTAGGGATTACTCTGTCAAACCAAAATTCAACCAGAGTTTTGGTAAAACTAACAAATCAGGACCCAAGAAAATGTGGGTACCTAAGGATAAAATAATACATGTGGCAGATATCTTTAGCTGCAAAGCAAAAACACCAGTCATGGTACCTGGACTCTGGCTGCTCACGACACATGACGGGAAGAAGGCATATGTTCCAAAGCCTAGAACTTAAGCCTGGAGGCCACGTAGGCTTTGGAGGCAATCAGAGAGGAAAGATCATTGGCTCTGGAATAGTAGGTAATGGAAATCTTCCCTCTATAAGTAATGTTTTATTAGTTGATGGATTAATGCATAACCTGTTATCCATAAGTCAATTAAGTGATAACGGTTATGATATAATCTTCAATCAAAATTCATGCAAAGCTGTTAGTCAGAAAGATGAGACTATCCTATTTAATGGAAAGAGGAAAAACAACATTTATAAAATAAAACTTTCTGAACTAAAAAGTCAAAATGTAAAATGTCTACTGTCTGTTAAAAACGAGCAATGGATCTGGCACAGAAGATTGGGACATGTTAGTATGAGAAGAATATCTCAGATTAACAAACTCAATCTGGTCAGAGGACTTCCTAACCTGAAGTTCAATTCAGATGCTCTGTGTGAAGCATGTCAGAAAGGCAAGTTTGCAAAACCAGCTTTCAAATCCAAAAACGTTGTTTCCTCCTCCAAGTCATTAGAACTTCTGCACATTGACTTATTTGGACCAGTTAAAACTGCTTCAGTCAGTGGCAAGAAGTATGGATTAGTAATCGTAGATGACTATAGCAGATGGACATGGGTAAAGTTCTTAAGGCACAAGGACGAGTCACACTATGTGTTTGTTACCTTCTGCAACCAAGTTCAGAATGAAAAGGATCTTAGAATCGTCAAAGTCAAAAGTGATCATGGTGGAGAATTTGAAAACAAAGATTTTGAGTTATTCTTTAATGATAAAGGCATTCTGCATGATTTCTCTTGTCCTAGAACTCCCCAAAAAAATGGAGTTGTAGAACGAAAGAACAGAACATTGCAAGAAATGGCCAGAACCATGATCAATGAGACTAACGTTGCTAAGATCTTCTGGGCAGAGGCAATAAACAATGCATGTTACATTCAGAATAGAATCTCCATAAGTCCTATTCCGGAAAAGACTCCATATGAATTGTGGAAGAACAGAAAGCCCAACATTTCCTATTTTCTCCCATTTGGATGTACATGTTTTATTCTGAATACAAAAAATTATTTGAACAAGTTTGACTCTAAAGCACAAAAGTGTATTATGTTAGGATATTCTGAATTCTCAAGAGGGTACAGAGTATACAATACAGAAACACAGATTGTGGAGGAGTCAATCAGTGTTCGTTTTGATGATAAGCTTGACTCTCAAAAGTCAAAGCAGAATGAATTCCTTGCAGGTATGGAAGATGAACAAGGTGAAGTCATCAGAAACAAAGCACGACTGGTAGCACAAGGTTATAGTATGCAAGAGGGGATATACTATACAGAAACCTTTGCTCCAGTCGCCAGGTTAGAATCCATCAGACTCTTAATTTCATTTGTTGTTAATGAAGGCATCACTCTGTATCAGATGGATGTTAAAAGTGCATTCTTAAATGGATATATAGAAGAAGAGGTATATGTGCACCAACCCCCTGGTTTTGAAAGTTCCAAAAATCCAGAATATGTTTTCAAACTAAAGAAGTCACTCTATGGTCTGAAACAAGCTCCCAGAGCTTGGTATGAAAGACTAAGTAACTTCCTGCTAGAAAAGGAATTCACCAGAGGGAAAGTGGACACAACCTTGTTCTGTAAGACAGTTAAGAATGACATTTTAGTATGTCAGATTTATGTTGATGACATCATATTTGGATCCACTAAACCCTCTATGGGAAGAAAGTTTGCTAAATGTATGCAGGCAGAATTTGAGATGAGCCTAATGGGGGAACTAAAATTCTTTCTGGGCATTCAGATTAATCAAACCCCAGAAGGAACTTACATTCATCAGAGCAAATATGTCAGAGAACTTCTGAAGAAATTTGATCTCTCATAATGTAAGCCATCAAAGATTCCAATGCATCCCACATGCATTCTGGAAAGAGAAGAGGTAAGTAAAAAGGTAGAACAGAAGGTCTACAGAGGTATGATTGGTTCTCTTCTCAATCTGACGGCTTCAAGGCCTGACATTCTATTCAGTGTTTGCATTTGTGCTAGATTCCAATCAGATCCTAGAGAATCTCACTTAACAGCAGTTAAGCGAATTTTCAAGTATCTGAAAGGTACTACTAATCTGGGTTTGTTTTATAGAAAATCAAGTGATTACAGTTTGATAGGATACTGTGATGCTGATTTCGCTGGAGACAGAGTAGAACGTAAAAGCACTTCTGGAAGCTTCCAGTTTCTGGGAGAAAATCTGATCTCGTGGTCCAGCAAAAGACAATCCACAATAGCTCTATCAACAGCAGAAGCTGAATACATAGCAGCAGCTGGATGTAGCACACAAATGCTCTGGATGAAAAGTCAACTTGAGGACTTCAAGATATTAGAGAGTAACATCCCTATCCTCTGTGACAATACTTCTGCTATTTGTCTCAGTAAAAATCCTATTTTGCATTCTAGGGCTAAGCATATAGAAATAAAACATCATTTTATTAGGGACTATATTCAGAAAGGGATTCTAAATTTAAAATTTATTAACACATACCATCAATGGGCTGATATCTTTACAAAACCTCTTTCTGAAGATAGGTTCAACTTCATTCTAAAACATCTCAGCATGAAGCTCTGCCCAGAATAAAACTGTTTTGATTCCATATCTTAACCTTCAGAAATTTGTTTATTTTTCGTGAACTACTGACCAATCTTTCTTCAGATCTTTAGAAGTACAGATTGTATCAGAATCAAGGATAGAAATGTGCAGTTCACTCAAGCAAACAAGTGTCATCCAGTCATCAGCTACTTTCTGAGGCTGAACACGCGTTCACGTTTCTGAAAGGTCAAAAGCGCTGATTGGATGCATTGGGACACATGTCATGGGTAACCGTTCCAATATCTTTCTGAATCCCCCAAAATCAGCTATCATTAAATGCTCATAATCATTATAATTAATTTCTCTCTCTTGCCGTTTATGTTTTCAAATTTTTTTAGAAATCTATTTAAACACATTTCTCACCATTTACACTCTTTTACGTTCACTTTCATTTTCTCTACAAACTTATTGTTTTTAGTTTGCATCCTTTCTCAAAAACCCTTTCAATTTCTTCACAAAACCTTCGGTGTGAACATGGCTTCCTCAAGCATTCCTACTTCCAGTTCTCAGAAAACAGATTCCTCCGAACAATATGAAGAACCCTACAGAACTCTTCTCACACCCATCAAAAATCTAGAAGTTCTTTCAGAATTGATCGTGGATTTCAACAGTCTTCAAGAGAATGGGTTTAATCTCTCTGAAGAAGTTAAGGCTCAAGGTTGGGACATATATTTTGACCGACTAGTGGGTCCAACATTCCCAATTCTTGTAAAGGAATTTTGGATTCATGCTTCATCTTCCAACCATCAAGTTACTTCATACATAATGGGGAAGAAGATAGTCATTACTGAGGACCTTATTGCAAGATTAATAGGATACAGTGGTGGTGGTGTACGTTGCATTGACATGGATGAAAGATGCGCTGATGTTACCCTAATTGCTAGAGAAATCTTCACTCTGGGTCTTCCCTCCAGCAAGATAAGGGATTTAAAAGACCATCACAGAATATGGGCCAAGATCATTTTGGGATGCATAAACCACAGGGAGCCTACCAGCTCTCCTGACTACATCAATATTGATCAACAATTTTTGATCTACTTCATCTCTCAGAAGATTAAGGTAAATCTGGCTCATCTGCTGTTTAACCATCTAAGGACGAGTGTTAAGGAAACCAGAGAAGAGGAGCGCACAAAAAGGGACTGGATACCCCTAGGAAGACTTATATCAGATATTCTAACAGAGAATAAGCTGATTGATCATCTAACAGAGGCTCGGGAAATCAGCTCTTTGGAAGCTACTGTTGGCAAACCGCTGAATGCAAAGAATCTGAAGAAGGTGAAGTTGATTGAGAACATCAAGAAGGAACCCAGTGTCACTTATTTTGCAACAATCTCCAGCAGAAGAGTCCCTCTGGATAACTTTCCTCTGTTCTTAGAGATTGATTCTAAACTTGATATAATAGTCAGATATCTGGATTCATGCAAGGCGGATGGTACAACATCAAATTTGAACATTCAGGATCTGCAGCAGAAGGCTCCAGAAGTTGTGCTGAAGAAAACCAAGAAAAGGAAAGTTGTAGCAAAAGGATCATCCCAGCGGACTCCTAAAAAGAGAGGTAATTCTTCTTCTGTAACTGTTTTAGATTCAATTTTTGTATCATCATCTATACCAATTCCCACTCAATATGAAAACCCCACACCACAAACATTTGATGACTTTGACATTGATTTTGACCCCTCTGAATCCTTAACTCTTAGAAGATCTCGCTCCCAACCTCCAAATCCAAATATTGAAGCAACCCAACAAGAACTTGAAAAAGTTCTATCTGATATAGATACCTTTAACCAACATACTTCTGCTCCCATGCCAGAAAATCCAAACCCTGAAACCACCACAGAAGCACAACCAGAAATTCCCCTCTCACCACAACCAGAAATTCCCCTCTCTCCACTACCAGAAATACCACTACCTCCATCTCCTCAACCAGAAATTAATCCACCTTCTCCATAAACTGAAATATCTCACCCAGAAGTTCAAACTTCTGAGGCTCAACCTTCTGAATCCTATGAACCAGAACCTCATAACGATCAATCAAACCAAACTAGTGATTCTGATACCATTCCCATTCCTGGAATCACTGAACCTCTGGCCATTCGTATGCCCCTAACCATCCTGGATATTCCCCAAATTCCCTCTTCACTAGAATCAACTCCACCAAACTCCCCAACTAGTCCAATAATAATTCTCGACTCTCTCACTCCCTCACCAAAGAACAATTCAGATGACAACATCAAGACTATCATTGATTTAACGGTCTTTGAACATCTTGCTGCCATAACCCACAAAACAGCTATCCCAAAACCAAAACCATCTGAACCCTCTCCAGATGTTGGTACCAGCTTATTGACATTTGAAACAGAAGTACAGAAGTGGATCACTTCTCTGAAGCAAGCTAGTCTTGAGCTAATTGATCCTGCTGCATCAGACTACCTTTGGACAAGTTTCAGAAGATGGGTATGTTTTGAAACTCATAAGATGCAAGAACAGGGTTACGGACAAGTTCAATAGAACTTCAGTAATCTACTGAAAGTATTTGAAGATCAAGTTCTAAGCCAGCTGCTTAAAGAAGAAGTTCTCCCTCTGGACAATGCTCCCTGGTCTGAACATCGTCCAGCATCCAAAGTTCAACCAGAGACAGAAGATCTCAATCTGACTGATACTCCAGAGCAGATGATTCCTGCTGAAGCACTGGGTCAAAAAGAGGATATTGCAGAAAGCTCTGAGAAGCATCCTGTTATTCAAGATTCTCAAGCTTCCTCCTTTGATAGGCAGACTCTAGAAGACCTGAAAAGATCTGATATTTTGATGAAGGAAAGAATGGATAAACAGGACGACATAATTGATGCAATCGCAAGCATGTTAACCCAGCAACAGGAAACCAACATCCAGATCAAGAGCATGTTGGAAGCCTTGTTCACGCGTCTACCTCCTCCTTCTTAGAAATTCCTCGTTTTTAAAACATGTTTATCTGTAATATTTTTACATTGTTTTGAACTTATCATTGCTTCTAGTTTTTAATATAAATGCATTTTGGCTCTGATTATTTGTTCTTTTTGATAACTGGCAAAAAGGGGGGAGAAAGAATAAGATATTTTTCAATAACGGATTACTGAGACATAAGTCTCAAACATTCTGATCTATTTAAATTTCTTTCTTCTGAAAAGCTTACAGGTACAAAACTCTGATGAAAGATACAGTAAGGTTCTGATGCTCAAAGAATCATGAAATTAAAGGGAAGTAATAAACTCAGGGGGAGTTCCTCTTCTTAATTCTATACTTTTTATTCTTTATGTTTAATTGAAAAATCTGGTTTTTGTCATCATCAAAAAGGGGGAGATTGTTAGAACATAGTTTGATTCTACAACCTTTAATTAAAGTTTTGATGATAACAAAATACAAATAATAAATAACTTGCAAGATTTTTATATAAGACAAATATGCTTCTTAAAATTATGTTTTGTATATACAGAAGTTCTGATGGAATCAGCATCAGCATCAGAAGCATCAAAAGATCAGTAATGCTGAAGCTACCAGATTATACACTGAAGCTTGATGACCAGAATCTGCGCATAAAACACTCTGACTCTGATCAAAGTTCTTTACCTAGTCATCAGCACTCTGAAGCGTTATCATAAGTTAAAGCAAAGAACACTCTGAAGCGTTATCATAAGCAAAGAAGACTCTGAAGCGTTATCATAAGTTAAAGCAAAGTACACTCTGAAGCGTTATTATAAGCAAAGAAGACTCTGAAGCGTTATTAGTTATTCAAGACAGAATTAAATACTAACGGCTCTCTTCAGACAAGATCTTCTTCAAAAGGAAAGTGCGTTATTATCATTAAAATGGCTTTATGGACAACGTATCTTTACCTTGCCTATATAAACAAGTCTGCGTGAGAAAAGACACACGCATGCACTCATATAATTTGCCAAGCCTTCAAAACCACGCTTACTCAAACGCTTTAGCAAATTCAGTTTATTCCAAGCTTAAGTTGTGTAATTATCACAGTTGTGATATATTGTTTTGTTAGAAAACATCAACACATCATTGTTCAAATTATTTGTAAAAGATTTCCTTGAGATAAACTGATTTGTGGTTATACTCAAGAAGACTTTAACAGTTGTTAAAGTAGCTGTTGTAATCCTTTGAAAATAGTGGATTAAGACCTCGTTGGAGAGAGTCGAAATCACCTTGACGGGTGGACTGGAGTAGTTTGAGATCAAACGAACCAGGAAAAAAATATTGCGTTGTCTAAGCATTTGTTTTAAGTTTTTACAATTAGACCCCCTTCTTATGTTTTTCACATCTTCACTCTGTAATCTACTCACATGCGAACTTTTCCATTTTTCTTCGGTACTGGGACAATATTGGCAATCCACTAAGGGTACACTGATGTCACAAGAAAACCAACATTGATCTGCTTTAGAACTTCTTCTTTGATTTTTACCACCATATCTGGGTGAGTTCTTCGCAACTTCTATTTGATTGGCGGGCACTCTGGCTTCAGCAACAAATGGTGCTCTACAATATTTTTATCTAAACCAGGCATGTCTTGGTATGACCAAGCAAAGCTGTCCACATATTCTTTCAACATTTCAATTAACCTGCTCTTCACATCAGGATGCAACAATGCTCCAATCATGACTTCCTTCGGATCTTCTTCTGAACCCAAATTGATTACTTCCAATGACTCTTAATATGGCTGAATGGAACTCTCCTCGCGCTCAAGAAACCGTGAGACCTCTTCCGGAATCTCATATAGTCTTCTTCTTCGGCCCCATACACAGGACATTCAAATTTGGGAGAGGGTGCAGGGTCATTGTGTTCAACGGGTTTTTTAATTAATCTACACATATAATTTATGATTGCTTTTAGAAACTGACACATATAACAAGTGATTATGCAGATTTAATTTCAGTTATTATTTATTTTGAAAGGTTTTTTCAGATTACCATTTTCCAAGAAAAAACATAATCTGGGAAACAAAGACAACTTTTATTATTGATTTTAAAGATCAAAGCAAACAGATAAGCCCATACAATATCAATACTTTCACCTTGGGCAGAGTGAAAGCTTTTCGAAAAGATTAACAAAAACAAATTACTTTGAGACATGTATGCAAGAGGGAACATCAATGGTGATCTAGTTCTGAACCCTAACTCCGTGCGTCACATAATTTGGCATTTTTGACTCTGCTTCATCTTACACAATGGCATTAATCCCTAAAACTGTTGTATGAAGATAACCCCTGCTACAAAAGATATCCTGATACTTTCCTGCAGCAGACTTCAGCTTCATATTCTTACCTTTATCATTATTTATAGAGAATCCCAAGCCAACTCTATTCTTGTTTACAAGTGGATCAACAATTTCTCCCCATACTTCACTATGGCCATTATGCACAACCTGCTGAGCATCCTTAAACGCAGCTATAAAATTCCCATTTCCTCTTATATTATCAATGGATAAATCTTGGAACTGGGTTCCAACAGCAGCTTCATCCGCTTCCACAAAACTGAAAGAGGACAAATGAGATATCAATAATGCATGTCCTCCATTTATGATGACCACTTTTCCTTCACGCACAAAATTGAACTTCTAGTGTAAAGTCAAAGTGACAACTCCTGCCTCATGTATCCACTTCACCAATAACATATTTCCTTGATCCATCAAACGCTTTCACAATAATGCCACTCGAGTGCATGGGCGTTCCTTAATATTTTAACTTCATAAGTGTGCTCCTCGGTATCACGTTCAATGCAGATCCATTATCAATCAGTGTTGTACCCCAAAATTTGCCCTCCCATATTCTTCAAGAACTGCAAAGTCAAAGCTTCAAAATTCCTCAAGGGTTGCACAGTGTAAGAGCCTCCTAAACAGTCAAAATTAGGGTTTTGGTTCTGATCAAGAAAATGAAGTTTCCAAGGGTCCAATCAAGTCCCACATGCCTATAAATATGGTCAAGCATCCTCATACCAAGTTTCAAGACTTTCAGCACAAAATTGCACAGTCAAAAACCCTAATTGCACTATAGTCAACTGTAGGGGCAAAATGGTCATTTGACAGTCAAAAGTTCAAATTTTTGATCAACATCTCATTTTGAAGCCACAAACATCATTTGATCAATGCTTGATCATGATTCTCAAAGCTTGGCTCAAAAATCATCAAGATGCAAAAGTTTCCTTATTTGGACAGTTGAAAAAGTCAACTGTAACTTGACCAGGGCATAACTTTCACATGGATTATCAGCAAAATTCCATCCAAAGCTCATTTTGAAGAGAAAGACATTTCCTACAACTCCTCTTCATACTTCAAGTCCAAGAGATGCTCTCACAAAAAGTTATCAATTTCAACATTATAGGTCATTTTCAAAAGTCAACAAAAAAGGACTTTAAGTCAAAGACCATAACTTGAGATTGGTAAATCAAAATGACATGGGACCAAAGACATTGGTTAGAGGACTCAAATACCTTTCCAAAATGTCCAAGAACATGAGCAAAGCTTAAAAATTGAGCAAGTTATGCCTTGTGGAAGTTGGGAAAGTTTTGGATATTTTGAAAAGTCAACATTGATTCAAATGACCTAAAATGGCTAATGGGCCTCTTTTTCTTCCACAATTCATTATCCAAGGCATGTGCACGACCATTTGGCCCAAAGGGAAGTTTTTCTTCATTTTTTATCTATTTATTTGGATTTTTATTATTAATAATTCATTTAAATTAATTAAAATACATGAAAATATTAAACATAATGTTTCAAATCTTTTTATGCACATAATATCTCCAAGATTTCGTGCAAGTCAGATTAGGAAAGAATTGAAGCTAATTGGACATGGTTTGGTAGTAAAAAGCATGAAAAAAGATTGAAAAATTATGGTTTGCAAATCAAATATTTTTCACATCAATGCATGGATTTTTGATCAAGTTTCTTAACCTAAAACACTCACACATAAGTACAGAACGAAACCCTCGTGCTCACAGACTGAAAGCTGCGCCATACATAGAAAACAAAACTGGAGTTTTTGGTTGAAAAATTGGAAACTGAAAACAGGGATAGAGGTCGATTCAAGCCAAGAAATTCATCTCATCACCTTCCTGAGACCTTAAGCAACGTACCTGACTAGGTTTCCACGTCTCTAACGCCTTGAATCATTGTACAGAAGTCAAACTTTTTCACTTTGTTCTCATAATCGTATTTTAATATTTATGCATTTTCATGGCATTTCTTTCATAGATTCTGACTAATGAGAAGATTCTGAAGCTAACCATATAAGTTAATTGTGTTTTTATGCGCTATACATGATTCTACCATTGATGCAGGCTAGGTTTTCTTGAGTTCCAAATTAGGCGTTTCTAAAAGCCATAAAATTAGAGCCTCATAATATCATGACCAGATTCAGTGCGTTGGGACGAAAATAATGAAACCCCCGCGCCTAATTTCTGAGGCCACATGGCCTAATCGCTATTATCAAATTAAGCATAATTTGGGGGGTTCAAAACCCCCGCTAACTCTATTTCTATTTCAGGGAAAAACAAAGCAACGAGGAAGACGACCTTGTGGCATCAGCTGATTGGCTCATTTAAAATTTCGCGCTAAAAGTCCACTAGCGTTGTGTTTTATTTTATATTAATTGTTGGTTATTATATAAACAAAGAATTCAAGCAGCGCGTTTGGTAAAGTGTAAGACTGGTAAACCATAGGACCTGGGTTCGAGCCCCAGGTCCCCACCCCCTTTCATGTTATTTTTCACATAATACTCTTGTGCAGTTTCAACGCTAAGGTGTATCATACGCCCTCAAAATCAAGCCGTCCACGCGTACCATGGCATTCAATCAAGGGCCAGGATCTGGGGAACATGGTGAACCATAGTCAACGCTTGGGCATGCTAGTGGAAAAGTCAGCCAGACCTAAGGCTTATTGGGCTCAAATTACTGATTAAAGCCTCCACTCTGGGGACAGAAACCCCCCTAGGTTTGCAAACTTTTTTTTACATTCTTTGTTTTTTTCATTATTTTTACTTTATTTCAATTATTGTTTTTTTAATTAATTTAATATTTTCACAAATAATATAAAAAACACAAAAATCAGAAAAAGGACAAAAATTAAATAAATTTATTTAATTAATATTTTTTTGTAAATAAATTGCATTAATTAATTTTAGTTATTAAATTAGGTTTAATTGTAATATTTTCCTTAATAAAATCTAAAATTGGTAGAATTAGGGTTTATAATCATTTTTATCCCTTTTTATTTTCTTTCATAATAATTAAATATTTCCTATTATTTATTTTTGTAATTAAATTGCATGTAAAATAATTAGGTTTAATTTTAGGGTAAAGTTTAATACTTTCTTAATAAACTAAAACAATTAGAATTAGGGTTAATCTTTTAATTTCATTTAATTCTTTTTCCATTAAAATCTTAAAATACCAAAAATAATTTCCTTTTCATTTTTTAATTAATCTAATAAATTAATTTAATTTCATTAAAAAGGGTCCAACGCCCTCGTTTCTAATTTTACTTTAAATCGCGTATTTATTTCTTTTTCTTTCAATGTTTATGTACCTCTCCCAAGGCCATGTAATATTTATCTTTCGCATCTTTATTTCTTTATTTTTCTGTCAAATCGGGTTCTGGAAATTTTGGCGATGTGGACCCGCGCCTTTTGTAATAGCTTAGAACTTTACTTTTCTCGCACTTTTTTAACTGATAATCAAGGCATGCAAGAATGAATGGACAAAAATAAAAACAAACGCGTAGCTCACTCATAACCTGACAAGACAAAATAAATGAACATGACACACAAATCACACACCACCCCTAGGGTACGCCTCACTGTTGCCTTGCCTCGAAAGGTGATCGTCGAGTAGAGGATGTCTTAGTAAGTCCTCATGATCCGGGAACCTGGCATGAGGGTAGCTTCTAAGGTGTCTTCCCATTGCTCTGGTGATCACCATGTCCCGAACCTTCGAATTGACCCGAACACCTCCAACGGTGGTGCTACCTACCTCTCAATGGTGGGATGGCACCACTTTAAAGGACATTTACACAGACGAATTCCTTAGGGTAGGTAGACAACTCTAGATACTTGCTCTAATTTCAAAACAAAATTCAAAATACTTTTCACACCAACACATTTTCAAAAAGCTTTCGAAAGCAATTTTTCAAACACTCTTGAGGACCGATACAAGAGTCGAACTGAAATTTTCAAAGAAACTTTTTAAAACCCACAGTTGAAAAGCAAACAAACCATTTTTGAAAACACAATGAGCAAGTATCTAAGAGCCCATGGATAACCATGGATAGAAAGGGTGCTAACACCTTCCCTTTGTACAATCTACCTCCCGAACCGAGAGCAATCTCTATAAGGAATTTTTCTGTGCTTTTGTCCTTTCCATTTGGAGAAAATAAAAGACGGTGGCGACTCTTGCTTCCGCGACATTTCGCGAACCAGCATTAAACAGTCAGTTCCAGATCCACCGATCACAGAACTGGCGACTCTGCTGGGGAATTTTACTAAAAGTGAGGTGTACCTTAGGATAGTTCATAACTGTGTTTTCAATTGTATTGATTTGCTTGCTTTATGATTGTGGGTTGCATGGGAGTTACATAAGATCCTAACCCGGATCTGGGGATACCCTGTTTAGGTAGCATAAGCTGTGAGGGACCTGTCCGGCGTAGACCGACACGGGTGAAGCAGTGGCTACGTTGGTGTGGCACCTTGGTCTGTACCGATATCCCTTGTGTTGCAATGAGGAGAATATGGGTCTTCTGAGGAGTCATTAAGCACCAACAACCTTAGAACCTTAACTGACACAACTTGGCCATTAGAACAGTAGCAGTATGCTACGCCCATTGAGGCTAAACTCTCGTGATGGTTCTGGCCGCAAGAAAAGATTGCGATGCTGGAGTTATGACCGATTGAGGGTAGTCAATGATATTGGGATCCTCTAAGAACCCGATTACTTTAATAGGACAGGTTGAGCCCACCAACTTCAAGAGGGTACTACCCAGACCCCATGCTGGCCTTAAACCCTAAGGGCTTGCCTTGTGTGACTTGTGTGCCTTCCAACTTGACTATTTGCATGCTTGTTATCTGACACTTGAGTTTCCCTTGCAGGTTTTGTTTATAGTCCTTAATAGGGACTCATAACAGGGTATACTAAGTTTCTTACAGGTTTTGGTTTGCAGTCCTTAATTAGGACTCATAACAGGGTTTACCGAGTTTCTTGCAGGTTTTGTTTTTAGTCCTTAATGGGGACTCATGACAGGTTTTACTTGAGTTTCTTGCAGGTTTCTGTTTATAGTCCTTAATAAGGGCTCATAACAGGGTTTATTCATATTACCCCATGCATCATGACATCATATCATTGCATACATCCTAACCCATTTCAAGGATCTCAAGGGCTTGTGATGCAGGTCTTGATGAATCAAAAATCTAGCAAGGGGCAAAGAGGATTTATTTTCCTCTAGCCAAAGTTGTCAGAGGCTATGACCCACTTGATATGGTGAGCTCTGACTCTTGAAGAAGGTTCCCCTAACCAAGGTTGTTTGGAAACTAAAGCTAAACATGATGACTAAAGTCAGGGGCTATGACCCACTTGACATGGTGAGCCTTTGACCCTTGGAAGAAAGACTCTCAACAAATATGAAGTTTCTTTCAAACAAGCTACCGGATCCAAATGCTAACAAATTTTCTTGTTTACCCCACGAGGTCCTTGAAAACATTACATGCATGTCATACTCATCATTGCATAACAGGTATCCTTGTTGCAGGTCACTTACCTTTCTCGCTGTTTATTTCAGCAATGGCTTCACAACAAGATAACCAGGACCCTCACGCTCAAGAGACTCAGTTCAGGGAAATCTTCCTAGGCCTATCCAAGGGGCAGGAAGATTTGAGGACACTCCTCATGGGGAATCTGATCAGAAAGAGTCCTGAAGATGACAAAGACGAACAGCTGAAACGTCTACAAGCTGAGATAGACACATTGAAAACCCAGATGCTGGGGCAACGGGCCCTCATTCAAGGTTTAGCTCAGGAGCAAGGAGAGCTGAGAGCCATGATCAGCCAACTTCCTCAAGGCATGAAGCAACCAGCCCAAATCAGGGACCAGGTCATAGAACAGCTTCCAAGATGGCAAAGGTCGGGTCCAATGAATAGACCTCTCCGAGTTGCTACTACTTCTCAGGTCCAACAACGACCGCGCCAAGAACAGCGGGTTGATTAGAACAGGTCGGACGAGCCTAAGAGACAATTCACCTACATCAACATGTCATGGTCACGAGCTTTGCAGCACATGTTAAGGATGAACCTGATTGCGGTGATCAACCCTCCTGCAAATTCAAAGACTTCCTCTCCAAATTACAACCCAGAAGCAAGGTGCGCTTACCATTCTGGTAGCCCGGGGCACGATACTGAGGACTGTTGGGCATTGAAGTACAAGATTCAGAATATGATCGATGCTAAAGAGATCGAGTTCGAGCCCGCCGAGACTCCCAATGTGATCATTGCTCCCTTGTCAAAACATGGCTAGGATTGAGAAATTTTTGTTCATTAGAATCTTTCAAGTTGTAATTTTCTTTTGATTGTTCAAGCATTCCATTCATATCAAACGTTGTTATTTCATTAATGCATCGCATATGTCTGTTCTGAAACAATATATTCGTATTCACTATATGCAAATTATTTTCATATTTTTTCTGATGATCAACTCTTAATTAATAATTCTAAGCCTCTTGAGGGAGGATGACGAAAACGATACCATAGTCTACAGTATTCTTTTGAACAGACCCCGCTGATGAGGTACAGGCATTGTTTAAATCCCTAAACACTGGAGTTATAAGGAAGATAATCCCTCGTCAACCCCTCTGAGCCAAAGAAGTAGGAGTTTTTATTTTCGAAAATTAAAACCCTTTATCATAACCTGGGGCAGGGTAGTTCTCTCAGTTGATCCAAGTGCATAACAAATGGCACCAAAGAGATCCTTACAAAACAAAGAAAGACAGTGATGGTTCCGAATAATCAATAAAGAGAGGCAGTCATTACTTCTCAAAATAAAAGCCCAATAAGTCAAAACCTATGAAGGGGACTTACAAAACTGGGGCATCCCGCTGACTGTGATTCCAAAAAAGGAAACAGTTCAGGCAAAAAAGAAAGGGATAACAAAAAAATCAGAAAAGAAAGAGGTCCTACAAACCCTCAACAAAAACAAAAATGACCGCCTATTCAGAATAAATCATCAATATCTGAACCATCATTGGAACATCAGGACAAAAACTCAAATAAGGTCTAACGCACGATCAGCTGAGTTTAGGATTAAAGAACATCACGAAGAGCGGGTGGGTACAAACAATTTGAGCCTTTATCCTTTGTTTCTTAAACCGTGAACCAGGCCACGTTATAACCCTCAAAAGTCCTAGCTGAAGCATGGGTTAGTTCGAAAGCATACTGTTACGAAAGGTATCCTGACTCCTTAAGGCTCGCAATAAAATAACTAGTTGACATCACGTTTTACAAACATTCACTTGTTTTATGAAAAAGAATGCATTTTTAAAATCTTCAAGACAGACATGAGCTTTGCATTGTTAACATAACTTTGTTTGCATATGACTTTTTGTTTGAACAGCATAGAAATTCGCACGACGAATGCCTAATGAACATAAGTACTTCCAATCAAGGGGCATGGCATGACTATTGTCTATTATCTGGGGCAATTCAGTCAAGATTCGGAGAATCTTTCAAAATGCCAAGATAACCAGGGGCAAATCTCCGCCTGAGTCACTTAGGGCATTCCAACAACGAATCTTGCCTGATCAAACATCTTCTGGTGGCGTGGCAAAATACTTCCAACAGGGGCAACTCCCCACATTCCCTGAACGTGGACATAGTCGAAAAAATACTACGCATAATCAAAGACCCGCTAGGTTGACATGCCTAGGCAAAAATTAGGGCTTCCCGGCGAACCAAAAGGGTTCGGGCAAAATGAAGGGATGAAATGAAAAAATCTGTACACCCGGCAAGTCGAAAACCTGAAAAGGCGGCTTGGGCAAAAATGGGTATCCCGGTGGACTGAAAACCCGAAAGGGAGGTCCAGGCAAAAGTTAGGGATCAAAGCGTACGACTATGTCCTGTCACCTTGTCACCTGCCTACCTAAAGAAGGTTTGACCCTCAAAAATTATCAGCATCCCATAGGTGCCTCCCCCATAGAAACAGGGGCAATAACGGGTGGTCTAAGCAATCTGATTGTTTCTGTCCTCCAAGGTATCAAGGTAGGTTCCATGGAAGAACATAACCAATACAGTTCAATACTTCCCCAGGAGAGTCCAATCCAGTTCCCTAAGAAAGTTGGAATTCATCTCCCCAAGCAGTAAGCTTATCCCCAGTAGATTCCGGAAGCTTACCCTCGCAGAGCGCGAACGCGTCTCCCGGCTTTATTCAAAGAGTCATTTCCTTACCAGGATATAACTGGGTTATCCTCAGCCAAAAGCCACGGAAAGATCGTCGTCGACACTGTCTTCCCATCCCCAGCGAAGTCTATTAACACTTCCAAAACAACAAAGGTATCTCCAGCAAGTTATCATCAACAACTCAGCAAAGTATCTCTCTCCCCACAGAGTATTGCTTCCCAGCAAGATCGTTAGAGTATTTTTCTCCCGCAGAGTAATTCATTCGCCACGATTATTCCCCAACGGAGTTATCTTCTCCTACCGGTATTCTTGCAATTATCGTCCCCAACGGAAGCAAAAGCTATTCTCCAACATCAGCCCAGGATATGACTTCCCGGCACCCGTCAAGGATTTACTTTCCTAGACGAAAAATACATTCATAAACATCGCACTTCCATACATCATTATAGCATGCATAGACGCATCATACAAATCTCATTTATGTTGAGAACATCATTGCTTGGTCCATATCATGCATTGCATATGACTGACCTTTACCTTTCAGGAAAGATTCAATTAAATTCTCAATCATATTTCAAGACTCTAAGACCTTATCTGGTTCAGTTAAATCGACTCCAAAGATTTCTCTGGTTATTATCCAGTCAAAGGCCTTCTCTGGTTCGGTCAGATCGACTCCAAAGATCTCCCTGTTTCTTATCCAGTTGAAGACATTCAAGACCTAGACCGGTTCAGTTAATCGACTCCAAAGATTTCTTATCCAGTCCAAGGCCTTCTCTAGTCCAGCTAAATCGACCCCAAACAGATTTTTCTGATGAAGACTCAGTAGAAGTTATCTAAGGTTTTCTCAATGATTGCTATTGAGATTGTAATTGCCTATGGTTCTCTCCCCGATACTGCGGAGACGATAATTCCATCCAAGGTTTTCTCAATAATTGCTATTGAGATTGTAATTGCCTATGGTTCTCTCCCCGATACTGCGGAGACGATAATTCCATCCCAGGTTTTCTCAATGATTGCCATTGAGATTGTAATCGCCTATGGTTCTCTCCCCAATGCTGCGGAGATGATAATTCCATCCCAGGTTGTCTCAATGATTGCTATTGAGATTGTAATTGCCTATGGTTCTCTCCCCAATGCTGCGGAGATGATAATTCCATCCCAGGTTGTCTCAATGATTGCTATTGAGATTGTAATTGCCTATGGTTCTCTCCCCAATGCTGCGGAGATGATAATTCCATCCCAGGTTTTCTCAATGATTGCTATTGAGATTGTAATCGCCTATGGTTCTCTCCCCAATGCCGCGGAGATGATAATTCCATCCCAGATTCTCTCAATGTTTGCCGTTGAGGTTGTAGTCGCCTATGGTTCTCTCCCCGATCCTACGGAGGTGGTAATCCCAAGATTTGCTCAACGATTGCTGTTGAAGCTGAAGTCGTCCAAGGTTCTCTCACCGTTCCTGTTGAGGTAGTAACCATCCCTGGTTCATTCATCACCATTTGAAGCTCCAGATTTAGCTCCTGTAACCAGTCAGGACATATCTATACAAAGCATTTGAAGACCAGCTCCCGTAACAGGTCAGGTACTCATTTTTCTTTTACAGGTACGCAGGTTCTCGCTAAGGAATCTCTTATGCGATCAACATCCAGATGGCATCTATAAGCCCATCCACCTTCCATCATCTCTTAGCATGGAATCTATAAGCCCATCATCCTATCCAGCAATCTCTAAATGGCATCTATAAACCCATTCCACCATCACACTGCTACTATGTGAGCGCAAATTTCTGGGCACTCTAGTGTTCAATCATCTTCCACCCTCGGATTACGAAAGGCATGTCAGCCAATCTGCATCCTCAGGTCTAAGAAGATTGAACAGGGGCAACTGTTGTACCCCAAAATTTGCCCTCCCATATTCTTCAAGAACTGCAAAGTCAAAGTTTCAAAATTCCTCAAGGGTTGCACAGTGTAAGAGCCTCCTAAACAGTCAAAATTAGGGTTTTGGTTCTGATCAAGAAAATGAAGTTTCCAAGGGTCCAATCAAGTCCCACATGCCTATAAATATGGTCAAGCATCCTCATACCAAGTTTCAAGACTTTCAGCACAAAATTGCACAGTCAAAAACCCTAATTGCACTACAGTCAACTGTAGGGGCAAAATGGTCATTTGACAGTCAAAAGTTCAAATTTTTGATCAACATCTCATTTTGAAGCCACAAACATCATTTGATCAATGTTTGATCATGATTCTCAAAGCTTGGCTCAAAAATCATCAAGATGCAAAAGTTTCCTTATTTGGAAAGTTGAAAAAGTCAACTGTAACTTGACCAGGGCATAACTTTCACATGGATTATCATAAAAATTCCATCCAAAGCTCATTTTGAAGAGAAAGACATTTCCTACAACTCCTCTTCATACTTCAAGTCTAAGAAATGCTCTCACAAAAAGTTATCAATTTCAACATCATAGGTCATTTTCAAAAGTGAACAAAAAAGGACTTTAAGTCAAAGACCATAACTTGAGATTGGTAAATCAAAATGACATGGGACCAAAGACATTGGTTAGAGGACTCAAAGACCTTTCCAAAATGTCCAAGAACATGAGCAAAGCTTAAAAATTGAGCCAGTTATGCCTTGTGGAAGTTGGGAAAATTTTGGATATTTTGAAAAGTCAACATTGATTCAAATGACCTAAAATGGCTAATGGGCCTCTTTTTCTTCCACAATTCATTATCCAAGGCATGTGCACGACCATTTGGCCCAAAGGGAAGTTTTTCTTTATTTTTTATCTATTTATTTGGATTTTTATTATTAATAATTCATTTAAATTAATTAAAATACATGAAAATATTAAACATAATGTTTCAAATCTTTTTATGCACATAATATCTCCAAGATTTCGTGCAAGTCAGATTAGGAAAGAATTGAAGCTAATTGGACATGATTTGGTAGTAAAAAGCATGAAAAAAGATTGAAAAATTATGGTTTGCAAATCAAATATTTTTCACATCAATGCATGGATTTTTGATCAAGTTTCTTAACCTAAAACACTCACACATAAGTACAGAACGAAACCCTCGTGCTCACAGACTGAAAGCTGCGCCATACATAGAAAACAAAACTGGAGTTTTTGGTTGAAAAATTGGAAACTGAAAACAGGGATAGAGGTCGATTCAAGCCAAGAAATTCATCTCATCACCTTCCTGAGACCTTAAGCAACGTACCTGACTAGGTTTCCACGTCTCTAACGCCTTGAATCATTGTACAGAAGTCAAACTTTTTCACTTTGTTCTCATAATCGTATTTTAATATTTATGCATTTTCATGGCATTTCTTTCATAGATTCTGACTAATGAGAAGATTCTGAAGCTAACCATATAAGTTAATTGTGTTTTTATGCGCTATACATGATTCTACCATTGATGCAGGCTAGGTTTTATTGAGTTCCAAATTAGGCGTTTCTAAAAGCCATAAAATTAGAGCCTCATAATATCATGACCAGATTCAGTGCGTTGGGACGAAAATAATGAAACCCTCGCGCCTAATTTCTGAGGCCACATGGCCTAATCGCTATTATCAAATTAAGCATAATTTGGGGGTGTTCAAAACCCCCGCTAACTCTATTTCTATTTCAGGGAAAAACAAAGCAACGAGGAAGACGACCCTGTGGCATCAGCTGATTGGCTCATTTAAAATTTCGCGCTAAAAGTCCACTAGCGTTGTGTTTTATTTTATATTAATTATTGGTTATTATATAAACAAAGAATTCAAGCAGCGCGTTTGGTAAAGTGTAAGACTGGTAAACCACAGGACCTGGGTTCGAGCCCCAGGTCCCCACCCCCTTTCATGTTATTTTTCACATAATACTCTTGTGCAGTTTCAACGCTAAGGTGTATCATACGCCCTCAAAATCAAGCCGTCCACGCGTACCATGGCATTCAATCAAGGGCCAGGATCTGGGGAACATGGTGAACCATAGTCAACGCTTGGGCATGCTAGTGGAAAAGTCAGCCAGGCCTAAAGCTTATTGGGCTCAAATTACTGATTAAAGCCTCCACTCTGGGGACAGAAACCCCCCTAGGTTTGCAAACTTTTTTTTACATTCTTTGTTTTTTTCATTATTTTTACTTTATTTCAATTATTGTTTTTTTAATTAATTTAATATTTTCACAAATAATATAAAAAACACAAAAATCAGAAAAAGGACAAAAATTAAATAAATTTATTTAATTAATATTTTTTTGTAAATAAATTGCATTAATTAATTTTAGTTATTAAATTAGGTTTAATTGTAATATTTTCCTTAATAAAATCTAAAATTGGTAGAATTAGGGTTTATAATCATTTTTATCCCTTTTTCTTTTCTTTCATAATAATTAAATACTTCCTATTATTTATTTTTGTAATTAAATTGCATGTAAAATAATTAGGTTTAATTTTAGGTTAAAGTTTAATACTTTCTTAATAAACTAAAACAATTAGAATTAGGGTTAATCTTTTAATTTCATTTAATTCTTTTTCCATTAAAATCTTAAAATACCAAAAATAATTTCCTTTTCATTTTTTAATTAATCTAATAAATTAATTTAATTTCATTAAAAAGGGTCCAACGCCATCGTTTCTAATTTTACTTTAAATTGCGTATTTATTTCTTTTTCTTTCAATGTTTATGTACCTCTGCCAAGGCCATGTAATATTTATCTTTCGCATCTTTATTTCTTTATTTTTCTGTCAAATCGGGTTCTGGAAATTTTGGCGATGTGGACCCGCGCCTTTTGTAATAGCTTAGAACTTTACTTTTCTCGCACTTTTTTAACTGATAATCAAGGCATGCAAGAATGAATGGACAAAAATAAAAACAAACGCGTAGCTCACTCATAACCTGACAAGACAAAATAAATGAACATGACACACAAATCACACACCACCCATAGGGTACGCCTCACTGTTGCCTTGCCTCGAAAGGTGATCGTCGAGTAGAGGATGTCTTAGTAAGTCCTCATGATCCGGGAACCTGGCATGAGGGTAGCTTCTAAGGTGTCTTCCCATTGCTCTGGTGATCACCATGTCCCGAACCTTCGAATTGACCCGAACACCTCCAACGGTGGTGCTACCTACCTCTCAATGGTGGGATGGCACTACTTTAAAGGACATTTACACAGACGAATTCCTTAGGGTAGGTAGACAACTCTAGATACTTGCTCTAATTTCAAAACAAAATTCAAAATACTTTTCACACCAACACATTTTCAAAAAGCTTTCGAAAGCAATTTTTCAAACACTCTTGAGGACCGATACAAGAGTCGAACTGAAATTTTCAAAGAAACTTTTTAAAACCCACAGTTGAAAAGCAAACAAACCATTTTTGAAAACACAATGAGCAAGTATCTAAGAGCCCATGGATAACCATGGATAGAAAGGGTGCTAACACCTTCCCTTTCTATAAATTACCTCCCGAACCGAGAGCAATCTCTATAAGGAATTTTTCTGTGCTTTTGTCCTTTCCATTTGGAGAAAATAAAATACGGTGGCGACTCTTGCTTCCGCGACATTTTGCGAACCAGCGTTAAACAGTCAGTTCCAGATCCACCGATCACAATCAGTACATTGGATAATGAATCATTCTTGCAGTTCATAGAGATGTGGAGGGCTACGTTGTAATTCCTTCCTTCATCGGACAATTCATCGTCCCAGAAACTCAAGTTATTACATGATGTAATGTTCCCTACCACACTATTGAATTGGTCTACTGGCATATCACTTTCCAAGAAAGCTTGGTCCAAAACCCTCATCAAATATTCTCTTTGAGAAGAGGAATTCATAAGCAAGGCCAGAATAGATATTTTTGATGGAGTCTGCAACAAAATATCTATGATCCTGTAGTCGCTCATCTTTATAATTTTCAATATATCATCCACATTCTTTTCCAGAGTAGCTCCACTAGATTCCCCTACTGCCTTATTGGGTTCAACTTCTTCAACAATTTTCTTATCAGCAATAACACTTCTTCTAATGGGAGGCGTGAACACACGACCACTACGGGTCACTCAACTGGACTCTGCAATATTTTTGACATCGGACAAGGGTTGGATGGGAACTTCCACACCATCCTCTAAAATTGTAGCATTATACTTTTAGGGTACAGCCTTGTCTGATTCGTAAGGGACAGCATGCGGAAAACTAATCACTAATGGAGCAATAACTGGCCTTCCATGATATTCAACTTCATAAGGGGTGGGTGTACCAAAACAAGGCATAATAACATTTACTCCCTCTTTAACACATTCAGTCATTACAGATTCATCTCTGGAAAATATATCTTAACCTGAGGAGAAGAACTCATCTGCAGAGGCATACTCATCATCTGGCACAGTCTCATTCGAACAAACTTCAACCATATTAACATAATCGTTCCTATTTCATGAAACCTTATTGGTACCATTGTCCAACAATAACTGAATACCTTATCTCACAATGGAACAACCACGCGAATCTTTGCAGCAGACCCGGCAAGATCCATAATGGTGCCTTTATTGACCTTCCACATGGCAAAATGTGGCATGCAACTGCACCAAATCATTGTTCATATGATTGAAGGGTGAGAAAACACTTAGAAAGGGGGGGGGGGGGTGAATAAATTTCTCTTTTTCTTTTTCTTAAAAGCTCAACAATAATGGAAAGACACGGTTATTTTTATCCTGGTTCGTTTGAACTCAAACTACTCCAGTCCACCCGCCAAGGTGATTTCGCCTTTCTCAACACGGACTTAATTCACTATAATGAACTGATTACAATCACACAACAATTGTTGTGACTAACAATGCACAAGTAAACTTACAAGTGACTAACACCACTAAGACTCAAACTGGTCCTAGTCTTCTTGAGAAATCTGACCAAACTTGGTCTCTCAAGGAACACTTACAAGAATTAAATCTTTACAGATAGTGAAAAAAATTTGCTTCTAAGAAAGCTATATCACAACTGTGATTTTTCACTAAGATTAGTATTGCACAAAGTGTATGTAAAATAATTTGTGAGCCTAGAATATTTTCACGTAGTTCTTGCTTCTTTTGAATTTGTTAAGTTATTAGCTTGCAATAAATGTTTTCTATATATAGTAAGAAGAAAAAACATCGTTGTTGCCTTCAAAGGTGGAGAGCAGTAACTGTTTGCGTGTTTGCTTGCAGTATTGTATTTTCTAATGAACTAGCGTAGACACTTGAGTGCATGTAGCCGTCTTTGCATTAAATGAGAAAATGAAACTTTGTCAGAGCATGTTTCTTGATCCTTGACAAGACTTGTTAGCTTTTATATGCTTTCAGAACTAGCTTCACGTCTTGATTCAGAACATGCTTGCATATCTTCTTATCAACGCTTGCTTGCTAAGTACTTCTGATCAGCGCTTGCTTTCAAAGTACTTCTGAACATGGAAACCTGCTAAACGTTAGAAGATGCATTAACTAATTTCTTATCAGAGTCAGCATCAGCACTTGCGCTAAAGCAAATAGTTCTTTCATCAAAGAACTTCTTCATTTATTTTCAGCTCAGCATATCAAAATGTTTCTGTCAGAACATTATCTGAAACAAGTAAATATGTTCATCAGAGTATCAATAATATAAAATATAATTTATTGTTATCATCAAAACTATGAGATATGATCAGAACCAATCTTGTTCTAACAATCTCCCCCTTTTTGATGATGACAAGAAATATTCAGATTTAGAAATAAAATTGAACAAGAGATAAGAATCTCCCCCTGAAATAAATATTTCTATAAGAAAAAACTTCCTGAGAATTTTCATCAGAGCTTTGAAATTTTCTTCTAGGATTTCTTCAGCAAGTCTTTTGAAGATAATGTTCAGTTGAATTAAACATCCAGAGTTTAGTGATACCTGCAAAGTTCTTTAAAACATAAAAAGAAATCTTTGTATTTTCTTAGAATGTTTGAGACTTCGTTCCATAACTGTTAATTAGAGATTAGATCAAAATACTCATTTTCTCCCCCTTTTTGGCATAATCAAAAAGTATATAAAAATAGTTGAAGAGCGTAAAAGTTTTTTTAATAAAAGATTCAGAGGTACAAAAAACAACAAACAAAAACAAGAAACAGAATGACACTAAGATTTCTTAGAAGCAAGGGCCATAAGAAGATTCTTGATCTCAGATGCAGATTCCTCTTGTTTCATCATCCAGTTTCTGATTTCCTGGTTTGTCTGATCTTGCTTGTCCAAGTGCTCATGAATAGCTTCGTTATCCCTCTTATGCTCATTCAGAGTATCCATTACAAGTGAAGTAGGAGTAGAGGATGAAGAAGCTTCAGCAGATACAGCCTTTGGAGTAGATGCAACAGAGTAAGAACGAACAAAAGTTAAAAGTAGAGTGCCCAGATCCACCATAAGAGTTGGCACAGGTTCAGGTGCAGCTTTAGCAGAAGGTTGATTAAGCAGAACTATTGCCATGGGATTTGAATCTTCAGAGGCAACTTCAGACTCATCTTCTGAAAGGTCCATTTGATCAGCTGGAGCATTAGCAATCATCAGAGAAGACTTCTTGTCCCAAATATCAGCAGCTTCTGACTGGAAGGCATGCAGATATTTGGATAAGTTATTAAGCACCTGATAATTACATAAGTCTTGCAACTTTAGTGACTCAGCATCTAAGGTTCTTCTGAATGTTTCCCACAGAAGATCTGTTTCTGCTGGGTTCACATTTCTGGTGCAGTCTGCCTTCAGCAGGTTCAACCAAGCTTGAAATTCTGTTAAAAAATTCTGAAAATATACATTTACATCTGGCTGAACAGGTTAGGGAACAGCCTTTTTGTAGGTTTTGTTTTTCATAAATTATAGAGATTCAAAATCAACTACAGTTTTTAGAAAGTCAGCTGGTTCAGGATTTTCTGATTGTTCAGGTGTTTCAGTTTGGTCAGGTTGGTCAAAAAGTTTTGGTGTTTCTGATGGATTGAGAGTTTAAGAGGGTTCATGTGTTGGATGGAGGTTATGTTCTATATATTTAGGAGGTGAAAGCATTGGTGAGTTAGGTGTTGGAAGTTGTGGAGATTTGGGTGGTGTGACGTCTAGTGAAATGATGGTTGTGTTATCAGTAGTGGGGATAGGATTTTGTGGTTTTGTTCTGTTCATGGAAAATATATTTTCAGAAGGTAGGGTGAATGGTGGCTTTTGTGTGGCCAGAGGTACGTTGATTCCTGGTATTCTCCAAGAGCCAGCGTCATACCATCCAGTAGGCTTGGGTGGTAAAGGTCTGGAAGGAGGTCTATAAAGGTTTTCAGCATGAATAGCTTGAGGGATAGGTGTTTGAGATGGTTGTGTTTGAGATGGTTCTGTTTGAGTTTCAAAGGAGTAATCAGAGTCAAAATCACTCAAGTCTGATAATACTTGATCTCTTTGAGGGTTTTCAGCAAGAGGTTCAGAGGGTATGGTCAAGTCTATGTAAACATCTATGTCACCTAAGGTTTGGGGTTCAGCAGATGTAGATATATTTACAGAATCATAAACAAAAATAGTTTCAGCAGGTGTACCTGATTTCTTCTTCTTCTTCTGAGGTCTAGTAGATGGTCCTTAAAATTCTTTCCTCTTCATTGGTTGCTGAAAGACAACATCTGGAGCAGCTTCATGTCAACCTTGAAGCCAAGCAGGATCAACTGGAGTTCCACTTTCTTTGCAAATCTGAATGTAATGCAGGATGATGCAAGGGTGATCTCCTGAGTTGAACAGTGGAAAGTCAGCAATTGGAATCCTTCTTCTGGTAACAGTTGCTGAAACATAAGGAGTTAGTTCTATTAGGAGTTTGTCAATAATATTTCTCTTCACCAAGTTGTTTCCAGTCAGAGCTTTCCCACATGTAGGCTCTAATTCCCCCAGCAGGTTTGCTTCATCCAGGTGAGCAATCAGACCATTCTCATTCAGAATGTCTTAAATCAATCTCCCCATTGGAATCCAATTCCTTTTGGATTTAGGGTTCTTCATTCTTTCCGCTTCCCTAGTTTCTTTGACATGAGTCCAGAGATGATCAAACAATAGATAGGGTAAATCAATCTTAACATTTGTTCCAAGACATCACAACAAGTATTGCTGGTCAGCATTTATATAGTCAGGAGAACTTGTTTCCTTCCTATGATGAATGCAACCATGGATGATTATAGCCCAGATTTTGTACTTATTTTTCAAATATCTGACTTTTGAAGACGCTTGCCCATTTGTAAAAATTTCAGCATAAACCTTTGACATTTCCATTCTGCCACTTGAAATTCCAGTCACTCCAGTTCCTTCAAAACCTAGTAGTTTTCTGATGAGATTTTCAGTTATGGAGATTTCCTTACCCATCACAAATGAGAGGATGACTTTTGGAGAAGCAATAGCGTGTATCCAAAATTCCTTAACAAGGTGTGGAAAAATAGGACCAACTAGACGATCAAAGAAGTTTTCCCATCCTTGAAACTCCACAGTAGGAAGAAGATCAAAACCATTTGCTTTAATATTATCAAAATCCACCATTAATTCACTTATAACTTCTAAGCTATCCACTGGAATGAGAGTGGTTCTCTCAGGAATGACGTACTGTTCAGATTGGGTGTTCTCAGAATCAGTAGAGGAGGAATCCTTTTGAGCACTTAGGTTGAGAGAAGAAAAATGGGTTTCAGAGAAAAATATAAAGAGACGGTTGAGTTTTTGAAAGAGAAGGTAAAAAGTGAGAAAGGGTTTTTACAAAGGTATTTATATGAAAACTTTTGAGAAATAGGTTTTTAAAAATAAAACTGTAAAAAGAGTTTTTGAAAGAAAAAAAAATTAATTAGAAAGAATTTAATCATAACTAGCATTTACTGATAATGGAAATTGAGGAGAAAGCGTGAGATTTGAGCAAATCATAACATTTACCTAGGAACGGCGTCAATAGCTTAGCACACGTGACCTTTCAGAAACACACCATGTGTTCATCTCCTGAAGGTTGCATGGGACAGCTGTTTAATCTAATGAACTACTGAGCTATACTTGAAATGAAACGTTAGAACATTTCAGAACATTACATATAGCTTCTGATGTAACTTCTCTTCTAACTTCTGAAGAGTTGTTAATCGGAACATTTATTTCAGAACATTATGAAGTCAAACACAGAAGATAAATACAATTTTATTCAGGACATAATTCCATACAAATATTTTCCAAAATAAATTTAAATCTATCTTCTGAAAGGGGTTTGGTAAAAATATCAGCCCATTGATGGTTTGTTTTTTACAAAGTTTAAATTTAAGATTCCCTTCTGAATGTAGTCCCTTATAAAATGATATTTAATTTCAATGTGTTTAGCTTTAGAATGTAAAACAGGATTTTTAGAAAGACAAATTGCAGAAGTATTGTCACGGAAGATAGGAATCTTACTTTCATAAAGATTAAAATCTTCTAGTTGACTTTTCATCCAAATCATCTGAGAACTACATCCAGCAGCACATATATACTCAGCTTCTGTTATTGAAAGTGCATTTGTTGCTTGCTTCTTGCTGTACCACGAGATAAGATTGTCACCCAGAAACTGGCAGCTTCCAGAGGTGCTCTTTCTTTAAATTCTATCTCCAGCAAAGTCAGTATCACAATAACCTACTAGTCTGAAATCTTTTGATCTTCTGTAACACAAACCCAGATTAGTAGTACCTTTAAGATACCTCAGAATTCTCTTAACAGCAGTTAAGTGAGATTCTCTAGGATCTGATTGGAATCTAGCACATAAACATACGCTGAATAATATATCAGGTCTAGATGCAGTCAGATAGAGAAGGGATCCAATCATACCTCTGTATAGCTTTTGATCTACCTTCATACTTACCTCATCTTTTCCTAGAATACATGTTGAATGCATTGGTGTCTTAGCATCTTTGCTTTCTGACATCTGAAATTTCTTCAGAAGTTCTTTAACATACTTTGTCTGATGTATGTAAGTACCTTTTGGAGTCTGGTTAATTTGTATTCCCAGAAAGAACTTCAATTCTCCCATCATGCTCATCTCAAATTTTGCCTGCATGGTCTCAGCAAATTCTTTTCCAAGGGAGATATTAGAGGTTCCAAAAATAATATCATCAACATAAATTTGACAAATTAAAATGTCATTTTTAAATGTCTTTCTGAATAAAAATGTGTCCACTTTCCCTCTGGTAAAATCTTTTTCTAAAATAAAATTACTCATACGATCATACCAAGCACTGGGAGATTGTTTTAAACTGTACAAAGAATTTTTTAATTTAAAAACATGTTCTGGATTTTTTTGAGTCATTAAAGCCAGGAGGTTGATGGACATAAACTTTTTCTTCTATATAGCCATTTAAAAATGCACTTTTAACATCCATTTGATATAATGAAATGTTATTTTGAACAGCAAAATAAATTAATAATCTAATAGACTCTAACCTGGCGACTGGGGCAAAGGTTTCATTATATTCAATTCCTTCTTGTTGACTATAACCCTATGCAACCAGTCGTGCTTTGTTTCTGACCACCTCTCCTTGCTCATTTAGTTTGTTTCTGACCACCTCTCCTTGCTCATTTAGTTTGTTTCTGAAAACCCATTTAGTTCCTATAATGTTGAATCCTTTGGGTCTTGGAACTAGATCCCACACTTTTTTTTTTAGAAAATTGATTGAGTTCATCTTGCATTGCTAAGATCCAATCATTGTCTTCCAAAGCTTCATCTATAGCAGTTGGCTCAATCAGAGATACCAATCCAAACAATGATTCTTCATTGATTCTGAGAGAGGATCTTGTTATGATGGGATCTTCTTTTCTTCTAATAATCACGTCTTATTTATAAGATAAAGAGATTCTAGGAAACCTTTTCTGAGTGGGTTGTTCATAGATTCTAAGATTATCTAGAGCATTGTCAGGAGGATGATCTTCTGAGTCTTGCTTTGCTTATGAGTCTTTCTTTGCTTCTGAAGTTTCAGAGTTTGAGGGATGATCTTCTATAACTACAGAAATATCAATTTGCTTTGGTTGTTGCTGGCCAAGCTTATCATCAAACCTGACTTTGATTGATTCGTCAACAATCAGAGTTTTTGTGTTGTATACTCTATAGCCTTTTGAGCGTTCAGAATATCCAAGCAGAAAACACTTTTGTGCTTTAGAATCAAACTTGTTCAGATTTTCTTTAGTGTTCAGAATAAAACAAGTACATCCAAAAGGATGGAAATAAGAAATGTTGGGTTTTCTATTTTTCCACAATTCATAGGGAGTCTTTTCAAGAATAGGTCTTATAGAGATTCTATTATGAATATAACATGTTGTTTACACAGCTTCTGCCCAAAAGTGCTTAGACATATTTGTTTCATTGATCATGGTTCTAGCCATTTCTTGTAATGTTCTATTCTTTCGTTCTACAACTCCATTTTGTTGGGGAGTTCTAGGACAAGAGAAATTATGAACAATACCATTTTCTTTAAAATATTTTTCAAAATAATGGTTTTCAAATTCTCCACCATGATCACTTCTGACTTTTATAATTCTAAAATCTTTTTCGTTTTGCACTTGGTTACAGAAGTCAACGAACACAGAATGTGACTCATCCTTGTGTTTTAAAAACTTAACCCATGTCCATCTGCTGAAGTCATCAACAATGACCAATCCATACTTCTTTCCTCTGATGGATGCAGTTTTAACTGGCCCAAACAGATCAATATGAAGTAGTTCTAATGGCCTAGAGGAAGAAACAACATTTTTGGATTTAAAGGAAGGTTTTGAAAATTTTCCTTTTTGACATGCTTCGCACGGAGCATTTGAGTTGTACTTCAGATGTGGAAGTCCTCTGACTAAATTTAATTTATTTAGTTGAGAGATTTTTCTTAAGCTGACATGTCCAAATCTTTTGTGCCATACCCATTGCTCATCATTAACAAACAAAAGGCATTTAACATTCTGAGATTTAAGATCTGACAAATCAATTTAGTATATGTTGTTCTTTCTCTTGCCAGAAAAGAGGATTGTTCCATCTTTTTGACTAACAACTCTATAGGAATTTTGATTAAAGATAATGTCATAACCGTTGTCACTTAATTGACTTATGGACAACAGGTTATGCGTTAATCCTTCTACTAATAAAACATTAGAGATAGAAGGAAGTTTACCGTTTCCAATGGTTCCAGAACCAATAATCTTCCCTTTCTGATTACCTCCAAACTTGACGTCTCCTCCAGCTTTAAATTCCAGGTTTTGGAACATAGAATTTCTTCCCGTCATGTATCGAGAGCACCCAGAGTCCAGGTACCATGACTGGTGTCTCAATTGAGCTGTTAAGGACATCTGCAAAAAATCTTATTTTATCCTTAGGTACCCATATCTTTTTGGGTCCTCTTGGGTTAGAGTGTTTAATGTTTTGTTTGAACTTTAGATTAGCATAAGAGTTTCCAGAATGTGATGTATATTTTATATCATGTGTGTGTCCAAATTTGAATTGTTTGTTCAGAGGTTTATAAGTGAAAGTTATCTTAGCAATAGGTTTTGGTATATATGTCTCCTTCCTTTTTGGAAGGTTCATATCCAATTCCTCTTCTGTTTTTCCCACTAACTCCATAGATCATTGAAGCCATTTTGCTTCTATCTATGCTTTTAGTAAGAAAAGATTGAAAGCTACAGTCATATTCTTTCAGAATATCTTTTGAACTTGACACATAATTTGAACTAGAAATTTTTTGAACATTTTGAATTTCTTCTTTAAGTTTAAAATTATTTTCTTTGAGTTCAGATTTTTCTATTTCATGTTTCTCAAGATCAGATGCAAGACTCTTCTTGAGTTTCTTGTATTTGATTTTGAGCTGACTATAGTTTTCCAGATGTTCTGATAAACTTACAGCAAGTTCATCTCTAGTAAATTCAGAGAATACCTCTTTTGGATCTGACTCACAGTCTGATTCATCTACTGTGGTAGCCATCAGAGCTAGGTTGGCGTTCTCATCTTCATAATCAGATTCATCTTCAGAGGATTCTGAATCGTCCCAGGTTGCCATCATCCCTTTCTTTCTACCAAACTTTTTCTTTGGTTTTTCTCTTTGAAGTTTTGGAAAATCACTCTTGTAGTGTCCAGGTTCTTTGCATTCATAACATATTATCTCTCTTCTGTTTAACTTTTTGTGCCCAGAAGATTCTGGTTTATCTTATGACTTCTTGAAGTTCCTGAACTTCATATGTCTGTGCTTCCACAGCTGATTGATCCATCTGGAGAGCAAGGATAGTTCGTCTTCTTCTGACGCAGATTCTTCAGAGTTTTCCTCTTCAGCCATAAAAGCGTTAGTTTCATATTTTTTAATTGATTTAAGGGCAACAGACTTACCTTTCTTCTGAGGCTCGTGCTCATCAAGTTCTATCTCATGACTTCTGAGAGCGCTGATGAGTTCTTCAAGAGACACGTTGTTCAGATATTTTAATACTTTGAAAGCAGTGACAATAGGTGCCCATCTTCCGAGTAAGCTTCTGATGATCTTTTTAACCTGGTCTGCCTTAGTGTATCCCTTGTTCAAAACTCTCAGACCAACGATCAGAGTTTGGAACCTTGATAAAAGAGCTTCTACAGATTCACTTTCTTCTACTTTGAAGGCTTCATACTTCTAGACGAGAGCCAGAGCTTTAGACTCCTTCACTTGAGCATTTCCTTCATGAGTCATTTTTAGAGACTCAAACATATCATGTGTTGTATCTCTATTTGTGATCTTTTCATATTCCATTTTAGAGATAGCATTTAGAAAGATATTTCTTGCTCTATGATGATTTTTGAACTCAGCTTTTTGTTGTCTATCCATATTTTTTCTATCAATCTTGGTTCCTTCTGAGTCTGTAGGATGTGTGTAACCATCCAAGACTATATTCCATAAATCACTATCATGACCTAGAAATAAACTTTATAGTCTATCTTTCCAATATTCAAAATCTTCTCCATCAAATACAGGAGGTTTGTTGTAGCTATTGTTGTTTTATTCAGTAGCCATTTGTGTTTTCTTCTGGATCTTTTCCTGACACGGTTAAGTGTTGCACTCAGAGTCAAGCTCTGATACCAATTGAAGGGTGAGAAAACACTTAGAAGGGGGGGGGGGGGGGGGTTGAATAAGTTTCTCTAGTTCTTTTTCTTAAAAGCTCAACAATAATGGAAAGACACGGTTATTTTTATCCTGGTTCGTTTGAACTCAAACTACTCCAGTCCACCCACCGAGGTGGTTTCGCCTTTCTCAACAAAGACTTAATTCACTATAATCAACTGATTACAATCACACAACAACGGTTGTGACTAATAATGCACAAGTAAACTTATAAGTGACTAACACCACTAAGACTCAAACTGGTCCTAGTCTTCTTGAGAAATCTGAACAAACTTGGTCAATCAAGGAACACTTACAAGAATTAAATCTTTACAGATAGTGAAACAAATTTGCTTCTAAGAAAGCTATATCACAACTGTGATTTTTCACTAAGATTAGTATAGCACAAAGTGTATGTAAAATAATTTGTGAGCCCATAATATTTTCACGTAGTTCTTGCTTCTTTTGAATGTGTTAAGTTATTGGCTTGCAATAAATTCTCTTCTATATATAGTAAGAAGAAAAAAGACCGTTGCTGCCTTCAAAAGTGGAGAGCAATAAATGTTTACATGTTTGCTTACAGTATTGCATTTTCCAATGAACTAGTGTAGACACTTGAGTGCATGTAGCCGTCTTTGCATTAAATGATAAAATGACACTTAGTCAGAGCATGTTTCCCGATCCTTGACGAGACTTGTTATCTTTTATATTCTTTCAGAACTAACTTCACGTCTTGATTCAGAACATGCCTGCATATCTTCTTATCAACGCTTACTTGCTAAGTACTTCTGATTAATGCTTGCTTTCAAAGTACTTTTGAACATGGAAACCTGCTAAATGTTAGAAGATGCATTCACTAATTTCTTATCAGAGTCAACATCAGCACTTGCGCTAAAACAAATAGTTCTTTCATCAAAGAACTTCTTCATTTATTTTTAGCTCAGCACATCAAAATGCTTCTATCAGAACATTATCTGAAACAAGTAAATATGTTCATCATAGTATCAAATATATAAAATATAATTTATTGTTATTATCGAAACTCTGAGATATGATCAGAACAAATCTTGTTCTAACAATGATCTACATCAAAAATCTAGAATAATTCTAGACATCTGAAGACGATGTTCACATATTCCTCGTACTCTGTCCTAGGTCTGATTATATGAATGAGACCTTCGTCTACCATTTCCTGAAGATTTGTCTTTATCTTGTCACAACCCTGTATATATATATATATATATATATATATATATATATATATATATATATATATATATATATATATATATATATATATATATATATATATATATATATATATATATATATATATATATATATATATATATATATATATATATATATATATATATATATATATATATATATATATATATATATATATATGCTGTAAATACCACAACCAACATGGTCATGCGTATAGTAACTAAACTCGCAGAGGTCATCATGTATTTTTACCAAATCTCCTCTAACCAATTTAATATCGAAAATCCAGAATTCACCTGGAAATCCAGCAACCATGTTCACAGGATTTTCTCCCCTATGATTCGACAAAGGATTATCTTTCACGTTAGGGCCAACATCTTTAAAGGATAAGAAACCAGGCCTCACCAATTTTTGTACTTCAGTTTTCAAAGGATAGCAGCTCTAAACATTGTGCTCTGGTGCTCCCTGAGGAAAAGCACATGTTTGATCTTCCTTATAATACCAAGGTAACGGTGATGGTATAGCGGGAGGTGGTCTGGTCTGTACCAACTTCTTTTTAATTAACGTTGGGAGTAATTCTGCATAGCTCATAGGAATAGGGTCATAATTCTCCCTCCTCTGATTCTGCCCTTGATTCCCCTGATGGGATGGTCTCTGATAAGCAACTATGGTTGGAGCCACACCAACAACTAGAGTTACTAAGGCGACCTGTTAATGACACTGAAAATTTCATCTAGGAGGATTAGCCTTTCTCTCTTGAATAACATCATTTGTATCTCCTTCCTTCTTTTTGGCAAACCCATATTATGGCTTCTTCGTACTTCTAGAACTTTCTCTTTTTGCTAGACGCCCCTCTCTTACAACTTCTTCCAAACGGATACCCATGCCCACAATTTCAGTAAAGTCACTTGGTGCACTCGCTACCATCCTCTCATATTAGAAAGCACCCAGAGTCTTTAGGAAAATCTTTGTCATCTTCTTTTCTTACATTGGAGGAATCACTTGGGCGGCTACCTCACGCCATCTCTATGCATATTCCTTAAATGATTACCTGTCTTTCTGAACCATTGACCTGAGTTGATCATGGTCAGGCGCCATGTCCACATTATACTTGTATTGTCTAATAAATGCTTCGCCCAAGTCGTTGAAAGTATGAATATTGTCACTGTCCATACTCATATACCACTTCAACACACCACTAGTCAAACTATCTTGAAAAAAGTGAATCAGCAGGCGCTGATCATCAGTGTGGGTAGACATTCTTCTTATACACATCACAAGATGAGCACGAGGACAAGTATTTCCCTTGTACTTCTCAAATTCCACAACTTTAAACTTTGCAGGTATTTTCACATTCGGGACCAAGCACAAATCATTCACATTCTGCTGAAACAATTCCTTTCCTCTGAGGGCCTTCATCTCCCTCTGCATCTTGTCAAACTAATCCTGAAAATCATTCATTCGATCATAGTGACCCAAGCCTTCACTTGGTGGAGGAAAAGGACGATAAGCTTCATCATTAGAAAACAGGACCACATTCACCGAGGGAGGTGCAGCAAGAGTAACATGCACCACAGGAGGTGCAGGAGTAACATTTATCTGAACAACTAGAGTAGCTTGATGACCAAGATTAAAACATCCAGGCATAAAATTCACTAGCATTCCCTATGGATAACCCTGAGGCATACGATTCTGAACAACAGTTAGAGTAGCAGAAATAGGAAAAGTCGGAGCTTCAGTAGTAACTATTGTCTGTTGAGACTGAGTAATCGGTGGATGATTCTGAGCAGCCACCAAAGATTCCATCAGAGCAGTGATATTGGCCATATCGACCTTTAGAGCAGAAAATTCCTCGCGCAGCTCGCGATTCTCTTGTGCTAAGTTGTCCATCTTCCTTCTGAGATTAGCTCGGGTATTGTAATGGTAAAGAAGCTTGGTAAGACACCTGGATATGAAAAGAAATGCAAGAAGTATGTATAATATGATGCATGATATGTAATGCTCATGATTTATTTTATTATTAATATTTCAAAGGACTAAAAGATTTATAGACAACATTGTAAATATCAAAGTAATAACACATTTGAAATACTGAAAAAATTTATTATAACTTCAAAATAGATTACAAGTTTCAACAATCCCAAGTATAAGATGAAAGTAAATTCTAAAACTCTAAAAAGCAAAGCTGATGAAGATCACTCTACACGCTGACGCTTCCCTGTAAGTCTGGAAATCTGAGCCTTCAACTTCTGGTTTTTTTCTGCATATCTGGTGGAAACCTCCTTCCAATCACCTGAATCAGGAAGTGAGCAACTAGCATCTGACTGAGGCTTAGGGGAAAATAAATCCCCTTGCCTCTGCATCATCTCTATAGCCCGACGCTTAAGAATTTCAATCAAATTATCTTTCTCCTACAAGTCTGCTCTAAAGGAATTCTCTAAAGTTTGGCACTTATTCTTCCAAGCTTCCATTTCCTGTTGCATCCTTACTAAAGCAAGTTATAGCTCTTCCACATCATTCAATAAGGGATGAGTGCTCTGCACAAACAAATCAGGCATAGCTGATTCCCGAGAATACGGCATCTTCAACTAAATAGCTCTTGCTTGTACCCACTGACGATAAGGCTCCAAAGAAATATCCCCCCTAGGTCCCAAGTATTTCCTACTTTTCCTGTGAATGTTACGATGTGCTTTCACAATCTGCTCCCTAGCTTCCTTATGGTCTCCTCCCTCTTTCAGGAAGAAACTACTCAAATGAATACTATTTGTTTTATCCCTCATCGGATATCCAAGATGTCTTCGTGCAAGAATAGGGTTGTAGTTAATTCCTCCCTTTGTACCAAGAAGAGGTACATTGGGGAAACTACCACAACTGTCGAAAACCTCTATATCATGGTAAGCTTGATGATACCAAACAATATCTGAGTGAGTAAGTGTAACGCCCGTAATTTAATTAATTATTTAATTAAATTATTTTTGGAATATTTGTGAAGTTGTATTATAATTAATTGGATTTATTTTATTAAGTGGAGAAATAATATTAGAGATATAATATTATGTGGTGAAATAATATTAGAAGTATAATATTATTTGATGTGGGCTTGTTTTTGAAGGAATAGAAGTAATCAGGGGGTGTATTGGTTTTAAGCCCAATAAGGAGTAAATAGAATAATAGGTTTATTTTATTGTTGTTAGAAGAGAATAGAAAGAAAGAAGCAGTAGAAGAGTAAGGATTGAGAGAAGAACGTGCAAGCTGCTAGAGAAAGTGGAGAACAACAAGCACGAGAATTCAACCGGAATTATAGAGCGACCTTCAATCCAAGGTAAGGGTGGGGTTCTGACTCTATAATTGGGTTTATGGTGATTGGTATGTGGGGTTAGAGATGATTGTTGTCTTGTTCTTGAATTGAAAATACATTATTGTTGTATGATGAGAATTGATGAACTTTAGATGAATATTGATGTCATGATGTTGTTTAATTGATGTAGAATTATAAGGTAAATTATGAGTGATGATTATCCATGATTATATTAAGTTTTAGGGCTTTAGGTATGAATCATGTAGTGAGATGCAGTGATGAAAAATGCAGAATGCTACAGGGAAGAGAAAATGCAGAATTAGGAAAATTGATATCAGGCGCTACTGTTTTAAAACAATAAATTAAATTGGAGATAGAGTTAGCCATATTGTTCTTAGTTAGGTTGATATCAGGATAAGAATTAAAATAGTAGGATTGGTAAAAAGTAGCAGTTCTGATGTTAGAAGTTGTGTTGTAAGAAGTTGTGCTGTTAGAAGTTATGCTGTCAGAAGTTGTGCTGTCAGAAGTTGTGTTGTCAGAAGTTGTGCTGTCAGAAGTTGTGTTGTCAAAAGTTGTGCTGTCAGAAGTTGGGCTGTCAGAAGTTATGATGTCAGAAGTTGTGCTGTCAAAAGTTGTGATGTCAAAAGTTATGTTGTCAGAAGTTGTGCTGTCAGAAGTTGTGCTATCAGAAGTTGTGTTGTCCGAAGTTATGCTGTCAGAAGTTGTGTTGGTCAGAAGTTGTTTTGTCAGAAGTTATGTTGGTCAGAAGTTGTGTTGGTTAGAAGTTGTGTTGTCAGAAGTTGTGTTGTCAGAAGTTGTGTTATTAGAAGTTGTGTTATTAGAAGTTGTGTTGGTTAGAGGTTGTGATGTTAGAGGTTGTGCTGGCCAGAAGTTGTGTTGGCCTTTGCGTTGTTTTTGTACAGAATGAGGAAGGTTAGATGCTTAGAGGCTGCTGTTTGAACTATAACAATAGGAATAGTGACGGTGATGACGTTTGAGTTATAGAATAGCAGTATTGATTTACTGTGGAATTAATGTACAATTGAGTTGTTAGTGAGAAGTTATTCATTATGTTATGTTGATGATTTATAATAAATAAATGATGTTTGATGATTTATAATAAATAAATGATGTTTAATAAATTATTTTGATGATATGAGATGTTGATGACGAGACGTTGAGATGCATTTGAGATGTTGTTATTTTGAGATGCTTTTGAGATGTTAATTGAGATGTTTTTGAGATGATTTGAGATGTTGTTAACTTGGGTGTTATTATTACATTCATGGTTGTGTCGCATACATTTCATTTTTGAGATGGAGCTTATGCTCGTTGAGATGGCCTGTATTGGCGAATTTTGAGATGAAGGCTATGCCTTGTTAATGCCTCTATTAATTGGAAAATTTTTGAGATGGGAGTTCTTCTCCAATGGTACCGCATGCATTTGCATAGAATTGAGACGCATTATATGATTGTTTAGAGAAGTGTATTTTAATGTTGATGAATGCGTATGTGCGTTGTAATTATTGTAGATTATGAGATGAGAAGTGGTGATGTTATTGATCTAATTTAATATATTAATTATCATGCGCTTTATTATATTGTTAGATATCTCACCCCTTCTGTTTGAATGTTGCCCTTATGTTGGTAACGTGCAGGTAATCGAGAGTGAAGGTTGTATTCCTTCAATAGTTTGAGTCAGTGTTATTGCTCTAATATGTAACACTCGGGGGGATGGACGCTTGCTATTTTTGATTGTTGATTTTCAGTTGTTGAACTTTAAATTGATTATTATTAAATATGTGATGTTTCGAAGTTGCTGTTTTGTTGTTAGAGATGTTATTAAGAATTCTGCTGCCTAGATGTTGAGTTATTTGATTAAAGATGTTATGTTGATGGTTCACCTGATGTTTTAAAAAGTGTTATATATCCACGATGAACGCAATGAATTTTGATAGAAGAATTTGTGACATCCCGATTCATTTGTATGATTGAATTTTATAACTCTGATTTATTTATATAATTTTTCGGGGTAGAATTGGGATGTTACAAAGTTGGTATCGAAGCAAAAGGTTGGTCTGACCTTGTCGTCGAGTCGTATTTGTCTAACAGTCGAGTATTGTTATTTGAGTTCTAATCGTTGTTTATGTTGTAGTGAGAAGTTGAGATGGCTGGAAGGAATGATGTTGCACTTGCTGCTGCTTTAGAAGCAATGGCTCATGCGATGGAAAATCAGCCGAATGCTGACAGGAATGCTGGATCTCGTAGCTTGGCGACTTTCATGAGAGAGAATCCACCTTAGTTCAAGGGAAAGTATGATCATGATGGAGCATTGGAATGGTTGAAAGAGATTGAGAGAATCTTTTACATGATGGACTGCACTCCAACGCAGAAGGTTCGTTATGGGACTCATATGCTAGCAGTCGAGGCTAATGACTGGTGGCTATAGACTTGTCAGAAGTTAGAAGCTGCGGGTGAGAATGTCACTTGGGCTGTGTTCCGTAGGAAGTTTTTGAGAAAGTATTTTCCTGAAGATGTCCGTGGTAAGAAGGAAATTGAATTCCTTGAGTTGAAGCAAGGAAATATGTTTGTTGTTGAGTATGCTGCCATGTTTGCTGAGTTGGCCAAGTTTTATCCGCATTACGCTGAGGAAATGCTGAGTTTTCGAAGTGTATTAAATTTGAGAACGGGTTGCGCCCAGAGATTAAGAAAGTAGTTGGATATCAGAAAATCCATGTCTTTGCTGATTTGGTTGATAGCTGCAGGATTTATGAGGAAGATAATAATGCTCATTACAAGATTATCAGTGAGAAGAGGGGTAAGCACCAACAAAATCGTGGTAAGCCTTATGATGCCCCAGCTGGTAAAGGTAAACAGAAAGTTTCTCATGGTCAGAGGACTAGTGGGGGAGATGCTCCTGCTGGTGTGATTTGCTTTAAGTGTGGGAAACCTGGGCACAAGAGTAATGTGTTCACTACTGAAGTGAAGAGGTGTTTCTGTTGTGGTAAGAACGGACATGTTGTATCTGAGTGTGAGCACAAGGAGGTGGTTTGTTTCAACTTTAAAGAAGAAGGGAACATTGGTAGCCAGTGTCCGAAACCGAAGAGGTAAAGTGTTTGCTTTGGTTGAGGATCAGACAGCTGCTGAGGATGGACTTATTAGAAGTACATGTTTCATTAATAGTACTCCTTTAATTACTATTATTGATACTGGTGCTACGCATTGTTTTATTGCTGCTGATTATGTTGAAAGATTAGATCTTGTGTTGTTTTCTTTGAATGGAGAAATGGTCGTCGATACTCCAGCCAAGGGGTCCGTGACTACTTACTTGGTGTGTGTTAAGTGTCCCTTGTCGATCTTCGACAGAGACTTTGTTGTTGATTTGGTTTGTTTACTGTTAAGAGGTTTGGATGTAATTCTGGGTATGAACTGGTTAGAGCATAATTGTGTTCATATTAACTGTTATGACAAGTCTGTGAAGTTTTCTACTCCTGAAGCAGAAGAAGATGGTCTGTTGTCTACTAGACAGTTGAGGAAGTTGAGGCAATAGGAAGCACGAATGTTTTCGTTGATGGCATTGCTATCTATAGAGACTCAAGCTATAATTGAGGAATTGCAGGTGGTGTGTGAATTTCTTGAAGTTTTCCCTGACGAGATTCCTGATGTACCGGCAGAGAGGGAAGTTGAATTTGCTATTGATCTTGTACCTGGTACCAGACCTGTGTCTATGTCACCATATAGGATGTATGCATCTGAATTGTCAGAGTTGAAGAAGCAATTGGAGGAGTTACTTAAGAAGAAGTTTGTAAGACCAAGTGTATCACCGTGGGGAGCTCTAGTGTTGTTAGTGAAGAAGAAAGATGGAAGTATGAGGCTTTGTGTTGAATATAGACAGTTGAACAAGGTGACGATTAAGAACAAGTATCTGCTTCCAAGAATAGATGACTTGATGGACCAATTGGTGGATACTCGTGTGTTTAGCAAGATTGATTTGAGGTCGGGTTACCATCAGATTAAAGTGAAGGATGAAGATATCCAGAAGACGGATTTCAGAATGCGTTATGGACATTACGAGTATTCGGTGATGCCTTTCGGTGTTACCAACACGCTGGGAGTATTCATGGAATACATGAATTGTATCTTTCACACTTATTTGGATCGGTTTGTAGTGGTATTCATTGATGATATTTTGATTTACTCTAAGTCAGAAGAAGAGCATGTTGGACATTTAAGAGTAGTATTGCAAGTTTTGAAAGAGAAGAAGTTGTATGCAAAGCTGTGCAAGTGTGAATTTTAGTTAAAGGAGGTTAGTTTTCTTGGTCATGTGATTTCAGGTAGTGGCATTGCTGTAGATCCATCAAAGGTTGATGTTGTGTTGCAATGGGAAACTGTGAGGTCAACTACTGAGATCAGAAGCTTTTTGGGATTAGATGGTTACTAGAGAAGGTTTATCGAAGGATTTTCTAAATTGTCACTTTCGTTGACTAAGTTGACTTGTAAAGGTAGAGCGTTTGTGTGAGATGTTCAGTGCGAAGAAAGTTTTATGGAATTGAAGAAGAGGTTGACATCGTCTCTGATTTTGACGTTGCCTAATCCAGGAGAGCCTTTTGTGGTGTATTGTGATGCTTCTAAGATGGGTTTGGGAGGTGTGCTTATGCAGAATGGTAAGGCAGTTGCTTATGCATCAAGGCAGTTAAGGACTCATGAGAAAAACTATCCTACGCATGATTTAGAGCTTGCTGTAGTTGTTTTTGCATTGAAGATTTGGAGGCATTATCTTTATGGTTCTAGATTTGAAGTGTTTAGTGACCATAAGAGCTTAAAGTATTTATTTGATCAGTTGGAGTTGAATATGAGGCAACGAAGATGGTTGGAATCGTTAAAGGATTATGATTTCAGTTTGAATTATCATCCTAGAAAAGAAAATGTGGTAGCTGATGGGTTGAGTAGAAAGACTTTACATATGTCAGCAATGATGATTAAAGAGTTGGAATTGATTGAGCAGTTCAGAGATATGAGCTTAGTTTGCGAGGTTACTCCGCAGAGTGTTATGTTGGGTATGTTGAAGATTAATAATGAATTTCTAGACAGTATCAGAGAAGCTTAGAAGTTGGATGTGAAACTGGTAGATTTGATGGTTGGGACTGATCAACCTTAGAATAGTGATTTTAAGCTAGATGAGCAAGGTGTGTTGAGATTTTGTAATCGGATTTGTATTCTTGATGATGCTGAGATGAAGAAGGTGATACTTGAAGAGAGTCATAGAAGTAAGTTGAGTATTCATCCAGGAGCTACAAAGATGTATCAAGATTTGAAAGGTTTGTTTTGGTGGCCTGGGATGAAGAGTGATGTGGCTCGGTTTGTGTATGCATGTTTGACTTGTCAGAAGTTGAAAGTCGAACATCAGAAGCCTGCAGGATTGATGCCACCGTTGGAAGTTCCAGAATGGAAATGGGATAGCATTTCAATGGACTTTGTGACAGAGTTGCCTAATACTTTAAGAGGACATGATTCAATTTGGGTGATTGTTGATAGGCTTATGAAGTCAGCTTATTTTATTCCTATTAACATCAGTTGCCCAGTGTCGAAGTTTGCTGAGATTTACAGGAGTGTGATTGTGAAGTTGCATGGTGTTCCTTTGTGCATTGTGTCAGATAGAGATCCAAGATTTACTTCTGATTTTTGGAAGATTTTGCAAGAAGCGTTGGGTTCAAAGTTGAGGTTTAGTTCAGCGTATCATCCTCAGACAGATGGTCAGACTGAACGGACGATTCAATCGTTGGAGGACTTACTGAGGGCATGTGTTCTTGAGCAGGGATGTTCGAGGGATACTTATCTTCCGTTGATAGAGTTCACATATAATAACAGTTACCATTCCAGTATTGGGATGGCACCTTTTGAAGCGTTGTATGGTCGAAGATGTAGAACTCTGTTATGTTGGCATGAATCTGGAGAAAGTGTAGTACTTGGACCTGAACTTGTTCATGAGACTATTGAGAAGTTGAATTTGATTCGAGAAAAGATGAAAGCTTCACAAAGTAGACATAAGAGTTATCATGACAAGCGAATGAAAGATTTAGAATTCCAAGCTGGTGATCATGTGTTTTTGAGAGTTACACCTGTGACTGGTGTTGGACGAGCATTAAAGTCTAAGAAGCTCACTTCTCATTTTATTGGACCGTATCATATTTTGGAGAGAGTGGGGAATGTTGCTTATACAGTGGCTTTACCGCCTAATCTTTCGAATTTGCATGATATGTTTCATGTGTCGCAACTTCAGAAGTATATTTCAGATCCATCTCATGTGATTCATATGGACGATGTGCAAGTACGGGATAATCTTACGGTGGAGATGATGCCTGTATGGATCGGGGATCGTGAAATGAAGACTCTGAGGGGCAAAGAGATTGCTTTGGTTAAAGTGGTTTGGCTAGGAGCTGCCGGAGAAAGCATGACTTTGGAGTTGGAGGGCATGATGCGAGACTCCTACCCTGAGTTGTTTGATTGAGGTAAATTTTCGAGGACGAAAATATTCTAAATGGGGGAGAGTTGTAACGCCCGTAATTTAATTAATTATTAATTAAATTATTTTTGGAATATTTGTGAAGTTGTATTATAATTAATTGGATTTATTTTATTAAGTGGAGAAATAATATTAGAGATATAATATTATGTGGTGAAATAATATTAGAAGTATAAAATTATTTGATGTGGGCTTGTTTTTGAAGGAATAAAAGTAATAAGGGGGTGTATTTGTTTTAAGCCCAATAAGGAGTAAATAGAATAATAGGGTTATTTTATTGTTGTTAGAAGAGAATAGAAAGAAAGAAGCAGTAGAAGAATAAGGATTGAGAGAAGAACGTGCAAGCTGCTAGAGAAAGTGGAGAACGACAAGCACAAGAATTCAACCGAAATTGTAGAGCGACCTTCAATCCAAGGTAAGGGTGGGGTTCTGACTCTATAATTTGGTTTATGATGATTGGTATGTGGGGTTAGATGATTTTTGTCTTGTCCTTGAATTGAAAATACATGATTGTTGTATGATGAAAATTGATGAACTTTAGATGAATATTGATGTCATGATGTTGTTTAATTGATGTAGAATTATAAGGTAAATTATGACTGATGATTATCCATGATTATATTAAGTTTTAGGGCTTTAGGTATGAATCCTGTAGTGAGATGCAATGATGAAAAATGCAAAATGTTGCAGGGAAGAGAAAACACAGAATTAGGCAAATTGATATCAGGCGCTACTGTTTTAGAACAATGAATTAAATTGGAGATAGAGTTAGTCGTACTGTTCTTAGTTAGGTTGATATCAGGATAAGAATTAAAATAGTAGGATTGGTAAAAAGTAGCCGTTTTGATGTTAGAAGTTGAGTTGTCAGAAGTTGTGCTGTCAGAAGTTATGCTGTCAGAAGTTATGCTGTCAGAAGTAGTGCTGTCAGAAGTTGTGTTATCAGAAGTTGTGTTGTCAGAAGTTGGGCTGTCAGAAGTTGTGTTGTCAGAAGTTGGGCTCTCAGAAGTTGTGCTGTAAGAAGTTGTGCTGTCACAAGTTGTGCTGTCACAAGTTGTGCTGTCAGAAGTTATGTGGTCAAAAGTTATGCTGTCAGAAGTGGTGCTGTCAGAAGTTGTGCTGTCAGAAGTTGTGTTGGTTAGAAGTTGTGTTATCAGAAGTTGTGTTGGTCAGAATATGTGTTGGTTAGAATTATGCTGTCATAAGTTGTGTTGTCAGAAGTTGTGTTATTAGAAGCTGTGTTATTAGAAGTTGTGTTGGTTAGAGGTTATGATGTTAGAGGTTGTGTTGGCCAGAAGTTGTGTTGGCCTTTGCGTTGTTTTTGTACAGAATGAGGAAGGTTAGATGCTTAGAGGATGTTGTTTGAACTATAACAATAGGAACAGTGACGATGATGATGTTTGAGTTACAGAATAGCAGTATTGATTTACTGTGGAATTAATGTACATCTGAGTTGTTAGTGAGAAGTTATTCATGGTGTTCTGTTGATGATTTATAATAAATAAATGATGTTTGATGATTTATAATAAATAAATGACGTTTAATAAATTATTTTGATGATATGAGATGTTGATGACGAGACGTTGAGATGCATTTGAGATGATGTTATTTTGAGATGCTTTTGAGATGTTAATTGAGATGTTTTTGTGATGATTTGAGATGTTGTTAACTTGGGTGTTGTTATTACATTCATGGTTGTGTCGCATACATTGCATATTTTAGATGGAGCTTATGCTCGTTAAAACGGTTGTATTCGCAAATTTTGAGATGAAGGCTATGCCTTGTTAATGCCTCTATTAATTGGAAAATTTTTGAGATGGGAGTTCTTCTCCAATGGTACCGCATGCATTTGCATAGAATTGAGACGCATTATATGATTGTTTAGAGAAGTGTATTTTAATGTTGATGAATGCGTATGTGCGTTGTAATTATTGTAGATTATGAGATGAGAAGTGGTGATGTTATTGATCTAATTTAATATATTAATTATCATGCGCTTTATTATATTGTTAGATATCTCACCCCTTTTGTTTGATTGTTGCCCTTATGTTGGTAACGTGCAGGTAATCGAGAGTGAAGGTTGTATTCCTTCAATAGTTCGAGTCGGTGTCATTGCTCTGATATGTAACACTCGGGGGGATGAACGCTTGCTGTTTTTTATTGTTGATTTTCAGTTGTTGAACTTTAAATTGATTATTATTAAATATGTGATGTTTCGAAGTTGTTGTTTTGTTGTTAGAGATGTTATTAAGAATTCTGCTGCGTAGATGTTGAGTTATTTGATTAAAGATGTTATGTTGATGGTTCACCTGATGTTTTAAAAAGTGTTATATATCCACGATGAATGCAATGAATTTTTATATAAGAATTTGTGACGTCCGGATTTGTTTGTATGATTGAATTTTATAACTCTGATTTATTTATATAATTTGTCGGGGTAGAATTGGGGTGTTATAGTATGTGTCATGATCTTAGGAGCCCAACGGGGTTCCTTCCTGACATCCCAGAAAGCATCAGACTGAGGCAAATTAGAAGTAATGTTAAGAAATTTGTCTATATTAGGAAATAAGAACAACCTGTAAGCAAGTAGAGCAAAGATGGCCTCAAAAGCGATTATACTCTTCATCCTCGCAAAGTAACGACCTTTCTCCACTAAAAATTGAGTTGGTAATCCTCTAATCCCTCCTTTAGTAGTCATGTGGGCTTCAACCTCAGATTCCCCAGATGGATCAAAGCAGCAATCTCATGTGGTTTTGCCTCACCCTCCAAACCAGTAAAATGAATACGATCGATAATAGGTAAACCCAGCAGATAATAATACTCCTCTAGTGTAGGCATCAACTGATAGTCAGGGAAAGTAAAGCAACGATACATCGGATCATAAAACTGGACCAAGTTCGAGAGAACAACCTCCTTCATCCTAAGCTTCATGAGAGAAATGATGGACCCATACTTCCTCTGAAAATTTTAGAACACTCAATCTATGGAATCAGACTCATCAACTCATCTATCTTAGGATCTTTGAAACTGTACTTTCTGGTATTTCTTTTTCAAGAATCCATAGTCAAATAGTACCTGAGATATTCACAAATGGTCAACTTTTAAGTCCCTTGAAATAAAATTTCTTCAAAAGATGCTTATGAGTGCATGGATGCATGATGCAACAATCACACACAAGATCACAAACATAGGGTTCATAGGTTCAATTTCACGAGCATGAGGTCGAAGGTACTACCCATAGGGTATGGTCTAAGAGTTATCACCTGCCGAACAAGGTTCTAGAGGTTCCCAGAGTCTACCTCCTTCCTTCAGATACTACCAACTTCCCGATTAACTCGGTAATTAGTAATATTCTCAAGAAAAACTCGTCCGAGCGTAATATCGTGTGACAACTATTTCTGAATTACTCCGTCATAGCTTCTGCACTACACCTAAAAGGCCAAGATGGGTTACTTATTCTATGGTCCTCAGTTTCAGCAGGCTCCTAGGTCGAAAGCAGTACGTCTTCCTGATTACTCGGTAAACGACACTATAGTCAAAGGGGCCTCCACTGAGTGGGGGATCTCATGTCTCCTTTTTTGGGATTACTCCCTCAAAGTTAACATGACTATACCTTCCGTCCTATCTTAAGTTTGCCCAAGTCTGGGTATAAGACTCATGAGTAATCACCAAGCACCCTGAAAACCAGAAAAGTCCAGACAAGCATATATACAACATATAACATATAAATAAGAATAACACATATGCAAATATAAACAAAGATAGGCTCAACCCATTTAGGGATGGACCACAAGAGGTAAATCTCTCCCCAGTGAAGTCAGAATTTTTTCTGTAGCGGTAGAAATGTTTAAGACTAAGCCATTGGATTGACTTGATTTTTATATATCAAAATAAAAATTGCCACCGCGCTTTATTATTTCCAAAGGAATGGGAAAAGAGCGAATAACCCAAAAGAGGGGGAAAGATTCTAGGTAAGGGGGTTAGTTATGCAAAGGGAAGGTATTAGTACCCTAAACATCTACGGTACTCCGCAGGAACCTCTTTGTAAATCTGTATATTTTAGCTATAAAATGTTGTATGAAACTAGATTGTGGTGGTGAGGAAAGAAGTATATTTTTTATGATTTTTGCACCCGCCGCGGTTGCGAACCTTTAGTGCCTATGTACTGCCTTTTATGCAATAGCGGATCAGGGTACACGTAGTTCCTCTTTAATGTTTTAAAACAAGTGTGTTGGTTAATTTTATGAGATAATACATCATCGTCATTGTCCGTGTGAAAAAAATACTTTCTACCCACAATCATGAGAAAGGAGAATTCACATCATCTCAAAGTGGAGGATATGGCTTGGATTTTAAAATCAACAATGCCTCACTTAACACCCAAGTGGAAAATATCTCTCTTCGCTACATATTGTATAAGTATAGTTGTTTGAATCACTACAAGGATTCACAAGAGTCCAATCTTTGGAGAAAAGTTTTAAAGTAAAAAGCCAAAGTGGAAAAGATGGTTTAAATGAGATTGATTGACTTTTAGTCTTCTCACAAAAATGTCAAGGTATTATTAAGTTGATAGAAGTTTATTTATGAAAATGTTTTGAAAATGCATGGACCTAAGTTCAAGTTTATTATGAAAGTGGTTCAAGTTTAGAAACAAGAAGAGTTTTCAAAAGGAGGGAGAAGATTTTTGAAATTAAAGAAGATGGGAGGAGATGAAGGGACTATCCTAATGCATAAGATAAAAGCTAGGGAGAAGAACCATCTAACTAACAAGAAGCCAACACTTTACATTATGAGTCAAGATAGAATTCCCATTCTTTTGGATTGGAAACCATGCAAGGATACTAAACCTCTTGAGAATACGAAACTTCAAATGTATTAATTCTATACAAAAATTGGGCATAGTAACGTCTGTATACAGATGAATTCCAGGTTACAGACAAAGTATATAACCACAATAACCTACACACAAAACAAACAAACAACCCAATGTCTTGAGGTAAACCCCAAGAACTTCAGACAAAATATCAATTAAGGCTACAAGGTCTCCAATATAGGTCAAGATTTCTATCCCTAAGTCCAAGAAGTACAATACTCCATAACCAAGGATAATAACCAAATAGTCCAAGTATCATTTATGTTTTTTATGGTTCATGTTGATTATTAAATATCTTCAAAAGGAAAATAAAAGCTCAAGTGAGCAAAATAAAAATGGCATAAAAGTAAATTCTCAAGTGAGCAAAGATGAAAATAGCATGAAATGTAAATTCTAAAGTAAATGGTACGTAAAGTAAAAAGCATAAAATAAAAGCATAAGATAAAGTCAATTGTTAGGAATTAGTGATTAGTTGGATGAACATTTTGAAACTTGAATTTGGAACTCATTAGAGGATTGGTAGAACCAAAGCCTGTTGACAACAAGTTGCATTTGCTTTTTTTCAAGTATATCATCCATTTAATAATCCTCAAGGTAACTTTTAATGATCAATGATGTTTAAGTGATCCACGTTGACCAAAATTGATGAAGATCCATTGGAGGATTGGTAGAACAAAAGCCTCCTAACAATGAATCTCAAGGTTATTGGATCAAAGGGTTCAAATCAACATACTTGGGCTTGCAAACATAGGTTTGGGTCACGAATGATCATTTTCTCAAATCAGGACAAAATTTAGCGCTATGTTAAGCAATCGTAAGTGGACTTATGTAGAAGTCGCACCTATATTGAGGTCGGTCAATAGAAATCTATGCACTTCATGTTTTGATAAATTATATAGGGATCATAATCCCTTAACATGTAGACAATAAGAAAGGGGAATAATATGAAGAGGGAAAGGATACAATGTACGAAATTAGAGTTTCAAACATCATGAACATCATTCGTCCATTTTAGTGGATTTGGTTTATCAACCTATCAACACCCAAGACCCACTGAGGTTGAAGAATTTTTCTCAAAATATGCCTAAAGTCAGTATCACATGCTATTTCAAGAATTAAATAAGAATCGTGTACAAAAGTTTTCAATTACAAGCATTAATCAAAGGTAAAACCCTAAATGCAATCCTAAGTTAAAAAATAGATTTAAAATAGGAAAATAACTTGAAAAAATATGAAATTAAAAACCTACCTTCCTAAGGACCAGTAAAAGTCAGAAATGGGGCTTAGAGCTCTTGATTTGAAGCGGTATTTTGATTTTTAAATGCAAACATTGAGACTAGCAATTAAAAGGCTTAAACTAGATGGTTTTAGGAAATAATTTGTGAAAAATATGAAATGACATTGTAAAATTCTATAAAAATGTCTTTTATGACCTCAACTTGTTCAAACACTCCAAACAACTTCATCTCTGATTTTATAAACATGGGAAGTTTGAAATTTTAACCCATTAATGTGAATGATCAATCAAAACCCTAAAAGAAAGAAATTAAATTCAAAATTAAACAAATTGACCTAAATTTAAAATAAATTGGATGTAAAATAACCTAAATGTCACTATATCTCTAAGGATCAGAAAGTATATTTTTATTGAATTTTATCCTAAAAGAAAAATTTAAAATGAAAATTATTTACACAATTCACCCGAGAAAATAAAGAAAAGATGATATGTCCAACAAATGATTTAATTTGTGACTCACGAATTTTATAAAATTGGATAAAAATTATTTTAAAAAAGTAAACTCAGAGAGAAGCCCAAAAATATTTTTTATTTTTTGATTTAATAGAAATAGGGAAATAAAATTAAAAACTTAATAGAATGTTAAAAACCATATACATGAATTTATTTAATCAAGAAAAATGATTAAAAAAATGAAATAAAAATCAAAATATGAAAACATATTAAAAAAGGAGTCTAAAATATTTTTATAATAATTTTTGAAGTGAAGAAAATATGAGAAAAACAAAAAAAAATTGAAATGCAAAGGCTTATTACACATGTTGTTTAGAAAATGTGTTGTAAAAGAAAATGAAGCCATGTTCAATCAAACAGGGACACGTAATCATCCCTACCAAACAACCATATTCTCTATTTTTTCAGTTTTTAAACTAAATGTTCAGATCACAGTAACTCATGCGTTTCTTGATGAAATTCAAAAATTCAAACACCAAAGTTCAAGATAGAAATTAGTAGAACACGATAGAATCAAAAACTTCATGAAATGATGCATTGATGATTGAAAAAAACGCGCGTGAAGATGACTGCGTGAACACATTTTTGAGTTGAGCAATACAACAAATAGTTTTATGATTTGATTTTTCTCCTTCAATTCTCCACCAAATCACACTATCCAAGAACTAAAATTGATCACAAAAATTCAAGGATTATGAACATGCTACTTGATCTTTTAAAAAGCTCATGGATTAAAGAAAACGCAAAGTTGTAGTTAAAAGTGAGAAAATGGATCATCTACCTTGAAATGAATTTGGGGATGCTTGAGCTCAAATAAAGAGCGAGTAAGTCATAGATCAATAGCTTAGAGGTTCAACGATGATAGATGGAGAGAGATGCGAAGAAAGCTTGCTTAACAATGGAGGAAGTGAGCTTGAAATTCAAAGAGAGAGAGAGAGAAGAGAGATTTCTTTGATGAAAGCTAGCTTCGTGAGGGAGAGAGAAGAGAGCTTGCTTTCTGATTTCTTTTCCCAACCCTTTGATTGTTAAATCTCATTTCTTTTTATATAGTGAAGTATTAGAGAGGGAGAGAAATGAGAAGTGAGGCATGCTTCACGTTTTGTGTTGTTTTGGGGTGAAAAGCGTGCATTTTGGATAAGTGAGGCAGGTTCGGGGTGTGAGCTGGCAGTTAGAGCTTTGTTGGCACAAAATTTCCATGCATTCCCATGCAATTTTTTACCATTTCATGAGCATGCCTTTACCTCCTTATTTCTCCCTCTTTGGTGTGTGAAATGTCACAAAGTTTGAATTAAAAGTGGAAAGGACATTTCATACTCCAACTTTGATGTTCAAAATTTTCCAAAATGAAGTTAGAATCAATGAGATAATTGGATATGAACACATACTTACAAACTGCTTGATGAAATGCCAGGCCTGATTGGGCATTCTGCATGTACGTGATGCCTTGTATTGGGAAAGAATTCAGCTTGCATGGTGCCTTCTTCTCACAATTATATCTCAAAATGTTGGAAGATTTTTGAGAAACTTTCTGAATCAAAGTTGTTCCTCATATTTAGGGCTTGATCTTTGATGTTGGAGATTTTACAAAATAATGAATATTTCTCATAGAAAAGTGATGATGAATGTGTGCCCACAAAATGTTTGATGAAATTCCTGGCCTAGCACGCGTGACATACCTTGTGCTGGGAAAAATGACATTTTGAAGCTCAAAATCCTAATCACCATATCTTTCTCTACACTTAACCATTTGAGATGATTCTTGAATGAAATATGAAGAGAAAACTTCAATCTTCTAATTTTATGTTTCCAACTTTTTGATTTGAGACCAAATGGTCATTCAAAATTGAACATGAAGAAGTCAGATTTTTGCATTTTTATCCAAAATTTCAATAAGTGTCAAAACTTTCCAAGCTCCATAACTTTTTTCCTTTCATTTTTTGGACTTGTGGACTCTCCTATAAAGTTGGATAATTTTTCATCCTCTTTCTAGGCACATAAAGTTTGCATATTTTCAATAAAAATTGAGAAAGTTGTGGCCAATCAAAATTCAGCCTTATGAACACTTAAAAATTCCAAAGTTTCAAATAACTTCCTTGACAAGTTATCTCCAATTCACACTTACTCTTGATATTTTTGCACTATTGACCATGAAAATTTAGAATAGTGATATTGAATTGATAGTTGACCAAGCGTCCACTTGGTCAACAGTTGATTTCAGCTATCTCCTAACAAAATGACCATTTTATCCCCTTTCATCAATTGAACATTTTCAAGCCAAAGTTGATGATCAAACTTCCAATTATAGATGCTTATGATCATGTAGAGAAGTATGGGATCAAGTATTTCCCAAAAATCTAATGATTTCCTGATTAAAATCCAAACCCTAGTTTTGATCCTGTGCTAGGAGATGGTGAGATGATGGCAATTATGCCATTACCTACAATATGATATTCCAAGAGACAAAATATACACATTTTGAGGTTAGTTAAAAGCATACATGTACAAGATACACAATTCAAGGTTCTTCAAAGTGCTTGGTGATTCTCATAGGAAAACCTAAAGACATGATGCAGTAGAGGAAAAACCCCAAACCCTAGTTTGTAATCTGGTTGCATTGTGATAGTATGAGATGATAGGGGAATCTTAGGGGAAAATTGGGGTACAACAGATGGAAATCAGTTTCCATGGTCGACCAATAATAACCCACTCTCAGAACTTTCTTAGCCATCATATGCCCACTGGAGTGAGTACCAAAGACCCCTTCGTGCATATCTTCCAAAATCTTCTCAGCTTCCTTCTTGCCTACAAAACAAAGGAGAGTCGAATCTTGATTGCACTTGTACAAAATTTCGTTACTCATAAATATATTCCCCTTCAGGATACTCTTGAGTCTCGAGGTATCTTTTCACTTTGTGGTACCAAGGCTTTTCCTCCACTCCATCAGTATCAACTTCGTAGAAATGTCTCGGTTTTTCTAGTCTCTCAATAGTGATTCGAGGAGCTTCATTGTCCCATCCGACTTTGAACATAGATGACATGGTAGCCAATGTGTCATCCAATTGATTCTCTTCTCGTGGAATATGTTCAAAAGGGAATTTTTTGAAGTACAAAATTAATGCTAACACATGCTCTCAATAAGGAATGTTATTTGTATGCTTCGTATCCCATTCTCTCTTGATCTGACTTAATACTAGGGTTGAATCACCATATACATTCAGAATTTTAATTCTCATATCGATAGCAGCCTTGATACCCATTATGCACGCTTCGTATTCTGCCATGTTGTTGGTATAGTCAAAACATAATCTGGAAGTGAAGGGCGTATGGAACCCCTTGGGAGAGATGATCACAACACTAATCCCATTACCAAGCGCGTTAGAAGCTCCATCAAACACGATAGTCCATCAGGATCCTGGCTCAGGTCCTTCATACGGTTCAGGCTCTTCGCAATCAGTAACTAGCATAATATTCTCATCTGGGAACTCGAAATTCATAGGCTGATAGTCCTCTACCGCTTAATAAGCCAAATGATATGCCAATACACTTCCTTTGATTTCCTTTTGAGTAGTGTACTGAATTTTGTATTCTGTCAAGACCATTTGGCATCTTGCTATTCTTCCGAAGAGAGTGGATTTCTCAAATATGTATTTTATTGGATCCATCTTAGAGATTAATAAAGTAGTATGAGTCAACATATACTGTCTTAGTAGGCAAATATCCCATGCCAAAGCGCAACATTTTTTCTCGAGCTGTGAGTATCTTGTTTCACGGTCGGTAAACTTTTTGCTAAGGTAGTATATTGCATGTTCTTTTCGACCAAACTTGTCATGTTGCCCCAATACACACCCCATTGATTTCTCTAGCACTGTTGGGTACATGATCAGAGGTCTTCCTTTAACTGGTGGCATCAAATTGGAGGTTCCTTAAGATATTATTTGATTTTATCGAAGGATATCTAGCAATCGTCGTTCCACTTCACTAGTCTTTCTTTAGTAACTTGAAGATTGGATCACAAGTAGCGGTCAAATGGGAAATAAATTTAGCAATGTAGTTTATTTGTCCCAAGAAGCCTCTGACTTCCTTTTTAGTATGGGGAACTGGAATTTCTTGAATAGCTTTAACTTTGGCAGGATCAACTTCAATACCTTTACCACTGACGATGAAACCTAAGAGTTTACCAGATCTTACCCCAAAGGTGAACTTGTTTAGATTCAACCTTAATTTGTACTTCTTCAATCTCTCAAACAACTTGTGAAGGTGGTCAAGGTTTTCTTCTTCAGTCTGAGACCTGGCTATCTTGTCATCAACGTAAACTTTTATCTCGTGATGGATCATATCATGGAACAAAGCTACCATAACACGCTGATATGTTGCATCAACGTTCTTCAACCCAAAAGGCATAAATTTGTAATAGAAAGTGCCCCACTGTGTGACAAAAGTAGTCTTCTCCATGTGTTCAGGTGCCATCTTGATTTGATTATACCCGGAGAAACCATCCATGAAGGAAAATACTTTATGATGAGCAGTGTTGTCAACCAAAATGCCAATATGTGGAAGCAGAAAGTCATCTTTGGGGCTTGCCCTATTCAGATCACTATAGTTTATACATATACGCACCTTACCATCTTTCTTAGGTATTGGAACCACATTTGCAACCCACTGAGGATAGGACGTAACGGCTAAGAAACCTGCTATGAATTGTTTCATAACCTCAGCCTTGATCTTTTCAGACATCTTGGGACGCATACGACGAACCTTCCTTCATCGGTAGAGGGTGAACCACAACATCAGTATCAAGCCCTGGCATGTCTTTGTATGACCAATCAAAGATCTTAACATACTCACGCAACATATGAATTAACCTCTTTTTGACATTGTCTTCTAGGTTAGCTCATATCTTGATTTCTTTCTTGTCTTCTTCAGCACCCAAGTTCACAACCTCGACTAGCTCTTTATATGGTCGTATGGACCTTTCTTCTTGCATTAACAACCTAGCAAGGACACTAGGTATTTTAAAATCTTCCTCACCTTCATCCTTAGCTTGGTAGATTGGACTTCCGAAGTCATAATTGGCAATAGCAGAATTGTTATCAATGGGATCCAGAGTGGATATAGATCTGCAATTTTTTTTGTGGGTGTGTGTAAGAATACATAGATATTTTGAAAACAGTAATGTAAAATAAAGACAAAGATCGCAAAATTTGAATGCAAACATCCAATGATTTAGTAAATGAAAATATGCTGATGAATAATGACAACCCTAACAAATAGACCATTGTGCCCCGGGTAAGGCACGAGGCTTAAATTTCTTTGTTTAAATTACATAACCAAAAAAACTTAAAAGTAAGAAAGCAGAAAATAGAATTTACTCCTGACTAAAGGAGATTGGTATAAAGTCTTCAGTCTTCCAATTGTTTAGCCTACTGCCGGTAGTAGGGAAGATCTAATTGTCTATGTCGCAGTCACTATCAGCGTCTTCTAGAATGTTGACATGATTATTATGAACTCCATTATTGTTGATGCAAAAAGGCAGTCTCCTAAAATTAGCACGAGTACGACGGACAGCCCTCTGAGCCTGAGAAGTGAAACCCAAACCAAATTTGTCTGACTTATGAGGAATATCAAGAAGCTGACCCCAAACCATGCAACCACCTTCTTTGACCACAGCCTTAGCCTCTTTCAGAGAAGCCATTTTTGATGGGATCTTTAGAATAGCAGGAGCAGCCTTATCAACAACTTCAAAGGTCTAACAAGGGGTCTAGAAGAAATCACCATCCATCTCAATAGACTTGAAAGAGTTCAAATGTCTCACCATGTATTCTTCTTCATCGCAAACTGTAACAATATTTCCCTTCACGGGATACTTCAACTTCTGGTGTAAGGTAGAAGTAGTAGCACCTGCCCCGTGAATCCAAGGGCGTCCAAGCAAACAAGAATAGGCTAGAAAAATGTCCATCACATAGAAAGTAGAGTCGAAGACCTCGGAACCCACTTCGATTGGAAGATCAACCTCCCCGTGCACCATTCTCTTTGAACCATCAAAAGCTCTTACCACAATGTCACTGGGTTGTAGCACAATCCCCTCGCAGTCAAGTTTGTCTAAAGCAACTTTTGGCAGTACATTCAATGAGGAATCGTGTCTACCAACACATGAGATAAGGTAGTGCCCCTGCATTCAATAGAGACATGCAGGTCTTTATTAATGGTCCGTTCTTGCGGGAGTTAAATCAGCATCATAAAATCCTAACCCAATATCAGTTTTCAGATTAGTAACATAATTTTCGAACTGATCAACAAAGATTTTTGTCGGTACATGAGCAGATTTCAGAAAATTCACTAAAGCCCGAGCACGTGCTTCAAAGCATAATAACAGGGATAGCATAGATACTTTGGAGGGAGTCTTCCCTAACTGTTCAACAATTTTGTAGTCGCTCTTTCGGATAATCTTTAATATTTCCTCCATCTCTTTTTTGGAGGTGTCTTCAACAGTGACTTTCTTCAATGCCTTAGTTTGGGCAGGCTCAGTCATATGTTCTTAGCCTTGAGTTTCAGTAGTAGTAATGATACGAACCAGTGCAGTGATAGCCTTCAGGGAGATCTCTGGAGAGAAAATCCTTCCACTTCTGTTAACTTTACTAGTCCCAACAATATTGCCCACATCGGGATCAATAACTTTAGCATTTTGAATCAATAATTCTTGCTTCATGTCGTGGTAGTAGACATCAGCTCTATAATTCCAAGGGATTGCCTTATCATGAGAATATGGAAATTGCCCAGGTGAAGTGATGAGTAGAGGAGAAACACTAGGTTCGATAGTAATCTTCACAAGACCCTTAGAAGTGATCCTTACAGGAGTACCAGAAATTGTAGACAGGTCTTCAAGATTCAATTCTTGGGATGTACTCTCCATAGAAGAAGTATTCTCAAAAGGAATCTTCTCAAATAGGATCTCACGATCATCCATCAAACACTAGATACCTTTCTTCAACAGTGCACAACCATTGGATTGGGATGCATAGTAGTAGCAGTCTTCAGCATAACCCAAAAATAAATTGGCTTGCAGCAGCTTCTCCTTAACAATCATCAGAGAAGTAGTTAAGTCATTCACACTAGGAACATAAGAAAAATCTTAAATAGCATTAACACCCTTGTCATGAATGGGCATAGGTGCAGTAATCACATTAGGAGTCTCAGGAGGATCAAATTTAATTTCCTTAGAATCAATCATGTCTTGGATCTTATTCTTCATAGCCCAACAGTTGCTAGTGTCATGCCCGGGGCTATCGGAGTGGTATGCACACCTTGCATTGGGATTGTAACGGGGAGAGGAAGTGTTGGGATTCTGAGGAGGCTCTCTCAATGTAACCTTCCCAGCCTTTAACATGTGTTGTAATGTTTGAGCCAATGGCATGTTAATATTTATGACCTGCCTCCTATGCGCATATTGCATACGCTGATTATTTTGTTGTTGTTGTTGCATTGGCACAGGGTTAGAGATCAGTATTGCCCCCACAGATTGGTTGTCGTCACTCTTATTACGACCCTTCTGGCCGTACACAACATTGGATTCTCTCCTACCATTATAAGCCTTCTTTACAGTATTTCAAGATGCAGCCACCTAGATTTTACCGCTTCTGATTCCATTCTCAACATGTTCCCCGATCAGTATTAATTTAGTGAAACCGGTTGATGAACTCTGAAGTAAGTGATTATAGAATGGACCTATCAATATGCTCATGAACATATCAACCAACTCTCTATCAGCCAAAGCAGGTTGAACTCTACCTGCAAGATCTCTCCATTTATGGGCATACTCTTTAAAGCCTTCATTAGAGCCCATGGTCATACTCTGCAGTTGCATGCGGGTTGGTGCCAAATCAGAATTATATTGATAATGTTTGTAGAAGGCTGTATCCAAATCTTCCCAAGTGTGAATATTGGCACCTTCAAGTTGATAGTACCATTCCAGTTGTGTCCCAGATAAACTCTCTTGAAAGAAATGCAACCATAATTTCTTTTCAGCAGTATGTGGTTGAATTTTCCAAACATAAGACCTCAAATGCAGCTTTGGACAGAAGATAAGATTTTTTAAATTATGAGGGATGACAACTCCTAGGACCAGACCCAAATCATCAAAGTTCAATCCAGGAACTTTCTGGATTTCCATAGCTCTCAGACGCTCTTCCAGCAACTTATACTTCTCAGTAGCAAGGGGATATTGCTCATCTAAGTAATCATCCTCCTCTTCATCAGGAAATTTGTCAGAACCATAACTGCTTCTTTCAGTTTTCACACTCTTACCATCTTCATCCTGCTTGTCATGTTCATCGGATGGGATATTAAGATCTCCAGCTTGCTTGACAAGACCTCTGAACCATCTTCCCATGTTAAGGACGCCAATTGGTTTGTTTGTCTTCTTCTTTTTCTCATTGTTGACAAGAACTTTCAATTCTTCCTGCCCCTTGGCTAAGTTTAGGAACATCTGTTGGAATTGGGTATTCTGAGCTTGGAGGTCTTTGACTATTTGTTCAAGATCCATTTTCTATTGAAATAAACAGCAAGAAGATGAGAAAACCTGTCTTGAGAATACCTATTATGATATGCAAGACATGTAAATGTATATGCAATGTTTTCAAGGATCTTATGGGATTAAAATATTGGAAAAAGAATTTGGTTGCAGCTTAGTCTTGAAGAACTTTGAGTTTTCATCTTTGAACGGCCTTCTATCAGAATCAAGCTCACCATATCAAGTGGGTTCTAGCCTCTGACTCAAGAGAACGTATTTTGATCTTTGACGACATCTGGTTAGAGGAAAATAAATCATCTTGCTTGTTGCTAGTAATCTGGCTCATGATAATCATGAACCAAAGGTCCCTAAGATCCTTGAAATGGTTAGTAAAAATGCCAGGTCATGGTGATATGATGTTATGATGTCGTGTTTATGTTAGATGGATAGAAAACACAAAGAAATCACATAAGATCCTTAGGCTTAAAGGCTTGCATGAGGTCCATAAGTAAGTACCCTTCTCTATTAAAGTTAATTTGGCTTAAATTGTCCTAAAATAGTAATCGGGTCCAAGGAATCTCATATCACAGATCTCTCTCGAAGGTTTTATTTTAGTACAGCAACTGACTTGCCACCAAAACATCCCGTGAGTCGAATCACAATGAGTGTAGCATCGAGTATCAATCAACCTTAGACTTCACCAAATCCAGGCATGTCACTACCTTCAAAAAGTTAGTTAGTGCTAATGACACCATGCGGAAGCCTAATGTTATCCTCGACTGACTCAAGGAACATTAGTATAATCAAAAGTGTCACACTAACCATAGCCATCACTTCAATTATATCGGTCTACGTCGTACAATTTTCATGATCTATTGCTACTTACCTAAGGAATCCCTAAATTCGGGTGTAGGATCTTACAAGTAAATAAACCCAAGTAGCCCTTAAATTAAAGCAAACAATTAAAGCAAGTAAAAGTGATATAAACTCTAAGGTAACCCCTCTTTTTTAAGAACTCCCCAGCAGAGTCGCCAATTTTGTAATACGGTAGGAGAACTGACTTTTTTGGTTTTATCCAAATGTGCGGATAGCAAGAGTCGCCACCGACTTTTATTTTATCCAATATTTAGAAAAGGTGAAAAGAAATGGAAAGACCTTTGATAGATTTTTAGTTTGGGGGGTAAGTTATGAAAAGGGAAGGTGTTAGAACCTTTTTCATCCATAGTTATCTACGGGCTCTTAATTGCTTAGCTCACTTTTTGAAAACTTGCTTTGTGTGTGTGTGTGATTTGTTTGAAAATATTTTGAAATCGCCAATGTAAGGCTGACTTCATAATGATTCTTGTATCAATCCTCAAGAATGCGTACAATGTGTTTTGAAAATATTTGTTTGAAAGTGATGTGTAAAAAATGTTTCTGAGAAAAATTGTGAGCAAGAAATTAGGAGTTTCTTACCCACTCAAGTTCGTTCTTATTATTTTCCTTCTCCTTTTAGATAGTACTATCCATAAAATTAGTTGGTAGGTATCCCTATCTATTGGATGTGAAGGGACAGGCGAAGGATCATCGAATGGTCATCGAAGGCAACACGTAGAGATACTTTAGCAATTTATCGGAGGGACTAGATCATTTTTCGTAGGCAATGTCGAAGGGTCATAGAGGGACTATGATCTTTATTGGAGGGTCTTTTTAAAGTATCCATACTTTCGAGGGACATGACCACTATTTCCGAAGGCAACGAAGGGAGGTTACCCTAGAGGTAGAAAGTGTGAATGGTGTGTTGAGTTTAATTATGTATCTTGTATTAGGGTTATCTATCGATTGATTTTAATCTTGCCATACAAACCATAGTTACTAGCAGTTGAATAAAATATAAGAGCATAAGGTAAAGTGTGGAACATAAACCTAAGCTGTTACATGGCTTCGGGGTAGTTACATAAGTAGGAAGATGCAGGAAAGTAAACCCTAAAACTATTACATCCTGGGAGCAGATACATAATAGAGAAAAAGTGTGAGAAAATAAATCTATGCTATTTACATTTGAGGAAGCGTCTTATACATTTGATCTAGGAAAATAGATAAGCGACAAAAAAGAAATAAGAAAAATAGAAAATTGAATGGAAAAAATGTTTTTTTTTTGTGATTTTTGTATGGAAAATAATTTTAAATGATAAATAATTAAAACCTAAATTCTAATTAATTTTAGTATTTAAAAAAGGTTAATTAATTAATTAATTAAAACAAGAAATTAAATGTTAATATAAAACCTAAACCTAATTTATTAGGGTTAAAAATGGTTAGTTTTTAGGTTAATTAAAAAACAAGTTAGGGTTAGGGAAAGAAAAATAAATGAATAAGGTAAAAACCAAAAAAAAGAAAGAAAATTGCATGGGGTGGATGTTGAACCCATGCCCTCTAGCCTTCGCAGTTGCATAGCTTTCCACCAGGCCAAGCGCTCGTTGGTGATAGAAAATAGGCGCTGAAGAGTATATCTAAAACCTTCACGAATTGAAAATAACAAAAAAATATTAAAAAGGCAGGGATCTAACCCACGCCCTAAGAGACCAAAGCCTTAGAACGCATATGTCTTGCCACTGGGGTGGCTGTTTCATCTGGTACTATAACATAAACGATTAAATATAATATGATAACAAATGGATGGCCTGGAGAGGCACCGGAGCCCTAGCTCCGGTCATCTTCTCCGGTGAGCCTTTTTTTATACATGCAAAAATAAAGCGTGTTAGTGATCAAATAGAATCCCACCCCTCCTAAATTGACCCTTTTGAATCTATTGGTGGCTTTAGTTTTGGATGAATCGTCCTGTACAGAGAGATATGAACAAGATAAGACAAAACGGTTCAAACATAATGATGGGTTATTTTGGCGTTATGGGACTCATGCAAGGGATCAAACCTGCATAGTTTTGTCTCAGGAAAACATTAGCATGGTTAGTTTCAATCAAAACAGCATAAAAAAGAAAACACGTAATTCATAAAAACAAGGAAATCGATGATGCATGTAGTGCACTTTTCAAGCCTCTTTGATCATCAAGAATGATCATGACTTACTCAGCAATGTCTCAGGGATTGATTTGAGTGGATGGTTTTCTTTGAGAAGGGCTGGAACAATGATTTCGAGTTTTCCCTTGTGTGGACAAAATTTGAGGTTTTGAGAGTATTCTTTGAGGTAAGTTTTCCGTCCCTCCCTTGTCTGAACTTGAATAGTATATATAGGAGAAGAAATTAGGTCAAAGATGGGCTTGGACATCTTCATGAAATTATATCTTTTATTTTGTTTGAAAATAACTTGGAATAAGACAAAAACCTAAATATTTGTTTTAAGAATATGTTCACACAGTCTCTAATGCAATCTTGGGCCTCTAAAAGATAAGAATCAAAAGCCTTTTAAACCTTGCACCTCCACTTAATATTTATTTGATTTAATTTGCATTTAAATGAATAAAAATTCAAATAAAAGAAATAAAAATCATAAAAAAAATATAAGAATGGTTTTGGGGGTCCCCTAGCATGTCATGAACATGTTTGAACTTCAAAAATTAGGCCCATTAGTCAAAAAGCCCAAAGTTGTTCAATTGAGGTTTCATGCAATTTCACAAAATTACCCAACTTGTGTCACTCATAACTTGCTCAATTTTTGTCATATGAAGGTGATCTTTGACTTTTTTAGAAACCTCAATATATCCCCTACAACCTTCATGTTGGTCATTTTCTATTTGAATATTTTAACTTGATGTAAATTCCTTTGACAAAAAGTGTCTTTTTATTGACTTTTAATATGACCTGTAATGTTTTGGCCCATATCTCTCAAATGAAGCATTTTTTGCCTTGAGCATAGAGAGACAGAGTTGTAGATAATTAAATTTCCTTCAAGATAGGCCTTGGTTAAAAAATTTCAGATGAAGTATGTGAAAGTTATGCTTGTTCAAAGTTCAGTTGACTTCTCCTTAAGAAAATCCCAATTTAGTAACTTTTGACTTTTGATGAATCTTGAGTTTTTCTTGATGAATCATGATCAACCCTTGATTAAATGATGCATTTTAGTTTAAAATCTTAATGTTGTCCAAAAATATTGATGTTTGACTGTAAATTGGTCAAATTTGACTTTTTGCCCAATACAATTGATTTTCAACCATCTAGCTAATTGACTGAGAAAACTTGTGTTGCAAGGCTTGAAACTTGGTAAGAAGATACTCTGAAGCATATGAGGAACCAAAAAACTCACTTGAGGAATTATAATTCCCATTTTCCTTGAGAATACCAAAACCCTTGTTGTAGGCCATTGCTTAAGAGCATGATTCATCTGATCAATTCTTGAGTAGTTTTGAGAACTTGGGAAACCTTAGGACCATGAGAAGATATCATGAAATGGGAGAAAAAATTTTGGGGTAAAACACACCCTAAGCTTGCTATGGAGGTAATTCAAATCTGAGGGCATAACAATTTGGTTACTGCAAGAAAACATAATTGGCTTATACTTTTGCATGTTTAAAATTTTTTCTTTTATAGCGTAATGATCCATATAATGGAAATGATACGTGTTTTGGTATATGCAATATAATGATGCATGTTTAGCAATGCACTAGGGAAAACACATCAATAATCGATTGTTGAGAAGACAATGAACTTTTGAACGATCATTCTTCACACGTCTGAACTTCTGTAGAGAAAACATCTCTTTGAACTTTAATGGGGAAATGAGATTCAAAACTACCGACCTCTGAAGATTGATATCACTGGGAAAGTAACTTCTTAGGGAAAATACTGCAAAAATAAACTGCAGCTTAGAGAAATTTTTGAATTCTGATCAAACTCCCAACTTCTTGGTGAAACCACGCGGCCGGAACCTGTCATCTGGATGTTAATGAAACATCAATAAAGTTGCCACCGAACGTCATTTATCCCGCCGAGAGGGAAAGGTAAACATCGAGAAAACCTGAAAAGGGAGAAATCACGGTCTTTCGACCGAGAGATCGGGTAAGGGAGTCTGTTAAGCAAGGGGAAGGTATTAGCACGGCACACGCCCGTAGTACTCTACGGTGTTGAAACTACCGGCTGGAAATCATCGAAACAATGAAGTCGCCACCGAACGTCTTTTATCCCGTCAAGAGGGAAAGGTAAACATCGAGAAAACCTGGAAAGGGAGAAATCACGGTCTTTCAACTGAGAGATCGGGTAAGTGAGTCTGTTATGCGAGGGGAAGTTGTTAGCACCCCACACGCCCGTAGTACTCAACGGTATCCACTCTTGTTGTCTAGTCTAGATGGGTGTGGTTAAATCCTATGTCTATGGTTTACAACTAAAAAGGGAATACATGCAAAAGAAAAGAAAATAATGTAGGGAAAATAAGAGATATGCTCGGTTGGGCCCTACCCCAATGGCTAAGTATCCCTTTTAAGGAATCAGAGCAGCCATAGTTCGGCTTATGTATTTTGGTTGGTTTGTGTTTTTTAGTTAAGACAACAAAACAGGCAAGATGGCAAAATATCAAATAAAACAACAAACAAATGAGATAGTCAGACATCGACTAAACAATAACAAGATAACATGTCAAAGATGGTGAAACATCAAATGATAAAACAAATAACAAAAACATCGATAAAACAGATGACAAAATATCACACCTAACAATGATATTGAGAATCAAAGTAGGATAACAAACATATGTGATGGCAAAACATCGATTAAAAGATAACAAGGTAGCATGGCATGATAAGGATGGCAAAACATCACGCCTAACAATGATATTGAGAATCAAGGTAGGATAACAAACAGATGCGATGGCGAAACATCGGCTTCAAACAAATGTGCGATGGCGAAACATCGTCTAAAAGATGACAAGGGAATCATGGTAGAGATGGCAAACATCAACAAACAGATAGTAAAGTATTACACCTAACAATGATATTGAGAATCAGAGTAGGATAGCAAACATATATGGTGGCGAATCATCGGCTTCAAACAAATGTGCGATGGAGAAACATCGCCTAAAAGGTAACAAAGATATCATGGCAAAGATGGCGAAATATCGATAAAATGGATGACAAAACATCACACCTAACAATGATATTGAGAATCAAAGTAGGATAACAAACATGTGCGATGGAGAAACATAGATTAAAAGATAACACAGGCAACGAAAGATTGGTTTGTATCTTTTACTTTGAAGAAGGGTTTGAGTTCATTAGAAATGTCTTATGATTTTCCAAGGAAACAATTTTTGTTTTAAGATGCAAAATGCAAAGAAAGAAAAACAACTAAGGGGAACTAGCCTAGAATTATCCCTAGTGTTATCATACAATGGTTGACCCTAAGGTTGAGGATAAATGAAAATCCTATCCTATGTAACATGCTAAAGGAAGCTTAACAAAACTATCCTATAGGGAGCATACAATGAGAGCGAAGTCGTGATCTCAATTTCTAAATTGAGTGACTCATAGATCAACAATTAAAGAAGAAAAGCAATAATCATCCTATATGGAACATGCAATGAGAGCGAAGTCGTGATCTCAATTTCTAAATTGAGTGACTCATCGATCAACAATTAAAGAAGAAAAGCAATAATCATCCTATAGGGAACATGCAATGAGAGCGAAGTCGTGATCTCAATTTCTAAATTGAGTGACTCATCGATCAACAATTAAAGAAGAAAAGCAATAATCATCCTATAGGGAACATGCAATGAAAGCGAAGTCGTGATCTCAATTTCTAAATTTAGTGACTCATCGATCAATACAAACACAACATATGTATTAGACAAAAAAAACAGAAGGCCTCCTGACATATATCAGCAACAGAGGTCCCATCATGCAATCAGAGAACTATGAAAAATGAAAATGGAAGAAAGGAGATAGTGCAATACCAAACAGATAAATATCTGTAGCAACCGAGAAAGAATAAAAAGAAACCCAGAGAACTTCAAGCAAGCTGGCATCAGTAGACGAATCAAGTCAGAAATTACGCCATGAGGATGTATGTAATGAGATTATCAGATTTGAACAGATCCCCATGGGAAATGTATAGTATTCACAATATCATGTATATATCCTGCATGGAATATCAAACATGCCAAATACAAAAGCAGTGCCATTGTACGTAATAAGTTGTGTTCCACAAATAAAGTGGAACACGGTAGCCTCAGGCCAAAAGTGGGATGCTATACATTGTCACAAAGTCTCCAAGATAAGCCAAGGTCTTTAATCCTAAATCCAATAAAAAGTCTCATGCTCCATAATGCCAAGGATAGTAACCAAATAGTCCAAGTATCATTAAAGTTTTTTTTATATGGTTCATGTTGATTATTAGGTGTCTTTAAAAGGAAAAGAAACGCTCAAGTGAGCAAAATAAAAATGACATAAAAGAAAATGCTCAAGTGAGCAAAGATGAAAATAGCATGAAATGTAAAATGGTAAAAGTAAATGGTACATAAAGCATAAAATAAAATAAAAGCATAAAGTAAAGTCAATTGTTAGAAATTAGTGGTTAGTTGGATGACCATCTTGAAACTTGCATTTGGAACTCATTAGAGGATTGGTAGAACCAAAGCCTCCACACAACAAGTTGCATTTGCTTTTTGTCAAGTATATCATCCATTTTGGAATTCTCAAAAGGTAACATTTAATGATCAACGATGTTAAAGTGATCCGCGTTGACCAAAGGTGTTGTAGATCCATTAGAGGATTCGTAGAACCAAAGCCTCCACACAATGAATCTCAAGGTTATAGGATCAAAGAGATCAAATTAACATACTTGGAATTGCAATCATAAGTTTGCGCCACGAATGATCATTTATTCGAATCGGGACAAAATTTAGCGTTGTGTTAACAATCGTAAGTGGACTTATGTAGAAGTCGCACCTATTTTGAGGCCGGTCAATAGCAATCTATGTACTTCATGTTTGGATAAATGACATAGAGATCACCATCCCTTAACATGTAGCACAATTAAAAAAGAAAGGGATAAGATGAAGAGGGAGGGAAATGATAAGCTAATTTGGATCACCATTTCAGAATTCTTTCATCTTTAAATTCAACCACTCCTCTAGATGGATTAAAGTACTAAATATATCATTAATCCAAAGCACCAAAAATGAATTAAATAATTCATTCTTAGGTAGATTTGAATTGATGAACATTTATTCAACTTCATCTACATCAAAAAGTTCATTGAGTTTAAAAACAAATTGAACATTTAAAATTGCAATCCAAATTATCCATCAAAGAGAGTGTGCAGAAAAATATTTGAGTCAAAACAGCCCAAAATAAGGCAGAAAAATATTTTCGACATTGTTGCAATCGATTGTGCTTAGACAGCAACCTATTGCATCAGTGCAGTTTTGTATCAAATCAATTTTCTGTGACAATCAATTACAATGTTACAACAATTGATTGCAACCTGTTAAAATCAGTAGAAAGACAGCATTTTAAAGATCAAATTCTTGTTCCAACTTTTCATCAAACACCTTATGATCATGGATCCAATTGAGCATGAGAATTTCGTCAAATTATGAGAAAATAGCAGTAATGGCATCATAAAATAGTGCTCAATGAATCAAAACCAGAAATCCATAAGAGATCACATTGTGAAAGATGATGATCCAACTTACCAAAGGTAGAATTTGGAATTATCAAACAACTTCAGAATTTGCTTCAATTCAACCACAAGAATCAATTAATCATGCTTGGATGTAGAGAATTGATGTAGAAAAGTGTTTGGATGAAGGTTTAGCTCAAAGATTAGTAAGCTTCCATGCAAAGCTTACTATCTTTTTGAAAATGGAGCTTTGAGTGAATTTGGTAGATGGAGAGAATTGAGAGATTTTTTAGCAAAGTGATTTTGGCTATCAAAAGCTTGAAATTTGAATGAAATGAGGGCTCTATTTATAGAGTTTTAAGATTGGGATTAGTGGTAATTTGGTAATTGATTCTTGGAGCCAAATTTGAATTAATGATATAATTTCAAATTATGCAGAGAAAAAATTGGAGCCAAAATGATAACGGTTTAAATTTGCTGGCTTTTTTCAAAAAAACACGTGCATTTTGCTATTATGAGTCGATACATAGGTGGTATGCGTCGATACATCCTAGCTGTATAACACAGCATGTGTCGATACATGCCTCTATGTGTCGATACATACTGTTATTCCAACACATTACAGAATCACACAAACTGCATGAGTCGATACATAACACGTATGTGTCGACACATGCTAGTTATTCAAACAGGATGAGTCGATACATACATGCATGTGTCGACACATGCTAGTTATTCAAGCAGGATGAGTCGATACATACATGCATGTGTTGACACATACTAAATTTTCAAGCAGGATGAGTCGATACATACATGCATGTGTCGACACATACTAAATTTTCAAGCAGGATGAGTCGATACATACATGAATGTGTAGACACATACTAAATTTTCAAGCAAGATGAGTCGATACATACATTCATGTGTCGACACATACTAAATTTTTTTATTTTTGAAGGCAGAAATCCTTATTTGTCAAATGCTTCGACTCGGTACCTGCAAAACACAATTTTGAAAAGACAAAGACCAATATTTTTTGTATTTTAATTAGAAGTTAGTCAACAACACATATACAAAATACACAACTAAAGTGCTTGGAGATAGCTGATCAAGCTTCAAAACCCCAATTTGACTGGTGAATTAAAGGAGTGGTTCCTTCACATAATCAAACACAAACTCCAATCCTCTGAAGATCCAAAGAGATGGATGAAACATATTAAGATATGCAATTAAATCTGAGCTTTAAAGATCCAGAGGTTCAAATGACAAGGTTCTTCTTGAGCAACTTGTCAAAGCAACCAACCTTCAAAGCTTAAGGAAGACTTGATAACCAAAGTACTTTGACCCATCACAATGTATGAACGCAATGCAATATGATATTCATGATGAAACATAAGCCTAAATCAAGAGGGTATATTTTGGGGTGCAACAGGTATCCACTCTTGTTGTCTAATCTAATGGGTGTGGTCAAATCCTATGTCTATGGTTTAAAACTGAAAAGGGAATGCATGCAAAAGAAAAAGAAAATAGTGTAGGGAAAATAAAAGATGTGCTCGGTTGGTCCCTACCCCAATGCCTACGTATCCCTTTTAAGGAATCAGAGCAGCCGTAGTTTGGCTTATGTGTTTTGGTTGGTTTGTCTTTTTAATTAAGACAACAAAAACAGTCAAGATGGAAAAACATCAAGTAAAACAACAAACAAAAGAGATGGTAAAACATCGACTAGATGATATCAAAGTAACATGTCAAAGATGGTGAAACATCAATAAAACGGATGGTACAACATTACACCTAACAATGATACCGATAATCAAAGTAGGATAACAAACATGTGCGATGGCGAAACATTGGCTTTAAACAAATGTGTGATGGCGAAACATCGGCTAAGAGATAACATGGAAGAGATGGCAACACATTAATAAAACGGATGACAAAACATCACACCTAACAATAATATCGAGAATCAAAGTAGGATAACAAACATGTGTGATGGCGAAACATCGGCTTTAAACAAATGTGCAATGGCGAATCATCGGCTGAGAGATAACATGGCAGAGATGGCAACACATCAATAAAACGGATGATGAAACATCACACCTAACAATGATATCGAGAATCAAAGTAGGATAACAAACATGCGCGATGGTGAAACATCGGCTTTAAACAAATGTGTGATGGTGAAACATCGGCTAAAAGGTTTAAAAGCAAAGCCTATAGGCGCACAAACAAATAAGATTGATTTGTATCTTTTACCTTGAAGAAGGGTTTAAATTTATTAGAGGGGTTTTATGATTTGCCAAGAAAGCAATTTTTGTTTTAAGATGCAAAATGCAAAGGAAGGAAAAAACAACCTAGGGAAACTAGCCTAGATCTATCCATAGTGGTATCATATAATGATTGACCCTAAGGTTGAGGATAAAGATAATTCCTGTCTTATGTTAACATGCTAAAGGAAGCTTAACAAAATTATCCTATGGGGAAGATGCAATGAGAGCGAAGTCGTGATCTCAATTTCTAAATTGAGTGACTCATCGATCAATAATTAAAAAAGAAAAGCAATAAACATCATACAGGGAACATGCACTGAGAGTGAAGTCGTGATCTCAATTTCTAAATTGAGTGACTCATCGATCAACAATTAAATAAGAAAAACAATAAACATCCTATAGGGAACATGCACTGAGAGCGAAGTCGTGATCTCAATTTCTAAATTTAGTGACTCATCGATCAACAATTAACACAACACATGCATCAGACAAAAAAACCAGAGGGCCTCCTAACATATATCACCAACAGAGGTCCCATCATGTAGTCAGAGAAGTATGCAAAATAAAAATGAGAGAAAGGAGGTAGTACAATACCAAATAGACAACTATCTGTAGTAATCAAGCAAGAATAAAAGAAACCCATTGAAACTTCGAGCAAGCTGGCATCAGTAAACAAATTGAGTCAGGAATTTATCAGATATGAACAAGTCCCATGAGCAATGTAATGGAATTCTCATTCTCATGTATGTATATCCTGCATAAACCATCAAACATGCCAAGCACAAAAAATAATGCCAGTATAATAAATTGTGTCCCACAAATAAAGTGAAACACAAAAGCCTCAAGCCAAAAAGTGGCAACTTTCTCAGAGTACCTCGCATATTCAACAACCAAGTTAGTATTCCATATGGTGAAAAAGTGAGAACAAACATGATGGCTTTAGACATGATGAACAAGAAGAAACATGCATATGCACAAATTAGGTCAAGAAAATCAGGGGAATGTTGCTCCTTTCTATCACCATGTTGAATTGACAATTGAATGCCAACCAAGGATCATAAGAGATTGAGAATAAAATTAAAAAAAGACCATGAAGTCCAGTAGCATCCACATTTTAATCATGCACAAATAATTAAATCTCCACTTCACGAACACAATAGGAAATGAAACCTACATAATGCATTAGATGGTTCAATATATTCAAGCATGAAGCTTATAAGTTAAACGGCTTGAGCTAAAATGGAAAATCAGAATCACATGATCATTAGGTTCCCAATTATAGGCCTCACTCAAGTTCATTGGCCATCAAACAAATTGCAACAAGACATGCAAACATAATTGGGTACCTTCACTTCAAAATTATATCAAAAATAGAAACAAGGATCCATAATTCAAATCAAAAATATCTTAACATCTTGGAAGTGTTTAGAAGTAAGAATGCAAACCCTTAGTTCTTGAATGATTGAGGAGGAGACCAAATGAAGTCCAAAGTTCAAAACTAGTTGACAAAACTACCAAACTAGACAAGACTTCAAAATTATTTGTGGAAAAATGTAAAACCAAGTCAAATAATTCAGTAAAAATAGTTTTCAAATCCCCAATACATTCATGAACCATGAGCAAGACCTGAAATCCAATAAAAAACCAAGGCACAAGGGTTTTGAACATGAAACTTGCACCATAAGCAACAAAACCCAAGATTTTGACTTTTAATCCTAAATATTAATTAAATAGGATCAAAACTCAAACAAATTAAACTAATACATACAAATTACCAAGAAACCATAAATGTCAGAAAATATATTTTTTATATTTTTTTGAATTAGGAAAAGTCAAGAAAGAAATTAATATTCAAACAATTATTCAATTAACAAATATTCTCATATCAAAATAATATTTAAATGTAAAATCAGAAAAATGCCCAACAAAAATTATATTCAAATATTAGGGCTAAAAACACACATCCCTGAATTTTTGTGAATTTTTTGGATAAAAGGAAAATATAAAAAAACAAAAAAACAAACAATTAATAGTTGAATTATTATTTAAAGGGCAAGAAAATGCAAACCATAACCAAAAATCATGAAATGGTCAAAGTAAAAATATATTCAGATTCTATGATTATAAACAAGATTACATGATTTTTTGGGAATTTTTGAATTAATAGAAGTATTAAAAATAAATAAAAAACAAACAAATATTACAAATAACCTTTGAAATTAAATTCTAAATCAAAAATAGAGAAAATTATAAACGAAAGTCAGAATCAATTTTCTCATTATTTTGTGGTTCCCAAATAATTTTTGTGGATTTTTTAGATCAATAGAACTAATAAAATAAAAATAAACCTTGAACAATTAATTAATTGAACCTATGAATTTTTTAAACCAATCAAATAATTTAAAAAAATCCAAAAAAAATATGACAAATACTAGAAAATAATATTGACCTATGGTAATTTGTTTGTGATTTTTGAATGTGTTTTGATCAGAAAACAAAATCAAACAAAATGTCAAATAAAACAAAAATTCAAATAGACCAATCATGATGTGCCAGCACATCATCTTCAACCTCTAGACATTCAAAATACGCGTGCATATCTCAGGCTTGGGGGTCATGTTCAGATCAGTATAACTCACACGATTTCACATCATTTTTCATGAAATCAAAGACAAATCAAAGATAGCATTTCATACTACAAATTGCAATTGGAATCAAGTCGAATCATCAACCACATTGTCTACAATCAAGCCATGAATATGAATAAAATCATTCTGAATCGCGAGTTTCAGAACATCTAATCATGCATAATTCATCAAATTAAACGCTATAAAGCTTCAGAAACATTCCATTAACATCATTGAACATGAATCCAAGCTCAAACATCTCAATAAACAAGTGCATCTCAGAAATCGAAGTTTGGAATCATTACCTCAAGGTGAAAAGTGATCTACTGTCTCCTTCACTCCAGATGCAAACAAATGGTGCTAGCTTGATCTACTTGCTTTGCTGAAGCAGAATCCACAAGAATTTTGAAGAAAACACCAAGGAATTGAGAGAATCGAATCAAGTTGCAGAAGATGAAGGAAAATTTCAGATCTGGAATTCTTGCAAATGGCGTGTCCTCTTTCTCTCTCTTTGCTTGCTTCCTCTTATATAGAGTTTGTAGAGAAGGTTAGAAGTGGAAATCTGACCTTAAAACCGTTAGAGGGCAGGATTGGGGATTTTGGCCAAAAATGAGGTGCATATTGAATCAGGTCTTTTGCCCGTGCATTCTCTTGCTTCTTATGTGCTTTGTGAGCCAAATACCTTTAGAAGATTATACTTCAAACCCTGGCCCTTAATTCCACGTGATCAAAGAATGTTGGAGTTTTTGCAAGCTTGGACCATTTTTGCATTTTTCATTCAAACAATTACCAAGGTCCATAGAACACGAAATGGTTGATATATGGGCCTTAGAAAATCACAAATAGGTCATGGTCTGGGTTAGGAACAAAGAGAATGGTTGAAACCTGAGTTTTCATGAATTGGCCATTTTACATATTTGCCAAATTTCAATAAAATGCCTCAAATTTCCAAAACTAATAACTTGCTCATACTTTTGAATTTTGGCACAAATGAGCATAATTTGGAAAGGTATTGAAAAGTTATACAAATCCTTAGTTTATAGTTTTTGCAAATTAATCCATTAAGGTTATCAAAATTTAGCTTGAAATTCACTAATTTTGAAAAATGACCTAGAATTTTGTAACTTCAAAAGACCATAACTCTTGATTCCTTGCCAATTTGGTCATGAAACCAAAAGGAGGTGAAAGATAATTCTCTTAGATTTCCAAGCATATTTCATTTGCATTTCCTTGATCAAGGGTGAATAAAATATGATTTTTTGAAATTAGGTCCTTATTTTCCAAAATTAGTAACTTTTAGGGTTTCTTCAAGAATATGTTTCAACTCAAACTTCAATATCTTTGATCCAATGACCAAAATGGACTTGAAATATGAAAAGTATACCCTTGAATTGATGGTTGGCCAAAAATTTACTTGGTCAACCTTGACTTTGACTGATTTTGACCAAAATGACAATTTTGCCCCTCTGAATCAATTGATCCACTTCCCTTTAAAATTGATGATCAAAACCTCAAACATATGATCTTCCAAACATATAGAGAGCATGTGTAATGTTTCACTTCAAAATTCCCAAGAAATCCTGATAAAAATTCAAACCCTAATTTTGGTCAACACCTTTAGGAAATTGATGAATCATCTTCAAAACTTCAAATTATTTGGGCACCTTGACCAATTTCTTGTACAAAGATCTTTCAGATATCAAAGAAAAGTTCTTGCTTCAAAAATCAAGATTGGCAAATAGCCTTAATCAAGCAAAACCCTAATTTCACTGGTGCATCCAAAGAGTGGTTCTTCTTGTGATCAAACACAAACTTCAATCTTTTGGGGATCCAAAGGGATGGATAAAAATTCTTGAGATATGCAACAACCTTTGAGCTTAAGAGATCCAGAGGTTTAGATGATAAGATAATTATTGAGCAACGTGAGGAAGACTTGATAACCAAAGTACTTTGATCCCATCTCAATGTATGAATGCAATGCAGTATGATATTCATGATGAAACATAAGCCAAAATTAAGAGGGTAAATTTTGGGGTACAACAGCTGCCCCTATTCAAATATCTTCAACATGATAAGTGAGAAAAGTGATAACTTTCAAGTGTTCAGGGTTGAAGATGTTTGAATACGAAAGAACCCGAAAATTTACACTCTTGAAAGAAATGGAAACAAAATTCCCAAGTCATGCGTCAGAATGGAGTTGTAACACGGATTGAAACAGAACAAAAACAAAGAAGAGTAGACGCAACTAAACTTCCGGAAAAATGTGCCAGGGCAAAACTGGGCTTCAAAAAGGGTGAGCTAAAACTCAAACTACAGAGTATAGGAGAAACTAAGCTCTGGAAAAGAAAACGTACGCGGGTGAGGAGACAAAACTCTGAGCTCGACCCAAAGCAAAGTGGCTGGAGTGCGTGATTATTTGGGCACTTGTTGATCTCAACTAAGATAGACAGTATGAAGGAACTGAAAGAATCTCAGAAATGAGGAACAAAAGCGAGACGAAACTCGACTCAAAAACCAGTCAGACGAAACTAAACTAGATGAGTACCAGGAAGAAATTAGATTTCCCGCACGGGTAACAAGGCGAAACTCGACCCATAGCAAAGTGATGAGAGTGCATGTTTCTCATAGCACCTGCTGGTCTCAGATCGATGGATAAATAGTGACGAAAACTGATAGAAGAATCCATGGAAGAAAAGAGACTGGTTTCAAACCAGGGACGTAGTACGAACACTGCATTCGGTAAACGATCATCGTCAAAGGGTCCAAGGTATGAAAGAAAAGACGAGACGAAGCTCGACTAAATAACTAGTTAGGCGAAACTAAACTAGATGGGTATCGGGATGAAACCGGATTTTATGCACAAGGTGAGGAGACGAAGCTCTGAGCTCAACCCAAAGCGAGGAGATTAGGGCGTACACCTAAAAACTGCTGAAAGCGAATATCAGGACGAACCGGTATTCGAAAGGTGCATTAATAGTAATTGGAATGAACCGGGGAGGGTAGTAAAGACTAAACCCGAGAAGACCGAGCCAGGTAGAAATTGAACTATAGTCAATCGTAGACGCTCAAACAAACAGAAGAATTAACGTCAAAAGGATATTGGTACGGGGTGGATAATGAGGACGAAGACCTCGTTGGGGATTAAATTCGAAGTATTAGCAAATCACTAGGGATAACGAAAATAATAATGGCTTATGTTCCGATGCAAGTTTGAATTCATTTTATATAGTGCAATGCTCCATATAATGGAAATGTTATGCGTTCTGGTAGATGCAATGTAAAGATGCATGTTTAAAGTTCCACTACGGAATGGCCAATTGAGAAGTCAATAACCAAAGAGTCGGGATCCGACATGACTTGCAAAAATAAATTGCAAAATCCAAAGGAGAGGAGAAAATATGGGAAACCACTAGAGAGGGAACCTTGAAGAGGTGAAGTTTTGCGGAGAACAACAGAAGGGTAACCAGTAGAAACAGGCTACAAACATTTGAGAGGAACTGCAAAAATAAATTGCAAATTCCTAGAGAAGATCAGGGCGACACTGCAGCTTCTGGAAAGGGACGAAAACCTTTGCTGGGGGAACAAAGTCCTGCTGAGGAGGTGGGGTTTTACCGGGGAAAAGAACTCTGATGAAGATTTTCTTATTGTAGAGATATTCTCGGAGCGTAACCAATGGATGAATCCTGCAGATAGCCATACAGTAACAAACCTTATCGGGGAATAAGAGAAGATCCTTAACATAGGGATTCCCCGGTCACCAGATCGGCTGAGGAATGAGAGGTCAAAGCGAGGGATCTCTATTGGCAATTCCATTGGGGAGTTGTAACTTCTTCAGAATGTGGATTCCTACTTAACGACTCCATCGGGGATGGGCGACATATTCAAACTTGAAGTCCTAGTATGAAGCTTTTTGAAAGAAAATCCCTGGAGCAACAAACCTTCACTGCGGAAGCGAAACTTCACTAGGGATAAGCAGAGTCCTAAACATACATGGAATTTGTCCAAATAGAATAAAACCAAACATTCCCCTCTTGACAATCATTAAGCTCTTTACAGGTGTTCAACGTGTGAATTCCTTTTTGATGTTAAACAATTGTTTTGCATACAGAAAGATGTTTATTTTAGGAATAATAGACCTGATGCGATAATTATTTAAGCCTAGAAGTTGAAAATCTTAACAAAATGTCGCATCTCTGTTGCGAACGAGTCACTGGCTAGAGTGCAAAAAGTTTTTAAAACTTTTCTTTCCCCTTTTTTGAAAAATGAGTCAAGATGCAAGTGATAAGATACCAACACAACTATGCAACACATATTTGGGGAGTTTAGGAATTGTTATCCTGTTGTAGTATGCTTTTGATTTAAACCCTTGTTTCAATTAGGACTTTTAGAGGTTGTAACGTGGCCTGGTTCGTGGTTCTTTTGAAAAAAGTTTTCAAGGCTAAAGTTATTTGGTGCCCACCCCCTTCGTGATATTCTCCTATGCTAAATTCAGTTGATTTACCACAACCATTCATCTTTCAAAAGGATTTATAATGGTTGAGTGATCACGACAAATCCTCCAACATGATTGTCGAAACTTTTGTTGCTTTTGCTATTATTATTCCTCTTCTTTTGATGAAAATTTTATTGAATAATCTTTCCCTTTTTTCGGCCTCTTTTTTTGGCCTTTTAGGCTCTCTTTCCCTTAACTTTTTCCTGGACAAAATCTCTTGAATTTCCATTTTTGGGATTCCAGCGGGATGCCCTAACTTTTTCCTAAGCTACTTGTTTTCAAGTTTCGACTTAGCGGGGCTTTTTGTTTCTTTCTTTCATTTTTTGAAGAAAACAAATGTCTCATTCCTTGGTCGGCGAAGGATAGCCATTATTGTATCGATTCGATCTCGACCTTAGGATTCCGCAAGGGAATGAACATCGTGGTTTAGACATTTTTCCTGTTCTCATGATGCAAAAGATAAAATGCAGTGATCCTCAGAGGGGACACTCCTTCTGAAATTTGAATGCTTGGGCAAATCTACTGAATATCTACCCTGCCCCTGGTTACAAAAGGTTTATTTTTTTTTAATGGAGAAGAAACTTCTACTTCGAAGGCTCAGAGGGGTTAACGAGGGTCTAACTTCCTTATATCTCCGGTGTTTGGGAATTGAAACAATGCCTGTACATCATCAACGGAGTTCTACTCAAAAGCATACCACTACAATCATCGTTTTAGCTAAACTCCCTCCTCCAAACTTTTGGCTAAGCAAAAGAATTGGCACAGTTGGTATCAAAACGACCGAAAAACAATTAAAGAGTAATATTTGTATGAAAAATTTTATTTTAGGCAAAACCATTCAACACATCAAGACTGACATTCGGCCATACACAAAATCCTATATGCAGACAATGCTAAAACAATCAATCAAGATGACACATGAGAGTGCGGCAAAGAAACGTAATAAAAGCCATTATGGGGAAGAAGTATCTCCAACCAGGTTCACCGGTCTCGCCGACCTGCCATAACCTTGATATTACCCTGACCTCACAACCTTTGTCAACAGCCCGGAGTTGTGAAACAAAACGGCAAGGCAAACATCAACAAAGTGAAAGAGAGATTCATCAAACATGGCACCCAACATGCCTCTTGCGCAGCAGTAGTGGTGTTTGTTACCCGTATTTCAAGCGATCAAATAACCATGACTTAGATTACCATATCCGTGTAAGGGCCACGAAGTTTATATGCTCATGCTTATCAAAAATATTGGACATTTTTGCAAACAAAATAGTAAAAAGGGAGAGAAGAAAAACATACACCTACTTGAAAGAATATATTTTATTGATTTTGAGGAATCAACCTGTGAAAAAGGCATTTACATTTGGAAGCAAGTAATTATAAAATAAAAGCAAACAAGCATTTAAAAAAGGCAATGTGAATGTGAACATCCATCGAGTCCCAACTCTGCTATGAATCTTATGACTCTCACCTTTCCATCTTCTTGCTTTCAAACAGATCATTCTTGGATTAGCTTCGAACTTATACCAGGTGATGTAACAAAGGAAAGAAACAAAGGATCTCATGCTAAGCGTAGTCATTTGCTTTAAGTCCCTAACTTTTGCTTGAATCACCCTTTCGGGTTTTTGATTCACCAGGACACCCTTTTTTTGCCTAAACCGCCCTTTCGGGTTTTCAGTTTAGCGTGGGTTTTTTTTCTTTTTTACGCAAAGTATTTTTTAACTACGTCAGCATTCACAGGGAGAGGGAAGTACTCTCCATCCATAGTCGTGAGCATCATCTCCCCTCCAGAGAAAAATTTTCTGACCACGAAAGGACCTTCATAAGTTGGAACCCACTTGCCCCTGAGATCTCCCCGGGGAAGAATTATCCTCTTGAGCACAAGGTCACCTGGCTTGTAACACTGAGACCGTACCCTCTTATCAAAAGCTTTTCTCATCCTTTGCTGATATACCTGGCCATGACATACAACCGTCAATATCTTTTCATCAATAAGTTCCAGCTGATATAGCCGATTCTGTACCCATTCACTTTCATCTAGCTCAACATCTCTCATGACCCTAAGAGAAGGAATCTCGACTTCTACCGGCAGTACTGCTTCCATGCCGTAAACCAAAGAAAATGGGGTTGCCCCAGTCAAAGTACGCACAGTGGTGTGATAACCATGCAAAGTGAAAGGCAGCATCTCATGCCAATCTTTATAGGTTACCACCATTTTCTGCATAATTTTCTTGATATTCTTATTGGCCACTTCGACAACACCGTTCATCTTTGGTTGGTATGGGGAAGAGTTATGATGCTTGATTTTGAAGGACTCACAAAGCTCCTTCATCATTTTGTTGTTCAAATTAGACCCATTATCGGTAATGATCTTCTCAGGCACTCTGTAGCGACAGATAATATTGTGCTTAATGAATCGAGTTACCACTTGTTTAGTGACATTGGCATAGGATGCAGCTTCGACCCATTTCGTAAAATAATCGATGGAATCTAGAATGAAATAGTGACCGTTGGATGCAGTCGGTTCAATCTTGCCGATCATATCAATTCCCCATATCCCATACGACCAAGGGGAGTTCAAGACATTCAAAGGTACTGGCGGCACATGCACCTTGTCAGCATAAACTTGACATTTGTGGCAAACCCGTGCATGATTGTAACAGTCAGTCTCCATGGTGGACCAATAATAACCTGCTCGCAAGATCTTTTTTATCCATGGTATTCCCGTTGGAATGGGTCCCGATGTCACCTTCTTGTATCTCCTCAATGATTCTAGCCGCTTATTTCTTGTCAACACATCTGAGCAGTAAACTGTCATGATACCTTCTATACAACACACCACCACTGAGAAAGAACTTGGATGAAAATCTTCTCAAGAACTTCTTGTCTGTGACGGATGCCTCTTCAGGGTACTCTTGTATTTCCAAATACCTCTTAACATCATAAAACCAAGGGTTACCATATGGCTCTAAACTGGCCTCAAAACAGAAAGCCGGCTCACTCAAACTTCTGATGGTAATGGAAGGTGCCTCATTATCCCACTTAACTTTGAACATGGAGGACAAAGTTGCCAGTGCATCAGCTAGATTGTTTTCTTCTCTGGGAATGTGCTCAAACATGATCTCTTCAAAGTACGGGATCAGCTTCATAACATGCTCACGATAGGGAATTAGGTTCTGATGGCGAGTCTCCCAGTCTCCATTAATCTGGATGATAACAAAATTGGAATCCCCGTAAACTTTCAAATATTTGATGCGCAGGTCGATCTTCGCTTCAATGCCATAAATGCAAGCCTCATACTCGACCATGTTATTAGTGCAATCGAAACAAATACGAGCCATGAAAGGAATGTGGTATCCCTCAGGGGAAGTGATAATAGCTCCGACACTGTTGCCCATGGCATTAGAGGCACCATTGAAAACAAGCGTCCAACTTGATCCCGACTCGGGTCCTTCTTCTGGGTCTGGCATATTACAATCCCGAATATACACAATTTCCTCATCTTGAAAATCAAACTTCATCAGTTCATAATCGTTAATGGGTTGATGACCAAGATGGTCGGCCAGTACACTACCCTTAATTGCTTTTTGAGTAGTGTATTGGATATCATATTCGGTGAGTATCATCTGCCAACGGGCTACCCTGCCTGTAAGAGTTGGTTTCTTAAAAATGTACTTGATTAGATCCATTTTAGATATCAAGTAGGTGGTGTGAGTTAACATGTACTGCCTCAGACGTTTGGCGGCCCAGGCAAGCGCACAACAAGTCTTTTCCAGCAATGAGTACCTTGACTCGCATTCTGTATACTTCTTACTCAAGTAGTAAATAGCCTGCTCTTTCTTTCCTGTCTCGTCATGCTGACCGAGGACACAACCCATTGAGGTCTCCAACATAGTTAGGTATATGATTAGTGGCCTTCCTTCCACTGGCGGCATGAGTATCGGAGGTTCCTGCAAATACTCCTTTATTTTGTCAAAGGCCTTCTAATAATCCTCATTCCACTTCACTGTCTGACTTTTCTTCAACAACTTGAACATAGGTTCACAGGTGGCCATGAGATGAGAAATAAACCTAAAAATGTAGTTTAACCTTCCCAAGAAACCATGTACTTCCTTCTCTGTCCTTGGTTCAGGCATTTCCTGTATCGCTTTTATCTTGGCCGGGTCTACCTCGATACCTTTCTCACTTACAATAAAGCCCAACAGCTTGTCAGATCTCACCCTGAATGTACACGTATTCGGATCCAACCTTAGCAAGAACTGCCTCAGTCTCTCGAACAATTTTTCCAGATGAACAAGATGTTCCTCTTCCGTGTTAGACTTAGAAATCATATCGTCTACATATACCTCAATCTCTTTGTGAATCAAGTCATGAAAGAGAGTGACCATGGCGCGATGATATGTTTCCACGACATTTTTCAAACCAAATGGCATCACTTTATAGCAAAAGGTTCCCCAAGGCGTGATAAATGTAGTTTTCTCCATATCCTCCGGAGCCATCTTAATTTGATTGTAACCCGAAAAGCCATCCATGAATGAGAACACCTTGGAATGAGCAGTATTATCGACCAACACATCAATATGCAGAAGAGGGAAATCATCTTTAGGATTGGCCCTGTTTAAATCCCTATAATCCATGCAAATCCTGACTTTACTATCTTTCTTGGGCACAGGCACAATATTTGCAATCCATGGCGAATAATTGACAACCTTTAAGAAATTTGCGTCCAACTGCTTCTGGACCTCCTCCTTGATCTTCTTGGACATCTCAGGATGAGTTCTTCGGAGCTTTTGCTTGACAGGGGAACAACCTTCTTTGAGGGGTAGTCGATGCACCACTATGTCTGTATCCAAACCAGGCATATCCTCATAAGACCAAGCAAAGATATCAGAATACTCACGGAGTAGCTCAATCAATATGACCTTTATACTTTCTTCGAGATATTCCCCTATCTTGACTACCCTTCTTACCTCTTTTGTGCCAATATTAACCACCTCAATTGAATCCTGATTCGGCTGGATAACCTTCTCTTCTTGTTTCAACAGTTTTTCTAATTCCTCAAGAAGATCACACTCCTCATATGCTTCTTCTTCAGCTTGATAAATAGGAGTATTAAAGTCATAATGAGCCATAGCAGAGTCGTTATCGATAGGATCGGTGGCGGAAGTGCATCTGCATGGATGACATTTTGGCGTTGTTTAGTGACAGTGTGTGAAAAGAGAAACATTGCCATTTAAAAATAAAAAGAAAAAGAAGCAAAATTTTGAATGCAAAAACGTCCTTTATTTCATGATAAACTTGAGAAATAAGCATGGTGGCCCTACACAAATGATTTACTACGCCTTGGGAGGAGCGTAGGAATTATGATATGACAATAAAAGAAACAAGAAAATTACTCCTCAACGCTTGAAACTTGGATAACATCCACAGAAGTCCAATTGTTGAGTGTCTGGCCTGGAATACTCGGACGAATCCAATCCTCGATATTATAGACATCAGCCCTATTGTTGCCAACTGCATTGATGTGTCCTTCTTGAGTAGCACAAGGATGGGAAAACTTCACAGGAGTAGATAAACTAGATGCTCTGGGAGCTGCACTCTGCTGACCTTGGCTAAAACCAAGACCAAATTTATCAAACTTCGGGGTAACATCTAGCACCTGACCCCAACCTTCGGGGTTACCACCTTTCACTACAGCTTTTGCATCTTTGAGAGAAGACATAACGGTTCCCGATTTCCTTTTCTGCTCTGGAGGAGGAAAATTGACAGCATGAATTGTCTCGAACGCTTGAAACGGTGTCTCATGTGTCTCGCCTTCAACTTCAACATAGCGGAATGATGTCAAATGACTTACGATGTAATCTTCCTCGCCGCATACCGTTATCACCTTTCCTTCAGCAGGATACTTGAGTTTCTGATGAAGAGTAGAAGTGACCGCTCTTGCCTTATGAATCCACGGCCTCCCCAACAAGAAACAGTATGTTGGCTGTATATCCATCACAAAAAATGTAGTCGTGAAGGTGCGAGGACCAACCTTGATTGGTAACTCCACTTCCCCAAATACTGACCTTCGAGACCCATCAAACACCTTCACCATCAAATCGCTAGGGCGTAGCTCTAATCCAGAATAATCAATCTTCATCAATGCTGACTTAGGCAATACATTCAAAGACGATCATGTATCCACCAAAACTCGGGATAAAATAGTGCCCCTGCACTCCATTGAAATATGCAACGCTTTGTTATGGTATGGTCCCTCTGGAGGAAGATCAAAATCGGTGAAGCCCAAACCATTCCCGGCAGATATATTAGCACAGACATTCTCGAACTGATTAACTGTTATCTCATGTGGCACGAACGCATTCTTTAACAACTTCATCAAAGCATTTCTGTGAGGTTCTGAATAAATCAACAGAGATAAGATAGACATTTTAGAAGGAGTATGGCTCAGATGATCAATTATGCTATAATCACTCTTTCTGATAATTCGCTTCAACTCTTCAACCTCATCGGGAACTGAAGAAGCTTCTGGTATAGGAATTGGTTGAGTCACATTGGCTGGCGTAAACCTTGGATTACCGATCATTACCTGTTGTTTTCCTTTTTCTCTTGCAGAAGCATCAGCCTCATCTTGCACATTGGAAGGACCTAGTCATTCGACCCACACCAGAAAAGTTATGGACTTCCTCTTCATCACCTTCAGCGTGCTCTTCCTCAGATAAACGAGCATTAACCTCCTGCTTTATCCCATGGTAATAAACATCGGCACCGTAATGCCATGGTATGGCCTTCTCACTGATGTACGGCATGGGACCAGGTATTGTAATCATCAGAGGGGGTGCCCTTGATGGGGCAGGAGTGCATGCAGGGGTGTAAGGAATAGATATCACAGCAACATCTTCTTCCGTAACATTACAGCATCTCGGCTTTCTATCGAACTGCAGGGAACCCTCTTTTATCTACGACTGGATACCGGCTTTCAAATCATCACAGCCCTTCAGTTTCTCTCTACACTTGGCACACTCTGAAGTACAACCCGGGAAAATAGAATTGTCAAGCAAATACCTCTTAACATACCGCAGCGGAGTAGTTATTTGTTCCACATCCATGATTAAATTCAACATTTCACCGTTATCATCAATCATGTTAACAACGCCCCCTCCATGCCTTGGCATTAGGTTCTGAGTAACATTCGGACCAGTTACCGGAGTAAACTTAATTGCCTTAGCGTCCAATAAGTCTTATACCTTGCACTTCAATGCAAAACAATTATCAGTAGAATGACCAACTCCGCCTGAATGGAATTCACATCTTGCGTTAGCATCATAGTTAGCAGGAAGTCTTGCGGGTGGTGGTGGCATATTCCTCAAACTGATCAACTTCAAATCAAGCAGATGGTGGAGTGCTTCAGTAAGCGTTACTAGTAAGGGATCAAATTTCTTGGGCTGTCTTTGCTGTTGGCTGTTATATTGACGGGGAGTATCTTGCTGCCTTTGTTGCTGCAACACCGCATTTGGTCTTTGTTGCGGAGGAGCATTAACAGGAATAGAAATAGCATTGATTTGTTGGTGCTGATGATCCTCTCTTCGTCCCCTATGAGAGTAAACTACGCTTGCGTCAGCTTCCCTTTTATTAGGGTAAGTTTGAATGGTTTCTTACTACCCCCTGATGAGCCACTAGAACCTCCAATCTGAATTTTTCCCAATTTCAAACCCACTTCAATTCTTTCACCAGCCATAACCAAGTCTGTAAATCCTGCCGAAGTACTTCCTATCATGTGCTCATAGAATGGTCCTTGCAGGGTACTCATAAACATATCAATGAGTTATCTCTCCATGAGTGGAGGTTGAACCCTCGCAGCCAGCTCACGCCACTTCTGAGCGTATTCCTTGAAAGACTCTTTTGGTCCTAGTGACATATTCTATAACTGAGTGCGATTAGGCGCCATATCCACATTGTACTGATAATGTTTGACAAAAGCCCGAGCAAGATCATTCCAGCAATGAATATGAGTTTTCTCCAACTTCATGTACCACTCCAGGGATGCCCCAGATAGGCTATCCTGGAAAAAGTGAATCAAAAGCCCTTGATCCTCAGTGTGTACTAACATCTTCCGGAAATAAGAAGTTGCATGAGTAATAGGACACGATGTTCTGTCGTACTTCTCAAATGTAGGAGGCTTGAACTTTGGAGGAACTTTCACCCCAGACACCAACCTGAGATCATTAGCATCCATACCAAGGACTCCTTGCCCTTCCACGGCCTTTAGACGCTCTTCCAATAAACGATACTTCATATCCTTAATCTGAACCCCCGGCTCTGAATGCCGAACAGAAAACTGATCTTCATCTTGGTCAAAGTCATAATCCTGATCTTGATAATTCCTTACACCGCCCTGATTAGCTCTCCTGTTCCCCACAAGACGATGTCCAGGAGACGGAGGAAACTGCCCTACGTTGCGCACAAAAGGGTTTCCCGGCATCCCATGAAAATTTCTAGCAGGCTGATCTTGCAGATCCCCCAATCCTACAGAAATGTCCTAATAGATCCCTTGATTTCCACCATCCCCTGGATGGCGGCGCTGGTTATTGACAATGGCAACTAGATCCTCCTGTCGGCGATTCACATTGGTGATGACCTCCATGAACTGAGTCATCTGAGTAGCCATCTAGGCCCTCATTTCAGCGAGTTCAGCTTGAACCTGTTCCATATGTCTTGGCAAATTGTTTCTGGTGGAATACCGATGAGTAGTCGTCTTAAATTCTGGATAAGAAAAGCAACAGAATAAGAAAACTGTCTTGAGATAACCTATAATGTTATGAAATGCATGATGTGCATGATATGTTTGTCATTTCCAAGTATTCAAGAGTCCTTTTATTCATCAGTCACGACGTGCCACCATACAATCAAAAGAGAAAAGATAATAGGATGAACACTTCAATTATTTACAAACAAAAGAAATGATGTCCAAGTGACTTCGGACAATTAAGAGTAAAATGATAAACAACTAAATACATGTCTTAACAATAAAGCAACAAGAACTGAATAATAACAACAATCAATTGGTCCCTTCCAACAATTCTGGGGGTGACCAAATACACCAAAAGTAAATAACAGAACTAGATCTCTGGAACTAAACATGCTTCAAGATGTTGACAGTATTCCTCAAGTCTGGCTTTCTCCTTCAAAAGTTGAGATGCGACTATTTTACTTTCTTGGAACCGATCTTCTGCGACACGCTTCTGGGCTACTTCCTTCTCAAGCTGAGCATCTTTGTCTTTGAGTTGTTTCTCTAAGTTCTGAATCTTCTTCTTATATCTAAGTTCTAAGTCTTACTCAACTCTTCTTCCATTTCAGCATGAGACCTCTTCCTAAAACCGGTTGCATCAAAATCTTCCCCTTGAGCTTCCTTGAGTTTGCGAGCTAAGTCGGCCCTTTCTTGATCTGCCCAATAAAGTTCCATCCCCGCCTCACGGTCTTTTGCACGAAGCTGAATGTTCTCAACATAAACCTAGGTGAATATCTCGGTAGGCACCATGTTACTCGGAACAACAGGAGGTTACTCGTATAGAGGAGCCGACCTCGCAAATGGTAATTGTAAGATCTTAACCCTGGATTTAACCCACTCAAGGTAAGGAACCCTAGCAATAGGAACCTTTTTTCCCAAAGTAGTTCTATCCTTCTTGTGAATTCCCTTCCAAGCACTTGTCACTCTTTTCAACATCACCGGATTACTTCCTCTAATGAAATGCACTGATTCAGACACCTCCTCAAACTTTGGCGGTCCATCCATTGCATATCCTAATTGACGATAAGCAAGCACAAGATTATAGTTGATACACCCCTTAGTCCCTATGAGGGGAACATTAGGGAAATCTCCGCAACTAGTGATAATACTTCGTACTTCCCCCATGTCATAATTCCACCGGATATCAAATGAAGTAAGGCTGACAAGCCTTGATGACCATTGGAGAGAATGCTCGGTATCCCCGAAAGGGCCACTTACTGGTAGATGCAACTTAAACCATTTATACAACATAGAATGGAATAAACTTACATTACCACATTTTCCATGCCTGGAATGAATGGTGTAAAGAGTATCTTCCAAGAGTGTCGGTATCGGGTTCTTGTTTCTAAAAACACAAATATCCTCCAAATCCATAAAATTTCTCTTGTGAGGGAAGAGGACGGTCCCGTATATCATGAGAGCAAACAGAGAACTGAAGTCACTCCAATTGCCTTTCTTTGCCCAGTCTTTAGCTTTCTTTACTAAGAAGTCCAAATAAAACCCTGCAGTACCCTCACTGAACTTCCAATTATCTTTCACCTCTTTCCAACTCAAACGAAGAATTTCATTGACAACTTCGAACTTTGGCTTTTCCGGCACTTGGACAAAAGGAACTTCATCGGTCAACTTGATATTAAGCAGGTACGCGTACTCTTCTAGGGTGGGAACCAGTTGATAATCTTGAAAAGTAAAGCACTGTAACTCCTTGTCATAGAACTGGAAGAGAGTGATCAAAGCCATCAGGTCAACTGGAGTGTTAAGGACTAGTAACAAGTTGCCATAATTTTTGTTGAAATTATTCAAAACATCACCCTTCAGATAATAACTCAACCTCTTCAATTCAGACACATCAATAGGAGGAATCTGATAAGAGAAAGTATTCATGTTGGGATCTTTAACACGAATTGAATCAAACTCAACTGGAGGGAGACCGGCCATTTCTTGATGGAAAGAAGACTCTTGAATGTCCCTGGAAAATAACATGCGCATGCTAGTTATATTTTTTTCTTTTTTTTAGAAATAAATATGTTATGATGCAATATGATAGGATCAAAGTTTCACACTGGATCGTGGCTGGACCATTACAGAACAACACCACTCAAGATCAAAAGAGAATCTCGAAGCTTCAAAACTATCATGGGAACCTGAGCCACCTTCGCAACACAAAGTCACCAACAGTACCTGTACCTGTAAGAAAAGTTTTCCCGCCCCTCTCACGGGTGTAGTCTGGGTTAAGGTAAGGTTAAAAGCCAAATCAGAGTACGGGAGCTTGAATTTCGGTATCATCATACAATAACACCTATCTGAACTACCTCTGAAGTCATGGGTCTCATGGTCAAGTCTACAAAGCATCCGCCTCATGGATGCCATGGCCACTATTTTCCTAGTTCCTATGGAATCCACTCATAGCATGGGTATGAGGCCTTTTACCACATGGAACAACCCACCCATCAAGAAAATCCAGAAACCAAACAGTCAAGCCAAATCCAGTATGCAGAAAGTAAAGCGCACATAGGATGCAATGCAAACAGATAAATATGTAAAGCGATAAAATAAACACCCAAAAAGAAAACAAACAAGAGCTAGGATCGACTCTGGGATGGACCAGCAAAAGGTTAATCTATCCCTAGGGAAGTCGCCAGCTGAAACCACGCGGCCGGAACCAGTCATCTGGATGTTAATGAAACATCAATGAAGTCGCCATTGAACGTCTTTTATCCCGCCGAGAGGGAAAGGTAAACATCGAGAAAACCTGAAAAGGGAGAAATCACGGTCTATCGACCAAGAGATCGGGTAAGGAAGTATATTACGCGAGGGAAGGGTATTAGCACCCCACACTCCCGTAGTACTCTATGGTATCCACTCTTGTTGTCTAATCTAATGGGTGTGGTCAAATCCTATGTCTATGGTTTAAAACTGAAAAGGGAATGCATGCAAAATAAAAAGAAAATAATGTAGGGAAAATAAAAGATATGCTTGGTTAGGCCCTACCCCAAAGCCTACTGTGATACGGTGGAAGAACTGACTTGAGGTTTTACATTTCGTCGCAAATGTCGCAGTTAGCAAGAGTCGCCACCGACTTTTATTTTATCCAAAAGGAAAGGTAAAAAAGCACAGGAAAGACCTTTGAGATGTTTTCTTGAGTTCGGGGGGTAGATTATGAAAAGGGAAGGTGCTAGCACCCTTTTCATCCATGGTTTTCCATGGGCTCTTAGTTACTTGCTTAGATCACTTGCTTTGCTTTGCTTTGTTTGAAATGGTGTTTGGTTTGGTTTTGAAAGTATTTTGAAAAGAGGCCATTCATTTAGGCAATCTTTGTAATGATTCTCGTTCATAAGAATGTATACAAAGATGTTTGTCTTTTGAAAAATGTTTCAATGTTTTGCAAGATGTTTTGAAATGTGTGTGTGTGTGTGTGTGTGTGTTTGTTTTAGAAAATAGAAAGGATTGTTTGAAATGGAGCAAGTAACTTAGAAGCTATCTACCTACTCAAATGTCTTTCTTGTGCATTTTTGTTCCTTTGACATTGTTGACTTACCATTGATTTGGTAAGCAACCCTATCTTTGGATGTAAACGGGACGGGCGTGGGTCATCGTATGACCATGATAGCAATGTTGCCAAGTATCTTAGCATTTTTGAGGGACCAAGATCATTTTGTTTAGGCAACCTTTGTATAGCGTCATTGAGGGACTATGATCTTATAATTGTTTTGTTTTGCCAAGATACTTCGCATGCATAACATGGCCATTTTATTTTAGGCAACCAAGTGAGAGAAACCCTAAGGATGCTTGTGTGCAATGTGTGTCATTTTCATGCTTTTTTCTTGCATTTAGGTCTTTTCTATTTGTTTGGTTTTTGTTCTTGTCATGCAAACCTAAATTTACTAACATGGTATATGAAAGCAATAAATTGCGTAAAATAAACTAAGCTATTACAACAATTATTATGGGAGGGGGGATAGAAGTTTTGAATGGGGATTTTGCACAAATATAAACCTAAAAATATTATTACAACCCAATCGAATATTGTGCGCATTAAATAAATAAACAAGAATTTAAAATGCAATGCAATGTATTTATGTAAAAAATGTTTTGTATTTGTTTTTTGTTTTTTTGTATGAGAAAATAATCTAAATTAAACCCTAAAAAATAAGGAAAAATAAATTATTTATTTTTGGAAGGGATGAACCTTAGTTTTTTAATTAAAAGAAAAAAATGTTTCATATTAATATTTTGCCCATTTTTTGTATAAAAATAATAATTAATATTATGTTTAAATATTAAAATTAAATATGTATAAAAATAAATATTTATGAGTATAAATAATATGATAAAAAATATTAAGTATTTATTATATTTACTTACCAACTATTTGAGAAAATAAATTCTACTCTATTAAATAAATTAATTTCTATGTAATAAAATAATAAATAAAACAAAATAAAATTGCAAAAAATTATTTAATTATTTTTAGGATTTTTTATTGTTCAGAAAAAATAATCAAAAGCAATAAATATAAAAATATGAAGAAATATGAAAAATATACAAAATAAAGCCAGGGGGTGCAAATAGTGGGTCAGGAGGTGCAAAAAGTAAAAACAAAAAGCCCAATGCAACAAAAAAGCCCAGAACAACAACTTCGTCCCTGTCCTTGGTTTCTTCTTCGCGCGCTAGTTCAAACCTGCAACTTTTACATGCTTGCACAAAAATAAAAACTTATAACATGAAACATGTGGCATTTGAGCTCACGATTCCAACCACATAAAATATGTAATCTAACTCTCAAAGATCAGAGGGAATTTTGGAACCCCTAATTCGTGACCTAAAAATTTCAGCATATTCAATCTTCAAATTCTCTTAGCATAGTTAATATAAATGAAAAGTATGCATATATACAACTTCACCATGATATGGACTACATTTTTTCTTCACAAATCATGGCTTGAGCGTGCCTATTCAGAGAGATAGAGTTTAAGAAATTACCTCCTTCAGTTGGATTTGGATAGATCAATGTAGGGACTTTAATGGAGGCCTGAGGATTGTGTGAGCTTCCTTGGACTTCCTTGAAGCTATTCCAATTCTTAGCTTGCTCTGAGGATGGTTGAAACTCTTTGCACAAGTCAAGTTGCAAGCTTCCAAAGTGAAAATGGAAAAGGCTGAAACAGGGGTTACAGACACAGGGTGAATGCTTGGCTTGCTTTGGTATGATGTTTATGAAGTGTTTCAAGTGTTAAAATGCAAAACGCACGAGCCAAAAATTAGTTGGCCTTGGTTTTGCAGAATTGTTGTGTTTGGACAGAAAAATAGTGTTTTTGAGTTTGAGTGAGTTCTGGATGCAAGAAAATCGTGCTTTGCATTGTGACAAGTTTGTATATTTGTATAGAATGGATACAAAGTCAGCTTCTCGTCAGATGCGCAAGCTTTGACCTTTTCACCAACTTTCTTGCTTTTGAAGTAAAGTGAAGTGACTTATGCTACATGCTTGTCCTTGCTTGCTTGAAGCCTGGAATGAACTTGTACCAACTGCTTGAGTGTTGTGTAAGTTGCTTGCATCAAAGAGAAAGGTCCAAGGCTCAAGATTGATAAAGTTACAAAAGCTTCTCTTTATGAAAATGGCATTGTGCACTTTTGGCCAAAAATGGAAATGTAACTTGTACAAAGCCTCAAAAGCAAAGATAAAGCCTTTATCTTATGAGTTTGAATTTAATTATGGAGTGTAGAATGAGTTTAGGACCTGTAAAGCAAGATTCAAACATCAAAGATCTGATTTGCAACTTGATGCTTTGTAAAAATGGCTTGATCAAAAGTGATAAAATGCCAACTTCCCTTCTTCGATTCTCCCTAACCAAAAATGATCTTGGAGAGTTCTTAGACATTTTGGAAAGCTTGCAATGTTCTATATAATCCATATTTTAAATGAAAATTGAGATACCTCTTGGAACTAGGTGAAAAGTTGCCATGAAGTTGGGTCAAAAACCTGTCTAAATTAGGGAAAAATTTCACTAAGTTATTTAGTTCATGGACCTATATTCACAAATTCATAACTTGAGATCCAAGCATCTTTTGGGAAACGTTTATGAGGAAAAGTTGTATATTTCATGGAAGACTACAACTTTCATGTTGGGAACTTTTCTTGAATCAAAATGCATCATGGTGAAAAAGTGGTGAAAAGTTGGGAAAAAATAAGAAAAGTTGTATACTTAGAAAAATTCGAAGTTATGAAATTTTTCAAATTCAAAACCCTAATTTTCAAAATTGGTTTTCTTGGTGAACAATTTTCATGTTTTGACATATCTTGATGAATTATGACCCTTGGCACTTGATTTTAACCAAAAAGTCAAAGTTTGACTTTTTAGTGTACAGTTGACTTTTGATCAGTTGACTGCAAAATTCATCTATCAGTCCAATGAAATTGAGATGTTTTGAACCATGTAATTAGGTAAAGATGATTCCATTGAACCCTTGAAATAATTCTTGAACTCAATTGGTCATTGGCTAGGTTAAAAATCAGAAATTGCCCTTTCTTAGTCAAAACCCTAATTTTGACCATTTTGCCCTTTTGATAATTTGACCAAATTTCTCGAGGAGTTGTGATCCAAACTTGATCAAATGATACATATGAGTCTAAAATGTTGTTGTCGATCAAAAATTATGAATTTTGACTGTAAAATGGCCATGGTTGACTTTTTCCCCAATACAGCTGATTTTTAGGTCAACTGTCCAATTGACTAAGCAAAAAAGTGGTTCAAGGCTTGAAACTCAACATGAGCAATCTTAGGGGTCCAAAATGGTGTATGAAAGTCACATGAAGCATTGGTGGTCAAAAAATCCTTGTGAAAACTCAAACCCTAATTTTAGGTTATCAGTGCAAGATGAGGTATCTTGAGCTGACCAAACCCTAATCTTGACTTGAGTCTAAGAAGTCTTGTGAGAAAAGTCTTGATAAATGAGAGGGAAAATTTTGGGGTACAACAGCTGCCCATGTTCAACCTTCTTGAACCTGAAGAGTTAGATTGGCGAGTTTTGCCGTTCGTGACTCGAAGGTAAAAGATGATTGGACACTAGAGTGCCCATAAATTTGCATTCGACAAAGTGTAGTTGAGGGAATGGGCTTAAAGATGCCATTTGGAGAGGTGATAGAACCTTGTTGGAGATGGGCTTGTAGATGCCATCCAAGAATGTTTGTTGAATTGTAAGTTGTAAGTCAAAAGAATGAGTATCAGAATGGTGTCTGTATTTGGAACGTATCTGGAGACTGAATTTGTACGAGCAATGGAATAGCATCCGTGTCTGGAGCGTATCCGAGCTGTATCTGTAATTGAATCTGAATGAGTAACAGAATGACTTCCGTGTCTGGAGTGTATCGGTACTGTATCTTGAACTTGAATCTGAATAAGCGACAGAATGGCATCCGTGTTTGGAGTGTATCTGTACCTATCTGAAATTGAGGTCTGAATGAGTATCAGAATGGCATCCTTATCTGGAGCGTATCTGGATTGTATCATAAACTTGGAATTTGAATTAGTGACAAAATGGCTTCCGTGTCTGGAGCGTATCTGAACTTGAAATCTGGATAAGTAACAGAATGACTTCCGTGTCTAGAGTGTATTTGAACCTGAATCTGAATAAATGATAGAATGGCAACCGTGTTTGGAGCGTATCTGATCTTGAATCTGAAAGAGTAACAGAATGACTTACGTGTTTGGAGTGTATCCGTATTGTATCTTGAAATTGGAATCTGAATAAGTATCAGAATGGCATCCTTGTCTAGAGCGTATCTGGACTATATCTAGAATCTTTGAACATTGTTAATGATAGTTGTTAATCTTATCCTGAAAAGGGTAAAATGTTGGTTGAAGCACAAAGTTATGTTGCATGAAATGTATGATGCAATAAATGTGTTTTGTCAATGTTTATGATATATGAATGTAATGTATGCGCATGTAAGCTGATTAGCTGTATTGCTGAGGAAAATAAATCCTTGATTGCTGAGGATAAGAATCTTTGGCGACTTCGCTGGGGATATAGGGATCCTTCATGTCTTGAAGTTGGAGTATTGACAAAAATTCTGTTGTGAGAGTAATGCCATGTACTTCTTGAGTAATCTGCTTGGAGAATCCAGAGAACTTTGATGACTTCTGCTGGAAATTAGGAATGAGGATCTTCAATCTGTTGGGGAGCAATGAAAACTCTGTGGGGAAAAGCTTATTCCTATTTGGAAAAAGTTCAGGAGTTTGGGTTATTTGCCACTCTACTGGGGAATTTATCCTCGGTTGGGGAGAAACAGAAGTTAACTATTATCTGGTTGATTTTTCAGACTTCAAGACAACTTGCTGGGGAATCTGGAGAAACTGGATGGTCTCCACTGGGGATTGATAGTTTGAAGTTTTAGCTCCGTTGGGGATCTTAATGATGTACCGTAGGGATTGCTCATGGAATAGCCTGAAGATGTTTTCCTATTCTTTCAACCTGTCAGTAATTGTTCTTTTCCATTTCGTTTATTTGTAAACAGTAATTATGTTCAAATGCATATGTTCATTAATGAATCATTGGACGTTTTTGCAAATAAAACACAAGTGTAAAAATAAAAGGACAAATGGTTTTTTGTACTTTAAAAAGATATCTTTGTATTTACTTTGAATAAGTATTTTTTTACAAAGGATACAGACATCCTAGTAAGAGGATGGTGTCATAAAAGTAAGAAAACTTTATACAAAGAAAGATAGCTATGTGTAAAAAAAAATCCATGGGGTTCCCATTCTGCTATAGCCTTCGTATCTCCAAATATTTTGTCCATTTGTCGCTTCGTCTTAAGATGATTGGATTGATCAGAAGTCCTGAGTTTGTCATTGAAGAGATTATACTTAAAGTGATATGACGAGAGATAGTCATACGCTTTAATTCCCTAACTTTTTCCTGAACTGCCCTTTTGGGTTTTCGATTCACCGGGAAACCCTTTTTTTCCCAAGTCGCCCTTTCGGGTTTTCAACTTACCGGGTGTACAGATTTTTTTTATTTTATCCCTAAATTTTGCCCGAACCTTTTGGTTCGCCGAGATGCCCTTGTTTTTCCTAGGTGTGTCAACCTAGCGGGTCTCTTATGCGTAGTATCTTTTGACTATGTCTGTGTTCGCAGGGTGCGGAAGGTCGTCGCCGTCCATGGTGGTTAAGATCATTGCCCCACCAGAAAAGATGTTCTTGATTACAAATGGTCCTTAATAGGTAGGATTCCATTTTCCCCTGGGATCACTTTGTGGCAAGATGATGCGCTTGATCACTAGATCTCCAACTTGATATACCTGGCGTCTGACTTTCTTGTTGAAAGTCTTGATCATCCATTTTTGGTACGTTTGACCGTGGCAAACAACAATAAGTCTCTTTTCATCAATTAAGTTCAATTGATCAAGTCGGGTTTGGATCCAATCGTCTTCACTCAAACCTGCATCCTTCATGATTCTTAAAGAGGGGATCTGAACCTCAATAGGTAGAACAACCTCCATGCCATTAACCAAAGAATAGAGTGTTTCCCCAGTTGATGTGCGAGCTGTGGTACGGTACCCGTGGAGAGCAAACAGTAGCATCTCATGCCAGTCCTTGTAGGTGACTGTCATTTTTTGTATGATCTTTTTAATGTTTTTATTAGCAGCTTCGACTGCGTCATTCATCTTTGGCCGATAAGGGGATGAATTGTGATGTTGAATATTGAACTGCTCGCACAAGGAGGTGATTATAGTATTGTTAAGGTTTGTACTGTTACCAGTGATGATCCTTTCTGGGATACCGTACCGGCAAATGAGATTCTGCTTGATGAAGCGGGAAACAACATTCTTAGTAACAGATGCAAAGGAAGCTGCTTCGACCCACTTTATGAAATAATCAATGGCCACTAGAATGAAGCGGTGTCCATTAGAGGTTGTAGGCTTGATCTCCCCAATCATGTCGATTCCCCACATAGCAAAGGGCCAAGGAGCTGTTAAGACATTCAGAGGAATCGGGGGCACGTGCACCTTGTCTGCATAGATTTGACATTTATGACAGGTCCGGGAATGTTGATAGCAGTCAGCTTTTATGGTAGACCAATAATAGCCTGCCCGTAGGATTTTCTTCGCCATCGTATGCCCACTAGAGTGAATGCCAAAGGTACCTTCATGTAATTCAGCCATGATCTTTTCAGATTCAATCTTGTCCACACAACGGAGCAGAATAGAATCATGATTACATTTGTACAGAATGCCATTACTTAGGAAGAACTTAGTCGAGAATCTCCTTAAGAACTTTTTGTCATTGATTGAAGCTCCTTCTGGATATTCTTGAGTCTCGAGATACCTTTTGACTTCATGAAACCAAGGCTGGTCCACTACGTCTTCAGTATTAATCTTGTGACAGTATGCTGGTTCATCCATTCGTTCAATGGTTATCTAGGGAGCCTCGTTATCCCAATTAAGTTTAAACATAGATGACATTGTAGCTAAAGCATCTGCTAGCTAATTTTCTTCTCGCGGGAAGTGCTCGAATGTAATCTGCTCGAAATGTGGTAACAATGTCAAAACATGTTCTTTGTAAGGGATAAGGTTTGGATGCTTAGTGTTCCACTCTCCTTTGATCTGACTGATGACCAAAGCTGAATCCCCAAACACAATTAAGGATTTGATTCCCAAGTCTAAGGCAGCCTTGAGACCAAAGATGAATGCTTCGTATTCTGCCATGTTGTTCGTACAGTTGAAGCAAAGTCTGGCAGTAAAAGGAGTATGGCATCCTTCCGGAGATATAAGCACAGCGTCGATACTGTTACCAAGTGCATCGGATGCCCCATCAGAGTACAGGGTCCATCAGGATCCTTGTTCAGGTCCGTCATATGGTCTGATTCCTTCACAGTTGTCTACTGTCATGATGTCTTTGTCAGGGAAGTCAAACTTCATGGACTGATAATCCTCTACAGCTTGGTGAGCAAGATGATCAGCTAGCACACTGCCCTTTATAGCTTTTTGGGTTGTGTATTATATGTCATATTCTGTTAGAATCATCTGCCATCTAGCTATCCTCCCAGATAGAGCAGGCTTCTCGAAGATGTACTTTATCAGATCCATCTTAGATATCAGCAAAGTGGTATGAGTCAACATATATTGTCTTAGCCGGTGAGCAGCCCATACCAGAGTGCAGCAAGTTTTCTCGAGTAGTGAATATCTTCTTTCACAGTCGGTAAACTTTTTGCTCGGGTAATAAATGGCATGCTCTTTTCGGCCAGACTCGTCATGCTTCCCCAATACGCACCTCATTGAGTTCTCTAAAACGGTCAGATACATGATTAGCGGTCTTCCCTCGACTGGTGGCATCAAGACAGGAGGTTCTTGTAAATACTCTTTGATTTTGTCAAAGGCAATCTGGCATTCATCATTCCATCTGACTACTTGATCTTTCTTCAACGGCTTGAAGATTGGCTCACAAGTAGATGTTAGGTGAGAAATGAACCTAGCAATGTAGTTTAGGCGTCCCAAGAATCCTCTGACTTCCTTCTCAGTGTGAGGAGCATGCATTTCTTGTATCGCTTTGACTTTGGCAGGATCAACCTCGATGCCTTTGTTGCTGACAATGAAACCTAAGAGTTTACGGACCGGGCTCCGAATGTGCACTTGTTCGGGTTAAACCTTAGTTTATACTCCTTCAACTTGGCAAACAGCTTTTTCAAGTGATCAAGGTGTTCTTCTTCAGTTTGTGATCGGGCTATCATGCCATCTACATAGACCTCTATCTCATGATGTATCATATCATGAAACAAAGCTACCATGGCGCGTTGATAGGTTACCCCGGCATTCTTCAGTCCGAATGGTATCACTTTGTAGCAGAACGTACCCCACTGTGTGACAAATGTAGTTTTCTCCATGTTCTCAGGTGCCATTTTGATCTGGTTATAGCCTGAGAATCCGTCTATGAAATAAAATACTTTGTGCTGAGTTGTATTGTCAACCAGGATGTCGATGTGCGGAAGTGGAAAATCATCTTTGGGGCTGGCCCTGTTTAAATCTCTATAGTCCACGCACATTCTTACTTTGCCGTCCTTTTTAGGCACGGGAACAATGTTATCAACCCATTGTGGATAGGAAGTAACAGCCAGAAATCCAACATTGAACTGCTTCATAACTTCCGCTTTGATCTTCTCTGACATGTCAGGTCTCATGCGGTGGACTTTTTGTTTCACTGGTGGACAGTCTTCTCTTGTGGGTAGACGGTGTACCACAATGTTTGTATCGAGTCCCGGCATGTCTTCGTATGACTAGGCAAAGATCTCAACATAATCATACAACAGATGAATTAGGCGCTCCTTGACACTCGGCTCTAGATTGGCACCCACTCTGATTTCCTTTTTATCTTCCTAGGTACCCAGATTGATTGTATCCAATAGCTCCTTATGAGGCATAATAGCTCTTTCCTCTTGTTGTAGTAATCTGGCCAATTCCCCTGGCACCTCACAATCTTCCTCACCTTCGTATTCGGCTTGGTAGATCAGATCTTCAGAGTCACTGAAGGCTATAGCAGTATCTTTACCCATGGAATCCGGAATGGAAGGGTACCTACATTTGTGAGTGTGGGTGTGTGTAAGGGTATAGCCATCTTAAAACAACAAAATGTAAAAGAAAGACAATGAGCACAAAAGGTTTATATATGAAAAAGCGTCCATGATTCATTAAATGACATATGAAAATGAAATAAAAAACCCTTACAAATGGACCTTTGTGTCTCGGGTAAGACACAAGGTTGAAAATGTACAAATTGTTTGTGAATTATTACAAGTCCAATAGAAATGTAAAAGATAAATTATTGAGATATGAAAGTAATTGGGATGAAGTCTTTGGCCTCCCAGTTGTATAGTCCTCCGCTGACAGTAGGAAATATCCAATCTTCCAAGCTGCCATCTTCTTAGTGCATTAACCCCTTGGTTGGTAATCTTCACAGGTGGCCCTCCAGCACGGGCGCGGCGCACAGCCTTCTGAGCAGTCGAAGTAAACGCCAAGCCAAACTTGCCTGATTTGTATGGGATGTCTGGAATCTGCCCCTAGATAGTGCTTCCGCCTTCTTCCATTACTTCCTTTGCATCCTTTAGAGAGGACATCCGAGGTGGATGTCTTATGATCATAGGAGTTGAGGATACCGCTTTGGTCGCCGCTATCTCTTGAGAGACTTCTTCAAAATGTTGGAAAGGGGTTTCAATGAACTCTCCATCTAACTCCACATATCGGAAAGAATTCAGATGACTAATCATGTACTCCTCTTCCCCATGGACAGTTATGATCTTCCCTTGGATAGGGTATTTCAGCATCTGATGCAAAGTGGAGGTGACAGCACCGGCATTTTGAATATAGGGGCGTCCCAACAGACAAGAGTGAGAAGGACGGATGTCCATCACATAGAATGTTGAATTGAAGGTCTGAGTACCCACCTTGATCGGTATGTCCACCTCCCCATGGACCATCCTCTTAGAGCCGTCAAATGCTCTCACAATTATATTACTGGGTTTTAATGTCAGCCCCTCACAATCCAACCTATCAAGGGCTTTCTTTGGTAAGACGTTCAGAGATGAACCAGTATCTACCAAGACATGGGCTAGGGTCGTCCCTTTGCACTCCACTGAGACATGTAGCACCTCGTTGTGCTTTCTCCCTTTGGGTGTCAAGTCAGCATCGAAGAAACCCAGGCCATTATCAGCTGTCAGACTGGCCACACACTCTTGGAATTGGTCAGACGATGTCTCTTGCGGCACATGAGATGTCTTTAGAAACTTGACCAAAGCTTTAGCATGTGCCTCAGAGCACAGCATCAATGCTAACATAGAGATTTTGGAGGGGGTCTGCCCCAATTGCTCAACCACATCATAATCACTTTTCTTAATTATCCTCAGGAATTCTTCCATCTCCTTCTTGGATGTTTCAGGGATAGCTAGTGATTGAGCCTTCGTCAGGACAGGCTCCTCTTGAACATTCTTTCCTTTATTCTCAGCAGTGGAAATAGGGATATGGATTGTATTGTCTTTGTTGGTAGGTACACTTGCAGGTACAATTACTGGTGCAGAGGTAATCTTCGGAACGACCACGGGTCTAAAAACTGCCTTTTAAGGGGCAATCTCTGGAGAGAAAATTCTTCCACTACGGGTAATTTTGCTTGTTCCGGCAATGTTACTGATGTCGGAATTGTCCTCTTCGGAGCTTTCTTCTTCAGAAATTTGTTCAATCTGTTTGACACCATGGTAGTAGATTTCTCCACCATAATTCCATGGTACCGTTTTATCTGATTTGTATGGGGTTGGTCCGGGCATTGTTATCTTAAGCGGAGTAGTCATAGGAGCAGATGTAATCCTAACGGGTCTTTTAGGGACCCTGGAAGGATTGGCGTATATGGTTATTATTGAAACTTCTTTAACTGGAATGGGTGAAACGGGAGATTTCTCAAACAAGATTTCTTGGTTATCAATCAGTTGTTGGATACCTTTTTTCAACAGAGGGCAGTCAAATGATGAGGATCGGCAAACATGGCAATCTTTGTCACAACCTGGGAAGATACCATCTTTCAACAGATTCAACTTAACGGACAGGAGTGGAGTCAACAATTCATCCACGGTGGCAACAAATAAGTCTTCCTCAACAGCACTGGCATTGGAGCAGAAATAACATCTGGTTTCTCCGACGCTTCAAACTCAACTTCCTTTGCGTCTATCAGATCTTGAATCTTGTTCTTCAGAGCCCAACAATTGTTGGTGTCGTGCCCTGGACTTTCAGAATGGTGTGCGCACCTGGAATTCGGATGGTAGTAGGGAGATGCAGTATTGGGATTTTTAGGGGCCTCTTTTAACATGGCCAGATTCAACTTCAGAAGATGTGGTAGGACTTGAGCTGGAGTCATGTTTATCTTGGTGAATTGCTGAATTGGCCTTTCCACCCTTTGCTGATTTCTTGGCTGGTTATTTCTTGGCTGGTCTGATGCAGGATTTTGAATCATAACGGCCCCCACCGTTGGTCGGTGCTCAGTTCTTCCTTGATTTCTGTGTGAATAAACAGCAGAGACTTCCTTCTTTCCAGTGAAGGGCTTTTTCACAGCAGCAGAGGCAGACGCGTCTTTCTGAATTTTCCCACTTCTTATATCGGCTACCACCCTCTTGCCAGTCGAAATCAATTATGTAAACCCTGCAGAGGAACTTCCAATCAGATGATTAAAGAAAGGACTTGATAGAGTTCCCAAGAACATGTCCACTAGCTCCCTTTCAGACAAGGGGGGTTGCACCCTTCCGGCTAGATCCCTCCACTTTGGGGCGTAGTCTTTGAAGCCCTCATTTGATACCATAGCCATACTCTGGAGTTGAGTATGGGTTGGTGCCAAATTGGTGTTGTATTGATAATGTTTATAGAAGGTTGATGCCAAGTCTTCCCAATTGTGGACATCAGCCCTCTCCAACTGGTAGAACCAATCAAGCTGCGTTCCTGATAAACTGTCCTGGAAAAAGTGGACCCACAAGTCTTTGTCAGTAGAATGCGGATAAATTTTCCTGACATAAGATCTTAGGTGCATTTTGGGACAAGACACCCTATCATACTTGGCAAATAATGGCACTTTAAACTTTAGAGGGATTACTATTCTTGACACTAGCCCTAACTCCTCAAGATCTAGCCCTGGTACTCTCTGTATTTCCATAGCAGTTAGACGCTCTTCCAGGTGTTTGTATTTGTCATCGGCTGGAGGGTATTGTTGTTCAGAGTAGTCCTCTTCTTCCTCTTCTTCTGCTTCAGAATATGATGGAACTGCCGTTTCTTTTCCTTTTCTTTCCCCTTCGTCAGAGGTTGTTAGAAATTCTAAGGTCCTTATGGCTTGTCCCTGAAACCTTGTGCCCATGATAACCACATCAGCTGGCTTCTTCTTCTTTTTCTCTTTCTCTTTCTCTAGCAGAGCCTTTAGTTCCTCCTGCCCCTTGGCTAAGATCAAGAGTAATTGTTGAAATTGTGAATTTATAGCTTGAAGGTCTTTAACCGTCTGTTCAAGATCCATCTTGCTGAAATAAACAGTAGAAGGATGAGGAAAGTTGTTGCAAAGACCTGTTTATGCTCATGATGAATGATATGTATTCATGCAATACTTTCACGGATTTGAAAATTCAAATTTGTGTCAAACAAAAAGGAACACACGTTATATTAATAAAATAGAAATTAAGTACATCAATGCCCCTAGGGCAAAATAATACAAAATTCTAAGATAAAAAGACGTTGCGCATCCTCTTTGGTGTAATGTAGGTGTTGAGAGTCTGCTCTTCATGAAGTAACCAAGTGAGTTCCAAAACCTTCTTCTCGCTTGCGTAGAATTGGGCTTCGAAAGTATCGCGTTCTCCCTTGAGCTGTATCCAACTCCTTTGAAGGTCTTCAAGTGATGTCGGCATGTCAGGATGTAGGATGGTGTATGAAACCTCTCCTTCCTTAACAGGCTCTATAATCACTGGAAGAATAGAAGGATAAGGCATCATAAAACTTTGAGCGCGGGTTCGTACCCACTTGAGGTAAGGCTCAAGAGGGATGGAATTCTTGTGTCCCAAAGTCTTGCTATCTACCTTGTTTGGCATCCTCCAAGCTCGGATGAACCTTTGGCGAAGACCTTGATCGTCGTTGCCGAAGTCGAAAACTAAGCCTTGAATCAGCATATCATGTGGGCCATCCCTCCGGGAATAACCAAACTGTCTTAGAGCCAAGCAGGGGTTGTAGGTGATGCCTCCCCTAATTCCAAGTAGAGGGACATTAGGGAATTCCCTACAACGGTCGATAATGATAACATTCTCTTTGGATCGAGAACACCAATGAATGTATGAATGTTTAAGTGTCATCAACTGTTGTGACCACCTCAAACCTTGCTCATTCTTCAAGACTGATTGGGGAAGATGAGAAATAAACCATCTTGCCATGAGAGGAGTGAAACACATAAGAACACCTCTTTTCCTCATTGTACGAGTGTGAAAAGAGTGTAAGATATCTCCAAGCAATGTAGGCACCAGATTGCGTGACATGAAGATTTTGATAGCACTCACATCTATGAGTTGGTCAGGGTTGGGAAACAAGACCATCCCATAGATGAGAAGAGCTACAATCTCCTCAAAAGCTTGCAAGTCCAAGGAGTTCCAACAACTTTGGGCCTTCTCAAACAAGAACTTTTCCAAGAAGCCTTTGACACCACTTCTAGTTTCCCAATGGGTTGTGACATCAAATGAGTGCAAGTGTAGGCCTTGAGCAATCTCTTCTGGCTTTGGATCTCTTTCCGTACCGTTGAAAGGTAGTTGATTGAGAATAGGAATCCTCAAGAGTTGAGAAAATTCCTCCAAAGTGGGCACAAGCAGGTAGTCAGGAAATGTGAAACAGTGATGCAAAGGGTCAGAGAACTGGAAGAGAACCTTCATCATGTCTTCCTCTATGTTGGAAGTGACTAAGTTGAGTAGACGACCATGCCTCTCGTTGAATGGAGAGTTCTCAGGAATCCTTGAAGCTAGCTCCTTGAGTTGTGGAGGAATTCTTACAAGGTTGACTTGGATAGTTTTCCTGTGAAGTGAATCCATACCCTACAAAACAAGAACAAAGATGAATTTCCAAAATCCTTGAAATGGTTAGTGGATGCATATGATGCTCATGATGTCCATGATGTTATGCACAAGTATATATGTACAAGAAAATCACACAAGTTCCTAGTTTAGACTTGCATGGGGTTTCATAGATAAGTACCCTCTTGAAGTTTAGTCGGCTCAACCTGTCCTAGAAATAGTAACCGGGTTCTAAGGAGCTCAATATCACTGGATTGTTTCCTTGATCATTATTTCAGTTCAAGCCTCTTAACTGGCGATCGAAATATTCCAAGAAACCAACCCTCAATGAGTGTAGTATCGAATATCTACCAACTTCGGACTGCACCAAACCCGATCATCTCACTACATCCTAAAAGGCCAAGTTGGTCAAGTAAAGGATCTAGAAGTTTGTTAGTGCTTCATGACATCACTCAGCGGCCTCGTATTCTTTGATTGACTCAAAGTCTACCGGTACCCACAAATATGTCGCACTAACATAGTTATTGCTTAGACCGTGTCGGTATACCCCGCACAGTTTCCACAATGTATTGCTATTTACCTAAAATGTTTCCCAAATCCGGGTGGAGGATTCAAACCCAAACAATAGAACCAAAATGTAAAGCAAACAAGTCAAACAAGGTAAGCAAATAAATGTGATCTAAACCCTAAGGTAACCCCACTTTTATAAAATTCCCCAGCAGAGTCGCCAGTTCTGTGATACGGTGGGAGAACTGACTTGAGGTTTTGTATTTCGTTGCAAATGTCGCGGTTAGCAAGAGTCACCACCGACTTTTATTTTATCCAAAAGGAAAGGTAAAAAAGCACAGGAAATACCTTTGAGATGTTTTCTTGAGTTCGGGGGGTAGATTATGAAAAGGGAAGGTGCTAGCACCCTTTTCATCCATGGTTTTCCATGGGCTCTTAGTTACTTGCTTAGATCACTTGCTTTGTTTGCTTTGTTTGAAATGGTGTTTGGTGTAGTTTTGAAAGTATTTTGAAAAGAGGCCATTCGTTTAGGCAATCTTTGTAATGATTCTCGTTCGTAAGAATATATACAAAGATGTTTGTCTTTTGAAAAATGTTTCAATGTTTTGCAAGATGTTTTGAAATGTGTGTGTGTTTGTTTTTGAAAATAGCAAGGATTGTTTGAAATGGATCAAGTAACTTAGAAGCTATCTACCTACTCAAATGACTTTCTTGTGCATTTTTATTCCTTTGACATTGTTGACTTACCATTGATTTGGTAAGTAACCCTATCTTTGGATGTAAACGGGACGGGCGTGGGTCATCATATGACCATGATAGCAATGTTGCCAAGTATCTTAGCATTTTTTCGGGACCAAGATCATTTTGTTTAGGCAACCTTTGTATAGCGTCATCGAGGGACTATGATCTTATAATTGTTTTGTTTTGCCAAGATACTTCGCATGCGTAACATGGCCATTTTATTTTAGGCAACCAAGTGAGAGAAACCCTAAGGGTGCTTGTGTGCAATGTGTGTCATTTTCATGCTTTTGTCTTGCATTTAGGTCTTTTCTATTTGTTTGGTTTTTGTTCTTGTCATGCAAACCCTAATTTTCTAACATGGTATATGAAAGCAATAAATTGCGTAAAATAAACTAAGCTATTACAACAATTATTATGGGAGGGGGATACAAGTTTTGAATGGGGATTTTGCACAAATATAAACCTAAAAATATTATTACAATCCAATCCAATATTGTGTGCATTAAATAAATAAACAAGTATTTAAAATGCAATGTATTTATGTAAAAAATGTTTTGTATTTGTTTTTTTTTGTATGAGAAATAATCTAAATTAAACCCTAAAAAATAAGGAAAAATAAATTATTTATTTTTGGAAGGGATGAAACCCTAGTTTTTTAATTAAAAGAAAATAATGTTTCATATTAATATTTTGTCCATTTTTTGTATAAAAAATAAAAAATAATGTTATGTTTAAATATTAAAATTAAATATGTATAAAAATAAATATTTATGAGTATAAATAATATGATAAACAATATTAAGTATTTATTATATTTATTTACCAACTATTTGAGAAAATAAACTCTATTCTATTAAATAAATTAAATAATAAATAAAATAAAATAAAATTGCAAAAAGTTATTTAATTATTTTTAGGATTTTTTATTGTTCAGAAAAAATAATCAAAAGCAATAAATATAAAAATATGAAGAAATATGAAAAATATACAAAATAAAGCCAAAGGGTGCAAATAGTGGGTCAGAAGGTGCAAAAAGTAAGAACAAAAAGCCCAATGCAACAAAAAAGCCCAGAACAACAACTTCGTCCCTGTCCTTGGTTTCTTCTTCGCGCGCTAGTTCAAACCTGCAACTTTTACATGCTTGCACAAAAACAAAAACTTATAACATGAAACATGTGGCATTTGAGCTCACGATTCCAACCATATAAAATATGTAATCTAACTCTCAAAGATCAAAGGGAATTTTGGAACCCCTAATTCGTGACCTAAAAATTTCAGCATATTCAATCTTCAAATTCTCTTAGCATAGTTAATATAAATGAAAAGTATGCATATGTACAGCTTCACCATGATATGGACTACATTTTTTCTTCACAAATCGTGGCTTGGGGATGCCTATTCAGAGAGATAGAGTTTAAGAAATTACCTCCTTCAGCTGGATTTGGATAGAGCAATGTAGGGACTTTAATGGAGGCCTGGGGATTGTGTGAGCTTCCTTGGACTTCCCTGAAGTTATTACAATGCTTAGCTTGCTCTGAGGATGGTTGAAACTCTTTGCACAAGTCAAGTTGCAAGCTTCCAAAGTGAAAATGGCAAAGGATGAAACAGAGGTTACAGAAACAGGGTGAATGCTTGGCTTGCTTTGGTATGATTTTTATGAAGTGTTTCAAGTGTTAAAATGCAAAACGCACGAGCCAAAAATTAGTTGGCCTTGGTTTTGCATAATTGTTGTGTTTGGACAGAAAAATAGTGTTTTTGAGTTTGAGTGAGTTCTGGATGCAAGCAAATCGTGCTTTGCATTGTGACAAGTTTGTATATTTGCATAGAATGGATACAAAGTCACCTTCTCATCAGATGTGCAAGCTTTGGCCTTTTCACCAACTTTCTTGCTTTTGAAGTAAAGTGAACTGACTTATGCTACATGCTTGTCCTTGCTTGCTTGAAGCCTGGAATGAACTTGTACCAACTGCTTGAGTGCTGTGTAAGTTTCTTGCATCAAAGAGACAGGGCCAAGACTCAAGATTGATAAAGTTACAAAAGCTTCTCTTTATGAAAATGACATTGTGCACTTTTGGCCAAAAATGGAAATGTAACTTGTACAAAGCCTCAAAAGCAAAGATAAAGCCTTTATCTTCTGAGTTTGCATTTAATTATGGATTGTAGAATGAGTTTAGGACCTGTAAAGCAAGATTCAAACATCAAAGATCTGATTTGCAACTTGATGCTTTGTAAAAATGGTTTGATCAAAAGTGATAAAATGCCAACTTCCCTTCTTCGATTCTCCCTAACAAAAAATGATCTTGGAGAGTTATTGGACATTTTGGAAAGCTTGCAATTTTCTCTATGATCCATATTTGAAATTAAAATTGAGATACCTCTTGGAACTAGGTTAAAATTTGCCATGAAGTTGGGTCAAAAACCAGCCTAAATTAGGGCAAAATTTCACTAACTTATTTAGTTCATGGACCTATATTCACAAATTCATAACTTGAGATCCAAGCATCTTTTGGGAAACGTTTGTGAAGCAAAGTTGTAGATTTCATGGAGGACTACAACTTTCATGTTGGGAACTTTTCTTGAATCAAAATGCATCATGGTGAAAAAGTGGTGAAAAGTTGGGGAAAAATAAGAAAATTTTTATACTTAGAAAAATTCTAAGTTATGAAATTTTTCAAATTCAAAACCCTAATTTTCAAAATTGGTTTTCTTGGTGAACAAGTTTCATGTTTTGACATATCTTGATGAATTATGACCCTTGGCACTTGATTTTGACCAAAAAGTCAAAGTTTGACTTTTCAGTGTACAGTTGACTTTTGATTAGTTGATTGCAAAATTCATCTGTCAATCCAATCAACTTGAGATCTTTTGAACCACATAATTAGGTCAAGATGATGCCATTGAACCCTTGAAATCATGCTTGAACTCAATTGGTCATTGTCTAGGTTAAAAATCAAAAATTTCCCTTTCTCAATCAAAACCCTAATTTTGACCATTTTGCCCTTTTGATGATTTGACCAAATTTCTTGAGGAGTTGTGATCCAAACTTGATCAAATGATACATATGAGTCTAAAATGTTGTTGTGGATCAAAAATTATGAATTTTGACTGTAAATTGGCCATGGTTGACTTTTTCCCCAATACGGCTGATTTTTAGGTCAATTGTCCAATTGACTGAGCAAAAAAGTGGTTCAAGGCTTGAAACTCAACATGAGCAATCTTAGGGGTCCAAAATGGTGTATGAAAGTCACATGAAGCATTGGTGGTCCAAATATCCTTGTGCAAACTCAAACCCTAATTTTAGGTTATCAGTGCAAGATGAGGTGTCTTGAGCTGACCAAACCCTAATCTTGTCTTGAGTCCAAGAAGTCTTGTGAGAAAAGTCTTGATAAATGAGAGGGCAAATTTTAGGGTACAACACCTAAGTATCCCTTTTAAGGAATCAGAGCAGCCGTAGTTCGGCTTATGTGTTTTGGTTGGTTTGTGTTTTTTAATTAAGACAACAAAAACAGTCAAGATGGCAAAACATCAAGTAAAACAACAAACAAAAGTGATTGTAAAACATCGACTAGATGATATCAAAGTAACATGTCAAAGATGGAGAAACATCAATAAAACGCATGGTAAAACATTACACCTAACAATGATACCGAGAATCAAAGTAGGATAACAAACATGTGCGATGGCGAAACATCGGCGATAAACAAATGTGCAATGGCGAAACATCGGCTAAGAGATAACATGGCAGAGATGGAAACACATCAATAAAACGGATGACAAAACATCACACCTAACAATGATATCGAGAATCAAAGTAGGATAACAAACATGTGCGATGGCGAAACATCGGCTTTAAACAAATGTGCGATGGCGAAACATCGGCTGAGAGATAACATGGCAGAGATGGCAACACATCAATAAAATGGATGACAAAACATCACCCCTAACAATGATATCGAGAATCAAAGTAGGATAACAAACATGTGTGATGGCAAAACATCAGCTTTAAACAAATGTGCGATGGCGAAACATCGGCTAAAAGGTTTAAAACCAAAGCCTAGAGGTGCACAAACAAATAAGATTGATTTGTATCTTTTACCTTGAAGAAGGGTTTAAATTTATTAGAGGTGTTTTATGATTTGCCAAGAAAGCAATTTTTGTTTTAAGATGCAAAATGCAAAGGAAGGAAAAAACAACTAAGGGAAACTAGCCTAGATCTATCCATAGTGTTATGATATAATGATTGACCCTAAGGTTAAGGATAAAGATAATTCATGTCTTATGTTAACATGCTAAAGGAAGCTTAACAAAATTATTCTATGGGGAAGATGCAATGAGAGCGAAGTCGTGATCTCAATTTCTAAATTGAGTGACTCATCGATCAATAATTAAAAAAGAAAAGCAATAAACATCATACAGGGAACATGCACTGAGAGTGAAGTCGTGATCTCAATTTCTAAATTGAGTGACTCATCGATCAACAATTAAATAAGAAAAGCAATAAACATCCTATAGGGAACATCCACTGAGAGCGAAGTCGTGATCTCAATTTCTAAATTGAGGGACTCATCGATCAACAATTAACACAACACATGCATCAGACAAAAAAACCAGAGGGCCTCCTGACATATATCAGCAACAGAGGTCCCATCATGCAGTCAGAGAACTATGCAAAATAAAAATGAGAGAAAGGAGGTAGTACAATACCAAATAGACAACTATTTATAATAATCAAGCAAGAATAAAAGAAACCCATAGAAACTTCGAGCAAGCTGGCATCAGTAAACAAATTGAGTCAGGAATTTATCAGATATGAACAAGTCCCATGAGCAATGTAATGGCATTCTCATTCTCATGTATGTATATCCTGCATAAACCATCAAACATGCCAAGCACAAAAAATAATGCCAGTATAATAAATTGTGTCCCACAAATAAAGTGAAACACAAAAGCCTCAAGCCAAAAAGTGGCAACTTTCTCAGAGTACCTCACATATTCAACAACCAAGTTAGTATTCCATATGGTGAAAAAGTGAGAACAAACATGATGGCTTTAGACATGATGAACAAGAAGAAACATGCATATGCACAGATTAGGTCAAGAAAAGCAGGGGAATGTTGCTCCTTTCTATCACCATGTTGAATTGACAATTGAATGCCAACCAAGGATCATAAGAGCTTGAGAATAAAATGAACAAAGACCATGAAGGTCAGTAGCAACCACATTTTAATCATGCACAAATAATTCAATCTCCACTTCATGAACATAATAGGAAATGAAACCTACATAATGCATTAGATGGTTCAAAATATTCAAGCATGAAGCTTATAAGTGAAATGTCTTGAGCTAAAATGGACAATCAGAATCACATGATCATTAGGTTCCCAATTATAGGCCTCACTCAAGTTCATTGGCCATCAAACAAATTGCAACAAGAATAGAAACAAGGATCCATAATTCAAATCAAAAATATATTAACATCTTGGAAGTGTTTAGAAGTCAGAATGAAAACCCTTAGTTCTTGAATGATTGAGGAGGAGACCAAATGAATTCCAAAGTTCAAAACTAGTTGGCAAAACTACCAAACTAGACAAGTCTTCAAAATTATTTGTGGAAAAATGTCAAACCAAGTCAAATAATTCAAGAAAAATAGTTCTCAAATCTCCAATACATTCATGAACCATGATCAAGACCTTAAATCCAATAAAAGTCCAAGGCACAAGGGTTTTGAACATGTAACTTGCACCATAAGCAACAAAACCCTAGATTTTGACTTTTAATCCTAAATATTAATTAAATAGGATAAAAACTCAAAAAAAATAAACTAAGACCATAAAAATTACCAAGAAACCATAAATATCAGAAAATATATTTTTTATATTTTTTTGAATTAGGAAAAGTCAAGAAAGAAATTAATATTCAAACAATTATTCAATTAACAAATATTCTCATATCAAAATAATATTTAAATCAAAAATTCAGAAAAATGCCCAACAAAAATTATATTCAAATATTAGGGATAAAAACACACATCCCTGAATTTTTGTGAATTTTTTGGATAAAAGGAAAATATAAAAAAACAAAAAAAACAAACAATTAATAATTGAATTATTATTTAAAGGGCAAGAAAATGCAAACCATAACCAAAAATCATGAAATGGTCAAAGTAAAAATATATTCAGATTCTATGATTAGAAACAAGATTACATGATTTTTTTTGGGAATTTTAGAATTAATAGAAGTATTAAAAATAAAATAAAAAACAAACAAATATTACAAATAACCTTTGAAATTAAATTCTAAATCAAAAATAGAGAAAATGATATACCAAATTCAGAATCAATTTTCACATTATTTTGTGGTTCTCAAATAATTTTTGTGGATTTTTTAGATCAATAGAACTAATAAAATAAAAATAAACCTTGAACAATTAATTAATTAAAACTATGAATTTTTTAAACCAATCAAATTATTTAAAAAAAATCCAAAAAAAATATGACAAATACTAGAAAATAATATTGACCTACGGTAATTTTTTTGTGATTTTTGAATGTGTTTTGATCAGAAAACAAAATTTAACAAAATGTCAAATAAAACAAAAATTCAAATAAACCAAAAAATTCAAACAAACCAATCATGATGTGCCACCACATCATCTTCAACCTCTAGACATTCAAAATATGCGCGCATATCTCATGCTTGGGGGTCATGTTTAGATTAGTATAACTCACACGATTTCGCATCATTTTTCATCAAATCAAAGGTAAATCAAAGCTAGCATTTCATACTACAAATTGCAATTGGAATCAAGTCGAATCATCAACCACACTGTCTACAATCAAGCCATGAATATGAATAAAATCATTCTGAATCGCGAGTTTCAAAACATCCAATCATGCATAATTCATCAAATTAAACGCTATAAAGTTTCAGAAACATTTCATTAACATCATTGAACATGAATTCAAGCTCAAACATCTCAATAAACAAGTGCATCTCAGAAATCGAAGTTTGGAATCATTACCTCAAGGTGAAAAGTGATCTACTATCTCCTTCACTCCAGATGCAAACAAATGGTGCTAGCTTGATCTACTTGCTTTGCTGAAGCAGAATCCACAAGAATTTTGAAGAAAACACCAAGGAATTGAGAGAATCGAATCAAGTTGCAGAAGATGAAGGAAAATTTCAGATCTGGAATTCTTGCAAATGGCGCGTCCTCTTTCTCTCTCTTTGCTTGCTTCCTCTTATATAGAGTTTGTAGAGAAGGTTAGAAATGGAAATCTGACCTTAAAACCGTTGGAGGGCAGGATTGGGAATTTTGGCCAAAAATGAGGTGCATACTGAATCAGGTTTTTTTCCCGTGCCTTCTCTTACTTCTTATGCGCTTTGTGAGCCAAATACCTTCAGAAGATTGTACTTAAAACCCTGGCCCTTAATTCCACATGATCAAATAATGTTGGAGTTTTTGCAAGCTTGGACCATTTTTGCATTTTTCATTCAAACAATTACCAAGGTCCATAGAACACGAAATGGTTGATATTATGGGCCTTAGCAAATCACAAATAGGTCATGGGCTGGGTTAGGAACAAAGAGAATGGTTGAAACTTGAGTTTTCATGAATTGGCCATTTTGCATATTTGCCAAATTTCAATAAAATGCCTCAAATTTCCAAAACTCATAACTTGCTCATACTTTTGAATTTTGGCACAAATGAGCACAATTTGGAAAGGTATTTAAAAGTTATACAAATCCTTAGTTTATAGTTTTTGCAAATTAATCCATTAAGGTTATCAAAATTTAGCTTGAAATTCACTAATTTTGAAAAATGACTTATAATTCTGTAACTTCAAAAGACCATAACTCTTGATTCCTTGCCAATTTGGTCATGAAACCAAAAGGAGGTGAAATATCATTCTCTTAGATTTCCAAGCATATTTCATTTGAATTTCCTTGATCAAGGGTGAATAAAATATGATTTTTCGAAATTAGGTCCTTATTTTCCAAAATTAGTAACTTTTAGGCTTTCTTCAAGAATAAGTTTCAACCCAAACTTCAATCTCTTTGATCCAATGACCAAAATGGACTTGAAATATGAAAAGTATACCCTTGAATTGATGTTTGGCCAAAAATTTACTTGGTCAACCTTGACTTTGACTGATTTTGACCAAAATGACCAGTTTGCCCCTCTGAATCAATTGATCCACTTCCATTCAAAATTGATGATCAAAACCTCAAACATATGATCTTCCAAACATATAGAGGCCATGTGCAAAGTTTCACTTCAAAATTCCCCAAAAATCCTGATAAAAATTCAAACCCTAATTTTGGTCAACACCTTTAGGAAACTGATGAATCATCTTCAAAACTTCAAATTCTTTGGGCATCTTGACCAATTTCTTGTACAAAGATCTTTCAGATATCAAAGAAAATTTGTTGCTTCCAAAATCAAGATTAGTGCCTTGGCCAATAGCCTTAATCAAGTAAAACCCTAATTTGACTGGTGCATCCAAAGAGTGGTTCTTCTTGTGATCAAACACAAACTTCAATATTCTAGGGATCCAAAGGGATGGATAAAAATTCTTGAGATATGCAAAACAACCTTTGAGCTTAAGAGATCTAGAGGTTTGGATGATAAGATACTTCTTGAGCAACTTGAGGAAGACTTGATAACCAAAGTACTTTGATCCCATCTCAATGTATGAATGCAATGTAGTATGATATTCATGATGAAACATAATCCAAAATTAAGAGGGTAAATTTTGGGGTACAACACTTGGGGAACAAATTCTTTATCTTCTGTCAGAAAGAGGAGAGCTTTGCTGGGGATGGAAACTTTCTTGCGTATAATTTATTGACGAAGATAAATTCTACTGGGGAGTATGGAAATTCTTAAAAAGAATTCTAATTAGACCACACTGGGAATAACACCGACGGGGGGGGGGGGGGGGGGATCTTCACTAAGGGAAGAAACAAACCTCCTGGGACAGAAACTCCATTGGGGACATCTCAAAAAAAATTCTATCACTGGGGATGAAAGAGTTGTGAGTGGCATTCCACACTGGGGAAATGCGAAACTTGCTTCATTAGGGGAAAAAACTTATTCCACTGGGGAATAATAGACAAGTTACTTTGGAAGGTCATCAAAATTCGAATTTGACTAAGGAATCTTAGAAAAAGAATTCTACCCTGACCATACTGGGAATACTATCATTGGGGGTAACAATATTCTCTTGAGGAAGAGGAGGGCATCCTTAAACCATAAGTTTGAGGTTCAGAACTCCACTGAGGAAATATTTCAGCAATACTCTATCACTAGGGGTAAAAGAGCCCTAAATAACATTCGTTTATGCACACTGCTCCAGAACAACGGGAGATTTTCTCCATTGGGCATAATAAGCATACTGATCAAACATCTCTCCACGAAAACCTGACAAGGAAAACTTCCCTGGGGAGAAAATATATGAACTTCATGGGGAATAAAGACCTTCCTTACTGGGGAGATAAATACTAATCAAGGAGACACAATGGTATTGACTTCAAGGGGATATAACAAAGATATCTAGTCAAATAAAGTGAACCTTACCAAATTCTTCGAAAAGAGTAGATTATGTTGAAGGAGAAGATTTTACAAAACCATACTGAAATGCACTTCTTTGGAGATGACTCCTCTGGAGGGGAAAACCCTTAAATAAACTCTTATCAAGATTTTTGACTTTAGTGGGGATTACACATGGATACTCAAACCTCATTGGGGAGGTACAAGAGACTCCACAAAGAATAAAGGATCTCTGGTTAATAGGAGCTCTTCACTGGGGCCGAAAGGATCTCGTCTGAATAAGAGTACTCCTTCACTGGGGATATGGGATTCTGTCTTGAGAATAAGTGAGCATTCACTGGGGGAAATTGGATTCCGTTATGCAGAAATCCTCATGTTGGTCGCATGCAGACCCTCCTTAGTTCATTTGTTAGTATGCTTCTTGTCATAAAAGACCAACAGTACTTGCAAAAAGAGAAATAATGGTAATATGCCCCATGTGTGGAACGACAACCTCTATTTAGGAATAAACAAATTGAACTACCGACCACTGGGTAAAAACTTTGATGCAATATTGCAACATAAACACGTCAACTCCAAGGAGAAATGCCACTAAAAAAAGTGGACTTTGGAGAAGATTCTGCAAAAATAAATTGCAGTCCACTAAAAAGAAATCATCTTGACTTCAAATAGCTTCTAAATTTCGGGGGAGAAGAATCATTCTCCACCTGCAGATAAATGAGGAAGCTTCGTTGTGGAATAAAGATCTTTGAAGATAAACCCTTTGGTAGACAACCTTTTGTTAAGTAGAAACGGATCCTTTACTAGGGAAAGGAACTCCTTCGAAGAACCAACATTTCCGGCACGAACCTTGTATGGTAACAATGATCACATGGTCTTTGTGTTCCTTCTTGTATCCTTCTAATGATAACAATCCAAACATCATTTAGAGATAATGATCTTGACTTTTGATGGAGGAACCCCAATAAATGGACCTAAGTCTTTGATGAGCCGAGGATAACGATCTTAACTTCCCGGTATACTTTTCAAATTCACAAGTTGTTTAGCCTGCTCATGGAGTCAATCTGATCAACCCTTGAAGAAGAGGAAATGCCCCTATATAATTTATTGCCCCAGTCTGTAGGGCCTTAAAAAAATTCCTCAAGAGGACTTCATGAGATATGTATTATAAAGAAAATTTGCCTCAGCATTATGATCTTTGAAACACTTCCCCTTGCTAAACAAAATTGGAGACAATTTCAACCAAGGTCGGGGTGTATGCCCCTGATTATTTAGCACCTTGAGATATTCTTCAAATCTTGACATAACTGCCCCAGATTGATTGAACTTTGAGGGGTCAAATCCCGACCTGAATGCCTCAGATTAGCTGAACACTTACTCAATGGAGTATTCAACATGCTTGACCCTGCTCAATAGAGTCTTGACAAACATTTCCTTCATCTCATGCTCACAGAGAAATGAGAAGCTCGCGAAGTTTTGAAGACAACATAACCTCAGGGTGACTGGCTTGCGTCTTGAAAGTATGCTACTTTACAACTGTACTTCTCAACTTGAATTGCCTTGTTCTCAACTTTTTCAATCCGCTTCAGATCATTTTTAAACAGATATTCTTTTGCTCAACATAGTCAATACAAATCTACCCCAAATTAAGATCGTCTTCAAAAAAATTATTTTCTCTTCAACACATCCCTAAAGCAATTTGTCCCTTAACATAATCAAATTTTCATCTGATGCTCATTATGCAAGCTTACTTTATGTTTAAGCAGTTATTCACATGCAAAGAATGTTTATTCTAAGAATGATAATTCTAATTCAAAGCTCGTGTTTATCTTGAAGTTTAAAAACTTTTATTGAAAAGGTTAAACATCAAAAAAATTATGCGAAAGGAAGTAAAATATGGAGTGATACCAACTCAAAAGTTTTAGCAAGCCTCCTAGGAGTCAGATTACCATACTCTCGTTACAGTTTGTTTTCGAATTAACCCATGCTTCAGTTATGAATTTTAAAGGGTTGTAACATGGCCTGGTTCACGGTTTTAGAAAAAAGGGTTTAAGGCTCAAAATATTTGGTTCTTGCCCGTTCTCCATGATGTTTTCCATTCCTACATTCAGTTAACTCGATACGAGAATCCATCTTCCGAGAGGAATTTATGATGGTTGAGGAATCACTGAAGTTTTTTGGACATGGAAGTCACTCACCTCTTTCGTTCTTGGTTTCTGAACACACGACTTGGCTCCTTGTTGAGGATTTTATCTGGTAATCCCTTTTCGCTTTTCCCGCTTTTTTCTTTCCCTGAAATTTTCCTGGACAAATTTCTTTTGAATTTGACTCTGAAGTCTAGCGGGATACCCTGATTTTTGCCTAAGCGACTTGTTTTTCAATTTTCGACTTAGTGGGGATTTTTGTCTCTTTCTTTCATCACTTCCTTTTCTTTCCTTTTGAACAAGTCGTTGATCTTCATGTCGTCTTCGATTTGTTGGAAGTGATTGTGACTGCTTGAGTCCTTGGTAGATGAGGGATAACCATTGTTTTATCGTCATATTTGACCTTCTGGCGTGTGAGAGATACCCGTTGGGATATCGTCAATTGTCGCACACTCCTGATAAGTGAAGGTTAGCCATTGCGATTTTGACTTTCCTCAGCCTTTTGATGGATAACCATTGTTGTATCCTTAGATTCACACTCTTGATGAGTTTTAAATGCTCGATAGGATTAACTTAAATCTACCCTGCCCCGAGTTAAATGTGAGGGTATTTTTCTGAAAAGAAACGAAACTCCTGTTTCAAGGCTCAAAGGGGTTGACGAGGGTTTCACTCCCTTATATCTCCAGTGTTTGGGAATTTGAAACAATGCATGTACATCGTCATCAGGTTTTTACTCAATCGCATATCGTTTGAGATTATAGGTATATTTCTCATCATCCTCCCTCCAAAGGTTTTTTGCTTTATTTAACAAGAGTTAAGTATCAAAAAGAAAGAAAAAACATTTAAGAGTGAATACGACTGGAATAATTCAAGACAGACATATTCAATGCATTATGATTAGTATTAAAAAATAAGCAAGTTTTGCATACAAGAAAGTACTAAACCAAAACAAGAAAGATTACAAATGAGAATTCAAATGTAATTTGAAATTTCCATGTTGAGGAAACTAGCTTCTGTATGGACTTGTTGCTTTAGAGGACGCACTTTGTCAGTCTTGACATTTGTCTGAGCAGGAAACATCAGTTTTTACGCAGACCGTTTGAGGTGAATGATATCACTTTAGAGTCAATGAGGTCTTGAACTTTGCACCTGAATTCCCTACACTCCTCAATTAAATGGTTGGATTCCCCATAGTGGTATTCAAAGACCTTATTTTCACGGCCTTTAGGAATCCATGTTAAGGTAGGAGGAAGTTCTTGCAACTCAACCATCCGACATTTGAGCAAGCATGTCAGTAAATGTCCATAAGGAATAGGAATCAAGTCAAGCTCTCTTGGTGGCTCCTTTATCTTTTGCTGACCCGAGAGAGCATAGGGGTTATATTTGTTTCTCCCTGGCATCTGTTTCTTAGGTCTCGCCCCTAACTGTGATTTAGGCAACCTGAGATGAGAAGTAGAGCCCTGAGAACAAGAAGAAATTACCCCTTTCTTTGTTGCGATTGGAATATAGTTGACTCAAATGCCCAAAATGTCTATAGTGAATACAAATGCCTTTATTTCAAGCAAACCATGAATTGTGTTCTTCAAGGCCTTAAAGTTTTCAATATCATGACCCATTACTCCAGAATGGAAGTTACAGCGAGCATCAGCATCCTTATTGTAAGGGAAATTTGCAGATGGTTTTGCAATGCAGAGTTTGGTCAACTGAAACTTGAGAAAGCGTGGCAATAGATAGGCATAAAGAGTTTGGATTGGCTCAAACTGCTCCTTTTGATCTTCTCTTCTTTGCGAATAAACCTCATCCCTTGATTTGATCAGGGGATAAGGAACTAGCAGTTGGCGGGAAGGCTTAGGAGTCTCATATGGCATAGATCCAAGAAGTTCCCCATGGTCCGAAGGAGATCCCATAGGCTGAGGAGAAGCAATACATTCGGTTACAACATTTCCCAAAGGACGAGGAGAACCAATAACTTTGTAGCATTAGGTCCATGATTTCCCTCCTTCTTCAACTCTTCTATAACCAAACTCAACTGAGTTTTCAACCAAACATTTTCCTCTTTTAGAATTTCCTGACGACAACCTATAATTTGAATGTCTAACATAAGTAGCCCTAACTGAACTCTCATCTCATATAATTCCCCATGAAGTTGCTCCATAGCTTAATTTTGATCATGAAGCAGCGAGAAGTCAAGATTTGAAGTCCTGAGAAGAATACTAGGTCTGAATAAGAATTTCCCCAACTCTTAATACATGTTATGAATGCATGAAGATGCATGAGGTGTATGAGTGGATGCAATGTCATGTTCAATTATTTTCAAGGAACCCGCATGCTTTTAATTTTTATTTTGATTCAGTATGATATGGATAAACCACAACATAAGGTCCACAAGCACGGTTCCTTGGAAATAGAAAGAACATGTGTGTAACTCTTTTTCATGCATACATTTTTTACTCATTTGTTTTTTGTAAAAATTAAATATGCTATGATGCAAATACAATGATCATAGAATTAAGGTTTCCAACATCGGAAATCAGATGTGTCATTTCTAGATGTGCTGGGAATAACAAGATCAATAGCTCAGAACATAAACCACAGAAAACCGAGTCACTAGCGGAATACAGTCACTAACAAGATCACCATCGGAACAAAGTCACCTTTTGTACCTATAAAGGTTATCCCACCCACTCACGGGTAAATACTAGGTCACGATAAGCCAATGGTAACTCAAAATCACGGGTCCGTCCGGAAGCACTATCATCAAGCCATAGACGTGGATGACGATAACACCCTATTTGAACATCATTGAGCGTAGATAACATGACCGCACTGGTAGGACCTTCGTCCAATAGTCGTCATGTTCTACTCTAATCCTAGGTTTTCAAGATAGTGCACTCAAGCCTGGGTATTGGGCCTTTTACCTCAATAGTAACACCCACCCAATCATGGAGAAACAGAATCCAGCATAATAAATAACCAATATGGAAGACAATGTAATGCAAACATATGCTCAGATAATCATGTACAAATGAATAAACTGAAAGCATAAAAAAACACCCAAAGAAAAGAAAACAAGATCTAGCAACGACTCCGGGATGGACCAGCATTTGGTTAACCTTCCCCAGTGAAGTCACCAGCTGAAACATTTGGCTGAGCTGTCAACTGATAATGAAATCAATGAAATCGCTATCAAACGTTTTTATCTCACGGGAAGGGAAAGGTAAACATCGAGTGAACCCGAGAAGGGTGAAATCAAGGTCAACAAACAAGAGATATGGGTAAGGGAGTCTGTTACGCGAGGGGAAGGTATTAGCACCCCATGCGCCTGTAGTACTCTAGGTATCCACTCTTGTTATTCTTATCTAATGGGTGTAGTCAAATTTTAAGGTTTAAAGTAGAAATAAAGAGGGAATGCATGCAAAAGAAAAGGAAAAGAAAGTTTGGGGAAAAGAAAGAGATTTTTACAAAGAAATGCTCGATTAGGCCCCACAAAAGTCTCCGTCTACGTATCCCTTTTAAGGAATCAGAGCAGCCGTAGTTCGGCCAAAAGTTTCTGTTGGTTTTGTATTTTTTAATGAACAATATTAATTTCACCTTCTGTCGCAGCTCGACCTTTGGATACTCACACGTCAGCACAGAAGTGAATTAACATGTTCTTTCGAAAAGTTTGAGAGAAGAAAAAAGGAGCCCGAAGGCGAAAAAGAGTTTGCATTGGTTGATATTTTTTACCTTGAAGAAGGATTCACAAGTTGTTAAATGTTTTATGATTTTCCAAGAAATATGTTTTAGTCTTAATGCAAGAATGAAAAAGAAAGAAAAACATCTAAGGGAGACTAACCTAAATTTATCCCTAATGTTATCATACAATGGTTGACCCTAAGTTTGAGTTTTGAAAGGGAAATCTCTACCCTATGTTAGCATGCATGGATACCTATCCTAATGTCTAGCTCAAAAGTTACTCTAATTGAGCGATCCTAAGTAAAGCATGGTATAGCAAACAAATAAGCAAACAAGTGCTTTGGCAAGAGCACACAAACATGAGTAGCACATACTGACTCAAAGGGATGCGGGAAACAAGATAAATTCTTTAGCTAAAGGGAGCGGATCACTCGAAGCAAGCAAGTGGGAGACAGATGTAAAACAAAAATATGATGTCCAAAGCGACTGAAGACATAACCAATATATAGAAGGTCAAGGTAGACGACCAAAGGAAATATGAACAATCACAGAGTATCAGCATCAGCCAATGCGAACTCTTGATAAAGTGTGGGGGTTTGATTGCAAAACCCTTTTCTACTTGACGACTCAACACACATAGTCTTGGGAACATGTTTAGAGCTCGGAACTTGCAGAAAGTGAGCATAGGGACAACACCAATGGAAAACAAACGGGGGTTGATTACTAACCCTTTCCACTTGCCTTCTGATGAGGACTTAGGAATGGTTGCCATAAAAGGACATAAAACAATCATCTCGCTACACAAGCACAAATGTAAACACACGTTCAGGATACCTACTTCAAAGGTAGGATTTTAAACAAATAAAATTAGCATGAAATACACATAATGCGCAATTTCCCTAAACAGATCTTTAAATAAAGTAGAGGATTCCTAACATGATCAGCAACGGAAATCCCCGTCATACATCTCTATTCCTACTTCTCATGGAAAGGAAAGAAATAATGCCCTACTTGACATGATCTCTAGAAAGCAATAATATGCGAGAAGAAAAATAGAAGGGAAATGCACCAAACGAATAACAATTCGTAGATGCTAATCAATAGCAAAGAAAATCGGTAACTCTGTGAGCTGTTATCACCAATAAAGAAAATACCATCAGCCTAAGTGTCAAAGTATCAATGTCAAGATCGGAATGTGTAGCGAAGACATCCGAATATCAAAATACACATGCACGAAACACAGTCCATACAGCGTATAAAACAATAATCACACGGCGGAATATGTAGCGGAAACATTTGTGTGATGCCAGGGTACCTGCACGAAATATAATTCATACAGTATGTGAAATAACAATCACACAGCAGAATATGTAGCAGGAACATTCATGTGATGCCAGGGTACCTGCACGAAATACAATTTATACAGTATATGAAATAACAATCACACGGCGGAATATGTAGCCGGGACATTCATGTGATGCCAGGGTACCTGCACGAAATACAATTCATACAGTATATGAAATAACATTCACACGGAGAAATGTGTAGCAGACACATTCGTGTGATTTTGGGGGTACCTGCATGAAATACAATTCATATAGTACATGAAATAATAATCACACGACATAATATGTAGCAGACACATTCGTGTGATGCCAGGGTACCTGCACGAAACAGGATTTATGCAAGAATAATAGCATTTACGCATCATACGCAAACTTTCACTAACAAGTGATCACATAAATCATTTTTAAACCAATAAGCATGTTTTAATTAAAGGTTGAAGGCCTAACAATGTACCTTGCAAAGTATTCAAAAAAGGAGTTAGAATAAACAAAGCAATATATGCAAACATGCATTAACCAAAGCAAAAATCAAAATTTCTGTCTGGGTAACCGGTTACCATAACTCAAAGAGTTAGGGAAAATGCTACTATCTTGAGGTAGTCGATTACCATAATTGGGTAACCGGTTACCATAACTCAAAAAATTAAAGAAAATGCTACTGTTTTAAGGTAACCGGTTACCATAATTGGGTAACCGGTTACCGCGTGAAAATTGTTTAAAATTCAGTTATGTGAAAAAAGTGGTAACCGGTTACCATAACCGGGTAACCGGTTACCCATTGGAAGAAAATAGTTGTTTCCAACTTTTTGAGGTTTTGGCTCATGGTTTAGGCAATTGATCAAACACCAAATCTCCATACACTTAACACAAGATTTTGTATAATTCAAGGTCTAGATTCAAACTTCACATGCTTGATTAAGATAAACAATTAAACCTCAATGCAACATTATCAATTTATTTCATCAATTAAGCACTTTCACGATAATCAACTTAATTTAATAAGCACTTAATTCAACTATCCAATTCCGGATTTACACATGATTGATCAAATCACAATTCTAGTCTTAGACTTGTATTCTCAATTCAAAATTCAACCTAGATTCAATTCATACTTGATCAAAAAAAGTGCTTCTCAGATAATCACTTATTTAAAAAGTGCTTAATTCAAGAAAATTCACCGATATAAGTGAAGAGGAAGCTTAGGTTTTGAGGTTGCAACAAACAGATCAACGGTCAAAGAAGAATTGCTCTTGATCTTTGACTTTTAAATCTTGATCAAATTGTTGTTGTGTTCTTGATGATAAAGTTGTAGAACTTTAATTTGATCTTTGAGAGAATTGAGAGAAAAGATTTTTATGTTTATGAGAATTTTTGAATTATGAGGCTCCCTTTTTCAAAAATCATATTTGAGATTATATACGTGGGCCTTGAATGTACAATTGAATTGAGCCTTGACTTGAAAGCATAAGCCCGACACGACCATAAAATGCCACATCATCATTCGTACAAAATCTCGACTCCGCTAGCAAACGGGAAATGAAGAGAATAAAATTTCTGACGCTTGCTTCAAGAACGGGCTCAATCAAATAAACGGTGATTTAGTTATGATTTTTTGAAGTTTCATCTCAGATGAAAATATTTCTCGGTTTAGGATTTTCAATGTGTTGCGCGTGGTTTAGACCAAAAACGAAGACCTTCAGGATACTATTTCTTGTTTACATCTGAAGATAAGTTATAGTAAACAAAACTCATGAACCAACGCCACTAGATCCAGCTCAGTACGATAAAAATTGAGTGATATATGAACTTTACCGTATCAAACGTTAATACAAATGAATTTCGGTTCAGCACCAATATGTCTTCAGAAACTCAAAATTCACAGATCCTTCCTTCGTGAAACAACTTTTATCCTCCAAAGGGGACATCAAGATGACATCGAGACCGAATTTTGGCAATCAGAACCGCGTGCATACAATATTCCATCCGAGAGTTATGAATTTTTTAGTGCACACGAAATAATTGTTCAGCCCACTTTTCCTTTGTATTTTTTCACTGTATAACTCCCAAAAGAATGACGTATTCAGAGACCTTCCTTCGAGATTTAGCTTTTAGTCTAAACACAAAATTTGAATACAACGTATAGACGGTTTCAAAACCTCGAGAATCAATCAAAAACATTGTTCCAAACAGGAGATGTGAATTTTCAAACCTAAATCAGCTAAAAAACTGTTTCTTATTCGCACTGCTTAAAATTCACCGAAAACACCTAAATCTTCTACAACTTGACATGCGTTGAAAAAATATGGGAGCTTTGTTGTGTTGACCAAGATACCTTGATCCCATGAGTACGGATCCAATATGCAAGTATGCGCATGTTAACAATGTATAAGCGAATTAAAGATAGACAAATAAAGAGAGAAAATTTTGGTGTACAACATAGAGTACCAAAATTGTTCATACAAACATACTCTTTATTATCATCAAAACTCAGATAAAATTTCATAACTAAATCTTGTTCTAAAAATCTCCCCCTTGTTGATGATGACAAAACTATGTAATTTGATGACAAAATTTTGTACATAATCATAAAAAGTATCAGATATAAGAAGGGTAAGAAATACTTATCATATATATGAGACGCCTCTTGAATCTAAGACTTGATGAAGATCGTATATCCTGATTATGAATCATTATAGTAGAAATCCCCCTAGTCGTAATAGACCAGATATTGAGATCTTGAGAGTCTTGATTCTTGAAGCCAATCATGCCAATTGAGATCTTGAAACTTTAGTGTCATATTCCAGGTTATCAATTCAAAGCCTGATTATGAACTTAACCTTCTTAGAGTCTGATTCCACAAGTTAGACAAAGAACTTTGTTTAACACTTTCAGAACTTGATTCCAATCAGAGTTCAAGATTCTTGAAAAAGAAAACAATTATACCACAAACAGAAGTTTATATTGGTTATAATGTAAGCAACTCCCCTTATAGAAGTTTTCATGCAATTTGATATTAGAATCAAAATATTACTTTCAGTTATTTACTTCCCCTTTTTGTCATAATAAAAAGGGTAATTATGTGTGAAAAACATAAAATCAGAAAAGATAAAAGGAAAGAAAATAAGAGGTGAAAAACTAAACTAAACTTCATTGAATTCAAGAAAGAAAAACATTAAAAGTAAGAAAAAACTAAAGAAACAGGCAAAGTCCTATGGTTCAGAGCAAAAGGAAAAAAATCCTAAGAGTCTAGGTTCCAGAAGAGGATGGAGCTGGAGCAGAAATCTTTTGCAGAATCAATTGAAGCATGTTCTGAACATTTTCATTGACATCCTTCTGTTTATTGACGTTTGTCTGAATTCCTATTGTTCTTATCTAATTTCACCAATTGCGTTTTCCAAATGCACAATGGCTGGATCAGAAAATAATACAACCAAAGCCTATTGTCTTGCTTTTTCTGCCTTTTCAGCTTATTGAGACAACCAGGCTTCTTCAACAATTATGGCTTCTTCTTATTGAGCTTTGAGCCTGGCTTCCTCTGCTTCTTTCAGCGCTCTAGCTTCAGCTTCTCTTTGCTTGGCAGCAAAAAGTTCAAAGACTCGAATTCTTTCTTTTTCTTCTTCTCTTTCGGTCACCATCTGAACTTCAACAAGTATGCATGCTTCAGGAAAAGGTTTTCAGCCTCTCAAATTCAGAGGACATCCATTTCTGAAACAACTTCCAGGAATCATCCAGATCTTGGGACTTAGTACTAGTACTTTCCTCATCTCTTAGCTTTGTAACCTTCTTGCTAGCCTTGTTTCTAAACATGTTAATGCATTCATCCAAGGTTTTTTGGAACAGGTTTTTCATAAATAATTAAAGTAAGTTCTAGTGGAGAAGAGTTTAGTTCAGATGGGTGTTGGTCAACAAGATCAGAAAGAGTGAATAGTTTGGAAGTGAGAATTTCAAGAGTGTCAGAAATAGTCCTTTTGGACATTTCATGGTCAGATGGTGAATATGGATCAGAGTGATGAGTAGGTGAGTCAAGGTGGATGGTTTTAGTGTTGGAGAAAGTGAATTGAAGTAATGTTTGAGAGATAGGTGAATGAATAGTTTTTAGAAACTGGTGAGGGTGTAGTAACTTCGGATATGGGAGTGGTTATGGTTAGGGTGAATGTTTGGATTGGTTCAGAAGGAATGGGAGTAATAGATGGAATGGAGTTAGGAGCAAAAACATGTGGAATTGAAGGATGGTGGTACTATCAGGGTCTGATGTAAATATGGTGGTGGCTTGTGGTGAAATAGAAATATGTATGGCTAAAGGAATTATCGTTGAAACGGGAATAAATACAGGTGTGGTGGTGGTAGGTGGTGGATCATAAAAGGATGAAAAAGAAGATGTTTGTGTAATGGAAGTGGGGGTGGATGATAATGCATCAATAATATTAGAAACAACTGCAGAAATAGGTACGGTATCAGAAGACTTACTTGTCCTTTCTGGATACATAGACAAGAACAAATTCTTAAAAGCCTGAGACTTCTTCTTCTTCTTGTTTCTAGATTCAAAAGCTTATGAACTCTTCTTCCTTTTTCTTCTTGAAGGATCAACATGAATTAGAGGATCGGGAAAGTCAGAGTATCTGAAGCTGGACATATTATGCCCTTCTTCTTCCATCATCATTATATAAGCAGTAATCCCATCTGGATTTCTCCCCTGGTGAACAGAGGGTAGTTGGTCACTAGAAGTATTCGTGTAGTGATGTTATTATAAGAAATAGATGGAGGTTTAACGATGATTTCCTCTATTAGCCTCATATTCTTTAGAGTCTATCCATTGAAGGATTCTTCAATGCCAGGAGCTAGATCCTCAGTATAGTGAGCTTCTTCAACCATAAACTTCACTAAACCACTTTGCACAAAAATATCAGTCAGAAGACGTCCAAAAGGAATGTAGTTTGGAACCTTCTTCTTTCGATCATATGTAGTTCTAGTCTTTTTGATGGAGTCTTTCAGATAGGAGAATATAAATGAAGGAAGACATAACTTATGCTTAGCCATCACATAATACAGCATGTACTCTTGATGAGCATTAAAGTAATCAGAAGAACTTGAAGGAGGTCTGGGGTTGATACAGCCCAGAATGATCTTGTGCTAAATCCTAAGCTTATCTGGCAAATCCTTACTTTTGTATTAAGTTTTCTCAAGAGAGTAATTCTTGAAGATGGATTTGTTGATGGTTTCCTTCAAAAATATGGACTTTCTATCCACTCCATGAACCCTTTTTCCTTCCATAGCTTTATACCCAGAAGATCTGCAAATGATTTTTCAATAATGATGATTCTATGTCGTACCACATGAGAAATAATGTGCAAGTCATCACAATCAGCTTATTTCCATAAATACTTTAACAAAGCTTAATATACAGGACCATGAAGCCTCATAAAATAGTGTTCCCAACCTTGAGCGTGCAATTCTTCCCTTAGGTTACAACTGTTAGAGGAAAGATTGTTGAAATCAACCAAATACTCACGAATAACAAGTAACTCTTGTGAAGAAGTAATGCAAGAAACATGAGCAATCATCTTTGTAATGTGATTTTCATCAATGACTGGTAGGGAGGATAAAAAATTTATCGTAGGAGTAGAAGAACTGGTTAGAACGGTTGAAGATGACGACCCGGAAGGGTTTAAAGCTTATTCCATCTCATTTGCAAACTTAACAGCCTCTTGTTGTTGAGCATTCTATTGCGAATGGTTTTTAAATTTGAGTCGCCACTATTAGTTTTTATCCTAGGGAAGGGAATCTAACAGAAAACCCTAGTTCATAGACAGAGATTCTAGGTTACGGACTCAATTAGATGAAAGGAAGGTGTTAGGCACCTTTCATCCACCTTGTTCACAAGCATATTAAGCTCTAGGTTTAGGTTTGGGGTAAATAGGGTTTTAAGTTTCAATCAGCAAGACTCGCCACAATTTTAGATCACGTGCCTACGTATCCTCTTATGAGGAATCAGAGTCCCTATTCGTAATTCATATGGGTTGGTGTCTTTTAGGGGTTTGCAAACCTATTTTGAATCACTTCGCACTCGGTCGGGAGTAGTGATTACGGAGATTTTGACTGAGAATGTAGTAAGTAAAAATTAGTCTGAAACCTATTTGCAAAAAAGACCATTGATTAGCTTAATTTGTTCGCGAAAATAGTTCGAGATTTAATTGTGTTTTGTATCGTATTAATTGCGAAAATCTTGATTAATGCATGATAAAAAAGATTTAATGCAAATACATGAAAATAATACATATGCATGAGTTTTGAAAATAATTTATATGTTAATATATAAATAATAATAATGATTACAATAATAATTAATAATATATATAAATTAATAATAATAATAATAATAGTTATAATTATTATAAAAATATAATATAATAATATTAGAAAATTATGATAATGAAGATTAATAATAATAATTATTATTATTATAAGTGCAAAAAGAAATAAATAATGTATAAAATTATTATAACTTTAAATAAACTTGGGGGCTGCATTCTTAGTCATGAAGTAAAAGCAGGGGGGTGTTGAAAATAGTCTGGGTTTAGGCCCAAGACAGTCCTGGACAGGGGGGTGGGAATTATTGGGCAAGTTAGTAATCCGCTGGAAGAGGTGTGCGGATATTAGTGGGCTGAAGCCCAACACGCTATGGTGGGGAATCCAAGGTGATTGCATGGATGAAGGTACGTGGGAGTTACGGTGAACCTGGCCTCACGGCCGTTCACACATGATCCAACGAATGATGTTTAAGGACGCATGATAGTAGCTATAGACGCGCGCGTATTGGAACAATATTGAATAATATCATTTGTTTCTTTTACACTTTTTTTTTTGCAAACAACAATTACAGTAAATTTGTTTTCTCTCCCTCGACGTTCCCTATTCTCTCTCACTCACGAAACCCTTTCTCTTCCTCCTCAACCCTAACACTCCCCACTTCTCTGTAGGCGGTTCAAGCCCTAACCCGATGTAGATCGAACCACCCAACCCCAAACCAAAAATCAAGAAAATTTACGTTTACCCTCGCGCTCTCACTTCCTGACTTTGAGTTCTCGATCCCGATTCATTTCGATCAGGCTTTCTCTTTTAATGCATTCTTCTTCTTTGTTTTACAGGTTCTGGAGAGGGCTTTGAGATGGTGCTTGAGGATGATGATGACTGGAGTGACGGCAGCGAGAGGCAGCGGCGAGCGATTAGGGTTTCTGATCCGGAAACTCTAATCGCTGACTTCAAGGTTTTCTTCTGTAATCTCTCTGTCTCCGGAATTATTTCTTATTTTCTGTCTGAGATTCTCCTCCTCTGTTCAGAAATGTCACCCTCCGCTTTGCTGTCCAAAAAAAACCCTACTTCTGTACCATTTTTCTGTATTTATAAGTTCATTTTTTTTCTTAGGGTTTTTAATTGCGGTTATAGTTAGCACAAATTAGGGATTAGGAAAATTAGGGATTAGAGATTTGATTTTATTTTAGTTTGTATAATCTTCCAAGATTTGATTTGAATTTAGTTGTAATATATTTTTAATAAAGACCTGATTCTGAGATTTGTGATCTGTTGTAATATTTGATTTTGTTACATAAAAGTTGTTCTGTAAAAAACTGGGCTTGGATTGAAATGCAGATTTTATTATGATTGAATGTTTATTCTGTAGATTTAATTTTGTACAAAATGTGCTCTAATTTGGCAATGATACCAAAAACCTTGCAATTCTCTTCTGATTGGAACAGTAGGCGTTTTTGGTTTTAACTGGGCCAGCAAGTGACTAATTATTTGGGTCTTAGCTTATCACTAAATCATGCATTTCTCCATGTGAATTGGACCTATCTTAGGTCCAGCACAACTAATTCATAACAATAAAGATTAAACGACATTTGATATAATATTTACAAAAGCTTAACAAAAATATTTTTCATTGAAATAAACAAAGAAGTTTTTTCCTCTTTTAATAAAAATGCTTTTCTTAAAATACAGCAGCAATATTAAATGGACTAAAAATCTTAATGGGCTTGAATATCTTTTAAGGAAAACAAATTTTGGAACCCAAAGTTACTGGTAAAATGTATTAGTTTTTTCCTTTAAAAGGAATCTATTGTTTATTTATTTACAATAAATAATTTTCTTTAATAAAAAATATGGAATTTGCCAGCAATTATATTTTTCTTCATAATATGCATTTATCTTCAATAATAAGACTAAATAGTCTTGCTAATGACACCCTTTTCAAAATCCTTTATCACATAAAAAAATTATTTACAACTCTTACTCAAGATCGAACTACTAATTTTGCTCTCAAATGCCAAGTGGACTAGCTTAACGGCTGTTTAACTTCCCATTTCTCTTCCTAATAATAAACGTTCAATAATTAAGAACTTAATAGTTGCTCGAATAATTGATTTTCGAATTGCATGGGTCATTGGCCAACATGCCTCGTGAACGGATTTATGAGTCTTTCCAATTTAGAAAGCCCCACTCTTCTGGATTAATATACACCCTCTAGCCAGATAAAGACGGACCATCAGATATTGTTGTACCGTCTTAAGTTAATATTTCTTCTATTTTAATCTTGAAAAATGAAATCATCGAGGTAGGATAAATTTGGGGTACGACAGTTGCCCCTATTCAATTATCTTTCAATCGAATAACGTGAGAAAAATCGAGTCTTTTGCATTTTGATTGAAAGTTCATTGAATACTCGAAGTATCCTAAAATTTGTCCGACGATCATAAGGTTATACTGATGTAGCATACCCTTATAAGTCTCAAGTGAGTAGGCAAAGTTGATGATATATCGCTTACCCGGGTTTGATAACGAGGCAGATAGCGCAATTCTGTATGTCTTGGCTTATTTACCCATTATGGATGGTGAATATAGCAATGATTGATGATGCATGGTTGCTTGAAGACTGAGTCCATGGGCTACGTTTGTGAATCGCTACATGACGTCTGAGGCGATGTGTTGAGAATGAATACATTGCGGCTTAGAGGCTATGTATATGAGTCTGGAGAACACATTGCGGCTTAGAGGCAATGTGTTTGAGTTGGAAGAACGTATTGCAGCTTAGAGGAAATGTGTTTGAGTTGGAAGAACGCATCGCGGCTTAGAGGAAATGTGTTTGAGTTGGAAGAACGCATTGTAGCTTAGAGGCAATGTGTTTGAGTTGGAAGAATGTACTGCGGCTTAGAGGAAATATGTTTGAGTTTGTAGAACACATTGCGGCTTAGAGGCAATGTGTTTGAGTTCGTAGAATGCATTGCGGCTTAGAGGCAATGTGTTTGAGTTTGTAGAACGCATTGCAGCTTAGAGGCAGTGTGTTTGAGTTGGAAGAATGCATTGCAGTCTAGAGGTAATGTGTTTGAGTTGGAAGAACGAATTGCGGCTTAGAGGCAATATGTTTGAGTTTATAGAATGCATTGCGGCTTAGAGGCAATGTGTTTGAGTTTGTAGAATGCATTGCAGCTTAGAGGTAATATGTTTGAGTTTATAGAACGTATTACAGCTTAAAAGCAATGTGTTTGAGTTTGTAGAATGCATTGCGGCTTAGAGACAATGTGTTGAGTTTGTAGAACACATTGTGGCTTAGAGGCAATGTGTTTGAGTTTGTAGAATGCATTGCATCTTAGAGGAAATGTGTTGAGTTTGCGAATACATTGCGGCTTAGAGGCAATGTGTTGACTTTAGGAATACATTGCGGCTTAGAGGCAATGTGTTGAGTTGGTGGATACATTGCGGCTTAGAGGCAATGTGTTGAGTTTGTGAATACATTGCGGCTTAGAGGTAATGTGTTGAGTTTTGTTTTCTTTTGAGCACCGCAGCATGAAGTCTGAGGCGATGATCGGTGTTCATGGAATAGCGAAATGTATTACTGCATGAAGTCTGATGTAATGGGTAAAAGTTTTGTTTTTCATCATAGAATGAAGTCTGAGACGATGATCGGTGTTTATGGAATAAAGAAACGCATCGCTGCATGAAGTTTGAGACAATGGTCTAGAGTTTGGAACACATTGCTGCATGAAGTCTGAGGCAATGATTTGCGTCACAGAATAAGGGAACGTGCTGCTGCATGAAGACTTGAAGCAGTGGGTTAGGTTTGTAAATCATTGCGTGAAGTCTGATGTGATAAGCTAAATTTGGTTTTGAGCATTGCTGCATGAAGTCTGAGGAAATGATCTGAGTTTGGGTAATGAAATACATTGCTGCATGAAGTCTGAGGAAATGGATTAGGTTCGCAAATCATTGCGTGAAGTCTGGGGCGATAAGCTTGGTGTTGTTTTCGATCATCATTGCGTAAAGTCTGAGGCGATGATCTAGGTTTTGAAAAAACATTGCGGCTTAGAGGCAATGTAATGAGTTTTGAGAATTTATTGCGGCTTAGAGGCAATGTAATGGGTCTTTGAGAATATGTTACGACTTAGAGGCAACATACGGAGTTTGGAGGATATATTGCGGCTTAGAAGCAATATACTGAGTTTTGTGAATACATTGCGGCTTAGAGGAAACGTAATGAGTTGAGAATTCATTGCGGCTTAGAAGCAATGTGTCTGAGTCGGACAATATATTGCGGCTTAGAGGAAATATGCTGAGTTTCGTGGATACATTGCGGCTTAAAGGAAATGTGATGAGTTTTTTTTGCGAACACATTGCGGCTTAGAGGCAACATAATGGACTTGGAAGATATGATGCGGCTTAGAGGCAACATAATGAGTTTGTAAGGAGCTCATCAATGCATGGAGACTTAGGTGATGGGCTGAACGTGTCACGACATGAAGATTGAAGTAACGGGTTAAGTCGTAGGAGAAGCATTGCGTTGGTCGACCCTTAGATAATTGAATCGAGGGTGAAATTGTTTGTCTGTTTGCTAGGAGATACATGTGTATGCAGGCGTATTGGACGTTATATGTATGCAAAATGTATGATGTTTGACATTGACATGGAACCCTGAGTGTATTGAATATTGAAATGTATAGGGTATGTATGTTTGAGATATGCAAAATGTGTATATGTATGAAATGTGCGTAAGATGCACGTATGCCTCGAAATGTTATGCAGACTATTTTCGGCATTCTCTCCTTTAAACCATTGGCTTAAAGTTACCAATTCTTGGCGTTCCATGTCGTGTTGTCGTGAACTTGAACGCGGTGGGCAGTGTTAGAAAAAGTTGAGCATTAATTTTGTATTATGGGTGTAAACGTAGGCGTAGACGTAGATGATGGCCTATGCATAAATTTGCATGCAGGCGTAGACGCAGATGTAGACATAGGTGTACGTAGATTCGTATGTCATGGGAACAAGCGTAAGCATAGACGTATGTATAATTGGAAGGAGTACACATGTGCATGGACGCATGTGCGAACGTAGACTTTGTGTTGCAAGCGTAAACATATGCATTGACATGGACGTAGATTTTGCGTAGGGACGCATAGATGTAGGCATAGACTTGGTATTGTTGAGTGCAAGCATAGGCACAGGTGCGGACGTAGTCTTTTTTCGCATCGTGAGCGTAGACATAGGTGTAGCCATGGATACATGTATTGGAATTTGTATTGTAAACGTAGGAATAGACATGTGCGTGGATGCATGTGCGAACGTAGACTTTGTGTTGCAAGTGTAGGCATAGGTATGCATAGATACGGGCGTAGATATGTATAGATTTTTCAAGATGTAGGAGTGGCCATGTGAGTGGACGTAGACGTGGATTTTCTTTTAATATTTTCCTAACCAAAATGATTTTCTGAGGTTTTGCCAAATGCTTTTATTTTGTTAATCCCTGAAACAATTTCTAGAAAATATTCACAAGTAATGATCGTAGTATTTTGTAAACAAGTCTGAGCAAAGAAAAAATGAAATTTGAAAGATGCCAAGAAGACAAATGTTTTATTGGTATGCCTCTGAGTAGGAGAGAATATAAGATGCAATTCCTATAAAGAGGTAATTACAGAAAGTTTTAAAACTGTAAATGGAAATAAAAATGATAATTGTTACAGTTGTTCCCCAATAGCCTTTTAATGATCTTATCTCCTTTGATTTTGAGTTGAATGATTCAGATTTGTCTCTCCTTTCGTGGTTCATAGTCGCGGTTCTTAGATCGCAGTCTTTTTGTTCTTTATTTTTTGCATGGAATCCCTAACTTTTTCCTTGATTGCCCTTTCGGGTTTTCAATCCAACGGGAAATTTTTTTTGTTATATGCCCCTAATTTTTGCCTGGATCTCCCTTTAGGGTTTTCGATCCATCGGGGTGCTCCTTTTTGCCTAAGTCGCCTATTTAAGGTTCGAGCTTAGCGAGCTTCTTATACATAGTTTTTTTCTTGACTGCGTCCGAACTTGCCGGGTGCGGTAATTCTTCCCCATCCATTGTTGTGGAGACAAGACCACCACCGAAGAATGTTGTTTTGACTACGTATGGACCTTCATAATTAGGTGTCCATTTACCACGTGAGTGGAGGTGAGGTAGCAGAATCTTCTTGAGTACTAGACCATGTCATGGTTTATCTTGTACAGTATACCGTTACTTGGAAAGAATTTTGCGGATAATTCTCGCAGGGTTTGCTTGCCAATGCTAGAGCCATTTTCTAGATGTCGTGAAACCAAGGCTTGTTATATAGCAAGGCAATGTGAGGGCTCTTTGAAGCCTCTGTTTGTGATGCGCGATTCGCGTTTTTACCAAGTTACTTTGAATACAGATGATATAGTTTCCAGGGCATCTGTCATTTGATCTCCTTTTCGTAGGCCGTGACTGAAAATGTTCTTCATGAATTCCGCAGTCGGTTTTAAAATATGATCTTGATAGGGAATCATTTTTGAATTTTTAGTATCCCGTTCACCCTTGAATTGGAATATGGCTTGTGAGCATTATTTGGGGGAGTCAATATTGCCCCTATATCGTGCCCTAGTGTATTTGAAGCCTCGTCGAACGTGGATACCCCACATGCCCCTGGCTCGGGTTCTTTGTCAGATCTTGGTATTTCATAGTTTTCTACAGCACTGTCTGCATTCGAATTTAGCCGGTTTCCATAGATATGCGCAATAACTCGATCAGATTCTTTGTGGCTCCGCTCTTAACATTGCCCCTTAGCTTGGTTTCTTCCAAGTCTTCCCCTGTACTCAGATTAATGGTCTTCATAGCCTCTAGATACAGTTGCATATTGTTAGCTCTTTTTTTTATTTCCTCGCCGTTTTATCAGAGAGTTCAATATCTTTATCATCTTCCTCTTTAGCTTGGTTTATAGGAGCATCAAAATTATATCGGATCGCAGCAATAGCATTATCGGTGGTTTTTGGGAATGAATTTGCACCTTTATCATGTTTTGGTGCAGCTTTAGTATTTGAATATTTTCAAAATGCATATGCAGAGGAAGTATTGCCATTTTTAAAATTAAGATATAAATGCAAGAGAAAGAAAAGGGATCTTAATTGAAAATAAAATATAACTTTCATTAATCGTAAATATTGTCTGAAACAAAACGGGGAAACCCTTAAAAGCAACCCCTAGGTCTCGGGCTTGACATAGGTTCTTTCAAAAACAAGAAAAATTAATTAGGAAAGAAAAAGATCTCGGGAATCTCATTGGTCGTCCATCTTTTGAGTTTTTCTCCTGGGCGCAGTCTTGGATGACTTAGATTTCCCCTTTGATGTTGGCCTTATTGGATATCTTCACCATATGTCTTCCATGCACTACTCCATTGTTGACAAATGTCTCTTGGATCGGAGGAAAATGTGCTTCACCCTTCAGAGTAGTTTATATTTTTTCTCCGGGGTATTGTCTGAACTGGACTATCCCCTGGTTTCCTAGCCTTTATAGAGCTCCTTTGAAAGCTTCATTTTATTCTAGCGGCAGTCCATATCCCAATCGATATTCTTTCAGCGAGTTTATCGGGGTCTTTGCTTGCCTGCTTACCCCAGAGTCAGTGGCTACTTCGATTGCATTTATTGTTAGCCTTTAATCTTCCTTCCAAGGCTTGGTACTGATTCATCACTAATGGATTATCAATAGCATGAGTACCAGTCGTCTTTGAGGGCACTTGGTTGGCATCCTCTGGGTCGTGATATCCATATTGCTGGTCCAAGTACTTGTCGGCATCATTGGTCGGAATCTGTAGGGTACGAGATTCCCCTGCTTTTGGCGGCGGTGGGACAAACCCTTCAGCTCCCGCTTCTTGTTGGGCTATGACGGACTTCTGGAGTCCGGCCTCTGACTCTTTCCTCATTTGGTGACCGCTTGATATACCAATAGTCTGGGCTATTTCCTCAAAAGCTACCCTGGGAATTTGGTCTTTCCTGTCAATGATGCTTTTCAAAGCCAGAAGAACTCGATTCTTACATTGCCCTTTACTTGGTTGAGATCCTCTTTGAACGCATCCTGAGTTTCCTTGATTTTCTCCATTGGTTTTTATTGATAAGCCCTGGTTCGGTACAGAGGGTTCATGGGCACACGTTCATCGTCATTTCTCACTTTGAAATATTCATTATTTTGAAAAGTGTCCAACATTAAAGATCAAGCTCCATATGTTATGAACAACTTTACTTCAGGAATTTTCTCAAAATAGTTCCTACATTTTAAGATATGATCATGGGAAGTAGGTGACATGAAACTGAATTTTTGCCCAGCACCAAGGCATGTCGTGCATGCATACCAGGCAGGAATTTCATCAAACATGTGATGTGCACACATTCACAACCATGTATATCATTGAATTAAATCTTGTTTTGAAAAATTTTGAAAATGAAAGTTAGAGTATGTTGTGCCCTCTTCAATTTTGATTCAAATTTTATTTCATTTCATGCACTATGGAGAGAGATACGATAAGTTGAAGTCGTGATTATAATATTGGCCAAGCTTGCATGGAAATGCATGGAGTTTATGTCAAAAAGGAATCAGCCTTCCAGCTCACATTCCACGCTATTTTCATTTATTCAAAACGACCTCCAAAGATCAGCAACAGAAGGCAAAACGCAACACACTACACCACCTCATTTTCTTGCCTCTTATACCCTCCAAGATAAACTTGTGCACCAATCTTTCTCACTCTATAAAAGGGTGTTATCAGATTCCACTTTTTCTCATCAAGATCTCTTCATTTTTTTATCATTATTTCCTCTAGAGTTAAGGATTGATTCAAGTGATTTTCCTGATTTCTGAGCTTGTAAGCTTGATTCGAAGAAGTTAATGGAAGAAATCCACCAAGTAAGCTCTCAAGAATCCATAATATTTATCCATAAGCTTGCATATGCATCTATGATGACTTTAAATTGTGAATCCATACCCATTGAATGGATAGCTAGCCGAACAAATAGGTTCAAAGTATATATCTGATTGAATTTGAATTTACTGTGTGTTATGAGTTTTTTAAGAAAGTGATGAAATCATGACTTTAGACATGATTTTCTATGAGGTGCAATAATCGTTTGATGAAATAATTGAGTCTATGTTATTCTATGCCACGACATGTTCATTGTTTATTTTGATTTCACTCGATTCCACGGAGTATGCAGAGAGATATAAAGCTCTGAAGATCGTATGGTGAACCTGGATTTTATCTTTAGATTTTGGCTCATGCAGTAGGGACGATGACGTGTTGCATTTTGATTGAGCATGTTCTAAAACATTTCGCGGCGCATTTTGCAAATAACAGGTGTAATAGATTTTCAATATATTTGAATTTTCTTTGTTTTCTCTAATTTTGTTTTAATATTTTTCTGTATTCAAAAATCATCACAAAAATATACTAAACTCTATTTTTAATATATTTTCATATTCTAATTTTTATTTCATTATTTTATCATTTTTTGCATGATTAATTAATTCATATAGAATAATTAGGGTTTTAATCATCTTTTAGGTTTTAGATTTTTATTTTCTAATTTTTATTAACCTAAAAATCCATAAAAATATTCTGAGTTGAAATTTGAGTCTACTTCTTAAAAATATTTTTTTTCCAATTTTACAAAATTTGTGGGATGCAAATTAAATCAATTGATTGATTATGTCACTTTTTCTTTGTTTTTTTTATATATTGTGTAAATAAATTTTGTTTAATTCTTCCTTTTGAGATAAAATTCAAGAAAAATATACTCAATGACTCTTAGGTATTGAACTATTTTTTTATGATTTTTAATTGGGTTTACATGTCAGTTTTCTTGTTTTTCAACATTTTAGAAGTTAATTGTTGTTTTTGAGGTCTTTTCTTGCTAAGCATAAAGAAACAATTAATTCTCTAACTTCCCTCATTTCTAAAATAAATAAAAAATGTTCAAAGTGCCTAGATGAGTCAAGATCATTTAAACCTTTTTTTCTAGTTTTTAAAGTATGATCTTCCATTTTCTTTAAAATATTTTCTAAAGCATGCCTAGTTTTAGTATTTGACCAACTAGTTTTGATGTTTGAGTTTCAAAATCAGATTTCCTCCTCTTTTCAGGAACTTTTGACTATGCTTATGACTTTTAAAAGTATTTAGGGAATTATAATTAAATTGACATAAATTTACAAGTTATTTTCCTATTTTTAACCTAATTTTGACTTAGGAGTGTGATTAGGGTTTTGCTTTGATAAAAAAGTTTGTGTTTGAGAACTTGTGTGCATAGTTTTTGGCTAACTTTTGGCATGGCATATGCTACTGGCTTGGGATTTATTTTGGGACAAATTCCTGAACCTCATTGGATATTGGGTGTTGATATGTTGAAAAACCAAATCCACCAAAATGGATGAATGATGTTTATGATATTTTAAACCCTAATTTCATCTAATACATCCCCTCCCTCTTCATCTTATCCCTTTATTACTTGTGCTACATGTTATTGGAGAATGATCTACCTATCATTTCTCTAAACATATGGTACATAGATTGCTATTGATCGACCTCAAAATAGGTGTGACTTCTACATAATTTCACTTAAGATTGCTTAACATAGCGCTAAATTTTTTCTTGATTTGAGAAATGATCATTTGTGGCCCAAACCTATGTTTGCAAGCCCAAATATATTTAATTTGAAAACTTTGATCCTATAACCTTAAGGCTCATTGTTAGGAGGCTTTGATCTAATCAATCCTATAATGAACCTTCATAAACTTTGGTCTAAGTGAATCATTTGAACATCATTGATCATATGAGGTCGTCTCCAGCATTTGAAATGAATGATATACTTGACAAAAAGCAAATGAGACTTGTTGTTGAGAAGCTTTGATTTTATCAATCTTCTAATGAGTTTTCAAATTCAAGTTTCAATATGGTCATTCAACTAACCTCTAATTTCTAATTCACTAACAATTAACTATTACTTTATGCTTTTACTTTATGCCTTTACTTTTATGCACCATTTACCTTAACATTTACATTTTTATGCTTTCTTCATCTTTGCTCACTTGAGCTTTCGTTTTCTTTTTGAAGAAACTTAATAATCAAATTGAACACTAAAAAAGCCTTAAGGTTACATAGACTATTTGGTTACTATCCTTGGCATTATGGAGATTGTGGACCTCTCGAACTTAGGATTAGAAACCTTGATTAATTTTCGTACATTGTGGCTTTGTTTTTATTTTATCTGGAGTTCTTGGGTTTTACCCTAAGACATTGGGTTTATTTTCTTTATGTGTAGGTTATTCTGATTATGTGCTTTATCTGTGACTGAGAATTCCTCTGCATACAACTGTCACTCTGCCCAATATTTGAGAAGACTTAATGCATCAGAAGCTTGGTATTCTTAAGAAGTTTAGTATCTTTTATTTCTTGGTTTCAATCCAAAGGATGGGAATTATAAATTGACTCTTTTATGTCAAGCGTTGGCTTCTTGTTGGTTAGACGGTTCTTTTCCTTATGTTTTACCTTATGCTTTAGGATATTCCCTTCATCTCCTCCCATCTTCTTTAATTTCAAAAATCTTATCCCTTCTTTTCAAAACTCTTCTGATTTTCTAACTTGAACCGGTTTCACAATAAACTTGGACTTAGCTCCATACATTTTCAAAAATATTTTCTTAACCAAACTTTAACCAACTTAATCATCCTTTGACATTTTTTTGTGAGAAGACTAAAAATCGATAAACCTCATTAAAACCATTTTGCCACTTTGGCTTTTTACTTTAAAATTTTCTCAAAAGATTATACTCTTGTCAATCCTTGTAGTGATGCGAGCTACTATACTTCTACGATATGTAGTAAGGTGAGATATTTTTCCACTTAGGTGTTGAGTGAGGCTTTGTTGATTTTAAAATCCAAGCTATATCCTCTACTTTGAGATGATTTAAATTCTCCTTTCTCATAATCATGGGTAGTAAGTATGTCTTCCACTCAGATATGACGATGATGTCTCGTCTCGTAAAATTAACCAACACGCTTGTGTTTTAAAATTTTATAAAGGTGAACTACAAGTACCCTGATCCCATATTGCAGAGAAGGTGGTACATAGGCACTAAAGGTTCGCAACCACGACGGGTGCAAAAATTTTAAAAAATACTTTTCTCATCTCCACCATCTATTTTTGTATACAACATTTATAGCCAAAATACATAAATTTTCATAGAGGTTCCTGTGGAGTACCATAGATGTTTAGGGTGATAATACCTTCCCTTTGCATAACCAACCCCCATACCTAGATTTTCTCCCCATCTTTCTTGGGTTATTCGCTCATTTCCCATTCCTCTAGAAATAATAAATCACGATAGTGATTTTTATTTGATTTGTGTGAGTCAATTCAATCCAATGGCTTAGTCTCAATATTTCTACCACTACAAAGGGCTTTTATATTCACACCAGATAAGAATGGGGATTTGTTGCCTGAGTGATTATCAAGACTACATAAAATCTCTAGAATCAAGAAGTCCATTCGGAGTCAACTCTCCTCAATTACAGTGATAATTTGTTTCTTTACTTCATTTTCATCTGTAAGTTTGCTTGTTTGTCTAAAACATTGTTTGCATGTATGAACTTATTTGTCTTTGAATATTTGATTTTAATGCAATGAGTATGTTTGTCTTGAAGTAATTCATTCGTTTACACTCATCCATTCATTTTTACTCATGAAAGATCTTCCTTGAATTATGATACCAATTGTACTAGTATTTTGCTTAGGAAAAGTTTGGAGGGAGGACGGTGATAATTGGAAAAAAACACAAAATTATCTGGTTGTATGCTTTTGAATAAAACTCTACTAACAATGTACAGGCATTGTTTCAAATCCCCAAACACCAAATATATAAGGTAGATAGACCCTCGTCAACCCCTTTGAGCCTTGAAGTAGGAGTTTCTTTTCTATGTAGAAAAACCCTCGTTTTTAAACCCAAGGGAAGGGTAGTGTTCAGTTAATTTAATCGAGTGTTCAAATTTCAAAAGGAAGTGTGCACCTAAGTATCAACCACAATGGTTATCCCTCATACATTGAAATGCTGAGGAAAATTAAAACCACAATTATTATACTTTAAGCATTAGGAGGTCAAAAGATGACGATACCATGATGGTTATCCCTCATCAACCGAGAAATGAGGCAGTCCCAACTCTTCAGAAAGTCAATAAGACTCAAGGTCACGCGATTTTTTCAAAAAGAAAAAGATATTTGAAAAATAAAGAGAAAGAAATCCCTCTAAGTCAAAAGAACTTGAAAACAAGTGACTTAAGAAAAAATTAGGGCATCCCGCTGGACTTCAAAATCAAAATCAAAAAGAAACCAGTCCACGTGAAAATTATGGAAACGAAAAAGAATGAAAATGAAATAAAAGTGGATTACCAAAGGAAAATCCTCAAAAAGAACAAAGTCGTGTGATCATACACCAAAGAAAAAAAGGTGAGTGACTGCCATGTCCAAAAATCTCAGTGGTTCCTTAATCGTCTTGAACTCCTCTTGAGAGATGAGTGCTCATATCTAGTTAAATAAATGTAGGACTGGAGAACATCATGGAAAATGGGTGGGTACCAAATAAATTTTGAGCCTTAACAACTTTTTTTCTTAAACCGTGAATCAGACCACGTTACAACCCTTAAAAGTCCTATTTGAAGTAGGGTTCATTTCGAAAGCATGCTACACCGAGATGACTTTAACTGACTCCTAAAAGGTGTATTGAAATATCTACGATTGGTGTCATGTGTTTGCATTATCTTTCATGTGAAAATATTTTCAAATGTTGCACTTTGGCTAGTGATTCATTCACAACAAACTCGTAACATCATTTCAATCAAAGCTCATAAACTTCAAGACTAACATAGGCTTTGCATTAGAATTATCATTCCTAGAATAAACATCTTTCTGTTTTCAAATGGGTGTTTGACTTCAAGTAAGTTTCCATCATGGGATTCAATGAAAAACATGATGATGTCAAAGTAAAGATACTTGAGCACTCTGCAGAGTAAAGGCCAATTATTTTAGAGAATGATCACACCGAGGGGCATGTTGCCTAGAAACTCCATTGGAACCTAAGAAAGTTGCTTTTGTTGTTTAGATCAACCAAAAGGGTGGAATTTGAATTATCTATTGAGCAAAGGATATGCCAAGGGAAGCCAATCTGGGGAAATTACGTCGAAATTTAACCAATCTCTCCAAAGATCTAAAGATAGTAGGGCAGATTATTCTGAAGACTTTGTGGAGAAAGGGCGTATAACTTTCAAATAATCATAAGGGATAAAGAGGCTTGAGAGATTTGTTAAGAAGGAGTAGTTTGGTGCTCATACTGTTCAGATTACCCTAAAAAAGAAAAAAGTTTGAGACTTTGTTGGGTATAAGCAACTTTGTTTTCCCAGCTTTGTTCACCCTCAAGAAGAGTAGAGTTTGAAAATTTAGCCAATCCAGGAATTCAAGTTGGGATTCAATCCCTCAAAGTTCATTTAATCTGGGGAAGTTATACCGAGAATTCCCTCTAAGTTCAGTTAATCTGGGACAGTTACGTCGAGATTTGACAAATCTCTCCAAGAATCCGTTGACCAGAGGATAATTATTTCATAATTTGAAGATACTGGGGCAAGTCATCTCTGATAGTAAAGAATATCCTTGCAAGGAAAGTCCTTTCATAAATACCATACTTAGGGCACATTGGTGTAATTTATTTTGGCAGTAATTGTCGTTCGCCTGTGACAAGCAACATATCAGTGCAAGAGAGCTAGAACTGTCGAGGTTGTTACTAGTATGAAGTTCTTGGTGGTTTATGTTTCTCAACAGAGGATGTGAAGATTGTTCCCTCAAACAAAATCCTTTTCCCCAATTTAGTCTGCACTATTTCTCAATAGAAGCTTGTTTGTTAAGAGGTTTCCCTTCAGAAATATCCTCCCTAGTGAAATACATGTTGATGGATTATGTACGACAATTTATCTATCCACTATGGTATTCATTTAAGAGTTCTTATAAGAGCAGTCTGTTTTCCTCTAGTGTAGCGTGCATGAGTCTGTATTTTCCCCGATGAAGCCTATACATTTGGTTTTCCTTTCTAATATTTCTTTCAGGAGGTTTGTTTTCTTCCCAACAGGGTTACATCTTGGTGAATGCCTTACAATTTTTGTTTCACCAGTGGAAGAAAATGGTGTATCATCCTAGTGGTAGAAAATTTTGTATCATCCCCAATGGAAGTTGAGCTTCTAGGATTTTCTTGTTCAAACATTTCTCTTCTCCCAAAGTGAAGATGTGTTCCCCAACAAATTTCGTCGTAGATTTGTTCAAGAACTCTCTTTATCCCTGTAGCGGTAAAAATGTTGATACTAAGTCATTAGATTGACTTGACTCGCACAGATCAAATTAAAAATAGCCATCACGCTTTATTATTTCCAAAGTAATGGGAAAAGAGCGAATAACCAGAGGGGGAAAGAATCTAAGTTCTGGGATTGGTTATGCAAAGGGAAGGTATTAGCACCCTAAGCATCTACGGTACTCTGCAGGAACCTCTTTGCAAATCTGGGTATTTTGTCTATAAATGTTGTATACAAAAATAGATTGTGGGGATAAGAAAAGAAGTATTATTTACAATTGTTTGCATCCGCCGTGGTTGTGAACCTTTAGTGCCTACGTACCACCTTCCGTGCAATAGGGGATCAGGGTACTCGTAGTTCACCTTTAAAAGTTTAAAACATAAGTGTGTTGGTTAATTTTAAGAGACGAGACATCATCGTCTTATCCGAGTGGAAGAACATACTTACTACCCACAATTATGAGAAAGGAGAATTTGCGTCATCTCAAAGTGGAGGATGTGGCTAGGATTTTAAAATCAACAAAACCTCGCTCAACACCCAAGTGGAAAATATCTTGCTTCACTACATATCATAGAAGTATAGCAGTTCGCATCACTACAAGGATTGACAAGAGTTTCAAACATCGCATGATGTTCTTCGACCACCCCATTATTCATTACATAGTAGCATAGAGGTTTTTGGCCTGCTGATTCTTCGCACATAGTCTCCTCTTCGTCCCCAGATGCCTCTGAAGCGAACCCATATTCATTAGGGAGGATCGACACAATATTAATGTATAATCAAACCATATCTGAACTATCTTTAGAGTCGTCAGATAGTTCATCGTCCATGTTGTCATCACTAGGATTTTCAACTTTTTCTGGCGACGCACACACAATCGGCATCGATAACCTCTCTTTTTCTAGTCAACAGTGAAATCCCTTCTGAATCCTCTCACCCTTTGATGGAGCAGCTTTTAATGCCGCTTCTCTTGCAGCTTTCTTGTTTCTCTGAAACCTTCTCCACTGAGTCTTTGTCGTAGTATTTTTCCCTTTATATGTGGGAGGAACGTGATACCTCTTTGAAGTGACCCCAGCTTCAGCAAATTGGGAAGAACTAGATCCCTTCTCCATTATTTCCCATTTATGACTCGAACCTGAACCCTTTTTTACCACCTTCCAATTCTAGTTTGCCCCCTTGGATATAAAGGACGAACCTAGTTATTGTTAGGAACATCAGTTGGTGGTACAAAAGTCCTTTGTACGGAAAACCAGGCTTTCCTTGAGGCACTTGGACATTGTATGCCCCCTTCGCATGGTCGATCTCCACCTTTGGATTCTTCTCTTGAAGTTGTTTCTTCTTCAACGCCTCAAGTTTCTTCATAACATTTTCATCATAGACTATGTTGCAATTTGAGCATAACATAGACCTGGAATTACCTAGCTTGCAACTGTTCAGAAAATCCACCAACTCCTCTTCAAGTTTTGGAAAAACAACCTTCATTAACTCAGCCACTGTCTCTTCAGACAATTCTTCATTTTTAGTTTCATAATCCATTTTCTCCTTATCGTCTTGGTTTACTTCAGGCTCTTCAGCAATATCAATCACCATCACTTCTTGTGGCTTAGACAGGTTGCCATTGCCACTTTTGAGACCTTCAGTAGTCTCGACTGTTGCAGCTATCATTGGATCAGCGGTCACAACTTGTTCACTCTCAAAACCATCAGGGATCTTGATTGTCAATGTTGAGAGTGAATTGATAATGCCCTCCTGTTCACCTTCGAGACCATAATTAGCCTCGATCATCAGCACTTCCAATGGTTCGACAAAGTGTGCATCAACAACGTGTAAAGGGTCTGAGTCGACCTTCATGGAGATTTTTGGTTTCTCACCAAATTTCAATTGGCCATCTTTAAGAGCTTTCTGAATCAAAATCCTAAAAAGAAAACATTGAGAAGTGTTATGACCCAAAAAATTATGATACTTGCAAAAACCTCTTTTTTTGTTTCTATTCTAATGATGGATTTTTACCGCCTGAAGGCACTATAATCTAACCATCTGAAACTAAAACATCAAATATTTCATCACATTTTGACACATCTAAAGTGTATATTTGAGTAGTAGACGCATCATTTTTTGGTTCTTCGATTGTCTTTCCTTTTGACGGTCTTATAGGTTTACATGCATCCGGAGGTCCGAATTTCAATTCAACCATATTCACTTCTTCTTCTTCCATGTATACATACTCAGGCTCTATGGAATAATCTTGTGTCTACATAGGAAATTTTCCTTTTCTATGGTCCTTTGACACCCTAGCTTTCTCTGTCTTCAAACGTTCGACATATCGAACTTTATCAGCTAGTTGGGACATATATGTGATAGATTGAGGATTAAACTTTTTCCTAATAGAATAATCTAACCCCCCAGCGGCCATTTCGACCAGCTCATGTTCAGGAACTCTAGTAAAGAATATAGACTTAAGGACCCTAAACCTATTTAAATAATCTTCCATTGACTCAGACGACCTCCTCTTGATTGAGGATAACTCTTTCAAACTTATCTTAGGCTGACTAGCATAAAATTGCTCATGAAATATACCCTCAAGTTGTTCCCAAGTGCATATGGAGTTTGGAGTCAACGTCGTAAAACGAGTAAAAGTATTTTTTGTCAATGAATTAGGAAAATATCTTAATTTTAAACTCTCATCGTTGGTGATATCTCTAGCTTTTGTTTCGTACCTAGCAATGTATTATATGGTCGACTCATTGGCATCACCAGCAAACTTGGTAAATTTAGGTACCTTACATCCCCTAGGTAATTCTGCCTATCGAATGTAATCGGGCAAGGGCGGAGAGTAATTGGGCCTCCGTAGGCCAACATTTACTCTAGATCATGTCAATACTTCTTCTACCACATTCACTATGTTGTTACGCCCAACTGTGGCATTTCTTAGCACTCAATCAACATCTTGGTTTCTCCTAACTACGATTGGCCTAGGTTCATATTGTTCAACGAATTCTTCCTATTCATAAGTGGGTGCTTCCACTCTTCAAGGTATAAAAGGACGCTCATTGTTTCCCCCCTCCAGTTCTTCAAAAACACTCAATGGCCTGTGGCGTATTTGAGGTTGTTAGACCCCTAATGAGTCAATCAACCTACCTATTCGTTCAATTGTAGGATTGAGGACGACTCCCATTTGTTGAGTTAAGATGTTTACTAACTCTACATTACTCTTATCCATTTGTTGACTCAGAGCCATAACGGAAGTAGTATTCAAAGATGGTGTCAACTGCTAGACATAACTAACACCAGTTGGTCGACCACTTGGGACATAACTGCCTTGGTTTCCAGTGGCCACTGTGTTTTCTGTATATGTGGTTGGGTTCGACTGTAACCCAACCATCATGTAATAAGGCATACCATATTGGTAAGGGACAAATGATGACCCTAGACCCCCTAGAAAGAGTGATCGATTTGGGTCAAAATGCCGATATCGCATGCCTAGTTTCTGTCATTGTAACTATTGTCCCTGAACCATGAATGAAGGTCGATCTCATGGGATATAAAACTATCTCACTTTGAGATGTGGTACTTACTGGTCTGACATCCACATTTTGTGTTGAAATATGCGTATGTGTCGTGTTTGTGTCAGAGCATGGCATTTTAGACTTGGACAAAAGTTTACCACTTCTCAAATTTATACACACACTAACTATCAGAAACTTTGTAAAACTACAAACACAATACGAAATTATTAGCACTCTCCCACTGGGCATGTCAATTATTTTACCTCTGGTTTTGGTAAACAATGTTGGTCTCTTAACAGAAATTTTACTGGCGAGATTAACCAGGGAATCTCGGTACAATGCTTCAGTTTCCGAGTGTTTTTACAAAGTATGTTCAAAAGGTTTCGTTTGACTAAGGCAAAACAAATTTAAAATCAATAAAGCAGGAATTGTAAAATCAAACAAAGACATTTTAAACTGTAAAAATATATGACATAACATCAGAATAATTGAAAATGGGTTGATTCAAACATACATCGCCCTTACTTGACTCATTTCGCTCGTTCGCTTGGGTACTCTGAGTTTCTAACGCGTAGGAATATTAAAGTTTGAACCCCTTACACTATGCACTAAGTGCTTTATTTATAATACATGAAAATAACTACTTTTCAGCGGGCTTTGCTTCTTTATTAGCCACGTGTCTCTTGTAACTTCTATCCATGAACCCACGTTTTCCATCCCTGCTATCAAACCCATGTTCTCCATTCCTACTATCGATCCCATGTTCTCCACTCACAACGCTTTGCTTTGCTAGTTACTCCCTCTTTTGGGCTTTTTAACACTCCTGGGCCCAATCCATTCCTCACGAGGCCTCTTTTCTGGTCGACTGCGTTCACAAACCCAAATAGGCCTTTTATGAAACCTCTCCCAGTCGACTGCTTCTGTGGTTGATTTCCTATAATTCAAAGTCTTCAAAGAACCATTTTTGCTTTTGGTTGGATTTTAACCCTTTGTGAAAATCCTAGCCAACACATAGTTTGCATTTAAATTGAATTATGGTTTGATTTCAATGTTGTGTTTCATAAGAAACCGAGTTTACAATACCATACCGCGTGGTTTGAATCATTTTTAAAAGAGTGGTTGATGGAATCTTTGTTTCGTTTGAGTTGATTTTGAATGATGAAATCTTAGTTGTGTTATCAATGTTTTTTGTGTGCATTGAACATTTTTCGAGTTGAGCTTTTGAGCATAAATTTATGCTTATGTGGTGGCTTCCCAAATTTATTTTGTTAAATCTTAGCTTGCTTCGAAACCAATTGGAAATTGTGATTGAAATATGCTTGTGTGTAGTTAGTGATGAGGCTTTTGTGGCCTGTTTGCTTCATTTGTGTTTGACTTTGAAAGTTTAAATCGGTTGTGACATTGTTTTGTTGTTTCCATTGATGTTAAGCATGATTGAAACGAGAATTATTGAACATTAATATGATTTTGTCATTGCTGCCCAGATTTTTATTTAGGGGTTTAGAGCTTATTTCGAACCCGAATTTTCATGTTGCAATATGAATCTCTACTTCTTGTTGAACTTATGGTTTGAAAAACATGTTTATTCTTGAGTTCACTTGATTGGATATGATTGGAATGCAATGCTGATTTTTATGTGAACATGGATAATAATTTGTCTTCTTGGTTCTTAATTGAAATTATTCATTTGTTCATGTGCATTCATGCATGTTTCATTTCGATTTATACCTTGTGATTACTAACTTGTTTGTTGATTTGTGCAAGCTTACAAGATCTCTCAAGAACTTTTCTCCTCACAATTCCATTCCACTTCCGATTTCCATAATGTTTAACTAATTGATTCTCTCTTTATTTCATCTTCCATCTTTCTTTATCTTCTCTTTGATTATTTAATCAAGTTTAGATTTATTTACTTGATTTTGTTATTAAAAATGGATTAGTTTACTAATTCATTTTTCTTAACTCGATTAATTAAGTTAATCAACTCTTGATTAATCGATTAAACTTTCATTTCATGTTACTTTGTTTCTTTCAAATTAATTAACTAAAAGTTGATTTAGTTATTTAATTTTGTTATTAAAAATTAATTAGTTTAGGCTAATTAACTTTTCTTAACTTAATTAATTAACTTAATCAACTTTTTAAGTTAATTAATTAAGCATTCATATTTATATTTGATTTGTTTCATTTTTAGCTTTGATACATGTTTCTAGTCCACTTGACTCGGATTTTATACTTTATTTCATATGAGATGTGCGGATTATTTCTCTGTTATCCTGTTTGCTTATTATGTCTGAATTTTATCAGATACAAAGAATCTTTTTTGTTATCCTGATGACGCTTTACGCTTTATCTAACATCTTGAGCTTACATGATGCGATTTCCCCGCTTGTGATTTATTTTCACTCGACACACTTTATCTGATGCTTTGAGTATTATCTGACGTCTTGGGTTTCTTTGATGTTGTCTTTTTGTGATTTATTTTAACCTGAGGTTTGATATACTCTTGGCTCATTTATCTGCTTTTGGATTTAAATACAAAGGGATGAGAATGTTGTATTGACTTCTTTATGTCAAGTACTGGCTTTTTATTTGGTTAGATTGTTCCTTACCTTTATCTTTTACCCTCCTATACATATGATAGTGTTGTACCCCAAAATTTTCCCTCCCATATTCTTCAAGAAATTGCCAAGTCAAGCTTCAAAATTCCCCAAGGGTTGCACAGTGCAAGGTTATCCTAAACAGTCAAAATTAGGGTTTTGGTTTTGATCAAGAAAATGAAGTTTCCAAGGGTCCAATCAAGTCTCACATGCCTACAAATATGGTCAAGCATCCTCATACCAAGTTTCAAGACTTTCAGCACAAAATTGCACAGTCAAAAACCCTAATTGCACTACAATCAACTGTAGGGGCAAAATGGTCATTTGACAGTCAAAAGTTCAAATTTTTGGTCAACATCTCATTTTGAAGCCACAAACATCATTTGATCAATGCTTGATCATGATTCTCAAAGCTTGGCTCAAAAATCATCAAGATGCAAAAGTTTCCTTATTTGGACAGCTGAAAAAGTCAATTGTAAATTGACCAGGGCATAACTTTCACATGGATTATCAGAAAAATTCCATCCAAAGCTCATTTTGAAGAGAAAGACATTTCCTACAACTCATCTTCACACTCCAAGTCAAAGAAATGCTCTCACAAAAAGTTATCAATTTCAACATTATCGGTCATTTTCAAAAGTCAACAAAAAGGGACTTTAAGTCAAAGACCATAACTTGAGATTGGTAAATCAAAATGACATGGGACTAAAGACATTGGTTAGAGGACTTCAATACCTTTCCAAAATGTCCAAGAACATGATCAAATCTTAAAAATTGAGCAAGATATGCATTGGAGAAGTTGGGAAAATTTTGTGAAATGGCCAAAATCATTTATCCTTGAAATTTCATTTTTTGACAAAAGGGGCCCACTTTTTCCACTTGAATTAACTTAGCCATACTTCCCATGTGTCCCACCTTTTATTTCAAAATTTTAATTTAATTTTTTCATTTTTAATTGATTTTATTGGATTTAATTAACTTTAAATCTTTTAAAATTAAAGGAAAATCAAAAAGTTTAATTAAAAGGAATATTTGGTCTTAACTAACTTTGACTCATCATTATGCAACTTCCCAATTTCGTTTCAAGGACAAATGGAGCAACATTTCAAAAATTGGTTCAAAAAGGAAAGTTTGTTAAGGGAGTTTATGTTAAAATCTCAAGCTTGAATGCATGGTATGATGAGCCTTAATGTTGATCAGAATCACCTACATAACCTAGAGAAAACTATCACAAGGCATAAGAAAAAAACGTGAGAGAGAGGCAGCCAAGAGAAATTTCTTTTCAAAAATTCCAAAGAATTGCACTAAGATCGAACTCAAGGATTCAGCCATCCACAAGACCTCCCACCCATCCTATCGTGATCTACAGGCAAAATAAGGTATAAACACACTCTTTTCATATAACCATGCATGCTGAAACTGTAGCTACATGAACATCCATTTTGCAGAATTTCCATGGATCGTATTTTTGATTATAGCTTGATTTAATCCCTACTAACCATACCTTTGAGTTCCAGTGGATGTTTAGAGCAGGTCTGGGCTATCGCTTGGGATTTTTCGTGGCCAAAACGTGAACCTCCATGGCTAGGGTTCAGATTATGTGGAGTTGTGTTTTGATGAAAACAGGCCCATTTCCTTTCTCCCTTGAATTTATTTTCTTTTCTATTTTATTTTGATTTATTTAATTTGTTTTTTTATTAACAAAATTAATTTTTCTTTTTATTTCAAAAAATCACAAAAATATTCTTACCCAAATAAATTTTAGATTTTTCTTTTTTTCTAAATTTAATTAATTAATTAGGTTTTTTTATTCTAGGAAACTCTAAATTATTTTGCAATATTAAAATTGATTAGACTTAATTAGATTCTAAATACTAATTTAATTAGTTTTATTTCTTAATATAAAAACCAAAAAATCAGGAAATCATAAAAGAGGTATAAAAATATTTTATTTAATCAATTAATAGTTCCATTTTTGTAAATAAAATTCAATAATTAATTTAGTTTTGATTTTTAGGTTATTAACTTTAATGCTTTTTTTTAATAACTAAAAAATATAAAAAAATAAGTCTTTAGCACATTTTCATCTTTTTAAATAAATATTTTATTTTCTTATTATAATTATTTTTAACCATTAATTAATTTCATAAATACTTGTAATTAATCAATTATGTTTAAATTAGTTTTAACTTAGGTAATTTTTCTTTAATAAATTAAAAAAACAATTAGAACTAGAATTATTTGACTTTTAATTAATTTAATTTTCTTTAAATCCACAAATCCAAAAAACATAAAAAATAAGTCATTTCCTTTATTTAACTTAATTAATTAATAAATTCATTTTAACTTCTTTAAAGGGTCCAACGCCCTCACGTTCGATTATATTTTCTTTTCGCGCATTTCATTTTATTTCTTTTTTGTGAATGTAATGTATTTGCCCCAAAGCCCTGTAATAGTTAATTAGGCATTTATTTTCTGTATTTTATTTTAAATCGGGTTTTGTATTAATTTGGCGATGTAGACCCGCGCCTTTGTAATAGCGTAGGACCTTTATCTTTTCCGCACTTTAAATTCCCGCACCTTTAACTGTTAAACAATCACATGAAAGAATGAATGCCCAAAAAAATAAAATCAAAACGTAGATCACCAATGCATGACAAGACAAATAATAAACTGAAAATGACACACAAATCACACACCACCCCTAGGGTACGCCTCACTGTTGCCTTGCCTCGAAAGGTGATCGTCGAGTAGAGGATGTCTTAGTAAGTCCTCATGATCCGGGAACCTGGCATGAGGGTAGCTTCTAAGGTGTCTTCCCATTGCTCTGGTGATCACCATGTCCCGAACCTCGAATTGACCCGAACACCTCCAACGGTGGTGCTACCTACCTCTCAATGGTGGGATGGCGCTACCTTAAGGACATTTACACAGCCTAATTCCTTAGGGTAGGTAGATGACTCGTAGATACTTGCTCTAATTCAAGACAAATCAAAACTTCTTTTCACACCGACACTTTTCGAAAAGCTTTCAAAAACAATTTTTTCAAACACTCTTGAGGACTGATACAAGAGTCGATCTGAAACTTTAAACGAAACTTTTTCAAACCCACTCACTTTGAAAAGCAAACAAACATTTTGAAAACACAAATGAGCAAGTATCTAAGAGCCCATGGATAACCATGGATAGAAAGGGTGCTAACACCTTCCCTTTCTATAAATCTACCTCCCGAACCGAGAAACTATCTCATAAGGAATTTTGTTGTGCTTTTGTCCTTTCCTTGTTGGAGAAAATAAAAGACGGTGGCGACTCTTGCTTACCGCGACATTTCGCGAACCAGCGTTAAAACAGTCAGTTCCAGATCCACCGATCACAGAACTGGCGACTCTGCTGGGGATACTTATAAAGTGAGGTGTACCTTAGGAATAAGATCACTTGTGTTTTCAATTGTTGTGCTTGTTTGCTTTATTATTGTGGGCTGCATCGGAGTTACATAGATCCTAACCCGGATCTGGGGATACCCTGTTAGGTAGCATAAGCTGTGAGGGACCTGTCCGGCGTAGACCGACATGGGTGAAGCAGTGGCTACGTTGGTGTGGCGCCTTGGTCTGTACCGATATCCCTTGTGTCGCAACGAGGAGAATATGGGTCTTCTAAGGAGTCATTAAGCACCAACAGACCTTAGAACCTTAAATGACACAACTTGGCCATTAGAACAGTAGCAGTATGCTACGCCCATTGAGGCTAAACTCTCGTGATGGTTCTGGCCGCAAGAAAAGATTGCGATGCTGGAGTTATGACCTATTGAGGGTAGTCAATGATATTGGGATCCTCTAAGAACTCGATTACTTTTGATAGGACTGGTTGAACCCACCAACTCCAAGAGGGTACTACCCAAACTTCATGCTGGCCTAAAACTCTAAGGGCTCTCTTGTGTGACTTGTGTGCCTTCAAACTTGGATTACTTGCATGCTTGTTATCTGACATCTGAACTTCTTGCAGGTTTTGTTTATAGTCCTTAATTAGGACTCATAACAGGGTTTACTGAATTTCCTGCAGGTTTTGTTCATAGTCCTTAACTAGGACTCATAACAAGGCTTACTAAGTTTCTTGCAGGTTTTTGTTTATAGTCCTTAATTGGGACTCACAACAGAGGTTTACCGAGTTTCTTGTAGGTTTTACTTTTAGTCCTTAATTTGGGACTCATAACAAGGTTTACTAAGTCTCTTGCAGGTTTTGGTTTGCAGTCCTTAATTAGGACTCATAACAGGGTTACCTACATTACCCCATGCATAGCATAGCATCATACCATTGCATACATCTTAACCCATTTCAAGGATCTCAAGGGCTTGTGATGCAGGTCATGATGAACCAACATGTCTGGCAAGGGGCAAAGGGGATTTATTCCTCTAGCCAAGGTTGTCAGGGGCTATGACCCACTGGATATGGTGAGCCTTTGACCATTGAAGAAGAATTCTCAACAACATGGGTTTCCTTCAATCAAGCTATAAATTCCAATTCTAACAAATTTTCTTATTTACCCCACGAGGTCCTTGAAAATATCGCATGCATATCATACATATCATTGCATTACAGGTATCCTTGTTGCAGGGCACTTACCTTTCCCGCTGTTTATTTCAGCAATGGCTTCTCAACAAGATAACCAGGACCTTCACACTCGAGAGACTCAGTTCAAAGAGATCTTCCTAAGCCTATCCAAGGGGCAGGAAGAGTTGAAGACACTCCTCATGGGGAATCTGATCAGAAAGAGTCCTGAAGATGACAAGGACGAACAGCTGAAACGTCTACAAGCTGAGGTAGACACATTGAAAACCCAAATGCTGGGGCAAAGGGCACTCATTCAAGGTTTAGCTCAGGAGCAAGGAGAGCTGAGGGCCATGATCAGTCAGCTTCATCAAGACATGAAGCAACCAGCCCAAGTCAGGGACCCAGTCATTAATCAACTTCCAAGAAGTCAAAGGTTTGGGCCTCTCCAAGATGCTATTACTTCACAGGTCCAACAACGACCTCGCCCAGAACAACGGGCTGACCAGAGCAAACCAGACAAGCCTAAAAGGCAGTTCACCAAGATCAACATGTCGCTGGATCAAGCACTACAACAAATGTTGGAGGCAGGGCTGATCGCCTTAAGGGCTCCTCTCCGGAATCCAAACACTTCTGCTCCTAACTATCATCCCAACGATAGGTGCGCATACCATTTTGATAGCCCGGGGCATACTACGGACAACTGCTGGCCTCTCAAAAACAAGATTCAAGACATGATCGACGCTGGAGAGATTCAGTTTGAAGTACCTGAGACTCCGAACATAATCACTGCTCCCTTGTCAAATCATGGCTAGGATTGAGAAATTTTTGTTCATTCGAATGTTCAAGTTGCAATTTTCTTCTGTTCAAACATTTACTCATGTTAAACATTGTTATTTCATTAATGCATCGCATATGTCTGTTCTGAAACAATATATTCGTATTCACTAAATGCAAATTATTTTCATATTTTTTCTGATGATCAACTCTTAAATAATAATTCTAAGCCTCTTGAGGGAGGATGACGAAAACGATACCATAATCTACAGTATGCTTTTGAACAGACCTCGCTGGTGAGGTACAGACATTGTTTCAATCCCTAAACACTAGAGTTATAAGGATGATAATCCCTCGTCAACCCCTCTGAGCCAAAGAAGTAGGAGTTTTTCTTTTCGAAATTTAAAACCCTTAATCATAACCTGGGGCAGGGTAGCCTCTCAGTTGATCCAAGTGCATAACGAATGGCACCAAAAGATCCTTACAAAACAAAGAAAGACAGTGATGGTTCCGAATAATCAATAAAGAAAGGCAGTCATTATCTCAAAAAAATAAAAATAAAACCCATTAAGTCAAAACCCCTGAAGGAGACTTACAAAATTGGGGCATCCCGCTGACTGTAATTCCAAAAAGGAAACAGTTCAGGCAAAAAAAAGAAACAGATAACAAAAATCAGACAAGAAAGAGGTCTTACAAACCCTCAACAAAAAAAGGAATGACTGCCTATTCAAAATAAGTTATCAACATCCGAATCATCACCGGAAAATCAGAGCAAAGACTCAAACAAGGTCTAACGTACGATCAGCTGAGTTTAGGATTGAAGAACATCACGAAGAGCGGGTGGGTACAAATAATTTGAGCCTTTATCCTTTGTTTCTTAAACCATGAACCAGGCCACGTTATAACCCTTAAAAGTCCTAGCTGAAGCATGGGTTAGTTCGAAAGCATACTGTTACGAAAGGTATCCTGACTCCTTAAGGCTTATGGTAAATACGGAGTTGACATCACGTTTTACAAACATTCACTTGTTTTATGAAAAAAAAGAGAATGCATTTTCAAAATCTTCAAGACAGACATAGGCTTTGCATTTTTAACATAACTTTGTTTGCATATGACTATTTGTTTGAACAGCATAGAAGTTCGCACGACGAATGCCTAATGAACAGAAGTACTTCCAATCAAGGGGCATGATATGACTATGGTCCATTATCTGGGGCAGTCCAATCAAGATTCGGAGAATCTCTCAAGATGCCAAACAGCCTGGGGCAAGTCTCCGCCTGAGTCACTTAGGGCACTCCAACAACGAATCTTGCCTGATCAAACACCTTCTGGTGGCGTGGCAAAATACTTCCAACAGGGGCAACTCCCTACAACGTGGACATAGTCAAAAAATACTACGCATAATCAAAGACCCGCTAGGTTGACATACCTAGGCAAAAATTAGGGCTTCCCGGCGAACCAAAAGGGTTCGGGCAAAATAAAGGGATGAAATGAAAAAAAATCTGTACACCCGGCGAGTCGAAAACCTGAAAAGGCGGCTTGGGCAAAAATGGGTATCCCGGTGGACTGAAAACCCGAAAGGGCGGTCCAGGCAAAAGTTAGGGATCAAAGCGTACGACTATGTCCTGTCATCTTGTCACCTGCCTACCAAAAGAAGATTGGTCTATCAACAACTATCAGTACCTCACAGGTTTTCCTCTCCAATATCAGAAACAGGGGCAATGATGAGCTGTCCAAGCAAGCTAATGGTTTTGTCCGCCTAAGTATCAAGGTGAGTTCAGCTAAAGAACATAACTAGTACATCTTAATTCCCCAGAGAGTGAGCCAGCAAGTCAGTGCACTCTTCTCCAAGAAAAGTTATCAAACCTTAAGGAAGTTGGGTATCCTCCAGCAGATGTCAACATTCCCCAGCAGTACATATTCTTAATAAGCATCCCCGGCAGTCTTGATCTAAGATTGTTCCCCGGAGGTACATCCAACATTCAGTGGAGTCACTTCCCCAAACGCAGTTCAAAACTTCCCCAAGAAAATCCAACCCAGCTCCCCCCAGGAAAGTTGGAATCCATCTCTCCAAGCAGTAGATTCTGGAAGCTTATCCTCGCAGAACACGAACGCGTCGACCGACTTTATTCAAAGAGTTATTTCCCTACCAGGATATAACTGGGTTATCCTCAGCCAAAAGCCACAGAAAGGTCGTCGTCAACATAGTTCTTTCTTATCCCCAGCGAAGTCTATCAGCACTTCCAACACAACAAGGGTATCCCCAGCAAGTTATTATCAACATTCCAGCAAAGTACCTCTCTCCCCACAGAGTATCGCTTCCCAGCAAGATCGTCAGGGTACTTCTCCCCCCGCAGAGTTATTCTGTTCTCCAAGTATATCCCCCAACGGAGTTATCTTCTCCTATCGATATTCTTGCAGCTATCATCCCCAACGGAAGCAAAATCTATTCTTCAACATCAGCCCAGGATATGACTTCCCGGCACCCGTCAAGGATTTATTTTCCTAGACAAAAACATACATTCCTAAACATCACATACATCATTATAGCATGCATAGACGCATCATACAAATCTCATTTATGTTGAGAACATCATCGCTTGATCCATATCATGCATTGCATATGACTGACCTCTATCTTTCAGGAAAGGTTCAGTTAAATTCTCAATCATATTTCAAGACCTAGACCGGTTCAGTTAATCGACTCCAAAGATTTCTTATCCAGTCCAAGGCCTTCTCTAGTCCAGCTAAATCGACCCCAAACAGATTTTTCTGATGAAGACTCAGTAGAAGTTATCAAAGGTTTTTCTCAATGAATGTTATTGAGATTATAATTTCCTATGGTTCTCTCCCCGATCCTGCGGAGATGATAATTCCATCCCAGGTTTTTCTCAAACGTCCGCTTTTGAGATTATAATTTCCTATGGTTCTCTCCCCAATGCTGCGGAGACGATAATTCCATCCCAGGTTTTTCTCAAACGTCTGCTTTTGAGATTATAATTTCCTATGGTTCTCTCCCCAATGTTGTGGAGACGATAATTCCATCCCAGGTTTTTCTCAAACGTCCGCTTTTGAGATTATAATTTCCTATGGTTCTCTCCCCAATGTTGCGGAGATGATAATTCCATCCCAGGTTTTTCTCAAACGTCCGCTTTTGAGATTATAATTTCCTATGGTTCTCTCCCCGAGATGATAATTCCATTCCAGGTTTTTCTCAAACGTCCGCTTTTGAGATTATAATTTCCTATGGTTCTCTCCCCAATGTTGCGGAGATGATAATTCCATTCCAGGTTTTTCTCAAACGTCCGCTTTTGAGATTATAATTTCCTATGGTTCTCTCCCCAATGTTGCGGAGATGATAATTCCATCCCAGGTTTTTCTCAAACGTCCGCTTTTGAGATTATAATTTCCTATGGTTCTCTCCCCGAGATGATAATTCCATTCAAGGTTTTTCTCAAACGTCCGCTTTTGAGATTATAATTTCCTATGGTTCTCTCCCCAATGTTGCGGAGATGATAATTCCATCCCAGGTTTTTCTCAAACGTCCGCTTTTGAGATTATAATTTCCTATGGTTCTCTCCCCGATACTGCGGAGACGATAATTCCATCCCAGGTTTTTCTCAAACGTCCGCTTTTGAGATTATAATTTCCTATGGTTCTCTCCCCGAGATGATAATTCCATTCCAGGTTTTTCTCAAACGTCCGCTTTTGAGATTATAATTTCCTATGGTTCTCTCCCCGAGATGATAATTCCATTCCAAGTTTTTTCTCAATGTTTGCCTTTGAGATTATAATTGCCTATGGTTCTCTTCCCGATCCTGCGGAGGTGGTAATTCCAAGATTTTCGCTCAATGTTTGCTGTTGAGGTTAAGGTCATCCAAGGTTCTCTCACCATTCCTGTTGAGGTAGTAACCATCCCTGGTTCATTCATCATCTTTTGAAGATCCAGACTCAGCTCCTGTAACCAGTCAGGACACATCTATACCAAGCATCTGAAAACCAGCTCCTGCAACATGTCAGGTACTCATTTTTCTTCTGCAGGTACACAAGTTCTCGCTAAGGAATCTCTTATGCGATTGACATCCGGATGGCATCTATAAGCCCATCCACCATCCATCAATCTCCAAATGGCATCTGTAAGCCCATTCCCATCATCACATTGCTACTATGTGAGCGCAAATTTCTGGGCACTCTAGTGTTCAATCATCTTCTACCCTCGGATTACGAACGGCACGTAAGCCAATCTACATCCTCAGGTCTAAGAAGATTGAACAGGGGCAACTGTTGTACCCCAAAATTTTCCCTCCCATATTCTTCAAGAAATTGCCAAGTCAAGCTTCAAAATTCCCCAAGGGTTGCACAGTGCAAGGTTATCCTAAACAGTCAAAATTAGGGTTTTGGTTTTGATCAAGAAAATGAAGTTTCCAAGGGTCCAATCAAGTCTCACATGCCTACAAATATGGTCAAGCATCCTCATACCAAGTTTCAAGACTTTCAGCACAAAATTGCACAGTCAAAAACCCTAATTGCACTACAATCAACTGTAGGGGCAAAATGGTCATTTGACAGTCAAAAGTTCAAATTTTTGGTCAACATCTCATTTTGAAGCCACAAACATCATTTGATCAATGCTTGATCATGATTCTCAAAGCTTGGCTCAAAAATCATCAAGATGCAAAAGTTTCCTTATTTGGACAGCTGAAAGAGTCAACTGTAAATTGACCAGGGCATAACTTTCACATGGATTATCAGAAAAATTCCATCCAAAGCTCATTTTGAAGAGAAAGACATTTCCTACAACTCATCTTCACACTCCAAGTCCAAGAAATGCTCTCACAAAAAGTTATCAATTTCAACATTATCGGTCATTTTCAAAAGTCAACAAAAAGGGACTTTAAGTCAAAGACCATAACTTGATATTGGTAAATCAAAATGACATGGGATCAAAGACATTGGTTAGAGGACTTCAAGACCTTTCCAAAATGTCAAAGAACATGATCAAAGCTTAAAAATTGAGCAAGATATGCATTGGAGAAGTTGGGAAATTTTTGTGAAATGGCCAAAATCATTTATCCTTGAAATTTCATTTTTTGACAAAAGGGGCCCACTTTTTCCACTTGAATTAACTTGGCCATGCTTCCCACGTGTCCCACCTTTTATTTCAAAATTTTAATTTAATTTTTTCATTTTTAATTGATTTTATTGGATTTAATTAACTTTAAATCTTTTAAAATTAAAGGAAAATCAAAAAGTTTAATTAAAAGGAATATTTGGTCTTAACTAACTTTGACTCATCATTATGCAACTTCCCAATTTCGTTTCAAGGCCAAATGGAGCAACATTTCAAAAATTGGTTCAAAAAGGAAAGTTTGTTAAGGGAGTTTATGTTAAAATCTCAAGCTTGAATGCATGGTATGATGAGCCTTAATGTTGATCAGAATCACCTACATAACCTAGAGAAAACTATCACAAGGCATAAGAAAAAAACGTGAGAGAGAGGCAGCCAAGAGAAATTTCTTTTCAAAAATTCCAAAGAATTGCACTAAGATCGAACTCAAGGATTCAGCCATCTACAAGACCTCCCACCCATCCTATCGTGATCTACAGGCAAAATAAGGTATAAACACACTCTTTTCATATAACCATGCATGCTGAAACTGTAGCTACATGAACATCCATTTTGCAGAATTTCCATGGATCGTATTTTTGATTATAGCTTGATTTAATCCCTACTAACCATACCTTTGAGTTCCAGTGGATGTTTAGAGCAGGTCTGGGCTATCGCTTGGGATTTTTCGTGGCCAAAACGTGAACCTCCATGGCTAGGGTTCAGATTATGTGGAGTTGCGTTTTGATGAAAACAGGCCCATTTCCTTTCTCCCTTGAATTTATTTTCTTTTCTAGTTTATTTTGATTTATTTAATTTGCTTTTTTATTAACAAAATTAATTTTTCTTTTTATTTCAAAAAATCACAAAAATATTCTTACCCAAATAAATTTTAGATTTTTCTTTTTTTCTAAATTTAATTAATTAATTAGGTTTTTTTATTCTAGGAAACTCTAAATTATTTTGCAATATTAAAATTGATTAGACTTAATTAGATTCTAAATACTAATTTAATTAGTTTTATTTCTTAATATAAAAACCAAAAAATCAGGAAATCATAAAAGAGGTATAAAAATATTTTATTTAATCAATTAATAGTTCCATTTTTGTAAATAAAATTCAATAATTAATTTAGTTTTGATTTTTAGGTTATTAACTTTAATGCTTTTTTTTAATAACTAAAAAATATAAAAAAATAAGTCTTTAGCACATTTTCATCTTTTTAAATAAATATTTTATTTTCTTATTATAATTATTTTTAACCATTAATTAATTTCATAAATACTTGTAATTAATCAATTATGTTTAAATTAGTTTTAACTTAGGTAATTTTTCTTTAATAAATTAAAAAAAACAATTAGAACTAGAATTATTTGACTTTTAATTAATTTAATTTTCTTTAAATCCACAAATCCAAAAAACATAAAAAATAAGTCATTTCCTTTATTTAACTTAATTAATTAATAAATTCATTTTAACTTCTTTAAAGGGTCCAACGCCCTCACGTTCGATTATATTTTCTTTTCGCGCATTTCATTTTATTTCTTTTTTGTGAATGTAATGTATTTGCCCCAAAGCCCTGTAATAGTTAATTAGGCATTTATTTTCTGCATTTTATTTTAAATCGGGTTTTGTATTAATTTGGCGATGTAGACCCGTGCCTTTGTAATAGCGTAGGACCTTTATCTTTTCCGCACTTTAAATTCCCGCACCTTTAACTGTTAAACAATCACATGAAAGAATGAATGCCCAAAAAAATAAAATCAAAACGTAGATCACCAATGCATGACAAGACAAATAATAAACTGAAAATGACACACAAATCACACACCACCCCTAGGGTACGCCTCACTGTTGCCTTGCCTCGAAAGGTGATCGTCGAGTAGAGGATGTCTTAGTAAGTCCTCATGATCCGGGAACCTGGCATGAGGGTAGCTTCTAAGGTGTCTTCCCATTGCTCTGGTGATCACCATGTCCCGAACCTCGAATTGACCCGAACACCTCCAACGGTGGTGCTACCTACCTCTCAATGGTGGGATGGCGCTACCTTAAGGAAATTTACACAGCCTAATTCCTTAGGGTAGGTAGATGACTCGTAGGTACTTGCTCTAATTCAAGACAAATCAAAACTTCTTTTCACACCGACACTTTTCGAAAAGCTTTCAAAAACAATTTTTTCAAACACTCTTGAGGACTGATACAAGAGTCGATCTGAAACTTTAAACGAAACTTTTTCAAACCCACTCACTTTGAAAAGCAAACAAACATTTTGAAAACACAAATGAGCAAGTATCTAAGAGCCCATGGATAACCATGGATAGAAAGGGTGCTAACACCTTCCCTTTCTATAAATCTTCCTCCCGAACCGAGAAACTATCTCATAAGGAATTTTGCTATGCTTTTGTCCTTTCCTTGTTGGAGAAAATAAAAGACGGTGGCGACTCTTGCTTACCGCGACATTTCGCGAACCAGCGTTAAAACAGTCAGTTCCAGATCCACCGATCACAGATAGTCTCTTCATCTCCTTCTCATTATTTAATTTTCAAAAACTTCTCATCTATTTTCAAAACCTTCTTTGTTTTATAAATTCGAACCGCTTCATAATCAACCTCGACTATGTCGAGTGACTTTTAAAACATCTTTTTTTATTTATTAAACTCATAAAAAACTCTAACATTATTTAAACTCTTTCAAAAAGACTAAAAAGCATTTAACCTCATTCAAACCTTTTTGTGCACTCGAGCACCTTTTACCTTTAAAATCTTTTTCAAGATTAGACATGATTCATTTATAGTCAAGATACCATCCTCCTATCCTCGTGGTTATAAAGGTGTTGACTTTTCCACTTGAGTACCAGAGGAGTTCTCAAACCCTCACTCTTGCTGACGTATGGTCCATCTTTCTTACACCTTGTGGGCAATCAGTTGAGATTTTTATCCTAAAAAGGACTACTTGCCTTTTAATTTAAAATCAATCAACACGCAGTTTTGTTCTTTTCTAGCTAAACTACAGTGCTCTGACTTTCCCATTGCATGAGGGAGTACCTAGGCACTAGGTCTTACGACCAATGGCAGGTTCAATAGTAAAAAGTATTTTCTTTTATTTGTAAAGACTCTTTCATTTATTCCCTTTAGCAAGTTTAAGCTTTAGATAACACACTCTATGATTAAAACAAAAAAGTGGATTCTACGGGGAATCGTAGATGCTTAAGGTGCTAATACCTTCCCTCTGCATAACTGACTCCCATACCTTGATCTCTGATCTTTTATTTCATTTTGGGTTTCGTTCGCTCTTTTCCCTTTTTCCCTTTGTAACAATAAAGTGTGGTGGCGACTTCATTGTATGAGTTAAGTCAATTAATGACTTAGTCTCAAATTCCTACCGCTACATTTTTCTCATACACGTGCGGTAGCAAGCTTTTAGAGCGTCCCTCTATTCTTCCTCTGGAACACATCTTCGAACCAACCCGTTTATTCCCTTTTTGTACAGGAATGGTTCATCCCACAAATAAAACATGCAATCATGAAAAAACTTTTTCTTTTTGTTAGATGCAAAGTCGTCAGGTATTATTCCACCTACCAAATAATTTGCATAGTCTACGAACCACGGAACACCAGTAACAACTAGGATCCATTCTTCGATAAACTCATCCTTGATTGGGTGTTTCTCCCATGTTTCTTCTATCGGGGACATCTGGGATAACTGATCGGCAACAGTATTTTCACATCCCCTTTTGTCCCAGATTTCCAGATCAAACTCTTGCAGAAGTAGAATCCATCTCAGCAACCTTGGTTTAGATTTCTGTTTAGAAAAAAGATACTTCAAAGTAGCATGATCAGTATAAACAATTACCTTTGATCCTAACAAGTAAGACCTAAATTTGTCAAAAGCATACACCACTACTAGCAACTCTTTTTCAATGGTTGCATAATTCATCTGAGCATGATTCAACACATGACTTGCATAGTAGATCACATGCAAGAGCTTTTCCCTTCTCTGTCTTAGCACTTCCCCCACGGCTATATCACTTGCATCATACATGATCTTAAAAGGGAGAGACCAATCATGGAAATTACTATAGGAGCAGACACTAACTTAATCTTCAAAGTGTCAAAGTCCTCAACGCACTTTTTTTCAAAAAGAAAGGGTGTACCCTTTACAATAAAGCTAGTCAACGACTTGTCATTCTTTGAAAAGTCTCTTATGAACTTGCGGTAAAAACCTGCATGTCCTAGGAAACTTCTTATACCTTTCTCATTCATCGGTGGTGGTAAAATCGTTATTACCTCCAACTTTTCTTTGTCAACTTCAATTCCCTTATGGTAAATTTTGTGCCCCGACACTATGCCTTCACGCACCATGAAATCACACTTCTTCCAATTGAGAATCAAATTGGTCTGTTGACATCTTTCTAGCACAAGAGACAAGTTAGTTAAACAATTATCAAATGAAGATCCAAAAATAGAAAAATCATCCATAAGCACTTCCATATGCTTTTCAAGCATGTCGACAAATATGGATGTCATACACCTTTGAAATATGGTCGGTGCGTTGCACAACCCAAATGGCATTCTTCTATAAGGAAAGATACCATACGGACATGTGAATTTTGTCTTCTCTTGGTCTTCAGGACCTAATACAATATGATTGTACCCGAATATCTATCCAAGAAACAATAGTAGGCGTGGCCAACTAACCTTTCCAACATTTGGTCAATAAACGGTAAAGGAAAGTGGTATTTTCTTGTTGTAGTGTTCAACCTTCTGTAGTCAATGCACACTCTTCAACCTGTAACAGTTCTTGTAAGAATCAACTCATTCTTCTCATTCATTATGACAATTGTTCCTTCCTTCTTCGGTACCACATCTATAATGCAACTTTATGTCTCTAGAAAAGGTCTTCTTAAAATTAGCGGGATTTCCTCATCTTCTGGCATTTCCAGAACCACAAAGTCATCATGGAACATAAACTTGTCAATCTTCAACAGAACATTAAGTTTAATACCATAAGGTCTTTTCATCGAATAATATGCAAATTGAAGCATCACAAAAGTGTCTTAAACCTCACCGAGTTCAAACTTTTTATAAATCGATAACAGCATAAGGCTTAAACTAGCCCCTAAATTGATAAGTTCATTTTTGAATGATTTATCCCTGATGGTTCAAGGAATAGTGACCACACCTCTATCTTTCTTTTTCGCTGGAATTTTTAGACCCTGCAATATAGCACTACATGTTTCAGTTAGCATTATCAGCTCATTGTCTATGGAGCGCTTCTTGGATATGATGTCTTTCATGAATTTGGCATAAATAGACATCTGTTCCAAAGCTTTAGCAAAAGGAATGTTAATTTCAAGTTTCTTGAACAATTCCAAGAATTTCTCAAAAAAATTCTCATTAATATATTTTTCCTTGTTTTTATAGGATAAGGAAGTATGACTTTTGGCTTTGGATCTTTCTGTTTTTCCTTTTCAATCACCAGAGGTATAACAACTTCATCAAATTGTTTTCGATCATCTTTGATCTCTAAATCCACCTCTAACAAACGTTCCTCTTCAATTACTTCTTCTTTAGCATTTTCAACTGCATTACTGCTTCTGTTCACAATTGCATTCAAAATGTGATTGTCTCTTGGATTTGTAACTGTTGTACTAGGCAGAGAGCGTGGTGCCCGAACGTTTCCAAGTTGTTGTGTTATTTTCCCCATCTGAACCTTTAGATTTTTAATAGATGCGGTAGTGTTCTTCTGATTATTGTGAGTCTCCTCTTGGAACTGAATGTTGTGGGCTGCCATCTTCTCAATGGACAACTCCTAATATGATTTCTTAGGAGCTTGTTGTTGTTGTTGGTATTGGTTCTGATATTCTCCTTGACATTGTAGTTGAACATTCCCCTTTTGATCCCTCCAGGCGAAGTTCAGATGATTCTTCTACCCAGGATTATAGGTATTTGAACAGGGATTATTCTGCTTCAAGAACTTTATGTCTTCAATTTGTTATGGAGTTGCAAGATAATGCACAGCAATGTGTGGCCCACTACAAATTCCACAAACTTCATTTTGTGCTTGTTGAATCTGGACTACCTATTGAGTACCAATATTCATTTCCTTCAGCTTTTTCTTCACTTCTGCAGCAATTATCTCTTCAAATATGATTTGTTTGTTTTCTTCCAACTTTAAATTAATCACTCCCTCTGGTTAAATTACAACCCTTTCATACAGCTCCAAATTCTCATTGGCAGCAATTGCTTCAATTATCTTTTTAATACTAGTGGATGTTGAAAAATTGGATGAGCCACCAGCTGCTGTGTCAATTAAATGCTTTGTCTTAATTCTTAGACCATTAATAAAAATCTTCATTTGTTCAGTCTGATCCAGATTGTGAGTAGGACAAGCCACTAGGAGTCTTTTAAATCTTTTATAAGCATTCCCTAACGACTCATCCTCTTTCTGTTTGAAGTTGAGAATTTCATATCTTTTTCTCATGAACACTGACGCTGGAAAGTATTCATTTAAGAAAGTTGTTTCCATCTCTTCCCAAGAGGTAATAATACAGACGGAAGGGAATAAAACCACCCTCCAACATCATCAACTAGAGTGAACAAAAACATTATCAAATTTTTTGCTTTGTCAGTGTGACCATCAATCTTCAAAGTTGTGCTCATGGTCAGAAACCTTTATAAGTGCTTATTAGCGTCTTCATTTACCCTTCCAAAGAAGGCACTTCTCTCAAGTTTAGGGACTATACTCGGATGCAGTTGAAAATTTAGCACAGTCACCGGTTGGTTTACAATTTTCAGTCTACCAGTCGATGCATTTGTACCACCATAGTCACCAAGGAGCATCTCTGGGGGAGGAATTTCACCCATTATTTCTTCTTATAATTCTGACTGTGAATGCTTTGAGATCACTTCTTTGTCAGAGGCCAGTCTAGCCAATCGAGCTTTCTACGCCTTGCGTGAAAAGTTCTTTTGATTTGTGCGTCAAAAGGAAATTCGGCTAAGGGATCTCCTTGCATAAAAAGATTAGAGACAGATTAGTATCTATAACAAAATTAATAACAACAAAACTGGAAATAAGATTTTAGTTGACGAGCAACAAAATTTTAATTAAACTAGAATTAAACTCTACATTTTGGCAATCTCAAGCAACAACCCCAAAAACTTGATCGAAAAAATAACAAGTGTACTATTTTTCCTTTTGTAGTAATAACATGGAAATTTTCCTAATGTCGATCTCAAGAACTGCGTGTTAGTATCGAGTTCAATGTATGGTTCAATTAAATAAAAACTATAAAGGGGTTTTGTTTTGAGATAATTAATTAACACTGAGTAAAAATAAACAGAATATAAAGTTGGCTTTTTTTATAGATATGAGGAACATACTAGGGTAAAGTGTATGATTTTCCCTGTAACAACCTTGAATCCTTATTTCTTCAACATGTTCGAAATACTCAATTACCAGATCTTCAATTTATTTCCCCCTAAATCCTTAGTAGGAAAATCTTTGATTGTTCATCCTAAATTCTAAGTCCTTGGAGAAATATGATGAAATCAAGCCTTTATTTTATCAAGATTTAAATAGTTACTATAAGATATCATTAGTCCTAGGTGATATCTATTATAGTTTAATCGCACAAAAATATTAACAATGGAGGTCCAGTCTAATTTTTAATCGTAATTCAATCTCTATTGGTCCGACAGAGAAAACATTAAAAACCTTGTACAATCAAATTGATTATGAAAAACAAATATACTTAAATTTATAAAGCAAAGTTGTTTACAATGACAAATCAAAAACACTCCATAATATTGGGGAGTTTAGCTACTCATATTATTCAAAGTAATTTCAAGATAAAATTAGACATTACAAGTATTTGGATAACTTTGATCTTCAATTGCTCCCACTCATGAAAATCTTCCACCCTCTAATGACATTGGTCTCTCCAATATTCGATCGTGTAAAAATTTGTCGCTCTATCGAAAGTATTTTCCTTCATCGTGAAAACTCTCCTAAATAGTGAAAAATCCACTGGCCTGGTTTGAAATGCCCAATATACCCTTACAGGTCAGCACTTAGTGAAAAATCAGAAAAGCAAGCAAAATCAACACCTGAGCCAACACGGCCTGTGTCAGCTGACACAGATGGCTGTGTTCCCCCCCTAATCTCCCCATTATCTCCTTGAGTCTCGGGGATACTGGCACGGCCCGTGTCAGGTGACACGGGCGCCCGTGTCAGCTGACACGGGCGCCCGTGTCAGCCCATGTATACTTCCATTTGTTGCCATTTCTTTAAGGCCTCCTATCCTGACACGGCCTGTGTCAGGTGATACAGGTAGTTGTGTCAGGCCTTCTGTAACATGGCCATTCTTCCTCGAAAATTCATATTTTTTCACTTTATTGCACCGAGTCCTTTGGATCTTTTACCTGAACCTGGAGACAATCACAAACAGCCAACCAAAGTATAAAATGCGGAAGTAACTTGAAATAAAACTTAAAATAATAAAATGCCGAAATAACTTAAGCAAAATGAAATTGACTCAAACGAAAACAAAATAACAGACAAAGTGTTACAGATTACCTGGATTATCTTCGGACAGGTGACATAAACATAGTAGAAATAGTGACCGATCAAGAAGCTAACTCTTATTGTGAATGTTGTTTGTTCTTCTACAAAGAGCCATGATGAGTTACAAGCTTCCCAATTAGATGAAATTGAACATTTATTAGAGATTGGTGAGATTGTAATTGGTAAAAGTGAAAATCAAACTGGTACTTTGAGACATGTCGGAGATACTTGTTAGGGATCACACTTCTCTTCTATTAGTAGCTTGATAAATATGTATGAAGCAACTTGTATTATTTTAAATTTTTTTGCAAAAGAATGATTAAATTATGTTTCTCGTGGAGATGCTAATAGTGCTTACAATTACTTGAAATCATTTGATTTTAAATTTATATTGCATTTGATGAAAGAAATTATGGTTGTGACCAATATGCTTTGCCAAGCCTTACAACAACAATCCCAAGATGTAGTTAATGTTATAGATTTGGTTTGTAAAACAAAAATTCTTATTCAAGAATCCAGATAAGATGGTTGGGATAAATTGTTTACTTGTGTGAAGTCTTTTTGTGAAAAACATGGTACTAAGATTTCTGATCTTGATGATGTTAATTTAACAATATGATTTGGGTGCTCTCGTCTTGAAGAGAACCAAGTAACCATTGAGCATAATTTTAGAGTTGAAATGTTTTTCACTACCATTGACAAACGATTACAAGAGTTGAATAGCATATTTAATGAGCAAGTGATTGGTTTGTTAACTTTAAGTTGTGCTTTGGCTCCCACGGATAATTACAAAGCTTTTAACTTTGATACTATTTGCACTCTAGTTGAAAAATATTATCCTATAGACTTCAATGAGCAAGAGAGGATTAATTTACAATTTCAACTTCGATATTTTATTATTGACGCTCATCGAGCATCGAGTTTGAAAGATTTATCAACTATTCAAGAATGAACAATTTACTACTTGATTGATATACTGCTTCACTTTGTCATGACTCTTCATGTATCTATCGCCACTACTGACAAAAAATTTCTCGACAATGAAAATTATCGAGACAAAATTGTGAAGCTAACAAAAAGTTGATTTTCTATGAGATAGCATGACAATTAATATTGAAAGAGAAATTACTACAAATATTAATTCTGAGACTATTATTGATGATTTCAAGCAACTCAAAACCCGTAAATCAATATTCTATAATATTTTTAAGTAATAGTTTTTAATCATTTCATATTAAATTTTGTATTTATTACAATTTAGATATTTTATATATAATATAATATTAAATATTTGATTTATAAATTATAATGTAATGTTGTGACCACCTCAAACTTTGTACTCTAGTTCTGTCACTACTAGTCAATATTAGCGGTTAGATTGATTCTCACAATACAATGAATGAAACACATTGAACTTTTACATATTGAAGTGTTGTTTGAATGAGAACTAACCAGGATAACGGAAATTTCCTTAAAGTCAAAGTTATTCTCGCAGTTGAAAGTGAGTCTACATTAATTATAAAATTTTCATTACAATAACATATTTAAATAATGGATCATGGTATCCGGTGTTTATATACAACGGTTAAGACTTCCATATAAATAAAATATTGATCCTGAGACTATTATTAATGATTTCAAACAACTCAAAATTCATAGATCAATATTCTAAAGTATTTTTAAATAATAGTTTTTAATTATTTTATGTTAAACTTTATATTTATTGCAATTTAGATATTTTATATATAATAATATATTAAATATTTGATTTATAAATTATAATTTAATTTTGTGATCACCTCAAACTTTATAGTCTAGTTCCGGTCACTGCTAGTCAATATTAGCGGTTAGATTGATTCTCACAATACAATGAATGAAACACATTGAACTTTTACATATTGAAGTGTTGTTTGAATGAGAACTAACCAGGATAATGGAAATTTTCCATAAAGACAAAGTTATTCTCGCAGTTGAAAGTGAGTCTAAATTATAAATTTTTCATTACAAAAGCATATTTAAATAATGGATCATGGTAACCGTGTGTTTAAGATTTCCATATAAATAAAATATTTTATCTTCAATCGAGTATATATAATATTTTAAAAAATAATATTTATTTATATTTTTATTATATTAAATACTTATATTTTCATTATATTAAATACATATATTTTAGAACAGAAATTATCTTTTTAATTTTAAAAAAAATATCTAACTTACTATTTTAATTTTTTAATCAGTATCCGAAACTATTCGTTATCATTGTTAGAATTAATTTAGATTTAATTAGATATTAATTTATATTTAAAAATATCTTTTAGATTGTTTATATTTTGTTAGAAGATATATATCTTAGATCTTCTTAGATTTTTGTAGAAGATACATTTTAGATTTAATTTTGTGTATAAATAGTCCAGTGGAGTAGGTTATTGTAAATTTATTGTAAATCCTTATTTTAAAGCTATCGGTAAATATTTCTTTTGCCTTTTATCTTCCTTGTGCACCAACAATTGGTATCTAGAGCTCTGGTTCGAAATCCACGGGAAAAGAAGTATTGTGATTAAGAATTATAATATTCTGATTCTGGGGATTTTGAGAAAACATTGATTTGGGAAACTCTGCGTAAATTGCATAATGTAGAAGATGAACGGAAACGGTGGCGATATTCATTCCAAGCTTCCAGTATTTGATGGTAAAAACTGGAATCGTTGGAAGATCCAGATGCGCTTGTTATTTGGTTCTCAAGATGTGTTAGATCTTATCACGGATGGCTATAATCTGTTAGAAGCAGACGCAACAGAGGCACAAAAGGTAGCACAGAAGGCGCTAAGAAAGAAAGATCAGAAACCGTTGTTCTACATCCATCAATGTGTGGATGCAAATGTGTTTGAGAAGATTGTTGATTCTGAAACAGCAAAGGCTGCGTGGGACACACTGGTCAGATGTTACGGTGGTGACGCATCAGTGAAGAAGGTGAAGCTTCAGTCTCTCAGAAAGCAATATGAGAATCTCAACATGAAGGACAACAAGAAGGTTTCTGAATACATCTCTAGAGTGATTCTGATCACTAATGAGATGAAAGCTTGTGGAGAAACTCTATCTGAACAAGTAATCATTGAGAAGATCTTGAGATCTTTAACTTCTCAGTTTGATTACATTGTGATAGCAATTGAACATTCCAAAGATCTGAGCACCATGAGAGTTGAAGAACTGCAAAGTAGTCTAGAGGCGCATGAGTTGTGTATGACTGCAAGAACTTCTGAGAGAGAAGTAGAGCAGTAGGCTCTCAAGGTAACTTCTGATAAGAAACATCAAAAACAGACTTGGTCAGAAGCCATGAAGAAAACTAATACTGGTCAAAGGTCAGAAGCTTCAAACTCTGATAGGTAGAAGAATATCTAGAGGGGAAAGGAGAAGTCTGACAAGAAGAATGTTCAGTGTTACTGTTGCAGGAACTTTGGTCACTATGCCAAAGATTACTGATCAAACAAAGAAAGGAAGTCAGAAGAAGCCAATGTAGTCAGAGGAGATTCAGTTGATGAACATGTGTTATTTATGACTTATGAATCTGATAGGGAACCAGTGAAATTGTTATTTTCTGATTTTGAAGGGGAAGAAGAATATGACTCTGAATATTCTGATTCTGAAGGAGTGATTTTGTATGAGTCAGAATCAGAATATGACTCTGAGTTAGAATCAGATGACGACTTTGAAGATTTTGAAGATGAGTCAGAATCTGAGGTTTCTGAAGATGAGTTAGAGTCAGAAGATGACTCTGAAGTTGAAGACAAGTCAGAATCCGAAGGTGATTCTGAGTCTGAAGAAGATTCTGCTTCTGAAGAAGAGTCAGAAGATGATGACTCTAGAAACTCTGAAGGTGAGTCAGATGGTGAATCTGATTCTGATCCAGATTTTGATGATGATCCAAAATTTGGTGGTGATCATGCTTCTAGAAGGGAAAACTGTAAAGACGTAGGTTCTAGAGGACAAGCTTCTAAAGATGATCATGTTTCTGGTAGAAATCACGATTCTAAAAGTGGAACTTCTGAAGGAGGAGCTTTTGAAGGAAATTTAGAATTTGGTGATGATCATGATTCTGAAAGTGGAACTTCTGAAGGCAGAGGTGATCCAACTTTTGAAGATGGTATTTCTGAAGGTAGTGGCTCTGACTCCGATGGTGTTCCAGACTCTGAAGACAGTCAAGGTTTTGGAGAAAGTCCAATTTCTAAAGCAAGTGCTTCTGAAGGGGAAAGTTCCGGTGTCCAAAGTTCTGAAGGTCCAGTTCAGAGGCAACAAAGAGTCATAAGCATCCCAAGAAGATTTGTAGAGTTTGACATGTTGCAAGACACTGAAGTAGACTCTGAAGGAGAATTTATTCAATGTGCAATGTTAGTAGACTCTGAACCCGTGAGTACGAAAGAGGCTCTTAAGAAGCAAGTTTGGTTACAGGCCATGAAAGAGAACTTGATGCTATAGAGAGAAACAAGACTTGAAAGCTGACAGAACTTCCAAAAGGCAAGAAAGCCATCAGCGTCAGATGGGTTTTCAAGCAGAAGCTAAAGCCATATGGATCAATTGGCAAACACAAAGCGAGATTAGTAGCAAGAGGCTTCCTACAAAAGCCTGGGCTGGATTACTTTGAAGTGTTTGCACCTGTAGCGAGACATGAAATAATCAGACTAGTGATTGCAATAGCTGCTAACATGAATTGGCCTTTGATGCATTTAGATGTAAAATCTGCATTTCTAAATGGTCCATTACAAGAAGAGGTGTACGTTTCCCAACCTCCTGGATTTGAGAAAAAGAATCAGGAAGAGATGGTGTTCAAATTACACAAAGCATTGTATGGATTGAAGCAAGCGCCCAGAGCTTGGAATTTGAAGATTGATTCATTTTTCAAGGAACAGGGGTTTCAAAAGTGTGAGATGGAGTATGGTGTTTATGTTCATCACACCATAAGGTAATATGATTCTAGTCTGTTTGTACGTTGATGACATATTACTCACAGGAAGTTTTGAGCAAGAGATAGCTAAGTTCAAGAAAGTTATGATGAATGCATTTGAGATGACAGATCTTGGAAAAATGAGTTTCTTTCTAGGAATGGAATTTATGTACTCTGAGAAAGGAATTATTTTGCATCAGATGAAGTATGAACTAGAGCTTCTGAAGAGATTTGAGCTAGAAAATTGCAAGGTTGCTATCACACCTGCTGATACAAATCAGAAGTTGGACTCTGATTCTGATGGAGAGGATGTGAATGCTACAACCTTCAAACAGATGGTTGGTTCTCTAAGGTATTTGTGTAATACCATACATGATATTTGCTATGCAGTTGGAATGGTTAGCACATTTATGAGCAAATCAAATTGGTCTCATTGTCAAGCTGCAGTCAAGATTCTGAGGTATGTGAAGAGAACTCTGAAATATGGAGTGTTATTTTCGTCTGGAAGAAAGATCAAATCAGAACTTCTGAGTTATTCTGATTCTGATTGGTGCGGAGATAGAGTTGACAGAAGAAGTACTTCTGGGTACTTATTCAAATTTCTGGAAGGTCCTATTTCTTGGTGTTCCAAGAAGCAACCTGTTGTTGCTCTGTCAACTTGTGAAGCTGAATATATTGCAAGTGCTCTGACTGCATGTCAAGCTGTGTGGATTCTGAACTTGCTAAAAGATCTGAAGATTGAGGTAAATAAACCTCTGAAGCTGGTGATTGATAATAAGTTTGCAATCAATCTTGCCAAGAATCCAGTGTTGCATGGGAGAAGCAAACATATTGAGACCAAGTATCATTTTCTGAGGAATCAAGTTCAGAATGAAATATTAGAAGTGCACTGTAACACCCAGAAGCAGTTGACAGATGTTCTGACAAAGGCTATTAAAACTGATCAATTTCTTGGTTTAAGGGATGAAATTGGTGTTGTCAGTTTTGGATAAATATAAATTAAGGGATGATGTTAGAATTAATTTAGATTTAATTAGATATTAATTTATATTTAGGAATATTTTTTATATTGTTTATATTTTTGTTAGAAGATATATATCTTAGATCTTCTTAGATCTTTGTAAAAGATATATTTTAGATTTAATTTTGTGTATAAATAACCTAATGGAATAGATTATTATAAATTCATTGTAAATCATTATTTTAAAGCCATCAATAAATATTTCTTTTACCTTTTATCTTCCTTGTGCACCAACAATCATTTTTCTTAAATAATATATACAGTTCTATTCATACTATTTGAATAATAGATAAATATAAAATATATTTAATCTTGTTTTAATATCAATTGAAAAATTTAAATCAAATTAAATTGATAATTGATAAATTTACATTATAATATTATTACAATAAATAATAATAAAAAATGGCCGAACTTTTTAATCTAAAAGATTGACTCAGTGGCTGATGCACATACAAACAAACATATGGAGGCTTATGCCCCCACCAAATATATATTTTCTCATTAGTCACTATTTATAAAATTTCTCTTATTATGTAAAGATTAAGATTCCTTGCCCCATAAAATTCTTGTCTATTTTATTTGGTTCTAATTAACAGTCTAATAGAAAATTATTTTTATTTTATCGAATATCATTATTAAACAATCATTTATTAATTTATTATTGATAACTAAAAAAGTTTAGTTATTTTCTTTTTATTTTTTTATATTATATTGATCAATTAAATTTTATGCTAAGTTTCAGTTTTTTATATAATATAATTAAATTTATTATTTTAATTTTGAATGTTAACTTTATTGAAGAAAAACGACATATTTAATAGTATTTCTAAAGAGGTTAAAAATAATATATTTATAGAAAGCAACAACCTATTTAATTTTCTAATAAATTGAAATGCATTGTAACATTTACATAATAATTTAACAATTTTTTATCTAATTTTTTAATGATCATTCTTTGACTCATTTGACCCATACTTTTTTTCATCTTACTATAGACTCATATAATTCAAGACTTATATTTATTTTTATATTTTTCATTAAGAGAAAAATCTCAATTTTTTACCTCCAAGTAAAATTTATGAATTCACCACAAGATTGTCGATTGTGAAGAGAAAGTATGAGAAAATTATTATTTTTATTGTCATCTTAGTTTTAAAGAGCATATTAATAGTTTAATAAAAAAAATATTTAAATAACTAAATGATTGAGGACAGGATTATTTTATTAGATTTAATTGAAAAGTCTTACACAAAATCTAATTAAATAATTCATTCATAATTAATTTTTATTTATAATTAGCCATTATAGAATTAATTAATGATTAACTATGTAAATTCATATTTATTATCTAAATAAAAATAACAATAAATACCATATCTACTCTTAATTAGTGGTTTAAAATTTAAGATTAGAGCTAAAAGTTTTTCTTTCATGGATTGTTTACTTGAAAGATAAGTTTATTGTTAATCATTGTTCCAATAAGTGGACATAACAAAATATTTTTTTATAAAATATATTATTTTTCTTGAGATTTGTCTTGCACAAACAATCGTTAATATTAGAAGTGTTGTGAAAAACAATACAAAGAAGAAAGTATAAATGGATTTTTGAATATCAAGAAATTTTGAAGATACAAATATAAATAAAAAAAAATCGGTTATAAAATGTTATTTTTAATTAATTTTTCTTAAAACAAGATTATAAATGTTACAAAATAATAAATAACCTCTCTCATCTTAATTAAATTTTTTTTTTTTGCAATTATGAGAAACTAGTATGCTATTTATAAGAAAACTAACACACTAAATTAATAGACTTTTACACACATGTCCATTATACAAGATAACTTAAGTAACAAACTAACTTAAACAATTGGACTTTTATAAAAAGTGCAATTCGACAGGCAAACAATCCTACTAAATATCGACTAATGCATGGTAGAACAACTTCGACTACAATACGCATTATTTCGACAGCAACATATATACGAACAAGTTTTGACCTCATGTTTAAATCCCGTCGAACCAGAAGTTATCCCTTCGACCATACTAGATTTCGATGCACTATCTCACAAATCTCCACCTTGGAACAAACTCTATAACATCAAGGGAACACACTAGCTTACTTCATGCACTTTTATCAACTGTATGCAGTGAAAAAACATACAACTTGACAATATCTTGGTGATCATATCAACAGTATTGTGATATGTCGAAATCTTCAGCACTTGGACTTCTCCACGCACACTACACCAATTTACTGTGAAAAACGATACCAAGAACCAAGTATAAACGGATTCTTGAATACCAAGAAATCTTGAAGATACAAACCGAGACATTAAAATTGGTTATAAATTGACATTCTTTAATTTCTATTGAAACGAGATTACAAGTGTTACAGAATAACAAATAACCTCTCACCCTAATTAGGATTTGCAGTTTTTACAATGATGATAAACTAGTTTGCTATTTATAAGAAAACTAACACACTAAATTAATGAGCTTTTACACACATGCCAATCACACAGCTAACTTATATAACAAGCTATCTTAAATAATTGGACTTTGATAAACAAGCCCAATTCGACATGCTAACAATCCTAACTGTTTACAAAATTCATTTGAAGCCCCATAACCAATTATATGTAACAAGCTTGGTGCATTTGACTTATATGCTCAAGTTTGAGGGAGAGTGTTGATAATTATATATTTATATGTATATAAAGAGAATATTCTCTAGAATTTTTCTTAGAATATTCTTTAGTGTATTCTAGAATAGGATAGGATATCTATGTAATTAATACTATAATTTGTATTTTTCTCCTATAGTGCATCTTACGCTATACTATTCAGACACACAGTTTATTCAAATATCTCTTAGTCTCTCGTAATTTAACATGGTATCCAGAGCCTACTAAGAGACAAACCTTCACCGTGCTTTACCCGGTTGACCAACTGTCTTCCGATGAGAAATTTTTGGTAAATCGTATCATATCTCTGGTTTGCCTTCCATACACTTCTAGACTCATACCAGCACCGGTTTTTGAATATCTCCGACCATTTGCCGCCGCTACTATTTCCGGAGACCTTCCAACAAACTAACCCTACCGGTAGAAGCGCTTCCTCTGATCCGGCCAATCCTGATGATTTTTCCACCACCTCACTCGCCACTGTGCAACTGTTCCAGATCCAATCTCAGATTTTATTTTCCAGTCACAGAAAACAATGATCCAGTTCAAACAGATTATTATTCACCTGGTTTGTGTGATATTTTCTCTTTTCATATACCCATGGCTACTCCTCAGAACTTTACGCCTGGTAATAAAAATATTTTCTCTTCCCTCTCTACCTTAGGTTTTTTACCTACTATAACTTCTGCCAATGGTTCTCAAACCCGAGTTGAAGGGATTAGTACTGTTCAAATTCTACCTTCTCTCTAACTTATGTTCTTTATGTACCTAATTGTCCATTTAATTTACTTTCAGTTAGTCGTTTAATTCGTTCTCTTGATTGTATTGTTACCTTCACTAATGACGAATGATTGGTGTCAGATGTGAGTCTCAAGTCCTTTATTAACTCTCAGTGTCATCTTAAACATTCCTGGTCAAAGATTCTCCACTCACTATTCATGCTCAGTTAGGTCATCTTAGTCTTCCTAAACTAAAAAAGTTGGTGTCAAGTTTATCAAAGGTGTCTAATTAACATTGTGAGTCGTGTCAGTTAGGGAAACACACTCATAGTCAATTTCCCAATCGAGTCGATAAACGAGCTTGATCCACTTTTGCTTTACTTCACTCCAATATTTGGGGTCCCTCGCGTACTATCTTTAATCTTGAGTCTAGGTATTTTTTCACCTTTATTAATGATTTTTCACGTTGCACATGGTTATTTTTAATGAAAAATAAATCTGAATTATTTTCTATTTTTGATTGATTTTATAAAGAAATAAAATTCATTTTGGTGTGTCTATTCTTACCTTAAGAAGTGATAATGCTTTTAAATACTTATGCCAACAATTTAAAACTTTTATGTCTAGCAATAGTATTCTCCACCAAACATCTTGCCCTCACACACCTTAACAAAAAGGGATAGTCGAGCGCAATAATCGGTATCTCATAGAAACTACTCGAACCTTTCTTCTCCATGGTAATGTTCCACTTCGGTTTTGGGGGGATGATGTGCTAACGGCATGTTACCTTATAAATCGCATACCACCATCTGTCCTTAACAATAAATTCCTCATTCAATCATTTTTCCCAATTATTCACTTCACCCAATTCATCCCCGAGTCTTCGGATCCATATGTTTTGTAAACAATCTCTCTCCTGGTCTTGATAAAATATCAGCTCGATCACTAAAGTGTGTCTTTCTTAGTTATCATCGATCCCGAAAAGGTTATTGTTGTTATTCACGTGCTCTACAATGATATCTCGTATCGAGCAATGTTACCTTCTTTGATTCTGTTCCATATTTTAAGTCCAGCCAAGTAACTCAGAAACCCCTAGACGAAAATAATCTCACACCTCTTATGGAAGTTCCATCTGACATTGTTCCCCATCATTCTAGGGAACCTGGACTACTAGATACTCCTATGATTGACCCCCCCCCCCCCCCACACTTATCACCCAATCCAAACATATCAGCATTGTCAAACAACATCTGTTGTAACTGTCCCTGATGTCGTACATGTCCCTGAGGTCATGCTTGTCTCTACGATCATACTTGTCCCTAAGGTCATACATGTCCTTGAGATCATTGCAGACTCTCCTTTGACGCTCTCGCCATCGCCGGATCCGATCCCGAAACCTAAGTCTGATCTTCCGATTACCTTCGAAAAGGTATATGTCAAACACGAAATCCTTCTCCACATTATATTGATATATGTTATCATCGTCTTCCCCCTTTGCAGTATAGTTATTTATCTTCTTTGTCTTTTGTTTCTATTCCTAAAACTCTAGGTGAAGCATTATCTCACCCTGAGTGGAGGTAAGCAATGATTGATGAAATGTGTACTCTTCAAAGCAGTGGTACCTGGGAACTGGTTTTTCTATCCCTTGGGAAATCTTTAGTAGGTTATCGTTGGCTTTACATAGTGAAGGTTGATCAGTTGGTAAGATTGATCGATTTAAAGCTCACTTGATAGCCAAAGGGTACACTCAAATTTTTGGGTTGGATTATAGTGATACCTTCTCGCCTGTAGCTAGGGGTGGAAAAGTGGGCGGCCCTCCCCATTTAGGTCCACCCCGTTTAAGCTCGTACAAAAACGAGGCGGACAAACTTAGGAATCCGAGTTCAAAAGTCAAGTCCGCCCCGTTTACTAACGACTTGGCGGACCGGCCCACCAAATTTGTTTAGTTTTTTTTATTTTACAATTTAATTATTACATAATTTACACAAAATTTAATCATTACTAAAGAAGTCGACAAAAGATATTTTTTAACAACGCATAATATAACTTCAACATGTCTTAAGTCCATAACTTAAAAAAATAAAATAGATAAAGACCAATTTCAAGAAAAACATATCGACATAGACTCTAGCACAATAAAAAAAAGTATCAAAATAAATAGATAAAGAACACATATCATCATAATCCTATTTAAAAACTAATTACTAAAAAAACTCAATTAATAATTGCACAAGATAAATAATGATAATATTATAGTGCATAAAACATCATAGTTCATAAAATAGTAGTGTATAAAATATTAACACTTGACTTCTCATTGTTTAAGTCATATAAACTATTATATTAACTGATTCCTTAATAGTTATATCTTAAATTTGTCACACGTATACTCTAATCGAATTCTTCCTTTTCTTAAAATTAACATTTGTTTCTAAACAAAACATATGAGCTAATGTATTGGCAACTTAATAATTCTTCATGCCATACAACTATTCTTGTATTTCAAGTTTTTACAACCAATACATGTATTAGAAAGTTATATAAAGAACCTTACAATTATAATTCAATTTGTCTGTATAATAATTTAGAATGTAATTTAATCACCATAACTCAAAGAGAATATTGTTGTTTTTATAGTTAAAGTTGTCTTAATTCTAAGTAAAAAGTAAAAAATTGTAACAAAAAGCCCGCGGAAAAAACCCGCTTCGCCCCGCCTAAACCCGCTTTTTAAAGCGGGTTAGGCGAGGCGGACCAACTTAAGGTACCGAGCCGAAAACCTCAGCCTAACCCGCTAAAAATGGTGGTTCAAATGAGCTGGCCCGGCGAGCCTGGCCCATTTTGCCACCCTTACCTGTAGCTAAAATGGCATCTGTTAGAATTCTTCTAGCCATTGCAGCCAGCTATTCGACATTGGCCTATTCATCAACTTGACATCAAAAATGCATTTTTTCATGGTAATCTTAAAGATGAAGTATATGTAGAGAAACCACCTGGGTTTGTTGCTTAGGGGGAGTCATCAATATGGTGTGTAGGCTACGCAGATCTTTTTATGGTCTTAAGAAATCTTCGAGAGCTTGGTTTGGCATATTCAGCAATGTAGTGCAACAGTTTGGTATCGTCCGTAGTGAAACTGACCATTCTATTTTTTATCGTCACTCAACCCAATGGTATATTTATCTTATTGTGTATGTAGATGATATTGTCATAACTGGTAGTAATGAACAGGGAATACTCTAGTTGAAAGAACATCTCTCCGATCAATTTCAGACAAAATATCTTGGTAAACTCCGCTATTTCTTGGGTATTGAGGTAGCCCAATCTAAAGATGGTTTGGTGATTTCTCAGCGGAAATATGCTATGCATATTTAGGAAGAAACATGTATGTTGAATGCTAAACTAGATGATACTCCTATAGATCCAAGTGTCAAAATAATACCCAATTAAAGGGAGCCTCTATCCGACTTAAGAAGGTATAGGAGATTGGTTGGAAAGCTTAATTATCTCACAGTCACTCACCCGAACATTTCTTTTGCAGTTTGTGTGGTAAGCCCGTTCTTAAATTCTCCTTGCCAGGAACACATATATATTGTTGTCCAGATTCTAAGATACATCAAGTGTGCTTCAGGAAAAGGTCTTTTGTATGAAGACAAAGGACACACTCAGATAGTTGGATACTCTGATGTTGATTGGGCAGGGTCACCCATTGATAGACGATCCACGTCTTGGTATTGTGTACTTATTAGAGGAAACCATGTATCCTAGAAAAGCAAGAAACAAAATATAGTTGCAAGATCAAGCGCCGAGGCAGAGTATAGGGCCATGACGATGGCAACATGTGAACTTATTTGTTTAAAATAGTTGCTCAAGGAACTTATAATTGAAGACGCAAGACCAATGACACTTATTTGTGATAATCAAGCTGCATTGCACATTGATTCAAATTCGATCTTCCATGAGAGGATCAAACATATTGAGATAGACAATCACTTTGTCAGAGAAAAGATCAAGTCAGGAGACATTTCGATAAGCTTTATCAACTCGAATGATCAATTGGCAGATGTGTTTACAAAATCCCTTCGAAGCCCCAAAACCAATTATATATGTAACAAGCTTGGTGCATTTGACTTATATGCTCAAGTTTAAAGGGGAGTGTTGATGATTATATATTTATATGTATATAAAGAGAATATTTTCTAAAATATTCCTTAGAATAATCCTCGTGTATTCTAGAATAGGATAGGACATCTATGTAATTAATACTAAGATTTGTATTTTCTCCTATATAATGCATCTTCTGTTGTGCTATTCAGACACACAATTTATTTAAATGTCTCTTAGTCTCTCGTATTTTAACACTAACAAATATCTACTAATGTATGTTAGAACAACTTCAACTATAACACACACCATTTCGACAGCAACATGCAAACAAGCTTAGACCTCATGCTTAAATTATGTCAGATCAAAAATTACCCCTTTGACCATATTAGAGTTTGATTCAATATCTCACAAGAAATTTTCTACTTACTTTTTTTTAAATATATTTATATAATATATTCGTCATTAAAAATAGATATAAAAATATTTAGGAACATTTTTTTGTCTTCTTTATGGTGTATAAACTCAATATGTTAATATTAAATTTATATAATTTTTTTGTAATTAACAATAAATATAATTTAAAAAACATAAAATATCTCGGGTGTTATGATAACAAGAAAACGTATCATATAATTACTACGCTTTTTACCGATTTTATATTACATTAAGTCGTCTAACCCCTGATTATTCCGAGTTTATTTGTCTTTTTACAGGTATAACATTTGTCAACTCAAACCAATGGAAAATGACAACATGAAGAAGGCTAGACAATAAACAAAGAGAAAAAAGAACTAAAAATGCAAAGTTTAGATTTTTGGAGCAGTGACGGTCGTCACACCCTTGTGACGGGCGTAACGACCCCCAACCTGAAGCCACGCTCGTCACACATCACTGACGAGCGTAATGCGCTATTTTAGAGCGTTACGACCGTCACCCACCTGTGACGGCCGTCATGCGCGTGAAGTTGAACATTGTAAATTGGTGGAGACGTGGGCAACGCAAGGGCAGACTTGTTCTCCTATTTTCCCTCCACTCAGTAACCATGCTCCCTATATTTCCTCCACTCAACCTTTTCTCAAGACACTTTCAACTGTTATTTCCTCTGCTATATATATGTGTGGTAGTGCAAAGCTGCAGGGGTCGAAGGAATTTTACCAGAACAAATTTATTACTTTTGCAATTATTTTTATTTCCTTGTTTTAGAGCATTTTTCCACATACTGTAATTCCTACTTCCAGTATTATTTCAAGCTTTAGTTTTAGGTGTTAATTCTTCATTCAAGAATTAACACAATTTATTTACTTCAATCAAGCTGCAAGGAATATTGTAACATTTCAAGATTACCATAGCAACGTTGATTCCAGGTTTTTATTGAAATTAATATTTATTCAATTTTTGTATTATGCCAATTATTTTTATGAATTATATTTTGAACTGCATTATTGTTAAATCCATTATGTCCGACTAAATTATTCGTACCGGTATGTGACTCTTAAGAACCGAAAGAATTCGGTGATACCTTGGCCAAAAATATTTATTTATAAAACAATTTCTGGTTTCCAATTTCCAAGATTAATTTAACTATCCTTGTCACGAGAGTGAGAGGTTAATTAACACGATTTTGCCACGAGAGTGGGAAATTAATTAAGGCAAGAACCTGCATGCGAGAGCTGGGGTTCAACCCAGATAGTGGTAACGAAACATTAATTTTTAAATACACGAGAGTGTTTTAATAAATTAATTAAACTCAAATTGTTTTCAAAAAGTGTTATTAAATTTAAAGTGCATCCACTAGGTTTAGTAGCATAACTTATTTCATGAACACGAGAGTGTATGTCTCAGGTTTTTAAACAATTAGTTTTTACCGAAATACTTTATAGGCCAAGCGATTCACCGAATTCCCAAAGTCCGACTATCACATACCGGTATAATCATTACTATTATTTTTAATTAAACTGTTTCCCCCCTAAAATCGAATATTCATCGCTTAGTTAAACAAACTGTAACATTAGATCGTATGCGATTGATCCTCAGTCTCTGTGGGTTCGATAATCTTTTAAAACTAGAACAACTAAACTGTATACTTGCAGTTAGTATCCCGATAGACTTATAAAGTCTTGATCAAGTTTTTGGCACCGTTGCCGGAGACTGGTAGTCAATTAATTACGATTCTTCTGTTGCACGTTTAGACTAGGCAACAGAAACCCTTTTTCGATTTATATGCCAAGGACTCGCTCACAAGGCGAACCACTTGACAAATCGACGGACGAACCTGAACGCATTCTTTCCGTAAGACGTGCAGTCAGGGATTACTGTTTAAATCACGCTATTCCTTTACCCAAACCCGAAATCAAGATTGATTCTGAAACAGATTCTAATTCTTCCTCTGAGACCAAAACCAATCCAGAATTAGACATGGCCGAAGAACAAAGGACCCGTCCACTGAAGGAGTATGCAGCTCCATCACAACAAGAACCCCACAACAGCATTGCTGCTCCAGCAATAAACCGAAACGATTTTGAGTTGAAACCGTCATTGATATCAGCTATCCAACAACGCCAATTCTCTAGAGATCCTTCCGAGGATCCAAATGAACATCTTACAAAATTTGTTCAATTTACCGACACAGTTATAGCAAATGGTGTTATTAAAGATGCAATAAGATTACGTCTTTTCCCTTTCTCGCTAAGAGATAGAGCTTGGGCTTGGTTGCAATCCTTGCCATCAAACTCAGTCACTACGTGGGAAGGACTGAAGATTGTATTTTTAGCACGATACTTTCCCCCGAGCAAGACTGTTGCACTAAGAGCCCAAATCAACGGATTTAGGCAGAAGGATACTGAATCGTTATTCGATGCATGGGAACGCTACAAAGATATGATGCAAATGTGCCCACATCACGGATTAGAAAAATGGCTGATCATCCACACGTTTTATAATGGACTCTTGTACAACACAAGACTCTCTATAGATGCCGCTGTAGGTGGTACACTGATGGACAAGCCTTATGACGAAGCTAACCAACTCACTAAAAACATGGCTCAAAACCACTATCAGTGGGGAGGAGAAAGAACATTTGTGGAGAAAACTCAAACCAAAGGTGGGATGTACGAGATTAGTAGCCTAGATAAAGTTAATGTTAAGGTAGATGCTCTTACCCAAAATATAGAAAGCTTGACCTTACCTCCTGCAGCTACCGTGGCTGCAGTTACCCCAAGCTGGGAAGTTTGTGGAGTTCCTGGTCATGTTGGAACCGAATGTCAAATCTTAGCAGGAATATCAGTTGATCAGGTAAATTACGCTCAAGGTAATACTTATGCTAATACCTATAATCCTGGTTGGAAGAACCATCCTAACTTCTCGTACAAGAACAATAACGCTTTATATGCACCTGGCCAAGCACCTGCTGTACCTCCATGTTATCAAAAACCCGTTGTTAATGTTCCTAACATTCTTAAGAAATCTAACCTTGAAATCCTAATGGAAAATTTTATCGCTAATCAAGCCCAACAAAACAAAGAATTCCTCAATCAAAACGTTCACACTGGTGAACAGTTGAAGCTATTAGCAAATAAGCCCTAGCAACTCACAATAAAATGTTAGAAACCCAAATCTCCCAAGTAGCACAACACCAAGCTAGTTCTTCCGCACCTGCTGGTACATTTCCTGGACAACCACAACCCAATCCTAAAGGACATGCAAATGCTATCACATTACGAAGTGGGACAACCCTTGATGGACCGGTAGATCCTAGACTCCAAAACCCGACCATGTATCAAAAACCTGAAAAAGAAGTAGAGAAGTCGAAAGATCAATCTGAGAATGTAGAGGAAGACGCGAATGAGAACAGAGAGGCTTCAGAAAAACCTTACGTGCCTCCACCACCATATAAACCACCAATTCCATACCCCCAAAGACTTGCAAAATCCAAGAACGAGGGACAATTCAAGAAATTTGTAGAACTTCTGAAACAATTAAACGTTACTATTCTGTTTACAGAAGCTATAACCCAAATGCCGTCATATGCTAAATTCCTAAAAGAAATATTGTCTAATAAGAAAAAAATTGTTGAAAACGAAACCGTTATGCTAACTGCCAAATGTAGCGCCATAATTCAAAATAACATGCCTCCAAAGCTAAAAGATCCTGGTAGTTTCTCCATACCATGTGTAATTGGAAAATCTGTCATAGACAAAGCTCTATGCGATTTAGGAGCCAGTGTTAGTCTAATGCCCTTATCTATTTGCGAGAAGCTCAAATTAGGCGACATGAGACCTACCAAGATGTCCCTACAACTAGCCGATAAATCAGTCAAATTCCCTGTTGGTATGCTAGAAAACATTCATGTCCGAATAGGACAATTTTACATACTGACTGACTTTATAATAATGGACATCAAGGAAGATTCAAACATTCCCATCATACTAGGAAGACCATTTTTAGCTACTGCAGGAGCCATCATTGACGTTAAGAAAGGAAAGCTTACCTTCGAGGTAGGAGAAGAAAAAGTAGAATTCATTCTTTCCCAATTCTTTAAAGCCCCTGCTATAGATGACTCATGCTGTCTCCTAGATATTATTGATGAATGTGTCAAAGAACTTGAAAGCCAAGAAGATAACTATTCTGAGATGCTGAAAATTCAGACACCAACTATCCTCAAGGATGATGACTGGAAACAAGAACATTTAGATGCCGACCTAAGCGAATGTTTAGCCTTAACACTCGATCCTGCCCCGACTGATAAGAAAACTGGTATAGAACTTAAAACATTACCTGAAGATCTTAGGTATGAATTTTTAGATAAAGAACTTGAACGGCCAGTTATAGTTAATGCCAAACTAGGAAAGGTCGAAACCGAAAAACTTCTTAGTGTGTTAAGGAAGTATCCAACCGCGTTAGGCTATAATATATCAGATCTAAAAGGAATAAACCCTTCTCTTTGTATGCACCACATTATGCTGGAGGAAGACTGCAAGACTTATAGAGAACATCAAAGACGAATAAATCCTATCCTAAGTGAAGTCGTTAAGAAAGAAGTGCAGAAACTACTAGAGGCAGGAATCATATACCCAATATCAGATAGTAACTGGGCCAGTCCAGTTCACGTGGTGCCTAAGAAAGGAGGTGTTACGGTTATAACGAACACAAAAGGAGAATCGGTAGCACAACGTACCCAAACAGGATGGAGAATGTGTATCGATTATAGAAAACTAAACAAAGCTACACGCAAGGACCATTTCCTGTTACCATTCATTGATCAAATGCTCGAGCGCTTAGCCAAACATTCCCATTTCTTCTATCTTGACGAATACTCAGGATTCTTCCAAATTTCCATTCATCCTGATGATCAAGAGAAAACCACGTTCACATGTCCCTATGGTACCTTTGCATACCGAAGAATGCCATTTGGACTATGTAACGCACCTGCAATTTTCCAACGATGCATGATGGCAATTTTTGCAGATTTTTTAGACGGAATTATGGAAGTATTCATGGACGATTTCTCTGTCTGTGGAGAAAGTTTTGACGGATGTTTATCAAATCTTGAATTAGTACTGAAACGTTGTGTCAATGTCAACCTAGTGCTCAACTGGGAAAAATGTCACTTCATGGTGAGACAAGGAATTGTGTTGGGTCACATTGTATCAAACAGAGGGATTGAAGTCGACAAAGAAAAAATCGAAATTATCAAAAACCTTCAACCACCCAAAACAGTTAGAGAAATAAGAAGTTTTCTAGGACACGCTGGTTTTTACCGACGTTTTATAAAAGATTTCTCTAAAATCACCAAGCCACTAACTGAATTATTAATGAAAGAGGCTGAGTTTATTTTCGACGATAAATGCTTGAACGCATTTGAGATTCTTAAAGAAGCCTTAATTTCAACACCTATTATGCAACCTCCTGATTGGAACCTACCATTTGAAATAATGTACGATGCGAGCGATTATGCTGTAGGCGCAATCCTAGGACAACGCAAAGATAAAAAGCTTCACGCTATCTACTACGCAAGCAGAACACTCGATCCCGCATAAATGAATTACGCCACTACGGAGAAGGAACTCTTAGCTGTAGTATTCGCATTGGATAAATTTCGTTCCTACTTAGTAGGCGCCAAAATCATTATTTACATGGATCATGCCAAGATCCGATACTTACTAAGCAAGAAAGACGCCAAACCGCGACTACTCAGATGGATCTTACTCCTACAAGAGTTTGACTTGGAAATAAAAGACAAAAGAGGAACTGAAAACATGGTAGCTGACCATTTATCAAGATTAGATGGAATCCAAACCGAGAGTGTTCCCATAAACGAAGATTTCCCTTATGAACGCCTTATTGTTAAGCTAGAGATAGCTCCTACCGACAGTTTAGATCAACACAGTGAACCTTTAACAACTGCGGTAGGAAAAACCATTTGTACCAACACCACATTACCATGGTACGCTGACTTCGTCAACTATTTAGCTGCCGGTGTTTTACCACCCGACTTAACGTACCAACAGCGGAAGAAATTCTTCCATGATCTTAAACACTACTTTTGGGATGAACCATTACTCTTTAAAAGAGGCGCCGATGGCATCTACCGTCGCTGCATTCCTAACGATGAAATAGACGACGTCATCTCCCATTGCCATTCCGCCCCTTATGGTGGACACGCTAGTACGTCGAAAACTTGTGCAAAAATACTTCAAGCTGGCTTCTTTTGGCCTACCTTATGGAAAGACGTCCACGTAGCAATTATGAACTGCGATAGATGTCAACGCACAGGAAATATATCTAGACGCGACGAAATGCCGCAAAAAGGAATCCTCGAAGTAGAAATTTTCGATGTATGGGGAATTGATTTCATGGGACCATTCCCCGCATCTTTTGGAAATAAGTATATTTTGGTAGCCATTGACTACGTATCAAAATGCATTGAAGCCATCGCCGCACCCACAAACGATACACGCGTGGTACTAAAACTATTCAAGCATGTTATCTTCCCACGATTCGGTGTACCAAGACTAGTAATCAGCGATGGTGGTTCCCATTTTGTCTCTAGAATTTTTGAAAAGTTACTTTCAAAATATGGCGTTAAACATCGCATAGCCACACCATACCATCCTCAAACGAGTGGACAAGTGGAAGTGTCAAACAGGGAGATAAAACAAATCCTTGAGAAAATCGTAGCCACATCTAGGAAAGATTGGTCCTCCAAGCTAAATGATGCTCTTTGGGCATATCAGACAGCTTTTAAAACCCCTATCAAAACAACGCCGTTTAAGTTAGTTTATGGAAAATCTTGTCATTTGCCAGTAGAATTAGAACATAAAGCTTATTGGGCCATAAAAACCCTTAACTTAAATTACAAGATTGCTGGCGAGAAACGAGTATTAGATATCCATGAATTATAAGAATTGTGTTTAGACGCTTATGAAAATGCTAGAATCTATAAAGAAAGAACAAAAAAATGGCACGATAAGCGTATCTCACGGAAAGAATTTAAGGAAGGAGACATTGTACTCCTATTCAACTCTAGACTGAAACTTTTCCCGGGAAAATTACGTTCCAGATGGTCCGGACCATTCGAAATTAACAAAGTTTTCCCAAGTGGTGCGATAGAAATTAAAGGAAATTCTATCGAACCATTCATAGTCAATGGCCAGCGCCTAAAGCACTGCTTTAACGTCGGAAATATCAATTATTCGGCTTATCTTCAGTTAAGTGAGCCGCCTACCCCGATACCTAACTGAATAAGTATTATCTGTCGAGTCATCGACATAAAATAAAGGCGCTTCGTGGGAGGCAACCCATGTTTTATTTTAATTATTTTTATTGTTTTAACATGTTTTTATTTTTCTTTTCTTTTTCTTAATCTTTAAAATTTTCATGATTGCATCTTTTACTCCTTTCTGTTTTCTTCTATTTTTATTTTCCCTTTAAACTTTCTTTTTCTTTTTGATTTAACTTCGGCAAATTCTTAACCTGAAAACACTAACTTAGTTTTTTTCAAACATTTATTAAATATTTTCAGGGGGTAATTCTTTTGCTTTCATATTTCGCTCTATGGCACGTGTAAACTTCATGAATGTCACTTTGAGAAGCAGACACCAAAGAAGACGCTTTGAGGATCTGGCTGAGCGGGAAATGTGCCCTACAATCTACGCTGATAACCATGCTATGACCTCTCTTGGCATTCGTGAGAGTGTCATGTATTTGCTACATCAGATTGGCTGGGACACTGCTTCTATCCGAAGACGGTACTGTACTTACAAGAAGCTGACCCTTGAGTTCCTGAGCACCCTGAGCTTCATTCCAAATCACGGGATAGGATTCAACCGTGGGTTGATCACTTTTAGGATGTTTGACATGGACTACACCTATAACCTCAGGGAGTTTAGCCACCTGCTAGGGTTCCCTTTTGGACCTGATGTTATCACTATGACCCAGGAGGACCTCTTGCTTGATACTGACCTTGATTTTTTTCTGGGGAAGCATCGTTGGCAATAACCATCCAGAGCCGTCTGATCTTTATTCTGAGTGCATCCATAACCCGGCTATCAGGTACTTTCACAAGATCATCGCCCATACCCTCTTTGGTAAACAACAGAATGTTACATCCGTGTCCTGCGATGAGCTCTTCATTATGTACTGTGCATCCCAGAGCCGACCGGTAAACGGTGCTGCTTATATGCTAGCTAACATGGAGCGTATCATCCAGACTCCAAATGCACCAATCCTATTGGGTGGTTTAGTCACTATGCTATCAAATGCAATTGGACTCCGCAGGCCTATGCTTGGATCAGCCCCGCTTTATGGAATAAAGTCGATGAACATTGAATTCTGCTTCAACACTAGCTTTATCGGGAACCTTGGGCCAGATCAATTTGAGCTGTTAATTAATCATGAGATTGTCCACCATTTTAAGCTCCCGAACCCTATCACTAGTGTGCATAATAGAGCAAACTGGCTTTTTGACCTCTACCATCCTGCTACATCGCCTTCGTCTCCTTCTACTGTTGAAATTTACAAAGTACCCAACACTTCTAATGCTGATGAAGAACCTACCACACCACCGGGATACCATGAGTTCCCAGATCCATGGGAACAGCAGGCAGCTTCCACTGAGACCGCCACCCAAGCTTCAGAGATTCCACCACCGCCTTCACCTACTATTACCCTGCACTCTTTGCATGAAGCAATTACTTGAAGGAAAATTGCCATCAAAAGCGCCGCGGAATTTAAAATTTTTCTTTAACGATCCTTAAGAATGAACATGGTCAGTGATAGAAATATTTACCTCTTGTGGCGATTCAGACCTTTGATGTTGTGATCACGAGCGTTGATGAAGAACAACGCCTCTACTCAGTCCACACGAACAGATCGCTTCCGGTCATAGTGCTAGCTGATCACGAACGGAAACCTTGAGTGAGAGAGAGAATCAAAAACGAAATTGCATCAAGTGAAATTGCTTCATCACAAGGGATCTATTTATAGAATCACTCGTGTGGGCTACAAGCTAAAAGCCCAATTAAGGCTATAAGCTAAAAGCCCAATTAAGCTTATGAACATCATACCTTATGATGTACCATATATCACTTATCCACGTGGTACCTTACCACTTTCCGTATTACACTTAAGTGCACCGTATCTTACGGTGTTTCTTATTTATTCTATCTCTCATCAACCTGTCCTTATGTGTGTGACCCTATAGGTTTTCGCGACGTTGGCAATTATATTAAATCACATATTTAATATAATAAACAGTGAGCGGTATCTAGCAACACATCACTGTTACCCAAGTCATGAAAATGTCATGTGATCTGACCAAACCTTTTCCGTGATAATATTTGTGTTGTACAATTACCCTTTTGCCCTCATGTCTATATTGAACACAAGGCATACATTGTGTCACCCTTGTCCAGTTCAATATTGGGCCCTTAGACATTTATCCTGTTATGCAGGATGAGCAAATTCCATCTAGGTCACTCATGTCCCTTAGCATGCTCTGTGAAGTACCCATTAACCGTGTTTATAGTCATCCAGTTACGGATGACGTTTGATCAGCAATAAATTACTTGACTCTACATCTAGGGTCCATAGTGGTTTCAGGTCGAAGGGTGGTATACACCATTATCATCATGAGAATAACTTATGACACTTTGCATAACATTCTATGTAGTATTCTCATAGCGGGTCAATCTAGTATAAATATTACTCCTAATATTCATACCTATGTCAAGACTTGATAACTCCTTATCTATGATCCATGAGATGTGATCATCAATCTATCTTCATAATAATGTTAATGCTTTAATGTTATCCCACTTCACATTAAAGCTTGACTACGGATACTTTAAGAATAGTGTCTTGTGTTTAATGGGATCTCATGATTAAGTCACACTTAACATTTCATTAAACAAATAAACCATTCTAGGGACTTTATTATTTTGGAAAGCAAACATAATAAAGAAATGTCTTTTATTATTAATAAATAATTCGATACAAGTACCAAAAGTATTGGCCTCTAGGGCTTACACCAACAATCTCCCACTAGCACTAGCGCCAATCAGGCATACCCCTAATACCCATAGATCTAGTATGTCCATCATGCTTCAGCTGCGCAAGAGGCTTTGTTAATGGGTCAGCAACATTGTCAAGTGTAGGTACTCTGCATATTTTCACATCTCCCCGATCGATTATCTCTCAAATGAGATGATAACGCCTAAGTATGTGTTTGGATCGTTGGTGAGATCTAGGCTCTTTAGCTTGTGCGATAGCACCATTGTTATCACAATAGAGATCAATGGGATCCACAATGCTATGGACTATGCCAAGTTCACTAATGAACTTCTTGATCCAAACAACTTCCTTTGTTGCAGTTGAGGCAGCAATATACTCTGCCTCAGTTGTCGAATCAGCAACTATATCTTGCTTTGAACTTTTCCAGCTCACAGCGCCACCATTTAAACAAAACACATAACCAGATTGCGATCAAAAGTCATCCTTATCTGTCTGGAAGCTAGCATCAGTGTATCCAATTACATCAAGCTCTTCCTGACCTCCATATATCAAGAATGAGTCCTTAGTCCTTCTCAAGTACTTAAGGATATTCTTGACAGCTACCCAATGAGCATCACCGGGATTAGACTGTACCTACTCGTTGCACTTAAAGAATACGAGACATTTGGTCGAGTACATAGCATGGCATACATGATAGATCCTATTGCAGATGCATATGGAATCTTATCCATGCGGTCCCTTTCTTCCTTACTTGAAGGGGATTGTGTTTTTGACAGACACATGCCATGTTGCATAGGTATGAATCCTTTCTTGGAATCATGCATATTAAAGCGTCTCAACACTTTTTCTATGTATGTACTCTGACTTAGGCCAAGCAGTTTTTGTGACCTATCTCTATAGATCCTGATTCCTAATATATAGGCTGCTTCACCTAGGTCCTTCATTGAAAAGCATTTCCCTAACCAAGTCTTCACTTGTTGCAAGGTAGGGACATCGTTTCCAATGAGTAATATGTCATCTACATATAATACCAGGAATACGATCATGCTCCCACTAACCTTCTTGTAGACACAAGGCTCATCTTCATTCTTGATGAATCCATATTGTTTTACTGTTTCATCAAAATGAAGATTCCAGCTTCTGGAAGCTTGCTTCAATCCATAAATTGATCGTTGTAACTTACATATCTTTTGGGCTTCTTCTGGTATGTCAAATCCTTCAAGTTGTGTCATGTACACATCCTCAAGAAGATTCCCATTAAGGAAAGCAGTTTTGACATCCATCTGCCATATTTCATAATCATGATATGTAGCGATAACAAGTAAAATCCGAACAGATTTAAGCATTGCAACTGGTGAAAAGGTTTCATCATAGTCAACCCCATGAATTTGTTTATAGCCTTTTGCAACCAGTCTTGCCTTATAGGTATTGTTGTACCCCAAAATTTGCCCTCCCATTTCATCAATATTTTCTCACCACAAGACCCTTGGAGCTCAAGATCAAGTTAGGGTTTACTCTGCTCAAGACTCCTCCTTGCACTGTTGACCCAAATTAGGGTTTGTGTTTGCACAAAGATGTTTTGACCTAAAAGGACCAAAGTTACTTTCATGCTTCATGTTGGACTCACAAGTTTATCCATACCAAGTTTCAAGCCTTGATTCCAATCTTTGCCCAGTCAATTGGACAGTTGACCTAGAAATCAGCTGCATTGGGGAAAAAGTCAATTGTGGCCAATTGACAGTCAAACCTCATGATTTTTGACCCACATCAACATTATGAACTCATATGAACCATTTGGTCAAGTTTGGATCACAATTCCACAAGAAAATTGATCAGATCACCAAAAGGGCAAAATGGTCATTTTTAGGGTTTTGACTGCACAAAGGCAATTTTTGACTGTTTGACCTGGCCAATGGCAAACCAAGCTCACATATGGACTCAAGGACTCAATGACATGGTCTTGACATATTCAACAAGTTCAAAAGATCCCAAATGCTCAGGATTGACAGATGAATTTTCCAGTCAACTGATCCAAATTTGACTGTATACTGAAAAGTCAAACTTTGACTTTTTGGTCAAAATCAAGTGTCAAGATTCACTTTTCATCAAAACATGTCAAAGTATGAAACTTGTTCATCAAGAAACCAAAAATTACAAATTAGGGTTTGAAATGAAGAAATTTCATAACTTAGAAATTTTCTAAGTTATGAAATTTCCGAATTTTTTACTAAATTTGTCCCATCTTTTCATCAAGATACATTTGGATTCAAACAAAACTAAAAACATGAAAGTTATAGTCCATTGCAAAATCTACAACTTTGATTCACAAAGTTTCCTCAAAAGAAGCTTTTAGCTCAAGTTATGATTTTTGGAACAAGGGTGCAAAACATTCTTAACTTAGAAATTTTTTGACCTATTTTAGGCAGGATTTTTTCCCAACTTCATGGCCACTTTTCACATGCTTCCACTTGGAATTTCAACTTGCATTACAAAAATGGATTGTATTACACATTCCAAGCTTTCCAAATTGTCCAAGAACTCATCAAACACCCGTGTGGTTAGGGAGATTCGAATTGGCAAAGTTGGGCAAAAGTCACTTTGTCCATGGCCAAATTCATGTACACAACACTTTGCATTTTCAAACTCAGCTTGCACAAGCTAGGTTACAGGCCTCTAATCCCATTCTTACTCAATAATTTAATGCAAAACCTTTGTGTCCTAGCATTATCTTGTTCATTAAGTCATTACACAAAGGTTTAGTCTTAAAATGGAAAAAGCATTTTAGCCATTTTTGAAAAGAAGTGCTTTATGTCAAAAGCAAATCAAAGAAGTACAAAGCAGATCTTTTAGGCACAAGATTATGGACTAATCCCACTGATCAAGGAGAGAAAAGGCAGCATGCTTGAGGGGCCTGTAGTAGCCTATAATCAAGTTTGACAAACTTTGCTTATCTAAGAAGAAACTTTGCAAAACTGGTCCAACATTCACTTCCTGCAAGCAAGAGCCTAAACAAACTTTGTCCATACATTGCATACTCCCTAACCAACCTAGAACACAAGCCCTTAACCTTCAATACCTCCTCATCCATCAAAGCACCTTTTTTCTGCAAAACAGAGTCCCTGTTGCAGATTGACCTCCACAGTTCATTTCCATCGTGCGTTTTCATCCAAACCAGTTCAAATACATTCCCTACCATTCATACAAACTATCCCAAGCCTTGGAAACAGACTGTAACAGCCATAGCCAAATGTGCCATTTTTAACTTTTCTCTCTTGCAGGTTGACTTCCATGGAGTGATTCAGAAGGATTCAAGGCACACCAAGCATAGAGGAAGTATCCTTGGACCTCAGGCAAGCTGTACAAATCCTCAAATTCCATTGAAAGTGCCTCCATTGTTGCACACGATTCAAGCTGAACAGGTAAAAGTTTGAACTTCTATCTCTCTATCCAAGCATATCTAGGCTTAGGTTTGTGAAGAAGTTATGTCCTACTCATGGCCCTGAAGCTACCCATAGCCTTACTTCTCATTTATATTGTGTGTGCTGCACGAATTTTGGACATGAACATTTGAAAAAAGCTAGGTCAGGAATTGGGGGAGGAGAAATTCTCTCTCATTTCTGAGAGTTAAATCAAGTTCTTGATATGTATGGAATCGTGACAAGATGCTCTACACTTTTGATGTTGTAAGTTTTTGTTAAAAACCAAGGGATCAGAAGTTAGCAGATGGAGATGGAAATGCGCGTTTTCTTTGTTTGAATATTGCTGGAGGTTGAAGACAACTTCCTTTGGGCTGGGCCTGAGTTATTTTTCTGTTTGCACCACTATTTCCCACTTACACCCCCTTGGCCCATTGTGTGATTTTTTAATCATTTTTGACTTTTTATTTTTTCCTTTGACTTATTATTTTTTGTCAAAATATAAAAAATATCAAAAACATTTTTCCACTCATTTTTGCATTTATTTTGAATTTATTTGTTTTATTTAGATTCATACATATAAATAAACATAATACTCTTTTATTTAAAATACTAAAAAATAACACAAAATACCTTTACTTTCTGATTTTATTTTATTTTATCTTTTGAAAACATTTTCTAAAAAATATACTTTTTTTTGATAAATAATAAATATTTTATTTTTGTATATATTTAGTATAGTTAATACATAATATAAATACTTATATATTTATTAGAATATTTAGGTAAAAATATAAAAATAATACATTTTTTATTTTTATTAATATTTGACCTCAAAAATTACTTTTTACAATATGCTTCTCTTTTATTTATTTTTTGCATATTTAATAAATATTGTATATGATATAAATAATAAATACTATTTATTTAGAAAATTAGGGTTTTGCCCTAAACCATGAAAATATCAAAAAAATACACAATACTTAATTTTCCATTAAGTTAACATTTTATCACCTTGTAAATAAATCACATTCACCTACATTGACACAAATACAATACACATTTTATTTTTCTTATACATTGATACATTGTACATTTGCTTATTCTTGTACATTTGATACATTTTACATTGCGATCGATTCGATTTGGTTGTAAATTATTTGGACACTACTCTCCTATTAAGTCTCATCCCCATTTGTAAATATTTGTACCCCCACTCCCGGACACTTATTTGTAATAACATAGACTTTAAATTCCCGCAATTTATCGCTTTCAAATATACCATGGTTAGACCTAGGGTTTGTATGTAAATAAAATCAAACGCTAGATAACCTAATACAAACACAAATGCATGACAATCAATACACAATCACACTTGCACCCCTAGGGTAATCCCGCTTGTTGCCTTCCAAAATGGGCCATGCTTGCACGTTGAGTTTCTTTGGCAAAACAAAACAATCAAAATGATCATAGTCCCTCGATGACGCTTTCAAAAGTTGCCTATCAAAATGATCATAGTCCCTTCAAGCAAAATTGCCAAAGACACTTGGCACCATTGCATTCATGGTCCATACGATGACCCGCGCCTGTCCCGTTAACATCCTAACGCAAGATTGCCCACCAAATACAATGGTGGAACAAAATTGTTAAAAGGGTTAAAACATGAGAAAAACCTTTGAGTAAATTTAGGGGTAGACAACTCTTAGTTACTTGATCAAACTTGCAAAACACACTTGCCTACTTTTCAAAACCACACTTCACAAACACAATTTCCAAACAACTTTCAAAAACATTTGAAACATCTTTTCGAAAAGATACACACCTTTGTATATACTCAAACACGAGTCATTACAATGGTTGCCTAGACAAGGCGTCTTTTTAAAAACATTTTCAAAACACACACACACACACACCATTTCAAGCAATTGAAAATCAAGGCAAGTGATCTAAAACAAGTAACTAAGAGCCCATGGATAACCATGGATGAAAAGGGTGCTAATACCTTCCCTTTTCATAAATCTACCCCCCGAACCCAAGAAAACATCTCAAAGGTTTTTTCTGTGCTTTTTAACCTTTCCTTAGGATAAAATAAAAAGTCGGTGGCGACTCTTGCTCAACCAAAACATTTGCGAAAACAAACGCAAAACCTCAAGTCAGTTCTCCCACCGTATCACAGAACTGGCGACTCTGCTGGGGAAAACTTAAAAGTGGGGTTACCTTAGGATTAGACCACTCTTGTTTTCAATTGCTTGCTTTGTTTGCTTTTATATTTGTGGGCTTTTTATCGGAGTTTCATAGATCCTAACCCGGATCTGGGGAATAACCTTTAGGTAGCTTAAGCTGTGAGGGACCTGTCCGGCGTAGACCGACATGGGTGAAGCAGTGGCTACGTTGGTGTGACACCTTGGTCTGTACCGATATCCCTTGTGTTGCAACTAGGAGAATATGGGTCTTCTGAGGAGTCATTAAGCACCAACCGACCTTAGAACCCTAAATTGACCCAACTTGGCCATAGAACGGTAGCAGTATGCTACACTCATTGAGGCTAAACTCTCGCGATGGTTATGGCCGCAAGAAAAGATTGCGATGCTGGAGTTATGACCGATTGAGGGTAGTCAGTGATATTGAGATCCTCTAGAACCCGGTTACTTTTGATAGGACAGGTCTTAACCAACGAAACTTCAAGAGGGTACTTACCTACAAACCCCATGCAAGCCTAAACCTAAGGACTTGCTTGCTTTGTGTGAATATGATTACCTGTATATACACTCGCTTGCTTTTTCATACATGTACATAACATCATAACATCATACCATAGCATTTTCAATAAACCATTTCAAGGATCTCGAGGGTTCTTTTGATGTAGGGTTACGTTGAACCAGACGTCTACCAAAGGGCAAGAGGTTTCTCCTCTAAGCAAATGCCATCAAAGATCAAGTACAACAACTTGAATCAGGGGCTATGACCCACTTGTCATGGTGAGCTTGATTCTCGTGGAAAGACATCCACCGGTGCAAAGTTCTCCAATCAAAGATCAAGTGCAACAACTTGAATCAAGGGCTATGACCCACTTGACATGGTGATCTTGATTCTCGTGGAAGGACATCCACCGGTGCAAAGTTCTCCAATCAAAGATCGAAGTTCAACCTCTAACATTCTCTTGTGTTTACCCCAAGAGATCCTTGAAAGCATGCATCCACATATCATGCATTGCATCATAACAGTTTTTCCTTTTTCAGGTTTCCATACTCTCCTACTGTTTATTTCAGTAAGAGATGGCTCTATAAAGGACTGTCAAGGATATCCAGGACCAAAATGCTCAGCTGCAGGAAATGTTCTTGAACCTGTCCTTGGGGCAAGAAGAAGTGAAAGCTCTCCTCACAACGGGCATGGTCCAGAAGAATTCAAACAATGCCAGGAGTGATCAGTTGGAAGCACTACAGTCTGAGCTGACAACAATGAGGATCCAAATGATGGGGCAACTGGTGGGCCAGATGGCTCTCATCCAAGACTTGTCTCAAAGACAGGAGGAACTCAGAGTTCTCATCAACCAACTGCTTCAGAACAACCAACTGGGGCAGACATCTGAGGTTGAAGAGCAAGTCACCACTCACCCCCCTCCAGACAAGAAGACAAGGGGAAGGCTCCTCTGCTTGCTTCAGGGACACAAGCCCAACAACAACCTCGCCAGCGTCAACGGGGTAATCGGCGTAATCAAAATACGTCGGGAAGACAGTTCACTGAGACTGACATACCGTCATCTCTAATACTGGAACGTTTGTTGGAGGTCAATCTGACTACTTTGAGGGATCCTATCCGGAAGCCCAATACCTCCGCTCCTAACTATCATCCCGACGCATTTTGTGTTTACCACTCCTATAGCCCGGGACATGACACCGACGACTGTTGGGCCTTGAAGAACAAGATTCAAGATCTGATTGACATTGGAGTGCTGAGGTTCATGCCAGAAGGCGAGATGAAAATCTTCCATTAGGGATTTCTCCACCTGAAGTGACAAAGCTCAAACTGAGAGACTTTTGCTTCATTTGAATTTTCAAAGTTGTAATTTCTTTGGTTATTCAAACAATTAACTGTTAATGTCAAACTCTGTTTCATTAATGCATTGCATATGTTTGTCTTGAATTCATCCATTCGTTTTCACTACTCTTATGCTTTCTTTATGATATTTAACTCTTGATAAAAAGCTGCAAGCCTTTAGAGGGAGGATGACGAAACAATACCATAATCCCATACAATATGCTTTTGAACAGACCTTGCTGATGATGTACATGCATTTCTTTCAATTCCCAAACACTGGAGTTATAAGGAAGATAATCCCTAGTCAACCCCTTCGAGCCAAAGAAGTAGGAGTTTTCTGTTCTAAACAAATCGAAACCTTTGATATAAACCTGGGGCAGGGTAGTCTCTCAGTTAATTCAAAAAAGTGCGCATTGAAGTCGCAAACTCTCAGTTCGTAACACAATGAATGAAATCAAAAGCATTCCTTTGGAATCAAAAGACAAGGGTGGTTCCCTATCACATAGGCAATCAATCTCTCAAAATAGAAAAGCCCACCAAGCCAAAACCTGTAAAGGAGGCTTAAGAAAGCTGGGGCATCCCGCTGACTGTAATCTCAAAAACAGAAACAGTCGGGAAAAAGTTAGGGATAACAAATCAAGAAAGAGGTCATTACAAATCCTCAACAACATGAAAAATGTTGCAAGAGAAAAAGGAGATGATGACTGTCTCCCAAAATTCAACTGGTGAACCATCACCCAAAAAGTCGTTCCAAACTCGAATAGAGTGCGACGCACAATTAACTGAGCTTAGGGTTGAAGAACATCACGAAGAGCGGGTGGGTACAAATATACTTTGAGCCTTTATCCTTTGTTTCTTAAACTGTGAACCAAGCCATGTTACAACCCTTCAAAAGTCCTAATTGAAGCATGGGTTAGTTCGAAAGCATACTGTTACAAAAGGTATCCTGACTCCTGTAAGGCTTTGCTCTAAAATCTTGTGTTGATTTGTCTTATGAAAAGTTTTCTGCTAAAAAACGCATTTCTCAAAACTTCGAGACAAACATAAACTTTGCATTGCTTGAATATCACTGTTTGCATTTGACTATTTGTTTGACAGCGAAGAAATTCATACAGCGAATGTTCGGAGGAACGAAAACTCTCCCAGTGAACAAAAATCACTTCAAAAGGATAACACTTCCAACGACAAGTCTCTTATCAACAAGGGGCATGACATGTCACCATCCAATTAACCTGGGGCAGTCCAGTCAAGGTTTCAACAAATCTTTCAAAGTTCAGTTAACCTGGGGCAGTCCAGTCAAGGTTTCAACAGATCTTTCAAAGTTCAGTTAACCTGGGGCAGTCTAGTCAAGATTTCAAGAAATCTCTCAATTTGCAGAGTAATCTGATTCAAGACTCCTTCATCATCACTTAGGGCATTAGAATGTCGAAAGTGTCCAAAGATTCCTTCATCACTTGCTGGAAATTACAACCACCAACAGAATAACGACCAATTCCAGATTCGACGCCTGTATCTAGCCAGGGCATATCTGTGAGTGATTGATTGTAGATTCGATACCTGTATCCAGCCAGGGCACATCTGCATGAAGAGTTTAGAGATTCGATACCTGTATCCAGCCAGGGAATAATAGTAGACGACAAATTCCATATTCGACACCTGTATCCAGCCAGGGCATATCTGTAGACGACAAATTCCAGATTCGATACTTGTATCTAGCCAGGGCATATCTGTGAGTATTTGATTGTGGATTCGACACCTGTATCTAGCCAGGGCATATCTACATGAGTAGTTTAGAGATTCGATACCTGTATCCAGCCAGGGCACGTTTGTAATCAACCTTTTGAAGTTCCAGATTTGATTCTTGTATCCAGCCAGGGCATATCTGTGAGTATTTGCTTGTGGATTTGACACCTGTATCTAGCCAGGGCATATCTGCATGAATAGTTTAGAGATTCGATACCTGTATCCAGCCAGGGCATGTCTGTAAGCAACCTTTTGAAGTTCCAGATTTGATTCATGTATCTAGCCAGGGCATATCTGTGAGCGTTTGATTGTAGATTCGATACCTGTATCTAGCCAGGGCATATCTGTATGAAGAGACTTAAGATCAACACCTGTAGCAAGCCAGGAAACCATCTTTCTTTCTCAGGTCAGAGATTAACACCTGAAACAAGCCAGGACAGTATCTTCTTGACCAACCTGATCAATACCTGCAACGATCAAAAGATTCTCGACTTCCCCAGCCAGAGAGCCTTCCAGAAGCTAACTCCCCTCAGAGTCAAGTTTCAAAATCCCCAGTGGAGCCAAAACTGTCAAATTCCCCAGTGGAGCTAAAACATCCAACTATCAATCCCTAAGCAGAATGAAGACTCTCATTTTCAGGTCCCCACAGAATATTCGAATATTCTCCAATGGAGATCTCCTCAAGACAAGAATCCCCAGTAGATTGGCATACAACCCAAGCTCCGGATTCCCCAACAGAGGTCCCAGGATTTCTCACTTTCAACAATCAAAAGATTCTTGCCTTCCCCTGCAGCAGTCAAGAATTCACTTTCCCCAACAGCAGTCAAGATTCTCCTATCCCCAGCGGAGTTCATCAAATTCCCCAACATAACTTACCAGTGGAATCCCAAGAGGAGCTCTCATCAAAACCTCAGCGAAGCATCTCTTCCCACAGATTATTTCCCCGCAGAGTAATCTCTCCAACAAGTTTATTCCCCAACGGAGTCATCTTCTCCTACCGATTTATTCTTGCAACCATCATCCCCAGCGGAAGCGAAGAACTCTACTCTTCAACATCATCCCAGGATTTGATTTCCCGACCTTCGTCAAGGATTTATTTTCCTAGTCGAAAACACATTCATGGACATTTCACATTTTATACATCCTGATACATACATATACGCATCATATCACACGATCTCATTTATTTTTTAGAACATCATGACATCATCATGACATTGCATACAACTAATGTTTTGCCTTTTCAGGAAAAGGTCAATCCAAAGATGATTACTATCAACTATCGCAGTTCCAGATTTGATTCCTGTATCTAGCTAGGGCATATATGTAAGCGATTGATTGTAGATTCGATACCTGTATCCAGCCAGGGCATATCTGCATGAAGAGTTTAGAGATTCGACACCTGTATCCAGCCAGGGCATATCTGTAGACGACAAATTCCAGATTCGATGCCTGTATCTAGCCAGGGCATATCTGTAGACGACAAATTCTAGATTCGATACCTGTATCCAGCCAGGGCATATCTGTAGACGATAATTTCTGGATTCGATTCCTGTATCCAGCTAGGGCATATATGTAGATGACTAATTCCAGATTCGATTCCTGTATCTAGCCAGGGCATATCTGTGAGTATTTGATTGTGGATTCGACACCTGTATCTAGCCAGGGCATATCTGGATGAATAGTTTAGAGATTCGATACCTGTATCCAGCCAGGGCACGTCTGTAAGCAACCTTTTGAAGTTCCGGATTCAATTCCTGTATCTAGCCAGGGCACATCTGTGAGCAACTAATTGTAGATTCGATACCTGTACCTAGCCAGGGCATATCTGCATGAAGAGACTGAAAATCAACACCTGTAGCAAGCCAGGAAACCATCTTTCTTTCTCAGGTACGCAAGTTCTCGCTAAGGAATCTCTTACGCGATCGACACCCCCAATGGCATCTTTAAGCCCATCTCCACCACTATCCATTACACTTCTAAATGGCATCTATAAGCCCATTCCCGACATCACATTGCTGATACTCCACTATGCGAGTGCAAATTTCTGGGCACTTTAGTGTTCAATCATCTTCCACCTTCGGATCACGAAAGGCACGCAAGCCAATCTACATCCTCAGGTCTAAGAAGATTGAATAGGGGCAACTGTTGTACCCCAAAATTTGCCCTCCCATTTCATCAATATTTTCTCACCACAAGACCCTTGGAGCTCAAGATCAAGTTAGGGTTTACTCTGCTCAAGACTCCTCCTTGCATTGTTGACCCAAATTAGGGTTTGTGTTTGCACAAAGATGTTTTGACCTAAAAGGCCTAAAGTGACTTTCATGCTTCATGTTGGACTCACAAGTTTATCCATACCAAGTTTCAAGCCTTGATTCCAATCTTTGCCCAGTCAATTGGACAGTTGACCTAGAAATCAGCTGCATTGGGGAAAAAGTCAATTGTGGCCAATTGACAGTCAAACCTCATGATTTTTGACCCACATCAACATTATGAACTCATATGAACCATTTGGTCAAGTTTGGATCACAATTCCACAAGAAATTTGATCAGGTCACCAAAAGGGCAAAATGGTCATTTTTAGGGTTTTGACTGCACAAAGGCAATTTTTGACTGTTTGACCTGGCCAATGGCAAACCAAGCTCACATATGAACTCAAGGACTCAATGGCATGGTCTTGACATATTCAACAAGTTCAAAAGATCCCAAATGCTCAGGATTGACAGATGAATTTTCCAGTCAACTGATCCAAATTTGACTGTATACTGAAAAGTCAAACTTTGACTTTTGGTCAAAATCAAGTGTCAAGATTCATTTTTCATCAAAACATGTCAAATTATGAAACTTGTTCATCAAGAAACCAAAAATTACAAATTAGGGTTTGAAATGAAGAAATTTCATAACTTAGAAATTTTCTAAGTTATGAAATTTCCTAATTTTTTCCTAACTTTGTCCCATCTTTTCATCAAGATACATTTGGATTAAAACAAAACTCAAAACATGAAAGTTATATTCCATTGCAAAATCTACAACTTTTATTCACAAAGTTTCCTCAAAAGAAGCTTGTAGCTCAAGTTATGATTTTTGGAACAAGGGTGCAAAACATTCTTAACTTAGAAATTTTTTGACCTATTTTAGGCAGGATTTTTGCCCAACTTCATGGCCACTTTTCCCATGCTTCCACTTGGAATTTCAACTTGCATTACAAAAATGGATTGTAGTACACATTCCAAGCTTTCCAAATTGTCCAAGAACTCATCAAACACCCTTGTGGTTAGGGAGATTCGAATTGGCAAAGTTGGGCAAAAGTCACTTTGTCCATGGCCAAATTCATGTACATAACACTTTGCATTTTCAAACTCAGCTTGCACAAGCTAGGTTACAGGCCTCTAATCCCATTCTTACTCAATAATTTAATGCAAAACCTTTGTGTCCTAGCATTATCTTGTTCATTAAGTCATTACACAAAGGTTTAGTCTTAAAATGGAAAAAGCATTTTAGCCATTTTTGAAAAGAAGTGCTTTATGTCAAAAGCAAATCAAAGAAGTACAAAGCAGATCTTTTAGGCACAAGATTATGGACTAATCCCACTGATCAAGGAGAGAAAAGGCAGCATGCTTGAGGGGCCTGTAGTAGCCTATAATCAAGTTTGACAAACTTTGCTTATCTAAGAAGAAACTTTGCAAAACTGGTCCAACATTCTCTTCCTGCAAGCAAGAGCCTAAACAAACTTTGTCCACACATTGCATACTCCCTAACCAACCTAGAACACGAGCCCTTAACCTTCAATACCTACTCATCCATCAAAGCACCTTTTTCCTGCAAAACAGAGTCCCTGTTGCAGATTGACCTCCACAGTTCATTTCCATCGTGCGTTTTCATCCAAACCAGTTCAAATACATTCCCTACCATTCATACAAATTATCCCAAGCCTTGGAAACAGACTGTAACAGCCATAGCCAAGTGTGCCATTTTTCACTTTTCTCTCTTGCAGGTTGACTTCCATGGAGTGATTCAGAAGGATTCAAGGCACACCAAGCATAGAGGAAGTATCCTTGGACCTCAGGCAAGCTGTACAAATCCTCAAATTCCATTGAAAGTGCCTCCATTGTTGCACACGATTCAAGCTGAACAGGTAAAAGTTTGAACTTCTATCTATCTATCTAAGCATATCTAGGCTTAGGTTTGTGAAGAAGTTATGTCCTACTCATGGCCCTGAATCTACCCATAGCCTTACTTCTCATTTATATTGTGTGTGCTGCACGAATTTTGGACATGAACATTTGAAAAAAGCTAGGTCAGGAATTGGGGGAGGAGAAATTCTCTCTCATTTCTGAGAGTTAAATCAAGTTCTTGATATGTATGGAATCGTGACAAGATGCTCTACACTTTTGATGTTGTAAGTTTTTGTTAAAAACCAAGGGATCAGAAGTTAGCAGATGGAGATGGAAACGCGCGCTTTCTTTGTTTGAATATTGCTGGAGGTTGAAGACAACTTCCTTTGGGCTGGGCCTGAGTTATTTTTCTGTTTGCACCACTATTTCCCACTTACACCCCCTTGGACCATTGTGTGATTTTTTAATCATTTTTGACTTTTTATTTTTTCCTCTGACTTATTATTTTTTGTCAAAATATAAAAAATATCAAAAATATCAAAAACATTTTTCCACTCATTTTTGCATTTATTTTGAATTTATTTGTTTTATTTAGATTCATACATATAAATAAACATAATACTCTTTTATTTAAAATACTAAAAAATAACACAAAATATCTTTACTTTCTGATTTTATTTTATTTTATCTTTTGAAAACATTTTCTAAAAAATATACTTTTTTTTGATAAATAATAAATATTTTATTTTTGTATATATTTAGTATAGTTAATACATAATATAAATACTTATATATTTATTAGAATATTTAGGTAAAAATATAAAAATAATACATTTTTTATTTTTATTAATATTTGACCTCAAAAATTACTTTTTACAATATACTTCTCTTTTATTTATTTTTTGCATATTTAATAAATATTGTATATGATATAAATAATAAATACTATTTATTTAGAAAATTAGGGTTTTGCCCTAAACCATGAAAATATCAAAAAAATACACAATACTTAATTTTCCATTAAATTAACATTTTATCACCTTGTAAATAAATCACATTCACCTACATTGACACAAATACAATACACATTTTATTTTTCTTATACATTGATACATTGTACATTTGCTTATTCTTGTACATTTGATACATTTTACATTGCGATCGATTCGATTTGGTTGTAAATTATTTGGACACTACTCTCCTATTAAGTCTCATCCCCATTTGTAAATATTTGTACCCCCACTCCCGGACACTTATTTGTAATAGCGTAGACTTTAAATTCCCGCAATTTATCGCTTTCAAATATACCATGGTTAGACCTAGGGTTTGTATGTAAATAAAATCAAACGCTAGATAACCGAATACAAAGACAAATGCATGAAAATCAATACACAATCACACTTGCACCCCTAGGGTAATCCCGCTTGTTGCCTTCCAAAATGGGCCATGCTTGCACGTTGAGTTTCTTTGGCAAAACAAAACAATCAAAATGATCATAGTCCCTCGATGACGCTTTCGAAAGTTGCCTATCAAAATGATCATAGTCCCTTCAAGCAAAATTGCCAAAGACACTTGGCACCATTGCATTCATGGTCCATACGATGACCCGCGCCTGTCCCGTTAACATCCTAACGCAAGATTTCCCACCAAATACAATGGTGGAACAAAATTGTTAAAAGGGTTAAAACATGAGAAAAACCTTTGAGTAAATTTAGGGGTATACAACTCTTAGTTACTTGATCAAACTTGCAAAACACACTTGCCTACTTTTCAAAACCACACTTCACAAACACAATTTCCAAACAACTTTCAAAAACATTTGAAACATCTTTTCGAAAAGATACACACCTTTGTATATACTCAAACACGAGTCATTATAATGGTTGCCTAGACAAGGCGTCTTTTTCAAAACATTTTCAAAACACACACACACACACACACCATTTCAAGCAATTGAAAATCAAGGCAAGTGATCTAAAACAAGTAACTAAGAGCCCATGGATAATCATGGATGAAAAGGGTGCTAATACCTTCCCTTTTCATAAATCTACCCTCCGAACCCAAGAAAACATCTCAAAGGTTTTTGCTGTGCTTTTTAACCTTTCCTTAGGATAAAATAAAAAGTCAGTGGCGACTCTTACTCAACCGAAACATTTGTGAAAACAAACGCAAAACCTCAAGTCAGTTCTCCCACCGTATCACATGTATGTACCTTACCATCCATGTCAGTCTTCTTTTTGAAGACCCACTTGCATCCTATAGGGTTAACTCCTATAGGAGGCTCTACCAAGGTCCAAACCTGGTTTGTGTACATGGAATCCATTTCAGATTTCATGGCTTCTAGCCACTTCTCGGACTCAGGACCATTTATGGCCTCTTGGTAGGTCACAGGCTCATCTTGATCCATGAGTAATACATCACCCTGATCACTTAAGAGATATCCATATCTCTTAGGTTGTTGACGTATCCTGCTTGACCTACGCTGGTCTTGTTCTACTTGAGCAGGTTGCTCTTCCACAACTACTTGTGTTTCCTGCTCTAATTCCTCCATAGGTGTATCAATGCTTTGTGGTTCTTGAATTTATTCAATCTCTATTTTCCTCCCACTGATTCTTTTGGAAATAAAATCCTTTTCCAGAAAAACTCCAGTTCGAGCGACAAACACTTTGCCCTCAGAAGGATTGTAGAAGTAATACCCTCTTGTTTCTTTAGGATACCCCACAAATAAGCATTTGTCAGATTTGGGCTCAAGCTTAGTTGAAATTTGTCATTTCACATAAACTTCGCAACCCCAAATCTTCATGTAAGACATATGTGGTTTCTTACCACTCCATATCTCATATGGTGTCTTCTCAACCTTTTTGGATGGAACCCGGTTAAGTCTGTAAGCTGCAGTCAATAGTGCATGTCCCCAAAAGGAGTTCGGAAGATCGGCGTGACTCATCATGGATCGGACCATGTCTAACAAGGTTTGATTTCTTCTCTCAGATACACCATTCCATTGTGGTGTTTCGGGAGGAGTAAGTTGGGATAAAATCCCACATTCCTTTAGATGGTCATCAAACTCTAGGCTTAAATATTCACCGCCTTGATCTGATCGAAGAACTTTAATATTCTTACCTAGTTGGTTTTGTACTTCATTCTTGAATTCCTTGAATTTTTCAAAGGTTTCAGATTTGTGTTTCATTAAATACACATAACCATATCTACTGAAATCATCAGTAAATGTGATGAAGTATTGAAAACCTCCTCTGGCTGGTATGTTCAGTGCTCCACATACATCATTATGTATGAGGGCCAAAAGATCATTAGCCCTTTCACCTTTTCCGGTGAATGGGGACTTTGTCATCTTTCCAATTAAACAAGATTTGCATGTCTCATATGATTCATAATCAAAAGAGTCCAAGAGTCCATCTTTATGGAGTTTGGAAATGCGTTTCTCATTTATTTGGCCTAAGCGACAGTGCCAAAGGTAGCTTGGATTTAACTCATTAGGTTTAATCCGTTTAGTATTAATGTTATAAATTGGCATTTCAAGATCAAGGACATATAGTCCATTGTTCATTTGTGCAGAAGCATAGAATATATCATTCAAATAAATAGAGCAACAATTGTTCTTTATTATAAATGAAAAACCAAACTTGTCCAAACAAGAAACAGAAATAATATTCCTACTAATTGCAGGTACATAATAACAGTTCTCTAACTGAATTATTAAACCACTAGGTAAAGTCAAAACACAAGTTCCTACGGCTAAAGCAACAACCTTTGCTCCATTTCCAACTCGTAGGTCAACTTCACCTTTTGCCAAATCTCTACTCCTCTTTAGCCCCTGCACATTAGTACAAATGTGAGAACCACATCCAGTATCTAATACCCATGATGCATAAGTAGATAAATTAATTTCAATAACAAAAATACCTGAATTTGAAGTCCCTACTCCATTGTTCATATCTTCCAGGTACTTTGGGCAGTTTCTCTTCCAATGTCCGGTCTTACCGCAATGGAAGCAAGTGCCCTCCTTTGCTATGCCTCCACTAGGCTTCAAAGCAGGAACAATAGGTTTAGGCTTGGCAACTTCCTTGCCTTTCCCTTTACCAACCTGCTTGGTAGGCCTCTTGTTCAGCTTCTTTCCATTACTGACCATCAGAATGGACTTCCCTTTTGTCTTCATATTCTGCTCAGCAGTTTTCAACATGCTTAGCAATTCTGGAAGACTCTTATCCATGTCATTCATGTTGAAATTCATGACAAACTGATTAAAGCTATCTGGAAACGATTGCAAGATAAAATCAGTTGCAAGTTCCTTTCCAAGCGGAAACCCTAACCTTTCAAGGTTCTCCACATACCCAATCATTTTGAGTACATAGGGACCTACAGGGTTTCCCTCAGATAACTTGCTGTTAAAAAGGGCCTTTGAAACCTGAAACCTCTCATTTCTTGCCTGCCCTTGATAGAGCATTTTTAGATGTCCGATCATATCGAACGCTGACATGTTCTCGTGTTGCTTTTACAACTCCGAGTTCATAGTAGCTAGCATGAGACAAGCGGCTTCGTTAGCATCATCAAAATGCTTCTTATAAACATCTCTTTCTGCCTTAGGTGCCGAACTAGGCGGTTCCTCTTCAGGAACAGGTGTCTCCAAGACATACAACTTCTTATCGTGCTTGAGGACAATCCTCAGATTTCGGTGCCAATCCAGGAAATTTGTCCCAGACAATTTTTCCTTATCTAGGATTGATCGCAAAATATGGTTGTTTGTTGTCATGGTAATCTACAAAAAAATGAAAATATAAGTATCATTAAAACAACATATTTAATTAGGCCTTTAATCAAATATGCTCCCACTATTTTACTCAAACCAAATGACCCTCATCATTTGATTCGGAAAATCCCGTTGGAATACTTTCTAGTGGGTCGAGATCCACATTTCACTTCGTTCTAAGTCAGCGTTAGGCTGATTACACAAAACTAGGTTATTTAGGTAGGAACTCCTTCCAATTGTATCTCATACAACTCTCGAATATTTTCAGTTGGGTGAATAACTCCTTATTCTAATTCATCATATGAATCATTCCCAACTCTTGCTTCTAAACATGTATAATCTTATTATAATGTGTTTAGTTAAGTTTGACCCATTGTTTTAGCAGTTGGATATTACAATTATCCCATCGCACCTTACTAATATAGAACATGCACCTCGCGTAGGCGAAACCTACATTATTCGATACTAGTCTTGATGAGTGCTAAAACTTGGAAAGCATGAACTTAATATTTAACTTGAGGGATTTTGTTATTAGTTTGATCTCATCGGCTTAACATGCAATTCGTCTCTCTCATGCATCAACATACAAACACATGCATCAATATACATAAAAGGATACAGTTATGGCCCCTAGCGCAATTGTTCTCCCAAGCCAATGAGAGAACCTAAGCTAACCTAATAACGATCTAAACTTCTCCAAGCAAGATCTCCAAGGTTATCCTCCTTTGATATTGTATTCTTCTCTTTCTTCATAACATTACATTACATAAAAGAAACTCGTTTTACATACGAGGGAGTGAGATGAGAAAAGAAGTTACATCAAGAATTTTAGAGAGAGGCACGACACGCAGGCCGTATTTTACAATCCCAAAACAAAATAAAGGAAAAAACTAAGGCCATAACTGATCACCACAAGACAATAATAATAAACACACTTTTATTATTAGTTTAAATTTTGTTAATTAAAAAAAAAGGTAAATTAAATTTCGACGATTGATCACACTACGCAGAGTTAGCCGGGGGTTCCAAGGACGGGGGTCAAGGGGGCAGCGCCCCTTTGCGGGGTTGTTAGGGGCAGCGCCCCACCGCAAAATTTTAATGAACAATTCATTTGAAATCGGCGTCATTTTCGCACAACTCTTGTGCATTCACAACCCTAATCGCATAACTCTGCAACAACACAACCCTTGTGCCGTCATGAACCCTAATGCAACAGTTTCATGCTGTCAAACACATTTCGATTGATAATTCAGTATGATTAATCACATGCCATTGCTTCACCATACTAATGTCGGATTCTGAAGCATATGAACAGTGATCGGTCAAAGGAATAACAATCATCAAGTGTTTGAATGAACGAAACAGAAACAGTATATCCCATATACCATCGTTGCATCACATTTACTTATATCATATATAAAAGTGATCGATCTTATTTGTGTAACCTATGGACGATCGATATATCGCTGCTTCACCATACTAATGTCGGATTTCGAAGCATAGTCAACATCAATCATCCAAATCGTACACAACTGATGCCAAATTTAATTACTCATTTATTATTCAATTCATTCTGGTTTTAATCGAATCAAAACAGAAAATATAGAACATAAACAACTATCAGATCCATGGTTTCTTAAGTGGCTCTGATACCACTGAAGGAAAATTGCGATCAAAAGCGCAGCGGAATTTAAAATTTTCCTTTAGCTATCCTTACGAATGAACATGGTCAGTGATAGAAATATTTACCTCTTGTGGCGATTCAGACCTTTGATGTTGTGATCACGAGCGTTGATGAAGAACAACGCCTCTACTCAGTCCACACGAACAGATTGCTTCCGGCCACAGTGCTAGCTGATCACGAACGGAAACCTTGAGTGAGAGAGAGAATCAAAAACGAAATTGCATCAAGTGAAATTGCTTCATCACAAGGGATCTATTTATAGAATCACTCGTGTGGGCTACAAGCTAAAAGCCCAATTAAGGCTATAAGCTAAAAGCCCAATTAAGCTTATGGACATCATACCTTATGATGTACCATATATCACTTATCCACGTGGTACCTTACCACTTTCCGTATTGCACTTAAGTGCACCGTATCTTACGGTGTTCCTTATTTATTCTATCTCTCATCAACCTGTCCTTATGTGTGTGACCCTGTAGGTTTTCGCGACGTTGGCAATTATATTAAATCACACATTTAATATAATAAATAGTGAGCGGTATCTAGCAACACATCACTGTTACCCAAGTCACGAAAATGTCATGTGATCTGACCAAACCTTTTCCGTGATAATATTTGTGTTGTACAATTACCCTTTTGCCCTCATGTCTATATTGAACACAAGGCATACACTGCGTCACCCTTGACCAGTTCAATATTGGGCCCTTAGACATTTATCCTGTTATGCAGGATGAGAAAATTTCATCTAGGTCACTCATGTCCCTTAGCATGCTTTGTGAAGTACCCATCAACTGTCTTTATATTCATCCAGTTACAGACGACGTTTGATCAGCAATAAAGTACTTGACTCTACATCTAGGGTCCATAGTGGTTTTAGGTCGAAGGGTGGTATACACCATTATCATCATGAGAATAACTTATGACACTTTGCATAACATTCTATGTAGTATTCTCATAGCGGGTCAATCCAGTATAAATATTACTCCTAATATTCATACATATGTCAAGACTTGATAACTCCTTATCTATGATCCATGAGATGTGATCATCAATCTATCTTCATAATAATCTTAATGCTTTAATGTTATCCCACTTCACATTAAAGCTTGACTACGGATACTTTAAGAATAGTGTCTTATGTTTAATGGGATCTCATGATTAAGTCACACTTAACATTTCATTAAACAAATAAACCATTCTAGGGACTTTATTATTTTGGAAAGCAAACATAATAAAGAAATACCTTTTATTATTAATAAATAATTCGATACAAGTACCAAAAGTATTGGCCTCTACGGCTTACACCAACATTACTGACATGCGGGGCGAGCTTACATCTCTCCGGGTGGACTTCATCACTTTCATGGATTTGGTGACCGATCAGCTGGATTTCATGCACCAACATATGTTCCTGACTCCCTGTGGCTAGAGTTGCCGTTGTTATCTTATTCTTTTCTCTCGCATTTGTACATACAGTGGGGACACTGTTTAGTTTTAGTGTGGGAGGGATTCTAGTTATTTTAGCATTTTTATTCTAGTCATTTTAGCATTTTATCATTTTTATTTTTAGTTATTTCGAAACAATTTTTATGAATTAATTCAATTATTTATCAAGTACCAAGTTTATTTTATTTTTTTCATTCCTTTTCATTTTCAGCATACTGTTTATTTCCTTTAATTTACTGTTTGTATTTTCACGTAAATATTATTTCATTATGCGTTAGTAAATAACATTTCAGAACTTTAATTATTAGAATACTTAAAAATATTTCAAACTCTAATTAATTAAAATATTTCAAACTTAATATATTAAGAAAATAATAAAAAAATATATAAAAATATATAAACATCTCCAACGGTCCTGTAACGGTCTTCTCATTAATGACATTGAACGTGTTACGACCGTCACACCCTCGTGACGAGCGTAACACGCCTTTTTGCCTTGTGACGACCGTCACACCCTCGTGACGACCGTCACGCATACAATGTATCAGAACGGCTATTACAGAACCGTTCCAACCATTCCCTTCATAAATCCACTTCCTCCATTGTTGCAAAATCACACGAAAACTACCCACTCCACTCCATTTTTCTTCAAACTTCCAACACTAAAATACTATCCACCCACTACCCCAATTTCATATTCCAAACCTTTTGCAATAAGTTCTACGAACACCATGGCCAACAACCCACAAGCTCCTGCTCTCACTTTCAGAGCCGGCGAACAAGGAGAAAACCAACGGGCAAAATTTCAGAAATTTCAACGCCGAGGTCTCCAACCCACACGGTACGTTGATATCGACTTCCTGAGGAGTTTGGGACTACTTGACAGTGTCCTCCAATTGTTGCAAAGTGTGGATTTGTGGAACTTGTGCCGCAAACCAAGACCGATTTATGAAACTCTTACTCTTGAGTTCTTGAGTTCCTTTGTTTACATCACTCCGCCAGGTGCCACGAACCAACTATCAGGCCTGGCCAAATTCCGCATGTTTGGCATTGAGCACGAGTTGCCTCAATCCGACATCGCGCAACTTTTAGGCTTCTGTTCGGACGAAGGTGTTCATCTCCGGGTGCCGGATAATGTTGGTGAGGAAGCCTTCAACTTATGGCACAGTTTGACGAATATCCGTGTCGGATCCTACGACCACCTGAATGCCACCCACATTCATAATCCGGCCATCCTCTATTTCCACCGCATCCTTAGCAACACAATCTTCGCCCGTGACAGCAACCACAAGCTCAACTCCAAGGAGCTCTTCTTTTTGCATTGCGCGTTCACAGGGCAAAAGATCAATGTCGCCCCGTTCTTACTCGCTCATATCCACTCTATTTGTGCTAGAGGCGGAAAACCATTTTATTTCGGAGGGCTGGTCACTTCACTTGCCATAGGTCTGAACTACGGTGCTGCTCTCGCGACTTTGCCTTCTATGGCACCGGCTTTGCTAACTTTGGATCACTGCAAAGCCGCACATCTCATTTACGAGCGAGAGGATGGCAGATTCCACCCTATAATCAGGAACACTATTTATCAGAACATCATTTTTCCTTGCAGGGACCGAATCGATCCAAGAAACCGAGCAAACTGGTTATTTGATCCTGCAACTCCCACAGAGCGTGCACCTGCTCATGAAGACCAACCTGCAGCCCCCGCAGACGAAATGCAAGAAGAGTTGGATAGTGCTCCTCCAGTCCACGACATTCCAAGATCCTCATCTGCACCTCCTCCTATTAATCTTGAAGACATCCTCCGCGCCATCCATATGCAAAACCAAATGAACGCAGCACTTGAAAGAAGGCAACATGAGCAATTTGAGTCTCTGTGCGCTCAAAACGCTCAGATCTTGACTGGGCAGCGCAACATGAATGAGAGGTTAGATGAGGCCCTGTCAGAGCTTAACGCCTTAAGGATGGACGTCAGCACCCTTGGTTTCCAAGACACTGACACAGAAGCCACTCCTACCAGACGCTCTCGCACCAGGAGTAGAGGACGTAGTCACCAGTAGTTTTTCTTTATTTTTTATGTAGTTTATTAATTTTTCTGTTTCTTTTCCTTTCCGTTTGTTTCTTTTTGTAATTGTACTTCCCCGCCTATACACCGCAACATTGAGGACAATGTCGGATTTAGTGTGGGAGAGGTACCTTTCCTTCATTTATAAACTAGTAATTTTTATGATACATCTCGATTTAAATTCTTCACTTTATTCAGCCATACCAAAAAAAAATTTATCTTCGCATTAGCCCGACATACCTATTTTATCGAAATCCCCAGTTAGGGAAGCCGAAAACGACATAACAAGATCGATACGATTATGACACCGTAGACTTCCTACTTACGCGATCCGTTTCAATAACCATTATACCGACATCTAGAGTTTTTAGTTCTACAGTAACCCCTAGTAGTTTATACTAGCAGTCAGCACCGTCTTGACACAAACCACGTGGAGAATCGATGAATATAAGTGTTTGATGCCTGATCATTAAAATATCCTTCCTATCTCGCTGCTAAAAGAAAAGAAATTTTGTGCACCAAAATATACGGTCACATATAAGAGTTGAGAAAATAAAGGAATCCAGTGTAGGTTGGTTCAGAGGTATCTGGTTCTGAACTCGGTAGGGCGTGCTATGGCTCGATCCCCCACAACCTCCAACTTGGATAACATATGTAGGGTTGCCACATTCATGTACCAGACCCCGTGCTAAAAGGATCAAAGTCACTAACCGGTTACTCCACTACGTGCGTGCTAAGACAAAGGGCTTAATGTGATTGCGCCAAAACAAAACCGGGTGAAATAGATACGAGGAACTCTGGGCAGAATTATAACGGAACTGTTGGATAGCTCGTTTGAAATGGAAGCCTACGACTAAGCTTATTGCTTGTGTCATTAGCGTATCTTTAGTGTTTCACTCAAGTATTGGCCGAACCGACGAGGATTTCCCGAAATTACTTTAAAAATCCAAGGTATGTCATGCTTATGCGCTTGACAAAACTTGTCCGACCTTTCGAATGACTATTTGCTTGAGGACAAGCAAAGGTTTAAGTATGGTGGAATTTGATAACGAGAAAACGTATCATATAATTACTATGCTTTTTACCGATTTTATATTACATTAAGTCGTCTAACCCCCGATTATTCCGAGTTTATTTGTCTTTTTACAGGTATAACATTTGTCAACTCAAACCAATGGAAAAGAACAACATGAAGAAGGCTAGACAATAAACAAAGAGAAAAAGAACTAAAAATGAAAAGTTTGGATTTTTGGAGCAGTGGCGGTCGCCACACCCTTGTGACGGGCGTAACGACCCCCAACTTGAAGCCACGCTCATCACACATCACTGACGAGCGTAATGCGCTATTTTAGCGCGTTACGACCGTCACCCACCTGTGACGACCGTCACGCGCGTGAAGTTGAACGTTGTAAATTGGTGGAGACGTGGGAAACGCAAGGATAGACTTGTTCTCCTATTTTCCCTCCACTCAGTAACCATGCTCCCTATATTTCCTCCACTCAACCTTTTCTCAAGACACTTTCAACTGCTATTTCCTCTGCTATATATATGTGTGGTAGTGCAAAGCTGCAGGGGTCGAAGGAATTTTCCCAGAACAAATTTATTACTTTTGCAATTATTTTTATTTCCTTGTTTTAGAGCATTTTTCCACATACTGTAATTCCTACTTCCAGTATTATTTCAAGCTTTAGTTTTAGGTGTTAATTCTTCATTCAAGAATTAACACAATTTATTTACTTCAATCAAGTTGCAAGGAATATTGTAACATTTCAAGATTACCATAGCAACGTTGATTCCAGGTTTTTATTGAAATTAATATTTATTCAATTTTTGTATTATGCCAATTATTTTTATGAATTATATTTTGAACTGCATTATTGTTAAATCCATTATGTCCGGCTAAATTATTCGTACCGGTATGTGACTCTTAAGAACCGAAAGAATTCGGTGATACCTTGGCCAAAAATATTTATTTATAAAACAATTTCTGGTTTCCAATTTCCAAGATTAATTTAACTATCCTTGTCACGAGAGTGAGAGGTTAATTAACACGATTTTGCCACGAGAGTGGGAAATTAATTAAGGCAAGAACCTGCATGCGAGAGCTGGGGTTCAACCCAGATAGTGATAACGAAACATTAATTTTTAAATACACGAGAGTGTTTTAATAAATTAATTAAACTCAAATTGTTTTCAAAAAGTGTTATTAAATTTAAAGTGCATCCACTAGGTTTAGTAGCATAACTTATTTCATGAACAAGAGAGTGTATGTTTCAGGTTTTTAAACAATTAGTTTTTACCAAAATACTTTATAGGCCAAGCGATTCACCGAATTCCCGAAGTCCGACTATCACATACCGGTATAATCATTACTATTATTTTTAATTAAACTGTTTCCCCCCTAAAATCGAATATTCATCGCTTAGTTAAAAAAACTGTAACATTAGATCGTATGCGATTGATCTTCAGTCTCTGTGGGTTGGATAATCTTTTAAAACTAGAACGACTAAACTGTATACTTGCAGTTAGTATCCCGATAGACTTATAAAGTCTCGATCATGTTACTATCTTATAAGATAAATCTTTTTAAAATAGATTCTAATTTATAAGTACCCACGAAAACTTAGATTCACCTCAAATAACTCATACGTAAAATTTCAGAAATATTTTTATAAATTTTCAGTAAATAATTTGGAAAAATAAGTTATCCAATAAAGAATTTTACCCACGAATAAGTTGCACGTAAATTTTCAAAAAAATATCTTTAAAAAAGTTTGAAAAACTTATATATAAAGGTGTAAGCGGATCATAAATAATCAATTAAATCGATAATTCAAAACCAAACCAAATCAATATAAAACTGATTATTTTTTTATTCAGTTATAAAATCGAATGGAATCAATGAAAACTGATGTGGTTTGATTTCGTTCAGTTCTCGATTTTAGTTTTTAAGAACCCCAAACCGATGAACCGAACTAATGAAAAAAATTATGCTCTAAATATTTTATTCCTCTCATCATTAAGCTTAAATTTTGCATCGGTCCACTCATTCTCCATCTTTGTTTACATTTCTTTTCTATCGGTAAAACACGCATTTAGAACCAAACTCCAAAACTTAGAAAATAGAAACCATAAGTTACAAAAGCTTGCTTTCGTTGAACTACTATTCTCGCTGTCTGGCACAATTGTTGCTCTCTCTATCGTCATTATGACCGTCTTCATTTTGTTCAAGTTCTCTTCCTAAATTTTCAAATTTCTTTACTTTTTTTTGTTTCTTCTTCTTCGACAAAATTTCTTCTAGTCTTGTTACAAAATAGTTTTGATGTGTGTTTGAGGTATGAAACATGTTAATTGATGTGTGCTTTGTTGTATTATATTGTTTAAGCTTTCAATTCCATTTCCAACATTCTAATGCCAAGTGCCAACATTTTTATTTTATCGTGAACTTATTTCATGATCCAATTGAAATCATGTCATTGTTTCACATGGATTAAGAAAAACTTGTAATTTGTTTAAAAATATACTGCTTCACCTTGTCATGACTCTCTCTATATCTACTGCAATACTGACAAAAAATTTCTCGACAATGAAAATTATCAAGATAAAACTGAGAAGCAAACTAAAAAATAATTTTCTAAGAGATAGTATGACAACTAACATTGAAAGAGAAATTACTATAAATATTGATCCTGAGACTATTATTAATGATTTCAAACAACTCAAAATTCATAGATCAATATTCTAAAGTATTTTTAAATAATAGTTTTTAATTATTTTATGTTAAACTTTATATTTATTGCAATTTAGATATTTTATATATAATAATATATTAAATATTTGATTTATAAATTATAATTTAATTTTGTGATCACCTCAAACTTTATAGTCTAGTTCCGGTCACTGCTAGTCAATATTAGCGGTTAGATTGATTCTCACAATACAATGAATGAAACACATTGAACTTTTACATATTGAAGTGTTGTTTGAATGAGAACTAACCAGGATAACGGAAATTTCCTTAAAGTCAAAGTTATTCTCGCAGTTGAAAGTGAGTCTACATTAATTATAAAATTTTCATTACAATAACATATTTAAATAATGGATCATGGTATCCGGTGTTTATATACAACGGTTAAGACTTCCATATAAATAAAATATTTTATCTTCAATGTATTAAATATTATATATTTAAAAAAATATAATTATTTATATTTTCAATATATTAAATATATATATATATTTTTAGAACAAAAATTATCTTTTTAATTTCTTAAAAAATATCTAACTTACTATTTTAATTTTTTAATCAATATCCGACAGTAGTCGTTATCGTCTCCCTTAAATAATATATACATACAGTTCTATTCATAGTATTTGAATAATAGATAAATATAAAATATATTTAACCATGTTTTAATATCAATTGAAAAATTTAAATCAAATTAAATTGATAATTGATAAATTTACATTATAATATATTATAATTAATAATTAAAAATGGCTGAACTTTTTAATCTAAAAGATTGACTCAGTGGCTGATGCACATACAAACATATGGAGGCTTATGCCCCCACCAAATATATATTTTCTCATTAGTCACTATTTATAAAATTTCTCTTATTATGTAAAGATTAAGATTCCTTGCCCCATAAAATTCTTGTCTATTTTATTTGGTTCTAATTAACAGTCTAATAGAAAATTATTTTTATTTTATCGAATATCATTATTAAACAATCATTTATTAATTTATTATTGATAACTGAAAAAGTTTAGTTATTTTCTTTTTATTTTTTCATATTATATTGATCAATTAAATTTTATGCTAAGTGTTAGTTTTTTATATAATATAATGAAATTTATTATTTTAATTGTGAATGTTAACTTTATTGAAGAAAAACAACACATTTAATAGTATTTTTAAAGAGGTTAAAAATAGTATATTTATAGAAAGCAACAACTTATTTAATTTTCTAATAAATTGAAATGCATTGTAACATTTACATAATAATTTAACAATTTTTTATCTAATTTTTTAATGATCATTCTTTGACTAATTTGACCTATCCATTTTGTCATTTTACTATATACTCATATAATTCAAGACTATTTATTTTTATATTTTTCATGAAGAGAAAATTCTCAATTTTTTACCTCCAAGCAAAATTTATGAATTCACCACAAGATTGTCGATTGTGAAGAGAAAGTATGAGAAAAATATTATTTTTATTGTCGTCTTAGTTTTAAAGAGCATATTAATAGTTTAATAAAAAATATTTAAATAACTAAATGATCGAGAACATGATCATTTTATTAGATTTAATTAAAAAGTCTTACACAAAATCTAATTAAATAATTTATTTATAATTAATTTTTATTTATAATTAACTATTATAGAATTAATTAATAATTAACTATGTAAATTCATATTTATTATCTAAATAAAAATAACAATAAATACCATATCTACTCTTAATTAGTGGTTTAAATTTAAAATTAGAGCTAAAAGTTTTTCTTTCATGGATTGTTTACTTGAAAGATAAGTTTATTGTTAATCATTGTTCCAATAAGTGGACATGACAAAATATTTTTTTATAAAACATTTTTTTTTTTTTGAGATTTGTCTTGCAAAAAAAATGGTTAGTATTATAAGTGTTCTGAAAAATAATACAAAGAATAAAGTATAAATGGATTTTTGAATATCAAGAAATTTTGAAGATATAAATATAAAAAAAAAAAATCGATTATAAAATATTATTCTTAATTAATTTTTCTTAAAACAAGATAATAAATATTATAAAATAATAAATAATCTCTCTCATCTTAATTAATTTTTTTTGTTGCAGTGATGAGAGACTAGTATGCTATTTATAAGAAAACTAACACACTAAATTAATATACTTTTACACACATGTCCATTACACAAGATAACTTAAGTAACAAACTAACTTAAATAATTGGACTTTTATAAAAAAGTTCAATTCGACATTCCAACAATCCTACTAAATATCGATTAATGCATGTTAGAACAACTTTGACTACAACACACATTATTTCGACAGCAACATATATACGAATAAGTTTTGACCTCATGTTTAAATCTCGTCTGACCAGAAGCTATCCCTTCGACCATACTAGATTTCAATCCACTATCTCACAAATCTCCACCTTGGAACAAACTCTATAACATCAAGGGAACACACTAGCTTACTTCATGCAGTTTTATCAACTGCATACAGTGAAAAAACTTACAACTTGACAATATCTTGATGATCATATCAACACTATTGTGATATGTCGAAATCTTCAGCACTTGGACTTCTCCGCGCTCACTACAACGATTTACTGTGAAAAACGATATCAAGAACCAAGTATAAACGGATTCTTGAATACCAAGAAACCTTGAAGATACAAACAGAGACATTAAAATTGGTTACAAATTGACATTCTTTAATTTCTATTGAAACAAGATTACAAGTGTTATAGAATAACAAATAACTTCTCACCCTAATTAGGATTTGCAATTTTTATAATGATGAGAGACTAGTTTGCTATTTATAATAAAACTAACACACTAAATTAATGAGATTTTACACACATGCCAATCACACAAGCTAACTTAGGTAACAAGCTAACTTAAATAATTGGACTTTGATAAACAAGCCCAATTCGACATGCTAACAATCCTAACTGTTTACAAAATCCCTTCGAAGCCCCATAACCAAATATATATGTAACAAGCTTGGTGCATTTGACTTATATGCTCAAGCTTGAGGGATAGTGTTGATAATCATATATTTATATGTATATAAAGAGAATATTCTCTAGAATTTCCTTAGAATATTCTTTACTGTATTCTAGAATAGGATAGGATAGCTATCTAATTAATACTAGAATTTGTATTTTTCTCCTATATAATGCATCTTATGCTATACTATTCAGACACACAGTTTATTCAAATATCTCTTAGTCTCGTACTTTACCAGGGTATTCAGAGCCTACTGAGAGACAACCCTTCACCGTTCTTTACCCGGTTGACCAACTGTCTTCCGATGAGAAATTTTTGGTAAACCGTACCATAACTCTGGTTTTCCTTCCATACACTTTTGGGACTCATACCAGCACCAGTTTTCGAATTTCTCCGACCATCTGCTGCCTCTACTATTTTTGGAGACCTTTCGACAAACTAAACCTACCGGTAGAACTGCCTCCTCTGATCCGGCCAATCCTGATGATTTTTCCACCGCCTCACTCGCCACTGTGCAAGTGTTCCAGATCCGATCTCAGATTTTAGTTTTCAGTCACAGAAAATCGTGATCCAGTTCAAACAGATCCTTTTTGACCTGGTTTGTGTGATATTTTCTCTTTTCATATACCCATGGCTACTCCTCAGAACTTTACGCCTGGTAATAAAAATCTTTTCTCTTCCCTCTCTACCTCAGGTTTTTTACCTACTATAACTTCTGCCAATGGTTCTCAAACCCGAGTTGAAGGGATTGGTACTGTTAAAATTCTACCTTCTCTCTGCAACTTATGTTCTTTATGTACCTAATTGTCCATTTAATTTACTTTCAGTCAGTCGTTTAATTCGTTCTCTTGATTGTATTGTCACCTTCACTAATGACGAATGATTGGTGTCAGATGTGAGTCTCAAGGCCTTTATAGTGTCATCTCAAACATGCCTAGCCAAATATTCGCCACTCACTATTCATTGCCAGTTAGGTCATCTTAGTCTTCCTAAACTACAAATGTTGGTGTCAAGTTTATCAAAGGTGTCTAATTTACATTGTGAGTCGTGTCAGTTAGGGAAACACACTCATAGTCAATTTCCCAATCAAGTCGAGAAACGAGCTTCATCCCCTTTTTCTTTAGTTCACTTCAATATTTGGGGTCCCTCGCGTACTATCTCTAATCTTGAGTCTAGGTATTTTGTCACTTTTATTAATGATTTTTAACGTCAAACGTGGTTATTTTTAATGAAAAATAAATCTGAATTATTTTCTATTTTTGATTGATTTTATAAAGAAATAAAAATTCAGTTTGGTGTGTCTATTCATACCTTAAGAAGTGATAATGCTTGTGAATACTTATGCCAACAATTTAAAACTTTTATGTCTAGCAATCGTATTCTCCACCAAACATCTTTCCCTCACACACCTCAACAAAATGGGATAGTCGAGTACAAAAATCGGTATCTCATAGAAACTACTCGAACCTTTCTTCTCCATGGTAATGTTCCACTTCGGTTTTGGGGGGATGTTGTGCTAACTGCATGTTACCTTATAAATCGCATTTTGTAAACAATCTCTTTTTTAACAATAAAATTCCTCATTCAATCTTTTTTCCCAATTCTCCACTTCACCCAATTCATCCCCGAGTCTTCGGGTCCACATGTTTTGTACACAATCTCTCTCCTGGTCTTGATAAACTATTAGCTCGATCAATAAATTGTGTCTTTCTTGGTTATCATCGATCCCAAAAAGGTTATTGTTTTTATTCACATGCTCTACAATGATACCTCGTATCGAGCGATGTTACCTTCTTTGAGTTTGTTCCATATTTTAAGTCCATCCAAGTAACTCAGGAACCCCTTGACGAAAATACTCTCACAGCTCTTCTGGAAGTTCCATCTGACATTATCCCCCATCATTCTAGGGAACCTGAAACACTAGATACTCATACGATTGATCCCCCCCACTTCTCACCCAATCCAAACATATCAACATTGTCAAACAACATATGTTGTAATTTTCCCTGAGGTCGTACCTGTCCCTGAGGTCATGCCTGTCCCTAAGGTCATACCTGTCCCTAAGGTCATACATGTCATTGAGATCATTGCAGACTCTCCTCTAACGCTCTCTCTATCACAAGATATGATCCAGAAACCTGAGTCTGATCTTCCGATTGCCTTCGAAAAGGTATACGTCAAACACGAAATCCTTCACCATATTATATTGATCTATGTTATCATCGTCTTCCCCCTTTGCAGTATACTTATTTGTCTTCTTTGTCTTCTCTTTCTATTCCTAAAACTCTAGGTGAAGCATTATGTCACCCTGAGTGGAGGCAAGCAATGATTGATGAAATGTGTACTCTTCAAACTAGTGGTACCTGGGAACTGGTTTTTCTACCCCTTGGGAAATCTCTAGTAGGTTATCGTTGGCTTTATATAGTGAAGGTTGATCAGTTGGTAAGATTGATCGATTTAAAGCTCACTTGGTAGCCAATGGATACACTCAAATTTTTGGGTTGGATTATAGTGATACCTTCTCACCTGTAGCTAGGGTGGAAAAATGGGCGGCCCACCCCATTTAGGCCCGCCCCGTTTAAGCCCGTACAAAAGCGGGGTGTGGCGGGGCGGGCAAACTTAGGCATCCGAGTTCAAAAGTCAAGCCCGCCCTATTTACTAACGAGTTGGCAGGCCGGCCCGCCAATTTTTTTAGTTTTTTTATTTATTTTACAATTTAATATATTACATAATTTACAAAAATTTTAATCATTATTAAAGAAGCCGACAAAAGATATTTTTTAACAACGCATAATATAACTTCAACATGTCTTAAGTCCATAACTTAAAAAAATAAAATAGATAAAGACCAATTTCAAGAAAAACATATCGACATAGACTCTAGCACGATAAAAAATGTATCAAAATAAATAAATAAACAACTCATATCATCATAATCCTATTTAAAAACTAATTACTAAAAAAGCCGAATTAATAATTGCACAAGCCAAATAATGATAACATTACAGTACATAAAATATCGCAGTTCATAAAATAGTACTGTATAAAATATTAACACTTTACTTCTAATTGTTTAAGTCATATAGACTATTATATTGACTGATTTCTTAATAGTTATATCTTAAATTTTTCACACGTATACTCTAATCGAATTCTTTCTTTTCTTAAAATTAACATTTGTTTCTAAAGAAAACATGTGAGCTAATATATTGACAAATTAATAATTCTTCATGCCATACAATTATTCTTGTATTTCAAGTTTTTCTTACCAATACATGTATTAGAAAGTTATATAAAGAACCTTACAATTATAATTCAGTTTGTTTGTATAATAATTTAGAATGTAATTCAATCACCATAAACTCAAAGAGAATATTGTTTTTTTTATGGTTAAAGTTATCTTAATTCTAAGTAAAAAGTAAAAAATTGTAACAAAAAGCCCGCAGGAAAAACCCGATCCGCCCCACCTAAGCCCGCTTTTTAAAGCGGGTTAGGCGGGGCGGGCCAACTTAAGGTGCCAAGTCGAAAACTTCAGCCCAGCCCGCTAAAAATAGTGGGTCAAATGGGCTGGCCCGACGGGCCTGACCCATTTTGCCACCCCTACCTATAGCCAAGATGGCATCTGTTAGAATTCTTCTAGCCATTGCAGCCATTCGACATTGGCCTATTCATCAACTTGACATCAAAAATGCATTTTTTCATGGTGGTCTTGAAGATGAAGTATATGTGGAGCAACCACTTGGGTTTGTTGATTAGCGGGACTCATTGAATATGGTATCTAGGCTACACATGTCTCTTTATAGTCTTAAGCAATCTTCGAGAGTTTGGTTTGGCAGATTCAGCAATGTAGTACAATAGTTTGGTATGGTCCGTAATTAAGCTGACCATTCTATTTTTTATCGTCACTAAACCCAATGATGTATTTATCTTATTGTGTATGTAGATGATATTGTCATAACTGGTAGTGATCAACAGGGAATACTCCAGTTGAAACAACATCTCTCCAATCAATTTCAGACAAAAGATCTTGGTAAACTCCGCTATTTTTTGGGTATTGAGTTAGCCCAATCTAAAGATGGTTTGGTGATTTTTCAGCGGAAATATACTATGCATATTTTGGAAGAAACATGTTTGTTGAATGCTAAACTAGCTGATACTCCTATAGATCCAAGTGTCAAAATAATACCCAATTAAAGGGAGCCTCTATCTGACTTAAGAAGGTATAGGAGATTGGTTGGAAAGCTTAATTATCTCACAGTCACTCGTCCAGACATTTCTTTTGCAGTTAGTGTGGTAAGCCCGTTCTTAAATTCTCCTTGCCAGGAACACATGGATATTGTTGTCCGGATTCTAAGATACATCAAGTGTGCTTTAGGAAAAGGTCTTGTGTATGAAGACAAAGCACACACTCAGATAGTTGGATACTCTGATGTTGATTGGGAAGGGTCACCCATTGATAGACGATCCACGTTTGGGTATTGTGTACTTATTGGAGGAAACCATATATCCAGGAAAAGCAAGAAACAAAATATAGTTACAAGATCAAGCGCCGAGGAAGAGTATAGGGCAATGACGATGGAAACATGTGAACTTATTTGGTTAAAAGAGTTGCTCAAGGAACTTCTAATTGAAGAAGCAAGGCCAATAATACTTATTTGTGATAATCAAGCTGCATTGCACATTGATTCAAATTTGATCTTCCATGAGAGGATCAAACATATTGAGATAGGCTGTCACTTTGATAGAGAAAAGATCGAGTCTGGAGACATTTCCACAAGCTTTATTAACTCGAATGATCAATTGACAGATGTGTTTACAAAATCCGTTCGAAGCCCCAAAACCAATTATATATGTAACAAGCTTGGTGTATTTGATTTATATTCTCAAGTTTAAGGGGGAGTGTTGATAATTATATATTTATATGTATATAAAGAGAATATTCCATAGAATAACCCTCAGTGTATTCTAGAATAGGATGGGATATCTATGTAATTAATACTAAGATTTGTATTTTCTCCTATATAATGCATCTTCTGTTATGCTATTCAGACACACGATTTATTTTAAAGGTCTCTTAGTGTCTCGTATTTTAACATTAACAAATATCGACTAATGTATGTTAATACAACTTCTACTACAACACACACCATTTCGACAACAACATGCAAACAAGCTTAGACCTCATGCTTAAATTATGTCAGTTCAAAAGTTACCCCTTCGACCATATTAGAGTTCGATTCAATATCTCACAAGAAATTTTCTCCTTACTCTTTTTTATTTTTATATATTTATATAATATATTCGTCATTAAAAATAGATATACAAATATTTAAGAACATTTTTTTGTCTTCTTTATGGTGTATATACTCAATATATTAATATTAAATTTATATAATTTTTTATTAATTAACAATAAATTTAATTAAAAAAACATAAAATATCTCGGGTGTTACTAAGATAAATCTATTTTAAATAGATTCTAATTTATATGTACCCACGAAAACATAGATTCACCCCAAATTAGTCATATGTAAAATTCTAAAAATCTTTTTATAAGTTATTCGATAAATAATTTGGAAAAATAAGTTATCCAATAAAGAATTTTACCTACGAGTAAGCTGCACGTAAATTTTCAAAATAACCTCTTTAAAAAAAATTGAAAAACTTGTATATAAGAATATAAGCGGATCATAAAAAATCAATTAAATCGATAATTCAAAACCAAATCAAACCAAAATAAAATTGATTATTTTTTATTCGGTTATAAAACTGAACGGAATCAATGAAAACTGATGTGGTTTCGCTCCGTTCTCGGTTTTAGTTTTTAAGAATCCCAAATCGATGAACCGAACCAATAGAAATAATTACGTTCTAAATATTTTATTTCTCTCATCATTAAGTCTAAATTTTGTATCGGTCCACCCATTCTCCATCTTTGTTTACACTTCCTTCCTATCAGCAAAAGACGCATCTAGAACCAAACTCCAAAACTTAGAAAATAGAAACCATAAATTACAAAAGCTTGCTTTCGTTGAACTACTGTTCTCGTTGTCTGTCACAATTATTGCTCTCTTTACCGTCATTATGACCGTCTTTGTTGTGTTCAAGTTCTCTTCCTAAATTTTCAAATTTCTTTATCTTTTTTTTTTCTTCTTCTTCGACAAAATATCTTCTAGTCTTGTTACAAAATAGTTTTGATGTGTGTTTGAGGTATGAAACTTGTTAATTGATATGTGCTTTGTTGTATTATATTGCTTAAGCTTTCAAATCTCTTTCTAACCTTCTAATGCCAAGTGTCAACATTTATATTTGATCGTGAACTTATTTCATGATCCAATTGAAATCATGTCATTGTTTCACATGGATTAAGAGAAACTTGTAATTTATTTAAAAAAATAGAGCATGAAATACATTACATGAAATGTATTGCTTTAAAAATTAATAACATAAAATATACCAAAAAATACGATAGTGGAGAATACACTGATAAATATAATATTTAAAAAAATATTATAAACCGATCAACCGAATCAAACTAAAACGAACTAAACCAAACTAAATTAATTAGTTTAGTTCGATTTTATTTTTAAAAAATCTTAAAAATCGAATCAAATAAAACCGAAAGATATGTTATCGTTTCAGACATTTTTTTTAACTAAAAACTTATCTAAATCAATCCAATTACACTCTTTCTTGTGTAGGTAAAAACACTCTAAATTTAAAAATAATAAATATCTTTACTTAAAAAAAAAAAATTAAAATTTGATATTTTTTTGATTTGGTAGTGAGTATGGATATAATCTTCTACTTAGAACTGTTTAGATCCGTGTCAAATTTTTATATGAATTTAAAATACATTAATCGAGTCCAATCTTAAATAAATTGCGAACTACCCATAAAAACGAAAAGCCTATATCATTTATTTTATAATGAATATTACTTTATGTATAATACATTTTTATGTACAATATTTTTTTTTAAAATAATCTAATATGTTTTTAAATATAATACAAATTGAAAATGGTTCAAACTAATACATGAATAACTAATATAATATAAATTAATATTATACAATTTCTTTTAAAAATAAAAGGTTAATTAATAAAATATTAATTAATCATATTAATATATAATATTAAAAATACAAAAATTGAATATAAAATTTAGTGAATGTAATAATTCAATATTAATTTTTGAATGAGACAATATAAATACTATTACAAATAAATTATCCATAACCCATACAAATTTTTTATTTAAATTCCAATTTAGGCCTTTTAGGGACAGAATAAAAAAACCATACAAATTTTTAATTTTAATTTTAAGACCCAAGTCTATCTTATCAAGCTTTTCATATCGAATCTATATCAACGTCTATTTTGACAGTATACTAACACGTATCATTAAGATGTTTATATTTTCAGCATTTTTAAGCACAACACGTTGCATGTGTTACAAAGTCTCATTAGATTTGTAATACCTATTCATTAGGATGTTTATTTTTCTGAATTGTTACACACCACAAGTTCTCACGTTGCATTCACTACAAAGTCATTAAATTGTCTGAATAGTTGTTATAACGTGTACGGCGGGGAATAATTTCTATTCCCTGGATATCCTTATCATATATATATATATATATATATATATATATATATATATATATATATATATATATATATATATATATATATATATATATATAATCGTTGTCAAAAAACATAATCGTTGTCAAAAATAGATTTGTTTATGACATTTATATTAAAAAAAACATCAATGTTAATACGTAACAAATAGAAAGATTTGATACGTATTTCAATTAAAATGTTAATAAATACGCAAATAGAAAATGATACAAGCATAACAATGAATTATTCAGAAATATCGAAAAATGAATCATAAATTACTCAGTAAATAAAAAAAAGTATAACCTATTACGTATGCCTAATCTTAATGAACAAAGAGAGAATGATGGATAATACCAACAAACAAAAAAAGAGAGAACGAGGAGTTCTGTCAAAATATATATTTAAAACGATTCAGATATCTAACTTCGAAAACCCTCTGAATTTAAATTATGCGGTTGATTCGGAGATGCACATGCGAATAATTACAATGACAAAATATTTTGGCAAGCGAATAATTACACGAGAAAAGATTGGAGAGGACAAGGGTCTCGATGGAAGAAAATTTTCATGAACGAATGCGATTGAAGATCAAATTTCTCTCCAATAATTATAATGTCAACAATTTATCTTTTGTTTTCTTTAAACGATATGAGTAGCTAAACCCCCCAATGCTAGGAAATGTCTCTGATTATATTGACTTTGAATTTATAATTGCAATGACAATCTTGTTTTATCATAATTGATTTATTCTCATGATGATCATAATGCTTTCTCTTTCGGACAAACTGAGTTTGATTTATAATTAACAATTAGGATGAACCACTACTGTTAATGCTTTTTGTGAGAATATTTTTTAGTAGATATCACCTAGGACTAGAGATACTCTACAGAAACTGGATTATTCTTGACATAATAATGCTTAATTTCATCTGTAATTTTCTATGGACATATGAATTAGTGTGAAGGATTAAAGGTTTTCTCACTAAGGACTTAAGAGTAAATACTCAAAAGAACCGGTAATCAATTCTTTGAAGTATGTTGTTGTAATGTTAGTTTAGAGTTGTTAAATAAATGAATCACACACCTTTCCTATCATATTACTCATATACTCCCTCCGCCCCACAATAAGTGACCCATTTAGAATAAAATAGTGTCCCGACATGAATGATCCATTTCAATTTCCAATATAATTTTTTCAATTCTACCCTCTAATTAATTACACTTTCATCATTTTCAATACATGATTAGGGGTACTATAGGAAAACATTATTATCTCTCTATTTTTCTTAATATGTGTGAAATAGTGGGTCGAGTCACTCATTGTGGAACGAAGGGAGTAGTTATGAAGCGCTTAAACACTTAGGTTTACTTTTAACTGTCAGTTATTTACAATTAGTATATTTTTCAAACCAAAACCCCAATTTTTTTTGTTTAACTAGAATTTAACTTCAAATCTATATCACCACGTAGTCCTCGAGATCGATACTTGGGATTTCCCATTATTACTATTTTGATAAATTAATACACTTGTTAATTTTTCAATCAAGTTTTTGGCGCTATTACCGAGTTTTAATTTTAGTTCAATTGAAGTTTTGTTGCTCGTCAACAAAAAATTTATTTTCAGTTTTGGTTAGTATTTTTGTTTTGTTACTTCTAATCTGCGACATATATTTTTATGCGAGGAGAACCCTTAACTAATTTTCCTTTTGACACAAAAATTGAAAGAACTTTACGCGAGAGACTCACACAAGTTAGATTAGTAAGACTGGACTTCGAAGAAGAGAAAATCTCAGATCATTCAGATTCAGAGTTAGAAAAAGAGGAAGAAAATATGGTTGAAGATCCACCAGAGAGACTCCTTGGTGTCTATGATGGGGAAAATGCACCGGGTGGTAGGTTGACAATTGTAAACCAACCGGTGAATGTGCCAAATTTTCAACTGCATCCGAGCATAATCACTCAACTTGAGAGGATATCTTTCACCGGAAAGGTCAATGAAGATGCTAATAAGCATCTGAAAAGGTTTCTAACTATGAGTACTACCTTGAAGATTGATGGACACACTGATGAAGTAAAGAAGTTAAGAATGTTTCCTTTCACTTTATCTGAAGATGCCGAAGAATGGTTTTATTCTCTTCTAGCTGGTAGTATTACTTCTTGGGAAGAGATGGAAAATGATTTCTTGAACGAGTATTTTCCAGCGTCAGTGTTCTTGAGAAAATGATATGATATCTTGGACTTCAAGCAAAAAAAGGGTGAGTCATTGGGAGATGCTTACAAAATATTCAAATGAATTCTAGTGGCTTGTCCTACTCTAATATGGGTCAGACTGAACAAATGCAAATGTTTGTTAATGGTCTTAGAATTAATACCAAACAGTTGATTGACACATCAACTGGTGGCTCAACGAATTTTTCAACAGCCATGGGTATTAAGAAGATAATTGAAGCAATTTTTACAAATGAGCATTTGGGGCTGTATGATAGGTGTGCAGGCAAACCGAAGGGGTTATTGATCTAAAGTTGGAAACCAAAAAAATAAGGATAGAAGATATAATGATAATTGAAGTAGAAAAGAATCTAAAGGCAATGAATATAGGTACCCAACATGTAGTTCAGATTCAACATGCTCAAAATGTGAGTTGTGAAATTTGTAGTGGACCTCACTATATTGTGTATTATTCTATAACTCCATAACAAATTGAAGAGATAAAATTATTGAAGCATAATAATCCCTACTCAAATACTTACAACCCAGGGTGGAAGAATCATCCAAACTTCTCCTAGAAAGATCAGCAGGGAAATGTCCAAATCAGCAACAAGCTCTATAGAAGGCAGATTGGGAGATAGCTATTGAAAAGATGGTTGCTCACACTTCTCAATTCCACGAAGAGACAAGGAGAAACAATATGAACACCACAACTTCAATCAAGAATTTGTAAGTTCAAGTGAGACAGATTGCACAATAATTATCTCTGCAAACACCGGGCACCTTTCCGAGTTCCAACTAGACAAATCCAAAAAGTCATAAGAATATTAATGTTGTCATAACAAGAAGTTAGAAGGTGTCATAAGATGACTAATATAAGGTAACAAAGGATGACTATGTCATAAAGGTTGATCTGGAAGTGAGAGAAAACAAGAAGAAGCCAAAAAAAGTGATACCACCTGTGAAGCCAATTGAAGAAAATAATGAAAAGAAGACTAAACCGTTGATTAAGTTATTGTATCCCTCTCGAGTAGCAAAGAAGGACCCAAAATAGAAAGACTTTGAGAAATTTGTCACATTGTTCAAAAATCTAGAGATCAATATGTGGTTCTTTGAAGCAATAGAGAAAATGCCCATGTACCAAAAATTTATAAATGAGGTACTATCGAAAAAAGGACTAATAGGAGATGGATTGGTACCCGGTAATGAGAAATCGTGTGAAATCTCGCCAGAGAGAAGAATCCCAATCAAGAAGAAGGATATCAGATTAGTTGCAATACCTTACACTATAAAAGGAACAAATTTCAAAAAGGTTTTAATTGATTCGGGTGCTAGTGTGATCTTAATGCCCTTATCTATTTTCCAAATGCTTGGTATTGAAAAGGTAAGAGAGATTGGGAAAATTTTAAAATTTGTTGATCACACCATCAAGCAGTCATATGAGGTAGCTGAAGATGTACTGGTGGAAACTGACCAATTTATCTTTATAGTTGATTTTAAGATCATGGACATTTCGAAAGATAAAGAGACTCCTATCATTCTTGGTCAACCATTCTTGCTTACTAGTCGATGCAATGTTGATATTGAGAAAGGTACTCTGACCTTGAAATCCTTTGATGATGAAATAACTTTAAAAGTGTTGGACATCAAGAAGCAAAGTGAAGGTGAAGATAATCAATCTTCACTTGGAATGATCAAAATAGTAGGGGAGAGCAAAAGTACAAAACCACCTCCAGAAAAAGTTTCAGACATAATTTCTCAGGTTGCTTTATCTCATTCATCTATAACACATATAAAAACTCCATAGTTCATTCAAGAAGGCAAGAAGAGAAAGAAAAAGGAGCATCAAGGTAAGAATATGGAAGTTGGAGGTGACTTGAGGCACAGAGTATCATTTATCTTAGAACCAGACCATTTATTTGTTGGGGGAAGGACAAGCAACAAGGTGTGGAAGCTGAAATACCCCCATAACAATGGGGTGTGAACTAGAGATCCATGCAACGTTAAACGAAGCTCTACGTGGGAGGAAACCCACGCTTTTAATGTATGAGATTTTTTTTGTTGTTTTTTTGTCTTAAGGTAATAAACAAAGCCTTATAGGTGTAAGCTATGATGCAACAGTAGGTGTTCCATTACCTTCCGCCTCCTCAAAAAGGATCTGTGTGAGTCACTCTTCCCGCTCTTGCTCTAAAACATTGGAGATAATGTTTAGTTAAAGTTTGGGGGATTTACTGTTTCTATTTTTATTATGTTATTTGATTCGTTTTTGTGTGTTTATTGGTTGTAAAAACTGTACTTTGAAGTTCTTCCCAATTGTTGACAAAAAAAATTTTATTTGCGCATAGAGGATGGTAAAAGATCAAAGGACACACCAACTTTTATCGATGGCAAAACTAACAACGTTTACTGAGGGTAGAAATAGAAAAGAATAACAACACCGACGTTCATTGACGGTGAGCTAACAATGTTCATTGAAGGTAGAGAGACAAACATCGATGTTCACTGACGATGAACTACCACCTTTCACTGATGGTAGAGAGAAAAGAAATATCATAGCACCGTCGTTCACTGACGGTGAACTACCAACGTTCACTGAAGGCAGCAAAAAGATAACAATCACCAACGTTCACTGATGGTGAACTACCAACTTTCACTAAAGGTAGAGAAAAAAGAAATAACATAGCACTGACGTTCATTGACGGTGAACTACCAACGTTCACTGAGGGTAGCAAAAAGATAACAATCACCAACTTTCACTGATGGTGAACTAAAAACTTTCACTAAAGGTAGAGAGAAAAGAAATATCATAGCACTGCTGTTCACTGACGGTGAACTACCAACATTCACTGAAGGCAACAAAAATATAACAATCACTAACTTTCACTGATGGTGACCTACCAACTTTCACTGAAGGTAAAGAGAAAAGAAATATCATAGCACCGACGTTCACTGATGGTGAACTACCAACGTTCACTGAAGGCATCAAAAAGATAACAATCACCAACTTTCACTGATGGTGACCTACCAACTTTCACTAATGGTAGAGAGAAAAGAAATATCATAGCACGGACGTTCACTAACAGTGAACTACCAACGTTCACTGAAGGCAGCAAAAAGATAATAAGTTTCCCCAAAATTCCGGCGTTTCACCTAGAATGGGTATCAACTTCTTCTTTAACCAAGGAATTCCGCCTGGAAAGGTTAATATATAAGATGTCTCAAATAAAGAGACTACCACTTACAAAGATTTCTTAATGAATTATCTCTGTCATATTGAAAGACTTGCCATCCACTGGAGTAATTTGACAACGAACTGCAAACTATCCACTCATAGAGAAGATAGCAAAAAAAAGTAACGTCGACTTTTACGGGGAAGTATAAGTTGCTCAAATAAAGAGACCTGCTACTTGTTATTATGGGAAGGATTGCAAAAATAACTTCCTGGGGGGAGCAATACGGCTTCTTGAGAAAATAAATATGACTTCCTGGGGAATGAATCATGACTTCCTACGGAATGAATCATGACATCCTAGGGAAATGTCAATATATTCCTGCTGAGGAGATAAAAGTTTTCTCGTGCAATATAAATGCAAATTCTCAAACCAAGGCTCAAAGCTTGCAGAAATCTAAAGTAATAATATTGCTGAGGATCAAAGATTCAAACCAGAAATAAACTGGAGTGAAACAATCAACCAAAATACATCCTTTGAGAAATAAACTCAATAGGGAAATCCAACCTATCCAGACAAAGAGTTGTACAGGAAGGCTAAAGAAAAAGTCTTCCATGAGGGATAACTCAGTGGGGAAATTGAAAGAATATACAATTTTTTCTTAAGGCCGACACTCTATTAGAGAGAGGACAACACAACTCTGCAAAATAGGGCAATATGTCAATAAAATATTGACGAATGGTAATGAGCAATGATCTGCTAAATTTAACTATGCATGATGTATGTATGAATGTATGAGTGTTATTATGTACATGCTGACAAAACAGACATATAACACTGGGAGTAACCAGGAAAAACCAACTCGGGAACAATCAAAACTCGGCTAAATCACATCCAAGATGAAAATTCCGTAAGAAAATAAGCACCAATTGAGGAACAGAATCCTCTTTCATGGCTTAACTTCACTGGGAAAGAACATAATCCAAAAGTAATCATATCATAGCGACAAAACAGTACAGATACAGGGATATAACATCCTTCTCTAGGCTCCACTAGGGAATAACACTCAGACTTCAATGGGGAAACAAATTTTTTTACGGCCCGTACTTCTACTGGGAATTGCAATATTGATTTCAAATAAGGCAGATGGAAACCATATCGGCAAAACATCAACTTAGGATTTCGAGCTGACTTCATTGGGGAAACATCATACAGACTTCACTAGAGGAGATAACACCTAATCATCGAGACATCAACTGGGGATCTCGTGCTGACTCTATTGGGGAGGCCAACACCACATCGAAGAGAGGAAACAATATGAAACCTCATGGGGATAACAACTTGGGGAGTTAAGAAGTCAAACATTACAACAATAAATCAATCTTATGGGGATTTTAAATTAAATCCAACACTTGGCGGGTGAAAACCCAAAAAAAAACTGACAAATGCCTCAACACTTCTTAGAAAAAAACATTGCCCTTGCCTGACTATCGGGAAATCACAAAATGCAAGTACTGCCGAAAGGGAGATGCTTCGCAAATGAGTTTAACTCAGCATGCACAGGGAGAAAAGACTTTTATCAAATAAGTGAATCCTTCATTGGGGAATCTTGGATTGAGTCTTCATATCATGCAAACTTGTTCCAACAAAAGATGCCCTAGGATAGCCTTCCTAGGGAATCAAGAAGTCAACATTATAGAAAAAGGTTCAAACTCATGGGGATTTAAAATCAAATCCAACACTTGGTGGGTGAAAAACCAAAAGGGTGACAAATGTCTCAACACTTCTTAGAAAATATACGGTCCTGGTCTAGTTTCCTAGGAAATAAATACCAACAACAATGCAAATACTGTAGAAAGAGCGACATTTTGCAAATAGTTCCATCTCAGCACACAAAAGGAACAAGACCTTTCATCACATGAGGGAATACTTTGCTGGGGAATCTGAGATAGAGGCCTCAGACCTTGTAAACCCAAAATAAAAAATGAGCTAAGACTTGACTGGGGACACTGGGATCACAAACCCAATGCTACATCTTACGCCAATTGGTATCATCTTCAACTATCTGAGAAACACAAGAAGATCATACATATACCAGCAAAAAAGACCTGAGAAAATCTTCACGGGGGAAACAAAACTTCCCAAAATTATTGGAGTTCGTCCATTCCTTGGATCACCACTTTTGTGTTCCTCTTGAATCACAAAATCTAAAGTAAAAGTAAGTTGTAAATTGTTTTTGAATTTTTTTTTGTTATTTAATCTTTTTATTTGATAATTATTATCAATAATAAATGAAGTCTTTGTAAGCTGAATAAAAATAAGAAATACAAAGAATTGGGTAAAAGCTCAAATTTTATTGATAGAATGGTAGTCTGTGAACGGCGAGACTCCATGGATGATTTCAAAGTTCAGAAAATGGTAATATATAATGCAAAAGATACATTGAGATACAATGACCAATATTCCCTCTAACAACTTTGAAATTCTAAGGAGAAGCTTCTGGTGAAGTATAGTGAGGATCCACAAAGATTGTTGCTTCAATGATCAAGTCTTGTCAGGTGCAGTTACTTGCCAAGAAAGTCCCTAACTTTTACCTAAGCTGCCCTTGCGGGTTTTCAACTTAGCGGGAAATTTTATTCTGTTTATGTCTCTAATTTTTGCCTAGACCGCCCTTTTGGGTTTTCGGCCTACCGAGACGCTCCTTTTTGCCTAAGCCGCCCTTTCGGGTTTTCAAGTTAGCGAGTTGTTCTTTTATTTCTTTAGGCGAAGTGTTTCTTGACTGCATCAACATTCATGGGACGTGGGAACTCCTTTCCATCCATAGTTTCAATAATTAATGCACCGCCAGAGAAGGCTTTCTTGACAACATATGAGCCTTCAAAATTGGGAGTCCACTTGCCCCTAGAATCAGTGTTAAAAGACATGATCCTCCTGAGCACGAGGTCGCCTTCTCTGAATTCACGAGGTTTGACCTTCTTATCAAAATCTTTCTTCATTCTCTTCTGATATAACTGCCCATGACACAAAGCCATCATTCTCTTCTCTTAGATCAAGTTCAATTGGTCAAACATGTTCTGGACCCATTCAGCCTCTAACAACTTGGTTTCCATTATCACACGCACAAAGGGAATCTCAACCTCGATTGGGAGCACCACTTCCATTCCATACACAAGGGAGGACGGGTTTTCTCCTATTGAAGTGCGAACAAATGTTCGATATCCATGTAAAGCAAAAGGGAGCATTTCATGCCAATCTTTATAAGTAACAACTATCTTCTGGATGATCTTATTGATATTCTTATTAGCAGCTTCAACAACCTCATTCATCTCCGGCCTGTACGGAGATGAATTGTGATGAAAAATCTTGAATTCTTCACAAAGTTCTACCATCATCTTGTTGTTCAGATTTGATCCATTATCGGTGATAATTCTGCTTGACACACCATCTTGGTGAAGTAATCAATTGCTACCAAGATAAAACGGCGTCCATTCGAAGCTTTGGGTTCTATCATTCCAATCATGCAAATACCCCACAAAGAGAAAGGCCACGGGTGTTGTACCCCAATTTCCCCCCCTAAGATTCCTTTATCAAACCATATTGATTCAATCACAACAAGATCGCATTAGGGCTTTTGGTTCTCCTCCCTATCTTCAGCTTTGCTCTTTGAGGAATCACCAAGCACCTTGACTTTACTTTCTTTGGTGATCATGCATGTTTTGTTTTGACTTTACTTTTAATTAATAAAATGCAATGTTGGTTTGTCTTACTTGTTAATAATGTAGGTGAAGGCAATGTGGCTTAGCAAGTTGATCCATGGGTTCATGAGTTTATTTCCATGCCCTAGTCAATAAAGCTTGAGAAATTTAAACCTCACCATTGAAGTTGTTTTGGAAGAAATGGCATGGAAAGTTTTATTTTGGTCCGCCATATTTCAAAGTTATAAAGATTGATTCAAAAGTACAACGGGTTGATTGAAGAAGTTGTTATGGTTGGACAAGGCCTTGTTCCTATTCGACACAAGTGCATATTTCTCTCAATTCTCAAGATATGGAAGTGGTTGTGGTTGCTATGAGTTCTCATTATCATCCTTAGCAACTTCTATTTACAAAGAAAAAGTGTTGGTATAAGAAGGTTGTTCAAAATTGTCAAAGTTCCTCAAAGCATTTTCTTGATCTATGAGCTAGAGTTTTGAACTTCAAAGAAGTATATCTTTCTCATCTTTTGGTACTTTTGAGTGATTCCAAAAACATCCTTCTATTCAAAGAGTTATTAAAAAATCACTTCAAAAGTTTCAAGGAGTTTTCATGTGGAAGAAACTTGATGATGAGGAAAGATTACAAGTCCTCCATGAAATTCTGGTGTATGCCAGTCTTCAGATGTTATACTTGATGTCTAAACATCTGATATGACATAATAAATACACTGGAAGGTGGATATCCAATTTTTATGATTTAGTGCTGAAGAGTAACATAGGCTCAGTTTAACCAAGGTATGCCAGATCTATTTTGAAGGTGCAGAGGATAGAACATCAATGTGCCTAGTTTTGTTCATCTGTGGCACACGATCTGCAGAGAGCAAACAGTCTTTGCTGTTCTGTTTCTTCTGCACAGATATCAGCATGATGTCTTAACATGTTCTGAGACATCATCTGTTACAACATTACAGTTTTACCTTGTTGTATAACAGACAGAATTATAAAGTATTGAAGGTAAAAACACAAATCAGTTGTTGACCCAGTTCGGTGTAATACACCTACTCTGGGGGCATACCAAGCCAGGAAGAAGATCCACTATTAGCAATATTAATTCAGGACTAAACTTCACAAGTTCCCATCCTTCACTTAATCATCTACCCAGTGCAACCTATACCTAGGAACTCCTAGATAGAAACCTACCAGTTTCCTTTCCTATTGTCGCAACAACAGAAGTCTTACTCCTACTCAAGAAGCAGTGCCCTCCCACTTGGTTTCCTACATTACAATGAATATGAAGTAATGCAGAAATACTTAGACTTGCTTCACAGCTTCATCCAAGAACACTCAAACTCTTACCTACAGGTTTCGAGTTACATACATGGTAACCTTGCCACAGACCGACAGGTTTACCTAACAAAAACACCCCTAATGTTACATTATGTGTGTCACTTAAACCCTAGGTTACAATCTGCTATTTATAACCTATTACCTAACTCAGCAAGTTTTTCTCCTTGCTGTTACAACTCAGCAGCAAACTTCTCCTATAATCAAGGTCTTCAATCTTCTAGTTCCTAAAATATCTCCATATTTAGAAACAGTATTTTCTTCAAATATTCTGATTGATTCTTGATTGATCTTCAGATTCTCCACAAGAAACGCCACATATATTCTCAGAGTATTTAAGTACCAGAACTGTAACTGAATTATCAATTCTGTTGTCGTGATGTCAAGTCAGATGTCATGACATTACATCTAACATGTTTTCCTAGATGTTGAACTTTTTCAACACAACAAATAACCTAGATCACTTAGAATAGTTAGGTTATAAGTCACAGCTGTTACAAACATTCAACATATAACATAGTTACTTAATCAGTACTTAGTTTCAGGCGCGATGTCACATGCTGATGTTGTGACATCTTACATAACATGTTGGTCCAGATGTTGAACTTCTTCAACACCACATATTAAAACAACAGAGGGGATCTGGGTAAACTTGCTTTCTTATTTGTTTTACAAATGAGGCCAACTCTCCAGCCAGGGCACTTACAATCTCCCCCTTTGGCAAATTTTGGCTAAAACAAATAAGTGCAAGTTGTATTTTGGGACCAGGCCACAACACAGTTGAGATGTTACAACATCTTGTCTAACATCTTCTTTTGTAGAGGCTGATGTCCTTTGAGCAAACAACAAACCTCTGTCGTCAACTGTGAGCAACTCCACTCCATCGATGCCCCAAGAGGATTTCTTTTCTCCAGATTATTACTTGTGATCATGTAACTTAGATCACAAGTCACAACTATCCTCTTAACTCAGAACACAAGACACAACCAAAGTCACTTACTTAGGGATCATGTTGCTTTCTCCTGAGTCTTGCTGGACATTGCCGTCTGTTGCTTTCACCTGAGTCTCGCCTGAGACTGGGTCCCTATCTTTCTCCCCCTTTTTGGCCAGAATTTGACAAAGACTGCCCATACAGATCCATATCCATGCACAATTTTCCCAGATGCTAACAAACTTCATATTGCTGAAACCCTCTGATTGAAGAGAAGGAATAGAGAGGGTCTTCATAAATAATGCAACTTTGGCATAGATAGTAACGACCTTGGTACTTTACTCTGGCAGTTTCAGTACCCTAGGACTGGTTTTAATGCAGGTACCTACCCTTGGGTTTGACCCTTTGACCATGTCAGGATGCCCTTTTTAAAACATACATTTGTCTTTTAGAACAGACTACTTCCTTGTCGTAGGATCCCCTTTCCAAGAAACATCGTTGGTATATTACACTCTGCATTAGTTATATAATACCTTTATTAGATGACAAGTTATCACCTAAACATTCCAGCTCACTAAGCTGTTTCATAATGAGACACAACAGCTCTGTTTTCTTAGCAGATGAAAACATGATCAAATCCTATGTCGTCATACATTCTGCTATTTTCAGATTAGCAGCTTGAAGCCATACCATTTTCTCAAAGAGGATGGTTACTCCCTCTGAGTCATACAACTGTACACACGTGGATAATAATCCATACTTCATCCAATTTTCCTCCTGTCTGTAGTTTTAGAGGAAATTAGGAACAAAGTCATTACCAATGTGATGACATTCGGTCAGACATAGTCTTCTTCAGTTTTGAACTCATCATTCCAATAGTTGATAAGGTGTCACACTTTATATCCTACGAGTTTGACGAAGACCTTTTGTTCAGACCAATACTCCCCCTGTTAGGGACAATCACTTCTCCTTATGAAAACAAGTAGGACACATTCAATACTCAGTTGGACCTTCAATGCAGCTTCTGATTAAAGTAAATAAGACCCCTTGATGAATGGAAAACATAAGACGCATCTTCATGTCTTCAAGAGCGCACCCTCTGTTCAACAATATTGTTTGAACGCATTCATACTGTGAATCAAACTTTCTCGATAATAATCAGCTGTCATATGTTGATTATCTTGATTCTCAGAATCCACTGCTGAGATAGACCAAATTCCACTGTTTGATTATCTCCTTCATGAATCAAATGTCACCTTCATGTTTATCAGACTTCTTCCAAAGATATTCAAACTTCAGGCTACAAGTTATCACAAAAGGCTTAGATACACTGAGACAGGAACATGTAACAACTCTAAAGAGCTGCAAAGAGACGATCCTTTTGGAGGATCTAATCTTCAACTTCGTAGATCATCCTATCTTAAGTTGATGAGCCACTTTCACCAAGCAAGAGTCTGATGTTGAACCAAATGTCGCAGCATTGTGTTATAACATCTAGTTGTTGAATTCAGCTCCAGACTGATCCAAGTGACCATCATCAAGATCATGATGTCTTCTTCTTCTTTAAGTATGAACATGTTTCCAGGAAACCTTTTCAAGGATCAAACGATTTTGCTGTCACCAAGGAGATAGATCTAAGGTATCACTCTTCCTGTGATTCTTCACAGGGTCTAGAAGAAGGAATGTTCCCACATCTTTAAGAACATCAGTTATCTTGAACCCCAAGGATAATCAATTAAGTACTTGTACTTGTCACTAATAGCAATTGATCATAGATCCTTCCCATTATCCAGTAAGATACTTTCACCATTTGAATACTTTGACATACTCTTCGTGTGTTAATATCTTCTTCTTGCAAGCTCTTTCTTTGAGAGACCAAAGAGTTGAGATATCTAGGTTGCCACCCTTGAAAAATAGAATTTTCTCTGAACAAACTCTACTTACTTCAACCGACTTGAGACTCCTACCAGATCAGATTCATCATTAGGAATGAGAGAGATGAATCCTTCCTTGCAAATATGTCACACAACAACCAGAACCCATGTGACATAGGTCAACAGCTAGCTAAACACCAGGCTGAACTAATGTGAGGAGGTTAACCAAATCTCCCCCTCAAGCTATCAGTCATGGAAGCTCCACACAAAATATCCATGCATGTGCACAAACGTCTCGACATGACATATGACATCCCTACCAGATCTACTTAACTCCAAGAGCTATACCTTAACCAAACTCTGAGTCTTCATATTCAAGACTCTTGATCCCAATCTACTTCTATGAAGGAGCAATAGTGCTGCACCATCATTGGCTTTTATTAACCAGTGAGCTTATCTTTCTTCACACCATAGTACTTCAGGAAACAATTTCTCAGCCCTGACCAGCTTTACTTCTAGAGTTCTGACTCCTAAAGTAACCTTCGGGTGTACACAGACATAGTTGACTTTACCATTGTCAACTTTGCACATGCAGATGTCTCCTCTTCCAAGTCAGGAGTAGGTTTCAAACAAAGGTATCCCTTTGTTTGACACCCGAAACATATGCTCTTCAACTAGTAGCTGCATCCTTGTTCCACCATCACATAGAACATCAGTTACATCACCTTGGAACAAGGCCCTCCTTGAAATTCTTCAAGGTCTTCATATAACACTAATCCGTGATTATGTGATTCTTACCATCCTGAATGAAGAACGTCTTCATGAGTGGACTTGAGAGGACTCAAGTATCTGTGACATCTTCAATAGTTTATGTTGAATTCTTGAATACAATGGCCTTCAATCCATAAGAGGGGAAACACATCAGAGCTTGAGTTTTGCCAGGTATTACACAGCGGAAGAACATAATACACCCCAATCTTTGCACACACACTCCACCAGACTAGCCTTCAAAAATAGACCAAGTCTGATTATGGTTCAAACCTAGCATGACTACTACACACAACTTCAGGCGTACACACATCCTAAGTTTGAAAATAAATCAAACCTAGAGCAGCTATCATACAACCAGGCCAAATGCCAATCACCAGAGACAGGTACACACAATTCCTGTCAAGAATAGTCCATCCTCCCACTTCAAGGGACCATTCAGGGAAATAGCAAACCATTCCAGGTTACAATCTTCAGTACTAAAATTGACCTTGTAGATACCAGAAAGTATCACCCATGGATCTCATCCAGAAACAGAACAGGATGCCTGCTCTGATACCAATTGAAATTCTGGTGTATGCCAGTCTTCAGATGTTATACTTGATGTCTAAACATCTGATATGACATAATAAATACACTGGAAGGTGGATATCCAATTTTTATGATTTAGTGCTGAAGAGTAACATAGGCTCAGTTTAACCAAGGTATGTCAGATCTATTTTGAAGGTGCAGAGGATAGAACATCGATGTGCCTAGTTCTGTTCATCTGTGGCACACGATCTGCAGAGAGCAAACAATCTTTGCTGTTCTGTTTCTTCTGCACAGATATCAGCATGATGTCTTAACATGTTCTGAGACATCATCTGTTACAACATTACAGTTTTACCTTGTTGTATAACAGACAGAATTATAAAGTATTGAAGGTAAAAACACAAATCAGTTGTTGACCCAGTTCGGTGTAATACACCTACTCTGGGGGCATACCAAGCCAGGAAGAAGATCCACTATTAGAAATATTAATTCAGGACTAAACTTCACAAGTTCCCATCCTTCACTTAATCATCTACCCAGTGCAACCTATACCTAGGAACTCCTAGATAGAAACCTACCAGTTTCCTTTCCTATTGTCGCAACAACAGAAGTCTTACTCCTACTCAAGAAGCAGTGCCCTCCCACTTGGTTTCCTACATTACAATGAATATGAAGTAATGCAGAAATACTTAGACTTGCTTCACAGCTTCATCCAAGAACACTCAAACTCTTACCTACAGGTTTCGAGTTACATACATGGTAACCTTGCCACAGACCGACAGGTTTACCTAACAAAAACACCCCTAATGTTACATTATGTGTGTCACTTAAACCCTAGGTTACAATCTGCTATTTATAACCTATTACCTAACTCAGCAAGTTTTTCTCCTTGCTGTTACAACTCAGCAGCAAACTTCTCCTATAATCAAGGTCTTCAATCTTCTAGTTCCTAAAATATCTCCATATTTAGAAACAGTATTTTCTTCAAATATTCTGATTGATTCTTGATTGATCTTCAGATTCTCCACAAGAAACGCCACATATATTCTCAGAGTATTTAAGTACCAGAACTGTAACTGAATTATCAATTCTGTTGTCGTGATGTCAAGTCAGATGTCATGACATTACATCTAACATGTTTTCCTAGATGTTGAACTTTTTCAACACAACAAATAACCTAGATCACTTAGAATAGTTAGGTTATAAGTCACAGCTGTTACAAACATTCAACATATAACATAGTTACTTAATCAGTACTTAGTTTCAGGCGCGATGTCACATGCTGATGTTGTGACATCTTACATAACATGTTGGTCCAGATGTTGAACTTCTTCAACACCACATATTAAAACAACAGAGGGGATCTGGGTAAACTTGCTTTCTTATTTGTTTTACAAATGAGGCCAACTCTCCAGCCAGGGCACTTACACTCCAGATGAACCCCCAATTTCCCATGTGTGACTTCAAATTATCATAACTTGGTAAATTTTTATCACCTTGAGCCCACTATTTTTCCATAATGATCTTGAGGATGTGAACTTTATTCCTTCTTTTATGTGAAAAGTGATAAAATTGATGGAAGATGCCCTAAGGATACAAAAGATTATAGGTCATTTCATGATTTTTTGCCAACTTCAACAATTCATAACTCTCTCAATTTTTGGATATTTTGAATGGTTGAAGTCTCAAAATTTCATTCAAGTGATCTATTCCATGCCATCTTTTTTAGTCAAGAGCAAATTCCAAGAGGAAGGTTATGTTTGGATGCAAACCATTATAGGTCACTTTTGAAGTAAAACTTGAAATATTTCTAAGTATGGAAAGTCAACTTCTTTTTCCCAACTTTGACTCATTGCAACTTTCAGCTCAAACATCCATTTGATTCCATTATTTTCCCATTGCAAAGCTGTAATCTCATCTTTCTAAAGCTTCAAGATTCTTGCCCTAAGACCCTTTGAGCTGAGAATGCCATTGATTTGAACTTGGTAACTTGAAACTGAAGTTTCTTCAAAAGTCATAATTTGAAATCCTTGATTTAGCTTTTAAACACATTGTTTCTGCCCGTTTTTTGCTTCTAAACATGTTTAGTGAACATCCAGAAGTGATTAGCATAGCAAAACGCACGTTTTGGATGAGTTTTGATCAAAATAGAAGTCACACTTTTCTTGTTTTCAACTTCACACAATTTCCCTCCAAACTTAACCATTTCACATGGTTGAACATTCCATCGGATTCCCTATAAATAGAGGGTCATCCCTCATTCATTTCCTCAAGCTTGAACAACCAGAATCACCCAGCCAAACTTGCTCCATAACTCATTTTTATGCAACTTAGAAACAGTGCTCAAGCCTTTTTCAATCGAATTTTTCTATCAATTCACCTTCCTTGATCTTCCCTGAAGCTAACCATACAATTACCTTCAAGAATCGTGACCTATATTGATCCATAGAAGTCCAGTTGCAGAGCTCTGCAACTCAACTTCAATAGGTAGATTTCTCTATCAATTCTTCAAAACTTTGATATCATTATGAAGCTCTCATTGCCCTGGTTCTAGTGGCAACACTTGCTTTTATTTGGAAACACGTTTTGACCATGAAATTAAAAATCCTATTTCAAAACTTATCTTCCAAATTGCTTGAGCTACAATGTATATAAATTTGTCGTGAATGTGTGGTTGTCTTCGTCTTGAAGAGACGAAGCGAATGGCATAAGTCTCGTGCTCTAATTTTACAGATTGAGCATCCTGGTTTTGGGACTGGCTGGAGGTTGAAGATGGCCAAGGTGTCATCTTCCAACCAATGATGGCGTGCCATTTGTATTTTTTTTATTTCCTGATTTATATTTGATCTTATGCTTTATTCAGTAATGACCATGATATGCACAACGCGCCCGATCCCTTTGATTTGATTACGAACGCGTTTTGACTCTCATACAATAGTCTACATATTTTTGACTTTATTTTTTATTTCTGATTTTTAAATTTAATTGCTTTAAACTTTAAAAAATCATAGAAAATTCATTTTTAGTCCAAAAAATCAGAAAAAATTATAAAAAATATTTTTGATTTTTCTCTTTCTGATTTTTAATTTTTCATAATTTTACTTTGTGTTTTGATATTTTTTTTATAAATTTTCACTTTATTTGAATTATTTTAAATGTTTAAAAATACTTTTATGCATTTTTTAATTCTGAAAAAAATATGGAATTATCCAATGATATTATGACAAATATTGGTGACCTCATTTATTTTGTATTTCTGACATTGTTATTTTTTTTATCATTTTTGGTTTATTTTACTCATTTCATTTAATTTTAAAAATAATTTCTGACTTTAAAAAATTACAAAAAAATTTATAAAAATAATTAAGTTCATTTTTGATTTTTCTATGGTCTTACTTAATACTTCTTGATTAGTTTGAACATAGTTAATATTTTTCTCTCTTATTTCTATTTTAAAACATTTTAAAAACCTTTTCTAATGTATATATTAAATGCAATATTATTTTGTGGCTGATCTTGGGTTGAGTTTTTGATCATGAACTTTATTAACATCATTGGATCTATGGTGTTGAGTCTAACTCCATAAAAATGGATGAATGATTTTAATAATAGTTTGATTAAATTTTAATTCAAATGTGGTTTGTATATTCTTTCCCACCCCTCTATATCTTGTCCCTTTCTTATTGCACTAAGTGTTATTGGAGCATGATCTATATATCATATCTCAAAACAAATGGTGCATAAATTGTTATTGACCAGCCTCAAAATAGGTGCGACTTTTATATAAGTCCACTTACGATTGCTTAACATAGCGCTAAATTTTGTCCTGATTTGAATAAATGATCATTCGTAGCCCAAACCTATGTTTGCAAGCCCAAGTATGTTAATTTGATCTCTTTGATCCAATTACCCTGAGATTCATTGTGTGGAGGCTTTGGTTATACCAATCCTCTAATGGATCTACAACATTTTTGGACAACGCGGATCACTTAAACATCGTTGATTATTAAATGGTACTTTTGAGGATTCCAAATGGATGATATACTTGACAAAAATAAAATGCAACTTGTTGTGTGGAGGCTTTGGTTCTACCAATCCTCTAATGAGTTCCAAATGCAAGTTTAAAAATGGTCATCCAACTAACCACTAATTATTTTTTTTTTTACTTTATGCTTTTATTTTTATGCTTTATGTACCATTTACTTTAAGCATTACATTTCATGCCATTTTTATTTTGCTCACTTGAGCATTTATATTCTTGTGATTTTTATTTTTCTCACTTGAGATTTTCTTTTCTCTTTTAAGACACCTAATAATCAACATGAACCATAAAATTCTTTAATGATACTTGGACTATTTGGTTACTATCATTGGCACTGTGGAGTATTGGACTTCTTGGCCTTAGGATTAGAAATGTTGGCCTATGTTAGAGACCTTGGACCTTAATTGATATTTTGTCTGGAGTTCTTGAGGTTTACCTCAAGACATTGGGTTGTTTGTTTGTTTTGTGTGCAGTTTATTATGGTTACATTCTTTGTTTGTAATCTGAAATTCACCCGTATACAGCCGTTGCTCTGCCCAATTTTTGTGAAGACTTAATACATTTAAAGTTTTATTCTCTCAAGAGGTCTAGTATATTTGCTTGCTTGGTTTCAATCCAAAGAATGGGAATTATATCTTGACTCATAATGTCAAGTATTGGCTTCTTGTTGGTTTGATGGTTCTTATCCCTAGATTTTACCATATGCTTTAGGATAGTATCTTCATCTTCTCCTATCTTCTTTAATTTCAAAAATCTTCTCCCTCCTTTTGAAAACTCTTCTTGTTTTGAAACTTGAACCATTTTCATAATAAACTTAAACGAGCACGTCTGACCTCCCTTTGAGCTATGGCAGTGAAACCCAACCCAAACTTGTCCGCTTTGAAAGGAATGTCATAGAGTTGTCCCTGAATAGTACAACTTCCATCTTCAACCACAACACAAGCGTCTTCGAGTGAAATCATTCTTGGCACAACTTCACCAGCTTTTGGAACATCATAAGTAGTCACAGCCACCATGGGAGGAACCACTTTGAAGGCTTGGTAAGGAGTCTCTATAAACTCACCATCCATCTCCATATACTTGAATGAATTCTGATGGCTAACCATGAATTCTTCTTCACCACAGGCAGTAATGATCTTTCCTTTGACTGGATATTTCAATTTTTTATGAAGAATAGATGTTACCGCTCCTGCCCCGTGTATCCAAGGGCGCCCAAGTAAACAACAATAAGTGGGACGGATGTCCATCACATCGAAAGTAGAATTGAAAATTTGTGAACCAACTTTAATGGGTAGATCTACTTCACCATGCACCATCCTCTTCGATCCATCAAAAGCCCTTACAACTATGTCACTTTGCTTTAATACCAAACCAACGTAATCCAACCGATCTAAGGCACCTTAGGGCAACACATTCACAGAGTACCCAGTATCAAACAATACATGGGCTAGAGTGGTTCCTTTGCATTCAATGGAGACATGCAAAGCTTATTGTGATTTCTTCCGGATGGAGTTAAATCAGCATCCGAAAATCCCAATCCATTATCGGCAGTCAAACTCGCTATGCAATTTTCAAAGTGATCGGCTGTAGTCTCTTGAGGAACGTGAGCTTTCTTTAAAAAATTTATCAAGGCTTGAGCATGTGCATTTGAACAAAGTAATAAAGATAGCATAGAAATATTAGAGGGGGTTTATCCCAACTGATCTACTATCTTATAATCACTTTTCCTTATAATCTTCAAAACCTCATCCATCTCTTGGGTGGAGGATTCCTCGATAGCAATTGAAGAATTGAAAAAACACAAGAAGAGGGGGGGGGGGGGGGGGGGGTGGGGTGAATTAGAATCTTAAATTTCAATGGAAAGAACACGTTGATTTATATCCTGGTTCTTTTGAACTCAAACTACTCTAGTCCACCCTTCAAGGATATTTCGCCTCTCTCCAACGAGGTCTTAATCCACTAATTAATCTTGATTAAAAATCTACTTTGACTATTGTCAAAGTCTTCTTGAATATAACCACAACCCGGTTTTCTCAATTAAATGCACTAAATAATATAATAGTAATACAGTGTACAATATTGTTTTCTTACAAAACAGTATCACAGTTGTTGCACCCCAAAATTTGCCCTCTCATGTTTTCCAAAGTCTTCCCCCTGCCTGGTTGATCACAAACTCTTGCCTAAGGAAAAATAAGATTTTTGAGTGGTACTTCAAATACCTTTCGATTGGCATTCTGAAGGAGTATTTCGATTGGCATTCTGAAGGAGTATTTCGATTGGCATTATGGACAAGCATTCGATTGGAATTATGTCAAGGCAATGTCGACAGGCATGTCAACCACGTCCTTCATTTGGCATGAACAACACCTTTTGATTGGCCTGTTAGCAAAGCATTTCGATTGGAATCCTTCGATTGATATTTGGGCCAGGCCCTTTCGAAGGGTACGCAGGGAGTCCATTCGAAAGAGGCAAATCAGGACAAATCGAAGAGCATGGCCTGAAAGCACTCGAAATCCAAGCGTCCAGGTTCATTCAAGGGACACGAATGTTTCAAAAAAGGAAATGATTTAATGTGTTTGATTTTTGTCCAGAGCGTTAAAGGCCTATTTTAATGGTTGTCCCTTGCCATTTTCGTGCACTCCCACACTCCTATAAATAGGAGGCCAGTGACACATTACAAAAAGACACAAAGAAAAATTACACGAAAAATCACACGAAAATCATAGAACGAAAATTATGCACACTTCTTCAAAAAAAAATCTGCAGGAGAACAAAACATTGGAGAGACGCTGCCCAGAATTTTCCAAGCCAAAGCAGTCCCTCAGATCGAAGGTGCCCACGCCCAGAAGCCCTCAAATCAAAAGTTCCTACATCCAGGAAGTGCCCAGATCGAAGGTTCCTACATCCAGGAAGAGCCCAAATTAAAAGTCCAATCTGTTGGTAAGAAAGGGTAAACTATCCAACCTCATATTTGCATAATACATTCATAATTGTTGTTACTTTCGATTTGCAATCCTAGACAGGATCAAAGGGCATGGGTTTGGCACCCATGCCATTTTTTTTCGTTTGCTAACACTTGCTGCAGATTTAGCCTGAAGAGACCCCAACGAGTGTAGGATCGAAGGGCCTGGGATTCAATACCCAGGCCCTGCATTTTATTTCGCTAACATGCTTTTGCAGGTATAACATCCCAGATCGAAGGAGAGCCCTTCTCTGGATCGAACCCATTAGCCTGCTGGATCGAAGGAGGCATCTCATTCCTGGATAGAAAGCCATGACCTCCATGATCAAAAGACAGTCCTCTTCCCTGGATCGAAGGCTACTCACGCCTTGCTGTTTGGCCCAATCGAAAGGACCCTGACCCCCTCTGGATCGAAGCTTCTATTTCTCTCCCTGGGTCGAAACTCCCGTTTTCTCCTTGGATTGAAGGATTCCCCTTGTATTTTATTTTTGTTTTCATAGACTTCCTTTTAATTAACATTAAAATCAAAAAACCACAAAAACATTAGGCTAGGTTTTTTTTCTATTAAATTAACTTTGTTAATTAACCTTTAAATTATCTTAACATTTTTCCAAAAAACTAAAATTAAATAGATTTAGATTATTTTTCCCAAAATAAGATAAAACGACAAAAAGAGTTCTTATTATTAGGATTTTTTAGATTCACGCGCGTTTATTTTATTGGTTTGTAATAGCTTAGCTGATACCTTTTTACGCTTTACTGCTTTATTCCCCCAATATTTTTGGACATGTAAATAATCCCCCTCCCCGAAAGCCTTGTAATAGCGTAGGATTTACAATTCCCGCACTTTAAATTCCTGTACATATATTAACTACTTAGATGTATGCTAACTAGGATTGTATGACAAGATTAACTCTTAAACTTAAAAATCAATTCGTAGCTCACAAATAACATGCAAAGACAAACATAAACTGAAATAACACACATGCACATGCCACTCTTAGGGTACGCCTCACTGGTTGCCTCGAACGTGGTCATTAAGTATAGGATGTTTTAGAGGTCGTCCTTTGTCCCAAGATCATAAGTTGCCTCGAAATGGTCGCCTCGATAAAAAATGATCTAAGACATTAGGATTACCACTAAAACGTCCTAACGTTGCTTTAGTGACCACATGTCCCTAATAATTGAATTGACCAGAATAAGTCCAACGACGGTGCTACCTACTTCTCAATGGTGGGATAACACTGTCTAAAGGACTCTTACACAACCTAATTCGTTAGAGTAGGTAGATTCTCTTAAGTACTTGCTCTTTTCAAAACAAACAAAAACAACTTTTCGCGCCCCACACTTTCAAAAAGTTTTCAAACAAAACACTTCATACACTCTTGAGGACTGATACAAGAGTTACTTAGAAGTTTTCCAAAACGAACTTTTTTTCAAAACCCACACACATTTAAAAAGCAAACAATTTTGAAAACATAAGAGCAAGTACCTAAGAGCCCGTGGATAACCACGGATAGGAAGGGTGCTAACACCTTCCCTTTCTATAAATCTACCTCCCGAACTGAGAAACATTCTCGAATAAGGAATTTTGCTGTGTTTTTGTCCTTTCCATGTTGGAGAACATAAAAGACGGTGGCGACTCTTGCTTACCGCGACATTTCGCGAAACCAGCTAAAAACAGTCAGTTCTCATTTCCACCGATCACAGAACTGGCGACTCTGCTGGGGACCTTTAATAAGTGAGGTGTACCTTAGGATTAGACCACTCTTATGTTTTCAATTGCTTGCTTTGCTTGATTTAATATTGTGGGTTTACCTTGGAGTTACATAGATCCTAACCCGGATCTGGGGGATACCTTTTAGAAAGTAACAACAAACTATGAGGGAACTGTGCGGGGTATACCGACACAGTTGAAGCAGTTTGCTACGTTGATGTGGCACTTTGGTGAGTACGTGTAACCCTTGAGTCAAGTCAAGGAGAGTACGGGGCCGCCGCGTGGTGTCGTGAAGCATCAACTGACCTTAGGAACCTTACTTGACCATCCTGGCCTCTTTAGGGGTAGTGAGATGACCGACTTTGGTGCAGTCCGAAGTTGGTAGATACTCGATACTACACTCATTGAGGGTTGTTTTCTTGGAATATTTTGATTGCCAGTTCAGTGGCTAAATCGAAACAATGAACACAGAAAACAACCCAATGATATTGAGCTCCTTAGAACCCGGTTACTTTTGATAGGACAGGTTTTGAGCCCACCAACTTCAAGAGGGTAGTACCCCAAACTTCATGCTGGCCTGAACTCTAAGGGCTATCTGGTGTGACTTGTGTGCCTTCAAACTTGACTACTTGCATGCTTGTTATCTGACACTTGAGTCTCTTGCAGGTTTTGTTTACAGTCCTTAATTGGGACTCATTATAGGGCCTACTTACATCACTCCATGCATAGCATAACATCATACCATTGCATGCATCCTGCATAAAGACTAATCCATTTCAAGGATCTCAAGGGTTTGTGATGCAGGTCATGATGGATCAGATGTCTAGCAAGGGGCAAAGGGGATTTATTTTCCTCTAGCCAAGGTTGTCAGGGGCTATGACCCACTCGATATGGTGAGCCTTGACTCTTGAAGAAGGACTCTCAACAACATGAAGTTCCTTCAATCAAGCTACGAAATTCAAATTCTAACAATTTTCTTGTTTACCCTGCGAGATCCTTGAAAACGTTGCATGCATACATACACATCATTGCATAGCAGGTACCCTTGTTACGGGTCACTTACCTTCTTCGCTGTTTATTTCAGCAATGGCTTCCCAACAAGGCAACCAGGATCTTCATGCTCAAGAGACTCGGTTCGGGGAGATCCTCCTAAATCTATCCAAGGGGAAGGAAGAGTTGAGAACACTCCTCATGGGGACTTTGGTCAGGAGCAGTCCAGAAGACAGTAAGGACGAACGGCTGAAACGTCTACAAGCCGAGGTGGATGCTATGAGAACCCAGATGCTGGGGCAGTCGGCCCTCATCCAAAGTTTAGCTCGGGAGCAAAAAGAGTTGAAAGCCATGGTCAACCAGCTTCACCAAGAGAGATACAACATGAAGCAAACAGTCCAAGTCAGGGACCAGGTCATTGATCAGCTTCCAAAAGGACAAGGGTCTGGTATGGTGAAGAATAGACCTCTCCAAATTGCTACCACTTCACAGGTCCAACCACAACCTCGCCCAGAGCAACGGGTTGATCGGAGCAAGGCCAGGAGGCAATATACCCCGCTCAACATGTCATTGTCCCAAGCTTTGCAACACCTGTTGAAGTTGAATCTGGTGACGTTGATAGGACCTCACCCTAATCCTAAGACTTCTTCTCCAAGCTACAACCCATATGCGAGGTGTGCTTATCATTCTGGTAGCCCGGGGCATGATACCGACGACTGTTGGAAGTTGAGGTACAAAATCCAAAACCTAATTGATGAAGGAGCAGTGGAATTCACCCAAGATGGTCAAGTCGAGTTCTTCTACTACCCCTGCGAGATTCACCATTTGAAGTGACAAGTCCTAGGATTGAAAAAAAAACTTTTGTTCATTCAAATGTTCAAGTTGTATTTTTCTTTGATTGTTCAAACATTTTATTCATGTCAAACGTTGTTATTTCATTAATGCATTACACATGTCTGTTTTGAATCAATATATTCGCATTCGCTATATTCAAACTGCTTTCATTTTTTTTGATGTTCAACTCTCGGTTAATAATTCTAAGCCTCTTGAGGGAGGATGACGAAAACGATACCACAATCTACAATATGCTTTTGAACAGACCCTGCTGATGAGGTACAGGCATTGTTTCAATTCCTAAACACTGGAGTTATAAGGAAGATAATCCCTCGTCAACCCCCTTTGAGCCAAAGAAGTAGGAGTTTTTATTTTCGAAAATTAAAACCCTTAATCATAACCTGGGGCAGGGTAGTTCTCTCAGCTGATCCAAGTGCACAACGAATGGTACCAGAGGAGTCCTTACAAAACAAAAGACAGTGATGGCTCCAAATAACCATAAAGACAGGCAGTCATTATCCCTCAGAAATAAAAACCCAATAAGTCAAAACCTATGAAGGAGACTTACAAAGCTGGGGCATCCCGCTGACTGTAATTCCAAAAAAGGAAACAGTTCAGGCAAAAAACAGGGATAACAAAAATCAAAAAAAGAAAGAGGCCCTACGAACCCTCAACACAAAAGGAAATGACTGCCTATTCAAAATAAACTGTGAGTATCCGAACCATCACTAGTATATCAAAGCAAAGACTCAAACAAGGTCTAACGCACGATCAACTGAGTTTAGGTTTGAAGAACATCACGAAGAACGGGTGGGTACAAAAAATTTGAGCCTTTATCCTTTGTTTCTTAAACCGTGAACCGGGCCACGCTACAACCTTTAAAAGTCCTAGCTGAAGCATGGGTTAGTTCGAAAGCATACTGTTACGAAAGGTATCCAGACTCCTTAAGGCTCGCTGTAAAATCTTGAGTTGACATCACATCTTACAAAATTTGCTGGTCTTACTGAAAAAAATACATTTTCAAAAACTTCGAAACAGACATAAGCTTTGCATTCTTGATATAACACTGTTTGCATATGACTATTTGTTCGAACAGCAGAGAAATTCTCACGACGAATATCTAAGTGAACAAAAGTACTTCCAACCAAGGGGCAAACATGATCATGGTCTATCATCTGGGGCAGTTAAGTCAAGATTCAGAGAATCTCTCAAAAGGCCAACCAACTTGGGGCAAATCTCCATCTGGATCACTTGGAGCATTGGACGATCAAACGAAGATCTTCTGGTAGTAGGGCAACGCAACACTACTAACAGGGGCACCTCCCTACATCCTGAGAGCACGGACATAGTCGAAAGAATACTGCGCATAATCAAAGACCCGCTAGGTTGACGCACCTAGGCAAAAATAAGGGTTTCCCGGCGAACCAAAAGGGTTCGGGAAAAATAAGGGATGAAAATGAAAAAAATCTGTACACCCGGCAAGTCGAAAACTTGAAAAGGCGGCTTGGGCAAAAATGGGTATCCCGGTGGATTGAAAACCCGAAAGGGCGGTCCAGGCAAAAGTTAGGGATCAAAAGCGTACGACTATGTCCCGACATCCCGTCACTTGTCTACCAGAAGAAGATTTGTCAATCAAGACCTCCACAGGTACATTCTTCCACAGAAACTGGGGCAATAAGAACTGTCTAAGCGATCTGGCTGCTCTGTCAACCAAGGTACCAAAGTAGGTTCAGCTGAAGAACATGATCAATACACCTTCACTCCCCGCAGAGTAAGACAAGATTCAGCAACACTCTCCCCTGAGCAGAGTTGGTCTCTGTGATCGGTGGATCTGGAACTGACTGTTTTAAAGCTGGTTCGCGAAATGTCGCGGAAGCAAGAGTCGCCACCGTCTTTTATTTTCTCCAATATGGAAAGGACAAAAGCACAGAAAAATTCCTTATTGAGATTAATTCTCGGTTCGGGAGGTAGATTTATAGAAAGGGAAGGTGTTAGCACCCTTTCTATCCATGGTTATCCATGGGCTCTTAGATACTTGCTCATTTGTGTTTTCAAAAGTGTTTGCTTTTCAATTGTGAGTGGGTTTGAAAAAGATTCGTTTAAAATTTCAGTTCGACTCTTGTATCAGTCCTCAAGAGTGTTTGAAAAATTGTTTTGAAATCTTTTTGAAAAGTGTCGGTGTGAAAAGAGTTTTTTGATTTGTTTTGAATTAGAGCAAGTATCTACGAGTCATCTACCTACCCTAAGGAATTAGGCTGTGTTAATGTCCTTAAGGTAGTGCCATCCCACCATTGAGAGGTAGGTAGCACCACCGTTGGAGGTGTTCGGGTCAATTCGAGTTTAGGGACAGTGTGGCCACCGAGCAACGGTAAGACACCTTAGAAGCTACCCTTATGCCATTGATCTTTTTATTCCGAGGCAACTATTCCGAGGCAACTTGTTTGAGGCAACCGTTTCGAGGCAACTAGATCAATGGAACATAAGGACTCACTAAGACGTCCTATACTCGACGACCACGTTTCGAGGGGCAAGGCAACAGTGAGGCGTACCCTAAGAGTGGTGTGTGAATTGTGTGTCATTTTCAGTTATAGTTTATCTTGATCATGCATTGGGTGATCTACGCTTTGATTTTTATTTGGGCCATTCATTCTTTCATACAATTATTAGCAGTTAAAAGGTGCGGGAATTAAAATGCGGAAAATAAAAGTCCTACGCTATTACAAGGCGCGGGTCTATACATCGCCAAATTAACAAAGACCCGATTTTGAATAAAAGTGCGAAAAGTAAAAGTTCTAATTACTATTACAAAGCTTTGGGGCAATTACATAATATTTAAAATGAATATAAAGACAAACGCGCGAAAAGAAATAAGAATCGAGAGTTCGAGGGCGTTGGACCCTTTAAAGAAATTAAATTGGAATTGAAAGTAAATTAATTATTTTAATGAGAAAAGAAGTTATTTTTTTGGTTTTTTGGTATTTAATGAAAATAAAGAAAATTAATTAACATTAAAAATTAAATGAAACCCTAATTCTAGTTTGTTTTTAATTATTAAAAAATGTTTAAGTTTTGACCTAATTTACACTAATTATTTAATTACAAGTTTATTTACAAAATAATTAAGAATTAATAATAATGAAAAAAAGTTATTTATTAAGAAAAAGAATAAAAGTACTAAAACCCTAATTTCTACATTTTTAGTTTATTTAAGAAAAACATTAAAATTAAACCTAAAATTAAACTAATTTGATTATTAGAATTTTATTTACAAAAGAAAACTATTAATGAATTAAAAATTAAATAAACATATTTTTATTTTTATGATTTCTGATTTTTTTTTGTATTTTTGAAATTATTTTGTGAATTAAATAAAACAAAAGAAAAAAAACAATTAAAATAAATAATAGAGAAAAAATGAGAGAAAGAAAATACAAACAAGGGGGGGGGGGTTTCTGCCCAATTTGGAGGTTTTGGGAAGCATTTTGGCCCACTGATCCCAAGCCCATGTTGACTTTCAGCGCTTGTGTATGGCATGGTTGACTAGTGTGCATGATGGACCTCACATCCTGACCTTTGGATTGATCTCCTGGGACATTTGGCAAGCACAAGCGTTGGGTGTATGGTACTCCTTTGAATGAGATAATCACCTGAACATGTTAACACAAAAAATATGGGGAAATATGGGGGACCTGGGAATCGAACCCAGGTCCCAATGCTTGCATGACAACACATCTTCCACCAAGCCAAACGCGTTTATCTGATATTATATTGGGACATGAATATTATGAGAGAGAATAAGCGCTATTGGTAAACACAAAAAAACACGCGCGAATGTTTGAATTGTCCAGTCTGGTTGAGACAACTCAGCGTCTTCTTCATGGCTTCTTCGTTTTGCCTGAAAAAATAAGACTAGATAGCGGGGGTTTTAAACCCCCACTAACCTCAAACCTGCAAAATAGCGATCAGAGCATGGTGAAATAGAAATTAGGCGCGATGTGATCAATAGTTTCGTCTGAATGTCCTGAGTCCAATGGTCCTGGTGTGGTTGGCCAATTTTTCCAGATGAACGAAACCCTCTTTCAAAGTCTCTGAAACCCTAAAATATGTTCATGGCAACTTCTCATACAGGCAATAATAATTCAATTAAATAGCACCAATAGATTCAGAATGTCCATATTAGTGTAAATCAATGGTTAAAAATCACAGATAATGCATGTAAATGGAAACACGATTATGAATTTTTTGTGAAAAAGTGCAACATAGTTCTACCAATTCCTTGTGCGTGGAGATTTGATTTCAATTGCAAAAGCTTCCTGGTAGTGTCAGGAATGTATTGGAATAATTTTGAGACCTTGAATCACACTGCAACTATGAAAACAGTTTCAACCTTTTTTGTGAAAAATGCAAGTTTTTGTTCCTGATCTTGGGCGCAGCTTTCTTGTTCTTATGCACTAGGTTATGTTTGCATATGTATGTAGCATGATTAGGTCAAGCAAAACAAGCCCATGATCCATGTATTCAATGCTTTTGAATTTGTGATTTTCCATGATCTTTTTCAATCCTTTTTGCCATGAAAACTTGCCTATTTGGAAGATTTGGTCTCTTTGATGTGGTACACGAAATATTTAGGCCTTAATGAGAGAATATGCTGCACAAAAAGATTTGGAAAACATGATTTGCTATTTTTGTCATATTTAATTTTAATTAAGTGAATTAATAATAATAATAATTCAAATAATTAATCAAAAATGGTAAAATAACTCCCTTGGATGTCAATGGGTCGTGCAAAGCCTTTGGGTGATGATTCATGGAAGAAATTGAGGCCCATTAGCAATTTTGAGGTATTTGAAGCAAGGTTGACTTTTCAAAATTCCCAAAAATTTCCCAACTTCCACAAGGCATATCTTGCTCAATTTTTAAGCTTTGATCATGTTCTTGGACATTTTGGAAAGATCTTGAAGTCCTATAACCAATGCCGTTAGTCCCATGTCATTTTGATTTACCAATCTCAAGTTATGGTCTTTGACTTAAAGTGCCTTTTTGTTGACTTTTGAAAATGACCTATAATGTTGAGATTGATAACTTTTTGTGAGACCATTTATTGGACTTGAAGTGTGAAGATGAGTTGTAGTAAATGTCATTCTCTTTAAAATGAGCTTTGGATGGAATTTTTCTGATAAACCATGTGGAAGTTATGCCCTAGTCAATTTACAATTGACTTTTTCAACTGTCCAAAAATAGAAACTTTTGCATCTTGAGACTTTTTGAGCCATGCCTTGAGAATCATGATCAAGAATTGATCAAATGATGTTTGTGGCTTCAAAATAAGATGTTGACCAAAAATTTGGACTTTTGACTGTCAAATGACCATTTTGCCCCTACAGTTGACTATTGAGCAATTAGGGTTTTTGACTGTGCAATCTTGTGCTGTGAGTCTTGAAACTTAGCATATGGATGATTGGCAATGTTTATAGGCATGTGGGACTTGATTGGACCCTTGAAAACTTCAATTTCTTTGCCAGAAACAAAACCCTAATTTTTTACTGTTAGGAGGCAATTGGACTGTGCAACCCTTGAGAGATTTTGAACCTTGATCTTGGCAAATCTTGAAGAATATGGGAGGGCAAATTTTGGGGTACAACAGTTGCCCCTGTTCAATCTTCTTAAACCCGAGGGTGTAGATTGGCTAGCGTGCCTTTCGTAATCCGAAGGTGGAAGATGATTGAACACTGGAGTGCCCAGAAATTTGCACTCACATAGTAGAATGTCAGCAGTATGATGGTGGGAATGGGCTTACAGATGCCATTTGGAGATTGATGGATAGGAAGATGGGCTTACAGATGCAATGTTGAGAGGTGATGGATAGGTGGATGGGCTTATAGATGCCATCTGGGTGTCGATCTCCTAAGAGTTTCCTTAGCGAGAACTTGCGTACCTGAAAAAGAAAGATAATTACCTGGCCTGTTACAAGAGTTGATCTTCAAGCTCTTTATGTAGATGTGCCCTGGCTGGATACAGGTATCGAATCTTTAAACTCTTCAGACGTGCCCTGGCGAGATACAGGAATCGAGTCTGGAGCTTCAAAAGGTTTTTGTTGGTAATGATGTGATGAAGGAATCTGAGACGATTGCTACCTCCGCAGGATGATGAATGGATCAGGGACGATTACTACCTCAACAGGACGGTGAGAGAACCTTGGACGATTACTACCTCAACAGTAACGATAAGAGAACCTTGGTTGATTACTACCTCAACAGCAACGATGAGAGAACCTTGGGCGATTACTACCTCAACAGTAACAATGAGAGAACCTTGGGCGATTACTACCTCAACAGTAACGATGAGAGAACCTTGGGCGATTACTACCTCAACAGTAACGATGAGAGAACCTTGGGCGATTACTACCTCAACAGTAACGATGAGAGAACCTTGGGCGATTACTACCTCAACAGTAACGATGAGAGAACCTTGGTTGATTACTACCTCAACAGCAATGATGAGAGAACCTTGGGCGATTACTACCTCAACAGTAACGATGAGAGAACCTTGGATGTCTTCTACTGAGTATTCATCAGGAAAATCTTTAGGAATCAATTTAACTGGACCAGAGAAGGCCTTTGACTGGATCGGCATCAGAAAAATCTTTAGGAGTCGATTTAACTAAACCAGGCAAGGTCTTGGAATCTTCAACTGGGTCTTCATCAGGAAAATCTTTAGGAATTGATTTAACTGGACCAGAGAAGGCCTTTGACTGGATCGGCATCAGAAAGATCCTTAGGAGTCGATTTAACTGAACCAGGCAAGGTCTTGGAATCTTCAACTGGATCTTTCCTGAAATGTAAAAGTCAGTCGTATGTAATGCATACCATGGATCAAGCAATGATGTTCTCAACATAAATGAGATTGTAAGATATGATGCGTTTATGCATGTATCATGATGTATGTGATGTTTTTGAATGTATTTCCGTCTAGGAAAATATATCCTTGACGAATGCCGGGAGTTAAATCCTGGGCTGATGGTTGAAGAGAGCTCTTCGTTTCCGCTGGGGATGAAGATTGCAAGAATGAACCGGTAGGAGAAGAAGACTCCGTTGGGGAATAAACTTGATGAAGAGATTACTCTGTGGGGAATAACTACTCTAGCGATCTTGTTGGGGAATAATACTCTGTGGGAGGAGAGGTGCTTCGCTGAGATGAATGAGAACTCCATTGGGGATACCATTGTTGAGTTTTGTTGAAGAATATGATGAACTCCGCTGGGGGATAGGAAGACTTCGTCGGGGACGATCTTTCTCTGGTTATTGGCTGAGGATAACCCAGTTATACCCTGGTAGGGAAATAACCTTTGAATAAAGCCGGAGGACGCGTTCGTGCTCTGCAGGGGGGAAAAGCTTCCAGAATCTACTGGGGATAAGCTTCCTGCTGGGGGGATTCAAACTTTCCTGGGGAAATATTTGTACTGGACTCTCCTGGGGAACATTTGAGATATACTGGGGAAGTGGCTCCATTGAATGTCTGGTATACCGCCGGGGAACAATCTTAGCTCAAGACTGCCGGGGATGCTTGTTAAGAATGTTCGTATACTGCGCTGGGGAATGTTGAGATCTGCTGGAGGATACCCAATTTCCTTAAGGCTGACAGGATAACTCTGTTTGGGGAGAGTGCATTGACTTGCTGGCTCACTCTCTAGGGAATTAAGATAACTTGGTTATGTTCTTCAGCTGAACCTACCTTGGTACCTTGGTGGACAGAGCAATTGGATGGCTTAGGCAACTCATTATTGTCCATGTTTCTGCAAGAGAAGGAGGCCCATGAGGTGCTTAATAACCGTCGATGGACAAATCTTCTTTTGGTAGACAAGTGACGAGATGACGGGACACAATCGTACGCTTTGATCCCTAATTTTTGCCTGGACCGCCCTTTCGGGTTTTCAGTCCATCGGGATACCCATTTTTGCCCAAGCCACCTTTGCAGGTTTTCGACTTGCCAGGTGTACAGTTTTTTTTCTTCATATTCATCCCTTAGTTTTGCCCGAACCTTTTTTGGTTCGCCGGTAAGCCCTTATTTTTGCCTAGGTGTGTCAACCTAGCGGGTCTTTGATTACGCGTAGTATTTTTTCGACTATGTCCATGCTCTCAGAATGTAGGGAGTTGCCCCTGTTAGAAGTGTTTTGCCATGCCACCAGAAAATGTTTGATCAGGCAAGATTCATTGCTGGAACGCCCCCAAGTAACTCAGGCGGGGATTTGCCCCAGGCTATTTGGTCTTTGAGAGATTCTCCGAATCTTGATTGAACTGCCCCAGATAATAGACCATGATCATGTCTGCCCCTTGATTGGGAGTGCTTCTTCTATTTGAGCTTTTGTTGAGAAGATTTTATTCACTGGATATTCGTCGTGTGAATTTCTCTGCTGTTCAAACAAGAAGTCATATGCAAACAATGTTATATCAAAATGCAAAGCTTATGTCTGTCTTGAAGATTTTGAAAATGCATTCTTTTTCATAAAAACAAGTGAATTTTTTTGTAAACAGTGATGTCAACTCGTTATTTTACCGCAAGCCTTAAGGAGTCAGGATACCTTTCGTAACAGTATGCTTTCGAACTAACCCATGCTTCAGCTAGGACTTTTAAGGGTTATAACGTGGCCTGGTTCATGGTTTAAGAAACAAAGGATAAAGGCTCAAATTATTTGTACCCACCCGTTCTTCGTGATGTTCTTCAAACCTAAACTCAGCTGATTGTGCGTTAGAACTTGTTTGAGTCTTTGCTCTGATGTTTCAGTGATGGTTCGAATACTGATATTTTATTTTGAATAGGCAGTCATTTTTTGTTTTTGTTGAGGGTTTGTATGACCTCTTTCTTTTTGATTTTGCTATCTCTAAATTTTGCCTGAACTGTTTCTTTTGTGATTACAGTCAGCGGGATGCCCAAGTTTTGTAAGTCTACTTCATAGGTTTTGACTTATTGGGTTTTTATTTTTGAGATATAATGACTGCCTATCCTTATGATTATTCGGAATCATCACTGTCTTCTTTTTTTTTTTGCAAGGACCTCTTTGGTGCCATTTGTTATGTACTTGGATCAACTGAGAGAACTACCCTGCCCCAGGTTATGATAAAGGGTTTTAATTTTCGAAAAGAAAAACTCCTACTTCTTTGGCTCAGAGGGGTTGACGAGGGATTATCTTCCTTATAACTCCAGTGTTTAGGGATTGAAACAATGCCTGTACCTCATCAGCGGGGTCTGTTCAAAAGCATACTGTAGATTACGGTATCTTGTTCGTCATCCTCCCTCAAAAGGCTTAGAATTATTAATCGAGCATTGAACATCAAAAAATGAAAGCAATTTTAAATAGTGGATACGAAATGATTACTTCAAAACAAACATGTGTAGCACATTAATGAAATAACAATGTTTAACATGAATAAATGTTTGAACAATCAAAAGAAAATCACAACTTGAAAAATTCTAATGAACAAAAGTCTTCTAGTCTCAGGGCTTGTTACTTCGACTGGTGCATCTTGTAGGGATGGCAGGAGCATTCAGCCTGGCCCATCTGGGTGAAATCTACAACTCTTTCATTAATCAGGTCTTGGATCTTATTCTTCAGAGCCCAGCAGTCGTCGGTGTCATGTCCTGGACTGTCAGAGTGGTATGCACATCTTTCCTCAGGATTGTACTTTAGGGAGGTTGTGTTGAGATTCTTAGGGAGATCCCTTAATGTCACCAGATTCAACCTCAACAATTGTTGCAAAGCTTGAGACGGTGACACGTTGAGCTTGGTGAACTGCCTTTTAGGCTTGTTTGGCTTGCTCTGATTAGCCCGTTGTTCTTGGCGAGGTCGTTGTTGGACCTGTGAAGTAGTAGCAGCTCGGAGCGGCCCATTCATTAAACCAAACCTTTGACTTCTTGGAGGCTGATTAATGACTTGGTCCCTGACTTGGACTGGTTGCTTCATGTTGTATCTGTCTTGATGGAGTTGACTGATCACGGTCCTCAACTCTTCTTGCTCCCGAGCTAAACCTTGGATGAGAGCCCTTTGCCCCAGCATCTGGGTTTTCAATGTGTCTACCTCAGCTTGTAGACGTTTCAGCCGTTCGTCCTTGTCGTCCTCAGCATTGTTCTTGACCAAAGTCCCTGTGAGGAGTGTTCTCAGCTCTTCCTGCCCCTTGGATAGATTTAGGAAGATCTCCCTGAATTGAGTCTCTTGAGCATGAAGACCCTGGTTATCTTGTTGGGAAGCCATTGCTGAAATAAACAGCGAAGGGGGTAAGTGACCTGTAACAAAGATACCTGCAATGCAATGATGTGTATGTATGCATGCAATGTTTTCAAGGACCTCGCGGGGTAAACAAGAAAATTGTTAGAGTTGGAAACTGGTAACTTGATTAAAGGAACTTCATGTTGTTGAGAGTCCTTCTTCAAGGGTCAAAAGCTCACCATATCCAGTGGGTCATAGCCCCTGACAACCTTGGCTTAGAGGAAAATAAATCCCCTTTGCCCCTTGCTGGACAGTTGGTTCATCATGACCTGCATCACAAACCCTCGAGATCCTTGAAATGGGTTAGTCTTTATGTAGGATGCATGATGTTATGATGTTATGCTATGCGTGGCGTAACATAGGTAAACCCTGTTATGAGTCCAGATTAAGGACTGTAAACAACACCTGCAAGAAACTCAAGTGTCAGATAACAAGCATGCAAGTAGCCAGGTACGAAGGCACACAAGTCACACAAAAGAGCCCTTAGATTTTAGGCCAGCATGGGGTCTGGGTATTACCCTCTTGAAGTTGGTGGGCTCAACCTGTCCTATCAGAAGTAACCGGGTTCTAAGGGTCCCAATATCATTGGATTGCTTTCATTGTTCATCGTTTCGATTTAGCCGCTGAACTGGCGACCGAAATATTCCAAGAAAACAACTCTCAATTGAGTGTAGTATCAAGTATCAACCAACCTCGGACTGCACCAAAGTCAGTTATCTCGCTACCCTAAAGAGGCCAAGATGGTTCAATTAAGGTTCCTAAGGTCAGTTGATGCTTCACGACACCACGCGGCGGCCCCGTACTCTCCTTGACTGAACTCAAGGGTTACCGATACACACCAAAGTGCCACATCAACATAGCAGACTGTTTCAACCATGTCGGTATACCCCGCACAGTTCCCTCACATCCTTGTTGCTACTTTCTAAAAAGGTATCCCCAGATCCGGGTTTGGATCTATAGAACTCCCAAGACAGTCCCATAATAATAAAGCAAACAAGTCAACGCAATTGAAAACACAAGTGATCCTAGTCCTAAGGTACACCTCACTTTAAAATAACTCCCCAGCAGAGTCGCCAGTTCTGTGATCGGTGGATCTGGAACTGACTGTTTTAAAGCTGGTTCGCGAAATGTCACGGAAGCAAGAGTCGCCACCGTCTTTTATTTTCTCCAATATGGAAAGGACAAAAGCACAGAAAAATTCCTTATTGAGATTAGTTCTCGGTTCGGGAGGTAGATTTATAGAAAGGGAAGGTGTTAGCACCCTTTCTATCCATGGTTATCCATGGGCTCTTAGATACTTGCTCATTTGTGTTTTCAAAAGTGTTTGCTTTTCAATTGTGAGTGGGTTTGAAAAAGTTTCATTTAAAATTTCAGTTCGACTCTTGTATCAGTCCTCAAGAGTGTTTGAAAAATTGTTTTGAAATCTTTTTGAAAAGTGTCGGTGTGAAAAGAGTTTTTTGATTTGTTTTGAATTAGAGCAAGTATCTACGAGTCATCTACCTACCCTAAGGAATTAGGCTGTGTTAATGTCCTTAAGGTAGTGCCATCCTACCATTGAGAGGTAGGTAGCACCACCGTTGGAGGTGTTCGGGTCAATTCGAGTTTAGGGACAGTGTGGCCACCGAGCAACGGTAAGACAACTTAGAAGCTACCCTTATGCCATTGATCTTTTTATTCCGAGGCAACTATTCCGAGGCAACTTGTTTGAGGCAACCGTTTCGAGGCAACTAGATCAATGGAACATAAGGACTCACTAAGACGTCCTATACTCGACGACCACGTTTCGAGGGGCAAGGCAACAGTGAGGCGTACCCTAAGAGTGGTGTGTGAATTGTGTGTCATTTTCAGTTATAGTTTATCTTGATCATGCATTGGGTGATCTACGCTTTGATTTTTATTTGGGCCATTCATTCTTTCATACAATTATTAGCAGTTAAAAGGTGCGGGAATTAAAATGCGGAAAATAAAAGTCCTACGCTATTACAAGGCGCAGGTCTATACATCGCCAAATTAACAAAGACCCGATTTTGAATAAAAGTGCGGAAAGTAAAAGTTCTAATTACTATTACAAAGCTTTGGGGCAATTACATAATATTTAAAATGAATATAAAGACAAACACGCGAAAAGAAATAAGAATCGAGAGTTCGAGGGCGTTGGACCCTTTAAAGAAATTAAATTGGAATTGAAAGTAAATTAATTATTTTAATGAGAAAAGAAGTTATTTTTTTGGTTTTTTGGTATTTAATGAAAATAAAGAAAATTAATTAACATTAAAAATTAAATAAAACCCTAATTCTAGTTTGTTTTTAATTATTAAAAAAATGTTTAAGTTTTGACCTAATTTACACTAATTATTTAATTACAAGTTTATTTACAAAATAATTAAGAATTAATAATAATGAAAAAAAGTTATTTATTAAGAAAAAGAATAAAAGTACTAAAACCCTAATTTCTACATTTTTAGTTTATTTAAGAAAAACATTAAAATTAAACCTAAAATTAAACTAATTTGATTATTAGAATTTTATTTACAAAAGAAAACTATTAATGAATTAAAAATTAAATAAACATATTTTTATTTTTATGATTTCTGATTTTTTTTTTGTATTTTTGAAATTATTTTGTGAATTAAATAAAACAAAAGAAAGAAACAATTAAAATAAATAATAGAGAAAAAATGAGAGAAAGAAAAATACAAACAAGGGGGGGGGGGGGGGGTTTCTGCCCAATTTGGAGGTTTTGGGAAGCATTTTGGCCCACTGATCCCAAGCCCATGTTGACTTTCAGCGCTAGCGTATGACATGGTTGACTAGTGTGCATGATGGACCTCACATCCTGACCTTTGGATTGATCTCCTGGGACATTTGGCAAGCACAAGCGTTGGGTGTATGGTACTCCTTTGAATGAGATAATCACCTGAACATGTTAACACAAAAAATATGGGGAAATATCGGGGAGCTGGGAATCGAACCCAGGTCCCAATGCTTGCATGACAACACATCTTCCACCAAGCCAAACGCGTTTATCTGATATTATATTGGGACATGAATATTATGAGAGAGAATAAGCACTATTGGTAAACACAAAAAAACACGCGCGAATGTTTGAATTGCCCAGTCTGGTTGAGACAACTCAGCGTCTTCTTCATGGCTTCTTCGTTTTGCATGAAAAAATAAGACTAGTTAACGGGGGTTTTAAACCCCCACTAACCTCAAACCTATAAAATAGCGATTAGATCATGGTGAAATAGAAATTAGGCGCGATGTGATCAATAGTTTCGTCTGAATGTCCTGAGTCCAATGGTCCTGGTGTGGTTGGCCAATTTTTCCAGATGAACGAAACCCTCTTTCAAAGTCTCTGAAACCCTAAAATATGTTCATGGCAACTTCTCATACAGGCAATAATAATTCAATTAAATAGCACCAATAGATTCAGAATGTCCATATTAGTGTAAATCAATGGTTAAAAATCACAGATAATGCATGTAAATGGAAACACGATTATGAATTTTTTGTGAAAAAGTGCAACATAGTTCTACCAATTCCTTGTGCGTGGAGATTTGATTTCAATTGCAAAAGCATCCTGGTAGTGTCAGGAATGTATTGGAATAATTTTGAGACCTTGAATCACACTGCAACTATGAAAACAGTTTCAACCTTTATTGTGAAAAATGCAAGTTTTTGTTCCTGATCTTGGGCGCAGCTTTCTTGTTCTTATGCACTAGGTTATGTTTGCATATGTATGTAGCATGATTAGGTCAAGCAAAACAAGCCCATGATCCATGTATTCAATGCTTTTGAATTTGTGATTTTCCATGATCTTTTTCAATCCTTTTTGCCATGAAAACTTGCCTATTTGGAAGATTTGGTCTCTTTGATGTGGTACACGAAATATTTAGGCCTTAATGAGAGAATATGCTGCACAAAAAGATTTTGAAAACATGATTTGCTATTTTTGTCATATTTAATTTTAATTAAGTGAATTAATAATAATAATAATTCAAATAATTAATCAAAAATGGTAAAATAACTCCCTTGGATGTCAATGGGTCGTGCAAAGCCTTTGGGTGATGATTCATGGAAGAAATTGAGGCCCATTAGCAATTTTGAGGTATTTGAAGCAAGGTTGACTTTTCAAAATTCCCAAAAATTTCCCAACTTCCACAAGGCATATCTTGCTCAATTTTTAAGCTTTGATCATGTTCTTGGACATTTTGAAAAGGTCTTGAAGTCCTCTAACCAATTCCTTTTGTCCATGTCATTTTGATTTACCATTCTCAAGTTATGGTATTTGACTTAAAGTGCCTTTTTGTTGACTTTTGAAAATGACCTATAATGTTGAGATTGATAACTTTTTGTGAGAGCATTTCTTGGACTTGAAGTGTGAATATGAGTTGTAGGAAATGTCATTCTCTTCAAAATGAGCTTTGGATGGGATTTTTCTGATGAACCATGAAAAAGTTATTCCCTGGTCAATTTACAGTTGACTTTTTCAACTGTCCAAAAATAGAAACTTTTGCATCTTGAGACTTTTTGAGCCATGCCTTGAGAACCATGATCAAGAATTGATCAAATGATGTTTGTGGCTTCAAAATAAGATGTTGACCAAAAATTTGGACTTTTGACTGTCAAATGACCATTTTGCCCCTGCAGTTGACTGTTGAGCAATTAAGGTTTTTGACTGTGCAATCTTGTGCTGTGAGTCTTGAAACTTAGCATATGGATGCTTGGCAATGTTTATAGGCATGTGGGACTTGATTGGACCCTTGAAAACTTCAATTTCTTTGCCAGAAACAAAACCCTATTTTTTGACTGTTAGGAGGCAATTGGACTGTGCAACCCTTTAGAGATTTTGAACCTTGATCTTGGCAAATCTTGAAGAATATGGGAGGGAAAATTTTGGGGTACAACAGTCTCCAATCAGCCCCGAAAAGGCACAATATCTCCAGTAAGTAAGCGACACTCTCCCCAAGCAGAGTTAGTCTACTGTCAGCCTTAAGGAAGTTGGGTATCCCCCGAAAATCTCAACATTCCCCAGCGGAGTATGCAGATATTCCTTAACAAGCATCCCCGGCAGTCTTAATATAAGATTGTTCCCCGGCGGAATCCAGACACCCAGTGGAGCCACTCCCCAGTGCAATCTCAAAAGTCTCCCCAGGAGAGTTGAACCATCTCCCCAGTAGATTCTGGAAGCTTGTCCCCTGCAGAATACGAACGCGTCTCCCCGGCTTTATTCAAAGGTTATTCTCCACCAGAGCTTATAAATGGGTTATCCTCAGCCAATTACCATGGAAAGATCGTCCTCGGCGAGGTTCTTCCTATCCCCCAACGGAGTTCATCAATTCCCCAGTATAACAGATCAACTGGAATCCCCAGCGGAGTTCTCATCAAAACCTTAGCGAAGTATCTCTCCCCACAGAGTAATTCCCCGCAGAGTAATCTCTCCAACAAGTTTATTCCCCAACGGAGTCATCTTCTCCTACCGGTTTATTCTTACAATCAACATCCCCAGCGGAAACGAAGAACTCTAATCTTCAGCATCAGCCCAGGAGTTATCTTCCCGGCATTCGTCAAGGATTTATTTTCCTAGACGAAAATACATTCATAAACATCACATTATCATACACCATACGCATGCATAAACGCATCATATCACACAATCTCATTTATTTTTGAGAACATCATGACATCATGCATTTCATACATCATGACATTGCATACAACTGATGTTTTTCCTTTTCAGGGAAAAGGTCAATCCAAAGATAATTACTATCAACCGTCGCAATTCCAGATTCGATTCCTGTATCTAGCCAGGGCATATCTGAAGAGTTTGAAGATTCGATACCTGTATCCATCCAGGGCATATCTGTAGATGACTAATTCCAGATTCGATTCCTGTATCTAGCCAGGGCATATCTGAAGAGTTTGAAGATTTGATACCTGTATCCAGCCAGGGCATATCTGTAGATGACTAATTCCAGATTCGACTCCTGTATCTAGCCAGGGCATATCTGAAGAGTTTGAAGATTCGATACCTGTATCCAGCCAGGGCATATCTGTAGATGACTAATTCCAGATTCGATTCCTGTATCTAGCCAGGGCATATCTGAAGAGTTTGAAGATTCGATACATGTATCCAGCCAGGGCATATCTATAGATGACTAATTCCAGATTCGACTCCTGTATCTAGCCAGGGCATATCTGTAGATGACTAATTCCATATTCGATTCCTGTATCTAGCCAGGGCATATCTGTGAGTGATTGATTGTAGATTCGATACCTGTATCCAGCCAGGGCATATCTGAAGAGTTTGAAGATTCGATACCTGTATCCAGCCAGGGCATATCTGTAGATGACTAATTCCAGATTCGATTCCTGTATCTAGCCAGGGCATATCTGTGAGTGATTGATTGTAGATTCGATACCTGTATCCAGCCAGGGTATGTCTGCATGAAGAGTTTAGAGATTCGATTCCTGTATCCAGCCAGGGCATGTCTGTAGACGAGAATTCCAGATTTGATTCCTGTATCTAGCCAGGGCATATCTGTGAGTAACTGATTGTAGATTCGATACTTGTATCCAGCCAGGGCACGTCTGCATGAAGAGTTTAGAGATTCGATTCCTGTATCCAGCCAGGGCATATCTGTAGACGAAGAATTCCAGATTCGATTCCTGTATCCAGCCAGGGCATATCTGTGAGTGACTGATTGTAGATTCGATACCTGTATCCAGCCAGGGCATGTCCGCATGAAGAATTTAGAGATTCGATTCCTGTATCCAGCCAGGGCACGTCTGTAAGAAACCTTTTGAAGTTCCGGATTCGATTCCTGTATCTAGCCAGGGCACATCTGTGAGCAAATGATTGTAGATTCGACACCTGTATCTAGCCAGGGCACATCTGCATGAAGAGTTTGAAGATCAACCCCTGTAACAAGCCAGATAATTATCTTTCTTTCTCAGGTACGCAAGTTCTCGCTAAGGAATCTCTTACGCGATCGACACCCCGATGGCATCTATAAGCCCATCTCCCCAACTATCCATTACATTTCCAAATGGCCCATTCCCGACAAGATTCTGTCACATCTCCAGATGGCATCTATAAGCCCATCCTCCTACCAACAATCTCCAGATGGCATCTATAAGCCCATCCTCCCATCCACCATCTTTCCAAATGGCATCTATAAGCCCATTCCCGCCATCATACTACTGATATCCTACTATGTGAGTGCAAATTTCAGGGCACTCTAGTGTTCAATCATCTTCCACCTTCGGATCACGAAAGGCACGCAAGCCAATCTACATCCTCAGGTCTAAGAAGATTGAACAGGGGCAACTGTTGCACCCCAAAATTTGCCCTCTCATGTTTTCCAAAGTCTTCCCCCTGCCTGGTTGATCACAAACTCTTGCCTAAGTAAAAAGAAGATTTTTGAGTGGTACTTCAAATACCTTTCGATTGGCATTCTGAAGGAGTATTTCGATTGGAATTCTGAAGGAGTATTTCGATTGGCATTATGGACAAGCATTCGATTGGAATTATGTCAAGGCAATGTCGACAGGCATGTCAACCATGTCCTTTATTTGGCATGAACAACACCTTTTGATTGGCCTGTTAGCAAAGCATTTCGATTGGAATCCTTCGATTGATATTTGGGCCAGACCCATTCGAAGGGTATGCAGGGAGTCCATTCGAAAGAGGCAAATCAGGACTAATCGAAGAGCATGGCCTGAAAGCACTCGAAATCCAAGCGTCCAGGTTCATTCAAGGAACACGAATGTTTCAAAAAAGGAAATGATTTAATGTGTTTGATTTTTGTCCAGAGCGTTAAAGGCCTATTTTAATGGTTGTTGTGATCGGTGGATCTGGAACTGACTGTTTAACGCTGGTTCGCGAAATGTCACGGAAGCAAGAGTCGCCACCGTCTTTTATTTTCTCCAACATGGACAGGACAAAAGCACAGCAAAATTCCTTATGAGATAGTTTCTCGGTTCGGGAGGTAGATTTATAGAAAGGGAAGGTGTTAGCACCCTTTCTATCCATGGTTATCCACGGGCTCTTAGATACTTGCTCTTATGTTTTCAAAGGTGTTTGCTTTTCAAAATGTGAGTGGGTTTGAAAAAGTTTTGTTTAAAGATTTTAGATCGACTCTTGTATCAGTCCTCAAGAGTGTTTAAAAAATTGTTTTGAAAACTTTTTTGAAAGTGTCAGTGTGAAAAGGTTTTGATTTGTTTTTGAAGAGAGCAAGTATCCATGAGTCATCTACCTACCCTAAGGAATTAGGCTGTGTAAATGTCCTTATGGTAGTGCCATCCCACCATTGAGAGGTAGGTAGCCCCACCGTTGGAGGTGTTCGGGTCAATTCGAGTTTAGGGACAATGTGGTCACCATAGAAACAATAGGACACCTTAGAAGCTACCCTTATGCCATTGATCCTTTTTAATTCCGAGGCAACCGTTTCGAGGCAACTGGATCATGTCATGGACATAAGGACTTACTAAAACGTCCTATACTCGACGACCACGTTTCGAGGGCAAGGCAACAGTGAGGCGTACCCTAAGAGTGGTGTGTGAATTTGTGTGTTATTTTCAGTTTAACCATTATCTTTGATCATGCATTATGGTGAGCTACGGGTTGATTTTATTTGGGCCATTCAATCTTTCATGCAAAGTTTAGCAGTTTTAAGAGTGCGGAAATTTAAATGCGGAAAGTAAAATTCTACGCTATTACAAGGCGCGGGTCTATACATCGCCAAATTACAAAGACCCGTTTTAATAAAAGATGCGGAAAGTAAAACCTAGTTACTATTACAAGGCTTGAGCAATTACATAATATTCACAAGAAAATAAAATAACGTGCGAAATAGAAATTGAAATTGAACGTTCGAGGGCGTTGGACCCTTTTGAAATTAAATTAAATTAAAGGTTAATTAATTATTAAATTAAAGAAAAGAAATATTTTTTAGGTTTTATTGTATTTATGAAATAAAGAAATTAAAATTGAAGAGAAACCCTAATTCTAAGTTGTTTTTAATTATTAAAGAAAAATATTAATGTTTAACCTAATTTACTAAATATTTAATATACATATTTATTTACAAAAATATTTAATAATTAATAATAATAATAATGATGAGAAAATTATTTATTAAGAAAAATGATGAAAAGTTACAAACCCTAATTTCTACATATTTTAATTTGTTAAGGAAAAGACTTAAATTTTAAAACTTAATTTAACTAAATAATTAATGTACATTTATTCACAAAAATATTTAATAAGTAAATTAATTAATATATTTTAGTTTCTGATTTTTTATATTTATGAAAATTAATTATTGGAATTTAAAGAGAACAATTAAAATAATTAAAAGAAAAGAAAAGAAAATTAAAAAAAAGAATACAAACAATGGGGGTGTCTGACCCAAAGGGAGGTGAATTGGAGCATTTTTGGCCCATTGAACAAGAAGCCTGTTTGACTTTCCAGCGCGTGTGCATGAGCATTGACTGAGGTACATGGTGGAAGTCACGTTATGGCCATTGGATTGACCATCAGATTCACTTGGCAGGCACAGGCATTGGGATGCATGGTGCTCCTTTGAATGAGTGCTGCATAGAAGCGTGTTATGATAAAAAAAACATGGAATATGAGAGGGGACCTGGGAATCGAACCCAGGTCCCAATACTTGCCAGACAGCTCACCCACCAACTGAGCCATTGAGTTTCTTTGTTAAACTAATACATGGAAAATATAATATGCAAAAAAACGTTAGTTAGTGGTGTTAACAAAAATTCGCGCGCCAGTATTCAAATCCCCCAGTCATGTCTTGACACGCCATCTTCGTCTTCATCTTTCTGCCTGTAATAAAAACGAATAGCGGGGGTTTTAAACCCCCACTAACTGCAATGCATAAAAATAGCGATTAGAGCATGGGCAATTATAAAAAGGGCGCGAGGTGTGGATTGATTTCGTCTGGATGTCCTGATTTCAATGGAATAGGTTTGGTTGTCCAATTTTTCCATATGTGTAAACCCCTAATTCCAAGCTTCTGAAACCCTAGCAAGCGTTAATTGAAAATCTCTATACAGGCATTGTTAGTTCAATCAAAGGGTACCATTAGCTTCAGAACATCCATATTAGTATAAATCAATAGTTAAAAATCACGAATAATGCATGGAAATTGAAACACGATTATGGAAAAGTTCAAGAAAAGTGTGATGTCGTTCTACCAATTCTTGAGGTCTGGAGATCTGGTTTTGATTGCAAATGCTTCCTGGATGTCTTAGCAATGTTTTGAAATCCTTTTGGAGCTTTGAAACACTTTGTAACTAGGTTTTCAGTTTTCAAAAGTTTGATGAAAATTTGCAATTTGGTGTGCAGCCTCTGAGAATATATTTCGTGTGTGTTAGGATTAGGTCATGTTGTGTATAAGTATCTGAATGCAATTAGGTCAAAACCAAGCCCAAAGATCCATTGATTTAATGATTCAATATTTGATTTTGTTCACATCTTTTTTCAATCTTTTTCCATGCCAATCATGCCAAATTTGGATGATTTTATCCCTTTTGATTGATGCACGAGATCTCTTACATGTGAGGAGGATATTTGCTGCATAAAAAGATTTAAAACCATTGATTTAGTATTTTTCTTATATTTAAATTTAATTAAATCAATTAATGATAATAAAAATTCAAATAATTAATTAAAAATGAGAAAATAACTCCCTTTGAGCTTAGTGGGTCGTGCATAGCCTTTGGGTAATGATTCATGAAAGAAATTGAGGCCCATTGGCATTTTTGAAGCCTTTTGTGCAAAGTTGACTTTTCAAAATTCCCAAAATTTTCCCAACTTCTACAAGGCATATCTTGCTCAATTCTGAAGCTATGATCATGTTCTTGGACATTTTGGAAAGGTCTTGAAGTCCTCTAACCAATGTCTTTGGTCCCATGTAATTTTGTTTTACCAATCTCAAGTTATGGTCTTTGACTTAAAGTGCCTTTTTGTTGACTTTTGAAAATGACCTATAATGTTGAAATTGATAACTTTTTGTGAGAGCATCTCTTGGACTTGAAGTGTGAAGATGAGTTGTAGGAAATGTCATTCTATTCAAAATGAGCTTTGGATGGGATTTTTCTGATAAACCATGAAGAAGTTATGCCCTGGTCAATTTGCAGTTGACTTTTCAGCTGTCCAAAAATAGAAACTTTTGCATCTTGAGACTTTTTGAGCCCTGCTTTGAGAATCATGATCAAGAATTGATCAAATGATGTTTGTGGCTTCAAAATAAGATGTTGACCAAAAATTTTAAATTTTGACTGTCAAATGACCATTTTGCCCCTACAGTTGACTGTAAAGCATTTAGGGTTTTTGACTGTGCAATTTGATGCTGTGAGCCTTGAAACTTGACATATGGATACTTGACAATGTATGTAGGCATGCGGGATTTGATTGGACCCTTGGGAACCTCAATTTCTTTGCAAGAACCAAAACCCTAGTTTTGACTGTGCTAGGAGGCAATTGGACTGTGCAACCCTTGGAAGATTTTGAACCTTGATCTTGGCAAATCTTGAAGAATATGGGAGGGAAAATTTTGGGGTACAACAATTGCCCCTGTTCAATCTTCTTAAACCTGAGGATGTAGATTGGCTGGCGTGCCTTTCGTAATCCGAAGGTGGGAGATGATTGAACACTAGAGTGCCCAGAAATTTGCACTCACATAGTAGAATGTCAGCAGTGTGACGGCGGGGAATGGGCTTACAGATGCCATTTGGAGACTGATGGATAGGAGGATGGGCTTATAGATGCCATCTGGAAGTGTGACAGAACTTTTTCGGGAATGGGCTTATAGAAGCCATTTGGAGACTGTTGGTATGTGGATGGGCTTATAGATGCCATCTACGTGTCGATCGCGTAAGAGTTTCCTTAGCGAGAACTTGCGTACCTGAGAAAGAAAAATAATTACCTGGCCTGTTACAGGAGTTGATCTTCAAACTCTTTATTTAGACGTGCCCTGGCTGGATACAGGAATCAAATCTTTAAACTCTTCAGACGTGCCCTGGCAAGATACAGGAATCGAGTCCGGATAATATAGTTGTCAACAGATACACCCTGGCGAGATACAAGAATCAGATCTTCGAACTCTTCAGACGTGCCCCGGCAAGATACAGGAATCGAGTCTGGTAATGTTAGTCGTCAACAGATACACCATGGCAAGATACAGGAATCGGATCTTCGAACTCTTCAGACGTGCCCTGGCAAGATACAGGAATCGAGTCTGGTAATGTTAGTCGTCAACAGATACACCCTGGCAAGATACAGGAATCAGATCCTCAAACTCTTTAGACGTGCCCTGGCAAGATACAGGAATCGAGTCTGGTAATGTTAGTCGTCAACAGATACACCCTGGCAAGATACAGGAATCGGATCCTCGAACTCTTCAGACGTGCCCTGGCAAGATACAGGAATCGAGTCTGGTAATGTTAGTCGTCAACAGATACACCCTGGCAAGATATAGGAATCGGATCTTCGAACTCTTCAGACGTGCCCTGGCAAGATACAGGAATTGAGTCTGGTAATGTTAGTCGTCAACAGATACACCCTAGCAAGATACATGAATCGGATCCTCAAACTCTTCAGACGTGCCCTGGCAAGATACAGGAATCGAGTCTGGTAATGTTAGTCGTCAACAGATACACCCTGGCAAGATACAGGAATCAGATCCTCTAACTCTTCAGACGTGCCCTGGCAAGATACAGGAATCGAGTCTGGTAATGTTAGTCGTCAACAGATACACCCTGGCAAGATACAGGAATCAGATCTTTAATTGCGACAGTTGATAGCAATTATCTTTGTATTGACCTTTGCCCTGAAAAGACAAAACGTTAATTGTATGCGATGTCATGATGTATGACATGCGTGATGAGATTATGTGTTCATGATGCGTATATGCATGCTATAATGTATGAAGATGTGATGTTTATGAAATGTGTTTTTGTCTAGGAACATAAATCCTTGACGGGTGTCGGGAAATTAACTCCTGGGCTGATGTTGAAGAATAATGCTTCTTGTTTCCGCTGGGGAGATTGTTGCAAGAATGAACCTGTAGGAGAAGATGACTTCGTTAGGGAATAAACTTGGCGAATAGATTACTCTGCGGGGAGTGCTCTGTGGGGAGAGAGAGGTACTTTGCTGAGATGTTGATGATAACTCCGTTGGGGATACCGTTGTTGAGTTATGTTGAAGGAATTGATGAACTCCGCTGGGGGATAGGAAGAACTTCGCCGAGGACGATCTTTCCGTGGTTACTAGCTGAGGATAACCCAGTTATAAGCTCCGGTGGAGAATAACCTTTGAATAAAAAAGTCCGGGAGATGCGTTCGTGCTCTGCAAGGGATAAGCTTCCAGAATCTACTGGGGATAAGCTTCCTGCTGGGGAGATGGATTCCACTTTCCTGGGGAAACTTCTGGACTGGACTTTCCTGGGGAAATTTTGAACTGTACTAGGGAAGTGGCTCCACTGAATGTATGATATACCTCCGGGGAACAATCTTAGATTAAGAATGCCGGGGATGCTTGTTAAGAATGTTTGTATACTCCGCTGAGGAATGTTGAGATCTGTTGGGGATACCCAACTTCCTTAAGGCTGATAGAGTAGGCTACCTCTGCTTGGGGAGAGTGTACTGACTTGCTGGCTCACTCTCTGGGGATTTAATGATATCTTGGTTGCATTCTTCGGCCAAACTTACCTTGGTACCTTGGTGGACAGAGCAATTAGATTGCTTAGACAACTCATTATTGCCCCTGTTTCTAGTGTTACCTGTAATTAATCCTTTGTTTTGTATGCAAATATTTATGAGTTAGCAATTAGTGTCAAATGCATATATCAAAAATTGAACCTTGGACGTTCTTCGCAAAACAAAACAGAAAAAAGGAAAAACAATTGGCAATTTATCTGAAAAGTGAATTTGTATTGATTTTTGAATTGCCTGTAAATAGGCGTTTTTGTACAAGAGGCTGATGTCCTAGTAAGAGAACGCCGCCGAACAAAAGAGTTTATACAATTTGTACAAGGAAAACAAAACAACTGTGTGAAAAGAATAATCCCACTGGGTTTCAACTCTGCTATTGCCTTTATATTTTCGAGCGTCTCATCACTTGGCTGCTCGGTTGATGATGAAGCTGATTGATCGATGCCGTCTGAACCTGATGTTGATACCGGATTCTGGATGCAAGGTGATCCAATGAGACATAGTATTATGCTTTATCCCTAACTTTTGCCTGGACCGCCCTTTCGGGTTTTCAGTCCACCGGGATACCCATTTTTGCCCAAGCCGCCTTTTCAGGTTTTCGACTTGCCGGGTGTACAGATTTTTTTTCATTTCATCCCTCATTTTTCCCGAACCCTTTTGGTTCACCGGGAAGCCCTAATTTTTGCCTAGGTATGTCAACCTAGCGGGTCTTTTGTCATGCGTAGTATCTTTTTACTATGTCTGCATTGGCGGGGTGAGGAAGGTCGTCACCATCCATGGTGGTTAGAATCATGGCTCCTCCTGAGAACACATGTTTAACCACAAATGGTCCTTCGTACGTAGGGGTCCATTTGCCCCTGGGATCACTTTGAGGAAGGATGATGTGCTTGATTACCAGGTCCCCAACTTGATACTCTTGTGGTCTGACTTTCTTGTTAAATGCCTTGATCATCCGTTTTTGGTACGTTTGACCATGACATATAGCAGTGAGTCTCTTTTCGTCCATTAGGTTTAATTGATCAAGTCGGGTCTGGATCCAGTCATCTTCGCTCAGGTCTGCATCCTTCATTATCCGGAGAGAGGGTATCTGGACTTCAATCGGCAAGATTTCCTCCATGCCATAGACCAAGGAAAAAGGAGTTGCCCCGGTTGACGTCCTTGCTGAGGTACGGTACCCATGAAGAGCGAACGGTAACATCTCATGCCAATCTTTATAGGTCACTGTCATCTTCTGCACAATCTTCTTGATATTCTTATTAGCTGCTTCGACAGCCCCATTCATCTTCGGTCGGTAAGGAGAAGAGTTGTGGTGCTGTATCTTGAATTGCTCGGAGAGCTCAGTGATCATCTTGTTATTGAGATTTGTACCGTTGTCTGTAATGATTCTTTCTGGGACGCCGTATCGACAGATCAGATTATGCCGAATGAATCGTGCCACGACATTCTTGGTTACTGTAGCATAAGAAGCTGCTTCGACCCACTTTGTAAAGTAATTGATCGCCACCAGGATGAAGCGATGCCCGTTAGATGCCGTAGGTTTAATATCACCGATCATATCAATGCCCCACATTGCGAAAGGCCAAGGTGCTGTCAGGACATTAAGAGGAACTGGAGGAACATGCACCTTATCTGCGTATATCTGGCACTTATGACATTTCCGAGAATGTTGGTAGCAGTCGGCTTCCATTGTAGACCAGAAATATCCTGCCCGAAGGATTTTCTTTGCCATGGTGTGTCCACTGGAGTGCGTTCCGAAGGTACCTTCATGCAGCTCTGCCATGATTCTTTCTGCTTCAGTCTTATCCATACAACGCAGTAAGGTTGAATCATGGTTTCGCTTGTACAGAATGCCGTTGCTGAGGAAGAACTTCGCCGCGAACCTTCTCATAAACTTTTTATCATTGATGGATGCACCTTCAGGGTATTCGTGAGCTTCCAAATACCTTTTCACCTCGTAGTACCAAGGCTTCTCAGCTACTACCTCAGTCTCAAGATCACAACAGTATGCCGGTTCGTCCAGTTTCCAAATAATGATCCGGGGAGCCTCATTGTCCCACTTGACTTTGAACATGGAAGACATCGTAGCTAACGCGTCCACCAACTGATTCTCCTATGTTGGAAAGTGTTTAAAAGTTATCTCTGTGAAATGGGGGATCAATGTCAACACACATTCTCTGTAAGGAATAAGATTCGGATGTTTCGTATCCCACTCGCCTTTGATCTGATTGATCACGAGAGAGGAATCTCCGAAGACACTCAGAAACTTGATCCTTAAGTCAATCGCAGCTTGCAGACCCATGATACACGCCTCATACTCCGCCATGTTGTTGGTGCAGTTGAAACATAGCCGGGCGGTGAGTGGAGTATGAATGCCTCGAGGGGATATGATCACAGCGTCGATACCGTTACCCAAAGCATTGGAGGCTCCGTCAAAGTGCATAGACCATCGGGATCCTTCCTCAGGTCCTTCATCCGGTCCAGGTACTTCACAATCAGTCACTATCATGATGCTCTCGTCTGGAAACTCAAAGTTCATTGACTGATAGTCGTCTACTGCCTGATGTGCCAAGTGGTCTGCCAATACACTTCCTTTGATGGCTTTCTGAGTCGTGTACTGGATGTCGTATTCTGTCAAGATCATTTGCCATCTTGCTATTCTCCTAGACAGAGCAGGCTTTTCGAATATGTACTTTATTAGATCCATCTTTGAGATCAACAAGGTAGTGTGAGTCAGCATATACTGTCTCAGCCGGCGAGCAGCCCATACCAAAGCACAGCAAGTTTTCTCGAGCAGTGAGTATCGGGTCTCACAGTCGGTAAACTTTTTGCTAAGGTAATAAATGGCGTGCTCTTTTCGGCCAGACTCGTCATGCTGCCCCAGCACGCACCCCATTGAGCTGTCAAGTACTGTCAGGTATAGTATCAGAGGTCTCCCTTCAACCGGTGGCATAAGGATGGGTGGTTCTTGGAGATACTCTTTGATTCTGTCAAAAGCGGCCTGACATTCATCATTCCAACGTACTACCTGATCTTTCTTCAGCAGCTTGAAGATTGGTTCACAAGTAGCAGTTAGGTGCGAGATGAATCGAGCAATGTAATTCAGGCGTCCTAGAAAGCCTCTGACCTCTTTCTCTGTCTTGGGAACTGACATCTATTGTATGGCTTTAACCTTGGCAGGGTCCACCTGAATACCCTTGTCGCTTACGACGAAGCCTAGCAACTTCCCAGATCTTACCCCGAAGGTGCACTTGTTCGGGTTCAGCCTCAGCTTGTACAACTTCAGACGGTCAAACAACTTTTGCAGATGGTCAAGGTGTTCCTCCTCAGTTTGGGACCTTGCAATCATGCCGTCGACATACACTTCTATCTCATGATGGATCATGTCATGAAATAAAGCAACCATGGCACATTGGTAGGTTGCCCCAGCATTTTTCAACCCGAATGGCATGACCTTGTAGCAGAAGGTGCCCCACTAAGTAACGAAGGTAGTCTTTTCCATATCTTCAGGAGCCATCTTGATTTGATTATATCCTGAAAAGCCGTCCATGAAAGAGAATACCTTGTGCTGAGCAGTATTGTCAACCTGAACATCAATGTGAGGTAGGGGGAATTCATCCTTGGGGCTCGCCTTGTTCAGATCCCTGTAATCAACACACATTCTGACCTTACCATCTTTCTTTGGTACTGGAACCACGTTGGCAACCCACTGCGGGTAAGAGGTCACTGCAAGAAAACCGGCATCAAACTGTTTCATGACCTCAGCTTTGATTTTCTCGGACATCTCTGGACGCATACAGCGAACCTTTTGCTTAACCGGAGGGCAGTCTTCCTTGGTAGGCAAGTGATGGACCACAATGTCGGTATCTAACTCGGGCATGTCTTCGTAGGACCAGTCAAAGATCTCCACATAATCATGCAACATCTGAATCAACCGTTGTTTCACGCTGAGCTCCAGATTGGCACCAATCTTAACTTCCCTTCTATCTGCCTCAGTACCCAGATTTACTGTTTCCACTGGCTCTTCATGTGGCTGCATGGCCCTCTCTTCCTGGAGTAACAGTCTTGCAAGTTCTCCAGGCACTTCGCAATCGTCTTCACCTTCGTCTTCGGCTAAGTTGATCGGATTTTCGAAGTCATAATTGGCAGTAGCAGAGTCGTTACCAGTGAGATCCAGAGTGGATTGAAAACTGTGTGGGTGAGTGTGTGTAAATATAGCTGTTTTGCAATATATAAAGAAAGAAAGAAAGAAAGGGAGCACAAGATTTGAAATGCGAAAAAACGTCCAATGTCTTTATTCATGATATATGGAAATGACAGTTAATAAGCCCTCACAAATGAAGCCACGGTGCCCCGGGTAAGACACCGGGCCATAAAGTTTCAATTTATTGTTTATTACAAATTAAAAAACAAAGGAATTCATTACTGCGTAAGAAAAGTAACAGGTATGTGATCTTTTGCAGTCCAATTGGTCAGTCCACTGTCAGTCGTTGGGTAGATCCAGCTATCAAACTCTGATTCCTCCACATCACTCTCAATAGCATTTACTTCCGGGTTGGTGATGAACATGGGAGGTCTTCCGATCCTGGCTTTGTGTACAGCCCTCTGAGCCTCTGCAGTAAAACCCAGCCCAAACTTGTCAGTTTTAGGAGTAAAATCAGGGAGCCTGCCCCAGTTAGCACATTCACCTTTCTCAATTACAGCCCGGGCGTCCTTCAAGGAAGCCATCTTCAAAGGAAGGTCTTCTTCACTTACGGTTTCTGCTGATGCCAATGTTGGAGGTACCTCTTCAAAATGTTGAAAGGGGGTTTCAATAAACTCCCCGTCCATCTCAATATACCGGAAGGAATTCAGATGACTAACCATGTATTCTTCCCCCCCTGCACGGTGATAATCTTCCCTCTGACAGGGTACTTGAGCTTTTGGTGTAGAGTGGAGGTCACTGCCCCAGCTTTGTGAATCCAAGGTCGACCCAGCAAACAGGAATAAGACGGACGAATATCCATCACATAGAACGTTGAGTTAAATACTTGAGAACCCACACGAATCAGAATGTCCACTTCACCATGCACCATCCTCTTTGATCCGTCAAAGGCTCGGACAATGATGTTGCTAGGCTTCAACTCCAGACCTTCACAATCCAACCGATCTAAGGCCTTCTTGGGCAACACATTCAGGGAAGAACCAGTGTCCACCAACACGTGCGCGAGAGTAGTGCCCCTGCATTCTATGGAGACGTGCAGGGCATCATTGTGGTTCTTTCCCTTGGCGGTAAGATCAGCATCCGAGAAACCCAAACCATTGTCGGCAGTCAAATTGGCCACACAATAAGTGAATTGATCTGCAGATGTCTCTTGTGGCACATGGGCCGTCTTCAGAAATGAAATCAGGGCCTTGGCATGGGCCTTTGAGCACAACAACAATGATAGCATGGAGATCTTGGAGGGGGTATGCCCCAGCTGTTCAACGACGCTAAAGTCACTCTTCTTGATTATCTTAAGAATTTCCTCCATCTCTTGCTGGGAGGCTTCAACATTGACAGTCTTCGGTGCCTCCATCCGGGCAGGCTCATCATCAATCCCTTTGCCCCGAGTATTAGATGACTCGGCAGCAGGGGTGGAAAACTGATCAGAAGTGGAAACAGGCGCACTTGCAGGCGTAATTATGAGAGGTCTTCGAATAACTGGTGGCGCAATGTCAGGCGAGAAGAGCCTGCCACTGCGGGTTACTTTAGCTGGACCGGTGATACTGCTGATACTGGTACCGGTGTTGAACTCCTGCTTTACTCCAAGTACATATACATCTGCCCCATAGTGCCATGGGACAACCTTGTCAGATTCATAGGGGAGGGGCCCCGGAACAGTAATAATAATGGGTGCAACAGACATGATCTTGACTGGCTTCCTCGGGAGAGCCTTGGTTGGATTGTTGAAAATTGTGACGACAGATACTTCTTCAATAGGAACAAAAGGAACAGCGGTCTTCTTGAACAAAATCTCCTTGCTATCCATCAGGCTTTGGATGCCTGACTTCAGCCACGGACAACCAGTAGGGGAAACAGCGCACAGAAGGCAACCCTTGCTACAACCCGGAAATAAACCGGCTAGCAACAGGTTCCTCTTAACAGTCAACAAAGGGGTAGCAACATCCTCCACAGAAACGACATACAAGTCTTCATCAACAACATTTACTCCATGCTGGGGCATAGGAGCAGTCACTACATTTGGCCTCTCAGGTGCCTCAAACTGTATCTCCTTCGCATCGATAAGGTCCTGAACCTTATTTCTCAGGGCCCAGCAGTCATCAGTAGAATGCCCCGGGCTATCGGAGTGATAAGCACAGCGGGCATTTGGATTATACTTCAGAGATGCAGTATTCACAACCTTCGGAGCCTCTCTGACGGTTACCAAGTTGGTCGACAGCAGTTGCGGCAAGATTTGTGACAAGGTCATACTAAGCCGAGTGTATTCTCTTCTGGGTCTCTCACCCCTTGGTTGGTTGGGTTGCCGAGGAGCGGCAGCAGGCTTTGCAATAACCACCGCGTTGACAGCTTGGCGGCGTTCTGGTTTGTCTTGCCTCCTAGGCCCATACACAACACTGGCCTCCTTCTTAAAAGGTTTCTTCTCGGAACTTGAAGACGCACCTTTCTGAATCTTCCCTGATTTCATACCAGCCTCGATTCTCTCCCCAGTCAGAAGGAGATCTGTGAACCCTGCAGACGAATTACCAATAAGATGATTGAAGAACGGCCCGGATAGGGTTCCCAAGAACATGTCTACTAGCTCACGGTCTGTTAATGGTGGCTGCACCCTGCCAGCCAGGTCCCTCCATTTCTGCGTATACTCTTTAAAACCTTCTCCCGATCCTAGCGACATACCCTGGAGTTGGGTACGTGTAGGAGCAAGGTCGGCATTATATTGATACTGCTTGTAAAAAGCAGTAGCCAACTCCTCCCAGTTACGAACCTTGGTTTCATCCAGCTGATAGAACCATTCGAGATGAGTCCCTAAAAGACTCTCCTGGAAGAAGTGGATCCACAAGTTCTTGTCCACAGTGTATGGCTGAATCTTCCGCACATAAGATCTGAGATGTAGCTTAGGTCAGGACGCCCCGTCATACTTTGTGAAAGATGGTGCTTTGAACTTGTGTGGGATGACCACACCAGAAGATAGACCCAAGTCTCCGAAATCCAAACCAGGCACTTGTTGAATTTCCATGGCATTCAGACGGTCTTCCAACTGCTTGTATCTGTTTTCAGCTGGAGGATACTGCTCCTCATTAAAATCAGTCTCGTTGTCAGAGACTACCAGGCTAGGAACTCTTCCCCCTTGGGGACTGATTTTTCCCACAGAAGAACCAGCTTGATCAACATCATTCTGTAGTGTGTTACCAAACCTCCGGCCAGTGTTGAATAGTACAGTTCTCTTCTTTTTCTTATTCTTAACCAGCAGAGCCTTCAACTCCTCTTGACCTTGGGCCAGACTCATAATCAGTTCTTGAAATTGGGCGTTCTGAGCCTGATGGGCCTTGATGGACTGCTCAGTAGATGATTCATGGTTCATGGTGCTGAAATAAACAACGAAGAACATTAAGCAACCTGAAAAGAAGAGTACCTGTGATGCATATGATGAATGGAATGCGTATGATTTATGTTTTCGAAGACAATCGGGAATCAACTTTGTAAACAAAAAAGAACACACTTCATTAGATTCAACTTTGAAATTTAAATTGTTCAACAGGTTGCCCTTAGGCGTTACATAAAATGAAAATACTGAAAAGAGAAATAAAACTGTAAAAGAAAATCCAAAGTTCATCATTGATCCCAGGGTCTCCTCTTCTCAGTACGGATGTAGTCATTCAAGGCTCGCTCGTTCTCCAATTGCTTTGTCAGCTTCTGGATCTTCAATTCCTGCTCTTTGAACTTTTCCCGATAAGAATCCCGTTCTTCTCGCAGTTGCGCCCAAGACCTCTTTAGTGTATCAATATCAGTAGGTATCTGAGGAGGGAGAACAGTTGGAGGAGCCCCATCTCTATCAGGAAATTCAAGAATGAGGGGTCTGACAGCTTCATATGGCATACCTATCTTCTGAGCACGGATGCGAACCCATTTGTAGTAGGCTTCCATAGGTAGAGAAGTCTTTGGTCCCAACTCTTGTGAGTCAGCTTTGTGAATTTTGTCCCAAGCCTTGATGAACCTACGACGCAGCTCGTCACTATCCACCTGAAACTCAAAACTGATGTGAGGCACCAACATCTCATGAGGCCCTGCCCTTCTGGCTCTTCCAAACTGGCGGAGAGCTAGACATGGATCATAAGAGATTCCTCCTTGGGTACCAATCAAAGGAACATTAGGATATTCTCCGCAACGATCAATAACAGCCACTTCATCCAAACCTCTGAGAGTCCAAATGATGTCATTATCAGTAAGAGACATTAACCTATGAGCCCAACCTCTTCCTTCTTTGTTCTTCAACACGAACTTAGGGAGGTGCGAAATAAACCACCTCACTAGTAAAGGAATACAACACCAAAGGGTTCCTCGTCTTCGGGCAGTACGGGCATAAAGTTGTTGTAGGATATCACCCAAGAGAGTGGGCACAGGGTTCCGAGACATGAAGATCCTTATGGAAGTGACGTTAATGAAGTTATCAGGATTAGGAAACAAGATTAGACCATAGATTAAGAGAGCCAGAATGTCTTCATACGCCCTAAAGTCCAGGTCATTCCAGAAACTGTTAGCCTTACCAATCAGAAACGTGGCCAAGAAACCCTTTACTTTGCTTCTAGTCACCCAGTTGTCCATTACCTCCTTATGGGTCAAGGGCAGAGCTGCAGCAATCTCCTCAAGCCTAAGAGTCTTTTCCCAACCAGTGTAGGGAGTCTGATCCAAGATAGGGATACCAAGCAAATCAGAGAACTCTTCCAGGGTAGGGACCAGCTGGAAGTCTTGAAAGGTGAAGCACTGGTACAGAGGGTCATAGAACTGGGTCAGGACACTCATCAGTTGTTGGTCCCACTTTGTCGTGACTAAACTGAGAAGAGAACCATGCCTCTGGATGAAGGAAGTAGTATTTGGAATTCTGCTAACCAACTCTTCAAGCAACTCAGGTGGGTGAACAAAGTTGAACCGGATAGTATTCCTTCGCATAGGCATCATGATGTCCTACAAAACAGAGCAAAGGTGAAACCCTCTTGTCTTTGAAATGGTCAGTCCTTATGCAGGATGCATGCAATGATTATGATGGCATGATGTTATGATAAAGCACACCACAAATATTCACAAAGGCAAACATGATAAGGCACACAAGTCACACAAGACAAGCCCTTATAGTTTAGGCCAGCATGGGGTCTAGGTATTACCCTCTTTCAGTTTGTTGGTTAAAACCTGTCCTGTCAGAAGTAACCGGGTTCTAGAGGATCCCAATATCACTGACTACCCTCAATCGGTCATAACTCCAGCATCGCAATCTTTTCTTGTGGCCAGAACCATCACGAGAGTTTAGCCTCAATGGGCGTAGCATACTGCTACTGTTCTATTGGCCAAGTTGGGTCATTCAAGGTTCTAAGGTCGATTGGTGCTTAATGACTCCTCAGAAGACCCATATTCTCCTCGTTGCGACACAAGGGATATCGGTACAGACCAAGGTGCCACACCAACGTAGCCACTGCTTCACCCATGCCGGTTTACGCCAGACAGGTCCCTCACAGCTTATGCTACCTAACAGGGTATCCCCAGATCCGGGTTAGGATCTATGTAAATCCGATGCAGCCCACAATAATAAAGCAAACAAACACAACAATTGAAAACACAAGTGATCTTAGTCCTAAGGTACACCTCACTTTAAAGTTATCCCCAGCAGAGTCGCCAGTTCTATGATCGGTGGATCTGGAACTGACTGTTTAACGCTGGTTCGCGAAATGTCGCGGAAGCAAGAGTCACCACCGTCTTTTATTTTCTCCAACATGGACAGGACAAAAGCACAGCAAAATTCCTTATGAGATAGTTTCTCGGTTCAGGAGGTAGATTTATAGAAAGGGAAGGTGTTAGCACCCTTTCTATCCATGGTTATCCACAGGCTCTTAGATACTTGCTCTTATGTTTTCAAAGGTGTTTGCTTTTCAAAATGTGAGTGGGTTTGAAAAAGTTTTGTTTAAAGATTTCAGATCGACTCTTGTATCAGTCCTCAAGAGTGTTTGAAAAATTGTTTTGAAAACTTTTTTGAAAGTGTCAGTGTGAAAAGGTTTTGTTTTGTTTTTGAAGAGAGCAAGTATCCATGAGTCATCTACCTACCCTAAGGAATTAGGCTGTGTAAATATCCTTAAGGTAGTGCCATCCCACCATTGAGAGGTAGGTAGCACCACCGTTGGAGGTGTTCGGGTCAATTCGAGTTTAGGGACAATGTGGTCACCAGAGCAACAGTAGGACACCTTAGAAGCTACCCTTATGCCACTGATCCTTTTTAATTCCGAGGCATCCGTTTCGAGGCAACTGGATCATGTCATGGACATAAGGACTTACTAAAACGTCCTATACTCGATGACCACGTTTCGAGGGCAAGGCAACAATGAGGCGTACCCTAAGAGTGGTGTGTGAATTTGTGTGTTATTTTCAGTTTAACCATTATCTTTGATCATGCATTATGGTGAGCTACGGGTTGATTTTATTTGGGCCATTCATTCTTTCATTCAAAGTTTAGCAGTTTTAAGAGTGCGGAAATTTAAATGCGGAAAGTAAAATCCTACGCTATTACAAGGCGCGGGTCTATACATCGCCAAATTACAAAGACCCGTTTTAATAAAAGATGTGGAAAGTAAAACCTAGTTACTATTACAAGGCTTGAGCAATTACATAATATTCACAAGAAAATAAAATAACGTGCGAAATAGAAATTGAAATTGAACGTTCGAGGGCGTTGGACCCTTTTGAAATTAAATTAAATTAAAGGTTAATTAATTATTAAATTAAAGAAAAGAAATGTTTTTTAGGTTTTTTTGTATTTATGAAATAAAGAAATTAAAATTGAAGAGAAACCCTAATTCTAAGTTGTTTTTAATTGTTAAAGAAAAATATTAAAGTTTAACCTAATTTACTAAATATTTAATATACATATTTATTTACAAAAATATTTAATAATTAATAATAATAATAATGATGAGAAAATTATTTATTAAGAAAAATGATGAAAAGTTACAAACCCTAATTTCTACATATTTTAATTTGTTAAGGAAAAGACTTAAATTTTAAAACTTAATTTAACTAAATAATTAATGTACATTTATTCACAAAAATATTTAATAAGTAAATTAATTAATATATTTTAGTTTCTGATTTTTTATATTTATGAAAATTAATTATTGGAATTTAAAGAGAACAATTAAAATAATTAAAAGAAAAGAAAAGAAAATTAAAAAAAAAGAATACAAACAATGGGGGTGTCTGACCCAAAGGGAGGTGAATTGGAGCATTTTTGGCCCATTGAACAAGAAGCCTGTTTGACTTTCTAGCGCGTGTGCATGAGCATTGACTGAGGTACATGGTGGAATTCAAGTTATGGCCATTGGATTGACCATCAGATCCACTTGGCAGGCACAGGCGTTGGGATGCATGGTGCTCCTTTGAATGAGTGCTGCATAGAAGCGTGTTATGATAAAAAACATGGAATATGAGAGGGGACCTGGGAATCGAACCCAGGTCCCAATACTTGCCAGACAGCTCACCCACCAACTGAGCCATTGAGTTTCTTTGTTAACCTAATACATGGAAAATATAATATGCAAAAAAACGTTAGTTAGTGGTGTTAACAAAAATTCGCGCGCCAGTATTCAAATCCCCCAGTCATGTCTTGACACGCCATCTTCGTCTTCATCTTTCTGCCTGTAATAAAAACGAATAGCGGGGGTTTTAAACCCCCACTAACTGCAATGCATAAAAATAACGATTAGAGCATGGGCAATTATAAAAAGGGCGCGGGGTGTGGATTGATTTCGTCTGGATGTCCTGATTTCAATGGAATAGGTTTGGTTGTCCAATTTTTCCATATGTGTAAACCCCTAATTCCAAGCTTCTGAAACCCTAGCAAGCGTTAATGGCAAATCTCTATACAGGCATTGTTAGTTCAATCAAAGGGTACCATTAGCTTCAGAACATCCATATTAGTATAAATCAATAGTTAAAAATCACGAATAATGCATGGAAATTGAAACACGATTATGGAAAAGTTCAAGAAAAGTGTGATGTCGTTCTACCAATTCTTGAGGTCTGGAGATCTGGTTTTGATTGCAAATGCTTCCTGGATGTCTTAGCAATGTTTTGAAATCCTTTTGGAGCTTTGAAACGCTTTGTAACTAGGTTTTCAGTTTTCAAAAGTTTGATGAAAATTTGCTATTTGGTGTGCAGCCTCTGAGCAATATTTCGTGTGTGTTAGGATTAGGTCATGTTGTGTATAAGTATATGAATGCAATTAGGTCAAAACCAAGCCCAAAGATCCATTGATTTAATGATTCAATATTTGATTTTGTTCACATCTTTTTTCAATCTTTTTCCATGCCAATCATGCCAAATTTGGATGATTTTGTCCCTTTTGATTGATGCACGAGATCTCTTACATGTGAGGAGGATATTTGCTACATAAAAAGATTTAAAACCATTGACTTAGTATTTTTCTTATATTTAAATTTAATTAAATGAATTAATGATAATAAAAATTCAAATAATTAATTAAAAATGAGAAAATAACTCCCTTTGAGCTTAGTGGGTCGTGCATAGCCTTTGGGTAATGATTCATGAAAGAAATTGAGGCCCATTGGCATTTTTGAAGCCTTTTGTGCAAAGTTGACTTTTCAAAATTCCCAAAAATTTCCCAACTTCTACAAGGCATATCTTGCTCAATTTTGAAGCTATGATCATGTTCTTGGACATTTTGGAAAGGTCTTGAAATCCTCTAACCAATGTATTTGGTCCCATGTCATTTTTATTTACCAATCTCAAGTTATGGTCTTTGACTTAAAGTGCCTTTTTGTTGACTTTTGAAAATGACCTATAATGTTGAAATTGATAACTTTTTGTGAGAGCATCTCTTGGACTTGAAGTGTGAAGATGAGTTTTAGGAAATGTCATTCTCTTCAAAATGAGCTTTGGATGGGATTTTTCTGATAAACCATGAAGAAGTTATGCCCTGGTCAATTTGCAGTTGACTTTTCAACTGTCCAAAAATAGAAACTTTTGCATCTTGAGACTTTTTGAGCCCTGCTTTGAGAATCATGATCAAGAATTGATCAAATGATGTTTGTGGCTTCAAAATAAGATGTTGACCAAAAATTTTGACTTTTGACTGTCAAATGACCATTTTGCCCCTGCAGTTGACTGAAAAGCATTTAGGGTTTTTGACTGTGCAATTTGATGCTGCGAGCCTTGAAACTTGACATATGGATACTTGACAATGTATGTAGGCATGTGGGATTTGATTGGACCCTTGGGAACCTCAATTTCTTTGCAAGAACCAAAACCCTAGTTTTGACTGTGCTAGGAGGCAATTGGACTGTGCAACCCTTGGAAGATTTTGAACCTTGATCTTGGCAAATCTTGAAGAATATGGGAGGGCAAATTTTGGGGTACAACATTTGTCCCTTGCCATTTTCGCGCACTCCCACACTCCTATAAATAGGAGGCCAGTGACACATTACGAAAAGACACAAAGAAAAATTACACGAAAAATCACACAAAAATCATAGAACGAAAATTATACACACTTCTTCAAAAAAAAATCTGCAGGAGAACAAAACATTGGAGAGACGCTGCCCATAATTTTCCAAGCCAAAGCAGTCCCTCAGATCGAAGGTGCCCACACCCAGAAGCCCTCAAATCAAAAGTTCCTACATCCAGGAAGTGCCCAGATCAAAGGTTCCTACATCCAGGAAGAGCCCAAATTAAAAGTCCAATCTGTTGGTAAGAAAGGGTAAACTATCCAACCTCATATTTGCATAATACATTCATACTTTTTGTTACTTTCGATTTGCAATCCTAGACAGGATCAAAGGGCATGGGTTTGGCCCCCAGGTCATTTTTTTCGTTTGCTAACACTTGCTGTAGATTTAGCCTGAAGAGACCCCAACGAGTGCAGGATCGAAGGGCCTGGGATTCAATACCCAGTCCCTGCATTTTATTTTGCTAACATGCTTTTGCAGGTATAACATCCCAGATCGAAGGAGAGCCCTTCTCTGGATCGAACCCATTAGCCTGCTGGATCGAAGGAGGCATCTCATTCCTGGATCGAAAGCCATGACCTCCATGATCAAAAGACAATCCTCTTCCCTGGATCGAAGGCTACTCACGCCTTGCTGTTTGGCCCAATCGAAAGGACCCTGACCCCCTCTAGATCGAAGCTTCTATTTCTCTCCCTGGGTCAAAACTCCCGTTTTCTCCTTGGATCGAAGGATTCCCCTTGTATTTTATTTTTGTTTTCATAGACTTCCTTTTAATTAACATTAAAATCAAAAAACCACAAAAACATTAGGCTAGTTTTTTTTCTATTAAATTAACTTTGTTAATTAACCTTTAAATTATCTTAACATTTTTCCAAAAAACTAAAATTAAATAGATTTAGATTATTTTTCCCAAAATAAGATAAAACGACAAAAAGAGTTCTTATTATTAGGATTTTTTAGATTCGCGAGCGTTTATTTTATTGGTTTATAATAGCTTAGCTGATACCTTTTTACGCTTTACTGCTTTATTCCCCCAATATTTTTGGACATGTAAATAATCCCCCTCCCCGAAAGCCTTGTAATAGCGTAGGATTTACAATTCCCGCACTTTAAATTCCTGTACGTATATTAACTTCTTAGATGTATGCTAACTAGGATTGTATGACAAGATTAACTCTTAAACTTAAAAATCAATCTGTAGCTCACAAATAACATGCAAAGACAAACATAAACTGAAATAACACACATGCACATGCCACTCTTAGGGTACGCCTCACTGGTTGCCTCGAACGTGGTCATTAAGTATAGGATGTTTTAGAGGTCGTCCTTTGTCCCAAGATCATAAGTTGCCTCGAAATGGTCGCCTCGATAAAAAATGATCTAAGACATTAGGATTACCACTAAAACGTCCTAATGTTGCTTTAGTGACCACATGTCCCTAATAATCGAATTGACCCGAATAACTCCAACGACGGTGCTACCTACTTCTCAATGGTGGGATAGCACTGTCTAAAGGACTCTTACACAACCTAATTCCTTAGAGTAGGTAGATTCTCTTAAGTACTTGCTCTTTTCAAAACAAACAAAAACAACTTTTCGCGCCCCACACTTTCAAAAAGTTTTCAAACAAAACACTTCATACACTCTTGAGGACTGATACAAGAGTTACTTAGAAGTTTTCCAAAACGAACTTTTTTTTCAAAACCCACACACATTTAAAAAGCAAACAATTTTGAAAACATAAGAGCAAGTACCTAAGAGCCCGTGGATAACCACAGATAGAAAGGGTGCTAACACCTTCCCTTTCTATAAATCTACCTCCCGAACCGAGAAACATTCTTGAATAAGGAATTTTGCTGTGCTTTTGTCCTTTCCATGTTGGAGAACATAAAAGACGATGGCGACTCTTGCTTACCGTGACATTTCACGAAACCAGCTAAAAAACAGTCAGTTCTCATTTCCACCGACCACAACAGTATTGTGATGTTTTACACAATTAAAATTATTGTATGTATGAGGATTATAAATGATTGCAGCGTTGTTGAGTGTTGTGAAAATCATAAACGATTTATCCTCAAGTCTTGTTTAAATAGGTGAAGCATGGATGATCATTTGGAAACTTGATTAATGACAGTTAAGGTGCTTTCCAAAAATAAAGATCCTTTTTCCCTTCCAGTCGTTAGTCTTGAAATGGAAATATTTGATTTGTATTGCTTCAAAACATTAAGGTATACGTTGCTGCTTGCTTCAGAAATTTTGAAGGCCAGAGCCATAAGATCCTGTTTGCAGCGTTAGACTTACTTTCCAAGAGTTGTGTAATCAGATTTAAAACATCTTACTTTTAGTGCAACTTCTGATCTTCTTTCATCAGAGCTTTTAGATAATTGTATACATTCACAACAGGAACAACCTTGTAGCTTATCTTATGATCTTCTTCCATTAGAACTTCTCTACAAAACAAAATATAATTTTAGAATATAAATTTGAATCTCCTAAATTTGTTCTAAAAACCCTAAATATAGGATTAACAAACTCGAAACCGTAATCCCTAATTCTAACACTATTAGTACTAGAACAAAAATACAAAAGAGAGGGAGAGAATCGGAAGAACCAAGGAAAAAGATTGGAAGGAAAAAACCAAGAAGGAGAACACGTAGAAGCTAGGAAACCTCGTTTGTTATTGAAGACCGGAGAAGAAGAAATTAGGGTTTCAATATCTGAAACTCTAATTGCGTGTCAGCCTCCGTAAATCTGAAGCCTTCACCACCTTCAAAAATCTATGATCAAGAAGGATAAGGGGAATTAGCAGATCAAACAAAGCTCGAACAGAAAAATGTGAAAACAGTAAAATAGCTTAGCTCTCTTTTTGTTATGATATTGATTTGGGGTTATTAGGTTTGATCTTATGGTAAGGGAAGGGATTTGGTATCTAGCGCTGCCATGGTGTAGTTTTAAGGTTAGGGTTTGTGGAGGTGAAGGAACGATTGAGAGAGAGAGAGAGAGAGAGAGAGAGAGAGAGAGAGAGAGAGAGAGAGAGAGAGAGAGAGAGAGAGAGAGAGAGAGAGAGAGAGAGAGAGAGAGAGAGAGAGAGAGAGAGAGAGAGAGAGAGAGAGAGAGAGAGAGAGAGAGAGAGAGAGAGGGGAGAAAGGAAGTGATACTGTAAACAAAATGAAAATGAAATGATAAACAAAAGTTTATATTCAATAATGATCCAATATGTGTGCCTTCACCATAATAGTATGCACCCTTGCTTTCATCCCTTCGATTATCAGTGGACGGTCGTGAGGCGAAGTCCACTGTAACATTCATGCACCCTTCTGAACACACACCCTGTTTACTCGTTAGTTGTGAAAATACACCCCCAGGCTTATTGGGCCTAAATTCAATATCTGAATTCAGGCTCTGACTCTTTGCACCCCCATCTTTTACTACCTAACTAAAAATGCACCCCCTAGAATTAATTAATATTTCTTTTTATTTAAATATTATATTTTCTTATTCTTTTATTATTATTTTCTTTCCATAACTATTATATTTAATTTTTGTACTTTATTTTCTTAAATTATCATTTCAATATTCTTAAATATTATTATCATATTATTATTATTATCATAAAAATGATTATTTCTTTAAGAAATCATGTACATAATTTTTATACATTTTGCATTAAAATATTTTATATCATGCATTAGTTAAGAGATTTCACAATTAATATTATAAAAAATATTCAACAAACCTCAAATCTATTTTTTTTAGCAACAAATTAATCTAAACAACTATTTTTGCGAAAGAGTTTCGAATGGGTTTTGACTAACCGCGCATTTAGCCAAAATCTCCGCAATCACTACAACTGGTCAAAATGCGAGGTGATTCAAAATACATTTGCAACCCCTAAAAAAACATCAACCCCATACGAACTACGAATTGGGACTCTGGTTTCTCATAGCAGGATACGTAGGCATACGATCAAAATTCGTAGCGAGCTCCCTTATAAAAAACTAAAATCATGTTTCCCCAAATCAAACCTAAAAGCTAGTATCCTTGTGAACAAGATAGATGAAAGGTTCCTAACACCTTCCTTTCGTCTAAAGAAGTCTGAAACCTAGAATCTCTGTCTACGAATTAGGGTTTTCTGTTAGATTCCCTTCCCTAGGATAAAAACTAATAGTGGTGACTCTTGATTAAAAAACCAGTTGCAACACATGTGTCGAGAGAATCTAGAGTCCAGGTACCAGGATTGGTGTTTCAGTCTTGTTGTCAAAGATATATACTACATATACCAAAATTCTGTTTGAATTTTGGTTTAGCAGTGAAATCATTACTGGTATATTTTAAGTCATGTGTGTGCCCATAGGTAAAGTGAGATTTCAGAGGATTGTGTTTAATAACCAAATCTTTGACTTTCTTAGGTTGGGATACTTTACCTTTGTAGCCTATCCCTTTTCTGCCATTTCTGCTAACTCCATAGATCATTGAATCCATCTTGCTTCTATATATGTTTTTAGCGAGGAACTTCTGAAAGTTGTGATCATATTCTTTTATGATTGTATCAGTGTTATTAGGAACTTCTGAGACAATTTCCTTTGAGTATTTAGCAAATCATTTTCAAGTTTAAAATTTTTTCTTTCAACTCAGAGTTTTCTAGTCTCAGCTTCTTAGTTTCTTCAGAGTCAGAAACTAGATCCTTTTCAGGTTCTTGTTTATGACTCGAAGCTTCTGATACCTTTCTAGAATTTTTGACAGACTCTCCTCTAATTGAGATCTGGTAAAGTTAGAAAATACCTCTTCTACCTCTAAATCTGATTTTGATCCAGATGATCCAGTATATTCTTATATGTTGGCCATCAGGGCAATGTTGGCTCTTTCATCTTCTGATTCAGAGTCTGCTTCTGAAGAGTCTGAATCATCCCATGTTGCCATGATACTTTTCTTCTTCTCCTTAATGAACTTTTTTTAGGTTTATCCTTATGAAGCCTTGGACAATCGCTTTTATAGTGCCCTTGTTCATTGCACTCGTAGCAGATAATGTCTCTGTTTCTTGACTTTTGGTACTCAAAAGATGGTTCAAATTTTCTATATCTAGATGATGATTTAGATTGATTCCATGTTCTTCTGGAATTTCTGAATTTGCTTTGCCTATGCTTCCACAGCTGATTTACTCTTCTGGAGAGAAGAGATAATTCGTCTTCTTTTGATGAGGAACCTCCAGAGTTTTCTTCTATTTCCTGCAAAACTTTAGAATCATATTTTTTGTTAGTTTTGAGGGCTAGAGGCTTAGCTTGCTTCTGGGGCTCATCATCTTCTAACTCTATCTCATGGTTTCTGAGAGAGCTGACAAGTTCTTCTAAAGATACTTTGTTCAGATCTTTTGCCAGTTTGAGAGCAGTGACCATGGGTCTCCATTTCTTTGGTAAACTTCTGATGATCTTCTTTACATAATCAGCAGTGGAATATCCTTTGTCCTTAACTTTCATCCCAACAACCAAAATTTGAAATCTTGAGAACATTGATTCAATGGTTTCACCTTCTTCCATTTTGAAGGCTTTATACTTTTTAGTGAGTGCAAGGGATTTTGTTTCTTTTACTTGCGTGTTGTCTTCATGCGTAATTCTCAGGGAATCAAACATGTGCTTTGATGTCTCTCTGTTTATGATCTTCTCATACTTTGAATATGAGATGACACTCAAGAGAATAGTTTTCGCCTTGTGATGATTTCTGAAGTCTCGCTTTTGATTATCAGATATTCTTTTTCTATCAATCTTTTGCCCACTTTCATCAATCGGATGTATGTACCCATCAATCCCCATGTCTCAAAGATCAGCATCATAAGCCAGAAAGAAGCATTCAATTCTTTCTTTCCAGTAATCAAAGTTCTCTCCCTCAAATATTGGAGGTTTGCTGCTGATTCTATCTTTCTCATCATGGTAGTCATTGCCGATGTTCTGACTTGGTTCCACCATAATGTTTTTCTTAGCTTGAATCTTTTACTAACACGATTAAGTGCTTGAACTCAGAACCAGGCGCTCTGATGCCAATTGAAGAATTGAAAAACACAAGAAGGCGGTTGAATTGCAATCTTAAAATTCAATGGAAAGAACACGTTGATTTTTATCCTGGTTCGTTTGAACTCAAACTACTCCAATCCACCCGTCAAGGTGATTTCGCCTCTCTGCAACGAGGTCTTAATCCACTAATCAATCTTGATTACAAATCTACTTTGACTACTGCTAAAGTCTTCTTGAGTATAACCACAACCCGTATTTTCTCAAGCAAATGCACTAAATAATATAATAGTAAGACAATGTACATTATTGTTTTCTTACAAAACAGTATCACAGTATTGTGATGTTTTACACAGTTGAAAGTATTGTATGTTTTGGGATTAGAAAAGATTAAGGCGTTGTTGAGTGTTGTGAAAATCGTAAACAATTTATCATCAAGTCTTGTTTAAATAGGCGCAACATGGATAATCATTTGGAAACTTGATTAATGACAGTTAAGGTGCTTTCCAAAAATAAAGATCCTTGTTCCCTTCCAGCCGTTACTCTTGAAATAGAAATATTTGATTTGTAACGCTTCAGAACATTGACGTATACGTTGCTGCTTGCTTCAGAACTTTTGAAGGTCAGAGCCATAAGATATTGTTTGTAGAGTTAGACTTACTTTCCAAGAGTTATGTAATCAGAGTTAAAACATCTTTCTTTTAGTGCATCTTCTGATCTTCTTTCTTCAGAGCTTTTAGAGAATTTTCTACATTCACAGCAGGAACAACCTTGTAGCTTATCTTCTGATCTTCTTCTATCATAACTTCTCTACAAAACAGAATATAATTTTAGAGTGCATAATTGTTCTTTGTGTTTGTTATCATCAAAACTCTTACTAGGGTTGTAGAATCAAACTATGTTCTAACAATAATGTCTTTGGCAGGCGACTCTATCCTAGCAGGCTCGGTTATATTTTCTTTGCCCCTAGCATCAGTACTAGGTTTGTCAACAGTAATGTGAACCGATGTAGTTGTGATGGTTGGAGGTGAAATGTCAGGAGAGAAGATTCTCCCCGTTCTAGTCACCTTTCTAGAACCAAATATGTTGGTAATATCAATAGTCTTGTCTTCATTAAATAAGGAGTCTTGCTTAATACCATGGTAGTATACTTCGTCGTTGTAATTCCAAGGTATTTCCTTATCGGAAGAATAGGGAATTAGCCCTGGTGCGGTAATTATCAAAGGGGCAATCGTTGGTTCGTTGGAAATCCTAATAGGACCTTTTCAAGAGATCCTAATAAGTTTATTGGATATGGTGATGATTGATATGTCTTTAACTTCTTCAGTCAAACTTTTTATGGCTGAAGTTCTTTCAAACAGGATCTCATGACTATCTATTAAGCGTTGAACACCTTTTTTCAGCCATACACATCCATTCTTTTGTAGAGCACAACAATTATAGTCTTTTAAACAACCATGGAAAACCCCAACTCTCAACAAATTCTCTTTTACAATGGTCAGTGGAGTAGTCAAGTTTTCAACATAGGAAACAAAAGCAGTGTCTTCAATTTCATTGACACCTTTGCCATGATTTGGCATTGGTGTAGTAATTATATTTGAAGTTGTAGGTGGATCAAACTCAACGGTCTTGTTGTTGATGAGGTCTTGAATTTTTCTTTTCAAAGCCCAACATTGGGCGTTCGAGTTATACTTTGGAGATGAAACATTGGGGTTTGAAGGTGGATCACACAATGTTACCAAGTTAGCCCTCAGGTGTTGCAAGGATTGAGATAGTGACATGTTGATCCTTGTAAATTGTCTTCTTGGAATATCAGGTTTGCGATGGTTGGCTTGTTGTGGTTGTTTTTGAGTACAGATTGGATTGGAGATCAAAACAGCATTGGCAAATTGAAGATGGTCCTTTTTGACATGGTCCCTTAACCTATATACGACATTAGTTTCTTTCTTGTTGATGAAGGGTTTCTTCACAGTGTTTGATGTAGAGGCAGAAGCCATGGGTATTTTTCCACTTTTGATACCACTCTCAACTCTTTCACCAGTCAAGATTAACTCGGTGAATTCAGATGATGAGCTGCCAATTAGTAAGTTGAAATATGGTCTAGTTAATGTTCCCATGAACATATCCACCAACACCCTATCAGTCAGTGGTGCTTGAAGTCTACCAACAAGGTCTCTCCATTTTTGCACATACTCTTTGAAACCTTCATTGTAACCCATGGTCATTCCTTGTAACTGAACTCTAGTCAGTGCCAAATTAGTGTTGTACTGATATTGACGGGAGAAAGCGGTGGCAAGATCTTCCCAAGTATGAATGTTGGAACCCTCTGACTGGTAAAATAATTCTAACTGAGTCCCAGACAGACTCTCTTGAAAGAAGTGTACCCATAGCTTTTTTCAGTAGTATGTGGTTGTATTTCACGGACGTAGGATCAGGACGTTGGAATTTTGAATTTTTGGGGGATGACAACCCCTGGTACCAAGCCCAAATCACCAAAATCCGAGCCACACATGACTTGAATTTCGATAACTTTCAACCTATCTTCCATTTACTTGTACTTATCCTCAGCCGGGGAATATTGTTCGTCAAAGTAATCTTTATCCTCAGAAGCATGATTGTTTGCACCCCTAGCACGGGTGCTCCTTGCATCTTTGTCTTGGTTCTCATCCTCCTCGGAAGACTCTTCAACCACTTGTACTTGATGGACAGGGCCTTTAAACCTTTTCCCAATGTTGATCATGGCCTTCTTCTTGGTCTTCTTTTTGGCCACCATAAGTGACATCAGCTATTGTTGTCCCTTGACCAAGGTGAGTAAGGTTTTTTGGAATTGAGAATTATGCGTCTGCAAGTCCTTCATTGTCTGCTCGAGATCCATCTTACTGAAATAAATAGTAGAAAGATAAGGAAACCTGTTTCGAAAAACCTGCTCATGTTATGATGCATGAAATGCGTATGCAAATGATTTCAAGGACCTTTAAGATTTAAATTTGTTTAAACAAAGAAGGAACAAGCATTAATTGTATTAATAAGTTCAAAACAGTTACAACATGCCTCTTGGGCTTACAATAAGAAAAAATAAACAAGATTAACTAGTACAATAGAAAATACTAGGTCTCCCATTGATGCTTCCTCTTTGGAGTGATGTAGGCATTCAAGTTCCGCTCCTCGTGAAGTTGCCTTGTGATCTCCAACACTTACTTCTCTCGCCTACATAGAATTGAGCTTCAAAGGTGTCACGCTCTCCTTTGAGTTGTATCCAAGATCTTTGCAAATCTTCAAGAGAAGTAGGCATGTCAGGATTAGGAATAATGTAAGGAACATCTCCTTCGGCAATAGGCTCCATGATGATAGGTAGAATGGCCTCATATGGAATGATGAGGTTTTGAGCGCGAGCTCGCACCCACTTGAGATAAGGCTCCAAAGGAATGTAGTTCTTATGCTCCAATGTCTTGTTATCAACTTTTTTCACCATGCCCCAAGCTCGTACAAATCTTTGACGATAACCTTGAGCATTACTCTCATAGTCAAAAACATTTCCTTGGACAAATGTGTCATGAGGAACATCTCTCCTAGCATACCCAAACTATTGCAAAGCCAAACAAGGATTATAAGTGATACCACCCCTAATGCGAAGAAAAGGGACATTAAGGAATTCACCATAACGGTCAATAATGGTAATGTCCTCCAAAGGGAGAGAACATTAATGAATATCTGAATGCGCAAGTGACATCAACTTATTAGACCATCTAATGCCTTGCTCTTTCTTAAAAATAGATTGAGGAAGGTGAGAAATAAAACACCTAGCTAACAAAGGAGTGCAACACATAATAATTCCCCTTCTATTCATGGTGCGATTGTGAAGAGAGTGCAAGATATCTCCAAGTAAGGTAGGCACGGGATTACGAGATAGAAAAACCTTGACTGCATTCACATCTATGAGTTGGTCCGGGTTAGGAAATAGTACCATCCCATAGATTAGAAGGGCCAAAACCTCTTCAAAAGCTTGCAAATCCAAAGCATACCAAAACTGTTGAGCCTTCTCAACCAAACACTTGGCTAGAAACCCCTTAAAACCACTTCTTGTTTCCCAATTTTCCACCACGTCAGATCGTTGCAAATGTAAAGCTCGAGCAATCTCCTCAGATCTTGGGTCTCTCTCAATACCGATGAAGGGTAACTGATCAAGAATAGGAACTCCAAAGAGTTGAGAAAACTCCTCCATAGTAGGCACTAATTGGTAATCAGGAAATGTAAAACAATGGTGCTTAGGATCAAAGAATTGGAAAAGCACATGTACCATATCCTCTTCAAAGTTTGTTGTAACCAAGTTGATGAGACGACCATACTTCTTAGTAAAAGGAGAATCATTTGGAACCCTTGACGCTAACTCCATAAGTTGAGGAGGCACTCTCACAAGGTTGATTCGGATAGTGTTTCTTCTCATGGAAGTTATGTCCTACAAAACATCACAAAGATAAATCCCAAAGTCCTTGAAATGGTTAGTACAAAAGAAATGGTATGATGTTATGATTTTATGTACAAGTAAACATATACACACAAATCACACAGTTCCTTCGATTTAAGGCTTACATGGGTTCACTGGTAAGTACCCTCTTGAAGTTTAGTTGGTTTAACCTGTCCTAGAAAGAAATCGGGTTCTAGGGGATCTCAATATCATTGGTCTTTCTTCATTGGGCATTGTTTCAAAGCAAGCCTCTTTTTTAGAGACTGAAATATCCCAAAAGTCTGATCTCAATGAGCATAGTATCGAGTATCAACCAACTTCGGACTGCACCAAATCCGACTATCTCACTACTTCCTAATGGCCAAGTTGTTCAAAAAAAGGTTCTAAGGTTTGTTAGTGCTTCATGACACCATACAAAATCCCCATATTCTCCTTAATTCTCCATAAGCGATACCGGTACCCACAAATGTGTCACATTAATATAGCTATTGTCTCAACCACATCGATATACGCCATACAGTCTCCACAACTTTTTATATTTACCTAATGGTGTTCCCAGATCCATGTAGAGGATCAATACAAACCCAAACAAGAACCCAAAAATGTAAAGAAAACAAATCAAACAATGAAAGCATATAAAGGTGATTTAGATCTAAGGTAACCCCACTTTTAAGTTCTCCAGCAGAGCCGCTAATTATGTAATACGGTGGGAGAACTGACTTGGGTTTTGCGTTTTATCGCAATTATTGCGGATAGCAAGAGTCGCCACCAACTTTTCTTTTATATAATAAAAGAAATGGTGAAAAGAACAGGAAAGACCTTTTGATATAATTTCTTGAGTTCGGGGGGTAGGTTATGAAAATGGAAGGTGTTAGCATCCTTTTAATCCATAGTTTATCTAAGGGCTCTGAGTTGCTAGCTCACTTTGAAATGCTTTGTTTGAAATTTGTTTTTGGTTGGTCTTGAAAGTATTTTTGAAAAGTGTCTCCGTTTAGGCGAACTTTGTAATGATTCTCGTCTCTATAAGAATGCATACAAAGTGTTGACTTTTGAAAATATTTCATTTGAAAGTGTTAGTATGTTTGAAAGATGTTTTGAAAATGGTTGTGAGCAAGCAACTACGAGCGTTCTAGCTTCTCAAAAAGTCTTAGTTCTTTTCCTCCTCCCTTAGATATGGCTATCTTACCATTGATTGATAAGAAGCCCTATCATTGGATGTGAAGGGACATGCATGGGTCATCGTATAGTCATAGAAAGCAAGGTTGTGAGATACCTTAGCAATTTTGTAAGAGTCTAAGATAATTTATAACTCAACTTTGAAAGGTCATCGATGGACTTTGATCTTGTATTTTGAAATCATTTTGCTAAAATAACTCATATGCGTAACATGACTATTTATTTCTCAAGGCAACAAGTGAGGTTAACCCTAGAGGTGCAAGTGTGCAAAGCTTTTGTTTTTCATGCTTTTTTTATCTTGAATTAGGGTTTTCTATTTGTTGATTTTAGTCTTGTCATACAAACCCTAATTACTAGCATTTATACTTGAAAATGATAAATTGTGGAATATAAATATCCTACGCTATTACATCATTTGGGGATGGGGGTACAAATTTACAAATGGGGGATGACAAGTAATTAGAATCTAATTACTATTACAACCTGTGATCGGTGGATCTGGAACTGACTGTTTAACGCTGGTTCGCGAAATGTCGCGGAAGCAAGAGTCGCCACCGTCTTTTATTTTCTCCAAATGGAAAGGACAAAAGCACAGAAAAATTCCTTATAGAGATTGCTCTCGGTTCGGGAGGTAGATTATAGAAAGGGAAGGTGTTAGCACCCTTTCTATCCAAGGTTATCCATGGGCTCTTAGATACTTGCTCAATGTGTTTTCAAAAATGGTTTGTTTGCCTTTCAATTGTGGGTTTTAAAAAGTTTCTTTGAAAATTCCAGTTCGACTCTTGTATCGGTCCTCAAGAGTGTTTGAAAAATTGCTTTCGAAAGCTTTTTGAAAAGGTGTCGGTGTGAAAAGTATTTTTTTGATTTGTTTTGAAATTAGAGCAAGTATCTAGAGTCGTCTACCTACCCTAAGGAATTCGTCTGTGTAAATGTCCTTTAAAGTAGTGCCATCCCACCATTGAGAGGTAGGTAGCACCACCGTTGGAGGTGTTTGGGTCAATTCGAGGGTTCGGGACATGGTGATCACCGGAGCAATGGGAAGACACCTTAGAAGCTACCCTCATGCCAGGTTCCTGGATCATGAGGACTTATTAAAACATCCTCTACTCGACGATCACCTTTTCGAGGGGAAAGGCAACAGTGAGGCGTACCCTAGGGGTGGTGTGTGATTTGTGTGTCAGATTCATTTATTTTTGTCTTGTTCATGTCATGGGCGATCTACGCGTTGCTTTTATTTTAACATTCATTCTTTCATGCAATTTAATTAACGGTTAAAAGTTGCGGGAACATAAAAATCCTACGCTATTACAAAGGCGCGGGTCCACATCGCCAAATTTAATCCAGGACCCGATTTGAAATAAAATAAAGAATGCGGAGAAGATAAATGTCTGATTTATATGGCTTTGGGAGAATTACATGAAAAAAGGAAATAAAATAAAAATGCGAGAATAAATAAAATCGGGAATGCGAGGGCGTTGGACCCTTTTTAGGAAATTAAATTATAATCAACAAATTAAATTAAGTTAATATGAGAAAAGGCATTATTTTTGAGTTTTTTGTATTTATGGATTTTAATGAGAGAATTAAATGAAATTAAAAAGTTTATTAACCCTAATTCTAACTATTTTTATTTATTAAGAAATATGTTAAAGTTGAACCTAAGATTAATCTAATTATTTACATGGTAATTTATTTACAAAAAGATAATAATTAATAATTAATAATTAATATGGTGAAAAGAGGAAAAAAGGATAAAAGCGATTAAAACCTAATTCTACAAATTTTAAGTTTATTAAGAAAATGTTAAAATTAATCCTAGAATTTAAAAACTAAATTAATTGATAATATTTATTTATAAAATAACATTTAAATAAAATATATTTTCTTTTGTGACTTTCTGATTTTTTTATATTTTTTATGTTTTGTGAAAAATATTAATTTGAGGAATTAAATTAAAATTAAACAAACAAAAAAAAATAGAAAAAAGAATGGAAGAGAGCAAACCAAAGGGGGTGTTGTCCCCAAACTGGAGGTATTATCTAGCAATTAGGCCCAACGTTTCAAGGCTTTGTTTGACTTTTCAGGGCCACGTGCGTGTGCATTGACTAGTGCCCATGGTGCTCTTCAAGTCTTGACCTTTGGATTGCCCTCAGTGGCCATGTGGCACGTCTGGATTATGGGTGTATAATGAACCCCTGGAGTATGCGCTGCATAGGAAGATGGAACAGAAAATAATATGAGAAAGGGAGGGGACTTAGGAATCGAACCCAGGTCCCAAAGCTTGCCAACACAACATTCCACCAACTGAGCTGCTTCAACGCGTTGTATGTAAAATAAAGCATAAATAATATAAGAGAAAATTGATGTTAGTGGCCTAGAAACAAAAAAACGCGCGTTGAATTCAAATTGTCCAACCATGTCGTGCCACCTGACCTTCTTCTTCGTTGTCCCTGAAACAAAAAAGAAGTAGCGGGGGTTTTAAACCCCCCCAAAATGCAGTCTTTTCAAAAATAGCGAATAGCCCGTATGGCTATATAAATTAGGCGCGACTGGTGTATTAAATTCGTCCAAGCATCCTGGTTCTAGCCATGGTACTGGGGTGCTTTGATTTTACAGTATATGCAAACGCCCAATTTGAAGCTTGAGAAACCCTAGCGAGCTTCAATGGCGAATTCGCGTATGATGCATAAAAACTCAATTAAAATACATGGTTAGCTTCAGAATGAGTAACTTAATACAAACCAAACATTAAAAATTGCAAACAACGCATGAATTATGATACATGAATATGAGAAAAAATATGAACGGGACAAGGTCGTTCTACCAATTCCTTGCGTTAGAGATAATGGTTTTGATCCAGAAACGTTCATTGAAGCCTCAGGAATGTAATGGAATAGGTATCTTGCCTTGAAACACTTTGGAATCGTGGTTTCAATTTTGAAAAATTTCACAAAAAAGTGCAAAGTGTATGTGAGGTTTTTAGCGCAGCTTTCAGGTCTGAGCTTTAGGGTTTGCATCAGGCTTATATGAGGGATGGATTAGGGTAAAGATTTGGATCCAAAACCCTTTGCATTGATGTATGGAATATTTGATTTTCATGCATATCTTTCAAATCTTTTTCCATGTGATTTTGATGTCAATCATGGCCAAACCTTCCAATTTTGGTTATGCACGAATCTTGAGCCTTTAAGGAGAGTTTATTCTGCACAAAAAGATTTGAAAACTTTATTTTAGTATTTTTGTCATATTTTATTTTATTAAATGAATTAATAGTAATTAAAAATTCAAATAAATAAATAAAAATGATGAAATAAATCCCCTTTGGGCCAAATGGTCGTGCATATGCTTTGGATGATGAATCTTGGAAGAAAATGTGGCCCATTAGCAATTTTAAGGCATTTGAAGCAAAGTTGACTTTTCAAAATTCCCAAAAATTTCCCAACTTCCACAAGGCATATCTTGCTCAATTTTTAAGCTTTGATCATGTTCTTGAACATTTTGGAAAGGAATTGAAGTCCTCTAACCAATTCCTTTGGTACCATGTCATTTTGATTTACCAATATCAAGTTATGGCCTTTGACTTAAAGTCCCTTTTTGTTGACTTTTGAAAATGACCTATAATGTTGAAATTGATAACTTTTTGTGAGAGCATTTCTTGGACTTGAAGTGTGAAGAGGAGTTGTAGGAAATGTCTTTCTCTTCAAAACGAGCTTTGGATGGAATTTTTATGATAATCCATGTGAAAGTTATGCCTTGGTCAAGTTACAGTTGACTTTTTCAACTGTCCAAATATGGAAACTTTTGCATCTTGAGACTTTTTGAGCCAAGCTTTGAAAATCATGATCAAGAATTGATCAAATGATGTTTGTGGCTTCAAAATAAGATGTTGACCAAAAATTTGAACTTTTGACTGTCAAATGACCATTTTGCCCCTGCAGTTGACTGTAGGGCAATTAGGGTTTTTGACTGTGCAATTTTGTGCTATAAGTCTTGAAACTTGGCATGAGGATGCTTGACCATATTTGTAGGCATGTGGGACTTGATTGGACCCTTGTAAACTTCATTTACTTTGCCAGAACCAAAACCCTAATTCTTGACTGTTAGGAGGCCCTTGAACTGTGCAACCCTTGGGGAGATTTTGAAGCATTAACTTGGCAAATCTTGAAGAATATGGCAGGGCAAATTTTGGGGTACAACAGTTGCCCCTGTTCAATCTTCTTAAACCTGAGGATGCAGATTGGCTGACGTGCCTTTCGTAATCCGAAGGTGGAAGATGATTGAACACTAGAGTGCCCAGAAATTTGCGCTCACATAGTAGTGTGATGTGGGGAATGGGCTTATAGATGCCATTTGGAGATTGATGGACAGGATGATGGGCTTATAGATGCCATGCTGAGAGATTATGGATAGGTGGATGGGCTTATAGATGCCATCTGGATGTCGATCGCGTAAGAGATTCCTTAGCGAGAACTTGCGTACCTGCAAAAGAAGATGATTACCTGGCCTGTTACAGGAGCTGGTCTTCAAACTCTTTGTATAGACGTGTCCTGACTGATTACAGGAATTGGATCTGGAGCTTCAAACGGCGATGAATGAACCAGGGGTGGTTACTACCTCAACAGGAACGGTGAGAGAACCTTGGATGATTCCTACCTCAACAAGAACGCTGAGAGAACCTTGGACGATTACTACCTCAACAGGAACGCTGAGAGAATCATAGGCGACTTCAACTTCAACAGTAACGCTGAGAGAATCTTGGGCGACTTCAACCTCAACAGTAACGCTGAGAGAATCTTGGGTGACTTCAACCTCAATAGTAACGCTGAGAGAATCTTGGGCGACTTCAACCTCAACAGTAACGCTGAGAGAATCTTGGGCGATTACTATATCAACAGTAACGCTGAGAGAATCTTGGGCGACTTCAACCTCAACAGTAACGCTGGGAGAATCTTGGATATCTTCTACTGAGTCTTCATCAGGAAAATCTTTTAGGGGTCGATTTAACTGGACTAGAGAAGGCCTTTGACTGGATAAGAAACAGGAAAATCTTAGGGTCGATTTTACTGAACCGGTCTAGGTCTTGAAATCTTCAACTGGGTAAGAATCAGGGAGATCTTAGGGTCGATCTGACTGAACCAGAGAAGGCCTTTGACTGGATAAGAAACATAAAAATCTTAGGGTCGATTTAAATGAACCGGTCTAGGTCTTGAAATCTTCAACTGGATAAGAAATAGGGAGATCTTAGGGTCGATCTGACTGAACCAGAGAAGGCCTTTGACGGGATAAGAAACAGAAAAATCTTAGGGTCGATTTAACAGAACCGGTCTAGGTCTTGAAATCTTCAACTGGGTAAGAATCAGGGAGATCTTAGGGTCGATCTGACTGAACCAGAGAAGGCCTTTGACTGGATAAGAAACAGAAAAATCTTAGGGTCGATTTAACTGAACCGGTCTAGGTCTTGAAATCTTCAACTGGATAAGAAACAGGGAGATCTTAGGGTCGATCTGACTGAACCAGAGAAGGCCTTTGACGGGATAAGAAACAGAAAAATCTTAGGGTCGATTTAACTGAACCGGTCAAGGTCTTGAATATAGCTGAGAACTTAACTAGATCTTTCCTGAAAGGTAAAGGTCAGTCATATGCAAGGCATGACATGAATCAAGCGATGATGTTCTCAACATAAATGAGATTTGTAAGATATGATGCATATATGCATGCTGTAATGTATGGAAATGCGATGTTTATGAATGTATCCTTTTTTTTTCGTTTTAGGAAAATAAATCCTTGACGGGTGCCGGGAAGTCACTCCTGGGCTGATGTTGAAGAGTAGATTTTTGCTTCCACTAGGGATGATAGTTGCAAGAATACCGATAGGAGAAGCTGACTCCGTTGGGGAATAAACTTGGCGAATGGATTACTCTGCGGGGAGAAAAGTACTCTAACGATCTTGCTGGGGAGCAATACTCTGTGGGGAGAGAGGTACTTGCTGAAATGTTGATGGTAACTTCGCTGGGGATACCTTTGTTGTGTTAGAAGTGTTAATAGACTTCGCTGGGGATAAGAAGACTTCGCCGAGGACGATCTTTCCGTGGTTTTTGGCTGAGGATAACCCAGTTATATCCTTGTAGGGAAATAACTCTTTGAATAAAGTCGGGAGACGCGTTCATGCTCTGCAAGGATAAGCTTCCAGAATCTACTGGGGATAAGCTTACTGCTTGGGGAGATGGATTCCAACTTTCCTGGGGAAACTGGATTGGACTCTCCTGGGGAAGTCTTGAATTGTAACGGGGAAGTAACTCCACTGAATGTTTGATGTACCACCGGGGAACAATCTTTAGGCCAAGACTGCCGGGGATGCTTGTTAAGAATGCATGTATATTGCTGGGGAATGTTGAGATCTGCTGGAGGATACCCAACTTCCTTAAGGCTGACTGTAACTTTACTTGGGGAGAGTGTATTGCCTTGCTGACGCACTCTCTGGGGAATTAAAGTATCTGGTTATGTTGTTCAGCTGAACTTACCTTGGTACCTTGGAGGACAGAACAATTAGATTGCTTAGACAACTCTTTATTGCCACTGTTTCTAATGTTACCTGTAATTAATCCTTTGTTTCGTATGCAAATATTTATGAGTTAGCAAATTATTGTCAATGCATATATCACAAATTGAACCTTGGACGTTCATCGCAAAACAAAACAGAAAAGGAAAAGTAATTGGCAATTTTAACTGAAAAGTGATTTTTGTATTGATTTTGAATTGCCTGTAAATAGGCGTTTATGTACAAGAGGCTGACGCCCTAGTAAGAGAACGCCTCCAAACAAAGAATTTATACAAGTTTGTACAAGAGAAAATAAAACAGCTGTGTGAAATGAATGATCCACTGGGTTTCAACTCTGCTATTGCCTTTATATCTCCGAGTGTCTCATCACTTGATGACCTTAGTTGAAAGTGAAACTGACTGATCGATGCCGTCTGAACTTGATGTAGATACCGGATTCTGGATGCAAAGTGATCCAATGAGACATAGTATTACGCTTTATCCCTAACTTTTGCCTGGACCGCCCTTTCGGGTTTTCAGTCCACCGGGATACCCATTTTTGCCCAAGCCGCCTTTTCAGGTTTTCGACTTGCCGGGTGTATAGATTTTTTTCATTTCATCCCTTCATTTTTCCCGAACCCTTTTGGTTCTCCGGGAAGCCCTAATTTTTACCTAGGCATGTCAGCCTAGCGGGTCTTTTTCATGCGTAGTATCTTTTTACTATGTCTGCATTGGCGAGGTGAGGAAGGTCGTCACCATCCATGTTGGTTAGAATCATGGCTCCTCCTGAGAACACATGTTTAACCACAAATGGCCCTTCATACGTAGGGGTCCATTTTCCCCTTGGATCACTCTGAGGAAGGATGATTCGCTTGATTACCAGATCCCCAACTCGATATTCTTGTGGTCTGACCTTTTTGTTAAATGCCCTGATCATTCGTTTTTGGTACGTCTGACCATGACAGATAGCAGCGAGTCTCTTTTCATCAATAAGGTTTAGCTGATCAAGTCGTGTCTGGATCCAATCATCTTCGTTCGGATTTGCATCCTTCATTATCCGGAGAGAGGGTATCTGCACTTCGATCGGTAAGACTGCCTCCATACCGTAGACCAAGGAGAAAGGAGTTGCCCCGGTTGACGTCCTGGATGAGGTACGGTACCCATGTAGAGCGAACGGTAACATCTCGTGCCAATCTTTATAAGTCACTGTCATCTTCTGCACGATTTTCTTAATGTTTTTATTTGCTGCTTCTACAGCCCCATTCATCTTCGGTCTGTACGGAGAAGAGTTGTGGTGATGTATCTTAAACTGCTCGCAGAGCTCAGTGATCATCTTATTATTAAGATTGGTGCCGTTGTCTGTAATGATTCTTTCTGGGACACCGTATCGACAGATCAGGTTATGCCGAATGAACCGTGCCACAACAGTCTTGGTTACCGTAGCGTAGGAAGCTGCTTCAACCCATTTCGTGAAGTAATCAATCGCCACCAGGATGAAGCGATGTCCATTGGGCGCTGTAGGTTTAATCTCACCGATCATATCTATGCCCCACATTGCAAAAGGCCAAGGCGCAGTCAGAACATTTAGAGGAACTGGAGGAACATGCACCTTGTTTGCATAAATCTGGCATTTATGGCATGTCCGAGAATGTTGGTAACAGTCAGCTTCCATTGTGGACCAGAAATACCCTGCCCGAAGGATTTTCTTCGCCATAGTGTGTCCACTGGAATGTGTTCCGAAGGTCCCCTCATGTAGCTCTTCCATGATCCTTTCTGCTTCAGTCTTATCCACACAACGCAGTAAGGTCGAATCATGGTTTCGCTTATACAGGATGCCGTTGCTAAGGAAGAACTTTGCTGCGAACCTTCTCAGAAACTTCTTATCGTTGACAGAGGAACCTTCAGGGTATTCCTGAGCTTCCAAGTATCTCTTCACCTCATGGTACCAAGGCTTCTCGGTCACCAATTCAGTCTCGAGATCACAACAGTATGCCGGTTCGTCCAGTTTCCAGATAATGATCCGGGGAGCCTCATTGTCCCACTTGACTTTGAACATAGAAGACATTGTAGCTAACGCGTCTGCCAACTGATTCTCCTCTCTCGGAAAGTGTTCAAAGGTTATCTCTGTGAAGTGGGGGATCAAGGTCAACACACATTCTCTGTAAGGAATAAGATTCAGATGTTTTGTATCCCACTCTCCTTTGATCTGATTGATCACGAGAGCGGAATCTCTGAAGACACTCAGAAACTTGATCCTTAAGTCGATCGCAGCTTGGAGACCCATGATGCATGCCTCATACTCCGCCATGTTGTTGGTGCAGTTGAAACATAGCCGGGCAGTGAGTGGAGTATGAGTGCCTTGAGGGGATATGATTACAGCGCCGATACCATTACCCAAAGCGTTGGAGGCTCCGTCAAAGTGCATAGACCATCGGGATCCTTCCTCAGGTCCTTCATCCGGTCCAGGTACTTCACAATCAGTCACTATCATGATGCTCTCGTCCGGAAACTCGAAGTTCATTGACTGATAGTCGTCTACTGCCTGGTGTGCCAAGTGGTCTGCCAATACACTTCCCTTGATGGCTTTCTGGGTTGTGTACTGAATGTCGTATTCTGTCAAGATCATCTGCCATCTTGCTATTCTCCCAGACAGAGCATGCTTTTCAAATATGTACTTTATAGGATCCATCTTTGAGATCAACAAGGTAGTGTGAGTCAGCATATACTGTCTCAGCCGGCGAGCAGCCCATACCAAAGCGCAGCAAGTTTTCTCAAGCAGTGAGTATCGGGTCTCACAGTCAGTAAACTTTTTGCTAAGGTAATAAATGGCATGCTCTTTTCGGCTAGACTCGTCATGCTGCCCCAGCACACACCCCATTGAGTTGTCAAGTACTGTCAGGTATAGTATCAGAGGTCTCCCTTCAACCGGTGGCATAAGGATGGGTGGTTCTTGGAGATACTCTTTGATTCTGTCAAAAGCAGCCTGACATTCATCATTCCAACGTACTACCTGATCTTTCTTCAGCAGCTTGAAGATTGGTTCACAGGTGGCAGTTAGGTGTGAGATGAATCGAGCAATGTAATTCAGGCGTCCTAGAAAGCCTCTGACCTCTTTCTCTGTCTTAGGAACAGGCATCTCTTGAATAGCTTTAACCTTGGCAGGGTCCACTTGAATACCCTTATCACTTACCACGAAGCCTAGCAACTTTCCCGATCTTACACCGAAGGTGCACTTGTTCGGGTTCAACCTCATCTTGTACAACTTCAGACGGTCAAACAACTTCTGCAGATGATCTAAGTGCTCTTCCTCAGTTTGGGACCTTGCGATCATGTCGTCAACATACACTTCTATCTCATGATGGATCATGTCATGAAATAAAGCAACCATGGCACATTGGTAGGTTGCCCCAGCATTTTTTAGTCCAAAAGGCATGACCTTATAGCAGAAGGTGCCCCACTGAGTAACAAAGGTAGTCTTTTCCATGTCTTCAGGAGCCATCTTGATCTGATTGTAACCTGAAAAACCATCCATGAAAGAGAACACCTTATGCTGAGCAGTATTGTCAACAAGGACATCAATGTGAGGTAGGGGAAGTCATCCTTGGGGCTGGCCCTATTCAGATCCCTGTAGTCGACACACATTCTGACCTTTCCATCTTTCTTTGGTACTGGCACCACATTAGCAACCCACTGAGGGTAAGAAGTCACTGCAAGGAACCCGACATCAAACTGTTTCATAACCTCGACTTTGATCTTCTCAGACATCTCTGGACGCATACGGCGGACCTTTTGCTTAACCGGAGGGTAGTCTTCCTTAGTAGGCAAGTGATGGACTACAATGTCGGTGTCCAACCCAGGCATGTCTTCGTAGGACCAGGAAAAGATCTCCACATAATCATGTAGCATATGAGTCAATCGTTGCTTCACGCTGAGCTCTAGGTTGGCACCAATCTTTACCTCCTTTCTGTCTGTATCAGTACCCAGATTTATCGTCTCCACTGGCTCTTCATGTGGTTGAATTGCCCTCTCTTCCTGGAGTAACAGTCTTGCAAGCTCGCCAGGCACTTCGCAATCATCTTCACCTTTGTCTTCGGCTAAGTTGATCGGATTTTCGAAGTCATAACTGGTAGTAGCAGAGTCGTTACCAGTGAGATCCAAAGTGGATTGAAACCTGTATGAGTGAGTGTGTGTAAATACAGCTGTTTTGTAATATATAAAGAAAGGAAAGAAAGAAAAGGAGCATAAGATTTGAAATGCGAGAAAACGTCCAAGGTCTTTATTCATGATATATGAAATGACAATTTATATGCCCTCACAAATGAAGCCACGGTGCCCCGGGTAAGACACCGGGCCATAGAGTTCAGTTTTTTTGTTTATTATAAATAACAAAAACAAAAGAATTCATTACTCAGTAACAAGAGAAACAAGTAGGTTGTCTTTTGCAATCCAATTGCTAGGTTCACTGTCGGTTGCCGGGTAAATCCAGCTGTCGAACTCAGCTTCATCCACTTCATCCTCATCCCCAATAGCATTCACTCCATGAGCAGGCAGGGGAGCTGTCACTACATTAGGCTTCTCAGATGCCTCAAACTGTACCTCTTTCGCATCAATAAGGTCCTGCAGCTTGTTCCTTAAGGCCCAACAGTCATCAGTGGAATGCCCCGGGCTATCGGAGTGATAAGCACAGCGGGCATTTGGGTTGTACTTGGGAGAAGCCGTATTCACCACCTTCGGGGCCTCTCTGACAGTCACTAGGTTAGTGGATAGTAACTGCGGCAAGATTTGCGATAGAGTCATACTCAAACGGGTAAACTCTCTCCTGGGTCTTTCAGCCCTTTGAGGATTGGTTTGCCGAGGAGCGGCGGCAGGTTTAGCAATCATCACCGCGTTGACAGATTGGCGACGCTCAGGTTTCTCTTGTCTTCTAGAGCCATATACAACACTGGCCTCCTTCTTAAAGGGCTTCTTCTCAGAACTTGCAGATGCACCCTTCTGAATTTTACCAGACTTCATCTCAGCCTCTATTCTTTCTCCAGTCAGAATAAGATCAGTAAACCCTGCAGACGAGTTACCGATAAGATGGTTGAAAAATGGCCCAGATAGGGTCCCCAAGAACATGTCTACCAACTCCCGGTCAGTTAACGGAGGCTGCACCCTGCCAGCCAGATCCCTCCACTTCTGTGCATACTCTTTAAAACCTTCGCTTGAACCTAGCGACATACCCTGGAGTTGGGTACGTGTAGGGGCAAGGTCGGCATTATATTGATACTGCTTATAGAAAGCAGTAGCCAACTCCTCCCAGTTACGAACCTTGGTCCCCTCCAGCTGATAGAACCATTCGAGATGAGTCCCTGAAAGACTCTCCTGGAAGAAGTGGATCCACAAATTCTTGTCCACTGAGTACGGTTGAATCTTCCGCACATAAGACCTGAGGTGTAGCTTGGGACAAGACGCCCCGTCATACTTGGTGAAAGATGGTGCTTTGAACTTATGAGGAATGATCACACCAGTAGACAAACCCAAGTCTCCGAAATCCAGCCTAGGCACTTGTTGGATCTCCATAGCATTCAGTCTGTCTTCCAATTGCTTGTACCAGTCTTCCACCGGAGGATACTGTTCTTCATTGAAGTCAGTCTCGTTGTCAGAGACTACCGGACTAGGACCTTTTCCCCCTTGGGGACTGCTTTTGCCTATAGAAGAACCAGCCTCTTCATTCTGCAGAGTGTTGCCAAACCTTCGGCCCGAGTTGAAAAGAATAGTTCTCTTCTTCTTCTTCTTCTCCTTCTTCAGGAGCAGAGCCTTCAGCTCTTCTTGGCCCTGAGCCAAACCCATGATTAGTTCCTGAAATTGCACATTCTGCGCCTGAAGAGCCTTGATAGATATCTCGGTTGATGATGAGTCAGGATTCATGATGCTGAAATAAACAGCGAAGAACAGTAAGCAACCTGAAAAGAAGAAAACCTGCTATGCACATGATGAATGATATGTGTTTATGCAATGCATTCAAGGGTTCGAAAGTTCAAATTTGTTGCAGACAAAAAAGGAACACACGTTATTATTAAGGAGATAATTGTTCAGTACATCAAAGCCTCATGGGCACAAATTACAAAGCAAATCAATCCCAAAAGACACTACGCATCCTCTTTGGAGCTATGTAGGTGTTGAGATTCCTCTCTTCATGCAATAGGCGGGTGAGCTCCAAGACCTTCTTTTCACTAGCATGTAGACTGGTCTCAAGAGAATTCTGTTCTTCCTTAAGCTGGATCCAGCTCTTCTGCATCTCTTCCCAGGATGTGGGCATGTCAGGATGTTGAATAGTGTAGGACACTTCTCCTTCCAAGACTGGCTCTTTGATCACAGGGAGCATATGAGGATATGGCATTACTAACTTCTGGGAGCGGGCGCGTACCCACTTGAGATAAGGTTCCAATGGGATGGAGTTCCTGTGCCCTAGTGTCTTACTGTCTATCCTACTTGGCATCCTCCAGGCTCTGATAAATCTCTGGCGAAGTCCTTGTGCATCGTTGTCGAAGTAAAAAACTATGTCAGGAATTAACATGTCATGAGGGCCATCCCTCCGAGCATAACCAAATTGTCTCCAAGCCAGGCATGGGTTATAAATAATACCTCCTCTGATTCCAAGTAAAGGAACATTAGGGTACTCCCCGCAACGATCAATGATAGTGACATCCTCTCTGGACCGAGGGCACCAATGTATATCTGCATGCGTAAGAGTCATCAACCGTTGTGACCATCTCAAACCCCGCTCGTTCTTCAGAACTGATTGTGGAAGGTGCGAAATAAACCACCTTCCCAGGAGAGGAGTGCAACACATAAGGACACCTCTTTTTCTCATGGTTCGAGTGTAACATGAGTGAAGGATGTCCCCCAGCAACGTAGGTATAGGATTCTTGGACATGAAGATCTGGACAGCACTGATATCTATAAGCTGATCTGGGTTAGGGAACAACACCAAACCATAGACAAGGAGGGCCACAACTTCTTCAAAAGCTTGTAAGTCAAGGGAGTTCCAACATTCATGAGCCTTTTCAAACAGAAACCTGGCTAAGAACCCTTAGATACCACTTCTAACTTCCCAATGTCCCTTGAGGTCAGATGATTGTAGGTGTAAGGCTTTAGCAATCTCTTCAAGCTTGGGTTCCTTTTCCGTACCGTTGTAGGGTAGTTGATCAAGGATAGGGATCTTCAGGAGCCGGGAGAACTCCTCCAATGTAGGTACCAGCTGATAATCCAAAAAGGTGAAACAGTGATGCAGAGGGTCAAAGAATTGGAACATGACCTTTATCATATCTTCCTAAATGTTGGTATTGACCAAGCTGATGAGTCTTCCATGTCTTTCACTGAATGAAGAGCTCTCGGGAATCCTGGATATAAGCTCCTTAAGCCGAGGAGGGACCCTTACAAGGCTGATTTGAATTGTATTTCTGCGAACAGTTTCCATGTCCTACAAAACAAGAACAAAGATAAAGATTCGAACCCCTGAAATGGTTAGTCAATGCATATGATGCTGTATGATGTCATGATGCTATGATTAAACACACTACAGATATTTACAAAGGCAAACATGTAAGGCACACAAGTCACACAAGACAAGCCCTTAGGGTTTAGGCCAGCATGGGGTCTAGGTATTACCCTCTTGAAGTTGGTGGGTTCAACCTGTCCTATTAGAAGTAACCGGGTTCTAAGGGTCCCAATATCACTGGATTGCTTTCATTGTTCATCGTTTCGATTTAGCCACTGAACTGGCGACCGAAATATTCCAGGAAAGCAACCCTCAATTGAGTGTAGTATCGAGTATCAACCAACCTCGGACTGCACCAAAGTCAGTTATCTCACTACCCTAAAGAGGCAAAGATAGTTCAATTAAGGTTCCTAAGGTCTGTTGATGCTTCACGACACCACGCGGAGGCCCCGTACTCTCCTTGACTGAACTCAAGGGTTACCGGTACACACCAAAGTGCCACATCAACGTAGCAGACTGTTTCAACCATGTCGGTATACCCCGCACAGTTCCCTCACAGCCTTGTTGCTACTTTCTAAGAAGGTATCCCCAGATCCGGGTTAGGATCTATAGAACTCCCAAGACAGGCCCACAATTTAAAGCAAACAATTTAGACAATTGAAAACACAAGCGATCTTAGTCCTAAGGTACACCTCACTTTAAAATAGTCCCCAGCAGAGTCGCCAGTTCTGTGATCGGTGGATCTGGAACTGACTGTTTAACACTGGTTCGCGAAATGTCGCGGAAGCAAGAGTCGCCACCGTCTTTTATTTTCTCCAAATGGAAAGGACAAAAGCACAGAAAAATTCCTTATAGAGATTGCTCTCGGTTCGGGAGGTAGATTATAGAAAGGGAAGGTGTTAGCACCCTTTCTATCCATGGTTATCCATGGGCTCTTAGATACTTGCTCAATGTGTTTTCAAAAATGGTATGTTTGCCTTTCAATTGTGGGTTTTAAAAAGTTTCTTTGAAAATTCCAGTTCGACTCTTGTATCGGTCCTCAAGAGTGTTTGAAAAATTGCTTTCGAAAGCTTTTTGAAAAGGTGCCGGTGTGAAAAGTATTTTTTTGATTTATTTTGAAATTAGAGCAAGTATCTAGAGTCGTCTACCTACCCTAAGGAATTCGTCTGTGTAAATGTCCTTTAAAGTAGTGCCATCCCACCATTGAGAGGTAGGTAGCACCACCGTTGGAGGTGTTTGGGTCAATTCGAGGGTTCGGGACATGGTGATCACCGGAGCAATGGGAAGACACCTTAGAAGCTACCCTCATGCCAGGTTCCTAGATCATGAGGACTTACTAAAACATCCTCTACTCGACGATCACCTTTTCGAGGGGCAAGGCAACAGTGAGGCGTACCCTAGGGGTGGTGTGTGATTTGTGTGTCAGATTCATTTATTTTTGTCTTGTTCATGTCATGGGCGATCTACGCGTTGCTTTTATTTTAATATTCATTCTTTCATGCAATTTAATTAACAGTTAAAAGTTGCGAGAACATAAAAATCCTACGCTATTACAAAGGCGCGGGTCCACATCACCAAATTTAATCCAGGACCCGATTTGAAATAAAATAAAGAATGCGGAAAAGATAAATGTCTGATTTACATGGCTTTGGGAGAATTACATGAAAAAAGGAAATAAAATAAAAATGCGAGAATAAATAAAATCGGGAATGCGAGGGCGTTGGACCCTTTTTAGGAAATTAAATTATAATCAACAAATTAAATTAAGTTAATATGAGAAAAGGAATTATTTTTGAGTTTTTTGTATTTATGGATTTTAATGAGAGAATGAAATGAAATTAAAAAGTTTATTAACCCTAATTCTAACTATTTTTATTTATTAAGAAATATGTTAAAGTTGAACCTAAGATTAATCTAATTATTTACATGGTAATTTATTTACAAAAAGATAATAATTAATAATTAATAATTAATATGGTGAAAAGAGGAAAAAAGGATAAAAGCGATTAAAACCTAATTCTACAAATTTTAAGTTTATTAAGAAAATGTTAAAATTAATCCTAGAATTTAAAAACTAAATTAATTGATAATATTTATTTATAAAATAACATTTAAATAAAATATATTTTCTTTTGTGACTTTCTGATTTTTTTATATTTTTTATGTTTTGTGAAAAATATTAATTTGAGAAATTAAATTAAAATTAAACAAACAAATAAAAATAGAAAAAAGAATGGAAGAGAGTAAACCAAAGGGGGTGTTGTCCCCAAACTGGAGGTATTGTCTAGCAATTAGGCCCAACGTTTCAAGGCTTTGTTTGACTTTTCAGGGCCACGTGCGTGTGCATTGACTAGTGCCCATTGTGCTCTTCAAGTCTTGACCTTTGGATTGCCCTCAGTGGCCATGTGGCACGTCTGGATTATGGGTGTATAATGAACCCCTGGAGTATGCGCTGCATAGGAAGATGGAACATAAAATAATATGAGAAAGGGAGGGGACCTGGGAATCGAACCCAGGTCCCAAAGCTTGCCAACACAACATTCCACCAACTGAGCTGCTTCAACGCGTTGTATGTAAAATAAAGCATAAATAATATAAGAGAAAATTGATGTTAGTGGCCTAGAAACAAAAAAACGCGCGTTGAATTCAAATTGTCCAACCATGTCGTGCCACCTGACCTTATTCTTCGTTGTCCCTGAAACAAAAAAGAAGTAGCGGGGGTTTTAAACCCCCCCAAAATGCAGTCTTTTCAAAAATAGCGAATAGCCCGTATGGCTATATAAATTAGGCGCGTCTGGTGTATTAAATTTGTCCAAGCATCCTGGTTCTAGCCATGGTACTGGGGTGCTTTGATTTTACAGTATATGCAAACGCCCAATTTGAAGCTTGAGAAACCCTAGCGAGCTTCAATGGCGAATTCGCGTATGATGCACAAAAACTCAATTAAAATACATGGTTAGCTTCAGAATGAGTAACTTAATACAAACCAAACATTAAAAATTGCAAACAATGCATGAATTATGATACATGAATATGAGAAAAAATATGAACGGGACAAGGTCGTTCTACCAATTCCTTGCGTTAGAGATAATGGTTTTGATCCAGAAACGTTCCTTGAAGCCTCAGGAATGTAATGGAATAGGTATCTTGCCTTGAAACACTTTGGAATTGTGGTTTCAGTTTTGAAAAATTTCACAAAAAAGTGCAAAGTGTATGTGAGGTTTTTAGTGCAGCTTTCAGGTCTGAGCTTTAGGGTTTGCATCAGGCTTATATGAGGGATGGATTAGGGTAAAGATTTGGATCCAAAACCCTTTGCATTGATGTATGGAATATTTGATTTTCATGCATATCTTTCAAATCTTTTTCCATGTGATTTTGATGTCAATCATGGCCAAACCTTCCAATTTTGGTTATGCACGAATCTTGAGCCTTTAAGGAGAGTTTATTCTGCACAAAAAGATTTGAAAACTTTATTTTAGTATTTTTGTCATATTTTATTTTATTAAATGAATTAATAGTAATTAAAAATTCAAATAAATAAATAAAAATGATGAAATAAATCCCCTTTGGGCCAAATGCTCGTGCATATGCTTTGGATGATGAATCTTGGAAGAAAATGTGGCCCATTAGCAATTTTAAGGCATTTGAAGCAAAGTTGACTTTTCAAAATTCCCAAAAATTTCCCAACTTCCACAAGGCATATCTTGCTCAATCTTTAAGATTTGATCATGTTCTTGGACATTTTGGAAAGGTCTTGAAGTCCTCTAACCAATGCCTTTGGTCCCATGTCATTTTGATTTACAAATCTCAAGTTATGGCCTTTGACTTAAAGTCCCTTTTTGTTGACTTTTGAAAATGACCTATAATGTTGAAATTGATAACTTTTTGTGAGAGCATTTCTTGGACTTGAAGTGTGAAGAGGAGTTGTAGGAAATGTCTTTCTCTTCAAAATGAGCTTTGGATGGAATTTTTATGATAATCCATGTGAAAGTTATGCCTTGGTCAAGTTACAGTTGACTTTTTCAACTGTCCAAATATGGAAACTTTTGCATCTTGAGACTTTTTGAGCCAAGCTTTGAAAATCATGATCAAGAATTGATCAAATGATGTTTGTGGCTTCAAAATAAGATGTTGACAAAAAATTTGAACTTTTGACTGTCAAATGACCATTTTGCCCCTGCAGTTGACTGTAGGGCAATTAGGGTTTTTGACTGTGCAATTTTGTGCTATAAGTCTTGAAACTTGGCATGAGGATGCTTGAACATATTTGTAGGCATGTGGGACTTGATTGGACCCTTGGAAACTTCATTTACTTTGCCAGAACCAAAACCCTAATTCTTGACTGTTAGGAGGCCCTTGAACTGTGCAACTCTTGGGGAGATTTTGAAGCATTAACTTGGCAAATCTTGAAGAATATGGGAGGGCAAATTTTGGGGTACAACACAACCATATTGAATGAATAATAATATACAAGAAATATAAAGATAATGTACAAAGACAAAAGTGATATGTAAGAAAAGAAAATGTTTTGTTTAAGTTTTTGGTTTATAAGAAAACTTTGATTCTAACTAAACTAAGTAAAATGATTAGTTCAAAATAAAATAAAACTAACCTAAATTGATTAAAGAAAAGAAATTAAATTATTTGGAGACGGCAAGTTATTAGGGTTTTGTAAAAAGGATTTTATCTTAATTAAACTAGTATAAAAAAGTTTATTAATTAAAAAAACCTAAGTTCTAAATTAATTTTAATAAAAAAAGAAAATAATAAACCTAAGTATAATTATTTATAAGGAAAGAAAATGAACTTAATGAGAAAATATTTTTTGGTCTTTTTAGTCTTAAAAGAAATAAAAAGTTAGAGTATATTTTAAATATGTAAATAAATAAAAAATATATATTTTTGGTTTTTTATTAATAAATAATAATAATAATATTAATAATAATAAAAAATAAAGAAAAAGAAAATAATATAAAAAATAAAGCCATGAGGTGTAAAATGCAAAGGAGTGTTTAGTAGCAAAACATTTTGTTTTGAGTTCAAGGTCCAATAGGAGTTTTTATTTTTTGTTAGTCAGAAAAATAAAAATAAAAATAATGAAATGGGCTGCGTGTTAAATGAAAAAAGAGGGGGGGTGAATCTGAGCAAAAAATCAAAGCCCGGTGGCCTTAGGCCCAGACTCACTAGCTTGTGTCAAAAAAAGAAGGAAAAATATTGAAAATTTGGAAAAATGGCAGCGTAGGGGCTCGAACCCAAGCCCTTAGCAATAATACGCGCGTGCTCTACCACTTGGGTGGCTATACATCCGTTAACTTATGTCAAACTATGTTATTATATTTTAAACTCCTTCCATAACTGTCATCTTCTTCTTCTTCCTCGCGCCATCTTCCTTCACCATTTTTGAATTTCATAACTTACTCATTTCTCAATCATTCTCAAAAGTATAAACATCAAATTTGTTAGAAATTTCATCACGATTTCAAACATGTAAATAACTTAAGCAATGGATAAAAGATGAACACGAATTTTAAATGGTACCAAATCTGACCTAATTTTTTCAGAAAGTTCAACTCTAAAATTCTCACTAATCAGTTAATATAAATGAAATCTAAGGACATGGTCATCTTCAGGGCTATGATGTCTACATTTTATCTTTGAAATTGAAAACCTAACAATACCTATATGAAGAGATTGAAAATCAGAAAATATACCTCAAAACTGGAAACCGTGTTCTGCAAATGAGCTCACCTCAAGATGCGTTAATGATTTGGTTAGCTTCCTTGAACTTCTAGGAAGCTATTTTAATGGTTAATTTGAGGTGAGACTTCCTGAATCAAGCTGGAGAAGTTAATGTGCAAAGCTCTGTTTTTGAAAATGGAGGATGGTGTAAATGGTGTTACAGTTTGAAATCATATATTTAGATGGTTTATATTTGAGGTAAAGAAACATTAGAAATGATTTTGCCAAGAAACACACGAGTAGATTTGAAGATTGAAGTTCAAAGTCAGAAATGACACAAAAATGGAGATTTTATGCAATTTCTAGCTCGAGGAAGGTTAAGGGTGTTTGAGGACTTATAATTTCGTGTCCTAGCTTATAAATAGTGTCTCTATTTATAAGCAAAAGGTTTGGAGTGCTCAAGTTTATCTGAATTCAAAATCTATGTTTAAGCTCAACATGTGATTTTATTGACAAAACAAGTTTCTATGCCTTGTACCTTTGTGCATATAGTTGTTAACCACTTTAAACACAATTCCTCTGACTTTGTAGATGGAGTATAATCAGAGAAAACAAGTTAGGAGCTCAATACATTAACTTTGTCCATAAAACTTGCTTTTCAAGAATTGATATGTTACTTTCTTCCCAAAATGGAAAATTGCTTTGGACAATGGTTGAATCACTTGGATAAGGGCTCAATCAATTGTGTAAACCATTAATTATGGAGCGAAACACGAGTTAGAGGCCTGCAAAGCAAAAATTATGCAGCATGACTAGAGATTTGATCAATTGTTCTTCATGATTCTGCCTTGTAAATCAAGAATGAAATCCTAACTTTATCTCTTTGATTCTCCTAGCTCAAGAATGATCTTAATGAGTTCTTTGACATTTTAGAAAGCTTGTAACATACTCTACAACCTTCATGTTTTCCATTTTTAAATAATCCAATTGGAACTATGTGAAAAGTTATCATGAAGATGGTACCAAAAATTTGCCTAACTAGGTCAAATTTTCACTAAGTGTTTTAAGAAAAATTTCATGACTTTATGGCCTTATAACTCAAAATCAAAGTATTTTTTGGACATGATCCCTCTAATAAAAGTTTGTATAATTTATCAAGATCTACAACTTTCATGTTGAAAATTTTCCTTGAATCATCTTGCATCATGGCGAAAAATTGGCATGAAGTCATGAAGAAAAGCATGTACAAAACACTTAAATAAATTTCTAAGTCTTAGAAGTTTTGATTTTTCAAGATGAAATTTGACTTTTTGATTTTCTTGATGATCAAGCTTCATATTTTGACATGTCTTGATGAAATGTGATCTTTGAAACTTGATTTTGATCAAAAGTCAAAGTTTGACTTTCCAGTGTACATTTGACTTTTTCATCAGTTGACCAAATTTCAACTATCAATCAATTGATTTTGAGGAATGAATTAAACCATGCAATTAGGTCAATATGGTGCATTTTAATCCTTGTTATTATGTTTCAAACCAATAAGTCATGTATTATGTCAAAAGTAAAAAATGAAGCCTTCTCAGTCAAAACTCTAATTTTGACCATTTTGCTATTTTGGTGATCTTATCAAATTTCTTGAGGAATTGTGATCCAAACTTGATCAATTGATGCATATGAGTCCAAAGTGTTGATATGGGTCCAAGATCTTGATGTTTAACTGTAAGTTGATCACAATTGATTTTTTACTCAATACAACTGATTTTAGGTTATTCAATCAATTGACTGAGCAAACTTGAGCTGCAAGACTTGAAATTTGACATGAGCAATCTTGAAAGTCCAAAATAATCAATGAAAGTCATATGAGGCATTGAAAATTTAATTGTCCTTGTGAAAACTCAAACCCTAATTTGAGGTATCAGTGTTGAGAAGATGTATTGACCTTGTCGATCCTTGTGCAAATTTAAACTATTGAAAATCTTGTAAAAAATATTTTAAAAAATAAGAGGACAAATTTTAAGATACAACACTATCTGATTTAATTTTACACACAAATTCACATAAGTTCACTAGAAAGTGTTTGTGTTGTAAGTGTTTTTATTCTTAACAATATTCTATTTAGAATATTGACTTTTATTCTGATTTAATGAGTTAGATTGCGTCTCTCAGTAATATTCTGTACTATATTATTTTTATTTAATATATTTTTATTTATTAAAAAAAACTTAAAGACATCATTTTCTTACTCTTGATGCTAGATATTATCTCGATCATTCATTCACAAGAGCCAATTTACGTAATCTATGAAATATATACACGTGTCAATGGCGGTGCCACATAATTTCTCTACACGAGGACGCACATGTTAGTATAAATAGTATCACAATTTTATAACTCTTTCTCATCCCATTAAGAAAAACATAGGTGATCTTGTTGTAACAATGTTGTTTCTTGTACTAGTTCTTCTTGTTCTGTGTCTCATCTTTCCTTTGTTTTTGTTCTTGTTCAAACATAGAACCATGCCACCCGGTCCTAAAGGTCTTCCCATAATAGGAAATCTTCATCAACTAGATATTTCTAATCTTTATCTTCAATTTTCACAATTCTCAAAAATATATGGTCCCTTGTTTTCAATTCAACTTGGTTTAAAACCAGCTATAGTCGTTTCTTCAGCTGAAATTGCCAAAGAAGTATTGAAAAACAATGATCTTGTGTTTTCTAATAGACCTTTACTATATGGTCAACAAAAACTATCTTATAATGGATCAGATATTGCATTTTCTCCATATAGTGATCATTGGAGAGAAATAAGAAAAATTTGTATTCTTCATATTTTTAGTTCCAAACGTGTGTCAAGTTTTTCTTCTATAAGAAAACTTGAGGTGAAGAAAATGATTAAAAAAATTTCAGGGCATGTTGATTCTTCGGTTGTTACAAATTTGAGTGAGTTATTAATTTCACTCTCAAGTAGTATGATATGTAGGATTGCTTTTGGTAAAAGCTATGAAGACGAAGGACATGAGAGAAGTAGATTTCATGAAATGTTGCATGAGTTTCAAGCTTTGTTAGCAGAATATTTTGTTTGTGATTATATTCCATGCATGGGTTGGATTGATAAACTGAGAGGATTGCATGGTCGTGTTGATAGATGTTTCAAGGAATTTGAAGAGTTTTATGAAGAGATTATTGATCAACATTTGGATCCAAATAGAGAACAAATTAAAGATGAAGAGGATATTGTTGATATCTTACTCCAATTGATGAAAGAACGTTCACTTCCTTTTGATATCACTTTTGATCACATCAAAGGAGTTCTTATGGTATGATATTTTAATTCATTTTTTTATAGTAAACTAATATATATTCTACAAATCAATTTTCTAAGGTTGACTTAGATTGAATCACAATTTTTAACATAGTATTAATAATTGGTCATCTGTTATTAAGTTTTCGCTATTAGACTATTTACTATTTAATGACTTGAACATGTGCTATCAAACTCATATCTACAACATAAATCTGAAATGTAAAAATAAATGATGAATGATTTGATAACAGAAATTTGATAACAACTGTTTTCACAAATCTTAAATCACAAAATACCTGAGTGATATATGTCCATGAAGAAAACTATCATATCAATACTCTTTCTCTGATTTTTTAGTGATTCTATAATTTTAAACAATTAATTTGTTACAATAGATATTATTTTAAAAAGTTTATCTAATAAATATATTGAATGATTCAATATTTCTTTGTAGAACATGCTTGTTGCTAAAAGCTTATCTAATAAATATATTGAATGATTCAATATTTCTTTGTAGAACATGCTTGTTGCTGCAACAGATACTACATCAGCCACATCAGTTTGGGCAATGACTGCTCTAATAAAAAATCCAAGAGTAATGAAAAAAGTACAAGCAGAAGTTAGGAATTTGGAATCCAAAAAAGATTATTTAGAAGAAGATGATATTCAAAATTTTCCTTATCTAAAAGCAGTAATAAAAGAGACACTAAGATTGTATCTACCTGCCCCACTGCTTGTGACAAGAGAATCAAGAGAAAAATGCACTATAAATGGCTACAATATTCCAGCTAAAACGATATTGTACGTGAATGCTTGGGATATTCATAGAAACCCTAATATTTGGAAAAATCCTAATGAATTTTATCCTGAGAGATTCTTAGAAAGTTCTATAAATTTTATTGGACAAGATTTTGAGCTAATACCCTTCGGAGCTGGTCGTAGAATTTGTCCAGGTATATCTATGGCAACCGCATCTTTGGAACTTATCCTGGCTAATGTTTTATATTTTTTTGATTGGAAACTTCCACATGGGTTGATGGAGAAAGATATCGATACTGAAATGTTGCCAGGAATCACTCAACATAAGAAAAATCCTCTTCGCCTTGTTGCCAATATCCATAAGTAGATGTATCTATTTTTAATATTATATTTGTTTCTTGTTTAGTAAGTTTTGTTTCTAATGCTTATAGTTTTGTGTTACACTTGACTTATTAGAGAGTGAGTGAGAACTCTAATTTCTTTAGGTTGTGTTTGTTTTAAGTTATTAAATTATATTTTTTTTGAAATAATATTTTTTAGGTTTATATTTTTTGGAATAATATTTTAATTTATATATTTGAGAAAAAATGAATTTTCTTAAAAATATTTGTAATTTTATTTAATTTAAAAATTATAAAAAAAAGTGGGAAGTTAGTAATAATTGGATTAACACTCATGAGAATGTTGGATTTTTACTCTTTAATTATAAGAATAAAAATAGAAAAACCACATATAAATAAAATTTCTGAAAATAAAATATATTTTAAATAATTTTTTTAATCTTGAATCAAACATAAGAATGTTGCATTTCCATAATTATATTTTTTGAAATATTTATGTGTGAGATAATGTGTAATAGATTTTTTTTGTTATAATTTCAAATTATGGATAATTTAGTCTATTTATGTTTTTTTTATATATTTTCTTGTAACCCTTATTTTCTTAAGTTAGGTTATTACTTAGTGAAATTCTAATCTACTTATTCTTATCTACATTGTTACCTCAAGTATTAACATAAGTTATGTTTCGATCCAGCATGAATTATTTGTCGCTTGTGGTATATATATTAAAAGATTTGGGAAATGTATTTATTTTACTTTCTTATTTTGTTTTTAAGGAAGAAAAAATCATTTCATTGAATTAATGAAATTGTTTTGATATGTTGGCTTCCCCTTCATTAAATCAAATAATTGAATCAATGAATTGGTTTTTGATGTAACACCCTTAAACTCTCGCATAATTATTAGTTAAAAAATTTAAAACATTTCAATAGTAAGGATATTACTTTAATACATAATACATAATATATATGTTCATTAATATGAAATACCTAACACATTTATGAAAATATAAAACTATATGTATTTCATATATGAAAAATCTTTCTTTTATTCAAAGCGGAAAATATCAATAACAATTATTTTCAACCCTTCAACAAGAGTGACAAATATTATCTTTTAAAAATTTAACATAAAACAATAAATCTAACAAATAGAGGTTTACAAAAGTTTACTCTCAACATAAACAAAACAAGCGTAAAATCCCTAAGTGTTACGTATCAGAGTTGATACTGACTCAATCTACGTAAAATGAGGCAACTCCTCAGTTAACTTCGACATCAAATTATTTCGAATCATCTGCATGTTATCAATATAAAGGTAATATTCAAACAGAAGAGATGAAATATCATAACAATATAAAAGAAATTATAATAATGAGTAGGTGATAAATCAAGTACACATTATCAACTTCTTTACCTCACACCTTTACTTCATTCATCGTACCACAAAGTACATCAACATTCAATCAAATATACAAATAACACACAATATCCAATGTGATATAACTCATACTTCTTCAACAACAAAAATATTAAATTATTAATAATAATGTAATGCAATGAGACCGACAGTGACTCAATGCATGTGGTATTAGCAGGGCATAAGCCCTCATTATAATGTCAAATAAGACATCAACATGGAATAAGCCCCTATCATCACGTCAATACAGGACATCTCTCGCTAATACATGTCATCTTACATAGCATAAGCCCTTATCATGAATGCATGCGACACCGACATGCAACAATATAAAATGCATTCATATTTCTATCCAACAATGTCACGTCAATACATGTCATCGTCATAATCATCATTATGCATTATTCATGCAATTCATTCATACATCATTCGTACAACACCATCACGTTCAATCACAACAATATGCATCACACTTCATACAACATTAACACACAAGGCATAAACCTTCGCCAAGATAATCATCATAAGATAGAAAATATCACATCACATCAACACCAAAATCCTCATGATTAATTCAACAACAAAAACAAATTCATCATTAAAATACGACATTCCAAATTAATCTACTATACAAAGTGTGTCTCTCTAAAGCATTGCATGACCTCTTAGATAGCTTGAAGTATTAGTTCATTTGAGAATGATTGGGAAGTCATCACAATGTATGGCCAATCGTGTGTGTCCTTAAAACTAAACTTTTTGAGTCATTTTTTGTTGCATCTGTCGACACATCCGAGTTTCAAATCGACACATATAACTCAATATTAAAACTCATAAGCTTCTGTAAGTCACAGGTCGACACATGCATCATACAGGTTGACACATACTGAAAGAATTCCTAAAGTACATAATTTCTTATTTTATGTGTCGACACATCCATATTTCAGGTCGACACATTCACTCACGCTTTAAAGGTTGTAGCATGTGACTTGATCAGGTCGACACATAGAGTCTCTCAGGTCAACGCATACATCTTATTCATAATATATGTTTCAACACGTACAAATTTGAGGTCGAAACATACAATTTATTTATCTCAAAATTTTCCCTTCTTACCCAAAATGTTCACAAATATAAATACTCATTCATGCATCATTCACAACTTGATAATACCATAAAATTATCCTACCTTATCTCTTCTTCTTCAACCTTCCAATCTATGCATACACACTAACATTACATTGTGAGGATGTTCCGTTGGGGTTTCATCTACACGAAGAATTGTGGATTTCCAATTGTTATTTGGGTTGATATTTTGTAGGGGTCTTCATTCAGAAAAACCATTGGGTTTGTCCTCCAACATTATTTGTTGAATTGGGGATTTTCGTGCAAGATCGTGCGAAGGATCGTCCATTTGAAAAATCCCTTGGAGTGTTTGAAATGTTTTCAAGAAATCTTAGAGTGGTTGAAATCTTTTTAAGGAAGTATATAGAATTAGATAAAAGAATCATTGATCTTATGTTGATAGTTTGTAATCGGATTTACTCGAGTGAATAATCCCTTGGATTGTTTAAAATCTTTGGAAGGAACTTTGGGGTGTTTGAAATCCTTTTAAGGAAGTAGCTTAAGTGGCGAATAGGTTGTATCTATTGGTTGATTTGATCTTGGTTAAGATCAAAGGTTCAAAGAAAGAGAATAAACACCAAATTGAAGAATTTTGTATTGTTGTTTGTAAATCTTCCATTGTATTAAACATTTTGCATATAAGAATTATCCTAGTTCCATTGAAATAAAGCACAGACGTACCCACGCGTGAGGATGACAATGGGGAACTGTGTAGACAAATTCCTTATGTGTTTTTATTTTTCTGCTTTTACTTGGTTTCAATTTCATAAATATTTTTATCAAATAACATTGTGATAGTAATTGAATTGTAAGATTTTTTCTCTCAAAATCTATTTTTGAAATAGGTGTGGATATAACTTATAATTAATTCACTTTCACACCAAGAGTTTGATAAAACGATCAAGTTAGTTATTTTATTATTTATCCTTGAAAATAACATTTCAAAGTGATTGTGTTCAAAAAATAAATAAAGTGGGTTGTTGATTTGAGTTTGTATCAATCTATTACTCATTTTGTTGCACAGATTAACCTTGTATAATTTGTATTCCTGAGTTACCAATAAGTTGTTTTTAGATTACTTATCCAGTTAATTTCTTCTGCATAAATTTTTTTTAAGAAACTATTAATTTCTATATTTGTGTCGAGAAATATATTTGCGCCTCTATTCACCCCCTCTAGATACGCACCATCGTCTAACACAAAGCATTTGTATGCATTTCACAAAATCACATAATTCAACAGTACAAAACACCCGTCCATGCAATAAATAGTTGAAATTCTAGTATTAAAATTATTTTTAAGAGAAAGTATGTTAAATCAGTGTTCCAAAGATCCGAACTATGCGTCAATCAGATACTTGAAACTCAAGTTATGAATTTTTGCAGTTTTACAAGATTTACCAACACTGACAACCTACAACAACAAATACTGACACCATAAAACATATTCACACACCAATTAAATTTAGGTCCTGTACTTGAAACCATTTTTACAAGAAATTACATTGTACTAGCTTTCCAATGGTTCAAACGACGCGTCAAATAGACACCCGAGTCAAAAGTTATGGATTTTACAAGTTTTGAAAACAAATTTGTCAACATCAGTGGTACCCCATTATCGCTTTAGTGGCAACCGATTCCACCCTGTTAAAACACCCCAAAACACCATTTTTCGAGTTGTAACCTGGTACCCATATAGTGGTAATCAATTCCTAATGTACCAGAACCAAAAATACCAGATTTTTATGTTACGAAACTCACTCCAATTCATCCCTAAACCCCAATTTTGTACACCAAAACATGTTCTTCATTACCAACATTTTCCCAAACACATCATACAACATTTTGACAGAATTTGTACACTCAATTGCATCCATTTAATCGCAATTATACCAATTTCATCATAATGCATCATAAAAAATAATCAATAGGTAAAACCCCATAAAGCAAAATAGTGAGAAATCAAGAACAGATAATCATATAACCTAATCACTATCATGCCACATCATTATGCAACTTGTTATAGAGTTAGAATCTCACCCTTATCTTGGATTAACGATTCTTAATCTCTACGATGAAATCCCTTGCTCTAGCTTCTTAGTGATATTTCTCCGCTTCTCTCTTCTACGATCGTTCTAACTTTGTTTCTACGTTCTAATTCTCTTTTCTCATTCCAATCTTATTTTATTTCAAAAATGACCCCTTGGACCTCTAAATTATTATTCCAACTTTGCCCTTCCTCATTAAAATAACAATAAAATAATTATAAAAACTATAATTATTATTTTAATTTAATATTATTATTAGACCAACATTCTCCTTCCACCTCTATTTTTCTATATTTTTAGTCATATACCTCTAATACCTTATTTTCTTTATTTTCTAAGATGATTACCCCTTATTAAGCCATCACAACACATCGAAACATAAAACTTACTCGTAATCACATATACGCCCTTAATATTTATTTATAAAATTAAATAAATAAAAATTGGGGTGTTACATTTAATATGGTTACTTCCCTTATAGCAGTAGGTGAGATGATTTATCTTATCACTTGCTTAGTCTCTCGTCTTACTTATTTGAGCTTACATGTAATTTATTTTAGGTGTAATCAAATTTCCTATGTGTTGCATCTATTATAAATATATAAGCATAAAAGTGCATGGAACTTACACACTAACCCTCTGATTAAAAGTATTATTTAATCTAATTACAAAGGTTAAAGTTGACTTTTTGAACATTGCTAGCTTTATATTCATTTGGCATTAAATGCCACTGATGTGGCATAAGCCTAATTTTTGTTGGATTTTACATTATTTTAATTACACAATTATACTCTAAACCCTAATTATAGTTATTATCACAATAAAAATCCATCAACATTAATACTAGATTTAGAATATGAGCAGCTAACAGATACATTGATACTGCAAACACGTTTCATGATTTTCAACTAAAATTATCCTTTCCCAAGATTACAACGTTTGATTTTCTACTGAAGCATATTAAGATGGTTGCATACATTCCAAACCCTAAATTTGTTGTTCAACAAAACATTAGTCTGTGTGGCTTACATGGTTGAAACAAGGATCGTAGTGGCTGCTGCTGGAGGGGTTCAGTCGCGATTTGATCCCTTTTCACTAAATCATTTTCCCCAAATCTATTTTCCACCTTCAAAATAACCCTTTATTCCCCGAAGCTATTGTTCCTTCACCGAATCGATTTTCCTTCACCGAACCGATTGTCTCTTTTTCACAGTGACTACCTCTACTCTTTTGTTTTATAGTGGTTCTCCTACCCATATCGATTTCCCATTTCCATCCCCAAATTGATTTTCCCTTCTACAAACAAATTCTATTTCTTCATCAAAATCTTAGATATTTATGGTTCTTTTTTCTGATATTCCAATGCTAAGATTTGTGGTTCTTTTCTGATATCTCAATGCTAGTAAAAACGAAACCTTTTGATTTTTTTATTTATATAAATTTGTATCATATTTGATTCATACTCAAGAATGGAGATTTACTTTAATTGTTTGTGAGATTTAGATTCTTATTTTCTGCATTATTTCTGTGTAACTCTTCACACCCTAAACCATTCTTTATGTTATGGTCTATGTAGCACTGAAGACCATTGGAAGCGATAATATGTTGCTCAAGTTATGACTCAGGTTGAGTTTACTTTTATACTTTTCCATAACCTTTGCAGCAATATGTAGAACTTCTCTGTATGTATACATTCTTTTGCAAAAAGCCAAATGCTTTGTCCATAAATAATCGTGTTAGCAATATTTATTTTGTCTACTGAAAGATGTTGTTTTTGGATTCTTAGTGTTAGTTTGGGAATGATTTGGACTTAGGGGAGGGACTAATGTTGGGAACTGGGCTTGAGGTGTTAATATCATATAACATGAAGAAAAAAATGCAGGAACCTAAGAAGATGGATAATTCTTAACACTTTATTATATTTATTAACAACACAAAAGTTTCCTCGTAAAGACTTGGAGGTGAAAAAGTTCAATACAAATATAACTGATTAAATGATTCTAGAATACAATGGTGTGTTTAAGTTGGATTTCAAGAATAGTTTAATTTTCATATTATATAGTTCTTTACCGTATTTAGTGGTTGTATTTCTTTAATGAGGTGTATGGTAAAACAAGAAATATGCATTGGTATATAATAAATTATGGGTACCTTCCAAAATAGTTTTCTATTTAAACTGTGATTTAATGTAATTTATTTGCTGCACCTGGGTTTCGAAACCAGTACCGTATATATCACAACAGTGGATAAGCATAACACTTGTGATATAACATGCACTTTCCTGTAAAATACAACGGTCTCAGGACCGTGATTATTAGTAACAAATTTACAACAACACTCTACACAACAACGCCTGGACCTGCGAGATTATATGTATGTTCCAACTATTATTAAATGAGTTTTTCGTAGTAGTGAACTAATCGTTATTTAGGATTGGATAAAAGATTTACAGGTTCTTACATGATTGGGGTTAATGTCATTGGTGCTGACAATTTCCAATGAAAAGAAGAATGTTTTCTATCCAAAATTGTCTTATTAGTGACTGTGTGGAAGTCTACGGATAAAGATGAGTTCTTTTTACATCTTCATACAATTCATTGCTAAAGGAATCAGTAGGATAAAGTGGTTGATTGCTACACACTATGGCTTGGAAAAGAATTGGTGAAATTGGAAGCGTGGGTCGAGTAAAGATTGTGTACATTTGGCCATATATAAGTCAAGATCGAGATTGAAGATTTTATTTTATATTTTTATTTAGCATTATCATGGGCTAGTGATTGTATATAATCTCAGGATATTTTTCAAAATAAATGAACAACTATTAAAATGGACATAGACTCACGCGAGGACAATTAGAGTCGAACCACTATAAATCTCGGTTTCATCTCTTTATCCCCTACTCTAGAATTTGATTTTCTTAGAACATGCATGCTTAGGTTTATATTTTTATTTAGCCATTTAGATGATAAGCTTAGGTTTTATTGGAATTGGAAAACTATTAAGATCTTTGGTGGTGGTTAAAATATGAGAAACATCCCGCTTTTAGAATTTGCCTTGTTAATTAATTGCTTAACCATATCTTGTGACTTATCCTATCAATTCAATTCCATACATTGTGTTTCTTCATCTAGACATTAAAATATTTGTAAAGTGATTTTAGTTTCTACTAAATAATTTTCAATTGAGTATAATTTTACATTTTTTTTCTATAAACATTCACTAACAAAATTTGAAAAAACTCTGATTATTCTCACTTGATAGCACGCAAAAATCTTTGGTTATGTTTAAAACGGCTCAAGATGTTCTTAGTCAAGTTCATGAGTTTGTGGAATATAATCCATGTGTGTTTAATTAAGTCACATGCGAAGAAAAACTTTAAAAGCATGAAAATTTGTGTTTTGATGTATTTGATTCGAATCAATCATTTACACACTAAATTTAATTCGAATCAAATCCAACATAAGGGACCAAAACTTTTTAAGAACCATTTGATCCGAATCAATTTTTCCACATGATTTGAATTAGGAAATTTCATGTCCAATCTGCCCAATTTGATTCGAATCACAATTTGCACATGATTCGAAACACATAACTTTTCAACATTTTTCAAAGTTCCCTAGACGTAGGCGTCAATTTTCTTTGGATGTTTTTCTAACCAAATATCTTTTTTTGATGTTTTATCAAGTGCTTTTATTCGTCAAAACCCGCAAAATGATTTCAACACAATATTCACAAGAAATAAGTGTAGTATTTTGCAAACAAGTCTGAAAAGGAAAACACAATTTGAAAGATGAAAAAAGTAAATGTTTTATTGATATACATCTGAATAGGAGAGAGTACAAGATGCAATTCCTTGAAAGAGGTAATTACACAAAGTTTTAAACTATAAATGGCAATGAAAATAATAATTGCTACTATTGTTCCCCAATGTCCTTTTAATAGCTCTTATCTCATTCGCTTCTGAGTTGAATTATTTGGATCCATCTCTTCCTTCATGGTTTATAATTGTATTTCTTAGACCACATACTTTTTGTTCTTTATTTCCTTTTGAATAATATCCCTAATTTTTGCCTGGATTTCCCTTTCGGGTTTTCAATCCACCAGGATAGTTTCTTTTTATTTGTATGTCCCTAATTTTTTCCTGGATCTCCCTTTAGGGTTTTTGATCAATTGGGACGCTCCTTTTTTCCTATGTCGTCCGTTTAGGGTCCGAGCTTATCGAGATTTTTACAGGAAGTGGTAGTTCTTCCCCATCCATTGTTGTAAGGATGAGACCACCACTGGAGAATGTTGTTTTTACTACGTATGGACCCTCGTTGTTGGGCATCCATTTACCACGTGAATCAATGTAAGGTAACATAATCTTCTTGAGTACTAAATCCCCTTCTTTGAATATTCGAGGATGAACTTTCTTGTCGAAGGCCCTCTTCATCCGCTTCTGATGTAATTGGCTGTGACATAGAGCTGTCAAACGCTTCTCTTTTATGAGGTTGAGCTGGTCGAGTCACACGTGAACCCATTCTACTTCTTCTAGTTTATTTCCATTAAAACCTGAAGTGATGGTATTTCTATTTCAATCGGAAGTACGAACTCCATGCCATATACTAGCGAGAAAGGAGTCACACTTGTCGATGTGCGTACGAAGGTACGATAGCCATGTAGAGCAAAGGGAAGCATTTCGTGCCAATATTTGTATGTCTTCACCATTTTTTGAATGATCTTATTAATATTTTTATTGGCTACCTTGACAGCCCCGTTCATCTTGGGTCTGTATGGCGAGGAGTTATGATTCTCCATTTTGAAACTATCGCATATTTCCTTCATCATATTGTTGTTCAAATTAGACCCGCTGTCTGTAGTGATCCTGCTTGGAACCCTGTATCTACATATGAGATTCTTCTTGATGAATCACGTAAGCACTTGGCTTGTCACGTTGGCGTAAGATGCCGCTTACAACCATTTAGTGAAGTAATCGATGGATACTAGTATGAAACGGTGTCTGTTGGATGCTTTTGGCTCAATCATGCCAATTATATCAATCCCCCACATTAAAAACAGCCAAGGAGAGCTCATGACATTCAGGGTAGTTGGTGGCACATTTATTTTGTCGGCATAGATTTGGCATTTGTGACTTGTCTTTGTATAGTGGTAACAACCGGCTTCCATTGTTAACAAATAATAACCTGCTTGCATAATCTTTCTAGCCATGGCGTGCCCATTTGTATGAGTTCCAAAAGTACCTTCATGAATTTCTCTCATGATCGTATCTGCTTCCTGTTTCTCGACACACCTGAGTAGTACCATATCGTAGTTTCTTTTGTATAGAACATCATTACTCAGAAAAATTTCGAGGCTAACTTTCCCAGAGTTAGCTTGTCAATGATATAGGCATTTTCTGGATATTCATGCTTTTCGAGGTACTTCTTGATGTCATAAAACCAAGGTTTGTCATCCAACCCCTCTTCAATAGCAAGGCAGTGTGAGGGCTCTCCAAAATGTCTGATTGTGATGCATGGTTCGTGATTTGTCTAAGTTACTTTGAACATAGCCGATAGAGTTTCCAGAGCGTCTGCCATTTGATTTTCCTCTCGAGGGATGTGATTAAAAGTGATCTCCGTGAATTCCGCAGGAACCTTAAAACATGATCCCGATATGGAATCAGTTTGGGATGTTTAGTATCCAATTCTCCATCGACTTGGTATATGACTAGCGAGGAGTCCCCAAATACTTCGAGGTGTTTGATTCTTAGATTAATGGCAGCTTCCAATCCTAGTATACAAGATTCGTACTCGACAATATTGTTGGTGCAGTTAAAACACAACCTTGTAGTATATGGCTTATGATAATTCTTCGAAGAAGTCAAGATTGCCCATATACCATGCTCTAGTGCGTTTGAAGCCCCGTCGAACATGAGTGTCCACCGTGCCCATGGTTAGGGTCCTTCATCGGGCCCTTCTATTTCGTAGTCACATATAACCATGACAACTTCGTCTGGAAAGTCGAACTTCATCGGATGATATTCTGGAAGCGGATGATAAGCTAGATGATCAGCTAGTATAATACCTTTGATGGCATTTAGAGTAACATATTGGACTTTGTATTCTTAGTTGGTGACCGCTTGATGCACCAATCGTTTGAGCCACTTCTTCGAAAGCTACCTTGGGAATCTGGTCTTGTTTGTCAATGAAGTTCTTTAGGACTAGGAGAACATTACTCATATCTCCTTTAATAAAACTCAAATCTCCTTTGACTTGGTCTAGATCTTCCTTTAATGCTGCCTAGTTTTCCTCGATTTTTTCCAGGGTTCTTTGTTGATAGGCCCTTGTTTGATATGGAGGCCAAGGAGGTGTTGATCTTCTTCTACCCATGGCTTAACTGGAGAGATTTTTTTTGAAAAAAAGAGTTTTGATATGATATGCATGTGTTTATGAGTGCATGCATGCGAATGAATATGTATGAATATGAAATGGTTACTTGTTTTGAATGTCTTATTCACTAGGGTATGTATTTATCTTTCGCTTATTTTTTATCCAGTGACCAGCTTAAAAATATATACGCCAATGAGATAGGGAACAAAATTCCGTTATTGAAGGTAACATAATTCAGATATTGAAAAATATTACAATCTTAAACCAAAAATTTATTTGTGTGAAATCAAGCAAAGGGAAATAAGTCTTCTACGTGCGCCTGCAGATATCTTCTCTTGAAACCATCCATCTTTGCTTGACAAAGCTTGAGAAAGTCTTCAGCACATTATTTCCTTTTTGTGACTATAATTTTAGACATGTTTGGCGTGTTGACACGAACAAGTTATTTTCCTATGGTATCCATTTTTTTAAAGACATTCATCGAGATCTTGATTTTATTATTATTTGTTTTGCACCCTGTGAGTAAGACAGATAAAAAGAAACAAGTGATGTATATGTGACATATATGAATGCATTAATGTATGGCTTAACGACAGGGTTTTTGTGATAGGTACCCTTAGAAGGTAAGTTCTTTAATTTTTACCTACAGTTGATCTACCCTCCCAGAAGGTGGCTTCCTTAAGGGTTTCATGAATAACACAAGAGGGAAAGAGCACAAGAGCCTCCCCTAGGTGGAGCCTCCTTACGGACAGAGACTTTCGTCTCAAAGTCGTTAAAGGTCTCATCATGATATTTTAGGTTAAGGCTGTTACAAAGAGTCATGGGTGACCTTCCAAAGTCCTACTCGTCAAAAGGATATCTCTCGATAAGTATTCATTTTTCGAAAGTTCACCGACTCTAGACGAAGTCGTCACATAAACTCGCAGGGATGATGTACCCCCTAAGGGTTATTGAAAATATTTAAAAAATCCCGCCACGCAGTATATATGATGATAAACAATAGACAATATTTAAATAAATGCAATAAATAAATAATTTAATAAATAAATAATGCAATAAATAAATAAAAAACCCCAAAGCAAAAAACCCTAAAACCTAAAGTTGAAGTTTCTCCAGTAGAGTCGCCAGCTGTAGCAACTGGTTTTTTAATTAGAGTCGTCACTATTAGTTTTTATCCTAAGGGAAGGGCATCTAATAGGTAACCCTAATTTGCAGACAGAGATTCTAGGTTTCAGACTTCTTTAGACGAAAGGAAGGTGTTAGGAACCTTTCATCTACCTTGTTCACAAGGATACTAGGTTTTAGGTTTAAGTTTGGGGAAAATAAGGTTTAAAATTTTAATAGGGGAAAGAGGTTTTAATTTTTAATAGGGGAAAAAGGTTTTAATTTTTTATAAGGGAACTCGCTACGATTTTTGATCGTATGCCTACGTATCCTCTTATGAGGAATCAGAGTCCCAATTTGTAGTTCGTATGGGTTGGTGTTTATTAGGGGTCGCAAACGTATTTTGAATCACCTCGCACTTGGCCGAGAGTAGTGATTGCGGAGATATTGAATAAATGTCCAGTAAGTCAAAACCTGTTTGAAACCCTTTTGCAAAAAACAGTTGATTAGATTAGTTGATTGCGAAAAAATAGTTTGATGATTTGTTGCATGTTTTTTAATCGTGTTAACTGCAAAAATTCTTGATTAATGCATGATTAAAAAATTTTTTAATGCAAAAACATATAAAATAAAGCATGCGTTTTTTAGTAAAATAATTTAAATGTTAATATATAAATAATAATAATATTTACATATTATAATTAATAATTTATAAAAATTCATAATAATAATTATAATTATTATAAAAATATAATATAATAAAAATATAATATAATAAAAATAAGAAAATATAATTAAAATAATTTAAAAAATATAAAATATAAATAATTACCAGGGGGTGTATTATTAGTTATAGAGTAAAAGGAGAGGGGTGCAGGAAGGAGCTTGGGTTAGGCCCAAAGGAATTCTCAAGAGAGGGGTGTAGACTGCATTAGTGTTTAGTAAATATTGCAAATGGGGGCGTGAAAAGGAGCCGGGCTTAGGCCCAATGAATTTGAAGAGGGATTCGTTTGATTACATGTGGGAGGGAGTACTGAGCTATCATGAAACTTGGCCTAACAGCCTTTTGATTAAAATCCAATGGTCGACAACGAGGGAGCATGATGGTTACAATGGGCGTGTGTGTACTGAAAGTTTACCGAATATACTTTTGTTTTCAATATTTCAATTTCATTTTACAATCTTTCGTTCTTCCTCCTTCCTCAACCCAGTACCACCCTTTCCCCTTTTTTGCTCTAACCCTAAACAAATTCCCCACAGCGGCATGACTCGTTCGAACGAGAACCCTTCCATCGCAATAAACGTAAATATCAGAGCAACAAACAAGAGAAAGCTAAGTCACTCACCTCCTCGCAATGTCTGTATTTTGGTTTTGCTTCCGATCGATTATGTTATGATCTTCCTTCTCTTTCACTTTGCAGGGATACAAATGGTGGTGACCGTGGCGGTGCTTACGCGATTAGGGTTTCAGATGTTGAAACCCTAATCGCCTCCTTCTTGGTCTTTAATAGTAAGTGAGCTTCTCCTAGTTTCTCTTCCTCGTTCTTGTATTCAAGCTCGTGACCGTTCGTCTTCTCTATTCCTTGGTCCTCTCTCCCCTGTTCTTGTATTTTTTTGTCAAACCCCGCCTCCCCTATTGAATTTTTTTCTTTATATTTATAGGTTTAGGGTTTTCTAAATTTCTGTTATAATTTGTATAAATTTGATTGATTACAGATTTTTTTATTAGAGATTTATTTGAAATTGATTTAATTGCTATAATTTCCAGATCTTGCGAATCAGATTGTATAAAATTTGGATTTTTCCTGACTGTAAATTCTGGGTTTTCATAGAAGATTGGATTGAGTTTTTTTTTTGTAATTTCTACAGTTATTGTTTATTTGAGAAAAACCCTGCGCTGATTATGGTAAATTGAAACAGTAGTTGTTTTTCTGATTAATTGGGCCAGTGTAAATTGGAACAGTTGTTGTTTTTCTGATTAATTGGGCCAGTGTAAATTGCTGAATTGGGCCTAGAGCTTAGTTAATGAGAATTGGTCTTGCGCTTAGTTATTGATACAGTCCAACACAATTAATTTTTTTATTACATCAAAAACTTTTCTTGACACAATTGGGCTTGCACAAAAACTATTCCTATTTCAGCCCGGAACATCCTTTTTTAAAACATAATTTTAACAAATAATTAGTATAACATTACAACCAAATTAGTAATCAGCAGTAAAACATGTCATGTTTTCTTTAATAATAATAAACAATCTTTTCTTAAAAATATTAACAATAACAACTTTCTTTTCTTTAATAATAAGACTTTTTTTTCAAGAACAATAGATGGGCCATAAAGAACTTAATGGGCTTACAACCACACACCCCCTTTTGCTGTTTGCTTATTTAAAAGAAATGGGCCAAATTGAATTTTAATATATATGCGTCCTCACCTCTTCTTTTATTAACAACAAAAAATTAAATAGGCTTAATTAATTTAATAAATAAAAACAACTTAAATTTAAGTTGGCTTTACGGATTAAGGACTTAGTACTTACTTGAAGTAATTTTCCATTTTCGAATCGCATGGGCCATAGGCCAACATGCTTCGTGAAATGGGTTCACGAGTCTTTCTGATTTAGAAAGCCCAGTTTTCCTGAATTAAAATACACCCCTAGTCGGATAAAGATGAACCATCAGATACTGCTGTACCATATTTAATTGAATATTTCTTCTATTTTAATCTCGAAAAATAAAATCATCGAGGTAGGACAAATTTGGGGTACGACAACTCCCCCTATTCAATTATCTTCCAATTGAATATCGTGTGAAAATGTGAGTCTTGCGCATTCTGATTGGGAGTTTATTGAATACTTGGAATACCCCAAAATTTGTCCGACAAACATAAGATTACACTGATATAGCACACCCTTACGAGTTTCAAGGAATTAGGAAAAAATGATGATGTATCGCTTACGAGGGTTTGATAACGAGGCAGATGGTTTTGCGCTTAAGAGCGCAATTTTGTATGTCTTGGTTTGGTTTTGATTATTCACCCATTTGGAGGATGAATACAACAATAATTGATGATGCATGGCTACATGAAGTCTGAGGCGATGATCTGTGTTACGGGATAAAGAAACGCATTAGTGCATCAAGTCTTAGGAAATGAGCTTAAATTTTTAAATCGCTGCGTGTAGTATGAGGCGATAAGCTAAATTTGGTTCTCGAGCATCACTGTATGAAGTCTGAGGAGATGGTCTGTGTTATGGAATAAAGAAACACATTACTGGATGAAGACTTAGGCAATGAGTTAGGTTTGCAAGATCGTTGCGTGAAGTCTGAGGCGATAGGCTAGATTATGGGTTTTCGAGCATTGCTGCATGAAGTTCGAAGCGATGGTCTGGAGCTTGGAATAAAGAAACACATTGTTGCATAAAGTCTGAAGCAATGGGTTAGGTTCAAAAATCGCTGCGTGAAGTATGAGGCGATAAGATAAATTTGGTTTTCGAACATCACTGCATGAAGCCTTAGGCGATGGTCTGTGTCGTGGAATAAAGAAACACATTGCTGCATGAAGTCTGAGGCAATGGGTTATGTTTGTAAATTGATGCATGAAGTCTAAGGTGATAGGCTAGATTTTTTATTTTTTGAGCATCGCTGCATGAAGTCTGAGGCGATGGTCTATGTTGCGGAATGAAGAAACACATTGCTGCGTGAAGTCCGAGGCAATAGGTTTGGTTCTCAAATCTTTGTGTGAAGTCTGAGGCGATAAGGTAAATTTGGTTATCGAGCATCGCTTCATGAAGTCTGAGGCGATGATTTATGTTGCAGAATAAAGAAACACATTGCTGCATGAAGTCTGAGGCAATAGGTTTGGTTTGCAAATTGCTGCGTGAAGTCTGAGGCGATAGGCTGGGTTTTGTATTTTTTGAGCATCGCTGCATGAAGTATGAGGCGATGATATATGTTTTGGAATAAAGAAACACATTTCGCTTATTCACTAGGGTATGTATTTGCCTTTCGCTTATTTTTTATTCGGTGACCAGCATAAAAATAGATACGCCAATGAGATAGGGAACAAAATGCTGTTATTGAAGGTAACATAATTCAGATATTAAAAAATATTTCAATCTTAAACCAAAACATTATTTGTGTGAAATCAAGCAAAGGGAAATAAGTCTTCTAGGTGCGCCTGTAGATATCTGCTTTTGAAACCATCCACCTTTGCTGGACAAAGCTTGAGAAAGTCTTCAACACATTATTTCCTTTTTGTGGCTTTGATTTTAGACATGTTTGGCGTGTTGACACGGACAAATTGTTTTCCTCTAGTATCCATTTTTTTAAAGACAATCACCGAGATCTTGATTTTATTATTATTTGTTTTGCACCCTAAGAGTAAGACAGATAAAAAGAAACAAGTGATGAATATGTGACGTATATGAATGTATGGCTTAGCGGCAGGGTTTTTGTGATAGGTACCCTTAGAAGGTAAATTCCTTAATTTTGAGCTACGGTTGATCTACCCTCCCAGAAGGTGGCTTCCTTAAGGGTTTCATGAATAAACCAGAGGGAAAGGGCACAAGGGCCTCCCTTAGGTGGAGCCTCTTTACGGACCGAGACTTCCGTCTCAAAGTCGTGAAAGGTCTCATCATTAGATTTTAGGTTAAGGTCGTTACAAAGAGTCATGGGTGACCTTCCAAAGTCCTAGTCTTCAAGAGGATATCTCTCGATAAGTATTCCTTTTTCGGAACTTCATTGACTCTAGGCGAAGTCGTCACATAAACTCGCAGAGATGATGTACCCCCTAAGCTAATAGACGAACCTTCTTTCTAAGGGTTAATGAAAATATTTAAAAAATACCACCACGCAGTATATATGATGATAAACAATAGACAATAATTAAATAAATGCAATAAATAAATAATGTAATAAATAAATAACGCAATAAATAAATAAAAAACCCTAAAACCTAAAGTTGAAGTTTCCCCAGTGAGTCACCAGCTGTAGCAACTGGATTTTTAATCAGAGCCACCACTATTAGTTTTTAGTCTAAGGGAATGGCATATAATAGGAAACCCTAATTCCAGACAAAGATTCTAGGTTTCAGACTTCTTTAGACAAAAGGAATGTGTTAGGCACCTTTCATCTATCTTGTTCACAAGGATACTATGTTTTAGGTTTAAGTTTGGGGAAAATACGGTTTTAAATTTTTATAAGGGAAAGAGGTTTTAATTTTTAATAGGGGAAAGAGGTTTTAATTTTTTATAAGGGAACTCACTACGATTTTTGATCGTATGCCTACGTATCCTCTTATGAGGAATCAGAGTCCCAATTCGTAGTTCGTATGGGTTGGTGTTTTTTAGGGGTCGCAAACGTATTTTGAATCACCTCCCACTTGGCCGGGAGTAGTGATTGCGGAGATTTTGACAAAATACGCGGTAAGTCAAACCTGTTCGAAACCCTTTTGCAAAAAACAATTGATTAGATTAGTTGATTGCGAAAAAATAGTTTGATGATTTGTTGCATGTTTTTTAATCGTGTTAACTGCAAAAATTCTTGATTAATGCATGATTAAAAAAAATTTTAATGCAAAAATATATAAAATAAAGCATGAGTTTTTGAGTAAAATAATTTAAATGTTAATATATAAATAATAATAATATTTACATATTATAATTAATAATATATAAAAATTTATAATAATAATAATAATTATTATAAAATTATAATATAATAAAAATAAGAAAATATAATTAAAATAATTATAAAAAATGTAAAATATAAATAATTACCAGGGGGGTGTATTATTAGTTATAGAGTAAAAGGAGAGGGGTGCAGGAAGGAGCTTGGGTTAGGCCCAAAAGAATTCTCATGAGAGGGGGTGTAAACTGCATTAGTGTTTAGTAAATATTGCAAATGGGGGCGTGAAAAGAAGTTGGGCTTAGGCCCAATGAATTTGAAGAGGGATTCGTTTGATTACGTGTGGGAGGGAGTACTGAGCTATCATGAAACTTGGCCTAACGGCCGTTTGGTTAAAATCCAATGGTCGACAACGAGGGAGCATGATGGTTACAATGGGTGCGTGTGTACTGAAAGTTTACGAAATATACTTTTGTTTTCAATATTTCAGTTTCATTTTACAATCTTTCGTTCTTCATTCTTCCTCAACCCAGTACCACCCTTTCCCCTTTTTTTCTCTTACCCTAAACAAATTCCCCACAGCGGCGCGACGCGTCCCAACCCGGAACCCTTCCAGAACAATAAACGCAAATATCAGAGCAGCAAACAAGAGAAAGCTAAGCCATTCACCTCCTCGCAATGTTTGTATTCTGGTTTTGCTTCTGATCGATTATGTTCTGATCTTCCTTCTCTTTCACTTTGCAGGGATACGAATGGTGGTGACCATTGCGGTGCTTTCGTGATTAGGGTTTCAGATGTTGAAACCCTAATCGCCTCCTTCTTGGTCTTTAACAGTAAGTGAGCTTCTCCGAGTTTCTCTTCCTCGTTCTTGTATTCAAGATTGGGACCGTTCTTCTTCTGTATTCCTTGGTCCTCTCTCCCTTGTTCTTATATTTTTTTGTCAAACCCCGCCTCCCCGTATTGAATTTTTTTCTTTGTATTTATAGGTTTAAGGTTTTCTAAATTTCTGTTATAATTTGTATAAATTTGATTGATTACAGATTTGTATATTAGAGATTCATTTGTAATTGATATAATTGTTGTAATTTCCAGATCTTGCGAATCTGATTGTATAAAATTTGGATTTTTCCTGACTGTAAATTCTGGGTTTTCATTGAAGATTGGATTGAGTTTTTTTTTTGTAATTTCTACAGTTATTGTTTATTTGCGAAAACCCTGCACTGATTATTGTAAATTGGAACGATTGTTGTTTTTCTGATTAATTGGGCCAGTGTAAATTGCTGAATTAGGCCTGGAGCTTAGTTAATGAAAATGGGTCTTGCGCTTAGTTATTGATACAACCCAACACGATTAATTTTTTTATTACAGCAAAAACTTTTTTTGACTCAATTGGGCTTGCACAAAAACCATTCCTATGTCAGCCTGGCACATCCTTTTTTAAAACACTATTTTAACAAATAATTAGTATAACATTACAACCAAATTTGTAATCAGCAGTAAAACATGTCATGTTTTCTTTAATAATAATAACGATCTTTTCTTAAAAACATTAACAATAAAAACTTTCTTTTCTTTAATAATAAGACTTTTTTTTCAAGAACAATAAATGGGCCATAAAGAACTTAATGGGCTTACAACCACACACCCCCTTTCGCTGTTTTCTTATTTAAAAGAAATGGGCCAAATTGAATTTTAATATATATGCGTCCTCACCTCTTCTTTTATTAACAACAACAAATTAAATAGGCTTAATTAATTTAATAACTAAAAACAACTTAAATTTAAGTTGGATTTACGGATTAAGGACTTAGTACTTACTTGAAGTAATTTTCCATTTTTGAATCGCATGGGCCAATGGCCAACATGCTTCGTGAAATGGGTTCACGAGTCTTTCTGATTTAGAAAGCCCAATTTTCCTGAAATAAAATACACCCCTAGTCGGATAAAGATGGACCATCAGATACTGTTGTACCATATTTAATTGAATATTTCTTCTATTTTAATCTCGAAAAATAAAATCATCGAGGTATGACAAATTTGGGGTACGACAACTGCTCTTATTCAATTATCTTCCAATCGAATAGCGTGAGAAAATGTGAGTCTTGCGCATTCTGATTGGGAGTTTATTGAATTCTTGGAATACCCCAAAATTTGCCGGACAAACATAAGATTACGCTGATATAGCACACCCTTACGAGTCTCAAGGAAGTAGGCAAAGCTGATGATGTATCGCTTACTAGGGTTTGATAACGAGGCAGATGGTTTTGAGCTTAAGAGAATAATTTTGTATGTCTTGGTTTGGTTTTTATTAATCACCCATTTGAAGGATGAATACAATAATAATTGATGATGCATGGCTGCTTGAAGACTGAGGCCATGTGTTATGTTCGCGATCGCTGCATGACGTCTGAGGCGATAGGCTAGATTTTTTTTGTTTTCTTTCGAGCATCGCTGCATGAAGTCTGAGGCGATAATCTATGTTACGGGATAAAGAAACGCATTACTGCATGAAGTCTTAAGAAATGAGCTTAAATTTGTAAATCGTTGCGTGAAGTATGAGGCGATAAGCTAAATTTGGTTCTCGAGCATCACTACATGAAGTCTGAGGCGATGGTCTGTGTTATGGAATAAAGAAACACATTGCTGCATGAAGACTTAGGCAATGAGTTAGGTTTGCAAGATCTTTGCATGAAGTCTGAGGCGATAGGCTAGATTATGGGTTTTCGAGCATCGCTGCATGAAGTACGAGGCGATGGTCTGGAGCTTGGAATAAAGAAACACATTTCTGCATGAAGTCTGAGGCAAAGGGTTACGTTTGCAAATCGCTGCGTGAAGTCTGAGGCGATAAGCTAAATTTGGTTTTCTAACATCACTGCATGAAGCCTTAGGCGATGGTTTGTGTTCCAGAATAAAGAAAAACATTGTTGCATGAAGTCTGAGGTAATGGGTTAAGTTTTCAAATCGCTGCGTGAAGTCTAAGGTGATAGGCTATATTTTGTATTTTTTGAGCATCACTGCATGAAGTTTGAGGCGATAGTCTGTGTTGCGGAATGAAGAAACACATTGTTGCGTGAAGTCCGAGGCAATGGGTTTGGTTCTCAAATCGTTGTGTGAAGTCTGAGGCGATAAGCTAAATTTGGTTTTCGAGCATCGCTTCATGAAGTCTGAGGCGATGATTTATGTCACGAAATAAAGAAACATATTGCTGCATGAAGTATGAGGCAATGGGTTTGGTTTGTAAATCGCTGCGTGAAGTCTAAGGCGATAGGCTGGGTTTTGTATTTTTCGAGCATCGCTGCATGAAGTTCAAGGTGATTATATGTGTTTTGGAATAAAGAAACACATTGATGCATGAAGTCTGAGGCAATGGGCTTGGTTCGCAAATCGTTGCGTGAAGTCTGAGGCGATAAGCTAAATTTGGTTTTTGAACATCGCTGCATGAAGTCTAAGACGATATGCAAAAATGTATAGTGTATGTATGTTTTGGATATGCAGAATGTATGTATGAAATGTGTGTAAGATGCGCGTATGCCTTGAAATGTTATGAAGGCTATTTCTGGCATTCTCTCCTTTAAACCATTGGCTTAGAGTTACCAATCCCCTGGCGATGTATGTTGTGTCATTGTATAATTGTTGAATTTGATTTGAATGCGGTGAAAAGCATTAGCAAAATTTTGAACATTGATTTTGTTGTATTGTAAGCGCAGGCGTAGACGTAGATGTATGTATTAGCATATGTGCATATTTTTATGTTGTAAATGCAGGCGTAGACATGGACGCATGTGAGGACATAGACTTTGCAAGCGTAGACGTAGGCATAGACCCGTGTATAGTCTCTTTGCAAGTGTTGGCATAGGCACATACATGTATATGAATGTAGACTTTATGTACGGACGCGTAGACGTAGGAGTATTTATGCATAAATTTTTATGTTGTAAGCGCAGGCCTGGACATGTGCATAGAATTTGTATTGTCTTCCGATGTAGGAGTAGCCATGTGCGTGGATGTAGACGTGGATTTTCTTTCGATGTTTTTCTAACCAAAAATGTCTTTTCGATTTTTTATCAAATGCTTTTATTTTGTTAATGCCCCAAAATGATTTCAAGACAATATTCACAAGTAATGATCGTAGTATTTTGTAAAAAAGTATGAGAAAAGAAAAAACTCAATTTGAAAGATGCAAAGAAAGCAAATGTTTTATTGATATGCCTCTGAATAGGGGAGAATACAAGATGCAATTCCTAGAAAGAGGTAATTACAGAATTTTTTAAAACTGTGAATGGCAATAAAAAATGATAATTGTTGCTGCTGTTCCCCAATATCCTTTTAATGATCCTTTATCTCATTCGCTTCTGAGTCGTATAATTCAAATCTATCTCTCCCTTCGTGGTTCGTATTCGCAGTTCTTAGATCTCAGTCTTTTTATTCTTTATTTCTTTTTGAATGATCCCTAATTTTTTCTTGGATTTCCCTTTCAGGTTTTCAATCCACCGGGATAGTTTTTTTTCTTCGTGTGCCCCTAATTTCTGCCTGGATCATCTGTTAGGGTTTTCGATCCACTGAGACGCTTCTTTTTGCCTAAGTCGCCTATTTAAGGTTTGAGCTTAGCGAGTTTCTTATACATAGTATTTTTGACTGCATTTGAATTTTCCGGATGCGGTAGTTCTTCCCCATCCATTGTTGTGGGGATAAGACCACCACTGAAGAATGTTGTTTTGACTACGTGTGGACCTTCGTAGTTGGTGTCCATTTACCATGTGTATCGAGGTGAGGTAGAAGAATCTTATTGAGTACTAGACCATGTTGTGGTTCATCTTGTGCAGTACACAATTACTCAAAAAGAATTTCGATGCTAATTTCCGTAGAGTTCATTTATCGATGCTGGAGGCATGTTCTGGATGTCCTTATTTTCCGAGGCTTTTCTTGATGTCGTAAAACCAAGGCTTGGCATCCGGTATTTCTCTGATAGCAAGAGAAAGTGAAGGCTCTTTGAAGTGTCTGTTTGTGATACACGGTTCGTGGTTTGACCAAGTTACGTTGAACATAGCTGATATAGTTGCCAGAGTGTCCGCCATTTGATTTTCTTTTCGTGGTATGTGACTGAACGTGATCTTTGTGAATTCCGCAGCCAGTTTTCAAAATATGATCCCGATATGGAATAAGTTTTAAATGCTTGGTATCCCATTCTTCGTTGAACTAATATATGTCTTGTAAGCATTCTTTGGGGGGAGTCAAAACTGCCCCTATATCGTGCCCCAGTGTATTTGAAGCCCCGTCTAACGTGAATATCCAATGTGCCCCTAGATCGGGTTCTTCGTCAGGTCTTGGTATTTTGCAGTTGCTTATTTTTACCGCAACAAGAAGATATGTGTAATAATTTATCAGCTTCTTTGTGGCTCCGCTCTAACATTTCCCTTTAGCTTGGCTTCTTCTGGATCTTCCAATGTGCTCAGATTAATAGCCTCTTGATATGTTGTATATTGTTAGCCTTTCATTTTATTTCCCTCGTCATTATCTCAGAGAGTTCAAGATCTTTATCATCTTCCTCTTTAGCTTGGTTGATAGGAGCATAAAAATTATATCAGGTCGCAGCAGTAACATTATCGATGGCTTTGGGCATGAATTTGCACACTTATCATGTTTTGGTGCAAATTTAGTATATGAAATTTGAAAATGCATATGCAGAGAAAGTATTGCTATTTTTAAATTTACGGAATAAATGCAAGAGAAAGACAAGGATCTTAATTGAAAACAAAATATAACTTTTATTAATTGCAAATATTGTCTGAAACAAAACGGGGGAACCCTTACAAGCAACCCCTATGCCCCGAGATATACATAGGTTCTTTCAAAAACAAGAAAAATTACTTAGGAAAGAAAAAGATCTCAGGAATCTCCACGACAATCCATCTTTTGAGTTCTTCTTCTGGGGCGCATTCTCAGGTGAAGTCATTGGCCCCTTTTAGTATTGACTTCGTTTACCACGTGTCCGCCATGCTCTATTCCCTTGTTGACAAAGGTTTCTTGGATTGGAGAGACCCATGCTTTATCCCTTAGAGTAGTTACATATTTTTCTTCATGGTATTGTCCGAAATGGACTATCCCCTGGTCCACTAGCTTTAGCGGAGTTTTCTCGAAGGCTTTATTATGCTCCAATAGGAACTCACACTCCCATAGATATTCCCTCAACAAGCTTATCAAGACTTTTACGTGTCTGGTTACCCCGCAGTCGGCGACTACTTCAGGTGCCTTTATTGTTGGTCCACCGTGTGGAGGCGTAGGGTTTGATTTGATGTTAGGTTTCTCAAAAGTGATTTCTTAAGATTCTAACAAGTCTTGGACCTTATGCTTGAATTCCCAACATTGTTATATGGTGTGCCCCGAAGAGTTAGCATGGTATTCACATCTTGCGTCGGTATTGTACCTTCGTGGGAGTGGCCCGACTGGAGAGGCTAGATGCTTGATTTCCACCAAGGATGCCTTAACCAAATGTTGCAATAACTGGCTAGGTGGCATAGGGAGCGAATCAAATTTTCTAGGTGGCCTTCTGCCTTGCTATTTTCCTTGTGGGATCACTAATGGTCGTGGTATCCTTGCTTGTGAGGCTAGGACATTAATTTCCCCCCCTTGTCTTTTTGGGGTGTCTGAAGTTGTCCTTCTTGAATTGCGGGGTCCTGCTTCTGGCTCTTTTCTTAGTTGGTGACTGCTTGATGCACCAATCGTTTGAGCTACTTCTTAGAAAGTTACCCTGGGAGTTTGGTCTTGTTTGTCAATGAAGTTCTTTAGGGCTAGGAGAACTTGACTCAGGTCTCATTTAACCGAATTCACATCTCCTTTGACTTGGTCTAGATCTTCCTTGAATGCTGCCTGGTTTTCCTCGATCTGTTCCAGGGTTCTTTGTTGATAGGCCCTTGTTTGATATGAAGGATAAGGAGGTGTTGATCTTATTCTACCCATTGCTTAACTGGAAAGAATTTTTTTGAAAAAAAAAGTTTTGATATGATATGCAGGTGTTTATGAGTGCAAGCATGCGAATGAATATGTATGGATATGAAATTGTTACTTGTTTTGAATGTCTTATTCACTAGGTTTTGTATTTTCCTTTCGCTTATTTTTTATTCAGTGACCAGCTTAAAAATAGATACACCAATGAGATATGGAACAAAATGTCATTATTGAAGGTAACATAATTCATATATTAAAAAATATTTCAATCTTAAACCAAAACATTATTTGCGTGAAATCAAGCAAAGGGAAATAACTCTTCTAGGTGCGCCTGCAGATATCTGCTTTTGAAACCATCCACCTTTGCTTGACAAAGCTTGAGAAAGTCTACAGCACATTATTTCCTTTTTGTGGCTTTGATTTCAGACATGTTTGGCGTGTTGACACAGACAAGTTGTTTTCCTCTAGTATCCTTTTTTTTAAAGACAGTCACTGAGATCTTGATTTTATTATTATTTGTTTTGCACCCTAAGCGTAAGACAAATAAAAAGAAACAAGTGATGAATATGTGACGTATATGAATGCATGAATGTATGGCTTAGCGGAGGGTCTTTTGTGACAGGTACCTGTTGTACCCCAATTTTTGCCTCTAAGATCCCTTTATCATATCATGTTGATTCATTCACAACAAGATCACACTAGGATTCTTGGTTCCCCTCCCCACTTCGAGCTTTGCTCCTTTTGAGGAATTACCAAGCACCTTGAATTATGTTCCTTTTATTATCATTAATATTGTTTGTTTTCTTCATTTAACTAATAAGATGAAATGTTGGTTTGTCTTGCTTGTTATCCATATAGGTGAAGGGCAATGAGATTTAACAAATTACTTCATGGGTTCATGAGTTTATTTCCATGCCCTAGCCAATAAAAGCTTGAGAAGTTCAAACCTCACCATTGGAGTGGTTTTGTAGGAATTGGCATGGCAAGTTTGTTTTGGTTCATCATATTTCAAGGTTATTAGATTTGACTCAAAAGTACAAGGGGTTGATTGGAGAAGCTGTTATGTTTGGACAAGGCCTTGTTCATATTGGTCACAAGGGTATAGTTCCCTCAAATTTAAATATATGGAAGTGGTTTTAGTGGTTATGAGTCCTCATTATCATCCTCAACAACTTCTATTAACAAAGCAAGAATATTGGTACAAGAAGTTTGTTCAAACTTGTTAAAGTTCCTCAAGGCATTTTCTTGATCTAGAAGCTAGGGTTTTGAACTTCAAAGGAATATATATTGTTCACCTTATGATACTTTTGAGTGATTCAAAATAAATACTTCTCTTCAAAGGGTTATCAACATGTCACTTCAAAAGTTCCAAGGAGTTTTAATGTGGAAGAAGCTTGGTGAAGAAGAAAGATTACAAGTCATCCAGATGAATCCACAATTTTACATAAGTAACTTCAATTGATCATAACTTGGTCAATTTTCATCACCTTGAGTCCATTATTTTTCCATAATGATATTGAAGATATGAACTTTATGCCTTATTTTATGTGGAAAGTGGGAAAATGGATGGAGGTTTCCATAAATATGCAAAAGATTATAGGTCATTTCATTATTTTTGGCCAACTTCAACAAGTCATAACTTGCTCAATTTTTGTAGATTTTAAGTGGTTCAAGTTTCAAAATGTCATTCACGAGATCTACTTCATTCCATATTTTTTGGTAAAGAGCAGATTACAAGTGGAAGGCCATGTTTGGATGCAAAAGATATACGTCATTTTTAAAGAAGAATTTGAAATATTTCTAAGTATGGAAAGTCAACCCTTTTTCTTCAACTTTGACTCAATGCAACTTTTAGCTCAAGCATCCACTTGATTCAATTATTTTTCCATTGCCAAGCTTGTAACCTCATCTTTCTAAAGCATCAAGAATCATGCCCTAAGACCCCTTGAGTTGGAAATGCCATGGATTTGAATTTGGTAACTTGAAACTGAATTTTCCACAAAGTCAGAATTTTGAAATCCATAATGTGAGTTATAAACACAAGATTTAAGCATGTTTTTGATTTAAACTTGATTAGCAAACTTGCCAGAAGTTATTAGCACCCCAAAATGCAAGATTTTGTTGAGTTTTGATGGAAATGAAGTCACACTTCACTCGTGCTCGAACTTCATTCGATTTCCCTCCAAACTTCCTTGTTTCTTCCAATTTTCATTCCCACTCACTTCCCTATAAATAGAGGGTCATCCCCCATCCATTTCTTCAAGCTTTCAGAGCCAAGAACACCCTGCCAAAACCTTACACGAACTCATCTTTTTTGAATTCAGTTTCTGAGATTTAAGCTCCCTTTTCCAAAATTATTTGCGCATTCATCATCCTTAAGCATCATACAAACTCTCGTACACTTAAACCAATCAAAACGAGTCATAATTCAAGCTACAAAAGTCCAGTTTCAGAGCTTCTTCCTTGAACTTCGAAAAGGTAGAATTCTCCACCATTTGGATCCAAATCAAGAACTGATCTATTCTACTCCTTCTCCTGATCTAATGCTGCTTACAATTTTTAAATCCATTGAGAATTGAGAGAGAAGTCTCAAATTGAAGGTGCTCGCTATTTTTTGGGTTTTTGATTCATATCTCTCTCCATACCTTATATAAATTTGGCGCGATGGTGGTGTTAGAATCGTCTTGAAGAGAAGAGTTCAATGATACTAGCCTGGGATTCTAATTTTTCTATTTGCAGGATCTCACAAAATCCCCATTGCAAGGTGTCTGGAAGTTGAAGACGATGACATGTCTCGTCTCAGCCAATGATAGCGTGCCAAACGTTTTAATTTCATTGGTTGCCCTTTTTCTGATCCTATGTGTAGATCAACTTACTAACGCGTTTTGACTATGATCTGATGGTCCACATATTTTTGGTTTTATTTTATTTTCTGGTTTTATATTTTTTATTTATTAAATTTTCAAAAATTCATAACTCTTTTATTTTTTATCCAAAAATTATGAAAAAATTCACAAAAATACTTTGAATTATTTCTCATCTCATGACTATTTTTTCACATTTATATTTTGATGTTTGATATTTTATATATTTTTTGTTTTATTTGCTTACTTTTAATTACTTAAAAAATACTTTCTGACATTTTTTAATTCTGAAAAAATCCATAAATATTATTTTGCATATTTTTGGACTTTCTGAAAATTTTATGGAATTTTATATTGAGGTATACTATTTTTGACCTATTTTCTATTTGTTTGAGAAATTTTAAATAATTTAAAAATAGTTTGACTTAAACAAAATTACCAAAAAATTTGTAAACTTATTTGAGCCTTTCCCTGATTTTTCTATGGTCTTACTTTTTATTTCTTGATTAATTTGGACTTAGTTGATATTTTTCTTATTATTTTCGTTTTTTAAAACATTTTTAAAATCCTTTTTTATGTATATTAAATGTGATATTATTTTGTGATTATTTTATGGTTGATCTTGGGTTAAATTTTGGATCATGAATTTTATTAACATCATTGGATCCATGGTATTGAGTTTAACTCCACAAAAATGGATGAATGATTTTAATAATAGTTTGATTAAAATTTAATTCAAAAGTGGGTTGTATATCTTTCTCCCCATCCCTTTTCATCTCATCCCTTTCTTATTGCACTAGATGTTGTTGGAGCATGATCTCTATATCATGTCTCAAAACAAATGGTGCATAAATTGCTATTGACCGGCCTCAAACTAGGTGCGACTTCTATATAAGTCCACTTACGATTGCTTAACATAGCGCTAAATTTTGTCCCGATTCGAATAAATGATCATTCGTGGCCCATACTTATGATTGCAAGCCCAAGTATATTAATTTGATCTCTTTGATCCAATAACCTTGAGATTTATTGTATGGAGGCTTTGGTTCTACCAATCCTCTAATGGATCTACAAAACCTTTGGTGAACGCGGATCACTTAAACATCGTTGATCATTAAATGGTACTTATGAGAATCCAAAATGGATGATATACTTGACAAAAAGAAAATGCAACTTGTTGTATGGAGGCTTTGGTTCTACCAATCCTCAAATGAGTTCCAAATGCAAGTTTCAAGATGGTCATCCAACTAACCACTAATTATTGACTTATTTACCTTATGTTTTTATTCTTTTTTATGCTTTATGTACTATTTACTTTTAGAATTTACATTTCATGCCATTTTCATCTTTGCTCATTTGAGCATTTATTTTCTTGCCATTTTTACTTTGCAAACTTGAGCTTTCTTCTTTTCCTTTTTTAAGATTCTTAATAATCAAAATAAACCCTAAAAGATCTTTAATGGTACTTGGATTGTTTGGCTATTATCCTTGGCATTATGGAGCATGGGACGTTTCTTAGACTTAGGATTAGAAACCTTGGCCTATCTTGATCTCATCTGATTATTTTGTCTGGAGCTCTTGAGGTTTACCTCAATAAATTGGGTTGTTTGTATGTTTTGTGTGTAGGTTATTGTCATTACACCCTTTGTTTGTAATCTGGAATTCACCCGTATACAGCCGTTACTTTGCCCAATTTTTTATGAACACTTAATACACTTGAAGTTTGGTTCTCACAAGAGGTCTAGTATCTTTTCTTTCTTGGTTTCAATCCAGAGAATGGGAATTCTATCTTGGCTCATAATGTCAAGTATTGGCTTTTTGTTGGTTAGATGGTTCTTATCCCTAGATTTTACCTTATGCTTTAGGACAGGCTCTTCTTCTCCTCCCATCTTCTTTAATTTCAAAATCTTCTTCCTCCTTTTGAAAACTCTTCTTGTTTTGAAACTTGAATTATTTTCATAATAAACTTGGACATAGGTCCATGTATTTTCAAAACACTTTCATAAATAAACCTCCAATCAACTTAATGATACTTTGACATTTTTTTATGAGAAGACTAAAAGTCAATCAATCTCATTTCAAACCATTTTTCCACTTTGGCTTTTACTTTAAACTTTTCCCAAAAGATTAAACTCTTGTCAATCCTTGTACTGATGCAAACAACTATACTTCTACAATATGTAGTGAAGAGAGATATTTTCCACTTGGGTGTGGAGTGAGGCCTTGTTTATTTTAAAATCCAAGCCATATCCTCCACTTTGAGATGATGTAAATTCTCCTTTATCATGATTGTGGGTAGTAAGTATGTTTTCCATATGGACAATGACGATGATGTCTTATCTCATAAAATTAATCAACACATTGGTTTCAAATTTTTAAAAGAGGAACTACGTGTACCCTGATCCCCTATTGCATGAAAGGTGGTACATAGGCACTAAAGGTTCGCAACCGCGGAAGGTGAAAAAATCTTAAAATATATATTTCTTTTCTCACCTCCACCATCCCTTTTATACAATAGTTTTTATAGCCAAAATGTATAAATTTTACAAAGAGGCTCCTGCGGAGTACCCTAGATGTTTATGGTTCTAATACCTTCCCTTTGGATAACCAACCCCCTTACCTTGAATATTTCCCCCTCTTTTTGGGTTATTGGCTCTTTTCCCATTCCTTTGGAAACAATAAGGTGCGGTGGTGATTTTTGTTTTGATTTGTATAAAGTCTAGTCAATCCAATGGCTTAGTCTTGAACATTTCTACCGCTACAGAAAAATGGCGACTTCACTGGGGAAAGATTGGCCTCTTGCTGGTCCATCCCTAAGTGAGTTAAGCCTATCTTTGTTTATATCTATATATGTGTTATTACTGTTTGTTGTGTTATATGTTGTATATATGTTTGTCTGGATTTTCCTGGTTTTCAGGGTGCTTGGTGATTACGCATAAGTCCTATACCCAGACTTGAGAAAACTTTAAGATAGGACGAGCGGTATAGTCATGTTAAGTTTGAGGGAGTAATACCAAAAAAGGAGGCATGAGATCCCCCACTCAGTGGAGGCCCCTTTGACTGTAGTGTCGTTTACTGAGTAATCGGGAAGACGTACTACTTTCGACCTGGGAGCCTACTGAAATTGAGGACCGTAGAATACCAAACCCACCTTGGCATTTTAGGTGTAGTGCAGAAGCTATGACAAAGTGATTCAGAAATAGTTGTCATGCGACACTATGCTCGGACGAGTCTTTCTTGAGAATATTACTAATTACCGAGTTAATCGGGAAGTTGGTAATATCCGAAGGATGGATGTAGACTCTGGGAACCTCTAGAACCTTATTCGGCAGGTGATAACTTTTTAGACCAACACCTTATGGGTAGTACCTTCGACCTCATGCTCGTGACGTTGAACCTATGAACCCTATATGTGTGATCTTGTGTGTGATTGTTGCATCATGCATCCATTCACTCATAAGCATCTTTTGAAGAAACCATATTTCAAGGGATTTAAAGGTTGACTATTTGTGAATATCTCAGGTACATTTTAACCATGGATTCTGGAAAGAGAAAGACCAGGAAGTACAGTTTCAAGGATCCCTAGATAGATGAGTTGATCAATCTAATTCCCGAGATCGAGTGTTCTACAAACTTTCGGAAGAAGTATGGATCCATTATTCCTCTCATGAAGATGGAGATGAAGGAGGGTATTCTCTCGACCGTGGTCTAGTTCTATGATCCGATGTATCATTGATTTAATTTTCCCGACTATCAGTTGATGCCTACACTGGAGGAGTATTCTTATCTGTTGGATTTACCTGTTATCGATCGTGTTCCTTTTACTGGTTTGGAGGGTGAGCCAAAACCACATGAGATTGCTGCCCTGATTCATCTGGGGAAATCTGAGGTGGAAGCCTATATGGCTACTAAAGGAGGGATTAGAGGATTACCAGCTCATTTCTTATTGGAGAAAGCTTGTTACTTTGCCATAATAAAGAGTACAGTTGCTTTTGAGGCCATCTTTGCTCTACTTGCTTACGAGTTGTTCTTATTCCCTAATGTGGACAAGTTTGTCGACATTAATGCTATCAAGATTTTCATGATTGGAAACCCAGTTCCTACATTGTTGGGTGACGCTTATTACTCTATTCATCTTCGGAATTCTTATCATGAGGGGATGATTATCTGTTGCACGCCTCTGTTGTACCGGTGGTTTATCTCTCATATGCCTCGGTGTGATGCTTTTTGGGATGTCAAGAAGGAACCCCGTTGGGCTCCTAAGATCATGGCACTTACTCACTCGGATATTGATTGGTATCATCGAGTTTACCAAGATATAGAGATTATTGACAGTTGTGGTAGTTTCCCCAATGTACCTCTTCTTGGTACAAAGGGAGGAATTAACTATAACCCTTTTCTTGCACGACGACAACTTGGTTATCCAATGAGGGATAAACCGAATAGTATTCATTTGAGTAGTTTATTTCTGAAGGAAGTGGAAGACCATAGGGAAGCTAGGGAACAGATTGTGAAGGCCTGGCGTCAAATTCATAAGAAGGGTAGGAAGGATTTGGGACCTAGGAGTGTTGTTTCTTTGGAGTCATAACTTCAGTGGATCCGATCGAGATCCATTCAGTTAAAGATTCCGTATACCCGGGAGACACCTATGCCTGATCTGTTGGTGAAGACCACTTCTCCCTTATTAGATGATTTGGAAGAGCTGCAACTTGCTTTGGTTAGGATGCAACAAGAAAGGGATGCTTGGAAGAACAAGTTCCAGACTTTAGGGAGTTCCTATAGAGAAGACCTGAAGGAGAAAGACGACTTGATTGAGATCCTTAAGAGTCGAGCGGTAGAGTCTATGGATAGGCAAGGGGATTTCTTTTCTCCTAAGCCTCAATTAGGTGTTGTTCACTTACTTCCTGATTCAGATGATTGGAAGGAGGTTGCCACCAGATATGCGGAAGAAAACCAGAGGTTGAAGGCTCAGATTTCCAGGCTCACATGGAAGCGCTAGTGTACAGAGTGATCTCCATCAGTTCTATTCCTCAGGGTTTTAGATTTTATTTTCATCTTGTACTTGGGATCATTGAAAGTTGTAATCCATTTTGGAGTTAGTATAATAAAAACATTTTTTTTCAGTATTTCAAAAGCGTTATTACTTTGATGTTTGCAATATGTCTATAAATCTATAAATCCCTTGAAATATTAAATAACAAAGTAAAAATAATCATGTGCATTGCATATTATGCATCATATTACACATATTTCTTGCATTTTTTATGCATATCCAGGTGTCTTACCAAGATTCTTGACTTCATTCAACAAGATGACTCATCACTACAGCACTTGGGCTAATTTTAAGAAGAAGATGGACAACTTAGAACAAGAGAATCACGAGTTGCGCGGAGAAGTTTTTGCTTTGAAGGCCGACATGGCCAACCTGACTACTCTGATGGAAGCACTGGTGGCTGCTCAAAATCATCCACCGAGTGTTCAACCTCAACCAACAAGGGCAAATACTGAAGCTCCGACTATTCCCGTATCTGCTACTCCGGCTGTTGTTCAAAACCGTATGCCTCAAGGTTATCCATGGGGAATGCCAGAGAATTTTTCACCTGAAGGTTTCAATCTTGGTCCGCAAGATACTCCAGTGGTTCAGACTATTGTTACTCCAGCACCTCCTGTGGTGCATGCTGTTCCTGTTGCACCTCCTTCAGTGAATATGGTTCCGTTTGTGAATGATGATGTGTGTCGTACTTTCCCTCCGCTGAGTGAAGACTTGGGTCTTTATGAAAGAATGGATGATTTTCAAGAGAAATTTGACAAGATGCAGAGAGAAATGAAGGCCCTCAAGGGAAAAGAGCTATTTTGGCAGAATGTGAATAAGCTATGCTTGGTCCCAAATGTTAAGATACCTGCTAAGTTTAAGGTCCCTGAATTTGAGAAGTATAAGGGCAACACTTGCCCTCGTGCTCACCTGGTGATGTATGTGAGGAAAATGTCTACCCATACTGATGATCAGCGTCTGCTGATTCACTTTTTTCAGGATAGTTTGACCGGTGCTGCGTTGAAGTGGTATATGAGTTTGGACAGCGCCAATATCCATACTTTTAATGATTTGGGAGAAGCATTCATCAAACAATACAAGTATAATGTTGACATGGCGCCTGACCGTGATCAACTTAGGGCCATGTTTCAGAAAGACAAGGAATCATTTAAAGAGTATTCACAGAGATGGCATGAGGTAGTCGCCTAAGTGATTCCTCCCATGGAAGAGAAGGAGATGCCTAAGATTTTCTTAAAGACGCTTGGTGCTTTCTACTACGAAAGGATGGTAGAAACCGCACCAAGTGACTTTACTAAGATGGTAGGAATGGGTATCCACTTAGAAGAGATTGTAAGAGAAGGCCGTTTGACGAAGAGTGAAGGATCCGGAGGTGTGAAGAATCTATCTTATGGGTTTACCAAGAAGAAAGAAGGGGATGCAAATGCTATTATACAAGAGAGGATGGTAAACGCTCCTAGAAGGAATTATCAGCGTCATCAGCAAGTCGCCTCAATTACTCATTTTGTAAGTACAACTCCAACTACCGTTTCTTATCAGAGACCATCCTAGCAAGGGAATCAATGGTATAATCAGAGAAGGGGGAGTTATGACCCTATTCCCATGACCTATATAGAGCTGCTACCGAACTTAATTCATAAAAAGTTGGTCCAGACACTACCACCTCCCGCCGTACCATCACAATTGCCTTGGTATTACAAGGCAGACCAAACATGTGCTTTTCATCAGGGAGCACCAGGGCATAGTGTTGAGAATTGTTATCCTTTGAAGAATGAGGTGCAGAAATTGGTAAAGTCTGGTGTTCTATCTTTTAAGGACATGGGACCTAATGTGAAAGATAATCCTCTACCTAAGCATGAGGGAGTAAATGCTGTAAATATGGTGGCCGGTTGTCCAGGCGACTTCCAGATTTTTGACATTAATCTGGTTAGAGGAGATTTGGTGAAGATGCACGCAAAACTCTGAATTTAGCTACTATATGCATGACCATTCCGATTGTGCTATTTGTAGTACAAATATACAGGGTTGCAATAAGATAAAGGTTGATTTATAAGAGATGATGGATGAGGGCCTCATCCACATAATAAGGCCTAGGGAAGAGTATGAAGAGGAAGTGAACATGGTTTCTGGATGTCCTGGTGAATTCAATTTTTTTGATGTGGAGTATATGAATGAGGATCTCGTGCTGTTGCATGCTACCTTATACCATACGACTGGTCAGGTGGAGCACCAACATGGATCTTGCATAGTTTGTTGTCGAGACCCCCAAGGATGTTCAATCGTTAAGAAGGGTGTTCAGTTGCTGTTAGACAATGGAACTATCAAGATCACAGGTCAGAGGGATGATTAGCATGATATTGATATGGTTGAGGTTTGTTTAATGGAATAAGAGTCAAAGGAAGAGTATGCCTCCGCGGATGAGTATTTCTCTTCAGACGAAGATTTGTTTTCCAAAAATGACTTATTGATGACTGGTTGTGTTGAAAAAGGGGTAAACGTCATTGTGCCTTGTTTTGGTGCACCAACCCATTTTAAAGTGGAGTACCATAGCAAGCTAGTTGTTACCCCATTGGTAATTAGTTTTCCAGGTCCTATCCCTTACAAATCAATAAGGCTGTGCCTTACAAATACAACGCTACAATCTTTGAAGATGGGGTGGAAGTTCCCATCCAACCAATGCCTGATGTTGGAAATATAGCTGAAAATAGCAGGGTGACCCATAGTGGTCGTGTGTTTGTGCTGGTTGTTCGGAGAGATGTTGCTGCTGGAAAGAAAATTGCTGAGAATGATGAACCTAAGAAGACTACATGAGAGACTAGAGGAGATACTCTAGAGAAAGAATTGGTGATACTTTAAAGATAATTAAGATGAGCGACTACAGAATTATAGATCAACTACTACATACTCCTTCAAAGATATCTATCTTAGATTTATTAATGAATTCCCATGATCATAGAGAATCCTTGATGAGGGTACTAGACCAAGCTTTTGTGGAGAGTGACATGCCAATAGATCAATTCAGCAGCGTAATTGGAAACATTACGTCGTGTAATAAGTTGAGCTTCTGCGATGATGAATTACCAGATGAAGGGAGGAATCACAACCTGACCCTCCACATATCTATGAACTGCAAGAATGACTCGCTATCCAATGTGCTAATTGATAATGGATCCGCGTTGAATGTTATACCGACGATTACTCTCATGAAGTTGAAATTCCAGGGAACACCTATGCACCCGAGTGGCATCATTGTGAAAGCATTTGATAGGTCAAGGAAATCTATCATCGGTGAAGTCGACTTACCCATCCATATAGGACCATATTTGTTCCAGATAACCTTCCAGGTTATGGATATTATTCCCGCGTATAGTTGTTTGCTAGGACGACCATGGATACATGAAGAAGGGGCTATCACTTCAACCTTACATCAGAATCTAAAGTTTATGTGTGAAGGGAAGGTAGTGATTGTAAATGGGGAGCAGGCTTTGTTGATATCTCATTTGTCCTCTTTCAGTATTGTAGAAGCGGATGAGGCTGCTGTTGGGATCCAGTTCCAAGCCCTATCCATTGACAACATAAGGAGAAGTGAGAATTCCATGGTTCCACTGAAGGACGCGCAACAGGTTGTGCATAGTGGTCCTAGTTCAGTTTGGGGACGAATTGTGGATCCACTCGTGAACAAGAACAAAATTGGATTGGGTTTCTCTTCGAAGAATGGCAAAGGCGAAAGTTTGAAGTCAAAGTCTACTATAGGCAGGTATCAAGACATTTTCCGCAGCGGAGGTTACCTCCATCTAACTGATTCTGGAATTAATGCTGTTGAGGAGGATGAAGCAGAGCAGGAAATGCCGAATTATGTGACACATGGAGTCAGGGTTCAGAACTGGGTCACCATTGATTTTCCCTCTTGCATACATGTTTCAAAGTAATTTGATTTGATTAATCTTTTTTTTGAAAGGGCTTCACTCTTCCCAAGGTGGAAGTACTAATGTTGTAGGGCTTATCTGTTTGCTGTGACTGTTAAGTCATTAATAAAAGTTGTCTTTGTTTCCCAAATTATGTCTTTATTTTTTCTACTTTTCCTCAGAAAATGGTAATCAGAAAAAACCTTTTAAATTAAATAATAACTGAAATTCAATCTGCATGATCACTTGTTATATGTGTCAGTTTCTAAAAGCAATCATAAATCATATGTGCAAATTAATTAAAAAACCCGTTGAATACAATGACCCTGCACCCTCTCCCAACTTTAAATGTCCTGTGTTTGGGGATGAAGAAGAAGATTATAATGAGATTCCAGAAGAGATCTCACGGTTTCTTGAGCACGAGGAAAATACCATTCAACCATATAAAGAGCCATTGGAAGTGGTCAATTTGTGTTCAGAAGAAGATCCGAAGGAAGTCAAGATTGGAGCGTCGTTGCATCCCGATGTGAAGAGAAGGTTGATTGAGTTGTCGAAAGAGTATGTGGATATTTTTTCTTGGTCTTACCAAGATATGCCTGGTCTAGATACATATATTCTCGAGCACCGTTTGCCATTGAAGCTAGAGTGTCCGCCAATTAAACAAAATTTGAGAAGAACTCACCCAAATATAGCAGTAAAGATTAAAGAGGAGGTTCTAAAGCAGATTAATGCTGGTGTTCTTGTGACGTCAGTGTATCCTCAATGGATTGCCAATATTGTCCCAGTACCGAAAAAAGATAGAAAAGTCCGCATGTGCGTAGATTATAGAGATCTAAATAAAGCTAGTCCAAAAGATGATTTTCCATTGCCTCACATCAACATGTTAGTGGATAGCACAAAAAAATTCAAAGTATTCTCGTTCATGGATGGATTTTTTGGGTATAATCAAATAAGAATGGCTCCAGAGGACATGGAAAAAACAACTTTTATCACACCCTAGGGAACATTCTGTTACAGAGTGATGCCCTTCGGGTTGAAGAACGCTGGTGCAACGTACCAGAGGGCTATGACAACCCTATTCCATGATCTGATGCACAAGGAAATTGAAGTATATGTTGATGATATGATTGGAAAATCCCAGACTAAAGAAGGGCTTGTAAATGATTTGTTGAAGTTGTTTCAGCGTTTGAGGAAGTATCGTCTTCGCCAGAATCCAAATAAATGCACCTTTCGTGTTCAATCGGGGAAGTTGTTGGGTTTCATTGTTAGCCAGAAAGGAATTGAAGTTGACCCTGATAAAGGCAAAGCAATTCAAGAAATGCCAGCACCAAGAACTGAAAATCAAGTTAGAGGTTTCCTCGGGCGTTTGAATTATATTTCCAGATTCATTTCCCACATGACTGCAACATGCGAACCGATCTTTAAGTTGTTAAAGAAAGATCAAGGTTGTGTATGGACGGATGCCTGCCAAAGGGCATTTGAAAGTATTAAATAATATATGCTTGAACCTCCTATCTTTCTCCGTCCCGTAGAAGGAAGACCGTTGAACATGTATCTGACAGTGATAGATAAATCCATGGGTTGTATTTTGGGACAACAGGATGAAACAGGGAAGAAAGAGCTCACCATTTATTATCTCAGTAAAAAATTCACTGAATGTGAGTCGTGGTATTCCATGCTGGAAAAAACATGTTGTGCTTTGGCCTGGGCGGCAAAGCCTTTGCGGCAATATATGTTGAATCACACCACTTGGTTGATCTCCAAAATGGATCCAATCAAATACATTTTCGAAAAACCTGCTCTTATTGGGAGAATTGCCTGCTGGCAGATGTTGTTATCTGAATATGATATCGAATACCGCACTCAAAAGTCTATTAAAAGTAGTGTTTTGGCAGATTATCTTGCTCACCAACCAGTGGAAGATCACCATTCTGTAGAATATGAATTCCCCGATGAGGATGTGATGTTCCTGAAAGTGAAAGATTGTGATGAACCATTACCTGAGGAAGGTCCTGACCTTGAATCTCACTGGATTATGGTATTTGATGGAGTTGTGAATGCTTATAGTAAAGGAATTGGTGCTGTGATTGTCACTCCTCATGGATCACACATTCCTTTTACTGCAAGGTTAACATTCGATTGTACTAATAATATGGTAGAATACGAGGCTTACATCATCGGTCTCGAGGAAGCTATTGATCTCAGAATTAAAATTCTCGATGTGTATGGTGATTCAGCTTTGGTAATAAATCAGATTAAAGGAGAATGGGATACTCGTCACCCTGGCTTGATCCCTTACAAAGATTATGCTAGAATATTGTTACCCTTCTTTAATAAAATTGAATTCTATCACATCCCTAGAGATGAAAATCAAATGGCGGATGCTCTGGCAACCCTGGCTTCTATGTACCAAGTGAATGACGGATGGATAGGCCCGCTCATGTGTTTACAGCAGAGGAGGTAGCAGATGAAAAACCCTGGTATTATGATATCAAGCATTTTCTTCAGACTCAAGAATACCCGATTGGTGCGTCGAGGAAAGATAGAAAGACATTGAGAAGATTGGCATGCAATTTCTTCCTCACTGAAAATGTGTTATACAAGAGAAATTATGACATGGTCTTGCTTAGATGCGTGGATAGACACGAAGCAGACATGTTGATGCATGAGATTTATGAAGGTTCATTTTGCACTCATGCCAATGGACATTCGATGGCTAAAAAGATGCTAAGGACAAGTTATTATTGGCTGACAATGGAGTCTGACTGTTACAAATTTGCAAAGAAGTGTCTTAAATGCCAGATTTATGCAGACAAGGTCCATGTGCCTCCGGAAATTCTCAATGTGATCTCTTCCCCGTGGCCTTTCTCTATGTGGGGTATTGACATAATTGGGATGATATAACCCAAAGCTTCGAATGGACACCGTTTTATCTTAGTAGCAATTGATTACTTCACCAAGTGGGTGGAAGATGCTTCATATGCCAATGTTACCAAGCAGGTGGTTGTGCACTTCATTAAGAATAACCTTATATGTCGGTATGGTGTGCCGAGCAGAATCATCACCGACAATAACTCGAATTTGAATAACAAGATGATGGAAGAACTGTGTGAAGAATTCAAGATTGTCCATCACAATTCATCTCCATACAGGCCAAAGATGAATAGGGCTGTTGAAGCTGCTAATCAGAATATTAAGATAATTATCCAGAAAATGGTTGTTACTTATAAGGATCGGCATGAAATGCTCCCTTTTGCTCTACATGGATAACAAACATATGTCTGCACTTCAACAGGAGCAACCCCGTTCTCCCTAGTGTATGGAATGGAAGTTGTACTCCCAGTCGAGGTAGAGATTCCCTTGTTGCGTGTGATAATGGAAACCAAGTTGATGGAGGCTAAATGGGTCCAGAACAGGTTTGACCAATTGAATTTGATTGAGGAAAAGAGAATGATAGCTTTGTGTCATGGCCAGTTATATCAGAGAAGAATGAAGAAAGCTTTTGATAAAAAGGTTAAACCTCGTGAATTCAGAGAACACGACCTCGTGCTCAGGAAGATCATGTCTTTCAACATTGATTCTAGGGGCAAGTGGACTCCCAATTTTGAAGGCCCGTATGTTGTCAAGAAAGACTTCTCTGGTGGTGCATTAATTCTTGAAACTATGGATGGCGAGGAGTTCCCACGTCCCATGAATGCTGACGCAGTCAAGAAATACTTCGCCTAAAGAAATAAAAGAATAGCTCGCTAAGTTGAAAACCTGAAAGGGCGGCTTAGGAAAAAAAGGAGCATCTCGGTAGGCCGAAAACCCGAAAGGGCAGTCTAGGAAAAAATTAGAGACCTAAACAGAATAAATTTCCCGCTAAGTTTAAAACCCGCAAGGGCAACTTAGGAAAAAGTTAGGTATTTTCTTGGCAAGTAACTATGTCAGACAAGACTTGATCGTTGAAGCAACAATCTTCTCGGATCCTTACCATAATTCAACAGAAGCTGCTGCTCAGGATTTCAAAAGTTGTTAGGGGGGATAGTGGTCATTGTATCTCAATGTATCTTTTCCATTATGTATTGCCATTTTCCAAACTTTGTAATCATCTATGGAGTCTCGCCATTCGCATACTACCATTATATTAATGAAATTCGAGCTTTTACCCAATTCTTTGTATTTCTTATTTTATTTAGCTTGCAAAGACTCCATTTATTACTGATAATAATTTTCAAAGAAAAGAGATTAAATAACAAAATTGATTTTTCAAAAAAAAAGATTTTACAATTTACTTTTACTTTGAGATTTGTGATGAAACAATGACAACAAAAATGGTGATCCCAGGAATGGACAAACTCCGGTTGTTTTGAGAAGCTTTTGTTCCCCTCGGGAAGGTCTACTCGGGTTGTTTTCGCCGTATTGGGTTTTCAATCCGCATTTTTCTCCAGTGAAGTAGGCTTGATTTCCCCAGCGAAGTTTGATTATTTCGGTGTCAGTATACTTTATTTGAGACTGGTCTTTTAATCTCCAGTAGGCATGTTACTTTTGAAAAAAACACTTGTTTCCCCGGTGAAGCCTGGAGAGGGATGTTCTATCCCTATATCCGTACTATTTCATCACTTTGATTTATCTACCTCCGGATCATGTTTCTCCTCAGTAAAGTTAAAATCAGGCTGTAGGTTTGGTTTCCACAGTTGGCCTTTATCCTTCTTGGAATGATCATCTTGGTTGAAGCTTAGCCGGGTGTTGTTAGTGCCCGAGGCAGTTTTGCCTGGTTGTTCCCCATGTTGTGGATCTGTTTTGTCAGCATGCACACGATAACACTCATACATTCATACATGCATCATGCATAGCTAAACTTGACAAATCATTATTCATTGACATTTGTTAACATTTTTGTTTCCATATTACCCTATTTTGCAGAGATACGTTACCCTCTTTTCATTAGAGCGTTGGTCTTAAGCAGAAAATGTACATTCTTTCAATTTCCCTACTGTGTTGTCCCTCATAGAAGATTTTTGCCTTGTTTGGACGAATCTTGTTTTCCCTCTTGAGTTTATTTCTCAAAAGATGTTTTATGGTTGACTGTTTCATTTCCAGTTTAATTTTGGTTTGGGTCTGCGGCTCCTCAGCAATATTATCTACTTTGGATTTCTGAAAACTCCAGATTTTTATTGGTGCATTTATTTTGCACGAGAAGACTTTATCCCCTCAGCAAGAAAATCATGGCATCTCCCCAGGAAGTCATACCTCTTTCCCAAAAAAGTCATTTCCTTTTACAATCCTCTGTGACCGCAAATAGCAAGTTCTCTTTATTTGAGACAGCTCATGTATTATCCTTTCCAGGCGGTGTGCCTTGGTTAAAGAAGAAGTTGAGACCCGTTCTAGGCGAAACACCAGAATCTTGGGGAAACTTGTTATCTTTTTACTACCTTCAGTGAAAGTTGGTAGACCATTGGTAGTGAACGTCGATGTTTATTATCTTTTTACTATCTTTTGTGAACGTTGATAGTTCATCGTCAGGGAACGACAGTGATATATTTTCTCTTTCTACATTCAGTGAAAGTTGGTAGACCATCGGCAGTGAACGTCGATGTTTATTATGTTTTTGCTATCTCCAGTGAACGTTGATAGTTCATCATCAGTGAACGGCGGTGATATATTTTCTCTTTCTACCTTCAGTGAAAGTTGGTAGACCATCGGCAGTGAACGTCGATGTTAATTATCTTTTTTCTATCTCCAGTGAATGTTGATAGTTCATCATCAGTGAACGGCGGTGATATATTTTCTCTTTCTACCTTCAGCGAAAGTTGGTAGACCATTGGCAGTGAACGTCGATGTTTATTATCTTTTTTCTATCTCCAGTGAATGTTGATAGTTCATCGTCAGTGAACGACGGTGATATATTTTCTCTTTCTACCTTCAGTGAAAGTTGGTAGACCATCAGCAATGAACGTTGATGATTATTATATTTTTTCTATCTCCAGTGAACTTTGATAGTTCATCGTCAGTGAACGGAGGTGATATATTTTCTCTTTCTACCTTCAATGAAAGTTGGTAGTCCAGCAATAGTGAACATCGATGTTTATTATCTTTTTGCTATCTCCAGTGAATGTTGATAATTCATCGTCAGTGAACGGCGGTGATATATTTTCTCTTTCTACCTTCAGTGAAAGTTGGTAGACCATCGGCAGTGAACGTCGATGTTTATTATCTTTTTGCTATCTCCAGTGAATGTTGATAGTTCATCGTCAGTGAACGGCGGTGATATATAGGGTGCAAAAATAGGGTGCATTTTATATTTAAGTATCTTCGATCGCGTTGACACGAAGATTTTTAAACTTCGTATCTTAGGATAAAAGAAACTTAAATAAGGGAAGCTATTGTACCCCTATTTTTTCCTCTGAGATCCCTTTATCATACCATGTTGATTCATTCACAACAAGATCACACTAGGATTCTTTGTTCCCCTCCCTACTTTGAGCTTTGCTCCTTTTGAGGAATTACCAAGAACCTTGACTTATGTTCCTTTTGTGATCATTAATATTATTTTGTTTTCTTCATTCAACTAATAAGATGCAATGTTGGTTTGTCTTGCTTGTTATCCATATAGGTGAAGGGCAATGAGATTTAACAAATTACTCAATGGGTTCATGATTTTATTTCCATGCGCTATCCAATAAAAGCTTGAGAAGTTCAAACCTAACCATTGGAGTGGTTTTGGAGGAATTGTCATGGCAAATTTGTTTTGGTTCATCATATTTCAAGGTTATTAGATTTGACTCAAAAGTACAAGGGGTTGATTGGAGAAGCTGTTATGTTTAGACAAGGCCTTGTTCATATTGGTCACAAGGGCATAGTTCCATCAAATTTCAAGATATGGAAGTGGTCTTGGTGGCTGTGAGTCCTCATTATCATCCTCAAAAACTTTTATTCACAAAGGAAGAATATTGGTACAAGAAGTTTGTTCAAACTTGTCAAAGTTCCTCAAGGCATTTTCTTGATCTAGAAGCTAGGGTTTTGAACTTCAAAGGAATATATCTTGTTCACCTTTTGGTATTTTTGAGTGATTCCAAAGAAATCCTTCCCTTCAAAGGTTTATCAACAAGTCACTTCAAAAGTTCCAAGGATTTTTCACGTGGAAGAAGCTTGGTGAAGAAGAAAGATTACAAGTCATCTAGATGAATCCACAATTTTACATAAGTAACTTCAATTGATCATAACTTGGTAAATTTTCATCACCTTAAGTCCATTCTTTTTCCATAATGATCTTGAAGATGTGAACTTTATGCCTTCTTTTATGTGCAAAGTGGGAAAATGGATGGAGGTTGCCTTAAATATGCAAAAGATTATAGGTCATTTCATGATTTTTGGTCAACTTCAACAAGTCATAACTTGCTCAATTTTTGTAGATTTTGAGTGGTTCAAGTTTCAAAATTTTTATCAAGAAATCTACTTCATTCCATCTTTTTTGGTCAAGAGAAAATTCCAAGTGGAAGGCCATGTTTGGATGCAACAAAATATAGGTCATTTTTGAAGAAGAATTTGAAATATTTCTAAGTATGGAAAGTCAACCCTTTTTCTTCAACTTTGACTCAATGCAACTTTCAGTTCAAGCATCCATTTGATTCCATTATTTTTCCATTGAAAAGCTTGTAACCTCATCTTTCTAAAGCATCAAGAATCATGACCTAAGACCCCTTGAGTTGGAAATGCCATGGATTTGAATTTGGTAACTTGAAACTGAATTTTCCACAAAGTCCGAATTTTGAAATACATACGTGACTTCTAAACACAAGATTTATGTGTGTTTTTGATTTAAACTTGATTAGCGAACTTGCCAGAAGTGATTAGCATCCAAAAACGAAAGATTTGGTTGAGTTTTGATGGAAATGAAGTCACACTTCACTCGTGCTCGACCTTCATTCAATTTCCCTCCAAACTTCCTTGTTTCTTCCAATTTTCATTCCCATTTACTTCCCTATAAATAAAGGGTCACCCCACATCCATTTCTTCAAGCTTTGAGAGCCAAGAACACCCTTCCAAAACCTCACACGAATCCATATTTTTTGAATTCAGTTTCTGAGATTTAAGCTCCCTTTTCCAAAATTCTTTACGCATTCATCATCCTTAAGCATCATACAAACTCTACAGCACTTAAACCAATCAAAACGAGCCATAATTCAAGCTACAGAAGTCCAGTTTGAGAGCTTTTTCCTTGAAATTCGAAAAGGTAGAATTCTCCACCATTTGGATCCAAATCAAGCACTAATCTATTCTACTCCTTCTCCTGATTCTAATGTTGCTTACAATTTTTAAATCTATTGAGAAATGAGAGAGAAATCTCAAATTGAAGGTGCTCGCTATTTTCTGGGTTTTTGATTCATATCTCTCTCCATACCTTGTATAAATTTGTGCGATGGTGGTGTTAGAATCGTCTTGAAGAGACAAGTTAAATGATACTAGCATGGGATTGAAATATTTCCATTTGCAGGATCTTACAAAATCCCCATTGCAGGGTGTCTGGAGGTTAAAGACGATGACATGTCTCGTATCAGCCAATGAGAGCGTGCCAAATGTTTTAATTTCATTGGTTGCCCTTTTTCTGATCCTCTGTGTATCTCACTAAGGTCCATATCAAGCACAGCGCGTCTGGTCCACTGGATCAGCTTACTAACGCGTTTTGATTATGATCTGATGGTTCACATCTTTTTTGTTTTATTTTATTTTCTGGTTTTATATTTTTTATTTTGATATTTGACATTTTTTTATATTTTTTTGAATTATTTGCTTACTTTTAATTACTTAAAAAATACTTTCTGACATTTGTTTGAGCAATTTTAAATAATTTAAAAATAGTTTCTGACTTAAAAAAAATACCAAAAATTTTGTAAAATTATTTGAGCCTTTCCCTGATTTTTCTATGGTCTTACTTTTTATTTCTTGATTAATTTGGACATAGTTGATATTTTTCTTAATATTTTCTTTTTTAAAACATTTTTAAAATCCTTTTTTATGTATATTAAATGTGATATTATTTTGTGATTATTTTCTGGCTGATCTTGGGTTAAATTTTGGATCATGAACTTTATTAACATCATTGGATCCAAGGTGTCGAGTTTAACTCCACAAAAATGGATGAATGATTTTAATAATAGTTTGATTAAAATTTAATTCAAAAGTGGTTTGTATATCTTTCTCCCCATCCCTCTTTATCTCATCCCTTTCTTATTGCACTAGATGTTGTTGGAGCATGATCTCTATATCATGTCTCAAAACAAATGGTGCATAAATTGCTATTGACCGGCCTCAAAATAGGTGCGACTTCTATATAAGTCCACTTACAATTGCTTAACATAGAGCTAAATTTTGTCCCGATTCGAATAAATGATCATTCGTGGCCCAAACTTATGATTGCAAGCCCAGGTATATTAATTTGATCTCTTTGATCCATTAACCTTGAGATTCATTATATGGAGGCTTTGGTTCTAACAATTCTCTAATGGATCTACAACACCTTTGGTCAACGCGAATCACTTAAACATTGTTGATCATTAAATGGTACTTATGAGAATCCAAAATGGATGATATACTTGACAAAAAGCAAATGCAACTTGTTGTGTGGAGGCTTTGGTTCTACCAATCCTCTAATGAGTTCCAAATGCAAGTTTCAAGATGGTCATCCAACTAACCACTAATTATTGCCTTGTTTACCTTATGTTTTTATTCTTTTTTATGCTTTATATACTATTTACTTTTAGCATTTACATTTCATGCCATTTTCATCTTTGCTCATTTGAGCATTTATTTTCTTGCCATTTTTATTTTGCTCACTTGGGCTTTCTTCTTTTCCTTTTTTAAGATACTTAATAATCAACATAAACCCTAAAAAATCTTTAATGGTACTTGGACTATTTGGCTACTATCCTTGGAATTATGGAGCATGTGACTTTTCTTAGACTTAGGATTAGAAACCTTGGCCTATCTTGATCTTATCTGATTATTTTGTCTGGAGCTCTTGAGGTTTACCTCAAGACATTGGGTTGTTTGTCTGTTTTGTGTGCAGGTTATTGTGATTACACCCTTGTTTGTAATCTGGAATTCACCAGTATACAACCGTTACTCTGCCCAATTTTTTGTGAAGACTTAATACACTTGAAGTTTTATTCTCACAAGAGGTCTAGTATCTTTGCTTGCTTGGTTTAAATCCAAAGAATGGGAATTCTATCTTGTCTCATAATGTTAAGTATTGGCTTTTTGTTGGGTAGATGGTTCTTATACCTAGCTTTTACCTTATGCTTTAGGATAGTCTCTTCTTCTCCTCCCATCTTCTTTAATTTCAAAATCTTCTTCCTCCTTTTGAAAACTCTTCTTGTTTTGAAATTTGAACTATTTTCATTATAAACTTGGACTTAGGTCCATGTATTTTCAAAACATTTTTATAAATAAACCCCCAATCAACTTAATGATACTTTGACATTTTTTTTGTGAGAAGACTAAAAGTCAATCAATCTCATTTCAAACCATTTTTCCACTTTGGCTTTTACTTTAAACTTTTCCCAAAAGATTAAACTCTTGTCAATCCTTGTAGTGATGCAAACAACTATACTTCTATAATATGTAGTGAAGAGAGATATTTTCCACTTGGGTTTTGAGTGAGGCATTATTGATTTTAAAATCAAGCCATATCCTCCACTTTGAGATGATGAAAATTCTCCTTTCTCATGATTGTGGGTAGTAAGTATGTTTTCTATACAGACAATGACGATGATGTCTTATTTCATAAAATTAATCAACACATTGGTTTCAAATTTTTAAAAGAGGAACTACGTGTACCATGATACCCTATTGCCTGAAAGGTTGTACGTAGGCACTAAAGGTTTGCAACCGCGGCAGGTGCAAAAATCATAAAATATATATTTCTTTTCTCACCTCCACCATCCCTTTTATACAACAATTTTTATAGCCAAAATATACAGATTTTACAAAGAGGCTCCTACGGAGTACCGTGAATGTTTAGGGTGCTAATACCTTCCCTTTGCATAACCAACCCCCTTACCTTGAATCTTTCCCTATCTTTTTTGGTTATTCTCTCTTTTACCATTCCTTTGGAAACAATAAAGCGCGTTGGTGATTTTTATTTTGATTTATATAAAGTCTAGTAAATCCAATGGCTTAGTCTTGAACATTTCTACCGCTATAGTACCCTTAGAAGGTAAATTCCTTAATTTTGAGCTACAGTTGATCTACCCTCCCAGAAGGTGGCTTCCTAAAGGGTGTCATGAATAACACCAGAGGGAAAGTGCACAAGCGCCTCCCTTACGTGGAGCCTCTTTACGGACCGAGACTTCCGTCTCAAAGTCGTGAAAGGTCTCATCATTAGATTTTAGGTTAAGGCCATTACAAAGAGTCATGGGTGACCTTCCAAAGTCCTAGTCGTCAAGAGGATATCTCTCGATAAGTATTTCCTTTTCGGAACTTCACTGGCTCTAGGCGAAGTCGTCACATGAACTCGCAGGGATGATGTACCCCCTAAGCTAATAGACAAACCTTCTTTACAAGGGTTATTGAAAATATTTAAAAAATCCCACCACGCAGTATATATGATGATAAACAATACACAATAATTAAATAAATGAAATAAATAAATAACGTAATAAATAAATAATGCAATAAATAAATAAAAAACCCCAAAGCAAAAAACCCTAAAACCTAGAGTTGAGGTTTCCCTAGTGAGTCGCCAGCTGTAGCAACTGGTTTTTTAATCACAACCACCACTATTAGTTTTTATCCTAAGGGAAGGGCATATAATAGGAAACCCTAATTCACAGACAAAGATTCTAGGTTTCAGACTTCTTTATAAAAAAGGAATGTGTTTGGCACCTTTCATCTACCTTTTTTCACAAGGATACTAGGTTTTAAGTTTAAGTTTAGAGAAAATAGGGTTTTAAATTTTAATAGGGGAAAGAGGTTATAATTTTTAATAGGGGAAAGAGGTTTTAATTTTTAATAGGTGAAAGAGATTTTAATTTTTTATAAGGGAACTCACTACGATTTTTGATCGTATGCCTACGTATCCTCTTATGAGGAATCAGAGTCCCAATTCGTAGTTCGTATGGGTTGGTGTTTTTTAAGGGTCGCAAACATATTTTGAATCACCTCGCACTTGGCCGGGAGTAGTGATTATGCAGATTTTGACAAAATGCGTGGTAAGTCAAAACCTGTTCGAAACCCTTTTGCAAAAAACAATTGATTAACATAGTTGATTGTGAAAAAATAGTTTGATGATTTGTTAAATGTTTTTTAATCATGTTAACTGCGAAAATTCTTGATTAATGCATGATTAAAAATAAATTTAATTCAAAAGTATATAAAATAATGCATGAGTTTTTAAGTAAAATAATTTATATGTTAATATAAATAATAATAATAATAATATTTACATATAATAATTAATAATATATAAAAATTATTAATAATAATTATAATTATTATAAAAATATAATATAATAACAATAAGAAAATATAATTAAAATAATTATAAAAAATGTAAAATATAAATAATTACTAGGGGATGTATTATTAGTTATAGAGTAAAAAGAGAGGGGTGCTGGAAGGAGCTTGGGTTAGGCCCAAAGGAATTCTCATGAGAGGGGCTGTAAACTGCATTAGTGTTTAGTAAATATTGCAAATGGGGGCGTGAAAAGCAGCTGGGCTTAGGCCCGACGAATTCTAAGAGGGATTCGTTTGATTACGTGTGGGAGGGAGTACTGAGCTATCATGAAACTTGGCCTAACGACCGTTTAATTTAAATCCAATGGTCGACAGCGAGGGAGCATGATGGTTACAATGGGCGCCTGTGTACTGAAAGTTTACAGAATATACTTTTGTTTTCAATATTTTAGTTCATTTTACAATCTTTCGTTCTTCCTCCTTCCTCAACCCAGTACCACCCTTTCCCTTTTTTTGCTCTAACCCTAAAAAAATTCCCCACAGCGGATCGACGCATCCCAACCCGGAACCCTTCCGTCGCAATAAACCCAAATATCAGAACAGTAAACAAGAGAAAGCTAATCATTCACCTCCTCGCGATGTTCGTATTCTGGTTTTTCTTCCGGTCGATTATGTTCTGATCTTCCTTCTCTTTCGCTTTGCAGGGATATGAATGGTAGTGACAGTGGCGGTGCTTACGTGATTAGGGTTTCAGATGTTAAAACCCTAATCGCCTCCTTCTTGGTCTTTAACAATAGGTGAGCTTCTCCGAGTTTCTCTTCCTCGTTCGTGTATTCGAGCTCGTGATTGTTCTTCTTCTGTATTCCTTGGTCCTCTCTCCCATGTTCTTGTATTTTTTTGTTAAACCCCGCCTCCCCGTATTGAGTTTTTTTCTTTGTATTTATAGGTATAGGGTTTTGTAAATTACTGTCATAATTTGTATAGATTTGATTGATTACAGATTTGTTTATTAGAGATTTATTTGTAATTGATTTAATTGCTGTAATTTCCAGATCTTGCAAATCTGATTGTATAAAATTTGGATTTTGCCTCACTGTAAATTATGGGTTTTCATTGAATATTGGATTGAGTTTTTTTTGTTGTAATTTCTACAGTTATTGTTTATTTGAGAAAACCTTGTGCTGATTATGGTAAATTGGAACAGTTGTTGTTTTTCTGATTAATTGCGCCAGCGTAAATTGCTGAATTAGGCCTGGAGCTTATTTAATGAAAAAGGGTCTTGCGCTTAGTTATTGATACAACCCAGTATAAATTTTTTTTATTACAACAAAAAATTTTTTTTGACTCAATTGGGCTTGCACAAAAAACCATTCCTATTTCAGCCCAACACATCCTTTTTTTAAAACACAATTTAAACAAATAATTAGTATAACATTACAACCAAATTAATAATCAACAGTAAAACATGTCATGTTTTCTTTAATAATAATAACGATCTTTTCATAAAAATAATAACAATAACAAATTTCTTTTCTTTAATAATAAGACTTCCTTTTTTTTCAAGAAAAATAGATGGGACATAAAGAACTTAATGTGCTTGCAACCACACACCCCCTTTCGCTGTTTGCTTATTTAAAAGAAATGGGCCAAATTGAATTTTAATATATATGCGTCCTCACCTCTACTTTTATTAACAACAACAAATTAAATGGGCTTAATTTATTTAATAACTAAAAACAACTTAAATTTAAGTTGGCTTTACGGATTAAGGACTTAGTACTTACTTGGAGTAATTTTCCATTTTCGAATCGCATGGGCCATAGGCCAACTTGCTTCGTGAAATGGGTTCACGAGTCTTTCTGATTTAGAAAGCCCCATTTTCCTGAATTTATATACACCCCCTAGTCAGATAATGATGGACCATCTAATACTGTTGTACCATCTTTAATTGAATATTTCTTTTATTTTAATCTCAAAAAATAAAATCATCGAGGTAGGACAAATTTGGGGTACGACAGTGTCATGAAAGTGGTCTTTTCCATGTCTTCGGGCGTCATTTTGATTTGATTATAGCCTAAGAAGCCATCCATGAATGAGAGTACTGAGGCTTGAGCCGTGTTATCTACCAAAACATCTATGTGAGGTAACGGGAACTCGTATTTGGGACTTGCCTTGTTCAGATCTCGATAATCCACATATAAGCGTACCTTGCCATCTTTCTTGGGTACTGGCACAATGTTATCTTTCCATAGCAGATAATCTACCACTGCTAGGAACCCTAAGTTGAATTTTTTAAGAACCTCCTCTTTAATCTTGCTAGACATATATGTACGAGTTCTCCCGAGTTTTTGCCTGACTAGAGAATAACCTTCTTTGAGAGGTAGTCTATGCACCACAATGTATGTATCTAATCCCGACATGTCCCTATAGGACAAGGCAAATATATCCACGTACTCATGCAGTAGTTTGATCAGTCTCTCCTTAACGCTTTTCTATAACATTGCCCCTATCTTGATTTCTTTCGGATCTTCCTCTATGCCGAGATTAATGGTCTCAATAGCTTCTTGATACAGTTGTATGTTGTCGGCCTTTCGCTCTATTTCGTTTTTCGATTCTTCAGAAAGTTCAAGATCTTCATCACATTCTTCTTCAGCTTGGTTGATGGGAGCATCAAAATTATATCGGATTGCAGCAATAACGTTATCGGTAGTTTTGAGCATGGATATGCACGCTTATCATGTTTTAATGCAGATTTTAGTATATGAATTTTGAAAATGCATATGAAGAGAAAGTATTTCCATTTTTAAATTTAAGAGATAAATGCAAGAGAAAGACAGATATCTTAATTGAAAATGAAATATAACTTTATTAAGTGTGAATTTTGCTTGAAACAAAATGAGGAAAATCTCCATAGATGTCCAGCTCTTGAGTTCTTCTTTTGGGGCTGTAAGTGTTTAGGTATTGGCTTGCATTTTTGGTAAATCCCAAGTGTATGTGTGAATGTCATGACTGATGTCATAACATTCTAGTTTAGTTTGTACTGACTCATTAGGTACCTTTGCAGAAAAATATTGTAATTCAAGTACTGATGTTTATAAGTGTGTATCTGAGCATTTTTCAAAATGATCACATTTTGCTAAGTCAGTAGACAGGTTTTCTCAGATGTCATAACAGATGTTATGACATCCTGTTCTGAACTAACAGGTTTGCAGGTTGGATAAGTCTGAGTTTTTTCAGGAAAATAACTCAGTCTTTCCTGAATAGAATCCTGCGTTTTCTGAGGGGTAACCTAGCTCAACCCTAACCTGGTTAATAAAGTCCTGTGACCTGGTCTTTAGGTCAAACGGAATTAACCCTAGGTTTTTGTGGAAACCCTAACTGAAGTTGCAGCTGCTATATATTCAACAGAGCTGCTGTTTTGCAAGGATCATATAATGTAATATTGGGGGTGTTCTGTTAGGTAAACCTGTCGGTCTGTGGCAAGGTTACCATGTGTGTAACTCGATACCTGTAGGTAAGAGTTTGAGTGTTCTTGGACGAAGCTGTGAAGCAAGTCTAAGTATTTTTGCATTACTTCGTATTCATTGTAATGTAGGAAACCAAGTGGGAGGGCACTACTTCTTGAGTAGGAGTAAGACTTCTGTTGTTGCGACAATCGGAATGGAAACTGGTAGGTTTCTATCTAGGAGTTCCTAGGTATAGGTTGCACTGGGTAAATGATTAAGTGAGGGATGGGAACTTGTGAAGTTTAGTCCTGAATTAATATTGCTGATAGTGGATCTTCTTCCTGGCTTGGTATGCCCCCAGAGTAGGTGTGTTTCACCGAACTGGGTCAACAACTGATTTGTGTTTTTACCTTCAACACTTTATAATTCTGTCTGTTATATATCAAGGTAAAACTGTAATGTTGTAACAGATGATGTCTAAGAACATGTTAAGACATCATGCTGATATCTGTGCAGGAGAAACAGAACTGTGAAGGTTGTTTGCTCTCTGCTGATCATGTGCAGAACTAGGTACATCGTGTGTTCTATCCTCTGCACCTTCAAAGTATATCTGGCGCAGCTTGGATAAAACTGTGCTTCTGTTATTCTTTAGTACTGAATCACGAAAAGTTGGGTATCTACATTGTAGTGTATTTATTATGTCATATCAGATGTCTAGACATTGAGTATAACATCTGAAGACTGGCATACACCAGAATTTCAATTGGTATCAGAGCAGGCATCCTGTTCTGTTTCTGGATGAGATCCATGGGTGATACTTTCTGGTATCTGCAAGGTCAATCTTAGTACTGGAGATTGTAACCTAGAAAGGTTTGTTATTTCCCTGAATGGTCCCTTAAAGTGGGAGGATGAACTATTCATGACAGGAACTGTGTGTACCTGTCTTTGGTGATTGGCATTTGGCCTGGTTGTGTGGTAGCTGCTCTAGGTTTAATTTATTTTCAAACCTAGGATTTGTGTACGCCTAAAGTGTGTGTGCAAAGATTGAGTTGTATTATGTTCTTCCGCTGTGTAATACTTGGCAAAACTCAAGCTCTGATGTGTTTCCCCTCTTGTGGATTGAAGGCTACTGTATTCAAGAATTCAACATAAGCTATTGAAGATGTCACAGATACTTGAGTCCTCTCAAGTCCACTCATGAAGACGTTCTTCGTTCAGGATGGTAAGAATCACATAATCACGGATTAGTGTTATACGAAGACCTTGAAGAATTTCAAGAAGGGCCTTGTTCCAAGGTGATGGAACTGATGTTCTATGTGATGGTGGAACAAGTATGCAGCTACTAGTTGAAGAGCATATGTTTTGGGTGTCAAACAAAGGGATACTTTTGTTTGGAACCTACTCCTGACCTGGAAGAGGAGACATCTGTGTGTGCAAAGTTGACAATGGTAGAGTCAACTATGTCTGTGTGCTCCCGAAGGTTACTTTTAGGAGTCAGAACTCTAGAAGTGAAGCTGGTTGAGATGTGACATTGATCAGGGCTGAGCAGTTGTTCCCTGGAGTACTATGGTGTGAAGAAAGACAAGCTCATTGGTTAATAAAAGTCAATGATGGTGCAGCATTATTGCTTCTTCATAAGAAGTAGATTGGGATCATGAATCTTGTCATTTAAACATCATGATTAGAAGTGGAAGATCTTTCAAGATGTGAGAATATGAAGACTCAGAATTTGGTTAAGGTAGTATGTTCTGGCAATACATATCTGCTGATGATTGGTGTTGTTGTCTTCTCTGAAGTACTTAAGGTCAGCTGAAGTCTGATTGGTGTGATTGGAGTATGAACAGGTATAACTCTTGGAGTTACTTGAATCTGGTAGGGATGTCATATGTCATGTCGAGACATTTGTGTACAATGCATGAATATTTTGTGTGGAGCTTCCATGATTGGTAGTTTGAGGGGGAGATTTGGTAACCTCCTCACATTAGTTCAGCCTGGTGTTTAGCTGGCTGTTGACCTATGTCACATGGGTTCTGGGTGTTGTGTGACATATTTGCAAGGAAGGATTCATCTCTCTCATCCCTAAGGATGAATCTGATCTGGTAGGAGTTTCAAATCTGTTGAGGTGAGTAGAGTTTGTTCAGAGAAAATTCTATTTACTTAAGTCAAGGGTGGCAACCTAGATATCTCAACTCTTTGGTCTCTCAAAGAAAGTGCTTGCAAGAAGAAGATATTAACACACGAAGAGTATGTCAAAGTATTCAAATGGTGAAAGTATCTTACAGGATAATGGGAAGGATTTATGATCAATTGCTATTTGTGACAAGTACAAGTATTTAATTGATTATCCTTGGAGTTCAAGATAACTGATGTTCTTAAAGATATGGGAACATTCCTTCTTCTAGACCGTGTGAAGAATCACAGGAAGAGTGATGCTTTAGAGCTATCTCTTTGGTGACAGCAAAATCATTTGATCCTTGAAAAGGTTTCCTGGAAACGTGTTCAGACTTGAAGCTACAAGAAGAAGAAGACATCATAATCTTGATGATGGTTACTTGGATCAGTCTGGTTCTGATCTAGGTAAGGAAGTAAATTAGAGAAGGAGCTGAATTCAACAACTAGATGTTATAACATAATGTTGTGACATTTGGTTCAACATCAGATTCTTGGTTGGTGAAGTGGCACATCAACTTAAGATAGGATGATCTACGAAGTTGAAGATTGGATACTTCAAAAAGATCGTCTCTTTGCAACTCTTTGGAGTTGTTGGGTGGAGAAGATGTTACATGTTCCTGTCTTAGTGTATCTAAGCCTTTTGTGATAACTTGTAGCTTGAAGTTCAAATTTCAATTGGAAGATCAAAATATATTTGGGAGAAGTCTGATAAACATGGAGAAGTCAAAAGGTGGCATTTGATTTTTTTTATATGAGGATTCATGAAGGAGATAATCAAACAGTGGCATTTGGTCTATCTCAGCAGTGGATTCAGAGAATCAAGATAATCAACATGTGGCAGCTGATTATTATCGAGAAAGTTTGATTCAGAGTATGAATGCGTTCAACCAATATTGTTGAACAGAGGGTGCGCTCTTGAAGAAATGAATATGCGTCTTATGTTTTCCATTCATCAAGGGGTCTTATTTACTTTGAATCAGAAGTTGTCTTGAAGGTCCAACTGAGTATTGAATGTGACCTACTTGTTTCCATGAGGAGAAGTGATTGTCCCTAACAGGGGGAGTATTGGTTTGTACGAAAAGTATTCATCAAACTCGTAGGATATAAAGTGTGGCACTTTATTAACTATTGGGATGATGTGTTCAAGACTGAAGAGGACTATGTCTGACCGAATGTCATCACATTGCCTAATGCCATTGTTCCTAATTTCCTCTAAAACTACAGACAGGAGGAAAATTGGATGAAGTGTGGATTATTATTAATAAACCCAGTCTCTCAATCAGAATTTTCTCCTCAGTTGCTGTTGGTCCTCTAGGACTGTCAAAATGTCTCAAACACCATCATCATCCAATACGACTATTTCAACCTCTTCCTCTGATCAAGATTCTAGGACAATCTCTTCTTGTCTGGACTCTGAAGTTCTGGAGATCTCTTCTCGTAGAAAAGTGGGAACTAACCCCACCAAGGTCAAAGAGTTGAGAACAAGACATGCAGGAAAGCCCCAAGCTTCTGCCTCTGGAAATCCATCTCATCCTTCTTCTTCAGTTCCCCCTGAAATTACAAATAGAGAAGGGACAGCCTATGTTAATCAAGCAATAGCAAAAATTGTTTCAAGAATTCTGAACGAGAACCACTCAGTTCCTGGCATTTCTGTTCCTCTGAACCAAGAAAGTTCAAATGCTGAAACAAATCCAGATGTCCCTAAGAATGTTGAGACATCAAACAAAGAGAAGAATGCTGACATTGCTCACAAGAAAAGAAAGAAGCCCGAATCCTCTGGATCTGATGACAGTGCTTGAAGGTTGGTTGCTGTTTGGTGGTGTTGCTGGTCAGTGCTGATATCTGGTGGAATTTGGAAGTGTGTTCAGTTCTTTTTTTTTCTGCTGCTGCTCTTATTAATTGTTTTTGGATAACTGTATAATCATTATGAACATGTATCTTTGGCCCATTTGTGGCTAAAGAGGGGGAGAATATTTTGGTACTTACTTAATTAGTACTTGACATTCTATTTTTCTGCTGTCACTTATTTCTGCTGCTATCTATCTCTGATTGCTTAGGGTCTTTAGCCAAAAATCTGCCAAAGGGGGAGTTTGTAAGTGTTTAGGTATTGGCTTGCATTTTTGGTAAATCCCAAGTGTATGTGTGAATGTCATGACTGATGTCATAACATTCTAGTTTAGTTTGTACTGACTCATTAGGTACCTTTGCAGAAAAATATTGTAATTCAAGTACTGATGTTTATAAGTGTGTATCTGAGCATTTTGCAAAATGATCACATTTTGCTAAGTCAGTAGACAGGTTTTCTCAGATGTCATAACAGATGTTATGACATCCTGTTCTGAACTAACAGGTTTGCAGGTTGGATAAGTCTGAGTTTTTTCAGGAAAATAACTCAGTCTTTCCTGAACAGAATCCTGCGTTTTCGGAGGGGTAACCTAGCTCAACCCTAACCTGGTTAATAAAGTCTTGTGACCTGGTCTTTAGGTCAAACGGAATTAACCCTAGGTTTTTATGGAAACCCTAACTGAAGTTGCAGCTGCTATATATTCAACAGAGCTGCTGTTTTGCAAGGATAATATAATGTAATATTGGGGGTGTTCTGTTAGGTAAACCTGTCGGTCTGTGGCAAGGTTACCATGTGTGTAACTCGATACCTGTAGGTAAGAGTTTGAGTGTTCTTGGACGAAGCTGTGAAGCAAGTCTAAGTATTTTTGCATTACTTCGTATTCATTGTAATGTAGGAAACCAAGTGGGAGGGCACTACTTCTTGAGTAGGAGTAAGACTTCTGTTGTTGTGACAATCGGAATGGAAACTGGTAGGTTTCTATCTAGGAGTTCCTAGGTATAGGTTGCACTGGGTAAATGATTAAGTGAGGGATGGGAACTTGTGAAGTTTAGTCCTGAATTAATATTGCTGATAGTGGATCTTCTTCCTGGCTTGGTATGCCCCCAGAGTAGGTGTGTTTCACCGAACTGGGTCAACAACTGATTTGTGTTTTTACCTTCAACACTTTATAATTATGTCTGTTATATATCAAGGTAAAACTGTAATGTTGTAACAGATGATGTCTCAGAACATGTTAAGACATCATGCTGATATCTGTGCAGGAGAAACATAACTGTGAAGGTTGTTTGCTCTCTGCTGATCATGTGCAGAACTAGGTACATCGTGTGTTCTATCCTCTGCACCTTCAAAGTATATCTGGCGCAGCTTGGATAAAACTTTGCTTCTGTTATTCTTTAGTACTGAATCACGAAAAGTTGGGTATCTACCTTGCAGTGTATTTATTATGTCATATCAGATGTCTAGACATTGAGTATAACATCTGAAGACTGGCATACACCAGAATTTCAGGGGTGCATTCTCGGATGAAGTCAATTTCCCTTTTGGTGTTGACTTTGTTGGATATCATTGCCACCTGTCCGCCATGCTCTATTCCCTTGTTGACAAAGGTCTCTTGGATTAGAGGAAATTGTGCTTTACTCTTCAGAGTGGCTTTTGATAGTTCATAGCCCAAACCAAAGCAGTTCTTCTTCTCAGGGATTTCTGGGAGCGTTCCCCAACCTTTTGAGGTACCACTTTCCATCGTTGTTTGCAAATCCCTCCATGAGGTTACCACAAGCTTATTACTTTTCTTTACTGGTAGAGTCACCATTGAAGCAACCTCTAGGAATTGGAATGGGGTGGCTATACAGTCTTCTTCGGTGCTAACATGCCTGTATATTTCGATGTGGCTTATGAAGATGTCTTCCTCACCATCGATTATAATTAACTTCCCTTCCACTAAGAACTTCAACTTTTGATGTAAGGTTGAAGTGACTGCCCCTTTCGCATGAATCTAAGGCCGTCCAAGTAAGCATGTATACACTAGTTTTATATCCATGACTTGGAAAGTGATATAGAATATATGTGGCCCCATTTTGACTAGAAGGTCTACCTCTCCGAATACCGAGCTTTGAGAATCGTCAAAGGCTTTAACTATTGTAGAGCTTGGCCTTATCACGACACCATCTAATGTTAACTTCATCCGACTTGATTTTAGTAACACATTGAGGGCATAACCAGTATCAGTGAGTACCCTGGATAGGCTGGTAGTACCTATCTGAATAGAGATATGTAGTGCTTTGTTGTGAGCTCGGCCTTGCAGTGGTAATTCATTGTTATTAAAAACCAGATATGATCAGGATGTTAGGTTTACTACAACATTATCAAATTGATATACGGTAATCTCCTCTGCAACATGGGTTGAACTCAGTACCTTCATCAAAGAGTCTATGTGCGCTTTAGAATTGATTAGAAATGATAGTATGGAAATTTTAGTCGGGGTTTGGTGAAGCTGATCCACCACCATATAGTCACATCTTTTAATGATCTTCAAAAATTCCTCCGCCTCTTGGTCAGTAAAGTTTTTGCTTGGAGGTTTTTTTTCTTGACTTGTTTCCACCACTTCTTTTCCCTTATCTTTTATTGATATCTCGTTTTTACCTTTTGCTATCTCATAATTCTTTTTCGGTGGTTCGGATCTGAAGACTCGACCACTGCAGGTCATACCCCTTATCCTTCCTATGTTTGAAATTGCAGGCCCTTGACTTGATGAGCGCTCATCTTCTTGTTTCAATCCATTAATATACACGGATGAATCATAACTCATGGTACTGCTTTATTACCTTTATAAGGGATAGGTGACGGCCTCTTAATTACCATCATGGCCTTCAAAACTGCTGATATTTGCAAAGTCTTTTCGGTGCTATCCCTGGGGTTTCTGCTGATTCTCCCCACGAGATCACAAGAGTCTTTTTGTTAAGGTTTGGACCTTGGTGAGGGATTACCAATGGTTTCTTTCCTTCAATTGCAGCTATATATTTTTCTTCTGCGTATGGTCCGAATTGGACCATCCCCTGGTCTACCAGCTTTTGTAATGTTCTTTCGAAGGCTTCATTATGTTCCAACAGGAACCCATATTCTAACAGATACTCTTTCAACAAGATTATTAGGGCCTTCCTTTGTCTGGTTTCCCCAAAGTTGGTGACTACTTCAATTGCATTTATTGTTGGTGCACCATGCGGAGGCATGGGATTTAATTTGGTGTTACCTTTCTCAAAAGAGATGTCCTGAGATTCCAATAAATCCTGAACTTTATGCTTGCAAGCCCAACATTTTCTATGGTGTGCCTAGGAGAATTAACGTGATACTCGCATATGAAGTTGGCATTATACTTTCACGGGAGTGGCCCGACTTGAGGAGCTAGATGTTTTATTTCTACCAAGGATGCATTGACCAAGTGTTGTAATAGCTAGCTAGGTGGCATAGGGAGAGGATCAAAATTTCTTTGCGGCCTTTCAAATCTGCCTTACTGTTGTCCTTGTGGAATCATTATTGGTTGTTGTTCCCTTGGTTGTGAAGCTACAACATTAATTTCCCCTTCTTTCTTTTCGGGAAGTTAGGAGAATGTCTTTTCATATTATAAGGGGTACTTGATGGTCCCCCTGGTATCTTTGCACTCTTTATTCCAGCCTCAATCCTTTCCCCGATAGTCACTAGGTCTTAGAACCCTGAAGAGATACTTCCCACCATCTTCTCATAGTATAACCCTTGCAAGGTTCCCGTGAACACATCCACTAGCTCCTTCTCCAAAAGTGCTGGTTGTCCATGGGATGCCATCTCCCTTCATCTTTGAGCGTACTCTTTGAAAGACTCTTCTTTCTTCTTAGACATGTTTTGGAGTTTCATGCGAGTAGGTGCCATGTACAAGTTATATTTATAATTATTTAAGAAAGAATTAACAAGATATGTCCATGTTCGAATGCGAACCCATTCCAATTGCATATACCAGTCCAGAGATGCCCCGCTTAAGATGTCTTGAAAATAGTGAATCAACTTCTAGTCATGGGAATGGGCATGCATCTTCCTTTCAATACATGTGCAACTGGTTCCTCAGACAAGTGAGCCCTTTTTACTTTCAAAAGTCAGGTACTTTGAACTTCAGCAGAATCACTACATCAGGAACTAAGCCCATTTCAAGAGCATCTACCTCAAAGGCGTCATAACTCTCCACAGCTTTCAACCATTCTTCAAGAGCTTTATATTGATTCATTACTAGTGGATTATCAATAAAGTGAGTACCATTTGTTTTTAAGAGGGCCTGGTTGACATCCTCTAGGTCGTGGTCTCTGTATTGTAGGTCCAAGTAGTTGTCCGCATTGTTGATTAGAATTTGTAGGGTATCAGATGCCCCTACTTTTGATGGCGGTGGGACAAACCCTTCAGTCTCAGCTTCTATGGTTTCTTGTTGGGCCATGACGGACTTTTAGGGTCCTTCTTCTGGCTCCTTTCTCCGCTGGTGACCTCTTGATGCACCAATCATTTGGGCTACTTCCTCGAAAGCTACTTTGGGAATCTGATCCTCTCTGTCAATGATGTTATTCAAAGCTAAGATAACTTGACTCAGGTCTCCTTTCATTGAGTTCACATCTCCTTTGACTTGGTCGAGATCCTCCTTGAATGCAGTCTAATTCTCTTCGATTTGTTCCATCGCTTTTTGTTGGTAGGACCTTGTCTGTTATGGAGGCCAAGGAGGTGGTGATCTTCTTCTACCAATGGTTCAACTGGAGACTTTTTTTGAAAAAAGATAATCTTTTGTATGAAAGGCAGGTGTTTGCGAATGTATGCATGTATTTGAGTATGTATGAATATGTAGGAGTTTCTATTTTTAAATGCCTTACTCACTTGGGTATATATTTATTTCTTTATTCTCTTTTTTTTGCTTCTTTTTTTTAGTTGGGAATATCTTAAAAGTAAATAAACAAATGAGATACGGAAACAAAATTCCTTTATTGAAAGTAACAAAATTCAGATATTGAAAGATACTACAACTTTAAAACCAAAACTTGTTTGCAAGAAAATAAACAAATGGAAACAATCTTCTAAGTGCGCTTGCAAATGTCTGCTATGAAACCATCGACCATTGTCCGACAAAGTTTGAGAAAGTCTTCAACATCTTTGGGTAGAGGAACCATCACGCTCTCTGCGTATCTCAAGCTTCTAGGGATATCCTCAATGAGATTGTTGGCTAGGAAGGTGAGCCTTTCATGTCTGTCTTTGTAATACTGATATTCTTGATAAAGACATGGAATAATGTTATTGTTATCTCTCCCTGCTTGGGCGATCTTTGTATACTGTTGTTCCCAATACATCATTTCAGCCCTTATTTCCGTATAAAGTCTCAGTTAATACAAAAAATCTTTTTGAAGGCCTTCTAACTCAAGGCACACTTTCTCATATTCTTCAGTTTTTTGGGCCAGGAGTCTTTCTGCCTTCATCCTTTCAGGGTGTTCCTTTATCTCAGATTCTTGGTTGTCTTCGAGTCGGGTTGTGAGGTATTTTATTTGCTCTTCTTGATCTAAAGAAGCTTGGGCCAAACTTTGGATCTGGGCTCTTAGGTCTTCCTGCAGCACCTTCTTGTCATGTGTTGCCTTTTCATACCATCTGGTTAACCTCCCAATTTCAGTAGCAACATCTTCTAACCTTTGATTGTGGGAATCTAGATTGAAGGTCACACTCAATAGTCCTTCAGTCGTACGCTTCCGTTTAAGGCTCTCTTTTTCCAATGCCTTTTGGTCTCTCTAAATCTGTTGGTCATTTGACTCTAATATGAGTTGCATTTGTTTCTTTTATTTGGTTAGATTAAGGAGGTTGAGTTCTAATTCTTCCTTTTCCCTTCGAGCTTAGTTTAAGGGCACTTTTCAGATCGTTGATTTCTTCCAAGGACATAGGCGTGACCTCTGAGACCTCTGACTTATACTCTGGATCTATATCAAATGGCAGCTTGATAATTTGTACTCTATCCAGATCACATCTGGTATAGGGTTCCCTTGCTATGGCATTCTTCCTTTCAGTATTCCTTTTATTAACCTTATTCCAAGCCCGGATAACCTTGTTGAACAACCATTGGTCATTTTTTCCCATGTCATGAATGATAAATTGTTGGAGTTGTTCGTCTGAAGGTTTATCTTCCGAAGGATACCCTAACTCTCGTAGGGATAAGGTAGTAATTAATACAACCTCGAGATTCGATCAATGGAACATTAGGAAAGTCCCCACAGCTATAAGTAATATCACCAATATCTAGCTTCCTTGCATACCATAATACCGAATTAGCAGTGAGAGACCTTAATTTCTGAGGCCACTCGCGTTTGGTCAAGTTTGGAATCATATAATCTTCTTTGTAAAGATGGGTCATGAACTAGGAATACAAAAGTGGAATGCAACAATTTAAATTGTAAGTGTTTGTTGGTAACAATTTTGGTAAAATAATGAATTGATAATGTTTTTCTAAATGTCTTGACATTTGAAGCAAACTGTTTTGAATGATGTCAAAGCAGATGTCTTGACATCTGCCTCCTGAGCTGAACGCAACTACATATATGTTTATGTTTTCTATTTCCTGTTTTTATGCGCTCCATTATTCAGGATTTGTGACTCATAGCTTGCGAAAAATATGGTGGAATATTTCTCTATTTGAATTATCCTTATGGATTATATATTGGCCTATTTTAATGGAAATATTCAAAAGATTGGAATATTTGTTTTTCAGCCCAAGCCCACTGCAACACCTTTATAAGGACTTGCTTCCTTATTCAAAAAACTTCAACTTTTGAAGAAGAACATATTCTTTATGTTTTAGAAGTCTAAGCCTTTTTAATTGTAATACACTCTAAGTATTAGTTTAATACTCGAGTTGTAAATTGAGTTGTTAATTGTGCATCATTCATAAGCTTTTAAGTATTGAATGATTGAAGTCTTTAAAACTTAATAATTCTATTTTTCTTTACTGTTAGTGATTGAAGGGATTTGAGGAGTTCCTCATATCTAGGTGTGTCTTATGTAGAAGTATAGCACGGGTAGTAAATAAATTAATTAGATTATAAACTGGTTGTTTACTGAGGGTCTATGAATTGATATTATTTAGTGGACTTGTCCCTGGCATGGTAGCCCCCATAATAGGTGTTGTTGTACACTGAACTGGGTTACCAATCCTTTGTGTTTTAACTGCTTTTATTATTGTTGCACTTTAAATTCTCCTCAGATATTTGTGTCATGACATCTCCTTCGACATCACATATCTGATACAAGAATTTCAATTGGTACCAGAGCAGGAATCATGCTCTATATCTGGGTGAGATCCAGGGAAGATCAAAGGTTAATAACATAATCAGAAGAACCACATAGTCACCAGATCAGAAATCCAGAACATATAGTCACCATCTGTACCTATAAGAAATATTCCCTCCCCACTCACGTGTCAAGACTAGGTTAAAGTAAGGTCAATGGTAACCCAAAATCACGGGTTCGCTTGAGAGTGCTATCATTGTACACCTAGTATGAGCCAGCAATAGGTTAGTTGGAAGTTAGTTTAGTGAAGGTAATTATTACGATTTTGCTAATTTTATGATATACTTCTTTTGTATTTTCTAATTACTCCTTCTGTTTTATTGAGCTGGAAGTTTACTCGAATGCAGGGATGATAGTTTGTCAATTTCGATTAACTTCACTAGGTGAATCAAACTTGTTTTAATGTCGATATTTTTCTGCTTTAGTCAGTTAATGCAGGCCTGCAAAAAACCTTGAAAGATGTAGACCTATCAAAGTTCTACTAGCGTGAGCATGTCCTATTATACAAATGCAGACCCATTGATGCCATAGTCTCGCTCCTTTTGTATCTAATTTTGATGGCATGTGCAGGCCTAGTAGCATACTCATAGGACATAGTATGGAATTGGTGAAGAATAAAGGTTTTAGACAAGGTCCTTGAAGGATGATGAGGATTTAAGATGAAATGGTGGCTTGTAAGGAATTTGAAATATGTACAGTAGGCCTTAGAATTAGGGTATTGTCTTATGTAAAATATTCGGTAATTTTCTTGATGGATTATGATTGAATTAAAGTTGTAATGGTTTTTGAATGTGATGACTTTAGACGCGAATTACATGAACCTATAATGCTTTTTCTTGTAAAGGAAATACACCCTTGTGTACTTTTGAATCCAAAATTGTAACTTCAAATATTCAATGTTATTTATTTCCTTAAATAGGTTCTTATGCCTTCAATCCCTTTGTAATGAACTCATGATGTGTGTGATCATTCTTGAGTGGATTTTGAATCAATTGAATTTTTGTTGTTTGGAAATCATGGATGAATCACAATGAAGTTTCTTCTTTGTAAGGAATTTATCTGATCATATTAGTCCATTCCATTTGAATTCAAATATTCTTATTCTCCAATTTTCAAATTCCATGATTAAACCACAACTTGCATCCAAATTTGTAAATGTACTCCAAAATCATCTTGCACCATATGTAGTGTAATGATAACCAAGGAAACCATGTTGAGATAAAATCCACATAATGCATAAGAAACCATAATCTAAGAAGTCTAAGCAATCAATAGATCATTGTATGTATAGGGAAATAAACCCTAACTCCTTATCCATTAATATTAACTGAATATTAACAATACTCAAACACCATGTGTGAGAAACCCTAATTTGATATCATTGATGAAGAATAGTCTTGAGGTAAATCGAGTTGAACCAAGCTTTTTTGACATACAAGCCTCAATCCATGTGAAACCCTAACTTTCACAATCAACGAATATTTTGAACCACAAACACTTTATTGAATGCAATGTTATGCCATGCAAATGACCTAATGGAAAGATGTGAATGCAATGCTAAGCCTAAGCGAGATAAGGAAAATAGGAGGGAAATTTTTGGGGTGCAACAAACATTATCAATTCAAAGTTAAACTAATCCCAAGTTTACAACTTATTACTTAATCACTACCCTGTGCAACTTCTCCCTAGGTCCTCCCTAGATATGAGAAATCCCATCTCACCTCCACTCACTGCAATGATATCTAAAAGTCCGAGTCCCAATTACTTTATCGAAGATGTCTCACCTAAAGAAGATCACACTTCAAATACAAAATAAACACCTTAATCAAGACACCCCTTATTTAAGAACCACATAGTTGGTCTTTCTTCACAACTTTGATCAAGAACAATACTTAAATTTTCTTAACATCTTCCTCCAAGAACAATACTAACTCTTGCTTAAAAGCTTCAAGGAATACAATAATAGAGATTACAACTCTGTAACACAGTCCAACTCAAAACTCGAGTGGGTCACACAAACCAATTCTCTTAGAGTGTGGCACAATGTCAAAGCCCTAATGACTCTACATCCTAGAACCGTAAAAAACTAGGTTAGAAACACTTCTATTTATAAACCTTTTCCCAACTTGTTTCAGGCATAAAAAATGTAGCAGAGAGGCTGCACAAACTCTGTAAAAACTTCTCCAAGAAAATAGATATTCAATCATAACTATCTTTAAATGTTTCCATATTTAGAAAGTTTGAATATCTTGAAAAACCATTATAATATCTCTGATTTATTAATCTTAGATGCCTCATAGGATTACTAAATATTCCTAGAATGTTCAGTAATTAAACTACAACAACTGAATCCACACTGTCAGTTTTAGAAGACCCGATGTCCTATACTTCTGGTTAGGACATCCCTTTTGACATATTCAAACAACAAGTTGGAAAATCTTCCAAAATGAAAATTTGTAACCATCCATATGTCCTTATCTTCTAGTTAGGACATCACAATTTCATAGAAATAACATTCTCCCCCTTTAACATTCTCCCCCTTTAGCAATTTACTGCTTCCCAACTTGCAAAGTTAGTTTTACCAAAATTCATGCCAATCATAATTTCAGAGAAAGAACATTCTCCCCCTATAGCAAATTTTGGATAAAACAACCAAATAATACTTTGTAATACGGTGGGAGAAATGACTTGTTTTTGCATTTTATCGCAAATATTGCGGATAGCAAGAGTCGCCACCAACTTTTCTTTTATCCAAAAGGAAACGGTGAAAAGAACAGGAAATACCTTCGAGAATTTATTGAGTTCGGGGGGTAGGTTATGAAAAGGGAAGGTGTTAGAACTCTTTTCATCTGCAGTTATCTATGGGCTTTTAATCGCTAGCTCACTTTGTTATTTAAAAAAATTTCTTTGTGTTTGTGTTTGAAAATATTTTGAAAATTCCTAAGTGCGGAAACTTTGTAATGATTCTTGTATAAGTTAAGAATGCGTACAAAGTGTTTGTTTTTTTGAAAATATTTCAGAGAAAAGTATTTTGTGTAAAGATGTTTTGTTTTTATGAGCAAGCGATTACGAGCTATCTACCTACTCAAAATTCTTTCATGTTATTTTCCTCCTCCTTAGATAGTGCTATCCTACCATTAGTTCGTAGGAAGCCCTATCGTTGGATGTGAAGGGATAGGTGCAGGTCATCATACAGTTATTGAAGGCAACTTGTGAAGACGCTTTAGCAATTTATCATAAGGGACTAAGATTTTTTACCGAAGGCAATGTCGAAAGGGTCATCGAGGGACTATGATCTTTTGTATCGGAGAGACCTTGTTAAAGCGTCCCCACGTTCGAGGGACATGACCATTTTTATTCGAAGGGAAGAAGTGGGATTACCCTAGAGGTGTAAGTGTGAATAGTGATTCAATTCAATTATTTTATCTTGATTAGGGTTATCTACCAGTTGATTTTAGATCTTGTCATACATACCCTAATTACTAGTAGTTATAAGGAAAGCAGTAAATTGCGGAAAGTAAAGGCACATAAAGTAAAACTAAACTATTACAAGGCTTCGGAAAAGGGGTTACAAAACCATAAAATTGGGGAAAAAATAAAGTAAACCCTAATTAACTATTACCTACTGTAGCAGATATATAATTGAGAAAAACTAATACGAAAGTAATAAAGGCTCGCGAAGATCGTCCAATAAAGAAAAACAGGAAAGGAAATTTCTTTGTGATCTTTTAATAGAAAACTATTTGATGTTTAATTTATGGAAAAAATCAAAGTGGTGATAAAGTAATTAAAACCTAATTATTTCTAATTTCTCTTTTTTAGGAAAATAAGTTAATTATATAAATAAACCTAATGTTTAATTATTTTTAATACAAATTAATTAACCAAAAGACCTAAGTCTAATTATTATTATTTTTTAAAATAAAATTATTTTTTTGTATTTTAATTAAATTAATAAATAAAAGTAAAAAAAAAAGAAAATATAAAGAGTAAAAGAAAAGATAGGGCTTAAAAGAAGTAAATCTCGGGGTGTGGAGAAGCAATTCGCTAGGCCCAAACAACAAGCCCATGCACTTGTAACAGATTCAATGTGGCTCTCCATTGAGGGTTCATCATAGGCGTGTAAATCTGGGATTCTAGGCCAAAAATTATATGATTGCCTTAGGTGTTGAGTGCATTCCTTCAGGAATTTGCAGCCATTGGGTTGGGCGGCGCAACAATAACATTTTTTAATACAACCCAAAAATAAACCACCCTGCAGCATATTCTTCTTGATTATTGGTAGAGGAGTCACCAATTCACTCATATTAGCAACATAAAGAACACCATCGATAGCACTTATGCATTTGTCATGCTTTAGCATTGGTGCAGTAATCATATTCGGGGTCTCCAGAGGATCAAACTCAATATCCTTGTTGTCAATCATGTCCTGAATTTTGTTTTTCATGGTCCAACAGTTGTTCGTGTCGTGCCCAGGACTGTTAGAATGATAGGAGCATTTCGCATTCGGATTATACTTAGGAGAGTGTTGTACCCCAATTTCCCCCCCTAATATTCCTCTATCATCTCATGCTATCACAATGCAACCAAATCACAAACTAGGGTTTAAGGTTTTTCTCCTATTGCATCCTACCTCTAGGTCTGCCTATGAGAATCACTAAGCATCTTGAATCACCTTGAATGGTGTATCTTTTTACATGTATGTCTTTAACTAACCTTGATATGTGTATATTTTGTCTCTTGGAATATCATATTGTAGGTAATGGCACAATTGTCTTCATCTCACCATCTCCTAGCACAGAGGATCAAAAATAGGTTTTGGATTTTAATCAGGAGATATTTGGATTTTTGGGAAATTCTTGATCCCATACTTCTATACATAGTCATGAGCATCTATCATTGGAAGTTTGATCATCAACTTTGGCTTGAAAGGGTTCAATTGATGAAAATGGACAAAATGGTCATTTTGTCAGGAGATAGCTGAAATCAACTTTTGCCCAAGTGAAATTTTGGTCAACTATCAATTCCATATCCCTATTCTCATATTTCATGGTAAATTGTGGCAAAAATATCAAGAGGAAGTGTGAATTGGAGATAACTTGTCAAGGAAGTTATTTGAAGTATTGGAATTTTCCTAAGCATCCATAGGGCTGAATTTTGATTGGCCACAACATTCTCAATTTTTATTGAAAATATGCAAACTTTATATGCCTAGAAAGAGGATGAAAAGTTCTCCAACTTTGTAGGATAGGCCACGAGTCCAAAAAATGAAAGGAAAAAAAGTTATGAAGCTTGGAATTTTTGGGTCACTTATTGAAATTTTGGTTAAAAATGCAAAAATTTGACTTCTTCATGTCCATTTTTGAATGACCATTTGGACTCAATTAAAAAAGTTGGCAACATCAAAGTTAAAGATTGAAGTTTTCTTTTAATTTTTCATTCAAGAATCATCTCAAATGGTAGTGTAGAGAAAGATATGGTGATTAGGATTTTGAGCTTCAAACTAAATTTTTGCCCAACACAAGGCAAGTCACCCGCGCTGGGCAGGAAATTCATCAAATATGTTGTGGGCGCGCATTCATCATCACTTTTCTATGAGAAATATTCATTATTTTGAAAAATATTCAACAACAAAGATCAATCCATAAATGTGAGGAACATCTTTGCTTCAGGAATATTCTTAAAATTCTCCCTACATGCAAATTGAAATTTTTACCCAGCAAGGTCTCACGGGTGCGCACCAAGCCCAGTCAAGCAAGGCATTTTATCAAACAGTTTGTAAGCATGTGTTCATGGCCAAATATCTCATTGATTTAAGCTTCATTTTGAAAAACTTTGAACATGAAAGTTGGAGTATGTAATTTCCTCTTCATTATTGATTCAAACCTTGTCATGATTCATGCATTGTAAAGGAAGATATTATGAAGCAAATACATGCTCATGAAATGAAAAAAATTTGCATGGGCATGCATGAGAGTTTTATGCCCACCAAGCCCAACTGCTAGCTCCCGCCCCAACCACTTCTCACTTACTCCAAAACGCGCACTTTTCACCACATTTGCACACAAAACGCATCACTTCATTTCTCATACCTCTCACTTCCCATTTTCCTCACTCTCTCATTCTTCTATCTATATAAAGCATGTGCCTTCAAAAATTAATGGGGTTGGGAATAAAAATTCAGTAGCAAGCTATTCTATCTCTCTCTCTCTCTCTCTCTCTCTCTCTCTCTCTCTCTCTCTCTCTCTCTCTCTCTCTCTCTCTCTCACGCGAAGCATTTCCTCTTCTCTCTCTTCAAATATCAAGCTTTACATCCACCATTGTGAAGCAAGCTTTCACAATTTTCAAAGCTTCTTCACATCTCTCTATACTCATCATCTCTCAACCTGCAAGCTATTGATCTCAAGTGTTTGCTCTTTATTTGAGTTTAAGCTTCATCAAGTTCATTTCAAGGTATATGATCTACCATTTCTCACTTTTACTACAGCCTTGCATGTTGTTTGAATCCATGAGTTTTTTTTTTAAAATCAATAGCATATTCATGTTCATGGAATTTTGGTGATCAATTTTCATTTTTGGATCGTGTAATTTGGGGGAGAATTGAAGGAGAAAAGTGAATCACAAAACTGTATGATGTAATGTTCAAATAAAAAAAAGTGTTCATGCAGTCGTTTTCGCGCGCATTTTTTTTCATCATCCAGGCATCATTTCATGAAATTTTTGGTCCTAGCATGTTATGCTAATTTCCCTCTTGAATTTTGGTGTTAGAACTTTTGATTTTCATTAAGAGATGCGCAAGATATCATGACATGAAAGTGTTGTGTTGAAAATAAAAGAAATCTGGAAAATATGGCATTTGGTAGGGACGATGACATGTTCCTGTTTGATTGAACATGGCTTCACTTTCGTTTACATCGCCTTTTTTAAACAACAAGTGTAATAGCCTTTGAATTTTATTTTATTTTATTTTCTTCTAATATTTTCTTTTAATATTTTATTCACTTCAAAGATCATGATAAAATTATTTTAAACTCCTTTTTCAGTATATTTTCATATTTTTAATTTTATTTCATTTTTTTAATCATTTTTATTGATTAAAGAAAATCATGTACATAATTAGGGTTTTCTTATTCTTTTAAATCTTGAATTTTATTTTCCTATTTCTATTAAATCAAAAAATCCATAAAAAATATTTTTGGGCTCCTCTCTGAGTTTATTACTTGAAAATATTTTTTACCTTATTTTTATAAAACTTTTAGATCACAAATTTAAATCATTTGGACATATCATCTTTTATTTGTATTATTTTTAGTTGAATTGTGTAAATAAATTCCATTCCTTTTTTTCCTTTTGAGATAAAATTCAAGAAAAATATGCTTTCAGGTCCTTAGAGTTTTCTTGACATTTAGGTTATATTACATCAAATTTATTTGACCTTTAGATCTAATTGATTAATTTTTGAACTTAATTTCCTTTTTAGGGTTTTTGCTTGATCATTCACAATAATTGATTAAAAGTTCTAACTTACAATACCTATAAACTTAGATATGAAGTTTTTTAGGGTGATTGAACATGTTGAGGTTATAAAAATAATTGTTCTAGAATTTTACAATGTGATTTCACATTTTTCACAAATTATTTCCCAAAACCATCTAGTTTAAGCCTTTTGCTTGCTAGTTTCAAAGTTTTCATTTCTAAAGCAACTTTCCACCCTAATCCAAGAACTCTAAATCTCATTTCTGACTTTTGTAGGACTTTAGGAAAGTAATTTTTTAATTTCATAATTTTTCAAGTTACTTTCCTATTTTAAAACTAATTTTTGACTTAGCTGTGCATTTAGGGTTTTACCTTTGATCAATGCATGTAATTGAAAACTTTTGTACATGATTCTTGTTTAATTCTTGAAATAGCATGTGGTACTGACTTGAGGCATACTTTGAGACAAATGTTTCAACATCATTGGGTCTTGGGTGTTGATAGGTTGATAAACCAAATCCATTAAAATGGACGAATGATGTTGATGATATTTGAAACTCCAATCCATTCCCTCTTCATCTTATCCCCCTTTCTTATTGTATTAAATGTTATGAGATAATGATATCTATATCATTTATCTAAACATGAAGTGCATATATTGCTATTGACCTGCCTCAAAATAGGTGCGACTTCTATATAAGTCCACTTATGATTGCTTAAAATAGCGCTAAATTTTGCCCCGATTTGAGAAAATGATCATTCGTGGCCCAAAAATATGTTTGCAAGCCCAAGTATGTTAATGTGAACCCTTTGATCCAATAACCTTGATATTCATTATTAGGAGTCTTTGGTTCTACCAATCTTCCAATGGATCTTCATCAATTTTGGTCAACGCGGATCACTTAAACATCAGTGACCATTAAATGTTGCCTTGAGGATTCTTAAATGGATGATAAACTTGAAAAAAAGCAAATGCAATTTGTTGTTGAGAGGGTTTGGTTCTACCAATCCTCTATTGAGTTCCAAATTCAAGTTTCAAGATGGTCATCTAACTAACCATTAACGCCTAACAATTCACTTTATCTTATGCTTTTACTTTATGTACCATTTACTTTAGCATTTACATTTCATGCTATTTTCATCTTTGCTCACTTGAGCATTTACTTTATGTCATTTTCACTTTGCTCACTTGAGCTTTTATTTTATTTTTGAAGATACTTAATAATCAACTTAAACCATAAAAAAAACATTAATGATACTTGGACTATTTGATTACTATCCTTGGCATTATGCAGTATTGGACTTCTTGGACTTAGGAATAGAAACCTTGGCATATGTTAGAGACCTTGTGACCTTAATTGATATTTTTTCTAGAGTTCTTGAGGTCTACCTCGAGACATTGGGTTGTTTGTTTGTTTTGTGTGCTGGTTATTGTGATTACATACTTTGTCTGTAATCTGGGAATTCATTTGTATACAGCCATTACTCTGCCTAATTTTCTTGAATACTTAGTACACTTGAAGTTTAGTTCTCTCAAGAGGTCTAGTATCTTTTCTTGCTTGGTTTCAATCCAAAGAATGATAATTCTATCTTGACTCATAATGTCAAGTATTGGCTTCTTGTTGGTTAGATGGTTCTTCTCCTTAGATTTTACCTTATTCTTTAAGATAGTCCCTTCATCTCCTCCCATCTTCTTTAATTTCAAAAATCTTCTCCCTCCTTTTGAAAACTCTTCTTGTTTCTAAACTTGAACCACTTTCATAATAAACTTGGACTTAGGTCCATGCATTTTCAAAATATTTTCTTAAATAAACTTCAATCAACTTAATAATACCTTGACATTTTTGTGAGAAGACTAAAAGTCAATCAATCTCATTCAAACCATTTTTCCATTTTGGATCTTATCTTTAAAACCTTTCTCAAAATATTTGACTCTTGTCAATCCTTTTAGTGATGCAAACAACTATACTTCTATAATATGTAGTGAAGTGAGATATTTTCCACTTTGGAGTTGAGTTAGGCTTTGTTGATTTTCAAATCCAAGTCATATCCTCCACTTTGAGAAGATGCAAATTCTCCTTTCTCATGATTGTGGGTAGTAAGTATGTTTCCTACACGGACAATGACGATGATGTCTTATCTCATAAAATCAACCAACACACTTGTGTTTAAATTTTTTTAGTTGAACTATGTGTACCCTGATCCCCTATTGCACGAAAGGTGGTACGTAGGCACCAAAGGTTCGCAACCGCGACGGGTGCAAAAATCATAAAAAAAATATTTCTTTTCTCACCTCCACAATATATTTTTATACAACATTTTATAGCCAAAATATACAGATTTTACAAAAGAGTTTCCTATGGAGTACTATAGATGTTTAGGGTGCTAATACTTTCCCTTTGCATAACCAACCCCCTTACCTAGAATCTTTACCCCTCTTTTGGGTTCTTCGCTCTTTTCCCATTCCTTTGGAAACAATAAAGTGCGGTTGCAATTTTTATTTAGATCTATATAAGTCAAGTCAATCCAATGGATTAGTCTTAAACATTTCTACCGTTACAGAGAGGAAGTGTTAGGGTTCTGAGGAGGATCCCTTAGCGTAATCAACTCTACTTTTAGTAAATGTTGTAATGCCTGAGACAAATGGCATATTAATCTTGGTAAATTGCCTTCCCGAAGCGTCTGACCTATGCCTATTTCCCTGTTGTTATTGTTGAACAAGCACATGTTTAGAAATCAATACTGCTTCCACTGACTGATTGCGGTCATTTTTACCACGGCCCTTATGGCCATACACATCAGTGGTATCCTTCTTTCCATTGAATGTCTTCTTCACAGCGTTTGAAGATGCAGCCACTTGAATTTTTCCACTCTTGATACCACTTTCGACATGTTCGCCAGTTAGAATCAGCACAGTAAAACCATATAAGGAACTTCCAATAAGATGATTAAATAATGGACCTATTAGAGTGCCCATGAACATATCAACTAGATCCCAGTCGAACAAGGGAGGTTGCCCCCTTCCAGCTAAGTATCTCCACTTCTGGGAACATTCTTTGAACCCCTCATTCGAACCCATAGTCATGTTTTGTAATTGCACCCGAGTTGGTGAAAGGTCAGCATTATAATGACACTGCTTGTAAAAAGCAGCAGCGAGGTCCTCCTAAGTGCGGATGTTGGTTCCCTCCAGCTGATAGAACCACTCGATTTGTGTACCAAACAAACTTTCCTGAAAGAAGAGAACCTATAACTTTCTATCAGCAGTATGTGGTTGGATCTTCTGAACATTGGACCTCAGATGAAGCTTCAGACAAGACATATCATCTTATTTATAAAAATAAAGGATTTTAACTTGTGAGGGATAACCACCCCCAGAATAAGATCCAACTCTTCAAAATCCAATCAAGGAACTTTCTGGATTTTCATGTCCTTAAGACGACCTTCTAATTATTTGTATCTGTCATCAGCAGGAGGATACCGTTCATCAGAATAGTCTTCGTCCTCAGAAATTTTACAAGAACCAAGGTTGCTTCCACCTTCAACCCTAACACTTCTACCATCTTCCTCTTGATTGTCATCTTCATTAGAGGTGATATCAGTAGTTTGAAATTGTTTGGCAGGACCTTTAAATCTTATTCCCATGTTGAGGAAAGCAATTGCCTTCTAAGTCTTCTTCTTTTTGGTGATGAGCACCCTCATATCTTTCTGTACTTGAGCTAGGTTCATGAGGGTCTCCTGGAATTGGGCATTCTGAGCTTGGAGTTCCTTAACATTTTTTTCAAGAGCCATCTTTTACTGAAATAAATAGCAAGAAGATGAGAAAACCTGTATTGGAAAACCTGTTATATAATGATGCATGATATGTAGATGCAATGTTTCAAGGATCGTTGTGGGATTTAAATTTGTTTAAACAAAAGTAAACAAGAGAAATTTTAGTAACAAGCTCAAATTACAACTGCTTTTAATAAAAAGAGTTACAAAATAAGAAAAATTTGAATTCAAGTCTCCCATGGACGCCTCCTCTTTGTGTTGACGTGTGCATTAAGGCTTTGTTCTTCGTGGAGTCGTTTCGTCATCTCCAGTACTTTCTTCTCACTAGCATAGAACTTGAAGGTATCTCTTTCTTCCTTTAGGTTGATCCAGGACTTATGTAGTTCTTCGAAGTCGTTAGGAATATCTGGATGAAGAACAGTATGAGAAACATCCCCTTCAACAACAGGCTCTACAACCACTGGTAAGATAGTAGAATACGGCATTTTACGATTTTGAGCACGAGACCGCACCCATCTGAGGTAAGGCTCTAGAGGAATGGAATTCTTGTCTCCCAAAGTATTACTATCAATCTTGTTTATTGTACCCCAAGCACGTATAAACCTTTTATGGAAATTTTGAGGATTATTCTCATAGTCGAACACAATACCCTGGATGAGCATATCTAAGGACTGTCCCTTCGAGCATAACCAAACTGACGCAGACCTAGAGAAGGGTTGTAAGTGATTCCCCCTCTTATACCAAGGAGTGGTACATTAGGGAATTCCCCATAACAATCAATAATAGTGACATCTGCCTGAGATCGAGAACAACAATGGATATCTACAGGAGTGAGTGAAATCAACCTTCAAGACCACCTCAAACCTTGTTCGTTATTTATCACTGATCGGTACGGGTGCGAATTAAACCACCTGGATAGTAGATGTATGCAACATATAAGAGTTCCTCGCTTCTTCATAGTACGAGTGTGGAGGGAATGTAAGACATCTCCGAGCAATGTAGGTACCAGATTATGAGTGAGAAATATTTTGATGGCATTCACATCTATGAACTGGTCAGGATTAGGGAATACTACCAACCCATATATGAGAAAAAACAACATATCCTCAAAAGTACGAAGGTTCATGGCATCTAGAAATCTCTGAGCCTTCTCTATCAGAAATTTAGGAGAGATACCCTTGACTTTATTCCTAGTTTCCCAATTAGATACAATGTCGAATCGTTTTAGATGCAGGGTTACTGCAACGTCTTCAGGTTTCAGAACTTGCTGTAAACTGGTGAAGGGTATCTGATTAAGAATAGGAACTTCGAGCAATTTAGAGAATTCTTCCATTGTGGGTACCAATTTATAATCAGGGAAGGTAAACCAGTCATGTTTCAGATCAAAGAATTGAAAAATAACGCCCATCATGTCTTCATGAAAACCAATAGTAACCAAACTGAGTAGGTGACCATGTCTCTTGGTGAACTGAGGATTTTCGGGAACCCTTGAGACTAATTCCTTGAGCTTCGAAGGTATTCTTACGAAGTTGATCCTGATGGTATTCCTACAACTGGAAGCCATGACCCTACAACATAAAACAAAGATAAATCCCCTTGATCCTTGAAATGGTTAGTAATTATTTTATGATGTTATGATGTCATGATATCATGTTCAAATAGATAATGAAACACAAGCAAATAACGCAAAGGACTTAGGTTCAAGGCTTGTATAGGGTTGGTAGGTAAGTACCCTCTTGAAGTTTAGTTGGCTCAACCTGTCCTAAAGAAGTAACCGGGTTCTAGGGATCTCAATATCATTGATTTTTCCCACAAGCTTCGTCTAACACGGCAACTGACTTTCCACTAAACAAAACTCGAGAGTCGAATTTCAATGAGTATCATATCGAGTATTAACCAACTTTAGACTGCACCAAAGCTGACTATCTCACTACCTTATAATGGCTAAGTTGGGTAAATTAAGGTTCTACGATCAGTTAGTGTCTATGACACCACACAGCAACCTAGTATGCTCCGCGACTGACTCGAGGGATACCAGTACAAAACAATGTGTCGCACAAATGTAGCCATCACTTCAACCATATCGGTATACACCATATAGTTTCAATGATCTATTGCTACTTACCTAAAATGTTCCCCAGATCCCGGTATAAGATCTTTGCCAAAAATAATACCCAAACAATCCATTAAAAATAAAGCAGACAAATCAAACAAACAAGCATGTAAAAGTGATCTAACTCTAAGGTAACCCCACTTTTGAGTGTCTCCCCAACAGAGTTTCCAGTTCTGTAATACGGTGGGAGAACTGACTTATTTTTGCATTTTATTGCAAATGTTATGGATTACAACAGTCGCCACCAAAATTTCTTTTATCCAAAATGAAAGGGTGAAAAGAACAGGAAAGACCTTTGAGACTTTATTGAGTTAGGGGGGTAGGTTATGAAAATGGAAGTTGTTAGCACCCTTTTCATCCATAGTTATCTACAGGCTCTTAATCGCTAGCTCACTTTGTTTTTAAAAAAAATACTTTGTGTTTGTGTTTGAAAATATTTTGAAAATGCCTAAGTGCTGAAACTTTGTAATGATTCTCGTATAAGTTAAGAATGCGTACAAAGTGTTTGTTTTTTTGAAAATATTTTAGAGAAATGTGTTTTATGTATAGATGTTTTTTTTGTGAGCATGCGATTATGAGCTATTTACCTACTCAAATGTATTTCGTGTTATTTTCCTCATCCTTAGATAGTTCTATCCTACCATTAGTTAGTAGGAAGCCCTATCATTGAATATGAAGGGACAAGCGCGAGTCATCGTACAATTATTGAAGGCAACTTGTGAAGACGCTTTCACAATTTATCATAAGGGACTAAGATTTTTTACCGAAGGAAACGTCGAGAGGGTCATCGAGGGACTATGATATTTTGTATCGGAGGGATCTTGCTAAAGCGTCCCCACTTTTGAGGGACATGACCGTTTTTATTCAAAGGGAACAACTGGGATTACCCTAGAGGTGCGTGTGTGAGTAGTGATTCAATTCAGTTATTTTTTCTTGATTAGGGTTATCTAACGGTTGATTTTAGATCTTGGCATACATACCCTAATTACTAGCAGTTATAAGGAAAGCATTAAATTGCGGAAAGTAAAGGTGCTGAAAGTAAACCTAAACTATTACAAGCCTTCGGGAAAGGGGTACAAAACCATAAAACCGGGGAAAAAGAAAGTAAACCCTAATTAACTATTACATACTGTAGCTGATACATAATTGAGAAAAACTAATGCAAAACTAATAAAGACTCGCGAAGATCGTACAATAAAGAAAAACGGGAAAGGGAATTTCTTTGTGATATTTTAATAGAAAAATAATTTATGGAAAAAAATTAAAGTGGTGATAAAATAACTAAAACATGATTATTTCTAATTTCTCTTTTTTAGGAAAAAAAGTTAATTTTATAAAAAAAACCTAATGTCTAATTATTTTTAATACAAATTAATTAACCAAAAGACCTAAGTCTAATTATTAAAAAAATTTTAAAAAATTAAATGAATTTGTTGTATTTTAATTAAATGTATAAATAAAAGTAAAAAAAAAAAAGAAAATATAAAGAGTAAAAGAAAAGATTGAGCCTAAAAGAAGTAAGTCTAGGGGTGTGGAGAAGCAATTCTCTAGGCACAAACATCAAGCCTATGCACTTGTAATAGATTCAGTGTGGCTCTCCATTGAGGGTTCATCATAGACGTGTAAACCTGTGACGCTTAGCCTGGTAGCATAACGCTCTAACCTTCACGCTTCTACCGCAGGGGCGGCTTTACATCTGTTAATATAAATTAAGCAATAAATATATAATACGAATCAGAATATATTGGCCGGAGAGGTGCCAGAGCCCTAGCTCCGGTCATCTTCACTGGTTTCTCTCCTTCATTCAATATGCGAAATAAGAATTATTAGAAAGCAAATAATACCCTGCCCCCTAAATCGAGGGCTACAAGTTCAATGGTGCAATCATTTTGGACTGAAAAGGCTCGGTTTTTGAGTTACGGCGCAAGTAAAGCAAATCAGAGAAAACATGGCAATTTGCGATTTAGCATGCATGTGACCTCCATGATTGTTCTATTCTACATTGTTGGATCTCATGAACACATAACGAACATTAGCAAGTGTCAGAACAAACAGAAAATCAAGATATTAACAATGTGAACATTATGAAATCGACAATGCTATGTAATTCATTTTCACATGTTTTGGACCATTAAATTTGGTCCAAACTTACTCTATATGCTTGCTGGAAGAGAATGGGATGGAGGTTTGTAGTAAAAGAGCTTGAAAATAAGGTTTGAAAACTTTAGGGTTCATAAAGATATTTGAAAATTTTGCCAAATTGAGAGGAAATTTTTTTCGTTTCTCTTTGCATGGGAATGAATGAGATTATATAGTGAAAGATTAGGTCAAGGATAAGTGGGCTTGGACCTTGTGTAAAAAAATATGATTTTTATCTTATTTATTTTATACTATAAATGAATAAATAAAAAATAAAAAAAATAAAAAAAGGTCAAGGGGTGTAAGGATAATGTTTTAGGTATATGAAGGTTATAATACACGTTTGGATTCTTAAACCATGGACCAATAGCCCAAAATATCAAGGTTTCTATACTTGAACTTCATACATTTGCTCAAAATTTCCCAACTTGCAATGTTCATAACTCACTCAATTTTTATCTTTTGAAGGTGATATTTGACTTTTTTGAAAGCTTAAGATGTCTTATATAACCTCTATGTTGATTATTTTTGCTTTTGAAGAATTTATCTTGATGTAAGTTTACTTGACAAAAAGTGTCTTTTTGTTGACTTTTGAAATGACCTATAATGTATTGGCTTATATCTATCAAATAGTGCATTTTTTGGACTTGAGCTTAGAGAGATAAAGTTGTATAGGATTTAATTTCCTTCAAAATGGGCTTTGGTTAGGGAAAAGCTGATGAAGTATGTGAAAGTTATGCTTTGTCAAAGTTCAGTTGACTTCTCCTAAGGAAACCCTAATTTGGCAACTTTTGACTTTTGATGATTTGAGGGATTTTTTTGAGGGATCACGATGAAACCTTGATCAAATGATGAATGTGACTTAAAAATGTTGATGTTGACAAAAAATCTTGAAGTTTGACTGTATGTTAACCATGTTTGACTTTTTACCCAATACAATTGATTTTCAGTCATCTGAGCCATTGACTTAGCAAATTTATGATGCAAGGCTTGAAAATTGGTATGGGCATTCTTTGGAGCATATGAGGAGCCATGAAAACCCCTTGAAGCCTTAGAAACCAAATCTTCCTTGAGAAATACCAAACCCTAGTTGTGGACCCATTGCTTAGGAGGAGAATTTGTCGGATCAATTCTTGAGTCACCTTGAGCATTTGACGACCTTATGAGAATGTCTTCAAGAAAAATGGGATGGAAAATTTTGGGGTATAAGACCCTTGCACCAGAAAACACCATACTCGGGTTTGAAAATAAATAAAATAATCACATAAGAGGCACATCAATAAACCAAAAATAATAGCAGAGTTGTTAGCAGCAACACAAACAGAGAAATAGTTAGTAGTTAGCCACACTACTAAACACAACTGCAACAAATAGAGAAACTAAATTCTCAACACCATGATTCGGCATCATGTCTGACATCTCTTCCGAGCCCTTTAGTCCAGAACAACATGGACTCCCCCTAAACACTTTCTAAGCACTTTAGAGAATAATAAATTCTCCCCCTCAATAGTAACCAATAATAACAACCAATAATCAGTGGTTAGTGAACACACACACACACACACACACACACACACACACACACACACACACACACACACACACACTTCTCCATCTTTTTAGACATAATATGCAAAGGTAAGAAAATAACCAAAAATAGAAAACACAGTAGCAAGGAGTGTACAAAAGTGCTAAACAAATCATGGGTATTTAACACTAAAAAAAACATTACAACTTCAGCTATCAGCAAAGGATGTTTCACACGCTTATTTATATGGTCTGAAGCCTAATCACACTCCCTTCCACTAGAATCTAAGTATACTCTATTCACCCAACAATAGTGAAAAAAACCAAGTTATCAAGACCTTCAATATGTGATATTTGTCATTCATCAACTAAAACAACCATTGAGTCCCTCCAAAAACTCTAGAGAAAGATAAATTTTGCTAGACACAACCAAAACTATCATTCAGAATCATCCCAGAGAGCATGTGAGCACTCGCTTCATAAGGATATAAACAACTATGAACTTTGAACGACATGCAACATTCATAAGGTTTGTATCATAGTAACAAACCATAGACATGCAAACTCCCCCATGTCTTGGATAACTAAGGCTTCTACTGAAGAAGATCACTTAATAATGAAGGGTCAAATCTTCACACACATGTTTAACCATAACCACACCCTTGTGAAAACAATCTAATCTAGACACTTCAGCTCCATATCTTCTTACTTTTTCATGGACATGACTGATATATAGCTTTACACACTTCATTATACTTCTTTAGATGACCAAGATGTCATGCACACTTGCACTGACATTACTCAAGCCAAGATAATCAGTTTTCTTCACAAGCTCTAAGTTGACACAATTGTAGTTGAAGTAAATACTTATTCACAATCTTCCTGATCAAATCACACTATCTGATCTTGGTTCTCCTCCCCTTATTTCACTAGAAATTTCCAGTACTATTGAAGTCTTCAACATAGTAGTCATGCATTCACTAAGCATACTACAACAGACAGGATCAGAATCTGCATATTCTAATTCACACATTCATAACTTCTACTTCTGATAACAATGCTTGAGCATCCATCTCAAACATCTTCCAAGTACAACCCAACATGATGTTACAACATAATTTAGGACATCAACTTCGTAACACAGAACCCAAACACCAAAGTTCTTAACACACCATTCAAAGAACTTATTATGGAGAGACTTCCTTAGAGAAGCTTCCAATAAACACAAGAAGATCTCAAGAGATAACACCTTATACAGCTGATTCTGGTTATCACAACTGAAGAATGGAAAAACACAAGAAGAGGGTTTGAATTGGGGTTTTCAAAAATAAAATAGTAGACATTTGGGTTATCCATGTTCATTTGAACTCAAACTACTCCAGTCCACCCAGCAAGGTGATTTCGCCTCTCTCAAACGAGGATTTAATCCATTAATAAAAACTTGATTACACAGATACAATGACTATATCAATGTCTTTTTGAGTTTAAAACACAACTCGGTTTTCTCAAGGTATTACAAGATAAATCAATTAAAGGTGTGTACAGAGATGTTTTCTAAACAAAATTATATCACAACATTGATGTATACATAATTGTAAAGCACAAGATGGAACTAGATAAGAATATTTCTCTTTAGGTGCACAGTATTGTTGTAGGATTTCTTCTTTAAGTCTTATTTATATAGGCAATGCATGAGAGACATGAGAATATGCTTTTGGAAGGTTGATAAAGGGTACTTAATGCACTTTCCAAAACTATAGATCTTGTCTTGATTAAGCCGTTAGTATTTGATTTGTAATGAATGATTTGTAACGCATCAGAAGAAGAATATTACGGTTGAGACTTCTTTTGTTCTTCCATAATCTTTACTTATCAGAATATCAATGTTTTGCTTGCAGCGTTGGTGCATTCAGAAGTTGTAACAATAGAACTTCTTCATTTAAGCGTGTTTACACTGATTTTCTTCTAAGTGTGTTGTGTCTAACCAAAGCTTCACAAACATAACTCTCTCATCTTCTATGTTTCTTACATCTTAATTTCCATGCATATTCAAATATTTATTAGATATCATATTTGTTCTTTATATGTATGATGTGTTTGTTATCATCAAAACTCTTACAAGGATGTAGAACCAAACTATGTGCTAACAACAACCACTTGAATGACATAGAGAGAAATAAACTCTCAAACTATTTCTGAACCAACAACTCAGAAAGTAGATTCACACCAACATTTGATAATTTCCCAGCTCCCGACAGGTTTTTTACCATCAATTAAATGCACATCTTCACCAAAACATAATAATACCCAGCTCTGGACAAGGTTCTTGTCATCAGAGGAAAAACTTCCTCACATATAACATGCAGATGATGCATCCATTCTTCTTCTTCACCCTCTTTGCACAAGAGGAGTATTCACAATATTCTAGACACTGTCAGAGACTGGATCTCATACACCATCATGGTTATATATTCCAAATTAGGAATCCAATGGTGATCAACAATTCTCACCCCATGATATTCAATACAACTTCCTTTCATGAAGTTGCAAACACCTAAGATGATGTTCCAACATATTTTTCGACATTATTCTTAGTCTCATGGATTTCACCCTTAATTATGGTTTTGGAGAGAACATCTTAGTAATCCATACATCATTCTTGAAGGAACCATAAGAGAATCAACCATCGGTAGTTGATCTGAATAACTCATCATGACTATAAGTTAATCTTCCAGAATATTATCTTACCTTAGGTTGATGCATCTCCATTGCACACAACCCTTAGAGTGTCTCTTCCACTTTAGAATAACACGAGTTCCATGTTCTCATAGACTTGATAATGTATACCAAGTTTGAGAAAATAAACTTTATCTTGTTTGAGAGAAACACCAATCAAACACATAAATTCTCAATACAGGGATGTCAAAATATTATATCTGACATCTCTTCAAGAATCTTAACCTCTAGCTTTGAGATTATTCTTCATTAGCTTCTAGGAGCCACTTAAAAATTATACATTCTCCTCCTTAATAGCAGCACAATATGTGGTTAGTGCATACCTACACAACACATTCTTTGTTGTAGCAGAAATTGTTCCACCTGAAAAGTATCACGTACATTTCGCTTCTTTGATCAGAAGAGACTAGATGATAGAGAGAATGTCCTTGACATATGAACTTGACCTTCATATTCAAGAGACCTAGATGAGATAACAAAAATCTACTGGAATTAGAGCTCAGCCTCTGCACTTCTACTAAATTGGATCAGAAATAAACTGAACCAAGAAGTAACCACTTGGTTGATCAACATTCAACCAGTCCATCAATCTAAGACATGTTTTTCTGGGTAACACATCTTAGATACACAACCCTGATGCCTCCTCTTCTATATCAGTAGTAGGTTCCAAACACATGTGATTCACACACATTTGTTTAGCACCCAAAGCAACTGCCAATCAATAGGATGTTGCACACCTACTAACATGATGTCCCAACATCTGGTAGGACATTAGTTCCCTTCTTCTGGAACCCAACGCCGAGCTTGGTTCTGAAGCCATTACTACTTCCAGAATCAAAAAATATCCCTTAATCACCTTAAACGTCTTTAAAAATAGTCCAATCTCCAATAACACCCACAACTGCAAGACTGATAGTCACTTTGCTAATTAGGTCAATAATTAGGAAGAATCTTTTTGAAACCAAAATAAATGGCTCTATCTTTTCTCCAATAATCTATCAAACAAATGAAAAGTTTCTTGAAAGATACAACAATCACACACTAAAATTCCTTTATGAGTCGACTTGAGAAATAAACTTAAGTATTGTTGGCCACTTTAGATAGATGGTTGAAACAGTCTTGCACATATCCTATCTTCATAGAATAAACCTACTGAGGAGACCAAACCCTAATTCCATGTCAACCAGGGTTACAACAGATACCATGCAGTGGAAACACACACCAAATTCTCCACAACATCCTTCTATCACAATATAAGACTTTGCACACTATCACCACAGTCTAGGTGCAAACACAACATAGGTTTGAAAATAAATAAAACCCAAAGAATCTCACCAACAAAGCTACATGCCCGATAATAATAAACAAGTTCAATACAACCCTGTCACGAATAGTCCATCCTCCACTTCAAGAGATAATTCAAAGACAATATAAACTATCCAAATTCAAACATCTTTTTACTCGAAACCTTCTACCTTGAACAAAAACCACAAAGTATCCCCCATGGATCTCATCCAGAAACAGATAGAATGTCTGCTCTGATACCAATTAAAATTCTCGTATATCAGACTTCAGATATCCTATGACATGTTAGACATCTGATCCGACTTGAAACATAGCGGCAAGGTATAAACAATAAAAACAATATTGAAAATATAAATAACACACAAAATTGTTAACCTAATTCGGTGTAAACCAACACCTAGTCTGGGGGATACCAAGATAGGAAGGAAATCCACTAGACAATATCAATTAAACTCTAAATTAATCCCAATTTTTCAACTTATCACTTAATCACTACCATGTGAAGCTTCTACTTAGATCCTCCTTAGATATGAGAAATCCTATCTCACCTCCAATCACCATAATAATGTTAACAGTTCCAGTCCCATTCATTCATATCAAAGTACTTATGAGACTATACTTGATGTATCATTCCCAAATATGTCATCATTTTTCATTTGATGACCTCAAACTCTAGGCAAAAATTCAAAATCAAATGCAAAATTCACATAAGAACATCACTTAGGAGGTATGGATCAAAAAGTGCTCATCAACCAATTATGAGAAGTTAAGAGGATTGACTTGAATTGATGTGATAAAACAAAAGCAATATGATCATTAAGTGCCAAACTATAGGCCTCACACAAGTTCATTGTCCATCAAACAAATTGCAACAAAGACTGTAACATCCATTGGTCATTTTTACTTCAAAAATACATCAAAAATATAAAAGAACTTCCATAATTCAAACCAAAATTTCCATAACATCATTGAGATATGTAGAGGTCAGAAAACAAGTTTGAATTTCATGGATAGTAGAGGAAAGGATCAATCAAGCTTCAAAAATCAAAACTAGTTAGTGAAACCACCAATCTAGACAAGTTTTCAAAATAAATAAATGGAAAATACCAAACCTTTTTAATAAATTCAAGAAGAATATTTTTAGGATCCTTAATCCATCTATAATATTTAAACAAGAGCTAACTTCCAATGGAAACCCCAGGCAAAGTGTTTTTAAAATTGAAACTTGCAAAGTAAGCAAGAAAACCCTAATTGTTTGAATTTTAATCTTAAATATTAATTATAAGATCAAAATTCAAACAATTCAAAACAAAAACATAGAAGTCACAAGGAAACCCTAAAGATCAGAAGACTTATTTTTCCAAAATTTTAAAATCAAAGGAAATTCAAAAAAATATAATCAAAATTCAAACGATTAATCAATTAAACAAATATTCACATATTAAAATAAAATTCTAATGAAAAGTCAGAAAAATATCCAACCAAAATTACATTCAAATAAAAAACAAGCATCCATGATTTTTTATAGAACTTTTGGATCAAAGAAAATATCAAAATAAAATAAAATATCAAACAAACAATTAATTAATCACACGAATTTTTAAACCAATCAAAACATTTTTTAAAAATTCTAAAAAAAATACACAAAGTCAGAAATATTATTCTCAAGCTTCCTGAATTTTTTCATTATTTTTTAACAAATATTGAGCAAGAAATAAAATCAGCAAGATCTAGTTATAAACAAAATTCAAATCCAAAAATAATTCAAATAGACCAATCAGGATATGACACGCTTCTTCTTCAACCTTCAAACACAACCAAAACATGCGAAAAATAGATTCTAGGGCTCAATGTTCAGATCATCACCACATACTCATTTCTCAATCGTTTTTCACCAAATCAAGCGCAAATTCAAGCTGAACTAACGAGCTACATCATGATATTCTCAAATATTCATATAGATCCAAGATCAGAGATAAACAAGTATGAGAAAATAGCACAAAATACTGAAACTCTCATGTTGCAGAGATCTCTAATGCACGATTCAAGCTTCAACAAGGCATCAAATATACATCAGACATAAAGTATGGCTAGCTAAACCATAATACACATGATTTAAATCATCAATTTAAGCTTAATTATAAAAATCAAAGTCCATGAAAACCTACCTCAAGGCAAAAGCAATCTACTGTCTCCTTCTCTCCAGATGCAAACCAAGCTTGGCTTCGTCTTCCTCAGCACTTGAGGATGAAGAATCAACAAGAAAATTGACGAAAAATCAAGCAATAAGAGCAATTCGAAGAAATGGATTTTTGAGAGAAATGTGACTTCAGATTTGAGCATCCTCCAATGCAGCTTCCGTTTTTTGCTTTTGAGAGCGATGAGAGCTTAAATAGAGAAGTCTGAGTGAGGGTAGAATTGTCTTATCAATCAAGGAAACCGTTGGAAGGGCATGTGAAGTCATTTTGCAAAAATGAAGTGAGAGAGTGTATGCTGCCTTTCATTTGTGTTTAGCCAGGCTATGCTGTGTTTTGATGAGCTCAGAGGTTAATGAAATGAGGTGAGTGAAGCGTGAGGGGGTGAGGTGGCAGTATGAGCACATGGTGTGATTTTTCTTGAGGTGAAAGTTACCAATTTTGGCAAAAAATGTAGAAATCATGGGCACGCAAGGAAATTGTGATTGCTTGGCCAAAAGAAGTAAGAAATGAGGTGTCCAATTCGTGCCAAGCATGTGCAATATCAACTTAAAACCAAATAGAATCGAAGGATGCACAAAATATACAATTTGCAACCCATGCATGCACTAAAAGTCAGATGACTTCCAACTGAGGCCATAGAAAATTGGCTCATGCATTCTCAAATTTTCCTTGAGCCAATTAAACAGCATGCACTAAACTTTGAAACAAGCTGACGTTTGAAATAAATGATGGAGAGATGAGCAAGATATGAGGCTTAGGATTCTTGGGCAACTCAAGCCAACTTGCCCAAGAATGCGCGCACTAGCCTGCCTATAAGGTAACACTTTGATTGGTCCAAATTGAGGGAAATCAAAGAGAGAAGGAGAAAGCTTTGACTAGCACACAAAGTAATTTCGATTGGTCCAAGCAGAATGAAATCAAAGAGAGCAGGAGGAAGCTTCGACAAGTCCATAAAGTCACTTCGATTGGTCCAAGCTGAAGGGAATCAAAGGGAGCAGGAGGAAGCTTCTACTATCCCACAAAGACACTTCGATTGTTCCAAGTTGAAGGAAATCAAAGAGAGAAGGAGGAAGCTTCGACCAGCTCACAAAGTCACTTCGATTGTTCCAAGCTGAAGGAAATCAAAGAGAGCAGGAGGAAGCTTCGACCAGCTCACAAATTCACTTTGATTGGTCCAAGCTGAAGGAAATCAAAGAGAGCGGTAGGAAGCTTCGACCAGCTCACAAAGTCACTTCGATTGGTCCAAGATGAAGGAAATCAAAGAGAGCCATTTTAATTTACGGTTTTGACACCCAACTTCCTCTCCGGTGTTTGGGGATTTGAAATAATACCTTACATCCTCAACACGGTCTTACTCAAAAGCATATAGTCAGTGATTTTGTTCATTTTGTTTTCATCATTCCTGTTTTTATTTTTAGCTTTTAACAAGACTTTGATATCAATAAATAGGAGAATAAATGTGTGAACACGAATGAATTGATTCAACACAAACATATTTAGTGCATTATTATTATCATTTAAAAACCAACTAGTTTTTACATGTAAGTAGCATTTAATAAACAAGGAAAATTACAAATGACAATGCAGAAACGATCTAATGATTTCTAGTGCTAAGGAGGCCACCTTAGGCTTTCCTTATTGCATCAACGAATGCTCTGGCAGTCTTGAAATTTGTATGGGCAAAGGACATCAGTTAACGCGTAGGCCACTTGGAGTGAATGTGATTGCATTTGAATCAATAAGGTCTAGGATTTTTCACTTTAAGGCTATACAATTCTCAATAGTGTGGCATGGGTTTCGTGAATGGAATTCACATCAAACATTAACATCATATCCCTCAGGAAGAGTATCTGGAGTAAAATCCAGTTCCCGCAGTTAAATCCATTAACTGGCAAGAAATTGAGGGGGAAATTGAGCATAAGGCATATGAACCAGATTAAATCTCCTTTTAGGACCCCTCTGCCTCTGTTGCACTTACTAATGATGGTTTGTTGTTGTCGCCGATTCGAGATCTGACTCTATCTTGGCACGTGGTTCCTCTCATTTAGATGAGGCATAAGCAATGGTTTTAGGTGGGGAGGTTTTGGAAACAAGGTTGCAAAGGATAGACATGAGGTAAATCTTGACCTAAAGTGAAACCTGGTAGTAGGAAGGTTTTACCATTTCAGCTGCAGCAGTCGGTGTAAGATTGCCTCCCTTATTCAACAATGTTTGTAGGACTTCTGTAATCAGCCCCATTTGAGTCTCCAATTGATTTACCTCTGTCCTCAACAATTCTTGTTCACGTCGAAATTCATCCATGGTCACATGTCCCTCATTAGTATAAGAGGGGGGAGCAGTAGGAATAGAAAGCTTAGCAACATTCTATTTGAATTCCTCTTGTCCTTTGAATACAATTATAGAGAGTCTCGAGAAGTTGATCCATTATGTCACTGACAGTGTCCATGTACCGACAGAGAACATTCTGATTTTGTTCAACCAGATCAATGATTTTTTGTTGATTAGCTCGAGTGCAGTAGTGATGTAGAGAAGTCATTGTCATTGATTCTGAATTCTGACTGAAAAGAAGGGTCATAATAAGCTTCTGATATAAACCATGGAATTCATGATATTATGAATGCATGTTTCATCTTTCTTTTCCAGGAAACCCAAAGACTTGTCTATCCATAAGTATCCTTTTGATAATGGTATTCATCATCATTTTTCATCATTTTTTGAAAGCTCAAGAAAAGACTTATCTTTGGAATTCCATGGAAATGGGATGCATATACATAATGATGTGATGTTATGGTATGCAACAACATAGGATCAAGGCTCCATAAACTAAACCACTGATGTGCTGATAACAGAACCACGATCACATGTAACAGGATCAAAGGTCTCAATCATATCAGAAAACCATAGAACTGAGTATCAAAGATCATCATATGTACCTGTAAGAATGATTTCCCACCCCACCTCACAAGTGAATTCTAATCAGAACTGGGTTTCTAGTGACAACCAGAGTTGGCAGTTCTCCATCTGAACACCTCGTCTATGCACAAAGGGTGCAAGAAAAAAGGCATTGTCAAGAGAACATCGCCTGAGTGTGGTATCCCATGCCTCCCCACAAGTGTCAATAGAACACGAGATTCTAAATTAGTATCCATCTAACCTATGTGTCACTGGCCTGGGTAATGGGCATTTTACCTCATGGAACACCCTCCCCACATGAAAACAGATCCTGCACAGTAGTAGTATATGAAATGCGGTAAAATGCTATGCAAACATATGCATGAATGCATGTAAATAAAGACAGCAATAAGTAATAACACATAAAACACCCAAAGATAAAAAAAATCTAGGATCAAATTTCTTAGGTGTCCTTAGTATAGTCGCACGCTATCGCACCACAAAAATATACAGAGTCGCCACCAAACTCTATTTATCTCGAAGGAATGGAAAATATCAATAGAACCCTAAAGAAATGGATAAGATGGTCTTTCTAGCAAAATAAAGGGTAGAGTAGTCAGCTACCTGAGGGGAAGGTATTAGCACCCCACGCGTTTGTGGTACTCCACAAGATCCACTTAAGTTTACTCTAATCTAAGGGTGTGTAAAAATCTATGTCTAAAGCTTAATAAATCAAGTCAGAAATCTCGCCGTCAAATATAAGCACTGAGATTTCAAATATGAACAAATCCCACAGGTGATGTATAGCAGTCACAATCACTTATATATATATATATATATATATATATATATATATATATATATATATATATATATATATATATATATATATATATATATATATATATATATATATCCTACAAAAGAATAACAAATATACAAAGCACACGAGTGATGCAACCACAACCAATTGTGTTCCACAAATAAAGTGGAACACTACAGCGTCAAGTCAAAATGGAAAACATTACTCAGAGTACCTCGTACATTCAACAGACAAATTAGTGATTTCAAAGAAAAATGATGAACCAATAAGGGATGGTCTATGATATGACAAATCAATGGAAGAACATGATAGCAAAACATCCAACAGTAGATGTAAGAAGCATCAACTAGGCACATGTAAAAATTAGGTCAAAACTAAAGAACTGTTGCTCTTTTTTATCACCATGTTGAATTGACAAGTAAATATCAATCAAGGATCAAAGGAGAAAGAGAAGAATACAAATAAAGAAATTGGAGGTGATTAGTAAACACTACACATCCATACGCATTCACTTCATTATGGTTCACAAGCATAACAAAAGAGGGGTACCACATAATGTAACACAAAGCTTGGATCATAAGTTAGCAAGGAAAGGAATTCAAACAAAGAAAAAGTTAGAAGACTTAAACCATTCAAAGTATTGAAATCAAGCTTCTAACATGATCTGAGGATTTGATCAAGAGTTTAAAATGTTGATTCTAAAGCATGTTGCACAAGTGCATTCAATGTACCTCAAAGATTCAAAAAAAAAAAATTGAACACCAAATTCATAATAAGATGAGAGTGTTCAAACATTATAGGTAAAGTGATCTCAAGTCTTTATGAGACTATACTTGATGTATCATTCCCAAACATGTCATCATTTGTCATTTGATGATCTCAAACTCTAGGCAAAAATTCAAAATCTAAAGCTAAATTCACATAAGAACATCACTTAGGAGGTATGGATCAAAAAGTGCTCATCAACCAATTATGAGAAGTTAAGAGGATTGACTTGAATTAATGTGATAAAACAGAAGCAATATGATCATTAAGTGCCAAACTATAGGCCTCACACAAGTTCATTGGCCATCAAACAAATTGCAACAAAGATTGTAACATCAATTGGTCATTTTTACTTCAAAAATACATCAAAAATATAAAAGAACTTCAATAATTCAAACCAAAATTTCCATAACATCATTGAGATATGTAGAGGTCAGAAAACAAGTTTGAATTTTATGGATAGTAGAGGAAAGGATCAATCAAGCTTCAAAAATCAAAACTAGTTAGTGAAACCACCAATCTAGACAAGTTTTCAAAATAAATCAATGGAAAATACCAAACCTTATCAATAAATTCATGAAAAATATTTTTAAGATCCTTAATCCATCTATAATATTTAAACAAGAGCTAACTTCCAATGGAAACCCCAGGCAAAGTGTTTTTAAAATTGAAACTGGCAAAGTAAGCAAGAAAACCCTAATTGTTTGAATTTTAATCTTAAATATTAATTATAAGATTAAAATTCAAACAATTCAAAACAAAAACATACAAGTCACAAGGAAACCCTAAAGATCAGAAGACTTATTTTTCCAAAGTTTTAAAATCAAAGGAAATTCAAAAAAATATAATCAAAATTCAAACGATTAATCAATTAAACATATATTCACATATTAAAATAAAATTCTAATAAAAAGTCAGAAAAATTAATCACACGAACTTTTGGATCAAACATGATTTCTTGTGGAATTTTTGGATCAAAGAAAATATCAAAATAAAATAAAATATCAAACAAACATTTAATTAATCACACAAATTTTTAAACCAATCAAAACATTTTTTAAAAATTCTAAAAAAAATACACAAAGTCAGAAATATTATTCTCAAGCTTCCTGAATTTTTTCATTATTTTTTAACAAATATCGAGCAAGAAATAAAATCAGCAAGATCAAGTTATAAAACAAAATTCAAATCCAAAAATAATTCAAATAGACCAATCAAGATATGACACGCTTCTTATTCAACCTTCAAACACAACCAAAACATGCGAAAAATAGATGCTAGGGCTCAATGTTCAAATCATCACCACATACTCATTTCTCAATCATTTTTCACCAAATCAAGCGCAAATTAAAGCTGAACTAACAAGCTACATCATGATATTCTCAAATATTCATATAGATCCAAGATCAGAGACAAACAAGTATGAGAAAACAACACAAAATACTGAAACTCTCAAGTTGAAGAGATCTCTAATGCACAATTCAAACTTCAACAAGGCATCAAATATACATCAGACATAAAGTCTGGCTAGCTAAACCACAATACACATGATTTACATCATCAATTCAAGCTTAATCATAAGAATCAAACTCCCTGAAAACCTACCTCAAGGCAAAAGCAATCTACTGTCTCCTTCTCTCCAGATGCAAACCAAGCTTGGCTTCGTCTTCCTCAGCACTTGAGGATGATGAATCAACAAGAAAATTGACGAAAAATTAAGCAATAAGAGCAATTCGAAGAAATGGATTTTTGAGAGAAAAGTGACTTAAGATTTGAGCATCCTCCAATGCAGCTTCCGTTTTTTGCTTTTGAGAGCGATGAGAGCTTAAGTAGAGAAGTCTGAGTGAGGGTAGAAGTGTCTTATCAATCAAGGAAACCGTTGGAAGGGCATGTGAAGTCATTTTGCAAAAATGGAGTGAGAGAGTGTATGCTGCCTTTCATTTGTGTTTAGCCAGGCTATGCGGTGTTTTGATGAGCTCAGAGGTTAATGAAATGAGGTGAGTGAAGCGTGAGGGGGTGAGGTGGCAGTATGAGCACATGGTGTGATTTTTCTTGAGGTGAAAGTTACCAATTTTGGCAAAAAATGTAGAAATCATGGGCAGGCAAGGAAATTGTGATTGCTTGGCCAAAAGAAGTAACAAATGAGGTGTCCAATTCGTGCCAAGCATGTGAAATATCAACTTAAAACCAAATAGAATCGAAGGATGCACAAAATTTGCAATTTGCAACCCATGCATGCACTAAAAGTCAGATGACTTCCAACTGAGGCCATAGAAAATTGGCTCATGCATTCTCAAATTTTCCTTGAGCCAATTAAACAGCATGCACTAAACTTTGAAACAAGCTGACGTTTGAAATAAATGATGGAGAGATGAGCAAGATATGAGGCTTAGGATTCTTGGGCAACTCAAGCCAACTTGCCCAAGAATGCGCGCACTAGCCTGCCTATAAGGTAACACTTTGATTGGTCCAAATTGAGGGAAATCAAAGAGAGAAGGAGAAAGCTTTGACTAGCACACAAAGTAATTTCGATTGGTCCAAGCAGAATGAAATCAAAGAGAGCAGGAGGAAGCTTCGACAAGTCCATAAAGTCACTTCGATTGGTCCAAGCTGAAGGGAATCAAAGGGAGCAGGAGGAAGCTTCTACTATCCCACAAAGACACTTCGATTGTTCCAAGTTGAAGGAAATCAAAGAGAGAAGGAGGAAGCTTCGACCAGCTCACAAAGTCACTTCGATTGTTCCAAGCTGAAGGAAATCAAAGAGAGCAGGAGGAAGCTTCGACCAGCTCACAAATTCACTTTGATTGGTCCAAGCTGAAGGAAATCAAAGAGAGCGGTAGGAAGCTTCGACCAGCTCACAAAGTCACTTCGATTGGTCCAAGATGAAGGAAATCAAAGAGAGCCATTTTAATTTACGGTTTTGACACCCAACTTCCTCTCCGGTGTTTGGGGATTTGAAATAATACCTTACATCCTCAACACGGTCTTACTCAAAAGCATATAGTCAGTGATTTTGTTCATTTTGTTTTCATCATTCCTGTTTTTATTTTTAGCTTTTAACAAGACTTTGATATCAATAAATAGGAGAATAAATGTGTGAACACGAATGAATTGATTCAACACAAACATATTTAGTGCATTATTATTATCATTTAAAAACCAACTAGTTTTTACATGTAAGTAGCATTTAATAAACAAGGAAAATTACAAATGACAATGCAGAAACGATCTAATGATTTCTAGTGCTAAGGAGGCCACCTTAGGCTTTCCTTATTGCATCAACGAATGCTCTGGCAGTCTTGAAATTTGTATGGGCAAAGGACATCAGTTAACGCGTAGGCCACTTGGAGTGAATGTGATTGCATTTGAATCAATAAGGTCTAGGATTTTTCACTTTAAGGCTATACAATTCTCAATAGTGTGGCATGGGTTTCGTGAATGGAATTCACATCAAACATTAACATCATATCCCTCAGGAAGAGTATCTGGAGTAAAATCCAGTTCCCGCAGTTAAATCCATTAACTGGCAAGAAATTGAGGGGGAAATTGAGCATAAGGCATATGAACCAGATTAAATCTCCTTTTAGGACCCCTCTGCCTCTGTTGCACTTACTAATGATGGTTTGTTGTTGTCGCCGATTCGAGATCTGACTCTATCTTGGCACGTGGTTCCTCTCATTTAGATGAGGCATAAGCAATGGTTTTAGGTGGGGAGGTTTTGGAAACAAGGTTGCAAAGGATAGACATGAGGTAAATCTTGACCTAAAGTGAAACCTGGTAGTAGGAAGGTTTTACCATTTCAGCTGCAGCAGTCGGTGTAAGATTGCCTCCCTTATTCAACAATGTTTGTAGGACTTCTGTAATCAGCCCCATTTGAGTCTCCAATTGATTTACCTCTGTCCTCAACAATTCTTGTTCACGTCGAAATTCATCCATGGTCACATGTCCCTCATTAGTATAAGAGGGGGGAGCAGTAGGAATAGAAAGCTTAGCAACATTCTATTTGAATTCCTCTTGTCCTTTGAATACAATTATAGAGAGTCTCGAGAAGTTGATCCATTATGTCACTGACAGTGTCCATGTACCGACAGAGAACATTCTGATTTTGTTCAACCAGATCAATGATTTTTTGTTGATTAGCTCGAGTGCAGTAGTGATGTAGAGAAGTCATTGTCATTGATTCTGAATTCTGACTGAAAAGAAGGGTCATAATAAGCTTCTGATATAAACCATGGAATTCATGATATTATGAATGCATGTTTCATCTTTCTTTTCCAGGAAACCCAAAGACTTGTCTATCCATAAGTATCCTTTTGATAATGGTATTCATCATCATTTTTCATCATTTTTTGAAAGCTCAAGAAAAGACTTATCTTTGGAATTCCATGGAAATGGGATGCATATACATAATGATGTGATGTTATGGTATGCAACAACATAGGATCAAGGCTCCATAAACTAAACCACTGATGTGCTGATAACAGAACCACGATCACATGTAACAGGATCAAAGGTCTCAATCATATCAGAAAACCATAGAACTGAGTATCAAAGATCATCATATGTACCTGTAAGAATGATTTCCCACCCCACCTCACAAGTGAATTCTAATCAGAACTGGGTTTCTAGTGACAACCAGAGTTGGCAGTTCTCCATCTGAACACCTCGTCTATGCACAAAGGGTGCAAGAAAAAAGGCATTGTCAAGAGAACATCGCCTGAGTGTGGTATCCCATGCCTCCCCACAAGTGTCAATAGAACACGAGATTCTAAATTAGTATCCATCTAACCTATGTGTCACTGGCCTGGGTAATGGGCATTTTACCTCATGGAACACCCTCCCCACATGAAAACAGATCCTGCACAGTAGTAGTATATGAAATGCGGTAAAATGCTATGCAAACATATGCATGAATGCATGTAAATAAAGACAGCAATAAGTAATAACACATAAAACACCCAAAGATAAAAAAAATCTAGGATCAAATTTCTTAGGTGTCCTTAGTATAGTCGCACGCTATCGCACCACAAAAATATACAGAGTCGCCACCAAACTCTATTTATCTCGAAGGAATGGAAAATATCAATAGAACCCTAAAGAAATGGATAAGATGGTCTTTCTAGCAAAATAAAGGGTAGAGTAGTCAGCTACCTGAGGGGAAGGTATTAGCACCCCACGCGTTTGTGGTACTCCACAAGATCCACTTAAGTTTACTCTAATCTAAGGGTGTGTAAAAATCTATGTCTAAAGCTTAATAAATCAAGTCAGAAATCTCGCCGTCAAATATAAGCACTGAGATTTCAAATATGAACAAATCCCACAGGTGATGTATAGCAGTCACAATCACTTATATATATATATATATATATATATATATATATATATATATATATATATATATATATATATATATATATATATATATATATATATATATATATATATATATATATATATATATATATATATATATATATCCTACAAAAGAATAACAAATATACAAAGCACACGAGTGATGCAACCACAACCAATTGTGTTCCACAAATAAAGTGGAACACTACAGCGTCAAGTCAAAATGGAAAACATTACTCAGAGTACCTCGTACATTCAACAGACAAATTAGTGATTTCAAAGAAAAATGATGAACCAATAAGGGATGGTCTATGATATGACAAATCAATGGAAGAACATGATAGCAAAACATCCAACAGTAGATGTAAGAAGCATCAACTAGGCACATGTAAAAATTAGGTCAAAACTAAAGAACTGTTGCTCTTTTTTATCACCATGTTGAATTGACAAGTAAATATCAATCAAGGATCAAAGGAGAAAGAGAAGAATACAAATAAAGAAATTGGAGGTGATTAGTAAACACTACACATCCATACGCATTCACTTCATTATGGTTCACAAGCATAACAAAAGAGGGGTACCACATAATGTAACACAAAGCTTGGATCATAAGTTAGCAAGGAAAGGAATTCAAACAAAGAAAAAGTTAGAAGACTTAAACCATTCAAAGTATTGAAATCAAGCTTCTAACATGATCTGAGGATTTGATCAAGAGTTTAAAATGTTGATTCTAAAGCATGTTGCACAAGTGCATTCAATGTACCTCAAAGATTCAAAAAAAAAAATTGAACACCAAATTCATAATAAGATGAGAGTGTTCAAACATTATAGGTAAAGTGATCTCAAGTCTTTATGAGACTATACTTGATGTATCATTCCCAAACATGTCATCATTTGTCATTTGATGATCTCAAACTCTAGGCAAAAATTCAAAATCTAAAGCTAAATTCACATAAGAACATCACTTAGGAGGTATGGATCAAAAAGTGCTCATCAACCAATTATGAGAAGTTAAGAGGATTGACTTGAATTAATGTGATAAAACAGAAGCAATATGATCATTAAGTGCCAAACTATAGGCCTCACACAAGTTCATTGGCCATCAAACAAATTGCAACAAAGATTGTAACATCAATTGGTCATTTTTACTTCAAAAATACATCAAAAATATAAAAGAACTTCAATAATTCAAACCAAAATTTCCATAACATCATTGAGATATGTAGAGGTCAGAAAACAAGTTTGAATTTTATGGATAGTAGAGGAAAGGATCAATCAAGCTTCAAAAATCAAAACTAGTTAGTGAAACCACCAATCTAGACAAGTTTTCAAAATAAATCAATGGAAAATACCAAACCTTATCAATAAATTCATGAAAAATATTTTTAAGATCCTTAATCCATCTATAATATTTAAACAAGAGCTAACTTCCAATGGAAACCCCAGGCAAAGTGTTTTTAAAATTGAAACTGGCAAAGTAAGCAAGAAAACCCTAATTGTTTGAATTTTAATCTTAAATATTAATTATAAGATTAAAATTCAAACAATTCAAAACAAAAACATACAAGTCACAAGGAAACCCTAAAGATCAGAAGACTTATTTTTCCAAAGTTTTAAAATCAAAGGAAATTCAAAAAAATATAATCAAAATTCAAACGATTAATCAATTAAACATATATTCACATATTAAAATAAAATTCTAATAAAAAGTCAGAAAAATTAATCACACGAACTTTTGGATCAAACATGATTTCTTGTGGAATTTTTGGATCAAAGAAAATATCAAAATAAAATAAAATATCAAACAAACATTTAATTAATCACACAAATTTTTAAACCAATCAAAACATTTTTTAAAAATTCTAAAAAAAATACACAAAGTCAGAAATATTATTCTCAAGCTTCCTGAATTTTTTCATTATTTTTTAACAAATATCGAGCAAGAAATAAAATCAGCAAGATCAAGTTATAAAACAAAATTCAAATCCAAAAATAATTCAAATAGACCAATCAAGATATGACACGCTTCTTATTCAACCTTCAAACACAACCAAAACATGCGAAAAATAGATGCTAGGGCTCAATGTTCAAATCATCACCACATACTCATTTCTCAATCATTTTTCACCAAATCAAGCGCAAATTAAAGCTGAACTAACAAGCTACATCATGATATTCTCAAATATTCATATAGATCCAAGATCAGAGACAAACAAGTATGAGAAAACAACACAAAATACTGAAACTCTCAAGTTGAAGAGATCTCTAATGCACAATTCAAACTTCAACAAGGCATCAAATATACATCAGACATAAAGTCTGGCTAGCTAAACCACAATACACATGATTTACATCATCAATTCAAGCTTAATCATAAGAATCAAACTCCCTGAAAACCTACCTCAAGGCAAAAGCAATCTACTGTCTCCTTCTCTCCAGATGCAAACCAAGCTTGGCTTCGTCTTCCTCAGCACTTGAGGATGATGAATCAACAAGAAAATTGACGAAAAATTAAGCAATAAGAGCAATTCGAAGAAATGGATTTTTGAGAGAAAAGTGACTTAAGATTTGAGCATCCTCCAATGCAGCTTCCGTTTTTTGCTTTTGAGAGCGATGAGAGCTTAAGTAGAGAAGTCTGAGTGAGGGTAGAAGTGTCTTATCAATCAAGGAAACCGTTGGAAGGGCATGTGAAGTCATTTTGCAAAAATGGAGTGAGAGAGTGTATGCTGCCTTTCATTTGTGTTTAGCCAGGCTATGCGGTGTTTTGATGAGCTCAGAGGTTAATGAAATGAGGTGAGTGAAGCGTGAGGGGGTGAGGTGGCAGTATGAGCACATGGTGTGATTTTTCTTGAGGTGAAAGTTACCAATTTTTGCAAAAAATGTAGAAATCATGGGCAGGCAAGGAAATTGTGATTGCTTGGCCAAAAGAAGTAACAAATGAGGTGTCCAATTCGTGCCAAGCATGTGAAATATCAACTTAAAACCAAATAGAATCGAAGGATGCACAAAATTTGCAATTTGCAACCCATGCATGCACTAAAAGTCAGATGACTTGCAACTGAGGCCATAGAAAATTGGCTAGTGCATTCTAAAATTTTCCTTGAGCCAATTAAACAACATGCACTAAACTTTGAAACAAGCTGAGGTTTGAAATAAATGATGGAGAGATGAGAAGGATATGAGGCTTAGGATTCTTGGGCAACTCAAGCCAACTTGCCCAAGAATGCGCGCACTAGCCTGCCTATAAAGTAACACTTCGATTGGTCCAAATTGATGGAAATCAAAGAGAGCAGGAGAAATCTTTGACTAGCGCACAAAGTCACTTCGATTGGTCCAAGAAGAATGAAATCAAAGAGAGCAGGAGGAAGCTTCGACCAGTCCACAAAGTCACTTTGATTTGTCCAAGCTGAAGGAAATCAAAGGGAGCAGGAGGAAGCTTCTACTAGCCCACAAAGACACTTCGATTGGTCCTAGCTGAAGGAAATCAAAGAGAGAAGGAGGAAGCTTCGACCAACTCACAAAGTCACTTCGATTGGTCTAAGCTGAAGGAAATCAAAGAGAGCAGGAGGAAGCTTCGACCAGCTCACAAATTCACTTTGATTGGTCCAAGCTGAAGGAAATCAAAGAGAGCGGTAGGAAGCTTCGACCAACTCACAAAGTCACTTCGATTGGTCCAAGATGAAGGAAATCAAAGAGAGCCATTTTAATTTACGGTTTTGACAACCAACTTCCTCAAATCACAACTTCTTCGATTTTAAACAAAATGGAGTGATTCAAAGTTTAATGAGAAGCTTTCATAGCCCTCTTTAAAATGCACGGGGCACATTTTTGAATTATGCCTTGAATCAACAATTACAGGCATGTCACCAACTGTTTGATGAATTGCCTAGGAGAAATGCCTTGCCTTGCCTGACCAGATGCCCAAGATGCCTCAAAAAATGCCCAACTTGCCCTAAACTTCAAAGACACATAAATTTTTATTTTGAGTAAGAAGCGTGTTTTTTGTGCCCTGTGGGCCCTTGTAGATCTATTTCCCCTCTTAAAGTGGTAAAAATAACCACTAAACTTCCTTGAAAAATGAGAAAGTTATGCCCTTGCAAAGTCAGGCCAAAATCAAGAATACTTAGTGAAATTTTCAATCACCAAGATAATTCAAATCCAAGTAACCTCTCAAACTTGCAATTCTCATTAAAATCAAACATCAATGATCATCCTACATGAAAATACATGTCAAATGCTTCATGTTGACCAAATGTTCACTTGGTCAACTTTGACTTTGTTGACTTTTGAGTAAAATGACTGTTTTGCCCCTTTGATTTAATTGAACCACTTCTATTCAAAATTGGTGAACTTAAATTCAAACATATGATATTACAAACACATAGAGGCTATGGAAAGAGTTTCCAATCAAAATTCCAAAGAATCCAAGATTAAAACTCAAACCCTAGTTTTGCACTCTACATTAGGAGATAACTAATCGAGCTTCAAAACCCTAATTCCACTGGGCATCATGAGAGACTCCTTAAACAAAATTGAATCCAATGATTATAAGAGAATGATGCTTCAATACTTGGCTCATTTGGACCCCAATTACTCCAATTTGGGCAAAACCCTAATTTTGACTGATGAATCCAAAGGATGTGATTCTCCTTATAAACAACACAATACTCAATCTTCTGATGATCCAATGAGGTGGATAAGATATCTTGAGATATGTGATACTTTTGGGATTGAAAGACCCAGAGGTTTAGATAATAAGGCTCAACTTGAGCAACTTGTCAATATAATCAACTTCCAAAGCTTGAGGAAAACTTGATAGCCAAGATACTTTGATCCCTTCACAATGTATGCATGCAATGCAACATGACATTTATGATGAAACATAAGCCTAAATCAAGAGGGTAAATTTTGGGGTGCAACAACTTCCCCTATTCAATTATCTTTAACCAGAAAAGTGAGAAAGTGACAACTTTCGAGCGCTTAGAGTTGAAGATGATTGAATACGAAAGAACCCTAAAATTTACACTCTTGAAGAAAAAGCAAAACCCCCTAAAGACAAAGAATGTCAACAGACGTGGGATCAAGAAGATACCAATCGAAATATGATTTAGCAAACAAAGGGTTTAATGATCATTGGACCTACCAAGACGTGCGTCAGAATAAAGTTGTAATGAAGATTTTAACAAAATTGAAACAAAACTAAAACTTAGAAGAGGAGACAAAACTAAACTTCAAAATAAATGTGCCAGACTAAAACTGGACCACAAAAAGGAGTGAGATAAGACTCGAATCGCAGAGAATAGGTGAAACTAAACTCTGGAAAAGTACGCGGGGCAAAGTTGCTAGAGTGCGTGATTCTAAGAGCACCTGCTAATCTCAACCTAAGATAAAACAGTATGAAGGAACTGAGAGAATCCAAGGAGTGAAGAACAAAACGAGACAAAACTCGACCCATAAAAACTACTTAGACGATACTAGACTAGATGATTACCAGGACAAAACTGGATTTCATGCACGAGTAACGAGGCAAAACTCGACCCATAGAAAAAGTGATGAGATTGCATGTTTCTCAGAGCACCTGTTGGTCTCTTACCAATGGATAAACAGTAACAAAAACTGATAGAAGAATCCCAGGAACAAAAGAGACTGATTTCAACCAGGGACGCAATACAAACACTGCAAAGAGACTCGTTAAACAAAAATCGATAAAGGGTCTAAGGTATGAAAAAATGAGACGAAACTCGACTCATTATAACTAGTTAGATGAAACTAAACTAGATAAGTACCAGGACGAAACTGGATTTCATGCACAGGCGACGAGATCGAAACTCGACCCAAAGCAAAGTGATGAGAGCGCATGTTTCTCAAAGCACTTGTTGGTCTCAGATCAATGGATAAACAATAACGAAAATTGATAGAAGAATCCAAGGAACAAAAGAGATTTATTTCAACCAGGGACACAGTACGAACACTACAAGGAGACTCCGTAAACGAAAACCGATAAAGGGTCCAAGGTATGAAAATAAAACGAGACGAAACTAAACTCATTATAACTAGTTAGACGAAACTAAACTAGATGAGTACCAGGATGAAACTGGATTTCATGCACGGGTGAGGAGATGCAACTCAAAGCTCGACCCAAATCAAGGTAATTAGGGCATACAGCTAAAAACCTACCGAATGTGAATATCAGGACGAAACTGGTATTCGAATGGTAAATCAATAGACATTGTAATCAACCGACGAGGGTAGTGAAAAAAAGACAGGAGAAAATTATTCTAGGGCAAAAATTGAACTACAATCAAGAGTAGACACTCAACCATTAAAGAGATTAACATCAGCAGGATATTTGTATGGGGTGAAACTGAGATAATGAGGATGAAGACCTCACTTGGGACATAATCCGAAGTATTAGCAAAATCACTAGGGAAAAAATAGTAATGACTTATGTTCCGATGCATGTTTGAAATTTTTTTACATAGCGTAATGCTTCATATAATGGAAATGCTACGCAATGCAATGATGCATGTTTAAAATGCTTCACTGGTGAATGGCCAATCGAGAAGCCAACAACCAAGAAGTCAGAATTTGAGAAAACTTGCAAAAATAAAATGCAAAATCTGCCGGAGAAGAGTAGATATAAGGAACCGCTGGAGAGAAACTCTTGTAGAGCTGAAACTCTATCGGGAGTAAAAATTGAGTAACCGGACGAAACAGGCTACAAAAATTGAGAGGAGTTGCAAAAATAAATTGTGATCTTTACTGGAGAAGACCGAGTCAAAACTGATCAACTGCAAGAAGGAATGCCAAATGAAGGTTGGGAGTTATGGGAGAAGATCAGGGTGAGACTTTAGCTTTTGAAGGAGAATGACAAATAGAAATCGGATGTTGCTGGAGAAGATTAGAGCAAGGCTATAATATCATGGGAAAGTTGGCATGCCGTCGTGTTGAGGATGATACAAAGATAATAAATCATATGTGGGAATTAAAGATCTCACTGGGGAAACTTCCATCGAAAATTCCTCTACTGTTTGCTAAAGATTAACAAAATCTCAATTAATCGACCAACAACGACTACACTGAGGATAAGGAAAGATCCTTAAATAAGGATGCCCCAAGCAACCAATTAGCTGGGGAATGAGAGATCGGGATGGGAATCTCTGATTGAAAACTCTGATAGGAAATAGAAACTTCTTCAGACTATGGGTTCTTATCTTAGAAACTCCACTGGGGACATGATACGTCTTTAAACTCGAAGTCTTAGAACGAAGCCTTTCTCTTGAAAAAGATTTCTTGGAAATAAAACCCTGATGAGGAAACAAAACTCCAATGAGGACACCAAACTCTGTCGGGGAGTATTTTACTGGGTATAAGAGATACCAAACTCTAAAAGCGGCAACCCCTGCTGGGAATGTTTCAGCCATGGATTTCTTTACAAAGAACCCGACTGCCATGGATTAAATGAACCTTGGATATGTAGTCATAAAATAGACCATGAAGATAGTAAAACAGTATCGGCTTTACTGGGGAAACGGAAATCTCAGCCAATATCAACCTTACAGAGGATGATAAAAGATTCTTTTAATATTAAATGCCTCAAGTTACAACCTAGATGGGAAAATGAGAATTTCTGAATACAAACTTCAATGATAATTCAAATAGGAAGGTAAACTCCGCTGGGAATAATCTTTATTGAGAAATGAGATAACACTCATCTAGACTTGGTTAGGGAATGAAAGTATTCAAAAAACCTTATCCTCCTCGAGAATCCCTTACATGACAATTCTGAGGAGAAATAACTCTACAGGGAATTCCCTGTTCCAGCGTTCAAAAGTTAGAGGTAAGACTCTTGCATGGGTGCTGATATGCTACAACTCACATTGTTAACGACCATTCCTCAAGAGGATTTCAGTGGATTCATACCATCTTTGATATTGTTCCCTAGAGTAGTGGAACTTTGAGAGATAGATCCTCAACTTGACTGCCTTAGATTGGCGATGCTAAAAGACCAATAACCACAAGCCGAACCCTGATAAGGCTTGCCAAAATAAATTGCAAATTCCACTAGAGAAGATCATATCAAAATTGTAACATCTGCGAGGAAACGCCAAATGGATACTTGACGTTACTGGAGAGAGAATTAATAAAAAGGGGTATGTGTGAAATCACAATTCACTTGACTCTTTGTTTGATAACTTGTCAATTTCTCACTGGGGATAACTTCCTGGGGAGAATATTGCAAAAAATAAATTGCACTGTAGAAGAAATCTTGACCTATGTTCCACCTCTTAACCTTCTGGGGAAAAGATCCAATTTCTCCTTCCATAGATAAAAAGAACATTGCTGGGAGCTGGGACCTTCTAATGTAAGTTCTTAATGAAAGCGATTTCGATAGGGGAAACATGAAAATTCTTAAACAAAATAATTCTAACCAGACCACCCTGGGGATACTACCGCTGGGGAGTAACAATCATTACTTGGGGAAGAGGAGGGTATCTTTGAACCATAAGCTTGAGGTTTAGAACTCCACTGAGGAAATATTTGAGCAATATTTTATTATTAGGGATAAAGATCCCTTATACTACCAAGGATGTGAAGATCCATGATGGGGTAAGCGACCTTACAAGATATATTATTGCTGGAAATATGAGGATCTTCAGCTCCACTGAGGAATGAGAATGCGCTTCAATCAGAATGAAATCCTGCTATGATGCTCTATATTGGGGCTACCAACTACAATAGCATACTCTTTTGGGTAAGCAACGCTTATTAACATCCAGGATTGAGATCCATTGGGAGAAGAGAACCTTTGTGAATAAGTAATTTCGATGAAACAACTCATTGGAGAAATGAGAATACCTGAATAGGATATTTCTTTATAAGGCAACTTCATAGGGATATGAGGATTTCCAAGTAAGACATTTCCGAAGGCAGCTCTGCTAGAGAAAGGAGAAATTTTGCATCATAGATCTCAAACAATGGTGTTTACAAAAGAGATGAAATAAACCTCAACACAAATTAGCTGGGGGAATGAAAATTCCTGAGAGCGATATCTCCAATAAGGAAGTTCCAATGGGGAATGAGAAATATTGGACAAGAGATCCTCATAAACAACCTCCTCTGAGGAACTGAGATAATGCTCCCATGACTTCGCTAAAAAACAGAACAGACTTGAATAGTGTTTATTGGGGATGATAAAAGATTCTCAGCATAACGAACTTCAAACCATGCTTCTGCTATGGAGATTAAAGAATTCTTGAACAAGAAATCTTTATGAAATGACTTCGCTGGGGAATAGGATAAATTTCCAAAGGAAACTCTCGACTTCAACTGGGGATGAGAACACTCCACTTCATGGAAAAAACATTCTTTTGCTAAGTGATGCTGGGGAGACAAAACTTCAAGCATTTGGAGGATAAGACTCTCTTAAACCAATATTCCAATTAGTCAATCTTTAAAAATTTATTTTCTTTGGGAGATTCACTAGGGAGCAATAGAAACTTCAGATCTCTGTAAAAACCCATGACTAATCTCAAATGGATTTGTTCTTCATGAAGTGACTTCACCAGGGAATAAGAAGATATTCGACCAAATCTTCAGTTCGGGTAAAGACGCTCTACTCTGAGGAATAGATATTCTCTTACGAACACAAACATGTTAGATTTACTGAGAATTGGAAATTCCATATCAAAAGATCACAACTATCAGTTAAAAGACTTTCTCCTAGGTGATAATGGGTGACAAAGCTTTATGCATCCAGAGCACGAGACTCTTTTAATCCAGAATTCCAGTTGGTCAATCTTAAAATTTCTCATTTGAGAAGACTATATGGGAGAAGTAGAAACTTCAGTGTTGCTTCAGAGGAAACGATCCAGGTTAGGGTTACTTTAATCATCTTGAGGGATGTTGTTCTGGTAATAGTGAATTACACAGATAAGCCAAGAAAATGATAACTTCTATGAAACATATCACTGAATGTGCCCCAAGTAGTGTGTCCACTTTGCTGGAAAGGGTCCTTTTGACTTGACATAAACTGCCCCAGATTATTTGAGCTCTGAGTAATTCTCTGACACAACAAGTCCACGGAGAGATTCATCAAATTTCGACATATCTGTTTCAGGTTGACTAACCTTTGGAGAGATTCTCCCCGAGAGGACCTCCCGAGATTTGTGCTGAGAATAACACTTCTGACTTTAGTTGGAGATAAAGATCTCAACTATTGATGAAGGAACAACAATTCATAGACTTTAAATTCTGATGAGCTAAGGATGACAATCTCGTCATCTGGTCATGCTCTTCAAATTCACAAGTTGTTTAACTTGCGACTAGACTTAACCTGAGCAACTCTGAGGTGGAGCAATTCCTCTGTATAATGTCTTGCCTCAGTCTGTAGGGCTGTTAAAGAACATGCCTTAAAAGGACTTCCTGAGATCTGTACCACCCAGATAAACTTCCCCAGTCTTACAAACTTTGAAACATGGCTTCTGACTAATCAATATTAGAAGTGGCTTCAATAAATCTTGGGTAACAGACCCTGATCACTTGGTATTTTGAGAGATTTGTCAAATCTCGTCATAACTGCCTCAAATTGACGAAACTTTGAGAGTCAATGGATCTTGACTTGATTTCCCCAGATTAGTAGAATCTTGGCAAACCATTTCCTTATCTCATGTTTACAGAGAAATGAGAAGTTCACAGAGTTTGGGAGATAAAATCTCCTCAGGATAATTGACTTACGTTTTCGACACAAGCTAGTACATAATCATACTTCTCTACTTGGGCTACTTCGCGCGCATGCAAATGCTTGAAGAAATTTGTCCTTCGGGACCAAATGGAAATGATGCACCATTTCTTAAACAGATATTTGATGGCAGATAAAACATCTGCACAATCATCAAACAAATAGTTCTTGATCAATCTCTCAAACTATACTTCTTCAATTCAAAGGAGTAGCTAGAAAGCATGCCCCAGATTAAGGTGATTCTTTTCAACAGATTCCTGAAGCAATTGGTCCCTCTGAATAATCAAACTCTTCATCTGATGCTCATTATGAAAACTCTCTTGATGTTTAAGCACTTTTCATATGCAAAGAATGTTTTATCCTATTAATGACAAATCTAATGGAAATCATATACTTGTCTTGAAGTTAGAAATTTTTTATTAAAAAGATGCCGAAATATCAAAAAATTTCTATAAAAAGAGGGAAGGATACCAACTCAAAAGTTTTAAGCAAGTCTCCTAGGAGTCAGGTTATCGTATTATCGTAACATTTTTCTTCTGAATTATCCCATGCTTCAATTAGGACTTTTAAGGGTTATAACATGGTCTGGTTCACGGATTTTAGAAAAAAATGCTTTAAGGCACAAAATTTTTGGTGCCCACCCATTCTCCATGATGTTCTCCAGTCCTACATTTAGTTAATTCGACACGAGCATTCATATCTCAAAAGAGTTTATGATGGTTGAGGAACCACACCAATTTTTTGGACACGACAATCACTTAACCTTTGGTTTTTGGGTGTTCGATCACACGACTTTTCTTTTGATGAGGATTTTTATTGGATAATACTTTTCTGCCTTTCGGGCTTTTCAAATTCCTTTTCGCTTTCCCTAACTTTTTCCTGGTTCAATTCTTTTGAATTTCAATTTGGAAGTCTAGTGGGATGCCCTAATTTTTGCCTAAGCAACTTGTTTTCAAGTTTTGACTTAGCGGGACTTTTTTTTCTTCATTTTTCATATATTCCAATTTGAAAAAGTCGTTTAACCCTAAGTCTTTGAATTTTTGTTGGAGGAAAGTGACAGCCTCATTCCTTGGTCGGTGAGGGATATCCATTGTTGTATCGATTCGATCTCGACGTCAGGATCTTCTGAGGAAATAACCATTGTGGTTTTGATCTTTTCCCATCGTCATAATGTGAGGGATAAAATTCAATGATCCTCAGATTGGACACTCCTTCTGAAATTTGAATGCTCAATTAGATTAATTGAACATCTACCCTGCCCCAGGTTAAAAATAAGGGTTTTTATTCAAACAGAAAAGAAACTCCTACTTCGAAGGCTCAGAGGGGTTAATGAGGGTTTATCTCCCTTATATCTTTGGTGTTTGGGGATCGAAACAAGGCGTGTACATCGTCAGCAAGGTTTTTACTCGAAAGCATACCATTTGAGATTCCAGGTAAATTTTCATCATCCTCCCTCCAGAGTCATTGCTTTATTAACAAAGGTTGAATATTAAAAACATAGTAAAACAAAAGAGAGTGATAACAAATGGATTAATTCAAGACAAACATATCCAATGCATCATGATTTCATATTCAAAAGATGAACAAGTTTTGCATATAATAAAGTACTGAACAAAACAATTAAGATGGAAAAAGAAAATCCAAATGAAATTTGACATTTCCATGTTGAGGAGGCAAGTCTCTGTATGGACTGATTACTTCAAACGATCTTCAGCAACCTTGAGGCTCACTTGAATAAGAGATTCCCCATCTGATATGGACATAACAGTCTCTGAATTTATCCAAGCTTGGACTTTATCTCTGGATGACAAACCATCTTCAACTGAATAGTCGAGTGCCCCAGATGATGTTCACAGAAGGTTCTCTCAAAAAGAGATGTTGAATGTTGTACCAAACGAAAAGTTTGAAATTGTCCACAACATTATAAATTGGACTTTGAGAAAGACTCCAGGAAGGTGCTAGGTTTTATACTTCATCCCTTGCGATCATCAACATCACATCCAGGTTCCCCAGAATGGGAGACACTCCTAGTATTTGCATCAGGAGAGAGATTAATCAACTGAATAGTCTCCAAAGCGTGAAGCTTAGTCAAATTAATTCCCAACATACAAGGAAGTATCAGGATGTAAAGCATTGAGATAGTATAAACATACTCCTTAGGCTTCATCTATCTCTTCTTAAGAGCTTTGCCCCATAGATTAACTTGGGAAACAAACATTGATTGCTAAAGAGAAGATCAGGTGGCCCAAAGTTGTAGAGAGTGAACCTGATTGAATAATCGGGTGCCCCGGCGTGGTAACTATATCTGACGTTGGTAACAGGATTTGGAAGGGGAATTTGTAGACAGTACTGAAGCACGGAGCCTAACCCATTGAAGCTCAAGCGAGCATGGAAACAAATGTGAATAAAGCACTGAGATGGGGTCAAAACCGTTCTCCAGACCTATTCCTCCATTGATAATAAAACATATCCTCTTGAATTATACTGGGAAATAGGAACCACCTGCTAATAAAACGTTTCAAGAAATCAAGACAGTGGATGAAATCCACAAAGCACTCCATGGTTTTGAAAGAAATCCCAAAAGATGGGGAAAAGAGAATAACTCATGTTGCAACGGTCGGTGTAGGATTGCGGATACTATCATCAAGACTTCCATGACCTTACTCCACTAAGTCTTCAACTTATTATCTTACTTTTCGAAGAGTTCCCAATGATGGGACAAGGCATGCATGTACACCACAACCAACCTTATATGAATCTTCATCCCGACCAATACCCCCATGAAGTCATTCAATAAATGATTTCTGAACATGTGACAGCAAGAATTCAAGTCTGTAACTCTGGAGAGAACACCAAATTTGAATATTAATTCCCAACTTTGAGTACCTGTTATGAATGCATGAATATGCATGAGGTGCGTGACTGGATGTAATGACATGTTTGATCATTTCCAAGGAACACATATGCTTTTAATTTTAATTTTAAACCAGTAAGAGGTGGAGAAGCGCAACACAAAGCTCACAAGCATGGTTCCTTAGAAATAGAAAAAACATGCGTGTTAAAATGATGTTAAGAGATTATGTGCAAGAACATAGGGTCAAGGTTCCATAATCGTGGAAAATGGTTGCGCTGTCTCTAAACTGAATGATGAATATCACCGGATCAAAATTCTAGCACCATCTTAGAACATAAATGAACCAAGTACCAAGTGAATCAGAAACTATATGAGACCAAAATCTCCCTATCATAAAAGATAACTGCTGAACTGCCGAAATAAATGGCCATCACAAGGTGAGAAGTCCAGAACAAAACCAGGAGATCAAGTAGTCACTAACAGTATCAAAGTCACCATAAAAAAACACAATAACTATCAGAACATGGACACCAACAAAACTCAAGTCAACAACATAACCAGTGAAAATAGTCACCAACAGAACAAATAGTCACCACCTGTACCTGTACCTTTAAGAAAAACTTTTCCGCCATACTCACGGGTGAAGACTAGGTCACGATAAGGTCGAAGGCCAAATCAGAGTACCAGAGCTCATTTGTTGGTATCATCATACAATAACACCTATCCGAACTTCTTCTGAAGTCATGGGTCTCATGGTCGGGTCTACAAGACATACACCTCATAGATGCCATGGCCACTCAATCCTAGTTCCTGTGGAATTCACTCATATCCTGGGTATGATGCCTTTTACCTCGTGGAAAAACCCACCTACCAAGAAAACTAGAATCTAGCACAGTTGATAACCAATATGGAAAGCAATAAAATGCAATGCAAACATATGCTCAGATAAACATGTATAAATGAATAAACTGAAAGTATAGAAAATAAACACCCAAAGAAAAGAAAATAAGAGCTAGGATCGACTCCAAGATGGACCAGCATTTGGTCAATTATTTCCCCAATGAAGTCGCCAGCTGAAACAACCGGCCGAACCGTCATCTGATAATAAAAGCAATGAAGCCGCCACCGAATGTCTTTTATCCCGCTGAGAAGGGTGAAATCACGGTCTTGCGACTGAGAGATCGGGTAAGGGTGTTTGTTATGTGAGGGGAAGGTATTAGCACCCCACACGCCCATAGTACTCTACGGTATCCACTCTTGTTTTTTCTATTCTAAGGGTGTGTAAAATCTATGTCTAGGCTGTACAGGGAATGCATGCAAAGGAAAGAGAAAATAATTTAGGGAAAATAAAAAGTTATGCTCGCTTAGGCCCTACCCCAATGCCTATGTATCCCTTTTAAGGAATCAGAGAAGCCGTAGTTTGACTCATATGATTTGGTTGGTTTGTGTTTTTTAGTTAAGAAAAAAAAGGCAACAATCAAGATGGCAAAACATCAACAACATTGATAAAGCAAAAAAAAAGGATAACAAGACATCACATGGTAACACAAACTCAGATAAGATGATAAACCGTCAGCATGATAACAAAATATAAAAATAGACGGTGAAACATTACACCTAACAATGATATTGTAAATCAAAGTAGGATGACAAACATACGCGATGGCGAAACATCGGTAAAAATATGGCAAGATAGCATGGAAAAGATGATGAGACATCAACAATCCATATGATAAAACATCACACCTAACAATGATATTGAGAATCAAGGTAGGATAAAAAACACATGCGATTGCGAAACATCGACAACAAACATACGCGATGGCGAAATATCGGCTAAAAGATAACAAGATAACATGGAAAAGATGGCGAGAGATCAACCAATCAGATGATAAAACATCACACCTAACAATGATATTGAGAATCAAAGTAGGATAACAAACACATGCGATGGCGAAACATCGGCTAAAAGATAACAAAATGTCATGGCAAAATATGGCAAAAAATCAACAATTCGGATGATAAAACATCACACCTAACAATGATATTGAGAATCAAAATAGGATAACAAACATGCACAATGGCGAAACATCGGGGAAAAGATAACAAAATATCATAGCAAGATGGCTAAACATCAATTTGAAAAAAAGTTTAAAACAAAGAAAAAAAGAGCACAAACAATTAAGATTGGTTTGTATTCTATACCTTTAAGAAGGATTTAAGTTTATTAAAGATGTTTTATGATTTTCCAAGAAGAGGTTTTAGTTTTAAGATGCAATATGCAAAGAAAGGAAAAATAACTAAGGGACACTAGCCTAGCACTACCCATAATGTTATCATACAATGATTGACCCTATGGTTGAGGATGAAAGGGGGAAATTTATATCCTATGTTAGCATGCATGGATCCTATCCTTAGGTCTAGCTCTAAAGCTACTCTAATCGAGAAATCCTATGGGAGCATGGTAAAAATGTCAGACCCTGTGACAAAAATCAAGCAAACAGATGGAAAAACATCTGGATAAACAACAACTCGAGCATCACTCAAATATCAAACACCTACAAGGCACAGGCCTAGTAGTAGAAAGGGAGGTCCCGCCATAGACAAGAGACCAAATATCAGACCAAGGGTCAAGCCACAACCAAGGGGAGCGTATCATTCGATTCAACAATCCATAGAACTTATAGGAATGAAAAAGGGTCCTTAACCTTGAAGTAGTGAAAAACACAAGAAGGGGGGGTTGAATTGTAAAACTAAAAATCAATGCAATGAACAAGATATTTTTATCCTGGTTCGTTTGATCTCAAACTACTCCAGTCCACCCGTCAAGGTGATTTCGCCTCTCTCCAACGAGGTCTTAATCCACTATATTCAACTGAATATTACAAACTGCTTTAACAACTGCTAAAGCCTTCTTGATGCAAACCACAACCCGGTTTGTCAAGGAAACACTTTCTTACAAAGAAGATAAATCTAAGTTTGTGAATGTTTTCTACAAAACTGTATCACAAATGTGATGTATACACAACTTTAAGCTTAGAAACTAGATTGCTAAAACAAAGATTGAGTAAGAAGATGTGTAGTGTTTAGAAAACTGAGAGAAGAATGATTATGATCAGCTTTTAGGCGTGTAAAGAGTTGGAGAGCATTAGCCAATTCAATCTTCATAGTCTTGTTTATATAGCACTGAGATTGTTGAATGTTGGAGCAATATTCTTGATTCAATGCTAATAACAAACTTTCCTTATCGAGCATATCTTGTCTGGAATGAGGCCGTTGGTAATAATACGCTTTCAATGCACAGTACCGTTGCTTACTTAATGCATGTTCTGGCTTGGCTCATTCTGACTCTGCTTAGCTGCTGGTGAACTGTTGTTTTATTTATCAGAGTGTTGAGCGCAGTTCTGTTCATCAAGCTTCAGCATACACGTGAGTTGATCTTCTGATTCTGGTATTCTGATTTAGCAACTTCTGATGCTGATGTCAAGAACCAAATTTCTGATTCTGATTGGGTGTGATCTCGTTTATACCTATCAGAGTATCTGCAAATCAGAACGTAATAATTTAGGCAGCAAATAGTTCATACATGAATCATATAAATAATATATCTTTTCATTTTGTTATCATCAAAACTTAAACATAGGGTAGTAGATTCAAACATTGTTCTAACAATCTCCCCCTTTTTGATGATGACAAAAACTGGATATTTTTAATTGAAAATAACGTGAAAAAGGTATCAGAGATATGTATCAGAGTAAGAGGTTATCAAAGATAAGGGATAAGAGATGAGAGATACTCCCCCTGAGTTTATTGCTTCCCTTTTAGATTCCAAGAGTTCTTCAGGATCAGATCTTTTTGCCTTTCTTTGAACATCAGAGTATCAAAGTCTTTGACTATCAGACGCTTTAGATCAGCATATCAGAGCAGAGCTTCAGATCAGCGTATCAAAGCTTTTCTTGTCAGAGCTTTGCTTTGGGTCAGAGTATCATAGCGGATCAGAGCTTTAGTCTTCAGAGTATCATGGTGCTTTCTTGTACCTGTAGACTTAAGCAAAACAGAAAACATTTTCAAGTATAACAGAGTTAGAATGTTCGAGAATTTCTGTCTTAGTAATCCGTTATTATTTTAAAATATCATTATTGTTCTCCCCCTTTTTGTCAGCAATCAAAAAGTGTAAGTGATGTGCTAAAAACAATTAAGATCAGAAAAACTTGTCATATTAAAAGGTTCAGAATCAAACAAAACATATTAAAGCAGTACATCAGATACTCAAGGAAAACATGAAAATGACATGAATGAAAAAAAAAACTAAGGTTGGGGAGGAAAGCGTGTGAACAGGTTCTCCAGCATGGCTTTGATCTGATCAGCAGTCTCATTCTGCTTGTGCACCATGCTGACAACAGTGTCAATCTTGCTATCCTGCACATCCATTCTTTCTTTCATCTTCTGGTCGTTTTCATCCATCCTCTGCTGCAGACGCATGTCATTCAGCTTCAGCTCTTCCAGAGTCTGCCTGTCCAAGGCAGCTTGAGAAACATCAGAAGCAAGAAGCTCCTGAGAGCTTTCTGCAACATCTTCTGCTTGACTTGCTTCAGCTTGAATGGTCTTGTCTTCTTCTGGTTGCACCTTTGAAGCTATTTGTTTCTCAGACCAAGGTTCACTATCCAGAGGGAGCACAGCTTCCTGAGGCAGCTGACTTTCAACTTCCTTCAGCAGCTTGCTGAAGTTCAGTTGTGCCTGCTCATAGTTGATATCCTGCAACTTGAGGGCTTCAGCACGTACCCAAATTCTGAATTGTGATCAGAGCTGGTAAGAGGCAGCTGGGTCAATAATTCCAGGACAGACTTGCTTCAAAGAAGCAATCCACTGCTGCACACCTGTTTCAAAATTCATAATACCAGAGCCAACATCTGGTTGTTTTGGTTTTGGGATGGCTATTTTATTTTTCAGATCAGCAAGACGGTCAAGGCTGGTTAAGTCTTTGAAGGTCCGGCTGGGGCTTTCGGTGGTTTGCTTGGCAGCTGTTTGTTTTGGAGATGGAGTGGGAGAATCAGAAATTATGATTGGATTGTTTGGTGTTTTAGGAGTATTTGGTGGTGTAGATTCTGGTGAAGATGGCAACTGGGCCATTGTGACTGTTGTTCCACATGGCAGCTGGATTGCCAGAGGTGATGGTTGAGGTGAATGAGGTTCAGAAGGTGGAGGAGGAGGAGTTTCAGAGTGATGAAACTCAGGTTGAGGTGATGGTGGATGAATTTTTGGTTGAGGAGAGGGAGATGGAATTGCTGGTTGTGGAGAAGTTGTTGGAATTTCTGGTTGTTCAGGGATGAGAGGTTCTTCTGGAATGGATGAGAGAGGTTGTTATTGTTCTGGTTCCTCAGCAGATTGCTGTGGTTCTGGTTGTGGAGGAGGGACAATTTGTGGTTCAGAGTTTGGATTGGAGGAGTGATCAGAAGTGTGTTGATCAATGTCAGACAGCACTTTGTCAATTGCTGATGTTGTTGATATTGTTGGTTTTGGGTGTTTGGTTCTGGGTCTTCTGAGTTGTAGTGCCTCAGAAGGGTCATCTTCTGGTTCATTTTCATCTATTATTGGGATGGGGATTGAGATTCTATGAGAGGTTGGAGGTGGAATAGATGTTGGAATAGTAGAAGAATTTAAAACAGAAGCAGCAGATAAATTACCTCTTTTCTTGGGTGTCTGCTGGGATGATCCTTCTGAAGGTGCCTTCCTCTTCTTCATCTTCTTCAGAGTCACTTCTGGTTGAGGTTGATGCAGATCTTTGATCTTCAGATTTGGATCTGTGCCATTAGCTTTGCACGCGTCCATATATCTGAGAACTACCACTGGCTTGGATTCTATCTGAGAGAATAACGGAAAGTCACTCAGTGGAACTCTTCTGCGGGTGATATCAGCAATAGGAGTAGCGCTGGGTTCCTTTTTGATATTCTCTATCAACTTCATTTTCTTCAAGTTCTTCGCGTTCAGAGGCTTCCCAACTGTTGGTTCAATGGTGCTTAACTCTTGAGCTTCTATCAGATGCTCTATCAGCCTATTCTCTGTCAGAATATCTGATATCAACCTTCCAAAGGGAATCCAATCCCTTTTCGTTCTTTCTTCTTCTCTGGTTTCCTTCACGCTTGTTCTGAGGTGGTTGAACAGAAGATGAGCCAAGTTGATTTTTACCTTCTGATAAATAAAGTAGATCAGAAACTGCTGATCCACATTTATGTAATCAGGGGAACTAGTTGGCTTCCTATGGTTGAAGCACCCCAGAATTATCTTCGCCCAAACTCTGTGATGATCCTTCAAATCTTTGATCTTGCTGCTGGGCACCCCATGGGTGAAAATCCTTTCAGTTATGACGCCCACGTCAGCACATCTCTCAGCCATATCAATACAGCGGACGCCACCGCCACTGTAGCCTATTAACCTTGCTATGTGATCCTCAATGATCACAATCTTCTTCCCCATGATGTAGGAGGTGACTTGATGCGTTGAAGCTGTCGCAGGAATCCAGAACTCCTTCACTAACATAGGGAATGTTGGTCCAACTAACCTGTCAAAATACCTTTCCCATTTCTGTGCCCTAACTTCTTCTGTTAGGTCAAAACCGTTTTCCTTCAGACTTCCAAAATCAATGATCAATTCAGATAACACTTCAAGATTCTTCACAGGAGTGAGGAGTGTTCTGAATGGCACTTGATACTATTCAGATGATGCTTTCTTCTGAGGACCTGCAGAAGCACTGCTGGAGGTTGCCATGTTCACACTAAAAGATTTTGAGAAGAAACTGAGAAAAAGGGTTTGCAAGAGATGAACACAGAAAAATGCAGAGAATGCTTGAGAAAAAGTGAGAAACTGTAAAAGATTAGAATGAGAGGTTAACGTGTTTAAATAGAGTTCAGAATATTTTGAAATTGTAAACGTTTTTAAGAGAGAGAAATAAAATTATGATTATGTTTTAAAAGCATGATTACTTTTATTAAATGCTTGCTGATTTTGGGGGATTTGAGAAAGATACTTAAAAACGGTTACCAGACATGTGTCTCAATGCACCCAATCAGCGTTTTGCCTTCTCAGAAGCGTGCACGCGTTCTGCTTCAGAGATTTGCTGATGATTGGATGACACTTGTTTGATGTAGTGATCAGCACGTCAGTCTTTGAGCTTAGACTCTCAGATCTTTAGACTTGCATCTGATACAATCTGCATGTTCTATCTTTCTGAAAAGAGATTGATCAGAAGTTCACAGAAAACAAATACATTCTGAAGATAAATATATGGAATTAAAACATTTTCACTTTGGGCAGATTTTCATGCTGAGATGTTTCAGAATGAAATTGAACCTATCTTTAGAAAGGGGTTTGGGAAGATATCAGCCCATTGATGGTCTGTATCTATAAATTTTAAATTCAAAATTCCTTTCTGAATATAGTCCCTAATGAAGTGATGTTTTATTTCTATATGCTTAGCTCTGGAATGTAAAATGGGATTCTTACTTAAGCAAATAGCAGAAGTATTATCACAGAGTATAGGAATGTTACTCTCAAAAATCTGGAAGTCTTCAAGCTGACTTTTCATCCAGAGCATTTGTGTGCTACATCCTGCTGCTGCTATGTACTTAGCTTGTGCTGTTGATAGCACAATTGTTGATTGCCTTTTGCTGGACCAAGAGATCAGATTTTCTCCCAGAAACTGGCAGCTTCCAGAAGTACTTTTACGCTCCACTCTGTCTCCAGCAAAGTCAGCATTGCAGTAGCCTACTAAACTGTAATCACTAGATTTTCTATAAAACAAACCCAGATTAGTAGTACCTTTCAGATACTTGAAAATTCTCTTAACAGCTGTAAGTGAGATTCTCTAGGATCTGATTGGAATCTAGCACAAATATAAACACTGAATAATATATCAGGTCTTGAAGCAGTCAGATAGAGGAGAGAACCAATCATACCTCTGTAGACTTTCTGTTCTACATTTTTTCTTACCTCTTCTCTTTCCAGAATGCACGTGGGATGCATTGGAATCTTTGATGGCTTACATTCTGAGAGGTCAAATTTATTCAGAAGATCTCTGATGTATTTGCTCTGATGAATGTAAGTTCCCTCTGGAGTTTGATTGATCTGAATTCCTAGAAAGAATTTCAGTTCCCCCATGAGGCTCATCTCAAATTCTGCCTGCATACACTTAGCAAATTTTCTTCCAAGAGAAGGATTAGTAGAACCAAAAATAATATCATCAACGTAAATTTGACAGACTAAGATGTCATTCTTAACTGATTTACAGAATAAGGTAGTGTCCACCTTCCCTCTGGTGAATTCATTTTCTAACAGAAAGTTACTTAGCCTTTCATACCAAGCTCTGGGAGCTTGTTTCAGACCATATAGTGACTTCTTTAGTTTGAAAACATGTTCTGGATGTTTTGTATTTTCAAAACCAGGGGGTTGGTGCACATAAACCTCTTCTTCTATATAACCATTTAAGAATGCACTTTTGACATCCATCTGATACAGAGTGATGCCTCTATTAACAACAAATGAAATTAAAAGTCTGATAGATTCTAACCTGGCGACTGGAGCAAAGGTTTCTGTATAGTCTATCCCCTCTTGCTGACTATAACCTTGTGCAACCAGTCGTGCCTTGTTTCTGATGACTTCACCTTGTTCATTTAGCTTGTTTCTGAACACCCATCTTGTTCCAATGACGTTGAATCCTTTTGGTCTGGGAACGAGATCCCATACGTCATTTCTGGTGAATTGATTCAGCTCTTCTTGCATTGCCAGAATCCAGTCATTATCCAGAAGTGCTTCATTAATAGAAGAAGGTTCAATCAGAGACACAAGTCCCATGAGAGTTTCTTCAGAGTTTCTGAAGCTTGCTCTTGTTCTGATTGGATCTTCCTTTCTTCCTAAGATAGTCTCTTCTGGGTGATCCAAGCTGCTTCTGGGTAATCTCTTCTGAGGTTGATCAGCAGCTGTTGTAGGATTGCTAGCAGTGCTCCTTTCAGACGTTGAAGGAGTGTCTGTGTTGAGAGCTTCTGATGACTTGTCTTCAGAACCTGTAAATTCAATTTCCATACCTGCAAAAACTTCATTCTGCTTTGACTTTTCAGATTCAAGCTTATCATCAAAACAAACACTGATTGATTCTTCCACAATCTGTGTTTCTGTATTGTATACTCTGTACCCTCTTGAGCGTTCAGAGTATCCTAACATAATACACTTCTGTGCTTTAGAGTCAAACTTGTTCAAATAATTCTTTGTATTTAACATAAAGCAAGTACATCCAAATGGATGAAAATATGAAATGTTGGGCTTTCTGTTCTTCCACAATTCATATGGAGTCTTTTCCAGAATAGGTCTTATTGAGATTCTATTCTGAATGTAGCACGCTGTGTTTATTGCCTCTGCCCAGAAGATCTTAGCAACGTTTGTCTCATTGATCATGGTTCTGGCCATTTCTTGCAATGTTCTGTTCTTTCGTTCTACAACTCCATTTTGTTGGGGAGTTCTAGGACAAGAGAAATCATGCAGAATGCCTTTCTCATTAAAGAATGACTCAAAATCTTTGTTTTCAAATTCTCCACCATGATCACTTCTGACTTTAACGATTCTAAGATCCTTTTCATTCTGAACTTGGTTACAGAAGGTAACAAACACATAGTGTGACTCGTCCTTGTGTCTTAAGAACTTTACCCATGTCCATCTGCTATAGTCATCTACGATTACTAACCCATACTTCTTGCCACTGACTGAAGCAGTTTTAACTGGTCCAAATAAGTCAATGTGCAGAAGTTCTAATGGCTTAGAGGTAGAAACAACATTTTTAGATTTAAAAGAAGGTTTTGCAAACTTGCCTTTCTGACATGCTTCACACAGAGCATCTGAATTGAACTTCAAATTAGGAAGTCCTCTGACCAGATTGAGTTTGTTAATCTGAGATATTCTTCTCATACTAACATGCCCCAATCTTCTGTGCCAGATCCACTGCTCGTTGTTAGCAGACAGAAGGCACTTTACATTCTGACTTTTTAGTTCAGAAAGTTTGATTTTGTAAATGTTGTTTTTCCTCTTACCATTAAACAGGATAGTCCCATCTTTCTGACTAACAGCTTTACATGATTTTTGATTAAAGATTATATCATAACCGTTATCACTTAATTGACTTATGGATAACAGATTATGCATTAATCCATCTACTAGCATAACATTATTAATAGAGGGAAGATTTCCATTACCTACAGTTCCAGAGCCAATTATCTTTCCCCTCTGATTGCCTCCAAAACCAACGTGGCCTCCAGGCTTAAGTTCCAGGCTTTGGAACATATGCCTTCTTCCCGTCATGTGTCGCGAGCATCCAGAGTCCAGGTACCATGACTGGTGTTTCTGACTTGCTGCTAAAGATATCTGCAACATGTATTATTTTATCCTTAGGTACCCAGATTTTCTTGGGTCCTGATTTGTTAGATTTACCAAAACTCTGGTTGAATTTTGGTTTCACAGAGTGCTTACTGCTAGTGTATTTAATATCATGTGTGTGACCATACACAAAATGTGAATTTAGAGGAGTGAATTTAATAGTTAAGTCCATGATATTCTTAGGTGTAGGAACCTTACCTTGGTGTCCTATTCCTTTCCTGCCGTTTCTGCTAACTCCATAGATCATTGAAGCCATTTTGCTTCTATCTATGCTTTTAGCAAGGAACTTTTGGAAACTGTGATCATACTCCTTGATGATCTCATCAGCGTTGCTGGGAGTTTCAGAAATTGGTTCCTTCTGAGAGTTTTGTAAAGTGTTTTCTAATTTTGAAATCTTATTTCTCAGCTCAGAATTCTCCAATTTGAGACTCTCAGTCTTATTAGAGTCAGATTCAAGATTCCTTTTCAGGTCTCTGAATTTAAATCTAATTTGCTGATACCTTTCCAGAATCTCATTAAGGCTTTCAGCAAGTTCAGCCTTGGTAAAATTAACAGCAAAGTTAGGAAATACCTCTTCAGTGTCTGATTCAGAGTCTGATTCAGAAGCTTCACTGTCTTCTGAAATATTAGCCATGAGAGCTATGTTGGCTCTCTCATCATCTGATTCTGAGTCAGCTTCAGACGAGTCAGAGTCACCCCATGTAGCCATGAGACTTTTCTTCTTCTCTCTTCCAAACCTCTTTTTGGGCTTTTCCCTCTGAAGCTTTGGGCAGTCACTCTTGTAGTGTCCTTGCTCATTGCACTCATAACAGATGATGTCCTTAGTGTTTGGCTTTTTGCTACTAGAGGAGCCTTCAGATCTTCTGTATCCAGAGGAAGAATCTGTCCTTCTGTATCTGGAAGAAGACTCGTTCTGATCAGATCTTCTGGGATTCCTGAACTTCCTTTGTCTTTGCTTCCACATTTGATTTAATCTTCTGGAGAGGAGGGAGAGTTCGTCTTCTTCTGATGATGATCCATCAGATGTTTCTTCAACTGCCTGCAAAACTTTAGACTCAGAATTTCTGTTAGATTTTAATGCTAAAGGCTTACCTTGCTTCTGAGGCTCGTCAGCTTCTAGCTCTATCTCATGACTTCTGAGGGAGCTGATAAGTTCCTCCAGAGTGATTTTGTTGAGATCTTTAGCTAGCTTCAGAGCTGTAACCATTGGTCTCCACTGCTTGGGTAAACTTCTGATGATTTTCTTGACATGGTCAGCAGTAGAGTATCCTTTGTCCAGAACCTTGAGACCAGCTACCAGAATCTGGAATCTTGAGAACATTGTTTCAATGGATTCAGATTCTTCCATTTTGAACGCCTCATACTTCTGAATGAGTGCCAGAGCTTTAGTTTCTTTGACCTGAACGTTGCCCTCATGCGTCATTCTGAGTGAGTCAAAAATGTTCTTTGCTATGTCTCTGTTGGAGATCTTTTCATATTCAATATAGGAGATGGCGCTGAGGAGGATGGTTCTGGCCTTGTGGTGATTCTTGAAGTCACACTTTTGTTGGTCAGACATTGTTTTTCTATCAATCTTCTGACCGCTTGCATTCACAGGGTGCGTGTATCCATCTGTCACCATATCCCACAGATCAGCATCATGTGCCAGAAAGAAGCTTTCAATTCTGTCTTTCCAGTAATCAAAATTTTCTCCATCAAAGACTGGAGGTTTGCCGCTGAATCTGTGTCTGTCCTCATGGTTGTCATTGCTGGTGTGAGAATAGTTTCCTGCCATTGTGTTTTTCTAACGCTGGATCTTGTACTGACACGGTTAAGTGTTTTAGCTCAGAACCAGGCGCTCTGATGCCAATTGAAGTAGTGAAAAACACAAGAAGGGGGGGGGGGGGGGGGGGGTTGAATTGTAAAACTGAAAATCAATGCAATGAACAAGATATTTTTATCCTGGTTCGTTTGATCTCAAACTACTCCAGTCCACCCGTCAAGGTGATTTCGCCTCTCTCCAACGAGGTCTTAATCCACTATATTCAACTGAATATTACAAACTGCTTTAACAACTGCTAAAGCCTTCTTGATGCAAACCACAACCCGGTTTGTCAAGGAAACACTTTCTTACAAAGAAGATAAATCTAAGTGTGTGAATGTTTTCTACAAAACTATATCACAACTGTGATGTATACACAACTTTAAGCTTAGAAACTAGATTGCTAAAACAAAGATTGAGTAAGAAGATGTGTAGTGTTTAGCAAACTGAGAGAAGGAAGATTATGATCAGCTTTTAGGCGTGTAAAGAGTTGGAGAGCATTAGCCAATTCAATCTTCATAGTCTTGTTTATATAGCACTGAGATTGTTGAACGTTGGAGCAATATTCTTGATTCAATGCTAATAAAAAACTTTCCTTATCGAGCAGATCTTGTCTGGAATGAGGCCGTTGGTAATAATACGCTTTCAATGCACAGTACCGTTGCTTACTTAATGCATGTTCTGGCTTGGCTCATTCTGACTCTGCTTAGCTGCTGATGAACTGTTGTTTTATTTATCAGAGTGTTAAACGCAGTTCTGTTCATCAAGCTTCAGCATACACGTGAGTTGATCTTCTGATTCTGGTATTCTGATTTAGCAACTTCTGATGCTGATGTCAAGAACCAAATTTCTGATTCTGATTGGGTGTGATCTCGTTTATACCTATCAGAGTATCTGCAAAAGAACGTAATAATTTAGGCAGCAAATAGTTCATACATGAATCATATAAATAATATATCTTTTCATTTTGTTATCATCAAAACTTAAACATAGGGTAGTAGATTCAAACATTGTTCTAACAAACCTTGATATCAATTATCAGGGCAAGAAAGATCTGGGGGAGAACACATAATGCATGCGTACACTAAGCATCAGTGTTGGTCAACACGAGCTAAAGAAAGTGTGTGGATCCGATTGCGGGAACCCTTTTCACTCGCCTTTAAAGGACTTAAATTCATTTGGATCTTGGGCACATGTTCAGAGCATCTACTTGTAGAAAGTGAGCATAGGAACGACATGGACTGGAATGTGCGGGGGTCGATTATAAACCCTTTCTCCTCGCCTCCTTTTGAGGACTTATCACCTGTAACATAATGCGGGCAAAAATATAAACATACGTGTATAATACCTACTTCCAAGGTAGGATTTTAAGCAATCACAATTAGCAATCTGACAGAATTTCCTTAAACAGGTATTTAAATAAACCAGAGGGACTCCTGACATATATCAGCAATGGAGGTCCCATCATGGAATAGAAAGCAATAAAGAGCGGAAACAGTAAAAAGGAAATAATGTAATACCAAACAGATAACTATCCGTAGCAACCAAGAAAGAAAAAAAATCAAGAGAACTTCAAGCAAGCCAGCATCAGCAAATAAATTAAGTCAGAAATCTCGCTATCCAATATATGCACTGAGATTTCAAAAATGAACATATCCCACATGTGATGTGTAGCAGTCACAATCATATATATATATATATATATATATATATATATATATATATATATATATATATATATATATATATATATATATATATATATATATATATATATATATATATATATATATATATATATATATATATATATATATATATATATATATATATATATATATATATATATATATATATATATATATATATATATATATATATATATATATATATATATATATATATATATGAGAAAAAGAATAACAAATATACAAAGCACATGAGTGGTGCAACCACAGCCAATTGTATTCCACAAATAAAGTGGAACACTACAACGTCAAGTCAAAATGGAAAACTTTCCTCAAAGTACCTCGCACATTCAACAGACAAATTAGTGATTTCAAAGAGAAATGATGAACCAATAAGGGATGGATGATGATATGACAAAGCAATGGAAGAACATGATAGAAAAACATCCAAATAGTAGATGTTAGAAGCATCAAGTAGGGACATGTAACAATTAGCTCAAAACTAAAGAACTGTTGCTCCTTTTTTATTACCATGTTGAATTGACAAGTAAATATCAATAAAGGATCAAAGGAGCAAGATAAGAATACAAACAAAGACCTTGGAGTTCAGTAGCAAACACTACACCTCCATACTCATTCACTTCATTATGGTTCACAAGCATAACAAAAGAGGGGTACCACAAAATGTATCACAAAGCTTGGATCATAAGTTAGCAAGGAAAGGAATTCAAACAAAGACAAAGTTAGAAGAATTAAACCATTCAAAGATTTGAAATCAAAATTCTAACATGCTATGAGGATGTGATCAAGAGTGTAAAATGTTGATTCTAAAGCATGTTGCACAAGTGCATTCAATGTACCTCAAAGATTCAAAAGAAAAGAAAAGATTGAACACCAAATTCATAATAAGATGAGATGGTTCAAACATTAGAGTTCAAGTGATCTCAAGTCTTTATGATACTATTCGTGATGTATCATTCCCACAACATGTCATCATTGGTCAATTTATGACCTCAAACTCTAGGCAAAAAATCAAAATTTAAAGCAAAATTCACATAAGAACATCACTTAGGAGGTATGGATCAAAAGTGCTCATCAACCAATTATGAGAAGTTAAGAGGATTTACTTTAATTGGTATGAGAAAACATAAGCAATATGATCATTAAGTGCCAAACTATAGGCCTCACACAAGTTCATTGACCATCAAACAAATTGCAACAAAGAATGTAACATCAATTGGTCATTTTTACTTCAAAAATACATCAAAAATAGAAAAGGACTTCAATAATTCAAACCAAAATTTCCATAACATCATTGAGATTTTTAGAGGTCAGAAAACAAGTTTGAAGTTCATGGATAGTAGAGGAAAGGATCAATCAAGCTTCAAGCGTCAAAACTAGTTGGTGAAACCACCAATCTAAACAAGTATTTAAAATAAATCAATGGAAAATACCAAACCTTATCAATTAATTCAAGAAAAATATTTTTAAAATCCTAAATCCATATATATAAACATTAAACAAGAGCTAACTTCCAATGGAAACCCCAGGAAAATTGTTTTTAAAATTGAAACTTGCAAAGTAAGCAACAAAACCCTAATTGTTTGAATTTTAATATTGAATATTAATTATAAGGTTAAAATTCAAACAATTCAAACCAAAAACATACAAGTCACAAGGAAACCATAAATATCAGAAGACTTATTTTTCCAAAATTTTAAAATAAAAGGAATTTCAAAAAAATAAAATCAACATTCTAATAAAAAGTCAGAAAAATATCCAACCAAAATTACATTCAAGTATTAGAATTAAAAACAAGCATCCGTGATTTTTTGTGGAATTTTTGGATCAAAGAAAATATCAAAATAAAATAAAATATCAAACAAAATATTAATTAATCACACGAATTTTTAAACCAATCAAAACGTTTTTTTAAAAATTAAAAAAAAAATACAGAGTTAGAAATATTATTCTCAAGCGTCTTGAATTTTTCATGATTTTACAACAATTATTGAGCAAGAAATAAAATCAGCAAGATCAAGTTATAAAACAAAATTCAAATTCAAAAATAATTCAAATGGACCAATCAGGATATGACACGCTTCTTCTTCAACCTACAAACACAACCAAAACACGCGAAAAACAGATGCTAGGGCTCAATGTTCAGATAATCACCACATACTCATTTCACAATCGTTTTTCACCAAATCAAGCGCAAATTAAAGCTGAACTAATAAGCTACATCATGATATTCTCAAATTTTCATATAAATCCAAGATCAGAGAGAACCAAGCATGAGAAAACAACACAAAATATTGAATCACTTAAGTTGCAGAGATCTCTAATGCACGACTCAAGCTTCAACAAGGCATCAAATATACATCAGACCTAAAGTCTGGCCATCTAAACCACAATACACACGATTTACATCATCCATTCAAGCTTACTCATAAGAATTAATGTCCATGGAAACCTACCTCAAGGTAAAAGCAATCTACTGACTCCTTCTCTCCAGATGCAAACCAAGCTTGGCTTCGTCTTCCTCAGCACTTGAGGATGAAGAATTACCAAGAAAATTGAGGAAAGATCAAGCAATAAGAGCAATTCGAAGAAATGGATTTTTGAGAGAAAAGTGACTTCATATTTGAGCTTCCTCCTATGTAGCTTCCCTTTTTTTGCTTTTGAGAACGATGAGAACTTAAATAGAGAAGTCGAGTGAGGATAGAAGTGTCTTATAAATCAAGGAAATCGTTGGAAGGGCGTGTGAAGTCATTTTGAAAAAATGGAGTGAGAGAGAGTGTATGTTGCTTTTCATTTGTTGTTTGGCCAGGCTATGCTGCATTTTGATGAGCATAGAAGTTAATGAAATGATGTGAGTGAAGCATGATGGGTGAGGTGGCAGTATGAGCACATGGTGTGATTTTGCTTGGGGTGAAAGTTAATAATTTTGGCAAAAAATGTAGAAATCATGGGAAGGAAAGGAAAGTGTGATTGCTTTGCCAAAAGAAGTAAGAAATGAGGTGTCCAATTCGTGCCAAACATGTGAAATATCAACTTAAAGACAAACAGAATCGAAGGGTGCACAAAATCTTCCATTTGCAACCCAAGCATGCAGAAAAAGTCAGCTGACTTCCAACTGAGGCCACAGAAAATTCTCTCATGCTTTCTCAAATTTTCCTTTAGCCAATTAAATAACACGCCCTATGATTTGAAACAAGCTGAGTGTCAAAAGAAATGATGGAGAGATAAGCAAGATATTAGGCTTAGGATTTCTGGGCAACTCAAGCCAACTTGCCCAAGACAGAGCGCGCACTAGCCTGCCTATAAGGTAACACTTAGATTGGTCCCAATTGAGGGAAATTGAAGAGAGCAGAAGGATGCTTCACCTAGCCCACAAAGTAACATCGATTGGTCCAAGATGAAGGAAATCAAAGAGAGCGGGAGGAAGCTTTGACCAGCCCACAAAGTCACTTCGATTGGTCCACATGAAGGAAATCAAAGAGAGCAGTAGGAAGCTTCGGCTAGCCCACAAAGTCACTTCGATTGGTCCAAGATGAAGGAAATCAAAGAGATCAGGAGGAAGCTTCGACCAGCCCACAAAGTCACTTCGATTGGTCCAAGTTGAAGGAAATCAAAGAGATTAGGAGGAAGCTTTGACCAGCTCACAAAGTCACCTCAATTGGTCCAAGCTGAAGGAAATCAAAGAGAGAAGGAGGAAGTTTCGACCAGTTCACAAAGTCACTTCGATTGGTCCAAGCTGAAGGAAATCAAAGAGAGCCATTCGAATTTCCGGTTTTGACACCCAACTTCCTGAAATCATAACTTCTTCGATTTTAAACCAAATTGAGTGATTCCAAGTTTAATGAGAAGCTTTCATAGCCCTCTTTAAAATGCACGAGGCATATTTTTTAATTATGCCTTGAATCAATAATTACAGGCATGTCACCAACTGTTTGATGAATTTCCTAGGCAAAATGCCTTGCCTTGTCTGACCAGATGCCCAAGATGTCTCAAAATATGCCCAACTTGCCCTAAACTTCAAAGACACATAACTTTTTATTTTCAGTAAGAAGGGTGTTTTTTGTACCCCGTGGTCCCTTTTAGATCTCTTTCCCCTCTTCAATTGGCAAAAAGAACCACCAAACCTCCATGAAAAATGAGAAAGTTATGCCCTTGCAAAGTCAAGCCAAAATCAAGAATACTTAGTGAAATTTTCAATCACCAAGATAACTTCAAATCCAAGTAACCTCTCAAACTTGAAATTCTCATTAAAATCAAACATAAATGATCATCCTAAATGAAAATACATGTCAAATGCTTCATGTTGACCAAAAGTTCACTTGGTCAACTTTGACTTTGCTGACTTTTGAGTGAAATGACTGTTTTGCCCCTTTGATTCAATTGAACCACTTCTCTTCAAAATTGTTGAACAAAACTTCAAACATATGATATTACAAACACATATATGGTATGGAAAGAGTTTCTAATCAAAATTCCAAAGAATCCCTGATTAAAACTCAAACCCTAGGTTTGCACTCTACATTAGGAGATAGCTAATCAAGCTTCAAAACCCTAATTCCACAGGGCATCATGAGAGACTCCTTAAAAAAATTGATTCCAATTATGATAAGAGGATGATTATTCAATACTTGGCTCATACGGACCCCAATTACTCCAATTTGGGAAAAACCCTAATTTTGACTGATGAATCCAAATGATGTAATTCTCATTATAAACAGCATAATACTCAATCTTCTGATGATCCAATGAGGTGGATAAGATATCTTGAGATATGTGATACTTTTGGGCTTGAAAGATCCAAAGGTTTAGATAATAAGGCTCCACTTGAGCAACTTGTTAATACAATCAACTTCCAAAGCTTGAGGAAAACTTGATAACCATGATACTTTGATTCCCTCATATTGTATGAATGCAATGCAACATGACATTTATAATGAAACATAAGCCTAAATAAGGAGGGTAAATTTTGGGGTGCAACAGGAGCTCATGATACTGAATATTATTGATGAATCCACTGAATATTAAAATGTTGACGAAGCGAGTTTTCAAGTACGCCACTGAATTCTAAATCGTATTGTTGGGGAAGAGATAATCTGGCCAGACATCCCTACATCCTGAACTATTGAGAGGATGGTAGGACTGAATATGCCAAGGAACAAATACTGAATGAAGTTGTGAGAAACACAAGAAGGGGGGGGGGGGGGGGGTTGAATTGAAAACTTGAAATTAAAGGCACAATGACACATTATTTTTATCCTGGTTTGTTTGATCTCAAACTACTACAGTCCACCCGTTAAGGTGATTTCGCCTCTCTCCAACGAGGTCTTAATTCACTAATCTCAAAATGATTACAATCACTACTTTAACAACTGTTAAAGTCTTCTTGATTACAACCACAATCCGGTTAATCTCAAGGAACACTATTTCAAAACAATTATACAAGATGTGTGTTGTTGTTTTTCTTACAAAAACTGTTTATCACAACTGTGATAATTTACACAAGATTATAGCTTGTAAATGTAAAGAATACTGCTTGCAGCTTTAAATATGCGTGAGTGGTTATGTAGCAAAAACATCCACGATTTTGAATACTGAATTTGTTTATATAGGCAGTGGAATAATGTTGATCATTAAGCATGTTTAATCTCATTAACACACTTTCCATTTGGAGAAGATCCCATATGAAAGAAGCCGTTGGAATTGATGTAGTCTTGAATGATCAATAACGCTTCAGAATCTTATCTCCTTGCTTTGCTGATGACGCTTCAGAATATTGATGACTTGGATTAACATGTTCTTGTTCAAAGTCAGAGTTTGCTTTGCTTTAGCACAGGTTCTGGTCATCAATCTTCAGCGCATGTTCTGATTGCTTCAGCGTGTAGATCTTATGCTTATCTTCTGATGCTGTTATGGTCAGAACTTCTGTATACACACAACATAATTTTTAGGGTGCATATATGTTCTTTGTATTTTTCAATGGTTCTTTTTATTTGTTATCATCAAAACTCTAACTAAGGGTTGTAGAATCAAACTATGTTCTAACAATCTCCCCCTTTTTGATGATGACAAAAACTAGATTTTTCAATTAAAAATAAAGAACAAAAGTTTAAGAGAAACTCCCCCTGAGTTGATTACTTCCCTTAAGTTCCTTGAGCATCAGATTTTAGCTGCAGCTTTCATCAGAATTTGTACCTGTTTAATTTTTTCAGAAGATAGAGGTTAAGTGATTCAGAATGTTTGAGACTTTTGTCTCGGTAAACCATTATTGAAAATATCTTACTTTCTCCCCCTTTTTGTCAGCTATCAAAAAGGAAATATAATCAGATCCAAAAGATAAGAATTATATTAAGAGCATGATGCAATGATAAGTTCCAGAACAGAACATGTAAAAATTAAGCGTTACAGATAAACAGATTTAAAACAGAAATCTAAGAAGGAGGGGGAAGACGTGTGAACAACGCTTCCAGAAAGCTCTTGATCTGAGTATTAGACTCTTCTTGCTTGCCCAAAATTATTTTAATCTCTTTGTTCGTATCCTCCTGCTTATCCAACCTTGCATGGATTAGAGCATTTTCTTTCTTCAGCTATTCCAGAGTTTGCATAACTAAGGAAGGTGCTGGAGTTTCTTTAGGAGTTGAATGTTGCTCAGAGCATTCTGCAGCTTGTTCATAGTGAGCCATTTCTTCTGCTGTGATCATGTCTTTTGCTGTGATCATGTCTTCTGGAGCAGCAGTTAGGGAGAGACTTTCTGATTCTGGTTGAACTTCATTTGTGGCATGATGCTCTGTCCAGGGAGAATTATCCAGAGAGAGGGTGTCTTTCTTGAACATTGGGGTTAGAACTTGGTCTTGAAGAGCCTTCAACTTATCACTAAAGTTATGCTGAACCTGTTCATAACTCTGTTCCTTCAGCTTCAGGATTTCAAAACTAAACCAGTTTTTGAAGCTTGTCCACATATAATCAGAAGCAGCAGGATTAGTCTTCTCTTGACTAGCATGCTTCAAAGAGTTTATCCATTCCTGTATTCTTGTTTCAAAAATCAACAATTTTTTACCAACATCTGATGGGTCTGATGTGGTTTCAGTTGGTTTGGGTTTGGGAATGGTAGTTTTGAGAGATGTGGAGGTTAGTCTTTCCAGCAAGATTGGATCAATGACAATTCTCAAATTTCCAGCTGGACGGCTAGTAGGTGAACGAGTGGGAGAGTCAGGTATGATGATTGGTCTAGTGGGGGTGTTTGGAGGAGTGGATTCCAGAGATGATGGGATTTCTAGAATGTCGTGAATGGTGAGAGGCATGCGAATAGCAAGTGGTTCTGTGATTCCAGGTAGTGAATTTGTATCAGAATCTGTTATAGATTCTTCAGATTGGTTTGTTGAAACATGGTGAGGTTCTGGTTCATGGATATCAGAGGATTGATTCTCAGAAGGTTGAGCTTCTGGTTGATGAATTTCTTGTTGAGGAATTTTTTATTGAGGAATTTTTGTTGGTGGAGAGAGTGGTTACGGAATTTCTGGTGTGGTATCAGAGTTTGGATTTTCTGGGAGTTGAGAATTTGGATTGTGAGAAAGGGAGTGAGGTTCATTCAGACCTAGAGTTTCTGATGGATCAAACCCTATGTCAAAGTCTTCAAATGTTTGTGGAGTTGGGTGTTCTGGTTGAGTAGGCATGGCTTCAGATGTTGATATATTTATTGATTCTATAATAGAAATAGAGGAGGGATTACCTTTCTTTTTGGCAGCTTTTGGTGTCCTTTGAGATGGTCCTTCTACTGCATCTTTCCTCTTCTTGGTCTTCTTTAAAACAACTTCTGGAGCAGCCTTATGCAAATCCTAGATGTTGATTTCTAGTGCAGTACCATCTGCCTTACAAGCATCCATATATCTGACTATTATTTCTGGTTTGGAGTCAATCTCGGAAAATAGGGGAAAATCATCCAGATGTATCCTTCTTGGAGTGATGGTTGCTTGAGAAGTAACAGTAGGTTCCTTCTTGATATTCTCAATGATTTCCATCTTCTTCAGATTTTTAGCGTTCAGGGGTTTCCCAGCGGTTGCTTCCAATGTGCTGATTTCCCGGGCCTCCGTCTGATGTTCTATCAGCCTATTCTCCGTTAGAATATCTGAATGAGCCTGCCTAAAGGTATCTAGTCCCGCTTGGTTCGTTCATCTTCTCTTGTTTCCTTCACACTAGTTCTAAGATGATTAAACAGCAAGTGTGGAAGGTTTACCTTTGTCCTCTTAGTAATGAAATAGATCAGAAACTGTTGATCAATGTTGATATAATCAGGAGAGCTAGTTGGCTTCCTGTGGTTGATACACCCCAGAATGATTCTTGCCCAAATTCTGTGGTGATCCTTCAGATCTCTGATTTTGCTGGAGGGAAGTCCATGAGTAAAAATTTCCATTGCAATAGAACTTACGTCAGAGCATCTCTCAGCCATGTCAATGCATATGACACCTTCACAATTGTATCCCATAAGCTTTGAAATTAGGTCTTCTGTAATGACAATTTTCTTCCCCATGACATAAGAGGCGACCTTTTAATTTGAAGAAGAAGCATGTATCCAGAATTCATTGACAAGAATTGGAAATGTTATCCCCAGTAGACAGTCAAAGTTTATGTTACAACCATGAGCAGTGACGTCTTCATACAGATTAAAGCCATTTTATTGCAAGCTTTCAAAGTCAATAATCAGTTATGAGAGAACTTCCAGATTATCAATAGGAGTGAGGAGCGTTCTGTAAGGTTCTTCATACTGTTCCATTGAAGCAGATTCCTGAGTACTGATGTTTTTGACACTTGAAGAAGCCATTGTTCACACGAGATTTTGAGGAAGATGAAAGGGGCTTTTGAAAACAGGAGCTTGAAATGATAGAAAATATTGAGAGTAAAAAGAAGTGAATGTAAAAAGTGAAATTTGAGTTTAAATAGTTTTCTTGAAGGCGTAAACAAAAGAGAGAGAAATGATTAGTCATGATTATAAGCATTAATGGCAGCTGGAATTAGGGGATTCATAAAGATACTAGAACGGTTACCCATGACATGTGTCTCAATGCACCCAATCAGCGCCTTTGACCTTTCAGAAAAGTGAACGCATGTTCAGCCTCAGAAAGTAGCTGATGAATGGTTGACAACTGTTTGATTATGTGAACTTCATGCTTCTATCCTTGAAGTGAAACGTTCAGATCTTCATGGATAGATTCTGATACAATTTGTACTTCTAAACTATGAAGACAGGTTGATCAGTAGTTCATAGAAAATAACAAAGTTCTGAAGACTAAGATATACAAATAAAATATTTTATTCTGGGCATAGCTTCATGTTGAGATGTTTCAGAATGAAGTTAAACCTATCTTCAGAAAGAGGTTTTGTAAAGACATCATCCCATTGATGGTCTATGTCAATAAATTTTAAGCTAATAATCCCTTTCTGAATATAGTCCCTAATAAAATGATGTTTTATTTCTATATGCTTAGCCCTAGAATGCAAAATTTGATTCTTACTGAGACAAATAACAGAAGTATTGTCACAGAGGATATGAATGTTACTCTCAAATATGTTGAAGTCTTCAAGTTGACTTTTCATTCAGAGCATTTGCGTGCTACATCCAGCAGCTGCTATGTATTCAGCTTCTGCTGTTGATAGTGCAATTGTGGACTGTCTCTTACTGGTCCATGAGATAAGATTTTCTTCCAGAAACTGGAAGCTTCCAGAAGTGCTTTTACGCTCTACTCTGTCTCCAGCGAAGTCATCATCACAATATCCTACTAAGTTGTAATCATTTGATTTTCTATAAAACAAACCCAGATTAGCAGTACCTTTCAGATACTTGAAAATTCGCTTAACTGTTGTTAAGTGAGATTCACTAGGATTTGATTGGAATCTAGCACATAAGCAAAAACTAAATAAAATTTCAGGCCTTGAAGCCGTCAGATAGAGAAGAGAACCAATCATACCTCTGTAGACCTTTTGTTCTACCTTTTTACTTACCTCTTCCTTTTTCAGAATGCACGTGGGGTGCATTGGAATCTTTAAGGGCTTACATTCTTAGAGATCAAATTTATTCAGAAGTTCTCTGACATATTTTCTCTGATGAATGTAAGTTCCTTCTGGAGTTTGGTTTATCTGAATGCCCAGAAAGAATTTGAGTTCCCCCATTAGGCTCATCTCAAACTCTGCCTGCATACATTTAGCAAACTCTCTTCCCATAGAGGGTTTAGTAGATCCAAAGATGATGTCATCAACATAAATCTGACATACTAACATGTCATTATTAACTGTCTTACAGAATAAGGTCGTGTCCACTTTCCCTTTGGTGAATTCCTTTTCTAACAGGAAGTTACTTAGTCTTTCATACCAAGCTCTGGGAGCTTATTTCAGACCATAGAGTGACTTCTTTACTTTGAAAATATATTCTGGATTTTTGGAATTCTCAAACCCATGGGGTTGGTGCACATATACCTCTTCATCTATATAGCCATTTAAGAATTCACTTTTGACATTCATCTGATACAGAGTGATGCCATTATTTACATTAAATGATATTAAAAGTCTGATAGATTCTAACCTGGCGACGAGAGAAAAGGTTTATGTATAATCTATCCCCTCTTGTTGACTATAACCTTGTGCTACCAGTCGTGCTTTGTTTCTGATGACTTCTCCTTGCTCATTCAATTTGTTTCTGAACACCCAATTTGTTCCAATGACGTTGATTCCTTTTGGTCTGGGGACCAAATCCCATACGTCATTTCTTGTGAATTGATTCACTTCCTCCTGCATTTCCAGAATCCAGTCATTGTCCAGAAGCATTTCATCAATTGTTGTTGGTTCAATCAGAGAGACCAGTCTTATAAGGGATTCTTCAGAGTTTCTGAAAGTTGATCTTATTCTGATTGGATTATCCTTCTTTCCCAGTATTGTATCGTCTAGTTGATCAATGCTACTTTTGGATAGTCTTTTCTAAAGTTGATCAACTGAAGGTGATGGATTGCTTGCAATAACTCTTTATGATGTTGTAGTAGTGTCTTTGTTGAGAACTTCTGCAAGGAATTCATTCTGCTTTAACTCTTGAGAGTCAAGCTTAAAATCAAACCTAACACTGATTGACTCTTCAACAATATGTGTTTCTGTATTATATACTATGTACCCTCTTGAGCGTTTAGAGTATCCTAACATAATACACTTTTATGCTTTAGAGTCAAACTTGTTCAGATAATTTTTGTATTCAGAATAAAGCACGTGCAACCAAATGGATGAAAATAAGAAATGTTGGGCTTTCTGTTCTTCCACAATTCATATGGATTCTTTTCCAGAATAGGTCATATGGAGATTCTATTATGAATGTAACACGTTGTGTTAATTGCCTCTGCCCAGAAGATCTTAGCAACGTTAGTCTCGTTGATCATGGTTCTGGCCATTTCTTGCAATGTTCTATTCTTTCGTTCTACAACTCCATTTTGTTGGGGAGTTCTAGGACAAGAGAAGTCATGCAAGATGCCTTTTTCATTAAAAAATAATTCAAAATTTTTATTTTCAAATTCACCACCATGATCACTTCTAACTTTGACAATTCTAAGATCCTTTTCATTCTGAACTTGGTTGCAGAAGGTAACAAACACAGAGTGTGACTCGTCCTTGTGTTTTAAGAACTTTACCCATGTTCATCTGCTATAGTCATCTACGATTACTAACCTATACTTCTGCCACTGACTGAAGCAGTTTTTACTGGTCCAAATAAGTCAATGTGCAGAGGTTTTAATGGCTTAGAGGTGGAAACAACATTTTTGGATTTGAAAGCTGGTTTTGCAAATTTGCCTTTCTGACATGCTTCACACAGAGCATCTGAGCTGAACTTCAAATTAGGAAATCCTCTGACCATATTGAGTTTGTTAATCTGAGATATTCTTCTCATACTAACATGCCCCAATCTTCTGTGCCAGACCTATTGCTCATTGTTAACAGAAAGTAGGCATTTTACATTCTGACTCTTTAGTTCAGAAAGTTTTATTTTATAAATGTTGTTTTTCCTCTTTCCATTAAATAGGATAGTCCCATCTTTCTGACTAACAGCTTTGCATGAATTTTTATTAAAGATTTTATCATAACCGTTATCACTTAATTGACTTATGGATAACAGGTTATGCATTAATCCATCAATTAATAATACATTATTTATAGAGGGAAGATTTCCATTACCTACTGTTCCAGAGCCAATGATTTTTCCTCTCTGATTGCCACCAAAGCCCGTGTAGCCTCCAGGCTTAAGTTCTAGGCTTTGGAACATATGCCTTCTTCCCGTCATGTGTCGCGAGCAGCCAGAGTCCAGGTACCATGACTGGTGTCTTAGCCTTGCTGCTAAAGATATATGCTACATGTATAATTTTATCTTTAGGTACCCACATTTTCTTGGGTCCTGAATGGTTAGTTTTACCAAAATTCTGATTGAATTTTGGTTTGACAGAATAATCACTACTTGTGTATTTTATGTCATGTGTGTGCCCATATATAAAATGTGAGTTGAGTGGTGTGCATTTTATGACTAAGTCCATGGCTTTTTTAGGTGTAGATACCTTTCCTTGATATCCTATCCCTTTTCTTCCATTTCTGATAACTCCATAGATCATTGAAGCCATCTTGCTTCTATCTATGTTTCTAGCTAGAAACTTCTGAAAGCAGTGATCATACTCTTTGATGATCATCAGCATTACTTGGAGTCTCTAAGATTGTTTCCTTCTTAGAATTCTACAAATCATTTTCTAATTTTGAAATGTTTTCTTTTAACTCAGAATTCTCTAATCTGAGACTCTCATACTTTTCAGAGTCAGAGGCAAGATCCCTTTTTAGGTTCTTGGATTTTACTCTGATATGCTGATACCTTTCCAGGATTTCATTTAGACTTTCTGCAAGTTCAACCTTAGTAAAATTAATGGTAAAGTCACGGAATACCTCTTCAGTGTTTGATTCTGAGTCTGAGCCAGAAGCTTCACTTTCTTTAGATACGTTTTCCATGAGAGCTATGTTTGCTCTTTCATCATCTAACTCTGAGTCAACTTCAGAGGTATCCGAATCATCCCATGTTGCAATGAGGCTTTTCTTATTTTCCTTGAAAGACTTCTTTTTGGGCTTTTCCTTCTGAAGCCTTGGGCAGTCACTTTTGTAGTGCCCTTGCTCGTTACACTCATAATAGATGATGTCCTTGTTATTTGGATTTCTGTATCCTGAAGAAACTTCGGATATTCTGTGTCCAGAGGAAGACTCAGACTTTCTATATCTGGAGAAAGATTCATTCTGATTCTCTGATCTTCTAGGATTTCTGAACTTCCTTTGTCTCTGCTTCCACAGTTGATTCACCCTTCTGGAGAGGAGAGACAATTCATCTTCTTTTGATGAGGATCCATCAGAAGTTTCTTCCACAGCCTGCAAAACCTTAGAGTCATATTTTCTGTTAGAATTTAAAGCTAGTGGCTTACCTTGATTTTGAGGCTCATCTTCTTCTAGATCTATCTCGTGACTTCTGAGGGAGCTGACAAGTTCCTCCAGAGATATTTTGTTGATATCTTTGGCTAGCTTAAGTGCTGTGACCATTGGCCTCTATTGCTTGGGCAAGCTTCTGATGATCTTCTTAGCATGATCAACAGTAGAATTCCCTTTGTCAAGAACCTTCAGTCCAGCAACAAGGATTTGGAATCTTGAAGACGTAGTTTCTATTGATTCATTATCTTCCATCTTGAATGCCTCATACTTCAGAATGAGTGCAAGGGCCTTGGTTTCTTTGACTTGAATGTTGCCTTCATGTGTCATTCTCAGAGAGTCAAACATGTTCTTGGCAGTCTCTCTGTTTGATATTTTCTCATATTCTGAGTATGAGATGGCGCTGAGAAGTATTGTTCTGACCTTGTGGTGGTTTATGAATTCACGCTTTTGATGATCAGAAATCATTTTTCTGTCTATCCTCTAACCACGTCCATCCACTGGGTGCGTGTATCCATCAGTCACCATGTCCCACAGATCAGCATCATGGGCCAGAAAGAAACTCTCAATTTTGTCTTTCCAGTAGTCAAAGTTTTCTCCATCAAAGATTAGAGGTTTGCCACTGAATCTGTCCTTGTCTTTATGGTAGTCATTGCTGATGTTTTGGCTTGGTCCCACCATAGTGTTTTTCTGAAGCTTGGATCTTGTACTGATACGGTTAAGTGTTTAAGCTCAGAACCAGGCGCTCTGATGCCAATTGAAGATGTGAAAAACACAAGAAGGGGGGGGGGGGGGGGGGGGGGTTGAATTGAAATCTTGAAATTTAAGGCACAATGACACAGTATTTTTATCCTGGTTCGTTTGATCTCAAACTACTCCAGTCCACCCGTCAAGGTGATTTCACCTCTCTCCAACGAGGTCTTAATTCACTAATCTCAAAATGATTACAATCACTACTTTAACAACTGTTAAAGTCTTCTTGAGTACAACCACAATCCGGTTAATCTCAAGGAACACTGTTTCAAAATAATTATACAAGATGTGTATTGTTGTTTTTATTACAAAAGCTGTTGATCACAACTGTGATAATTTACACAAGATTATAGCTTGGAAATGTAAAGAATATTACTTGCAGCTTTGAATATCCGTGAGTGGTTATGTAGCGAAAACGTCCACGATTTTGAATACTGACTTTGTTTATATAGGCAGTGGAATAATGTTGATCATCAAGCATGTTTAATGTCATTAACACACTTTCCATTTGGAGAAGATCCTGTCTGAAAGAAGTCGTTGGAATTGAGGTTGTCTTGAATGATCAGTAACGCTTCAGAATCTTATCTCCTTGCTTTGCTAATGACGCTTCTGAGTATTGATGACTTGGATTAACATGTTCTTGTTCAGAGTCAGAGTTTGCTTTTCTTTACCGCAACTTCTGGTCATCAATCTTCAGCGCATGTTCTGATTGCTTCAGCGTGTAGCTCTTATGCTTATCTTCTGATGCTGCTATGGTCAGAACTTATGTATACACACAACATAATTTTTAGGGTGCATATTTGTTCTTTGTATTTGTCAATAGTTATTTTTATTTGTTATCATCAAAACTCTAACTAAGGGTTGTAGAATCAAACTATATTCTAACACTGAATACCATGTGGATCTCTTCGAATACATGCCCCAAGTTTACGCCACAATACGGAATTACCTCATGATTCACTTAGTGATAAAAAGATTGGAACGGACACCTGCAAATGCCCCGTTTAGCTATGTGAATGCCGTGATTTACTCCACTGGGGATGCCTCGGTTTAGTTCTGCAAATTCCCCAGTTTAGCTCTACGATTTCCCCAGATTAGCTCTTGGGGAATGTGCACTTACGCACGCCAAGTCAAATGACTACTCCATATTTCTGAATTCACTCAGGGAATCTGGTTTGAAATTATTTGTAGCAGATAAAGGTGACTTCACGCACTGACCAGGTCAGGGTGACCGTTATGATGGTTTTAGCTTGATTGTAGTCTTCCCGTACAACATAATTGGCTTGAGCAGCTTTGCGAGTACGAATGAGGAATGCCCCTATTTGGAGGAACTTTGAGAGAATATGTGCTAAATAGAAGACATGAATATCTATGGTACAATACAATATGAGGTGGCCTTCCCTAGTCTCTTGAGTCACACAAAAAACTTCTCTTGATTACATCTTTCTTGGAGAGATTTGTCGAATCTCGACGTAACGACTCCAGGTTCAATGAGTTTTGAGTAAATTTCTCGACGTGATGGACTCCGATTGACAAAAACTTGAGATTTATCGATGTGATAGCCTCTAATTGACTGAACTCTTACTCAACAAAGTATTCTCATGTTGGTCTTCTTTTACTCAACATAGTCACTAAAGCACTTTTTCATATGCAAAGAATGTTTATATAAGAAAGATAATTCAAGTGCAAATCCTATGCTTATCTTGAAGTTTTAAAAACATTAATTGAAAAGATGCTAAAACATCGATTTTCTTGTACAAAGGACAGTAAAGGATTGAGTGATACCAACTCAAAAGTTTTAGTAAGCCTCTTGGGAGTCAGATTACCGTATTCTTGTTTCAGTGCTGCTTCGAATTAACCTATGATTCAGTTAGGACTTTTATGGGTTGTAACATATACTTGTTCACGGTTTTATAAAAAAGGATTTAAGGCTCAAAATGATTTTGTTCCCAACCATTCCCCATGATATTCTCCAGTCCTAAGTTCAGTTGACCTGATACAAGCATTTAGTTGACTCAGTCACTAACTTTTGATTTTGGTGTTCGATCACATGACCTTGTTCTGTAGATAAGGATTTTTATTGGTAATCCTTTTCTCACCTTTTAGGATTTTCAATTTGTTTCTCGTTTTCCCTAATTTATTCCTAGACAAATTCTTTTAAATTTCGATTTGGAAGTCCAGCGGGATGCCTTAACTTTTGCCTAAGCGACTTGTTTCCAATTTTCTACTTAGAGGGTCTTTTTGTTTCTTTCTTATTCATACTTTCCCTTTTGAACAAGTATTTTATCTTCATGTAGTCTTTGATTTGGGGGAAGTGATTGTGACTGCCTGAGTCCTTGGTAGATGATGGATAACCTTTTTTGTATTGTCATCTTTGATCCTCTTGACGTGCAAGAGATACCCATTGGGATATCGCTCTCTTTGATGCACGTTGCTAATAGATGTGGGTTAGCCATTACAGTTTTGACTTTCCTCAGCCTTTGGATGGATAACTGTTATTGTATCCTTAGATGCGCACTCCTGGTGAGTTTAGAACGCTCGATCGGATTAATTGATCACTACTCGCCCCAAGTTTAAAATGAGGGTTTTTTCTGAAGAGACAAGAAACTCCTACTTCGAAGGCTCAGAGGAGTTAACGAGGGTCTATCTCCCTTATATCTTTGGTGTTTGGGGATTTGAAACTATTTTTGTACATTGTCAACAGGGTTTTATTCAAATGCATACCGTTTGAGATTCTAGGTATATTTCTCATCATCTTCCCTCCAAAGGTGTTTCTTTATTAACAAGAGCTAAGTATCAAAAGCATAGTCAAATAATAAAAATGTATTCAATGCATTGTGATTTAATATTCAAAAATAAATTGTTTTGCGTACAAAAAAGTATTGAACCAAACAAGAAAGATTACAAATGAGAATAAAAATGAAAGTAGAAATTTTCGTGTTGAGGAGACTTCTTCAGGCTTGAATTATTTCAGGGGTTGCTCTTTGTAGTCTTGACATCTATTAAGGGGGAGGGTTTCTTGTTACCAACATGTTTCCTCCTTGAAAGTCCTAGTACTTATTATCGATCAATTGTTGTACTTTAGCTTTGTAAGCATTGCAATTCGCAGTCGAATGTCCTGCTTACCTGGCGTGGTACACGCATTGTATGTTAGGATTATAACCAAGTGGAAATGGATGCGGCAGAGGTTTCAGGAATTTTGGAACTACCAGAGAGTTTTGAATCAGACATGGTAGAATTTAACTATAGGTAATAGGAATTAGATCCAAAGGAGCATTCCTTCTTTCCAAATTATTTTGAGCTCTGCGCTGATTCAGATGATTTTGCTGTTGTAGAGCATACTGCTATTGTGGCAAGAAAAACTGTTGTCGAGCCACTCAGGGTTGAGAAATCTTATCAATAGTAGTAGCACTAGTTTCACCTTCTTTATTCTTGACAAAGCCGAAATTAGGTTTCTTTCTCTCCCCAATGGTGTTATTGTTATCTCTAAGGGTACCCTGGATCTTACCAGCCTTGATACAAGTCTCGACACGTTCCTCAATAATAACCATATCAAAGAAAGAGGCGGAAATATTTTCAATCATATGCAGAAGGTAAGGACCTCGTAAAGTGCCCATGAACAAATCAATCAACTCATGGTCCAACAGAGGAGGTTTAACCCTTGCAGCTAATCCTCGCCACCTCTAGGCTTACTCTTTGAAGGATTCTTAATACTTTTGTGACATATTCTGAAGCTTAGAACGAATAGGAGCCATAATCGTGTTGTAGAAATAATGTTTCAAGAAAGCGTCAACAAGCTATCCCCAAATATCGACATAAGTTCTCTCTAACTGCATATACCATTCTAATGATGCCTCGATCAGGCTGTCTTGAAAGGAGTGTGTGAGAAATGGTTCATTCTCAACATGAGCGGTCACCTTGCGAAAAAAATAATGGAGATGAGTCTTTGGGCAAGTGGTACCTGAGTATCTATCAAAGTTAGGAACCTTGAACTTGAGAGGAATAACAATCCCAGGAACAAGACAAATTGCAGCGACATTGAATTCAAATTTCTTAGAAACTTCCATAGCTTTGAGACGCTCCTCGAGAGCACGATACACCTTAGTAGTTTCAGCAAGGTAATTAGTGAGATCACCTTGGGAATTATCAAGATCAATGACATCGTAATGTTCATCAACCAACTTCTTCTGAGTTTCAAGAGTAATCACAATAGTAGAAGCCTTGGGAATTCCATTAGGAGGATTAGGGAATCCATTAGAAGTGCAAGGAGAGACTTATGTAATCTTAATGACATTCTGACGAAGCTCTTCTTGTCCCTGAACAAAAACTTGGAGAGTCTCAAGAATTTGATGCATTATGGCACCCATAGTATCCATGTCCATACGGAGAGCATTCTGATTATCTTAGACGAGATCCATAAGTCTTTGTTAATTGGCGCGAGTGTGGTATGGATGTAGAGAAGTCGTTTTCAATGAATCTGAACTCTGAATGAAAAGAAGGTCCCCAAAAAGCTTCTCATATGAACAATGAAATGCATGACATTATGAGTGCATGTGTCATCCTTCATTTCCAAGAGAACTCAAAGACTATCCAATCCATAAATATCCTTTTTACAGTATTTCTCTTGAAAAGCTTAATTGGAGGAGACTTGTCTTTGGAATTCCATATAAATGGGATGTACATACACAATGGTAAATGATGTTATAGTGTGCAACAGTCATGGGATCAAGGCTCCACGGAATTGGGATAACCATTGTACTATTTCTGAACATGCAACATATCTCAGGATCAAGGGCCTGGAACATAACCCAAAAGAACCTCAAAAATTTTAGATTCGAACTCAGAAAATAAATCGGAGGACCGCATAGTCACCAACAGAACAAGTGAACAACAAAACAAATCACCAACAGTACCTTAAGAATCATCCCTTCTCACTCGCGGGAAAATACTAGGTCAGGGTAAGACAAGGGTAACTCGAAAATCACGGGTCCTCTTGAAAGCAAAATCATCGCAACACAGACGTGCATGATGAAAATACCTCCAATTGAACCTCATTCGAGCATGGTATATGAAATGACGACATTAATCGAACCATGTCCTATAGCAGTCATGTCCCCATTATATTCCTAGGCTTCCTAGATAGTGCACTCTAACTTGGGTATTAGGCCTTTTACCTTATAGTAACATCCCAACCCAATCAAGAAGCATATCCAATTCAGCAGTAGTATATGGAAAATAGTAAAATGGAATGCATACATATGATCAGGTAATCATGTATGAATGAATAAACAGAAAGCATAAAAATAAACACCCAAATAAAATAAAACATGAGCTAGGATCGACTCCAGGATGGACCAGCAATTGGTCGACCTATCCCCAGTGAAGTCATCAGCTGAAACAACTTGCTGAAAATCATCAGACAATGAAGTCGCCATCGAACGTCTTTTATCCCACATGAAGTTAAAGTTAAACATCGAGAAAACCTAAGAAGGGAGAATTCATGGTCTTACGATCGAGAGATCGAGTAAGGGAGTATGTTACGTGAGGGTAAGGTATTAGCACCCTGCACGCCCATAGTACTCTATAATATCCACTCTTGTTGTCTATCTTATGGGTGTGTTTAATCTGTGCTTACTGTACTACTGAGGAATAATGCATGCAAAATAAAGTAGAAAATAATGTAGGTGTTGGCTCCTAAATTCGACACCTTTGTTTTGATTGATGGCAACCATTAAAAGCTGAAAGATGCTTTCGACTGGCTAAGCCTGTCGAAGTGCCCGTCGAAAGATGGTCAAATACTTAGAAGATTTCTTCCAAGGAAGAAGGCTGATTGCCTTCGACGCCGAAGGAGTTTTTGTCGAAGATGTCTCTTGACGAACGTGTTCGATGGTCCAGAGTGGAGCAGTTTGAAATTCAAAGCTTTGGAGGGAAAACGGTTTCCAGCAGTTACTACGTGCGAACGTGCAAGGATCTGGAGCGTCGAGCATGGAGAACGTGACAAGTGGCTTGATCTCGAAGCAGTGCAACTGCCCGACGGTTACTTGGAATGTTTTTGTATAAATAGGAGTAGGCGTGTAGTTTCTCGCGTGTGTTCACAATAGATACATAGTCACTCATTTAGATTCAAGTACCTAGTGTGAGCGAACGAATTGTTGAGAAATGTATGTGTGAAACACCAATTTAATCAATTCAAGTCATTTACTTTTCCAGTATTTTACATGCTTTTCCCTTTAAGATTCCTGTCGAACCTTTACATTCCAGCCTTGTTTATTTTACCAAGCCTTTTCCTTTATGCAATTTACTTTAACCAATTTACTTAAAGCCTTATCCACATTAATTAAACTTCAAAATCAACCTATGTCCATAGGATCAATCTGATCGATCCTGCGAGTAACCAAATAAGTAACCATTTGGAGGATCAGCGGTTGTTTACCAAATCCCAAGGTAAACAAATTGGCACACCTGGTGGGACTGTGTGTTGATTGTTGAAAAATCTCATCTTTTCGAGTTGTATGTTATTGAGGAGTGGTAGAATATACACCAACGATAATAATACTGCCAGAAGAAGAGAAGAGATGGCGAATCCGCCAAACAACAATGAAATCCCACAAACGAGTGTGGGAGCAACGGTTAATATGACCGTGAGTGAAGCGACGAATGCTGGTTCGATACCAGCAGTGTCAGTCACAACCACGGGGCCAACGACTTCGTTTGCAGGCCCCAGAGTGACTTTGGGAACCCCCCCTCCAAGGGGAAATACTGGCCCAAGGCCAGTGGTTCCCCCAGGATTTATTCCATTCTATGGTATGCCAACTTCTGAATTGGCAAGCCTGACGAATGCTGCGTCCACTTATTCAGACCCTTTCGTGAGTGCCACTTCGCCACTCCAAGGCTCTGGAGTAGGCATGGCGAATAGAAATAGGACCCAACTCTTAGGAGGAACGTCCCAAGTAGCCCATGGCCTTACAAATGCCTCGACAGCAGTCTTGAGGCAACAGATGGACGAAAGCAACCATGATATGGTGCAAATGTTGGCACAAACTTTGAGTACAGTGCTAAATCCTCTAATACAAAATACTACTCAGTCGAATCAGCAAGTTACAGCGCAAATGACGCGTTTGGCTGACTTCTTTGGAGTACCCCCACCTATTCGACAGCCCCAAAGGGCGCAAATAAGAGGAAATCAGGGGATATTTGTAGAGGAAGAAGCCACCATTAATCAGGCCCAACAGCCTGTAGAACAACCTGTCGAAGAACCTAGGGTAATAGCCCCAGAGGTTAGGTTAGTTAACAGAAACCAAAATGCTGACGAAGTGGTTCAGCATGTCCAATACCAAAACATGGGGTTGGAAAACAATCTGGCAACCATGATCGAAAGGATCATGACTCAGAATGGAATGAACATGGGCTTTCGAAGGCCCAACTTTACATCCCCATTGTCAGAATATGTGCTACAAACTGACTTACCCCCTAGAACCAAAGTCCCCAAATTTACTAAGTTCTCTGGGGACACGACAGAATCTACTGTCGAACATGTGGCTAGGTATTTGATCGAAGCAGGAGACATTTCAAATAATGAAAACCTAAGAATCAAATACTTCCCAAGTTCCTTAACCAAGAACGCTTTTACTTGGTTTACAACTCTTCCCCCCAATTCGATCCACCATTGGACCCAATTGGAAAGATTGTTCCATGAACAATTTTATATGGGGCAAACCAAGATAAGCCTGAAAGAACTGGCGAGTGTTAAGAGACGTTTCACTGAACCTATAGACGAATATCTAAATAGGTTTAGGTTGCTTAAGGCGAGATGTTTCACACAAGTGCCAGAACATGAGCTGGTCGAAATGGCAGCAGGCGGTTTAGACTATTCCATTAGGAAGAAGCTAGATACCCAGTACCTAAGAGACATGGCCCAACTGGCCGATAGAGTTCGACAAGTCGAACGCCTTAAAGCTGAAAAAGCTAAGGCAACAAAAACTCACAAGAGAGAGAGAATAGCTTACGTTGAGATGGATGACGAAGAGCTAGAATCCTTCGACGATACTTTAGCTGTCGAGGAAGGAGAGGTCGATTTAGCAGAACTGAAACAAGGGCCTCCATACTCTTGTAAACAGTTAGTCCCCTCAAATGGGAAAAATCCCATTGGTCCAGACAAGACCAATGATAGGTTCCCAAAAAAGACTTATAGTTTTGACATCACAAAATGTGATGAAATATTCGACTTGCTAGTTAAAGATGGCCAAATGATAGTACCCCCTGGGGTAAAAGTGCCTCCTCTTGATCAAAGAAAGAAGAGAGGTTTTTGCAAATATCATAATTTTCTGGGCCATAAAACTTCTCAATGTTTTCTTTTCAGGAATCTTGTGCAAGACGCTATTGAGGAAGGGAGATTAAAGTTTGCTGACAAATCCCCCATGGCTGTCGACTCCAATCCAATGAAGGCTGAAGCCCACTATGCAGAACCCTCTGAGGTGAACATGATAGAGGCTACCAAGATCCAGTCGAAGAAGCCAGGCATTAACATGGTCGAAGTTTCTAAGGACCACATCAACATGCCAATTTTTGGCAGTTTTTCTGGAAACTTATCCAGGAAGACAATTGAGGCTGTCCAGAAAGCGGTCGAAGATCCAAAGTCGAAGACTGCTGAAGTACAAAAAACTGGACCAAAGCCCAGTTCCCAATTGGCCACTGTACAAGGCCAGACGGAGAAACTGGAAACACAAATGAAACAACTAACTCTTGCTACTAAGGATACCATGAACATCAACATGGTTGAACTTTCTGACCCTAAAGCTTCAGAAGAAGCCATAAGGCAAGAGCAGGCGAATAAAACGGCTTTCCCTAAGGAAAACGAAAACTTGGCAGATTTTTTACAAAGATGCCAGAAGAAAAAATCAGAGGTTATGCTATGTCCAAGATGTAGTTCTATCTTTGATAAAAAAGCTGCTGAGCATATACAAGGCGTGAGAGCAGCGAACAAGAGAAGGGAAAATTCTGACCTTCGACATGATCCCAGAAGGGGTTCTAATCAAGACAAGAGGCCTTCGACTTTTAGGCCTCCAACAAATGTACCAGTAGACACTTGGTACAAAACATCTGGCCGGAAAAGGCCAAGTGAAGAGAAATGGCATTCTTTCGAAGTGCCAAGAGGTTCCTCCTTAATCCAGAAGAAAGATCCTCAAGTTGCTGCACCCAAGGTTGCTCAAGTGTCCAGCAACTACAAAGGAAAAAATCCTATGTCGAGATCCCAATGGAGGAGGTATCAAAGAAGGCGAAAAGCTGAAAGGGAGGCTACCAATGAACCTAAGGCTGAGACTAGTTCGAATGTGCCTCAAAGGAAACAAAGAAAGCCTCTTGAGAGAGAACCAGTTACAAACAGGCTAGTTTGGCCTAACCAGAGCGAAGTCGAAGACGAAGATGATGCTGAGTCCGACGATACCCTGGATATAATGGTGAACGTTGTTTCAATGCTGCCTAGGGAATTCAATCGACAAGTAGAAGTCGAAACCAGCGACTGGGAGATGGAACAAGAAATGGCCAGACACAGGCCAGTGTGCTATTTTGTCATGGACAATGGCACTACAGAAGAACAAAATGGCTTCTTCGAGCCACCCACAGAGGCGATGAAGAATCACCTCAAACCTTTGTTCATAAGGGCCAAGCTCGAAGAGACCACTGTGAACAAGATATTGGTCGACTGTGGGGCCACTATCAACATTATCCCTCATTCTGTGCTAATAAAGATTGGCAAAAGGGATGAAGAAATAAAACCTCACAATATGGTCCTGTCCAACTATGAGGGAGGCATTGGGACCACCATGGGAGTGATCCAGCTCGACATAAAAGTTGGGTCGATCCTTCGACCAACAATGTTCATGGTCATTTCAGCCAAACCTAACTACAACCTTTTGTTAGGTCGTGAGTGGATACATGGTGTAGGTGCTGTGCCTTCATCGATGCATCAAAGACTGCTTCTATGGCGCCCAGATGGGTTGGTCGAAAACATAGAGGCTGATCAGAGTTACTACCTTGGCGAAGTAAACCACTTGGGTGTAACAGATTTCGACAAAAACTTGGCTCACATAGGGCCATGTCCAGCTCCTGATTTCGACATGGCGCCAGCGCCAAACACCTTTTGTTCCCTATACCTGCATCCTGAGCATGGTTTCCAATGGGACAGAGAGGACGTGTCACACATAGAATTCAGTGGGCTAACTGGTATCCAACCAACTGGTTGGGGAAGTGAATTCAGTGATAATGACTGAGTCACAATCTCTGAAGCGAATTTCGGCCTATGTGGCTGAAACCAAGATGATAACGGCTCTCGAAGCCGAAGTAAAATACATGGCCACCAAGGCCAATGACCAAGCACTGCCTTCTGCAGGTCCTGGAAAAGATTTCGACCCAGAGCCACCAGATATAGGTCCTGGAAAAGATTTTGACCCAGAACCTCCTGATATCTCGACAGAAGGAATGCAGGAACAGAGGCTCGACGCGATCTATGACGATGAGCCTTTGGGCTTCGAAAAGGATCCCTTGGCGAACAATATCAAGATGTTAGCACAAGACCCTTTAGAAGAAATCAACTTAGGCGAAGGATCAGAGAATAGGCCAACTTACATCAGCGCCAAAATCGATCCAGAACTTAGGTTGGAAGTAATCCAATTGCTGAAAGAGTTTAAAGACTGTTTTGCGTGGGATTATGACGAAATGCCTGGTCTCGACAGAGGATTGGTAGAACTTCAGTTGCCAATCAAACCTGGAAAGAAGCCAATCAAGCAAAATCCAAGACGCTTCGCTCCAGAAATCTTGTCGAAGATCAAAACGGAGGTCGAAAGACTTCTGAAATGCAAATTCATCCGTGTTACAAGGTATGTCGAATGGATTGCAAATATTGTGCCAGTAATTAAGAAAAATGGCACATTAAGGGTATGCATAGATTTCAGAGATCTGAATGCTGCCACCCCCAAAGATGAATATCCAATGCCTGTGGCGGAAATGCTAGTCGATTCTGCCGCTGGCTACGAATACCTGAGTATGCTCGATGGTTATTCAGGATATAATCAAATTTTCATTGCTGAAGAGGATGTGTCGAAAACAGCTTTTCGATGTCCTGGGGCCTTAGGCACTTACGAATGGGTAGTGATGCCTTTTGGCCTAAAGAACGCTGGGGCAACGTACCAGCGAGCAATGAATACTATCTTCCACGATTTTATTAACACGTTTATGCAAGTTTATATTGATGATATTGTTATAAAATCTGTTTCCAGGAAGAGTCACATTGACCACCTCCGACAATCATTCGAAAGAATGAGAGAACATGGTCTGAAGATGAACCCTTTGAAGTGTGCGTTCTGTGTAAAAGCTGGAGATTTCTTGGGCTTTGTTGTCCACAAGAAAGGGATCGAAATCAATCAGAACAAGACGAAGGCAATTTTGGAAGCGAAAGCGCCATCGAATAAGAAGGAATTGCAATCTCTCTTAGGCAAGATAAATTTCTTGAGAAGGTTTATATCTAACCTAAGTGGGAAAGCTCAGGCCTTTTCACCCTTACTTCGACTGAATAAGGAGGGGTTCGAATGGGGGCAAGAGCAACAAGAAGCCTTCGACAAAATCAAAGGGTACCTCACTAAGCCACCTATTTTGGTGCCTCCTTGTAGCAATAGGAGTATGAGATTGTACATAGCTGCATCTGACAAAACTCTGGGAAGTATGTTAGCCCAAGAGGATGAGAATGGGGTCGAAAGACCCATTTATTATCTCAGTCGAGTTTTGAATGATGCAGAAACTAGATATAGCGAAGTTGAAAAATTGTGTCTATGTCTGTATTTTTCTTGTACAAAGCTCAAACAATATATAAAACCAGTTGATGTTTATGTTTCGTCTCATTTTGATGTTTTCAAATATATGTTGTCGAAACCTATCTTGCATAGTCGAATTGGCAAGTGGGCATTAGCGTTGACTGAATACTCCTTGACCTTTATGCCTCTTAAGGCAGTAAAAGGACAAGTGGTTGCAGACTTCATAGTCGACCACTCTATTCAAGTCGAGGATATTAACTATGTGGAGATAGAGCCTTGGAAATTCTACTTCGATGGTTCCAGCCATAAAAATGGAACAGGCGTAGGAGTCTTACTTATTTCTCCAGATAAAATTCCAACAACATTCAAGTACCAAATCGAAGGTTCTTGTTCGAACAATGAGGCTGAGTATGAAGCTCTAATTACTGGCCTTGAAATATTGTTGGAATTGGGGGCAACTCGAGTCGAAATAATGGGAGACTCAGAGTTAGTCATCAAGCAAGTCACAAAGGAGTATAAATGCATAAGAGAAAATCTCATTATGTACTTTGTGATTGCAAATCGTTTATTGAAACAATTTGAAAGTGTCAATATTCGACACATCCCCAGAGTCGAAAATCAAATAGCCAATGACTTGGCACAGATTGCATCTGGGTATAAAATTTCAAAAACGAGATTACAAAGAGCAATCGAAGTTCGAGAGAAGATAAGAGCAACTTGTTTATCACCAACAGACTTGGAATCAACAAGGTTAGGGTATGCCGATCACTCAAACTTCGAGATTTCGTTCATTGATAATTTGTCAGACCAGGATTGGAGGAAACCCATTGTGGACTATCTTCAAAATCCAGGAGCTCCGACAGAACGAAAAACAAAATACAGGGCGTTGAGTTTTGTACTCATGGGTAATGAGTTATTCAAGAAGACGCCTGAAGGGGTGTTGCTGAAATGTTTAAGTGAAACTGAAGCATACATAGCCCTTTCGACTACTCATGCTGGGGCATGTGGGGCTCACCAAGCAGGCCATAAGATGAAATGGTTGTTGTTTCGACAAGGACTATATTGGCCCACTATGCTGAAAGATTGCGTTGAGTTCGCCAAAGGTTGCCAAGAGTGTCAAATTCATACAGGCATCCAGCATGTACCAGCAAGCGAACTTCACTCGATAGTGAAGCCTTGGCCCTTTCGAGGATGGGCGTTGGATCTTATTGGAGAGATTCGACCAGCCTCATCAAAGAGTCAGAAATACATATTGGTAGGCATTGATTATTTTACTAAGTGGATCGAAGCTGTCCCTTTAGTCAATGTAGACCAAGAAAATGTCATTGAATTTATTCAAAAGAACATTATATTTAGGTATGGAATCCCTGAGACAATAACAACTGATCAAGGCTCAGTTTTCACTGGTCGAAAGATGCAGGAATTTGCTCAGGAAACAGGTTTCAAACTCCTAACATCCACGCCTTACTATGCACAGGCGAATGGTCAAGTCGAAGCAGCTAACAAAGTGGTAATTGGCTTGATAAAGAAGCATGTTGGGAAGAAACCAAAGAATTGGCATAAGACGTTAGACCAGATTTTATGGGCTTGTCGAACGTCCCCAAAAGAAGCCACTGGTACAACACCATATAGGCTAACTTTTGGCCATGATGCAGTACTGCCAGCAGAAATTTGTCTTCAATCTGCAAGAGTTCAGAGGCATTATGATATTCCTTCTGAGGTTTATTGGAACATGATGTTAGGTGAATTGGTGGATTTAGACGAAGAGAGATTACACGCTCTCGACTTGCTCAGGCTTCAGAAGAAAAGAGTCGAAGACTCTTATAATAGAAAGGTAAAACCTAAGGCATTTTTGCCTGAAGATTTAGTTTGGAAGGTAATTCTTCCCATGGATCGACGGGATCGAAGCATGGGGAAATGGTCACCCAAATGGGAAGGACCCTTTAGAGTTATCCAAATTTTTTCTGGTGGAGCCTATGAAGTCGAAGAGATAAGTGGTGATAAAAGACTCTTGAGAGTAAATGGTAAATATTTGAAAAAATACAAGCCTATACTTCAAGAGATAAAAATAAAATAATAAACTGAATTAACCATAGAAATGCCAAAATGGAAATGTTTATTAATTTCTGCCAAAATGGCAATTGTTGTCGAAAGTGATTACAGAAGATGATTACAAAAGAGAATCAAAAAGAAAGAGAATTCTTAAGTCGAAGATACTTAGCATGCTGCAAATCCAACCTCTTCTTGCACCAAGATTTTTCTTGCTCCAGTTTGGCAATTTGAGCGTCGAGGCTTTGGGCCCTCTCAGCGAACTCCAGGCCTTGCTTGACCTCAGTCTGGCTCTCAGCGTCTGGGATGGTCGAAAGAATTTCCTCCTGAAGCACAGTGTTGGCGTTTATCTTTGCCTCTATCTCTGCAATTTGTGCTCGGAAGGAGACATTCTCTCGCTCAATAGCATCGAACCTTTCCTGTGCAGACGCTTTCTGTTTCGACAACTCGGCAATTCGAGAAGTCGAACTTGTGACAGCAGTCCATGCAGATAGGCTCTTGCCATGCAACGTTTCGAGCTGACTGTTGAAAGTTCGTTGGCGACGGTAATCCGCTGAGACTTGGTCAATCATAGAATGTAATTCCATGATTAAGTCCGAGATTTCTGGAGCTACAGCATCGAAATCAACAGCATTCAAAACCTCTTTTAAGTAAGATGGAGCAGTCGGGTCCCCCTCTAAAGCCTTCATTAAATCTCTCTTGAAGAACTGGGCCTTGACCTTCGCCAACGCATCATCTAGAGGAGAAGTCTCAGTAGATTTCCCTGACAGAGTAGGAATTTCTTGACTAGTGTCAGAAGAACTCTTACTCTCGACGATTGCATTGAGGTAGCTGATAGGGTCAGTTCGCTTCAAGATTTCCAAGTCTTCTTTCGACCTATGCTTTGAGGAGGTGACCCTTGCCATAGCATTATCTTGGACTGGAGGCTGTTGAATGCTGAGTGCCTCGTTTGGTTGTTCTTCGACTTGAACTGAGGCGGTACTAGCGTCGACTCGTGGTTCGTTAATTTCACCTTGGGGTCTTTCGCCAGCGTCTTTCTGCGGTTCTTCGCTGGCGTCATCCTGATGTTCTTCGCCAGTACCACCTTCATGTTCTTCGACAACAGCATCTTGATTCTCTTCGCCATTGCCTTGGTCTCTTCCTTCAGGATTCTCTTCTGACGACAAGACCACCACAGGAACCTTTTCTGGCTGTGTTTCCTCCGCCATAGGTTCTTCAGTTGTCTTCTCCACTGTCTCAGCATTGGCCTCATGCTCAGTGTGGGCTTCGTCATTGCCCAAATCTTGCACCTGAGGCCTGCTAAGGTCAGCAGATTCCAGAGTTTCTGAAGTCCTTGGTGGGGAACTTCCAGTAGTTTCCTGAGAAAGAGGAAGAAGACAAATCTTCAGATGTCGAAAGAGATATAATCAAATACTGGTATTTATGCCTAAGTTATAAGAGAAGGGTCCAATAGATTACCTGTGGATTGGCTTCAGCCCCAGGGCTGGAATTATCACTTTCGACAGGCTGGTTAACTAGAGCGTTCAGTTCTTCCTCAGTTGGTTCTTCGATGACCACTGCAGGTGGCCTAGGCTTTTTCGCACCAACCTTTATTCTGACGGTTCGACCTTCAGAAACTGGAGTAGGAACGGAAGCGTCCTTCGTTAACTTCCTCCTCTTTAAGGGAGTAGGAGGGGTATCACTGTCGTCGTCACTCCCCGATTCGATCACCAATGCTGCCCTTTTCTTGGGCGAAGGGACCTATAAAACCAATAGGAATTCGATTGAATAATTACGTCGAAAATAGAAAATCGAAAACCAGAATGAAGATAGAAAGTCTGGTTACCGATGCAGGAGGCCTTCTCGAAGAGCCTTCCCCCTGTTGGTTGCCCGTTGTCTTCGCCGGCGCTATAGTCTTCGCCGGCGGTGGAGGTTTGGTCGAAGGGACTCCTCCTTGTGGGCCTCCTGGAGCCTTCTTGACCAAAGGTTTTCGAACAACTGAAAGCGAAAAGGAAAGTTAACAAGCTAACAGTCGAAGAGAAAGATAAAAAGTAATGTGAGAGTATGAACTTAAATTTCTTTACTTTGTCAAATACGAGGACAAAAGACTTCTGCAACTCTGCTGTAAAGTCCTTCTCGTCGAAGAAGTACTCAGCGTAATAGCTTCTCCACCATTCTTCAAAAGATGGCGAACAAAGGAAGTTAAGCTGGTAGTTGAACAGCGAGAGGATGGTTCGACCAGCATATCTTCCAATATGCCTGGTAGCAGCGTCTTCTGTATAATCGTTGCAGAAGTACAACATTGACTTCTCTTTTTGGAAAATGGGAGAAGGCAGGGTTTGGATGATACCAAACTGGCGAGATACCAGGTTTGGTTGATAGGCCAGCAGACTCAGATGAGTCTTAGAACTTTTAAATCGAAGAGGCATAATCCTTGGAGTAAGGAATGCCTCCCACAGTATGGTGTGCTCATCAACATTGGGACCACTCGATTCCTTGGGATGTGGCCTTGTGAACCAAGCTGGCCCCACCTTTCGCTGAGCAAATGGAGCCATAGTCGAAACAAATTCCTTCCTTCGAGCGAACATCAGCACGAAGTTAGTGAAGGTTTGTTGGAACTCTAGCCCATCTTCCACAGGCGTCAGTAGAGCCAGCCTAATTCCTTCGATCCGCCTATTGGCTATCGCTGGGGCTTGTTCGTTTATCTGACTCTTCTTGGGCAAGAAGGATTCGAAAGTGGCGTTGAGCCACAGTTGAAGTAGCCAGAAAGGCCCAGCGAGCAACAAACTGTTCCTATCCTCAATATGCTTCAAGAGAGTGACCCCACTGCTGATTGAGTCATAAAGACTGGCCAGAATGAGTTCTGCCAAACAGATGTTCTGGCGGTGATGCAGTTGGGTGGCCAAAGTGACCATCTTTTTGGTCACTTGCAGGGACTTCGAACAGAACACGAAGCGAGTTAGCCATAAGGCTAGAAACGCTATGTGTTCAACGTCGGACACTGTGTCTGTCGACTTGTCATGAAAGTGGTTGATAAAGGTGGTGAATGTTGGCTTCGTCTCAGAAAAGCCAATTTGGTCCTCCGACATCTCTTCCGGGTCGAAGTAATCTCCGGTTGGTCGAAGGCCAGTGATGGCTGCTACGTCGAAGAGTGTGGGAGTTAACATCCCACATGGGAGGTGAAAGGTGAAGTGAGAGTTATCCCAGAACAGCATCGAAGCTATAAGCATCTCTGGGGAGTAGTTTAAACCTGTCTTCGACAGCATTATTAGGTCAAAGATGCCCATCTCTTTCCAGACTGGAGTTTGATGTTTTTCCAGCTTTGTTAGCCAAGCAACGTAGTCCTGGGTGAGATTAGGGCAAGACCTAAAAACTCTAACACTTCTGTTGAAGAAACGAAGGTCGATCTTCTCGTGTGTGGGGTCTTCAGTATCTTCTGCATCTTTCTTAGCACAAGCTATTGGCTTGAGCTTCTCGACAATGGGAAAATAGCTCTTGATCTTCAGAGCTTCAGAGATGCTGGGGTTCATGGGTCCAGCCATTGCGAAGATTTGGTTGGAGTATCCAACCGGAATCATCAAGTGACGCGAGTAAGCGTCGCGGACGGAGATATCAGATGGTTCAGGGACCCTTCGTTTCCCTGTAGCGTTCACTACCGGAGCGGTTACAAAAACCTTGGGCTTAGCAAGTTGTTCAGTTGGTGCGTTAGTCTTGGGGGCAGTTGAAGCAGAAGCCATTGTTGAGGATGAAGATGAAGTTGGAAAGGGAAGAGTTTTTCTGCAAAGAGAAACAAGTTTGCAAGAAAGCAAGGGAGTTTGAGAGATTGTTTGCGTGAAAAGTCCCACAATGGGATATTCACTACTATTTATAGTAGTGGGAGAAATTCCCAATAACGAGGGCATTAAATGTCATTTAATGCTGCAGGGAGTAGTGGGACGCGTGGCAGCATCCTGTTGTTTTGGCCGTTTCTGCAGAAACAGAGAGACGCAGCGTGCGTCCTCGTTTTTTGAATTTGTCATAATGACAAATTATGAAGTGATGTTTTGGTTCTGCACGCCGTACTGACAGTGACGTCCTAGGATCAAATCAATGATGGTTTCTTGGGATTGCCAATAGTTGGTAAAAAGCAAACAAAAAGTGCACAAGTTAACTTGTGACTAAGCGTGGAAGAACAGGTGTCGAATGGCGTTTTCAAAGAATGCCTTTTTCTTTCAAGAGTCGAAATAAGGCATTCTTGGGGGGCAATTTGTTGGCTCCTAAATTCGACACCTTTGTTTTGATTGATGGCAACCATTAAAAGCTGAAAGATGCTTTCGACTGGCTAAGCCTGTCGAAGTGCCCGTCGAAAGATGGTCAAATACTTAGAAGATTTCTTCCAAGGAAGAAGGCTGATTGCCTTCGACGCCGAAGGAGTTTTTGTCGAAGATGTCTCTTGACGAACGTGTTCGATGGTCCAGAGTGGAGCAGTTTGAAATTCAAAGCTTTGGAGGGAAAACGGTTTCCAGCAGTTACTACGTGCGAACGTACAAGGATCTGGAGCGTCGAGCATGGAGAACGTGACAAGTGGCTTGATCTCGAAGCAGTGCAACTGCCCGACGGTTACTTGGAATGTTTTTGTATAAATAGGAGTAGGCGTGTAGTTTCTCGCGTGTGTTCACAATAGATACATAGTCACTCATTTAGATTCAAGTACCCAGTGTGAGCGAACGAATTGTTGAGAAATGTATGTGTGAAACACCAATTTAATCAATTCAAGTCATTTACTTTTCCAGTATTTTACATGCTTTTCCCTTTAAGATTCCTGTCGAACCTTTACATTCCAGCCTTGTTTATTTTACCAAGCCTTTTCCTTTATGCAATTTACTTTAACCAATTTACTTAAAGCCTTATCCACATTAATTAAACTTCAAAATCAACCTATGTCCATAGGATCAATCTGATCGATCCTGCGAGTAACCAAATAAGTAACCATTTGGAGGATCAGCGGTTGTTTACCAAATCCCAAGGTAAACAGTAGGGAAAATAAAGTTGTACTCGCTTGGGCCCCACCCCAATGCCTACGTATCTTTTTTAAGGAATCAGAGTTACCGTAGTTTGACTCATATATTTTTGTTTGTTTTTATTTTTAATGGACAATGTTAATTCTACCTTCTTCCACCACTTGACCTATGGAGACTCACGCTTTGACAGAGAAATAATTTAACATGTCCTCACCTGGAAATGGTTTAGAATTACGCCCTCAAAGCAAGATGCCACATTTGATTGGTTTGTGTTTTGTTACCTTGAAAAAGGGTTTAAGTATGATTAGCATGTTTTATGATTTGCTAAGAAAAAGAAAGTTTTAGTTTTAAATGCAAGGATGCACAAGAAAGAAAGAAAACTAAGGGAGACTATCCTAGCACTACCCCTAATGTTATCATGCAATGGTGGCCTTACGTCAAGGATGAAAGGGAAATATGTACCTAATATTAGCATGCATGGTTTGCAACCTAATGTTTAACTTGCACCCAAAAGGAACAAGCACATCATAAGGGAACATGGTAGGGAAAGTGAGTAAGCAAACAAGCTCGAAAGAGCAGACACATGAAATCACTTTAGTATTAAAAAAAACTTTTTTTATATTAACTTTTATTCATTATTAAAAACACAAAAAAACAATAGAAAAATACAAAAATCTAAAAAATGACTTTAGTTTCTTTTGAATAACAAAATACACTACAAATTTAACTTTACACCCCTCCTTTAATTAATTTATTTATTAATTAATTGTTTAATTAACTTATTCTGTTTTCTTAATTTAATTAGCATATATCATATTTTTAGCAATTTGTATAAAATTATAATTTTGCATGTTAGTAAATAATTATTAGATATTTTATCAAAAATACTTAATATATTTTTAACAATTAGGAAAAAGTAATTATTTATTAAATAAAAATATTCTAAAACACTAACTCTATTTCTTAATTGCATTAAATTTTTTTCTCATTCAAATTTATTTTTCTACATATTGCATAACATACCCTAAAATAGCTAACCAACCAAATACTAACCCTTTCTCCTACTAACATAACTAAATCAAGATTTTTTCAAAAGGATTATGGAAATCCTTTATATTAACTGCAAACAGCGTCTATGATTAAGCTATTTTCAACCCAGACTTGGTTCAAGAAATTCAAAAAAATTTCACATTACATAAAAAAAACCAAACATTTCGAACTACGAATTGGGACTCTGATTCCTCATAAGAGGATACGTAGGCATACGACTTAAAAACCTTGGCGAGTTCCCCTAATTAAAAAATTAAAACCCTATCATACCCTTTAAAATAAACCTTATTACTTCCTTTAGAACAAGGTAGATTAGAGGTGCCTAAAACATTCCCTTTGTCTAAGGTGAATTAAGAACTTAGAATCTCTATACAATTACGGTTATTCCATTATTCACCAGTCATAGGACAAAAAGTAGTGGTGGAGACTCGTTGTTTTTTGTCGGTTACGACACATATCAGTAAGAGTAACCCAACAGACTTCTTGGGGAATCTTTTCAAAACTTCAGAGTTAGTCCATCCTTAGAACCACTACTTTTGTCCCGCTTGAATTACATAATTGAAGTAAAAAGTAATTTGCAAATTCTTTTCAAAAACATGTTGTTATTATTAAGTCTTTTTATTTTAAAAATTACTATCAATAATAAATGAAATTTTTGTAAACAGAATAAAGTATGAACTACAAAGAAAGGATAAAGGCTCAAACTTTATTAATAGAATGGTAGTCTGTAAATGGCGTTACTCCATGGATGATTACAAAGTTTTGGAAAATGGTAAATTAATGGAAAATATACATTGAAATACAACGACCACTATCCTCCCTAAGAACTTTGAACTCCCGAGCATAGGCTTCAGTTGAAGTGTAATAAGAATTCGAGAAGATTGTTGCTTCAATGATCAAGTCTTGTGTGATGCAGTTACTTGCCAGGAAATCCCTAACTTTTGCCTAGATTGCCCTTACGTGTTTTCAACCTACCAAGAAATTTTTTTTATGTATATAACTTTTTCCTAGACCTCCCTTTCGGGTTTTCGATCTACTGAGACAATTCATTTTTTCCTAAGCCGCCCTTTCAGGTTTTCAACTTAGCGTGTTGTTCTTTTATTTATTTAGGTGAAATATTTCTTGATTGCGTCAACATCCTTGGGACGTGGGAACTCCTCACCATCCGTAGTTTTAAGAATCAATACACTGCCAGAGAAGGCTTTCTTGACAACATATAAGCCTTCATAATTGGGAGTCCACTTTCCCCTAGAGTTAGCGTTAAAAGATATGATCTTTCTGAGCACCAGGCTGCTTCCTCTGAATTCACAAGGCTTGACCTTGTTATCAAAATCTTCCTTCATTCTTTTCTGATATAACTGACCATAACATAAGGTCGTCATTCTCTTTTCTTCAATTAAATTCAACTGGTTAAACCCGTTATGGACCCATTCAGCATCTGAGAACTTGGTTTTCATTATTACACGCAAAGAGGGAATCTCAACCTCAACGGGGAGCATTGGTTCCATACCACACAAAAGAAAGAACGAGGTTTCCCCTGTTGAAGTGCGGACGAAAGTACGATATCCATGAAAATAAAAAGGGAGCATCTCATTCCAATCCTTATAGTTAACAACCATCTTCTAGATAATCTTCTTAATGTCTTTATTAGCAGCTTCAACAACCCCATTCATCTTAGGCCTGTAAAGAGATAAGTTGTGATAGATAATCTTGAATTCTTCACAAAGTTATGTCATCATCTTATTATTAAAATTTGAGTTGTTATCAATGATAATCCTATTTCTCCCACCATAACGAGATATAAGATTGTTTTTGATAAAAGCGTACTACCACCTGCTCGGTGACATTAGTATAAGAAGTTGCTTCCACCCACTTGGTGAAGTAGGAAATTTCCACTAAGATGAAATGATGTTCATTCAACACCTTGGGCTCAATCATTCCAATCATATCAATACCCCACATAGAAAAAGGCCCTGGGGAAGAATTAACATTGAAAATAGTCAAATTTCATTGTCAACCAATAGTAACTTGCCCTAAGTGTTATGCCCGTTATTTAATTAATTATTTTTGATTTATTCGTTGAAGTTGTGAGACATTGTGAATTGTTGACATAAGTTGGTAGATTATTATTAGTTAATTAGTTGATTGATAATAATAATGTTAGAATTAGTAGAATAATAGAATAATTGTGTTGGGCCTATATTATTGGTTGGAAGTAGTAAAGTGAGGGGTGTATAAGTTAAGCCCAATAGGATTAATGGTATAAGGTTAAGATGACACAAGAAATTTGGTTAGTTTGAGAATAGAAATTCTTGGTGTGGTGACCGTGAAAAGCTATGCAGAAGAGGAGCAAGGTTGCACGGTTGTCGAGCAAGGCAAGACAAGAATTACAACCAGATATTTGTATAATGACCTTCAATCTAGGTAAGGGTGGGGTTCTAACTATAAAACGGGGCTTATGATGAATGCTATATGGGGATTAGCGGTATATGTATCTGTCGTGCGTATGATTCTGGATCTGTTCCTTGAACTTGGTCGTTTTTCATGTTGTGGGTGTTTATGAATTCACTGTGTACTGCTCAGTATAATTGATTAATAGGTTAGTGTAGATTATCACTTATTGATGTGTTCGTTAATTCGTTGTGTTGTTTAGAGCGGTTCGCCGGAAACTAGGTATTTTGTTGATGTGGTCGTTAAGTTGTTGTGTTATTCCATGCTATTGGCTGGAAATTAGTGGTCGGGGAGGATACTAGAGGTTGGGTTAATGTTCATCACAGAACTGATGACGTTTGTGCAAAAGTTTTGAAGACACACGGTGTCGGGGGACACAGGTGCTAGGCCCCGACCGGCATTAGGATACAAGGTTTGTCAAGGAATACATGTGTTGGGTGTCTAGCGGCATTAGGCTGCAAGGCGTGCCGAGGAGCACGGTATTTGTGTCGAGCTGCACAAAGCAGCAGGTGGCGCTGAGGGGAACATGTGCATGTCGAGGAGCGCATAGTTCTCCCTTATTCCTTAACGCCCGTGCATGCTGATTTGGTTAATTACTTTAGTTTATTAGTCCCAATAATTTAGTAGAGTTTTCAAAAACTATAGGAGAGCAAATTAGTATTTTACTAGAAAACTACGTAGCCGAATATAGTCGAATTGCTCATATAATTACACAGGACGTCGTAGTATATTTTGGTTGATACATTGTATTGTATGCTTATATAAATTGAGAATTGGCAGGTGCTGATGAATTATGTTGATATGCCTTTAATTATTGGCAAGTATTAAGATGTTAGATTATGGCCAATGTTGAATCACGTTGAGTTGGTGTTGAATTATTGTTGTTGTTTTTACTACATTCATACTTATGTCACATACATAGCATGACAAGTTGGAGCTCATGCTCATGAAGTTGGCCTGGATTGGCAAAAAACTAAATTTGAAGGCTTATGCCTTGTTGATGCCTCTATTAATTGGCAGATTATTAAGTTGGGAGTTTTGCTCCATTGATACCACATGTATTTGTATAAAAACAAGTCGCATTCCATGTTACATTCTGAGTTGTTGTATGGATGGATTAATAAGGTTAATATTGTTAAAGAACTGCGAGGTTGTTATTTTGTATGAACTGTTTCTAAAATATTAATTATCATATATTCTATTATATTGTTTGATATCTCACCCCTTCTGTTTGAATGTTACCCAAATGTTGGCAACGTGCAGGTAATCCAGAGTGTAGGAGGTTTACCTCCAGTAGTTCAAGTCGGTTTCATTGCTCTGATACATAACACTAAGGGGGGTGAATGCTTGCTGCTTTATCGTTGTTATTACTTCAATTTTTGAATTTTAAGTAGATTTTCGTTAATTACTTGTTATTTGGAGTTGTTTCAGTTGGATAAAGATGTTACATTCTCTTAAGTTGAATTTTATGATTTTGCTGCGTAGTTAAGAAAGTTGTTGGTTTTTAAAAGATTAATTTATGTTATTGTTGGTTCATCTGAGTTTAAAGTGTTATGTATATGTGTTAAATTTTGTTACTTTAAGTTGAAATTGTAGCATTCCATTTGTCTTTTGGAAACTTTGTAACTCTGATTTTATATAATCCGTGGGGTAGAAATGGGGTGTTACACTAAGCATCTTCTTTGACATCGAATGTCCATTGGCATGGGTACCAAAGGAACCTTCGTGGATCTCATGCATCAACATGTTTTCTTCATTTTTATCCATGCATCTGAGCAAGACCGGGTCATAATTTCTTTTGTATAACACATCTTAATTGAGGAAAAAGCTACCATCCAACCTTCTCAATGTCTTTCTATCTTTATTCGATGCACCAACCAGTTATTCTTAAGTCTGGAGAAATGTTTGATATCATAATACCAAGGTTTTTCATCTAACGTCCCATCTGTAGCGAACACATGAGTTGGTCTATCAAGACATCGAACTGTAATCTAAGGTACATCGTTCCAAGTATTCACTTGGTACATGGAAGCCATAGTAGCCAAAGCATCTGCCATTAATTCTTGTCTCTAGGAATATGATGGAATTCAACCTTATTGAAGAAAGGTGATAATCTTCTTGCATAATCTTTGTAGGGAATCAAGCCAATGTGTTGTAACTAGTTTTAAAATCGAGAGTCGCCACCTTTAATTTTTATCCTAAGGAATAGAATATAAAGGATAACCCTAATGTGGACAGAGAATCTAAGTTGTTGACTCGGTTTTATATGAAGGGAAGGTGTTAGGCACCCCTCATCTACCTTGTTCACAAGGATACTAGGGTTAGAAGCGTTGTTTCTAAGAAATAGGGTCATAATGTTTTATTAGGGGAACTCGCCATGATTTTAGTCGTATGCCTATGTATCCTCTTATGAGGAATCAGATTCCCAATCCATAGTTTGCATTTGGTTGGTGTTTTTATGGATTACGAAGATATTTGAATTTAGTGTGTACGTAGTCTAGGTGTGTGAGTAATGGAGTTTGTTAGATGAAGTGCGCAGTTAATTTAATTATATTTGTAACCGTTTTTGAAAATTAATTTTTGAATTAATTTGATTATGAAAAAAGAATTTATTGTTGGTTAAATATTTTTTAATGTATTAATTGTAAAAATAAATATCTTATTAATGCATGATTAAAATGATTTTTAACGCAGTAAAAATATAAAATATTTGGATGAGTTTTTTAGAAAATATATTTGGTTTATAATAATAGTCATATTTATAAATATATTAAAATATAAAATATAAATAGGGGGTGCAGGTATTAGGGCACTGAATTCAGATATTGAATTAAAAAATGCTTCATTTGAGAGATATGGGCCAAAAGTCAACAAATTGACACTTTTTGTCAAATAAATTTATATTAAGTTAAAATCTTCAAATGAAAAATGACCAACATAAAATTTGTAGGAGACGTCTTGAGGTTTTCAAAAAGTCAAAGATCACCTTTATAAGATGAAAATTGAGTGAGATATGGTTTGTGCAAGTTGGGCAATTTTGAGAAAATGCATGAAATTCAAATTGAACAAATTTGAATTTTTGTGCTAATGGACCTATCTTTTAAGGTCTAAACATGTTCATGACACCTTATACGAATTCTAAGTCCATGCATGCATTATTTTGATTTTGATTTCATTTATTTGGATTTTTATTCATTAAATTCAAAATTAAATCAAATAAATATTAGATGAATGTGTAAGGCATAAAAGGATTTTGATTTGATTATTTTGGAGGCCCAAGATCAAGGTAAAAACTGTGCATACTTATTTTCCAACCAAATCTCTCGGGTTTTGTCACTTTTCAACCTATTTCCAAAACCAATCAAAGACATGTGTTGTGTAAAGTCCAAGCCCATGTCTTTAACCTAATCTATTCATTTATATATACCCTTCACATTCAAACAAAGAGGGACAAAAAAGGAGGTTGTAAGAAACAAGCGTTGCCAATCAAAATTTGAAAGAAGAAGGTGAATTCAAAATTAAATATCCAACCATCTTCAAGGCAAGCCATCCATTGCAAATCGTTCCTGAGGTATCATAGAGTAAGTTTGAATCATTCTTGATGATCATAGATGCCTGAATCATGCATATGATGCATCGTCAATTTACATATTTTGTGAAATTCATGTTTTTGTTTTTATTATGCCTTGATGCAAACTAAAAACTTTAACATGTTCCCGAGACAAAATAGTGCAGGTTTGATTCCTTGCATGAGGCTTATAACGCCAAAATGGTCCATCCCTATTATTGAACCGATTTGCATTATTTTCATCGTATCTCCTTGTACAGGTCAAATTAGCCAAAAATAATGCCACCATTGGATTCGTAATGGTTGATTTAGGGGGATATGATCCTTCTTGATCTCTAACACGCTTTTTCTTTGCAAGATAAAAATCATCTCGCTGGAGAAGACTACCGGAGCTAGGACTCTGGTGCTTCTCCCGTCCACTGGTATATATATATATATATATATATATATATATATATATATATATATATATATATATATATATATATATATATATATATATATATATATATATATATATATATATATATATATATATATATATATATATATATATATATATATATATATATATATATATATATATATATATATATATATATATATATATATATATAATGGTTTTTAATGTATAATCGGATCAGCGCGTAGCACCACTGGTCAAGGAGAAGGTGTATAACGTTAAGGGCGTGGGTTCGATCCCTGCATCTGCCATGTTTTTTTTTGTTATTTTCCAGCTAACGTGCAAGCTTTAAATATATCATTCCAATCCTATTCTCTAACACCAACATGAACTTCGCCTAGTGGAAAGAAGTGTAGTGTAGAGCTAGGAGGGTGTGGGTTCAACACCCACCTCATTCAAATTCTTTTTCTTGTTTTTTAACCTAATTTCCTTTTCTTTTTCTTTTCTAACCCTAATTGTTTTTTATAATTATTCATTAAACTAACCTATTTTTTTACCATTAATAAATTAGGATTAGGGTTTTAGTTAGTTTTTTTTATTTACTAAATTAATTAATTAATCACCTTTTTCTTTTTTAACATTAAAATCAATTAAAATTTAGGTTTTAATAATTATTATCATTTAAATCATTTTCCACAAAAAAAATCATAAAAACCATTTTTACATTCTTTTTTTTCTATTTTCTTATTTCTTATTTAATTTTACTAGATCAAATGTATAGGTCGCATTCCCATTGTAATAGCGTAGATTTATTTTCTCGTATTTTTTCCTATTATGTAATTTCTCACAGGATCTAATAACTTAGGTTTATTTTCTTGCAATTTTTTTAATTATGTATCTGCTCTGAGAATATAATAGTTATAGGCTTAATATCTTGCACTCTTCTATTATGTAATTGTCCCAAACTGTTGTAATAGCGTAGGCATTTTATTTTTTGCATCTTTATTTTCTCCATGTTTTATAACTGCTAGTAATTAGGATTGTATGGAAAGACAAATAATTGAATGTAGAAAACCTTAATTTTAAGATAAATAACTGAAATCAATACACTTTTCACACTTGCACCCCTAGGGAATCCTCTCTTGTTCCCATACGATTAATGTTTATTTGACTCGAAAGTAGGGATACTTTATGAAAAGACCCTTACGAATAAAGATCATAGTCTCTCGATGACCCTTCGAAGTTGCCTACGAAAATGATCTAGTCCCTCCGATACAATTGCTAAAGTATTCCTACATGTTGCCTTCAATGACCATTTGATGACCCCATGCATGTCCCTTCACATCCAATAGATATGGCTACCTACCAACTCATGGTATAGATAACACTACCTCTAAAGGAGAAGGAAAAGAATAAGAACGACCTTTAGTGGGTAAGGAACTCTTAATCACTTGCTCCAGACTTTTTTCTAAAATAAACATTTTTTCACATCACACTTTTCAAACAATAAATTTTCAAACACATTGTACGCATTCTTGAGGACTGATACAAGAATCATTACAAAGTTGGATGTACTTTGGCTTTTCAAAATATTTTCAAACAAATCACACACATACAAAGAAAATTTTCAGAAGTGAGCTAGCAATTAAGAGCTCGTAGATAACTACGGATGAAAAGGGTGTTATCACCTTCCCTTTTAATAACTTATCCCCCAAACTCAAAATCTATCAGAGGTCTTTCTTGTTCTTTTTACCTTTCCTAAGTATTGGATAAAAGAAAAGTCGGTGACGACTCTTGCTATCTGCATATTTGGATAAAACAAAAAAAGTCAGTTCTCCCATCGTATTACATGTGTGTTAGTAAATTTGGGGGTATGATGGAGCAAAGGCCCAAGTATAGATTTTGGGACATGGCCCATTAAGCTAATGGGATGTGAGTTTGAGCGTTTGTTAGGAAAATAAAAACAAACAGGTTTGGTTAGTAATGGGCCAGGCCTAGAATGGTTTGGGGAGTGCGCTTGTACTCCATGTGTGAAGCCGTATGGTTCTATCATAGACACGCGTTTCAAGAATGTTGGATTATAATCGTGCGGTAATGATTGAAGGAGGTATGGTATGCTGCAATGAACAGGATTACAGGTCATAATATAATTTTGTTTTACAAAACATTTTTCATTTCATCTCTTATCTCTCTCTCTCATCTCTCTCTCTCCTCTCTCTCTCTCTCTCTTCTCTCTCTCTCTCTCTCTTCTCTCTCTCTCTCTCTCCTCTCTCTCTCTCTCTCTCCTCTCTCTCTCTCTCTCTCTCTCCTCTCCTCTCTCCTCTCTCTCTCTCTCTCTCTCTCTCTCTCTCTCTCTCTCTCTCTCTCTCTCTCTCTCTCTCTCTCTCTCTCTCTCTCTCTCTCTCGCTCTGTGTGTGTGTGTGTCTCGACCTTTATCTATCTTATCTCATTGTTTCTCTATTATCTCTCTACCCCTCAAACAGACCCTAACACCTAAGTAAACCCTAGGTCGCCGCTGTCACAACCTAATCCCCAACAACGATTTTCTCACCCAGACCCCAAACAAAACAATAACCAACCCTCAAATCAAACACAACAACATCAAAGAAAAAAAAGTTAAGTGACTTGTTACCTCACCCTGGTTTTTTACTTCTCTGAGTTTGTTCTGATCTCGTCTTGTTAATCCTCTCATCCTTTTGTTTGCAGGTGTGGTAGTGATGGGAGCAGCAATGGGAATTGAGGTAATAGAGGCGGTTGATTAGAGCAGGGTTTCAGATGTTTAAACTCTAAGCTCTGGGTTCTTCTTTAAATTTCTCCCTTTGTAAATTTTTTCTTCGTCCAATTTCTTCCCCTGTAAATTCATCCCTCTTACAGTTTTTTATTTCTCATCTTTTTATAGTGCTCATGACATAGATTATATAGGAAATATTTGTGATTGACATTATTTTTAGATTGAATTATGGATTTATTCTGATTTTGATTTAAGTTTGATAAGATCTGTATAGGTGATACGATTTTGTTTGATTTTAGGTTGTAATTTATTTTGTTATTAACTTAGTAAAGATTTGATCTAATATTGTATTAATTTGTTATGTAAATTAGTTAAGATTTGATTTGTTTCTGTATTTGATTCGTTCATGAAAGATTTTGAATAATTAAATGTATGGAGATTTGGTTTGATTTTAAACTTGGATATGAGTCATACCCCAAATTTTCCCTACCTTTACGATCATATTTTCAAGATTAAAATAATAAAGAAACATTTAATTAAGGATGGTATAGAAATATCTGATGACCCATTCTTAAATTTAAGTCAACCTGGGGGTGTGTTTTAATTCAAGAAAGTGGGGCTTTCTAAATCAGAAAAACCCATGTATCCGTAGGCCCATTTACGAAGCATGTTGGCCAATGGTCCATGCAATTCGAAAATGGAAAATTATTTAAAATAATTATTAAAAACTCTTTATTACAAATCCATTTAAGAATTGTTGTCATTAGTAAAAAGAAAGGGTGAGATTACAAACTAGAAGCCCATCAAAATTCACGCTAGTCCATTTTCATTTTTAGAAGAGGGTTTACTTATAAAATTACAGGCCTACTAAGATATTCTAACCATCCTTTTTAGTTCCTTTTAAATTTATCTCCTAGATCATGATCGGACGGCCGTAAGGCCAAGTCCCACGCTAAGCCCCTAGACCCTTGTCGCACGGAATCAGACGACCCCTCCTTCCACTGTGTTTGGGCCTAAGCCCACTACTTTACACCCCCCCCCCCTTTGCCATAGTTACTAAACCACCAATGGATTTGCACCCCCTTGGGCCTAGCCTAGATTTCTAACTACACGCCCTATTTCTACTGCCAGAACTAAAAACGCACCCTTTTTTTTATTAACTAAATATTTTCTATTTTTTTACATAATTCTTATATTTTCTATTTTTGTTATAATTATTATATTATTTTATAGTTTTCTTTATTTTATAATAATAATTATTATTAACGTTAATTCCTATTTATTTTAATAATTATTATTATCATATAAATTATTTATTTCTCTTATAAAATTTATTATTATTATTTTTATGTTATATTATTATTATTATCATATAAAATTATTTTTATTCAAAACTCATGCATATTATATTTTTATATATTTGCATTAAAATATTTTTTAATCATGCATTAATCAAGAATTTTGCAATTAACATTGTAAAAAATACTAACAAATCTCAAACTATTTTTCATGAACAAACTAATCTAAACAAGTATTTTTTGCAAAAGGGTTTCAAATGGATTTTGACTAATCGCGCATTTAGCCAAAATCTCCACAATCACTACTCCCGGTCAAATACGAGGTGGTTCAAAATATATTTGCAACCCCTAAAAAAACACCAACCCCATACGAACTACGAATTGGGACTCTGATTCCTCATAAGAGGATACGTAGGCATACGATCAAAAATTGTGGCGAGTCCTCCTAATTAAAATTAAAACCCCGTTTACCCGAAACCTAAACCTAAAACCCAATATCCTTGTGAAAAAGGTAGATGAAAGGTGCTTAACAGCTTCCTTTGGTCTAATGAAGTCCGAAACCTAGAATCTCTATCTGCGAATTAGGGTTTCCTATTAGATGCCCTTCCCTAGGATAAAAACTAATAGTGGCGACTTTGATTTAAAAACTAGTCACAACAATATGAACAATGTTTGTTTTCACATTAAAATAGACATTTCTTTTTCTTCAATATGCACAGTAGGCGTTCTCTTGAGATAAGAGTTTTCTTTTTTTGATTTGGTCTTGAATTTGGGCATGTGTGTTTTCTTATGACTCAACGTTTTATACAAATTATTAAACAAACACATTAATAAAAATAACTCAAATCAATAATCAATTAAAAATAAACACTGTTTCTCAAAAACTAAAATGGGCTAGATTATTGACTTATTGGGTCTTCACAAAAGATTTTCTATAATCCTCTTTAATTAAAAGCGTACACCCTTCACCTTTACATAAAACAACCCCCCAATTCTAGTGTGCCGGTCCATTTAACAAAACCCCCAGCTCACCTCCCTTTCTAAATAGGCCCAAATATAATTTGACTAACAATCCCCCCTTGCAAGGGAGTGCGAATGGGCCTCAAATTCTACCTGGGCCTTTCTGATTTAGAAAGGTCCAATAATATAAACCCTTGTAGATTGGGCTAGAAATGGAACAAAAAGTTTGCACCAGAAACGCAATGGGCTTTTTAAATCAAAATATGAGCTAAAGAGTCGATACACCTCCTCTCTAAAAAAACCTAATGAACCATCAACTTTTCATGAGCTTTTATGAGTTAAGAAAAGCCCATTAATTTTATAAAAGGATAAAACCACCTTTTATAAACTTAAACCCCAAGCAAATGATAACTCTGAAATTTAATAAGGGATAAAAAATTTAGAAATTAGTAGGGAAAAATTTTGGTATGAGAGTTGCCCCTATTTTATTACCTTTCGATTGAATAGTGTGAGAATATGCAGGTCTCACATGTTCTGGTCGGAAGTTTATTAAATATTGGAACACCCCAAAATTTGTCCGAATGGTTATGAGGATACATTGTACAGTGCTCCTATGGGTAGGAAGACTATGCATAGATAATATATCATCTTACCAGCGTTTGAACCAAAATTTCGTTTTAACTTAGATACGACGACGTGGATAACTTGTCAGTATCAAAGAGATTGTAGATTCTTTTGCATATTTACCATAACCTAGGAGGTAAATGATACAGGCTTGCAAAGTTGACTTACTAATGCTTGGAGACAAACATGGTAAGTTTTGATTGACGTAGATTTTCTATTTATTGCAACCTAGGGGATGAATAAAATAAAGCTTAATGACACATTGCTCCATGGAGACTAATGCAACGGATTATGTCACAGAGGGGGAGATGACTTGTTGCTGCTTCGTGACTAATACAACGAGCTAAATATTTTTGTATACCTACCACGACCAAGAGGATAAATAATAGGAGCTGGAAACCAGATATTTGGAACTTGAAAAGACGATGTCGGTTGTGTCCGTTATCAACCAAGACTCGATAACCAAATGAAACATGCTAGGTTTGAAGAAACGAACCCCAAATTCACTGATGATGTTGGTTGTGTCTGTTCTTAAATAAGACTATCAACATTAAGAATAAACCCTAAATTCAATGATGATGTTGGTTTTGTATGCTCTCAACCAAGATTATTATCATGAAGAAATGAACCATAAATTAACTGATGATATCAGTTGTGTCTGCATTCAATCAAGATTATCATCATGAAGATAAAAACCCCAAATTCACTGATGATATCCCTTGTGTATGCACTCAACAAAGATTATCATCATGAAGAAATAAACCTGAAATTTACTGATGATACCTGTTGTGTTCGCACTCAACCACGATTATCATCATGAAGAAATGAACCCCTGATTCACAGAGGATATTGGTTGTGTCTGCACTCAACCATGACTATCATCGTGAAGAAAAAACCCTAAATTCACTGATGATATCGATTGTGTATGCACTAAACCAAGACTATCATCATGAAGAAATAAACCCCAAATTCATTGATGATATCAATTATGTATGCACTCAACCAAGACTATCATCATGAAGAAATAAACCCCAAATTCACTGATGATATCAGTTGTGTCTGCACTCAACCAAGACTATTATCATGAAGAAATAAACCCCTAATTCACTAATAATATCAGTTGTGTCTGCACTCAACCAATATTATCATCATGAAGATATAAATCCCAAATTCACTGATGATACAGATTGTGTCTGCACTCGACCAAGACTATCATCATGAAAAATGAACCTTAAATTCACTAATGTTATCGGTTTTGTCTGCACTCAACCAAGACTATCATCATAAAAAATAAACCATAAATTCATTGATGACGTCAGTTGCGTCTGCACACACCCAAGACTATCATCATGAAGAAATAAATCCCAAATTCACTGAAGATATCAGTTGTGTCTCACTCAACCAAGACTATCATAATCAAGAAATAAACCCCAAATTCATTGATTATATCAGTTGTGTCTGCACTTAACCAAGACTATCATCATGAAGAAATAAACCCCAAATTCACTAATGATATCAGTTGTGTCTACACTAACCCAAGACTATCATCATGAAGAAATAAACCCCAAATTCAATGATAATATCGGTTGTGTCTGCACTAAACCAAGATTATCATCATGAAGAAATAAACCACAAATTGACTGATGTTACCAGTTGTGTCTACACTCAACCAAGATTATCATCAAGAAGAAATGAACCCCAAATTCACTGATGATAGCGATTGTGTCTGCATCAACCAAGACAATCATCATGAAGAAATAAACCCCAAATTCACTGATGATATCGATTGTGTCTGCACTCGACCAAGACTATCATCATGAAGAAATAAACCCCAAATTCACTGATGATATTGGTTGTGTGTGCACTCAACCAAGACTATCATCATGAAGAAATAAACCCAAAATTCACTGATGATATCGGTGGTGTCTACACTCAACCAAGATTATCATCATTAAGAAATGAACCCCAAATTCACTGATGATATCGGTTGTGACTGCACTTAACCAAGATTATCATCATGAAGAAATAAACCCCAAATTCACTAACAATACTGGTTGTGTCTGCACTCAACTAAGATTATCATCATTAAGAAATGAACCCCAAATTCCCTGATGATATCAGTTGTGTCTGCACTCAAGCAAGACTTCATCATGAAGAAATAAACCCCAAATTCACTAATGATATCGGTTGTGTCTGCACTCAACCAAGATTATCATCATGAAGAAATAAACCCCAAATTGACTGATGTTACCGGTTGTGTCTACACTCAACCAAGATTATCATCAAGAAGAAATGAACCCCAAATTCACTGATGATATCGATTGTGTCTGCATCAACCAAGACAATCATCATGAAGAAATAAACCCCAAATTCACTGATGATATCGATTGTGTCTGCACTCGACCAAGACTATAATCATGAAGAAATAAACCCCAAATTCACTGATGATATTGGTTGTGTCTGCACTCAACCAAGACTATCATCATGAAGAAATAAACCCAAAATTCACTGATGATATCGGTGGTGTCTACACTCAACCAAGATTATCATCATTAAGAAATGAACCCCAAATTCACTGATGATATCGGTTGTGTCTGCACTTAACCAAGAGTATCATCATGAAGAAATAAACCCCAAATTCACTAACAATATCGGTTGTGTCTGCACTCAACTAAGATTATCATCATTAAGAAATGAACCCCAAATTCCCTGATGATATCAGTTGTGTCTGCACTCAAGCAAGACTTCATCATGAAGAAATAAACCCCAAATTCACTAATGATATCGGTTGTGTCTGCACTCAACCAATATTATCATCATGAAGAAATGAATCCCAAATTTAACATGATAACCAAATGAAATTGAATGTTTTGAAAGGTTTGAACTTGAAAAGTTTGAATTTGATAATTGCACGTGTAATTCCTGGAGGATGGTGATGACTAGGCCTTGGATATGAATTATAGGTAAGTTTCCTAGTAAAATTTTGATAACGGTACATCTGAATATTGTGTCCCTTCTCAACCAAGGTGACTATAATAATAGCAAGATGAATGGATAGTGCTGAACTTGGATTTGAAATTAAGTATGTCTTAGTTGATACTCATGCCTTGAGATTTTTCAGCAGTTTACATGTGCATATATTATTGAATGTAATGCATGTATGCATGTTTGATATGATTATGCTTGACGTATGTATGATGCATGGTATTGTAGCGGTGAAAATCGGAGATCAAGCTATTAATTAACTTGACTCACAAAAGCAAGAGTCGCCACCGCGCTTTATTATTTCCAAGGGAAAAGGGAAAAGAGCGAAATAAAACCCTAAAATATGCAATGTAAAGTAATATTTAAAAGTAATGAAAATACAATGCGTTTTTAAAAGAGATCGAGAGTTTGGGGGTTAGTTATACAATGGGAAGGTATTAGCACCCAATGCATCTGCGGTACTCCGCATGAACCTTTTGAAATATCTGTTTTTGGTTAAAATTGATTGTTTGATTAAAATGGTTCGTTTGGCTAAAAATTGGTGTTGGAGAGATTTTGAAGAGACAGCGACCTAATGTCGAAGTTTTGACGTAAAAGGTGTGAGTTTGAAAATTGAGTCTTTTAGAAAAAATTAACTTAAGATTAACAAAATAGTAAAACAAAAAATGAAGGAAGGTATTCGCTTAATCGTATAACATGTGTTTGATGACATGAAGTCAGCTGAGTTGAAAGATTTCCCTTGGAATAAATTGAGCAAGTAAAATAAGGTGAATCAGTAAAGTATAAGCATTCGAAAATTCACAAGAAAACAAATCTAATGAAACAGACTAATGACCAAAGGCATCGAAATTAAAATGACGAAGATATTTAAATAGAAGAAAATAGAACTAATTATCTAAGTAAAAATTTTAAGATTACTTACTAAAAATAATTCTAAACTAACTACAAATTCTAAAGTTGTAAAAAATAGTTCTAAAATTACTAAACTAAATTTAAATCAAATAAAAACTCTAAAATTATTAAACTAAATCTAAATCGAATAAAATTCTAAAACTACTAAACTAAATTCAAATCAAAATAAAAACTCTAAAGTTATTAAACTAAATAAAAATTATAAACCTATTAAACTAATTCTAACTCAAATAAAAATTCTAACGTCACTAAACTAAAACTAAACAAATAAAATTCTAAAGTTAACTAAATAAAATCAAATAAAATTCTAAAGTCACTAAACTAAAACTAAACAAATAAAATTCTAAAGTTAACTTAAATAAAATAAAATTCTAAAGTTATAAAATAAAACTAAAACAAAATAAAATTCTAAAGTTTACTAAGTCAAAAACTAAAACAAATGAAACTCTAAAATTTACTAAGTCAAATCTAAATGAAATAAAATCCTAAAGTATTTTTTTATCTCTTTTTATTATTTTTATTATTTTAATGCCTAAAATAAAAGAAATTAAAACTGAAACAATAAAAAAAGAAGAACAAGAAAATAGAGGAGGTGTGAAATTATGACTAAAGGTGTGGGGAAGTAATCCTAGGTGCAAGGCCCATACTGAATGGTCCAATAGCAGATTTTTATTTTCAAAAAAAAATGAAATAAACAAATAAAATAAAAAGAAATGATGTCGTTTTAAGAACATTAGGGTTAAGGAGTTATCATCTGACCTCCTTCCAACACACTTCTTCTTTAACCTTAAACGGCGGCGCATCTTCTCCGTGTACATTGGCGGTCTACCGCCGTCTCAATCTCTTATCCATCACGGCTTCGTCATCTTCAATTCAAACTCGGTGTTTCCGTCAACATCTCCAACTTCACGCTCCCGCTGAAATAACAAACTCCAATCATCGTCTTTGTTCGTCTTCTCTCAATGCTCATCTCTGATTCGCCTTCGCTCAAAGTTGTTGTCTCAACAGTCACCATTGCCTCTCCGTCCACTTGCGATTTTGCGCTTCAGTCGCGTATCAACTTTGCGTGCTTCATTCTTCTCAAGATCACCGAATCAAGTTCGTTCAACACTAACAACCTAAGCCTAATCTTATTGAAGCTAATACTCAGACAACGATTCAATCCAAGAATTTGCATCAATATAGATAACAAAGAGAGAAGGTACGAAATAAATCATTTTACCGACCAGAGACACTCCGGTGGTTCTTCTATGGAGGCGTAATCAAACGGAAAACTAAAGGTCTTTTAGGTATGCCCAGTCGCTTTCAAGCATCTCTCTTCTTCTCTTTTCTGATTCTGCATGATTTCTTACTTTTTGCACGTGATACGAGATGTTGCAGATTCGTCGAAGATTTTCAAAGAAGAAGCATTTGTTGATGCAATGATATGTGTGCAAATTGGTGTTGCATTGGAGAAGGTTGGTGAAGATTGGGAGCAAAGACAATATTGCAGTAATGATGATGATTAATGAATACTGATGTTGTTGTGCAATGAAGATTGGAGGTGAGTTTGTTATGAGTTTCAAGTTATTTTGCAGGTTTGTTGTAATTGTCGGTGATGCATTACTGTTTATGCGTTGTTGAGTGAAGATTTGAAACTCAAGGTTGGTGATACAGTATGGAGGTTTTGGTGAGTTATGACAGAAGTTGGGTTTATGGAAGGTGATGGAAGGGTAACAGTAGAAGGGTGGTTCGGGATGAAGGTGCAGGGAGGTGACCTATTTGGGTCTTTTTTACTGTATTGTTTTTCTCTTTTTTTTGGGGGGTTTCTCCTCCTTTTTTATTTCTGTCTTGGAACTGTTTTATATCCGAAAAACCATATGAAATTTAGGAAGGAAATTCAATAGGTTGAAAATTGTTTGCGGTTCACTTCTTCTTGCTTTCTTGATGCAGGTTGGTGGTTTTCTATTCTTGTGCAAAATAGCAGGACTAGTTTGACAATTGCAACATAGGCTGATTTTGGACAGAACTTATACAGTTTTGGGACTGTAAGGCAGAGTTTGTAGCAGTTGGTTCTGGACAGCAAGCAAACTACAGTTTTGGGGCATTATTTTTGGACTGATGTGCAGCAGTAAAATTATCATTGAAAGGTCCCTTTTCTACTTTGCATTTTTCTGATTTTTCCATGTAACCATACATGTATTTTCTCTCTCTTTTCTTTCAAAATATTGGACTGATTTTGTTTTCATATACTTTGTTGTTTTGGTGGACAGATTTGGATGAAAATTGAAGCAAGGTTTGGATATGATAGGACAACAACTAGCGCATGGTTGATTTGTGGGAAGCAAGTTTGGGAGAACATGGTTACACTCTTGTTTCATGAAGCATATGAGAAAGATTAAGAAGCTTGAAGATCAGGCTTTAGGATAATTCTTGTATGAATATGAATACACCTTGCGCTTAGAATTGTAATGATCATTCTTGGAATGTTCCTTGGCATTTATGAAAAATTGAGGTTTCGAATCGCTCTCGAATGATGCCTTTAACTTGTAATTTCCAAAAGAATTTCCCTTTATCTTTTAAATTTGAAAATGAACTTGAATCATGCTTGGACTTAAAATAATTATTGAATAACATTTTAGTCAAATAAGACTTGAATGTCTTTCATAACTCTTGAATTTAAAATTGAATGAACTTGGATTCCTTGAATGTTTTTTTTAACCTTGAAATGCATTCCAAATAAAACACCTAAACCTTTTATCATGAACCGAATCTTGATGAACAAACAAAGAAACTTGATCTATATCCAATCTTAATTCACTAATTACTAATGCTCGAATACAAGCAACTTGTATTATAAGCAATATATAATCAATGAATCCTCAAACTCAACATCTTGCCTTTACCCTTGACTTTGTGGAGAACAATCTCAACACAAAATCAATTCTAAGTCTAAAATGTTCAAACGAATTTCATGGCCTTCTAAACGCACTTGGATGTCGATCCTTGAAGCAATCTTGTAGACGACATCATTTGAGATATGTTGCAAAAAGTGTAGGTGTTTAGGTATTGGCTTGCATTTTTGTTAAATCCCAAGTGTATGTGTGAATGTCATGACCGATGTCATAACATTCTAGTTCAGGTTGTACTATCTCAATAGGTACATGTGCAGAAAAATATTGTAATTCAAATACTGATGTTTATAAGTGTGTATCTGAGCATGTTTGCAAAATGATCACATTTTGCTAAATCAGTAGACAGGTTTTCTCAGATGTCATAACAGATGTTATGACATCCTGTTCTGAACTAACAGGATTGCAGGATTGGATAAGTCTGAGTTTTTTCAGGAAATAACTCAGTCCCCTCTAAACAGAATCCTGCGTTTTCTGAGGAGTAACCTAGCTCAATCCTAACCTGATCAATAAAGTACTGTGACCTGGTCTTTAGGTCAAATGGAATCAACCCTAGGTTTTTGGAAACCCTAACTGAAGTTGCAGCTGCTATATATTCAACAGAGCTGCGGTTTTTCAAGTGATCCCCGTTGATTGATTAGAAGATCAATTTTGTAATCTGTATAGATTTGTTTATTGTACTCCAAGCAATTATCATTGTGATAAGTGTCTTGGAATAGGTTTCAATTGTAAGGGTTGTGTAGCACTCAAAGCTTTGAAGCAAGAGTGTTTGAATGTTACTTGACTAAAGCTGTGAAGCAGAGTCAAGTTAGTTGTGTACATCACTCAAAGCTGTGAAGCACGAGTGATTGTGTTACTTGATTAAAAAGCTGTGAAGCTTAATCAAGTGTGTGTTTTGAAGAGTGTCTTCATCAATTCTCAAGTCAAATTGGTTTATGTATCACTGCTGTGATTGAGGGGGAGTGAGTAGGAACTCAGGTTTAAGTTGTACTTAGATTAGAATTGCATTGGGTAGGTCTTAAGTGAAGGAGATAAACTGGTTGGTTTATTCCTGAATTAACATCTCTTATAGTGGATTCTCTCCCTGGCTTGGTAGCCCCCAGAGTAGGTGTTGTTGCACACTGAACTGGGTAAACAATTGACTGTGTTATTTACTGCTTTTGTATTTACTGTCATATAGTAAGTCAGATACGGTGTCATAACATTGGACGTGACATTGAGTATCTGTAGCCAGAATTTCAATTGGCATCAGAGCAGGCACCCTGCCTGTATTACTGGGTGAGATCTAGGGATATCACTTTCTGGCACTATGGACAAAGAAGGAGTTTTTGGAAATAGACCACCCATTCTGGATGGAACTAATTATGACTACTGGAAACCTCGTATGATTGCCTTCCTAAAATCTCTGGACAAAAAGGCTTGGAGAGCTGCTGACAAAGGATGGATTCATCCCACCATAACTGAGGAAGATGGGACAATCAGTCTGAAGCCTGAGGAAGATTGGAGTAAAGAAGAAGATGAGCTAGCCCTGGGAAATTCCAAAGCTCTAAATGCCTTGTTCAATGGAATTGATAGAAATATTTTCAGATTAGTTCATCAATATGAACTGGCCAAGGAAGTTTGGGACACTCTCAAAACTACTCATGAGGGAACTTCCAAAGTAAAAATGTCAAGGCTTCAGATGTTGACCACTAAGTTTGAGAATCTAAAAATGATGGAAGATGAAACCATTCATGAGTTTCACATGAACATCTTGGAGATTGCCAACACCTCAGGAGCACTGGGAGAAAAAATGTCAGAAGAAAAACTGGTGAGGAAGATTCTCAGATCCTTGCCTAAAAGATTTGCAATGAAGGTGACTGCCATAGAGGAAGCCCAGGACATTAGCAAGTTGAAAGTGGATGAACTTATTGGGTCTCTTCAGACTTTTGAGATGGGAATCACTAATGATGATGTCAAAAAGAACAAGAGCATAGCACTTATGTCCAACACTGATGTTGAAGAAAACATTTCAGAAGCTATAGCCATGCTAGGAAGACAGTTCAACAAACTCATCAAAAGAATAGATCCAAAGTCAAGGTCTAATGTTCATAACATTTCCTCTGACATTGACAGTTCCAGCAGAAGACCAAGGTCAGATGAGAAGGGAGTTCAAGGCAGAGGAATTCAATGCCATGGTTGTGAAGGATATGGGCATATTCGAGCTGAATGTCCTACCTTTCTTAAGAAACAAAAAGGAATGACAGTTACTTGGTCTGACTGTGATTCAGAAAGTAATTCTGAAGAAGAGACTGCCAAACGAGTTACTGCTTTAACTGGTGTTTGTACCTCTGAAAGTGACATCAGTGATGAAGAGGTGACTTTTGAAGAACTGGCTGAAACGTACAAGGAATTGTGTATCAGAAGTACTGAAGTCTGTGTGCAGAATGAGAAACAATCAAAACTCATCATAAAGATGGAGGCTGAAAAACGGGCAAACCTTGAAACTATAAGTCTTCTAGAAGGAGAAGTTCAATTGCTGAACTCACAACTGAATCAAATGACCAAATCTGTCAAGATGTTGACAAATGGAACTGACAAATTGGAAGAGATCCTACAGATTGGACAAAATGTGGGAAATAAATCTGGTCTGGGATTTATGAAAGCAACGAAATCCGGTTCTGGTAGGCAAATGTCAAAACAGATGTCTCAACACAACTCTCGACATCAGGAACAGAAACATATGAGGAAGAGGTACCAAAGATGGAAATGTCATCATTGTGGTAGATATGGCCACATAAAGCGTTTCTGCTTCAGATTACATGGATACCCTAATCAGAATTCAGGTGTCAAACCTAAGTCTAAAAAGGTACCACATGCTCCTCAATGGAAGAAAAAGGCTACTGCACTGATAGCTCACACTTCCCTGAGGGTCTCTGCAAAGGAAGACTGGTACTTTGACAGTGGATGTTCCAGACATATGACTGGAATCAAGAACCTCCTCAATAATGTTAAGCCTCACACCACCAGTTTTGTGACCTTTGGAGATGGGGCTAAAGGTGAAATCAAAGGAGTTGGTGATTTGAACTGCCCTGGAGTTCCAAGTCTAAATGAAGTACTGCTGGTGAAAGGACTGACCGCTAATCTCATTAGTATCAGTCAACTGTGTGATCTTGGATTCAAGGTCAATTTCTCAAAATCTGAATGCCTTGTAATCAATGACAAATAAGAGATAGTAATGAGAGGAGTCAGATCCAAAGACAACTATTACTTATGGGAGGCTGAGAACACTAATTTCTCATCTGTGTGTTGCATTGCAACAGAAGAAAAAGAGGTGAAACTGTGGCACCAAAAACTTGGCCATCTTCACCTAAGGGGTATGAAGAGGATTATCTCCTTGGAGGCAGTCAGAGGGATTCCAAAACTGTTAATTGATGAAGGAAGAGTTTGTGGTGAATGTCAGGTGGGTAAGCAGACGAGGATGTCACATCCAAAGTCAAGACATCTGACCACCTCTAAGGTTCTAGAACTCCTCCATATGGATCTGATGGGACCAATGTAAGTAGAGAGCCTTGGTGGTAAAAGATATGCCTATGTGGTTGTGGATGATTTTTCCAGATTCACCTGGATTAATTTCATTAGAGAAAAATCAGATGCATTTGAAGTCTTCAGAGAACTGTGCAAAAGAATTCAAAGAGAGAAGGAAGGATGTATTGTCAGAATCAGAAGTGATCATGGCAAGGAATTTGAAAACAGCAAGTTTGATGACTTCTGTGCTTCAGAAGGAATCAGTCATGAGTTTTCTTCTCCCATAACACCTCAGCAAAATGGAGTTGTGGAAAGAAAAAACAGGACCATACAAGAATCTGCCAGAGCAATGTTACATGCCAAAAGACTTCCTATGTATTTTTGGGCTGAAGCTATGAATACAGCTTGCTATGTTCATAACAGGGTCACCTTGAGAAAGGGAACCTCATCCACCATATATGAACTCTGGAAAGGAAGAAAACCAACTGTGAAGTACTTTCATGTGTTTGGCAGCAAATGCTATATCCTGTCTGATCGTGAACAGAGAAGAAAACTGGACTCCAAAAGTGATGAAGGCATATTTCTAGGATACTCCTCAAACAGCAGAGCTTATAGAGTATTCAACTCCAGAACCAAAACCATGATGGAATCAATAAATGTCATAATTGATGACTATCATGAAGAAACAGATGTTCCTTGTACTGTTGAGACATTCTTTGAGACTTCAACCCAACAGGATGATCTACCCAACTCCACCACAACAGAATCAGAATCAAAGGAAGCTAGCAAGACTCCTTCCATCAGAATTCAGAAGGATCATCCAAAAGAGCTCATCATAGGAGATCCTAATAGTGGAGTCATCACAAGATCTAGAGAAATCATCTCAAATTCTTGTTTTGTGTCCAAAATAGAACCAAGAATTGTCAAGGAAGCCTTGACTGATGAATATTGGATTGGTGCAATGCAAGATGAACTGAACCAATTCAAGCAACATGAAGTTTGGGAACTGGTTCCTAGACCTGAAGGAACTAACATCATTGGGACAAAATGGACATTCAAGAACAAGTCAGATGCTGAAGGAGTTGTCACCAGAAATAAGGCGAGACTTGTTGCTCAAGGATACACCCAGGTTGAAGGGGTTGACTTTGATGAAACCTTTGCACCTGTAGCCAGGTTGGAATCAATCAGACTCTTGTTGTCAATTGCTTGTCTTCTGAAGTTCAAGTTATTTCAGATGGATGTGAAAAGTGCCTTTCTAAATGGGTACTTAAATGAGGAAGCTTATGTGGAACAACCTAAAGGTTTTGTGGATCCAACCCATCCTGATCATGTCTACAAATTGAGAAAAGCTCTATATGGGCTGAAACAAGCTCCTAGAGCATGGTATGACAGGTTAACAAAGTTTCTCTCAGACAAAGGCTACAGAAAAGGAGGCTTGGACAAAACTCTATTTGTCAAAACTGAAGGAGGGAAGTTGATGGTTGCCCAAATATATGTTGATGACATAGTGTTTGGCGGAATGTCAGAACATATGGTTAAACACTTTGCTGACCAGATGCAGGCTGAATTTGAAATGAGTCTCATGGGAGAACTAACTTATTTTCTTGGACTACAAGTCTCACAGATGGAGGACTCAATCTTCTTATCTCAAAGCAAGTATGCTAAGAATATTGTAAAGAAGTTTGGTATGGAGAATGCAAGTCACAAAAGGACTCCTGCTCCTACTCATCTAAAGCTCTCCAAAGATGCAAGTGGGGTTAAGGTGGATCAAAGTCTGTACAGAAGCATGATAGGAAGCTTGTTGTACTTAACTGCCAGCAGACCTGATATTGCCTTTGCAGTTGGAGTTTGTGCTAGATACCAAGCTGATCCCAAAGTCAGTCATATCAATCAAGTGAAGAGAATTTTGAAGTATGTAAGTGGTACTTACAATTATGGATTGTTGTATACTCATGGCTGTGAACCGACTCTGACTGGTTACTGTGATGCTGATTGGGCTGGTAGTGCTGATGATAGAAAAAGCACCTCTGGAGGATGTTTCTTTTTGGGAAGTAATCTGGTTTCCTGGTTCAGCAAGAAACATAATTGTGTGTCTCTTTCCACCGCTGAAGCTGAATATATTGCAGCTGGTAGTAGCTGCTCTCAAATGTTATGGATGAAACAGATGCTCACTGAGTATAATGTCACACAAGATGTTATGACATTGTACTGTGACAATCTGAGTACAATCAACATATCCAAGAATCCCATTCAGTATAGCAGGACCAAACATATTGACATACGACATCACTTTATTAGAGACCTTGTAGAAGAGAAGACCATCAAATTGGAACATGTTGCCACTGAGCTACAGCTGGCTGACATTTTTACCAAGGCTTTGGATGCAAACCAATTTGAAAACTTAAGGGGTAAGCTGGGTATTTGCCAACATGAGGAATTGTAGCAATTAATTTTGCTTAAAACAAAGACCAAAGGACTTATGCCTGTTCTGATTGGTTTAAAATTGTATTTTCTCATTTCCTACAATTCTTTTAAGAAGTTGAATAGGCACTCCTTTGCTTCGTTCCCCTCTCGTCTTCTCATCAATCAGGAATTTCTTCTCATTTGCTGTTGGTCCTTCAAAACTGACAAAATGTCTCAAACGCCATCATCATCCAATACGACCATCTCAACCTCCTCCTCTGATCAAGATTCTGGGACAATCTCTTCCTGTCTGGACTCTGATGGTCTGGAAATATGTTCTCATAGAACTAACCCCACCAAGGCCAAAGAGTTGAGAACAAGACATACAGGTAATCCATCTCATTCTTCCTCTTCAGTTCCCCCTGAAATTGCAAATAGGGAAGGGACAGCCTATGTTAATCAAGCAATAGCAAAAATTGTTTCACGAATTCTGAACGAGAACCACTCAGTTCCTGGCATTTCTGTTCCTCTGAACAAAGAAAACTCAGATGCTAAAACAAATCCAAATGTCTCTAAGAATGTTGAGACATCAAACAAAGAGAAAAATGCTGACATTGCTCACAAGAAAAGAAAGAAGCCTGAATTCTCTGGATCTGATGACAGTGCTTGAAGGATGATTGCTGCTTGGTGGTGTTGCTGGTGGAGTTTGGAAGTGTGTTCTGCTGTTGTCTGCTGCTGATCTCATTATTTTGTTTTGGATAACTGTATAACTTTATAAACATGTAATCTTTGGCCCATTTGTGGCTAAAGTGGGGGAGAATATTTTTGGTACTGCTTAATTAGTACTTGACACTATATTTTTCTGCTGTCACTTATTTCTGCTGCTATCTATCTATCTCTGATTGTTTAGGGACTTTAGCCAAAAATTTGCCAAAGGGGGAGTTTGTAGGTGTTTAGGTATTGGCTTGCATTTTTGTTAAATCCCAAGTGTATGTGTGAATGTCATGACCGATGTCATAACATTCTAGTTCAGGTTGTACTATCTCAATAGGTACATGTGCAGAAAAATATTGTAATTCAAATACTGATGTTTATAAGTGTGTATCTGAGCATGTTTGCAAAATGATCACATTTTGCTAAATCAGTAGACAGGTTTTCTCAGATGTCATAACAGATGTTATGACATCCTGTTCTGAACTAACAGGATTGCAGGATTGGATAAGTCTGAGTTTTTTCAGGAAATAACTCAGTCCCCTCTAAACAGAATCCTGCGTTTTCTGAGGAGTAACCTAGCTCAATCCTAACCTGATCAATAAAGTACTGTGACCTGGTCTTTAGGTCAAATGGAATCAACCCTAGGTTTTTGGAAACCCTAACTGAAGTTGCAGCTGCTATATATTCAACAGAGCTGCGGTTTTTCAAGTGATCCCTGCTGATTGATTAGAAGATCAATTTTGTAATCTGTATAGATTTGTTTATTGTACTCCAAGCAATTATCATTGTGATAAGTGTCTTGGAATAGGTTTCAATTGTAAGGGTTGTGTAGCACTCAAAGCTTTGAAGCAAGAGTGTTTGAATGTTACTTGACTAAAGCTGTGAAGCAGAGTCAAGTTAGTTGTGTACATCACTTAAAGCTGTGAAGCACGAGTGATTGTGTTACTTGATTAAAAAGCTGTGAAGCTTAATCAAGTGTGTGTTTTGAAGAGTGTCTTCATCAATTCTCAAGTCAAATTGGTTTATGTATCACTGTTGTGATTGAGGGGGAGTGAGTAGGAACTCAGGTTTAAGTTGTACTTAGATTAGAATTGCATTGGGTAGGTCTTAAGTGAAGGAGATAAACTGGTTGGTTTATTCCTGAATTAACATCTCTTATAGTGGATTCTCTCCCTGGCTTGGTAGCCCCCAGAGTAGGTGTTGTTGCACACTGAACTGGGTAAACAATTGACTGTGTTATTTACTGCTTTTGTATTTACTGTCATATAGTAAGTCAGATACGGTGTCATAACATTGGACGTGACATTGAGTATCTGTAGCCAGAATTTCAAAAAGAACCATCCCAAAATGATGAAAATCGAAATAGTTCCGATCCTTGAAAGTCGAGTAATTGTTACTTGAGATTAGGCCAAAGTCATCAAAGTGACCTCTAAAGTATCTGAACTTTTGATGATCCTCCGCACATAATCAGATCTTGACTGGTAAAGAGGGGTTAGAGATGACGTCAAAGAGAACTATACGCAAAAGTAACCATTCAAAAATGTTGAATAATGAAAAAGTTACGATCGTTTGAACTTGGATGTGTAAGTATTGACTTTTGGTCAAAGTGCTTTGAATTGACTTGCAAACTTGATCTTTCTTTGCATTCCAAAGCATCTTGATGCACATGTGAACCAGTGATGATGAAATCTTGTTTGTGCTCTGAGAGAGTTGTAGAGAAGCTTGAGACCACTTGTCGAATAAGGCGTGGAAATAAACGCACGATTCTCCTGATGAATCAGTCTTCACGAACCAACGATTAACTGTACTTCTGGCTTGAGAGATTCTGAACCCTAATTGAGGCGTGACGCCTGATGCTCTTGATTCAGATCTGTTTCCTGCAAATGAAAACAAAGAAACGAGAAATACACATGCTGGAGTAGAAGTTAATGATACATAGGCTAAGAATGTTTAAAATACTTGACAATTTCTACATAGCCAATGCTCGAAGGTGAGAGGTTAAATCCGACCATATTTAGTGACCTTGACTTATCTTAAAAAATGCAAAAAATAAAAATGGAATCTTAGGTCAAAAATTGGGGTACAACAGCTGCCCCTATTTAAGTTTCTTCTATCTGGAGATATGAAGAGTGGGATCTTCATTTCGACGAGATTGAAGGGACTTAAATATAGAACACACAATTTTTGGCCTTAAGATACCGCGATTATGTTTACGATATGATATGAATGTGATGTTTTGAACTTTATGGGGAATGACGCCATATGAGACAAACTATGCTGGAAAAACCAAGCATATTATACAGAGGAAGAGGTTGTAACTCCACTGGGGAAACAGAGTCATAGACTTCAAACGGGAGACTCTTGAATGATTTACATCAGTATTGAGACTGGAAAAGGTAATGATTTACATCAGTACTGTGACTGGAAAAGCAATGATTTACATCAGTACTGTGACTGGAAAAGCATATGATGGACATCAGTACTGAGATTGGAAAATGATTGACATCGGCATTGTGGCTGGAAAACAACATGATTGACATCAGCACTGTGGCTGGAAAACATAATGATTGACATCAGCACTGTGGCTGGAGATAAACATCTCTGATTTCTGAATTTTACCAAGAACGGTAACACATTTCTTCTTTAACCAAGATATCGCTTGAAAAGGATAAAATAAACAAACTTCCCTACGGGACTTTTCCGAAGGGGTGCCATTTGCTGAGTAGACATTATTGTTGGGGATACACTGAAGGGGTGAAAAACACAAGAAGGGGGGGGTTGAATTGTAAAACTGGAATCTTAAAGCAATTGACAAGATATTTTTATCCTGGTTCGTTTGATCTCAAACTACTCCAGTCCACCCGTCAAGGTGATTTCGCCTCTCTCCAACGAGGTCTTAATTCACTATATTCAACTGAATACAAATCTGCTTTAACAACTGCTAAAGCCTTCTTGATTCAAACCACAATCCGGTTTGTCAAGGCAACACTTTCTTACAAAGGTATAAAACAAATGTGTGTGAATGTTTTCTACAAAACTTTATCACAACTGTGATGTATACACAAATTAAGCTTAGAAACTTAGATTGCTAAACACTAATGGAGTATCAGAGTTTGTTGGTTTAGCAAAACTGGTAGATGAAGATTATTGTTCAGCTTTGTGCGTGTAGAGATTTTGGAAGCATTAGCCATTATAATCTTCGAAGCCTTGTTTATATAGCACTTGAGAAGATGAACGTTGAATGCAATATTCTTGATTCAATGCTAATAACAAGCTTTCCTTTTTGAGCAGATCTTGTCTAGAATGATGCCGTTGGAATTAATTAGCGTTCAATGCACAGTACCGTTGCTTCTTCAATGCACGTTCTGCCTTGGCTCATTCTGATTCTGCTTCGCTGCTGATGAACTTATTGTTTCTGTATCAGAGTGTTTACGCGCAGTTCTGTTCATCAAGCTTCAGCAAGTACGTGAGTTGATCATCTGATCTTGACGTTCTGATTCAGCAACTTCTGATGCTGGTGTATCAAATCAAATTCTGATGCTGAAGAAGTGATCTTGCTTATTTTAATCAGCGTATCTGCAAGTCAGAGCATAGTAATTTTAGGTAGTATATAGTTCAAACATGAAACATATAAATACTATATCTTTTCACTTTGTTATCATCAAAACTTAAATATAGGGTACTAGATTCAAACATTGTTCTAACAATCTCCCCCTTTTTGATGATGACAAAAACTAGATATTTTAAATGAAAAAATAACGTGAAAAGGTATCTGGGAAATGTTTCAGAGTTAAGAAGTAAAGAGAGATCAGAGTTTAAGAGATACTCCCCCTGAGTTTGTTACTTCCCTTTGATATGCGTGTTCTTCAGGATCAGATCTTTTTCTATCTTTGAGCATCAGATTATAGGTCTTTGACTTATCAGAGAGCAGAGCTTCAGAGCTTTTCCTGTCAGAGCTTTGCTTCGGGTCAGAGTGTTAGGTCGATCAGAACTTCATATTTGATCAGAGCAACATGAGCTTCTACATTTTGATCAGAGCTTCTAGCTTCTAGTCTTCATAGTGTTCAGGAGCTTCCTTGTGCCTGTAGACTTAAAAACAAAACAGAAAAACATTTCAAGTAATAGAGTTAGAATGTTTGAGAATTTCTGTCTAGTTAGCCGTTATTGATTTTAAATATCATTCTTGTTCTCCCCCTTTTTGTCAGCAATCAAAAAGTGTTGGTGATGTGCTAAAACAATTTAGATCAGAAAAACAAATTATATTAAAATAGTTCAGAATCAGAGCAAAGGAACATTACAAAAACTCACTCAAAACAATACATCAGAAAATGAAGAAAAACATAGAGAATGTCATGCATGAAAAAAAATTTATGGTTGAGGTGGCATGCGTGAGAACAGGCTTTCCAGCATTGCTTGAATCTTTTCAGAAGTTTCATTCTGCTTCTGAACCATGGTGACAACAGTGTCAATTTTGCTGTCCTGTACATCCATTCTTGCTTTCATCTTCTGATCATTCTCTTCCATCCGCTGCTGTAGACGCAAGTCATTCAGCCTTAATTCTTCCAGAGCCTGCCTGTCCAAGGCAGCTTGAGAACTTTCAGAAGGAGGAAGCTTCTCAGAACTTTCAGCTACATCTTCTGCTGGATTTTCTTCCTGAAGGGTCTTGTCTTCTTCTGATGGTTGCACCTGTGCAGCTTGCTCTTTCTCAGACCAAGATTCACTGTCCAGAGGGAGCACAACTTCTTGAGGCAGCTGACTCTCAACTTCCTTCAGCAGCTTGCTAAAGTTCTGTTGAGCCTGCTCATAGTTGACGTCCTGCAGCTTGAGGGCTTCAGCACGTACCCATAGTCTGAACTGTGACCAGAGCTGATCAGAAGCAGCTGGGTCGATCATCCCCGGACAGACTTGCTTCAAAGAAGCAATCCATTGCAGCATACCTGTTTCAAAATTCAAAATACCAGAGCCAACATCTGGTTGCTTTGGTTTGGGTATGGCAATTTTGTGTCTTAGGTCAGCAAGACGTTCAAGACTTGTGAAGTCAATGAAAGTTCTGCTGGGGTTTTCAGCGGTTTTCTGAGAGGTTGTTTGTTTTGGAGGAGGGTTATCAGAATCAGAGTCAGATATTTCTATTGGAGTGGTTGGAGTTTTTGGAGGTGTTGATTCCTCTGAAGATGGCAACTGGGGCCTGACAATAGTGGTTCCACATGGCAACTGGATTGTCAGCGGTGAAGGTTGAGGTGAGTGAGGGTCAGAATGATGAGGAGAAGGGGTTTCATAGCGGTGAAACTCTGTTTGTGGTGCAGGTGGATTATTTTCTGGTTGAGGAGGTGGAATCTCTGATTGCTCAGGGATCAGAGGTTCTTCTGTGAGTGGTTGTTGTGATTCTGGTTCTGGTTGTTGTTGTATTTCTGGTTCAGGTTGTGATTCTGGTTGTGGAGGAGGAATATTTAGTGGTTCAGAATTTGGTTGAGCAGAAGCATGTTCACGCTCAATATCAGCTAGCACTCTATCAAGTGCTGGTGTTGTTGAAACAGTTGGTTGTTTGGGAATTTTAGTTCTGGTTCTTCTGAGTTGTAAGGCCTCAGAAGGGTCTTCTGGTATAGTTTCATCAATGGTAGGGATTGGAATGGATATTCTGTGAGAGGTTTGAGGAGGGGCAGCAGATGTTGGAATAGTAAAAGATTTTGAAATAGGGGCAGCAGATGAATTACCTCTTTTCTTTGGAGTCTGATGAGATGATCCTTCTGCTTTCCTCTTCTTTGTCTTCTTCTGAGTCACTTCTGGTTGGACTTGACTCAGATCTTTGATCTTCAGCTTTGAACCTGTATCTTCTTCCTTGTATGAATCTGGATACTTGAGAAACATATCAGGTTTGGATTCCATTTCAGAAAATTTTGGGAAATCACTCAGAGGCACTCTTCTGCTGGAGATGTCAGCAGTTGAAGTAGTTCTGGGTTCCTTCCTAATATTTTCTATCAGCTTCATCTTTTTCAGGTTCTTAGCGTTCAGCGGTTTTCCAACAGTAGGTTCAAGGGTGCTCAGCACTTGAGCTTCGCTCAGATAATCTATCAGCTTATTCTCTGTCAGAATATCTGATATGAGCCTTCCAAACGGTATCCAGTCCCTTTTGGTCCTTTCTTCTTCTCTAGTCTCTTTGACACTGGTCTTGAGATGGTTGAACAGGAAGTGTGCCAGATTGATCTTCACCCTCTGATCAATAAAGTAGATCAGAAATTGCTGATCCACGTTTATATAATCAGGAGAGCTTGTTGGCTTCCTGTGATTGAAGCAGCCCAGAACAATCTTGGCCCATACTCTGCAGTGATCCTTCAGATCCTTAATTTTGCTGCTGGGAAATCCAAGAGTGAAAATGCTGTTGGCTACCACACCTATATCAGGGCATCTATCAGCCATGTCCACACAACGGACTCCACCACCACTTTGACCGATTAACCTAGCAATGAGGTCTTCAGAAATTACTATCTTCTTTCCCATGATAGAAGAGATGACTAGATGTTTATGAATCTTGGCGTGAATCCAAAATTCCTTGACAAGCTCTGGGAATGTTGGTCCAACCAACCTATCGAAATACCTCTCCCACTTTTGAGCCCTAATTTCCTCAGTTAGGTCAAATCCATTATCCTTCAAACTTTCAAAGTCGATGATTAACTCAGAGAGAACCTCAAGATTCTTTACCGGTGTGAGAAGAGTTCTGAGGGGCACCTGATATTGTTCAGAGGTTTCTTTCTTCTGATTGCCTGCAGAAATGCTGGAGGATGCCATTGTTCTCACACAACAAAGCTTTGAGAATGATTTGAGAGAAAAAGGTTTGTAGGAGATAAACTCAGAAATATGCAGAAAATACTTGAATGATTATGAGTAAGCGTAAAGAATAAGAATGAAGGATTAATGTGTTTAAATAGAGTTTTCAAAAATTATTTTGAAAAATTAAACGTTTTTTTAAGAGAGAGAAAAAAAATAATGATTGTCATTAACAAGCGTGATTACTTTTCATTAAATGCTTGCTGATTTTGGGGGATTTGAGAAAGATACTTAAAAACGGTTACCAGACATGTGTCTCAATGCACCCAATCAGCGCTTTGCCTTCTCAGAAGCGTGCACGCGTTCTGCTTCAGAGATTTGCTGATGATTGGATGACACTTGTTTGATGTAGTGATCAGCACGTCTGTCTTTGAGATTAGACTCTCAGATCTTTAGACTTGCATCTGATACAATCTGCATGTTCTATCTTTCTGAAAGAAGATTGATCAGAAGTTCACAGTAAAATAATTACATTCTGAAGATAAATATATGGAATTAAAACATTTTCATTCTGGGCATACTTTCATGCTGAGATGTTTCAGAATGAAATTGAACCTATCTTCTGAAAGGGGTTTAGTAAAGATATCAGCCCATTGATGGTCTGTATCTATAAATTTCAAGTTTAAAATACCTTTCTGAATATAGTCCCAAATGAAATGATGTTTTATTTCTATATGCTTAGCTCTAGAATGTAAAATAGGATTATTACTTAAGCAAATAGCAGAAGTATTATCACAAAGAATAGGAATGTTACTCTCAAAAATCTGGAAGTCTTCAAGCTGACTTTTCATCCAGAGCATTTGTGTGCTACATCCTGCTGCTGCTATGTACTCAGCTTCTGCTGTTGACAGAGCAATTGTTGATTGCCTTTTGCTGGACCACGAGATCAGATTTTCTCCCAGAAACTGGCAGCTTCCAGAAGTACTTTTACGTTCCACTCTGTCTCCAGCAAAATCAGCATCACAGTAGCCTACTAAGCTGTAATCACTAGATTTTCTATAAAACAAACCCAGATTAGTAGTACCTTTCAGATACTTGAAAATTCGCTTAACTGCTGTTAAGTGAGATTCTCTAGGATCTGATTGGAATCTAGCACAAATACATACGCTGAATAAGATATCAGGTCTTGAAGCTGTCAGATAAAGGAGAGAACCAATCATACCTCTGTAGACCTTCTGTTCTACACTTTTGCTTACCTCTTCTCTTTCCAGAATGCACGTGGGATGCATTGGAATCTTTGATGGCTTACATTCTGAGAGGTCAAATTTCTTCAGAAGATCTCTGATGTATTTGCTCTGATGAATGTAAGTTCCCTCTGGAGTTTGATTGATCTCAATTCCTAGAAAGAATTTCAGTTCCCCCATGAGGCTCATCTCAAATTCTGCCTGCATACACTTAGCAAATTTTCTTCCAAGAGAAGGATTAGTAGAACCAAAAATAATATCATCAACATAAATTTGACAGACTAAAATGTCACTCTTAACTGTTTTACAGAATAGAGTAGTGTCCACTTTCCCTCTGGTGAATTCATTTTCAAGCAGAAAGTTACTTAGCCTTTCATACCAAGCTCTGGGAGCTTGTTTCAGACCATACAGTGACTTTTTCAGTTTGAAAACATGTTCTGGATGTTTTGTATTTTCAAAACCTGGGGGTTGGTGAACATAAACTTCTTCTTCTATATAACCATTTAAGAATGCACTTTTGACATCCATCTGATACAGAGTGATGCCTCTATTAACAGCAAATGAGATTAAAAGTCTGATAGATTCTAACCTGGCGAATGGGGCAAAGGTTTCTGTATAGTCTATCCCCTCTTGCTGACTATAACCTTGTGCAACCTGTCGTGCCTTGTTTCTGACGACTTCACCTTGTTCATTAAGCTTGTTTCTGAACACCCATCTTGTTCCAATGACGTTGAATCCTTTTGGTCTGGGAACGAGATCCCATACGTCGTTTCTGGTGAATTGATTCAGCTCTTCTTGCATTGCCAGAATCCAGTCGTTGTCCAGAAGTGCTTCATCAATAGAAGAAGGTTCAATCAGAGACACAAGTCCCATAAGAGTTTCTTCAGAGTTTCTGAAGCTTGCTCTTGTTCTGATTGGATCTTCCTTTCTTCCTAGGATAGTCTCTTCTGGGTGATCCAAACTGCTTCTGGGTAATCTCTTCTGAGGTTGATCAGCAGCAGTTGTAGGATTTCTAGCATTGCTTCTTTCAGACGTTGAAGGAATGTCTGTGTTGAGAGCTTCTGATGACTTGTCTTCAGAACCTGCAAATTCAATTTCTATACCTGCAAGATTTTCATTCTGCTTTGACTTTTCAGAGTCAAGCTTGTCATCAAAACGAACACTGATTGATTCTTCCACAATCTGTGTTTCTGTATTGTATACTCTGTACCCTCTTGAGCGTTCAGAGTATCCTAACATAATACACTTCTGTGCCTTAGAATCAAACTTGTTCAAATAATTCTTTGTATTCAATATATAGCAAGTACATCCAAATAGATGAAAATACGAAATGTTGGGCTTTCTGTTCTTCCACAATTCATATGGAGTCTTTTCCAGAATAGGTCTTATTGAGATTCTATTCTGAATGTAGCACGCTGTGTTTATTGCCTCTGCCCAGAAAGTCTTAGCAACGTTTGTCTCATTGATCATGGTTCTGGCCATTTCTTGCAATGTTCTGTTCTTTCGTTCTACAACTCCATTTTGTTGGGGAGTTCTAGGACAAGAGAAATCATGCAGAATGCCTTTGTCATTAAAGAATGACTCAAAATCTTTATTTTCAAATTCTCCACCATGATCACTTCTGACTTTAACGATTCTAAGATCTTTTTCATTCTGAACTTGGTTACAGAAGGTAACAAACACAGAGTGTGACTCGTCCTTGTGTCTTAAGAACTTTACCCATGTCCATCTGCTATAGTCATCTACGATTACTAACCCATACTTCTTGCCACTGACTGAAGCAGTTTTAACTGGTCCAAATAAGTCAATGTGCAGAAGTTCTAATGGCTTAGAGGTAGAAACAACATTTTTGGATTTAAAAGAAGGTTTTGCAAATTTGCCTTTCTGACATGCTTCACACAGAGCATCTGAATTGAACTTCAAATTAGGAAGTCCTCTGACCAGATTGAGTTTGTTAATCTGAGATATTCTTCTCATACTAACATGCCCCAATCTTCTGTGCCAGATCCACTGCTCGTTGTTAACAGACAGAAGACATTTTACGTTCTGACTCTTTAGTTCAGAAAGTTTGATTTTGTAAATGTTGTTTTTCCTCTTTCCATTAAACAGGATAGTCCCATCTTTCTGACTAACAGCTTTACATGATTTTTGATTAAAGATTATATCATAACCGTTATCACTTAATTGACTTATGGATAACAGATTATGCATCAATCCATCAACTAGCAGAACATTATTAATAGAGGGAAGATTTTCGTTACCTACAGTTCCAGAGCCAATAATCTTTCCCCTCTGATTGCCTCCAAAGCCAACGTGGCCTCCAGGCTTAAGTTCCAGGCTTTGGAACATATGCCTTCTTCCCGTCATGTGTCGTGAGCAGCCAGAGTCCAGGTACCATGACTGGTGTTTCTGACTTGCTGCTAAAGATATCTGCAACATGTATTATTTTATCCTTAGGTACCCAGATCTTCTTGGGTCCTGATTTGTTAGTTTTACCAAAACTCTGGTTGAATTTTGGTTTCACAGAGTGCTTACTGCTAGTATATTTGATGTCATGTGTGTGACCATACACAAAGTGTGAATTTAGAGAAGTGTGTTTAATGGTTAAATCCATGACATTCTTAGGTGTAGGAACCTTACCTATGTATCCTATTCCTTTCCTGCCGTTTCTGCTAACTCCATAGATCATTGAAGCCATTCTGCTTCTATCTATGCTTTTAGCAAGGAACTTCTGGAAACTGTGATCATACTCCTTTATGATCTCATCAGCGTTGCTGGGAGTTTCAGAAATTGGTTCCTTCTGAGAGTTTTGTAAAGAGTTTTCTAATTTTAAAATTTTATCTCTCAGCTCAGAGTTTTCCAATTTGAGACTCTCAGACTTATTAGAGTCAGATTCAAGATTCCTTTTCAGGTCTCTGAATTTAGCTCTAATCTGCTGATAACGTTCCAGAATTTCATTGAGGCTTTCAGCAAGTTCAGCCTTTGTAAAATTAACAGCGAAGTTAGGGAATACCTCTTCTGTGTCTGATTCTGAGTCTGATTCAGAAGCTTCACTGTCATCTGGAATGTTAGCCATGAGCGCTATGTTTGCCCTTTCATCATCTGATTCTGAGTCAGCTTCAGACGAGTCAGAGTCATCCCATGTGGCCATGAGACTTTTCTTCTTCTCTCTTCCAAACTTCTTTTTGGGCTTTTCCCTCTGAAGCTTTGGGCAGTCACTCTTGTAGTGTCCTTGCTCATTGCACTCGTAGCAGATGATGTCTTTTGTGTTTGGCTTCTTGCTACCGGAGGAGCCTTCAGATCTTCTGTATCCAGAGGAAGAATCTGTCCTTCTGTATCTGGAAGAAGACTCGTTCTGATCAGATCTTCTGGGATTCCTGAACTTCCTTTGTCTTTGCTTCCACAGTTGATTTACTCTTCTGGAGAGAAGGGAAAGTTCGTCTTCTTCTGATGAGGATCCATCAGATGTTTCTTCAACTGCCTGCAAAACTTTAGATTCAGATTTTCTGTTAGATTTTAAAGCTAAAGGCTTACCTTGCTTCTGAGGCTCATCATCTTCTAGCTCTATCTCATGACTTCTGAGGGAGCTTATAAGTTCCTCCAGAGTGATTTTGTTGAGATCCTTCGCTAGCTTCAGAGCAGTAACCATAGGCCTCCACTGCTTGGGTAAACTTCTGATTATCTTCTTGACATGGTCAGTAGTAGAGTATCCTTTGTCCAGAACTTTGAGACCAGCTACCAGAATCTGGAATCTAGAGAACATAGTTTCAATGGATTCAGATTCTTCCATTTTGAACGCCTCATACTTCTGAATGAGCGCCAGAGCTTTTGTTTCTTTGACTTGAACGTTGCCCTCATGCGTCATTCTGAGAGAATCAAAGATGTTCTTAGCTGTGTCTCTGTTGGAGATCTTTTCATACTCAGTATAGGAGATGGCACTGAGGAGGATGGTTCTGGCCTTATGGTGATTCTTGAAGTCACGCTTTTGTTGATCAGTCATTGATTTTCTTTCAATCTTCTGACCAGTTGCATTCACAGGGTGCGTGTATCCATCTGTCACCATATCCCACAGATCAGCATCATGTGCTAGAAAGAAGCTTTCAATTCTGTCTTTCCAGTAATCAAAGTTTTCTCCATCAAAGACTGGAGGTTTGCCGCTGAATCTGTCTCTATCCTCATTGTTGTCATTGCTGAAATGAGAGTTGTTTCCTGCCATTGTGTTTTTCTGACGCTGGATCTTGTACTGACACGGTTAAGTGTTTTAGCTCAGAACCAGGAGCTCTGATACCAATTGAAGGGGTGAAAAACACAAGAAGGGGGGGTTGAATTGTAAAACTGGAATCTTAAAGCAATTGACAAGATATTTTTATCCTGGTTCGTTTGATCTCAAACTACTCCAGTCCACCCGTCAAGGTGATTTCGCCTCTCTCCAACGAGGTCTTAATTCACTATATTCAACTGAATACAAATCTGCTTTAACAACTGCTAAAGCCTTCTTGATTCAAACCACAATCCGGTTTGTCAAGGAAACACTTTCTTACAAAGGTATAAAACAAATGTGTGTGAATGTTTTCTACAAAACTTTATCACAACTGTGATGTATACACAAATTAAGCTTAGAAACTTAGATTGCTAAACACTAATGGAGTATCAGAGTTTGTTGGTTTAGCAAAACTGGTAGATGAAGATTATTGTTCAGCTTTGTGCGTGTAGAGATTTTGGAAGCATTAGCCATTATAATCTTCGAAGCCTTGTTTATATAGCACTTGAGAAGATGAACGTTGAATGCAATATTCTTGATTCAATGCTAATAACAAGCTTTCCTTTTTGAGCAGATCTTGTCTAGAATGATGCCGTTGGAATTAATTAGCGTTCAATGCACAGTACCGTTGCTTCTTCAATGCACGTTCTGCCTTGGCTCATTCTGATTCTGCTTCGCTGCTGATGAACTTATTGTTTCTGTATCAGAGTGTTTACGCGCAGTTCTGTTCATCAAGCTTCAGCAAGTACGTGAGTTGATCATCTGATCTTGACGTTCTGATTCAGCAACTTCTGATGCTGGTGTATCAAATCAAATTCTGATGCTGAAGAAGTGATCTTGCTTATTTTAATCAGCGTATCTGCAAGTCAGAGCATAGTAATTTTAGGTAGTATATAGTTCAAACATGAAACATATAAATACTATATCTTTTCACTTTGTTATCATCAAAACTTAAATATAGGGTACTAGATTCAAACATTGTTCTAACATACACAAGCTGCTCAAATAAAGAGGTCGCCACTTGCTTCCTTTCAAAGGTGTCAATAACACACAAGCTGCTCATGAAGAGACCGCCACTTGCTGTCTTCAAAGAATACTAAAGCACACAAGCTGTTCATGAAGAGTCCGCCACTTGTTGCCAAAAACCCACAAGCTGCTCATAAAGAGTCTGCCACTTGTTGCCAATAACCCACAAGCTGCTCATGAAGAGCTGCCACTTGCCATCTTCAAAGAATATTAAAGCACACAAGCTACTCATGAAGAATCTGCCACTTGTTGCTTATAACCCACAAGCTGCTCATGAAGAGCTGCCACTTGCTGTCTTCCAAAAATACTAACATACAAGCTGCTCATGAAGAAGCTGCCACTTGCCATTTTCCGTACAAGCTGCTCATGAAGAGACCGCCACTTGCCGTTTTAAAAAAGTGTTGATAACATACAAGTTGTCCATGAAGAGACTGCCGCTTGCTGTTTTTAAAAGTGTTGATAACATACAAGTTGTCCATGAAGAGACTGCCGCTTGCTGTTTTTAAAGTGTTGATAACATACAAGTTGTCCATGAAGAGACTGCCGCTTGCTGTTTTCTCAAAGATGCCCATAAAATATCATGAAGATATTGCTGGAGGTGAGAATCAATAATTTCATCGAGGATGAACAAACTGCTCATGAAGAGACCGCCATTTGTCATAGAGAAATCAGAAATAATCAAACTGCTCAAATAAAGAGGCAGTCGCTTGTTGTCATGTCGATATTCCAGAAGAAGGTTGTGATAACACTGCTGGGGAATAAAGTTCATCTTCAATGGGGAACCATGAATAAATCCTTCTTGAGGAGACCAAGTATTTACGTTGCAAAATAAATGCACTCTCCATCTAGGTTTCACAGCCTAGAGAGATCCACAGGGTATCGTTCACAAGAGACAAAGCTCAATCCAGGAATAAACTGGAGAGAAAATAGTCAAACAAGACTCCACCCAATGAGGAAACAACTCAAATGGGATTTATCCTATCCATAGATGGAAAAGGAAAGCTAAAGCAAGGTTCTTCCACGAGAGTTAACTCAGTGGGGAATTAGAAAGGAGGCGCACTTTCTGCTTAAGTTGACACTCTATTTGGAAGGATAAAAATGCTATTTGAATTGACATAACCAAGGTATACGAACCCAAAGACATCAACAAATACAACTGTGCATGCATGATGCAAGTGTGAATGAATAAATGAATGTCATGTATATGCTGACAAAACAAACAGGGGAGATAGACAGAAAATGATAAGACATCACAGTACAACCCTACACTCGGCTAATCTCAACAAGATGGTAACATTACTGGAGATAGAAAACAAAAGCCATCATTGGAGCAAAGTCCTTTTACAAGGCTTAAATCTCTTTGGAGAGGAAGATATTTTCAGGTAGAAAACCCAAAGTCCAGTCTTCTATTGTCGACAATCCATTGAAAGGATAACAACACAAACAAAGTTTCAGCTGGAAAGAAGTCTTGCTTAGCTGGAGATACTGGGAACACCACCCTCTGATGTATGAAAAACATATCTTGATAAATCTGGATTGCCCCTGGGATTAATTTTGGATGCCCCAAGTTTACTGCTGATAAGCTGCGCGATGCACGACAATTCTTACGAATAGCTTCACCTCTAAAATGCCTCGAGCTATATGGTTGATGAGGAGAAATCGTCTCAAGAGGATTTTACAAAAGTCCTGGCATTCACTATGCTCTGGTGTCTTCAAACTCTTAGAGAGATTCATCAAATCTCGATGTGATTTCCCCGGATTGACTGTAGTTGGCACAACAAAGTCTTAAAATTTTGCCCCAAAAGAGTAAACAAGTTGGGAAAAGCATTAACTGGGAGAAGCAACATGTTTGTGCTTAAGGTTTTTATGTGACATGCCCCCTGATATGATTTTTTTTCTTAAAATGATACTCCAATCACTCAATCATAGTTTCAGGCCTTAAGAATTGACTCATCATTGGTGCTTATGTGAGCTTCCTTGATATCAAACAAATGTTTTGCAGTTAGAAAAAGTTTACAATGAGAATGAAAATTCTAATGCAACAGTTATGTAAGTCTTCAAGATTTTGAAAGATATCGCACAAATTTTGCGAGCTAAAGCACCATTTATTTTTGTATAGGAAAAACATATGATACCAACATAACTATTTAGAACATTTATGGGAGTCAGGAACACTATCTCATTGAAGTATGCTTTCAAAATAACCTTGCTTCAATTAGGACTTTTGAAGGTTGTAATGTGGTCTGGTTCATGGTTTTAGAAAAAAAAGATTTAAGGCTCAAAATATTTGGTGCCCACCCATTCTTCGTGATGTTCTCCAACCCTATGTTCAGTTAATTCAACATGAGTGTTCATCTCTCTACGGATTTTGTGACGGTCAAGGAAACGACGAGGCTTTCGGAGTAGAAACCACCCTCATGTCTTCGTGTTTGTAGTCACCAATTTGTTCTTTGCTGAGGACTTTTCTTTGTAGTCCTTTCTTTGCAATTTTTATTTTCCCTAATTTTTGCCTGAACTAATTTTTTTTGAATTGATAGTCCAGCGGGATGCCTTAATTTTTCCTAAGTCACACGTTTTCATTTTTTTTACTTAGCAGGCTTTTCTTTTTCTTGATTTTTGACTTTTTGAACAAAATGTGTGACATTAGCTTGTCTTTGCTTGTTGAGAGGATTGTGATTTCCTCGTTTCTTGATGAATGAGGGATAACATTGTGGTTCCACATCCTCTAGATTCATTATACGTGAAGGATAGCCCTCGTAGTTTCTCTTTAAAAAAACATCTTCCTTATGAATTTTGAACACTCAGTCAGATTAACTAAAAACTACCCTGCCCCAGGTTAAAATTCAAGGTTTTTTCGTATAGAAAAGAAACTTCTGCTACAAAGGATCAAAAGGGGTTAGCAAGGGATTATCTTCCTTATATCTCTGGTGTTTAGGGATTTGAAACAATGCCTGTACATCATCAGCAAGATTTTATCCAAAAGAAAACAACCAGAGATTTTGTGTTCTTTGGATCATCATCCTCCCTTCAATCTCTGCCTAGGCAAGAGAATGGGCAACAAGTTGGTATCATAATGCCAAAAGAAATTTAAAATTTGAAAACAAATATGAGTGAAACGAATGAATTTCTTCAAGACAAACATACTCATTGTATTAAGATAATCATACAGATGCAAACAAGTTCTTACATGCAAACAATGTTTTGATAAACAAGAAAAATTACAAAAGCAGAAATAAGTTAATGATCTGGGAAGGCTTTCCATCTGGACTTGAATTACCGAAAACATCCTTCAGGAATCAATGTCACCATCAATCGTGTTTACTCCTCGGCACATGCTTGATTTGAACTTCAAAACCAATATCCTTGAATGACAATCAGTGAATACTTTTATCATCGCTTCCTCCTTCTTAGAAGGATTGACTTGGGCAGCAACCAAAATTTCAACCAAAACAGTTGAGTGATCCATACCAGCTTTCAAATTAGTCACCTCTCTGCGGAGTTCAGAAATCTCTTGCTTGATATTCTCCATTGTTCTCTTAGCGTCAGTGTTGTACTGGTGAGACCAAAGAAAAAAATAAGACTTGGAAAAAGACCTTTGACAGTGAAACAAAAAATGTAGAATGATGTATGATATGCAAAAGAGAGTTTTTATTTGATTTTCAAGGGACTCAAGATATTAAGTTGTAAACATCAAAGTATGAAGATAGAAGATGAATTTTAAATTGGCTCTAAACATTGATCAAGTTATCATCAAGATCAATCATCCATTTTGGTGGATTAGGGTTTCCACCCCCATCAACACCCAAGATCCATTGAGCTTGACGAAAATTGTGATGTTTACAAAGAAAGACCTCCAAATTCCTTCAAAGTCAAGTGAAAAGGGTTTTATGGATGCGTGAATGCATGGCTATGCAACAACCACAAGCAAGGTCAGAAATAAAGTCGAAAGGTTCAACATCACGAGCATGGAGTCAAGGTGAAAAATATCCCCAAGGTATGTACTAAAGGTTTAATCACACCTGTAAAACATGGTTCTAAAAGTTCCCAGAGTCTACGTTCCTCCTTCGGATATTACCAACGTCTTGATTACTCAATAATCAGCAATATTCTCAAGAGAAACTCATCCGAGCGTAGCATCGCGTAACAATTATTTCTGGATTACTCCGTTATAATCTCCGTGCTACACCTAAAAGGCCAAGATGGGTTAGGGTTCTACGGTTCCCAGCTTCTCTGGCTCCCAGGTCGAAAATAATAATGTCTTCCCGATTACTCGGTAAACAAATATTACATTCAAAAGGGCCTTCCAATGAGTGGGGGATCTCATGCCTCCTTCTTCGGGATTACTCCCTCAAAGTTAACATGACTATACCGCCCGTCCTATTCCTAAGTGTAACTTAGTCCAGGTATAGGACTTGTCCTTTGTAAATATTATCAACACCCAAATAATCATAATATATACATATAATCAAACAATCAAATAATGATAAAACAGATAAAACAAATTAGGCTTAACCCACTTAGGGATGGACCAGCAAGAGGTCAATCAATCCCCAGCAGAGTCGCCAATTCTGTAGCGGTGAAAATCGGAGATCAAGCTATTAATTAACTTGACTCACAAAAGCAAGAGTCGCCACCGCGCTTTATTATTTCTAAGGGAAAAGAGCGAAATAAAACCCTAAAATATGCAATGTAAAGTAATATTTAAAAGTAATGAAAATACAATGCGTTTTTAAAAGAGATCGAGAGTTCGGGGGTTGGTTATACAATGGGAAGGTATTAGCACCCAATGCATCTGCGGTACTCCGCATGAACCTTTTGAAATATCTGTTTTTGGTTAAAATTGATTGTTTGATTAAAATGGTTCGTTTGGCTAAAAATTGGTGTTGGAGAGATTTTGAAGAGACAGCGACCTAATGTCGAAGTTTTGACGTAAAAGGTGTGAGTTTGAAAATTGAGTCTTTTAGAAAAAATTAACTTAAGATTAACAAAATAGTAAAACAAAAAATGAAGGAAGGTATTCGCTTAATCGTATAACATGTGTTTGATGACATGAAGTCAGCTGAGTTGAAAGATTTCCCTTGGAATAAATTGAGCAAGTAAAATAAGGTGAATCAGTAAAGTATAAGCATTCGAAAATTCACAAGAAAACAAATCTAATGAAACAGACTAATGACCAAAGGCATCGAAATTAAAATGAAGAAGATATTTAAATAGAAGAAAATAGAACTAATTATCTAAGTAAAAATTCTAAGATTACTTACTAAAAATAATTCTAAACTAACTACAAATTCTAAAGTTGTAAAAAATAGTTCTAAAATTACTAAACTAAATTTAAATCGAATAAAAACTCTAAAATTATTAAGCTAAATCTAAATCGAATAAAATTCTAAAACTACTAAACTAAATTCCAATCAAAATAAAAACTCTAAAGTTATTAAACTAAATAAAAATTATAAACCTATTAAACTAATTCTAACTCAAATAAAAATTCTAACGTCACTAAACTAAAACTAAACAAATAAAATTCTAAAGTTACCTAAATAAAATCAAATAAAATTCTAAAGTCACTAAACTAAAACTAAACAAATAAAATTCTAAAGTTAACTTAAATAAAATAAAATTCTAAAGTAATAAAATAAAACTAAAACAAAATAAAATTCTAAAGTTTACTAAGTCAAAAACTAAAACAAATGAAACTCTAAAATTTACTAAGTCAAATCTAAATGAAATAAAATCCTAAAGTATTTTTTTATCTCTTTTTATTATTTTTATTATTTTAATGCCTAAAATAAAAGAAATTAAAACTGAAACAATAAAAAAAGAAGAACAAGAAAATAGAGGAGGTGTGAAATTATGACTAAAGGTGTGGGGAAGTAATCCTAGGTGCAAGGCCCATACTGAATGGTCCAATAGCATATTTTTGTTTTCAAAAAAAATGAAATAAACAAATAAAATAAAAAGAAACGATGTCGTTTTAAGAACATTAGGGTTAAGGAGTTATCATCTGACCTCCTTCCAACACACTTCTTCTTTAACCTCAAACGGCGGCGCATCTTCTCCGTGTACATTGGCGGTCTACCGCCGTCTCAATCTCTTATCCATCACGGCTTCGTCATCTTCAATTCAAACTCGGTGTTTCCGTCAACATCTCTAACTTCACGCTCCCGCTGCAATAACAAACTCCAATCATCGTCTTTGTTCGTCTTCTCTCAATGCTCATCTCTGATTCGCCTTTGCTCAAAGTCATTGTCTCAACAGTCACCATTGCCTCTCCGTCCACTTGCGAATTTGCGCTTCAGTCGCGTATCAACTTCGCGTGCATCATTCTTCTCAAGATCACCGAATCAAGTTCGTTCAACACTAACAACCTAAGCCTAATCTTATTGAAGCTAATACTCAGACAACGATTCAATCCAAGAACTTGCAACAATATAGATAACAAAGAGAGAAGGTACGAAATAAATCATTTTACCAACCAGAGACACTCCGGTGGTTCTTCTATGGAGGCGTAATCAAACGGAAAACCAAAGGTCTTTTAGGTATGCCCAGTCGCTTTCACGCATCTCTCTTCTTCTCTTTTCTGATTCTGCATGATTTCTTACTTTTTGCACGTGATACGAGATGTTGCAGATTTGTCGAAGATTTTCAAAGAAGAAGCATTTGTTGATGCAATGATATGTGTACAAATTGGTGTCGCATTGGAGAAGGTTGATGAAGATTGGGAGCAAAGACAATATTGCAGTAATGATGATGATTAATGAATACTGATGTTGTTGTGCAATGAAGATTGGAGGTGAGTTTGTTATGAGTTTCAAGTTATTTTGCAGGTTTGTTGTAATTGTCGGTGATGCATTACTGTTTATGCGATGTTGAGTGCAGATTTGAAACTGAAGGTTGGTGATACAGTATGGAGGTTTTGGTGAGTTATGACAGAAGTTGGGTTTATGGAAGGTGATGGAAGGGTAACAGTAGAAGGGTGGTTCGGGATGAAGGTGCAGGGAGGTGAATTATTTGGGTCTTTTTTACTGTATTGTTTTTCTCTTTTTTTTTTTTGGGGGTTTCTCCTCCTTTTTTATTTATGTCTTGGAACTGTTTTATATCCGAAAAACCATATGAAATTTAGGAGGGAAATTCAATAGGTTGAAAATTGTTTGCGGTTCACTTCTTCTTGCTTTCTTGATGCAGGTTGGTGGTTTTCTATTCTTGTGCAAATTAGCAGGACTAGTTTGACAATTGCAACATAGGCTGATTTTGGACAGAACTTATACAGTTTTGGGACTGTAAGGCAGAGTTTGTAGCAGTGGGTTCTGGACAGCAAGCAAACTACAGTTTTGGGGCATTATTTTTAGACTGATGTGCAGCAGTAAAATTATCATTGAAAGGTCCCTTTTCTACTTTGCATTTTTCTGATTTTTCCATGTAACCATACATGTATTTTCCCTCTCTTTTCTTTCAAAATATTGGACTGATTTTGTTTTCATATACTTTGTTGTTTTGGTGGACAGATTTGGATGAAAATTGAAGCAAGGTTTGGATATGATAGGACAACAACTAGCGCATGGTTGATTTGTGGGAAGCAAGTTTGGGAGAACATGGTTACACTCTTGTTTCATGAAGCATATGAGAAAGATTAAGAAGCTTGAAGATCAGGCTTTAGGATAATTCTTGTATGAATATGAATACACCTTGCGCTTAGAATTGTAATGATCATTCTTGGAATGTTCTTTGGCATTTATGAAAAATTGAGGTTTCGAATCGCTCTCGAATGATGCCTTTAACTTGTAATTTCCAAAAGAATTTCCCCTTATCTTTTAAATTTGAAAATGAACTTGAATCATGCTTGGACTTGAAATAATTATTGAATAACATTTTAGTCAAATAAGACTTGAATGTCTTTCATAACCTCTTGAATTTAAAATTGAATGAACTTGGATTCCTTGAATGTTTTTTTTTAACCTTGAAATGCATTCCAAATAAAACACCTAAACCTTTTATCATGAACCGAATCTTGATGAACAAACAAAGAAACTTGATCTATATCCAATCTTAATTCACTTATTACTAATGCTCGAATACAAGCAACTTGTATTATAAGCAATATATAATCAATGAATCCTCAAACTCAACATCTTGCCTTTACCCTTGACTTAGTGGAGAACAATCTCAACACAAAATCAATTCTAAGTCTAAAATGTTCAAAAGAATTTCATGGCCTTCTAAACGCATTTGGATGTCGATCCTTGAAGAAATCTTGTAGACGACATCATTTCTGATATGTTGCAAAAAGAACCATCCCGAAATGATGAAAACCGAAATAGTTACGATCCTTGAAAGTCGAGTAATTGTTACTTGAGATTAGGCCAAAGTCATCAAAGTGACCTCTAAAGTATCCGAACTTTTGATGATCCTCCGCACATAATCAGATCTTGACTGGTAAAGAGGGGTTAGAGATGACGTCAAAGAGAACTATACGCAAAAGTAACCATTCAAAAATGTTGAATAATGAAAAAGTTACGATCGTTTGAACTTGGATGTGTAAGTATTGACTTTTGGTCAAAGTGCTTTGAATTGACTTGCAAACTTGATCTTTCTTTGCATTCCAAAGCATCTTGATGCACATGTGAACCAGTGATGATGAAATCTTGTTTGTGCTCTGAGAGAGTTGTAGAGAAGCTTGAGACCACTTGTTGAACAAGGCGTGGAAATAAACGCACGATTCTCCTGATGAATCAGTCTTCACGAACCAACGATTAACTGTACTTCTGGCTTGAGAGATTCTGAACCCTAATTGAGGCGTGACGCCTGATGCTCTTGATTCAAATCTGTTTCCTGCAAATGAAAACAAAGAAACGAGAAATACACATGCTGGAGTAGAAGTTAATGATACATAGGCTAAGAATGTTTAAAATACTTGACAATTTCTGCATAGCCAATGCTCGAAGGTGAGAGGTTAAATCCGACCATATTTAGTGACCTTGACTTATCTTAAAAAATGCAAAAAATAAAAATGGAATCTTAGGTCAAAAATTGGGGTACAACAGGTATGTATGATTAATATGATAATATTATGATTTGAAATGATGCGATGATTGATAAATGCAATGTCTATTTTATTTGAACTGCAGAATCAGTGCCTAAGGTAGGCTACCAGCAGAGAACTGGTGATAAGGATTAGCTTCAAAATGGAAATTGGACATTTTAAATGATGCGCCAGACAGGAACTAGGCTTTTACACCAATGTTAGTAAGGCTACTGGAATAACATCAATCTTGGTGGCTTGCAAAGGTGGAATAGATGGATTGGTTGTTAACATTGGTAAGGTCACCAGGAGACGTTGATTAGGTGATTGGAAAGGTGAGGCTTCTTCTGAATTTGGTGGTTGTACGTAAGGCATCTCAGACGGTTGTATGTAAGGCTGTTTATGATTCAATTTTACGAAGAATTCTTGTACGACATATTTACTGGGAGGAATAGTCAGAGAGATGTTAATGACTTAGCTGGAGGTTGTACTTGGATTGAGCTTAGTGACTCCCTTAGAAATTGACTCATGATTTTTTTATGGGAGGTTCTATGTCTTGGTTTATGGAATGTTATGTATGCATGCATATGTAAGCGTTAATGTATATAATGAATTACTAATACATGTAATGCATAACTCGGATATATATCAATGAATGTTGGACTTTTGACCTGCCAATCAAGCTTAATGGTTGATGCCAAGTGAGATTGGGCCCTTGTTTAGATCCATGCTATTGAATTTCGTCATCAGGATGAGATGATATGTATAGCTTGATTATGGATCAAGGTAACCTAATGAATGCATGAAAATGATTTATACCAACTCATATGCTTTTGGCTGATATAGATGTTTAAGACGTAGAGAGTTGGCCTATGCAACAAGGTTGCTTGTTACATGATGGTTGAATGTTATGCTATAATGATTTCATATTGATATGAGCTTGAAAATAGTTTGATCATAGTGTTTTACCCCAAAATTTTCCCTCCCATATTTCTCAAAACATTTCAAGAAAGATCCCCAAGTTGCTCAAGGTAGTCCATAGGTTGGCCAGACAAGCTCTCTCCTAAGGCAGTCTATCTCAAATAAGGGTTTCATGTTGCATCAAGATACTTGATCCCAAGGGATCCCAAATGCTCACCAATTTCCTAATTTATACTCAAGATCATCCATGTCAAGTTTCAAGCCCTACAGAGGAAATTTGCTCAGTCACTTGCTCAAAGGCCTGAAAATCGACTATGTTAGGGCAAAAGTCAACTGTGGCCCACATACAGTCAAACTTCAATATTTTTAGTCAAAATTATAATTTTTAAAGATATTTCATCATTTGATCAAGGGTTGATCATGATTCATCAAGACTCAAAAGTTGTTAAATTAGGGTTTTGCAGGAAAAGTCAACTCAACTTTGACCAAGAATAACTTTCTCATACTTTATGATAAATGACCAATACAAAGCTCATTTTGAATAGGGTTCAATTCCCTACAATCCATCTTCATCTCCCAAGTTCAAAATATGCACTCATAAGAAGTTATGAATTTGGACAATATAGGTCATTTTGAAAAGTCAACAAAAACACCTTTTTTGTCAAAGCTCCATACATGAGCATGGAATATAAAATTGAGATGAGACAAAAATGGTTGCTTATAGGACATCTCATGCTTTCTAAAAAATCCAAGAACACCTCAAAAGAGTCAAAATTGAGGAAGTTATGTATTGGTGAAGTTGACCCTTTTTGCAAAATTTGCAAAAGTAAACTATGCCTAAAACTTCAAATTTTACCAAATGGGCCCAATCTTTTTCACTTGTTTTGAGTTGGAAACATAGTCCACGAGCTCTAGCCCTTGCCACTTGTCATTATCATATTTTTATTATTTATCTTGATTTTGATTTTATTTAAATCAATTTTAATCAAAACAAATCATATAAAATCCAAGATATTGAAAACACAAGATTTTGTGCTTGTTTCAGGTCTTAAATTACAGCTAGCAAGTATTCAAATTCGTGTGAAGGCATGTGTGCATAAAAAGATTGGATTTAGGCCATTTTTGGAAAGATTTTAAGGTGAATCAAATCAAGATCAAACTCATTGATGGAGGAAGATTGAGTGCACTCTTTCAATCCTAATTCAGTCCTTGATACAAATAGAAAAAAGGCAGACCAAAAACTAGGTTGGAAAATAGGCGCAGCAAGGAGAACTGAATTGATAAAAATCAAGAAAAATTGCAAGATCGAATTCAATGTTCCAGGCATCCTCAAGGCCTTCCAGCTATCTCAATCGATTCCTGGGATCCTCAGCAAGCTAAAGCAATCCAAAGAAAGCATTTTCAAGTCCTAAATCACGCTATAAGTCAGTCACGATACCCAACTTTTCTTGAAATCGCATTCCAAGATTTAGGCATTGTTAGCGTGAATTAACCATATATTCCTGATCCATGGATTTCACCATTGTTAGGGTTTTGGATTCCGTTTTAGGGTTTTTGCTTGCAGGTAAAATTAGCCTTCACAAATGGCACCATCATGTTCAGGAGGACGAGGCGAGTCTAACCATGGCATTATATTTCATTTGTATGGCTCAAGGAGGATTTTGGAACGAGCCCTGTCAATAGCTACGGAAAAACGTCCGTAGGTAAAAGTTTGAAACTTTTACCAACGGATCCAAGGAAGGAGACGACTGCGTGGCATCCCTCCATTGGCTTGTTCAAATTTCCGCGCGCTAAAATTGATATATGTGGCCTTTTAATATTTGATAATTGTTTTGTAATATTATTACAACTAACACAAATGGCTCAGTGGTAGCCAGGAAAGCGTTAAGACGTTGGGAAGCTTGAGGTCAGGGGTTCGACCCCTGCCTCCAACGTTTATTTTTCTTAATTCCTTTCAGGCAATCCAACATGTACCAAAGACCAAGGACCATTGTGCACCCTCACCATCTATCCAGCCAAGTGTCCTAAGACCCAGATCCAAAGGCCATTAAACGGAGGAACACCATGGAGCATAGTCAATGTGCAACACAAGATCCTGAGAGTCAAACGTGGACCTCTTTGGTCTTGGGCCAGCATGCTATTTGCACCCCTCCAAAACACTATTCAGGCCCAAATTTCTTTCTCTATATTTTTTTATTATTTCATTTAATTAATTTATATTATTTACTAACCAATTAAATTATTTTCTTTTTTTCAAAAATCACAAAAAATATTACTTTTCATAAATAAGGTCTAGATTTTAATTTTATTAAAAAAATTAATTAATTAAATTAAGTTTGATTAATTTAGATAACTTTAATTTCTTTTTGTACATAATTAAAATTAATTAGAACAAATAGGTTTTATTTCTAATTTAATTATTTTCTTTTCTTAAAAATGATTAAAAACATAAAAAATAGGTCATGTAATTATCTTCATTAATTAATTTAATCACTAATTAATTTTTGTATTTAATTTAGAAAACTTAATTCTTTTCTTTAAAAATATTAAAAACAACAAAAACATTTTGCTTTTGATTAGGAGGGTCAAAACCCTAATTTCTCGTCGATCTAATTTTCATCGCGCGCTTTATTATTATTTTTATCCATATTGATGTAACTGCCTACAGTTTGTAATAGTTAAATTAGGACTTTACTTTCATTTATCGCTTTATTTTCAAAAGGGTTTGTTTTTGTCTATGTAAATACCCGAAGCCTTGTAATAGCGTAGTTTAATTTCCACATTTTAAATTCCGTAAAATATTGAACTGTTAGATGTATGATAATAGGATGCATGACAAGAATGTATGATTAATTTTAAAACAGTTAGATAACCCTAAATGTGCAAAGATAAATAATCTGAAATCAAATCACTCGCACATGCGCACTCCTAGGGTACACTCCCACTTGGTTGCCTTCGGTAAACGGTCATTGAGTATAGGATGTTTTAGTGGCCGTACTTTTGTCCAAAGATCAAAGTGGCTTCAGAAAGGTTGCCTTGGATATTGTTGGCTCGAACAATTGATCTAAGACATTAGGATTATTACTAAGACGTCCTAACATTGCTTTAGTGACCGTACGTCCCTTTCGAATTGACCCTCAAAACTCCAACGACGGTGTTACCTACTCACTAATAGTGGGATATCATTGTCTAAAGGAAACGAACATAGAACGATTCTTTTTTCGAGTAGGTAGATTAGTTCTTAAGTACTTGCTCAATCAAAACAAACTTTTTTCTCACACTTACACTCCTTTACAAACAAAGTTTTCAAAAACACTTCATTACACTCTTGAATACAGAAGCAAGAGTTAAATCGAAGTCAAAACAAAAACTTTTCAAAGCACACAAACACAAAGAAAACAATTTTGAAAATGATGAGCAAGTACCTAATAGCCCATAGATAACTACGGATAGAAAGGGTGCTAATACCTTCCCTTTCTATAATCTACCCCCATACTCAGAAATATCTCGAAAAAGGAATTTTTCT